>CM062816.1:1028338810-1029626310 GCA_031772625.1 Pinus tabuliformis
ACTACTCCTATTTGCTCCTATTGAAAACATATAGATATTAACCTAAAGCTACACATGTCCTCTTTTACAGAATATCTCATTACAAAATGGATTGGTATTAGACATAATTGTTCCAAACACAAAGATAGAGGTCAAGGATGTCAATTTTGAGATGGAGATAGATCCCAAGGTCATATAGATCCATGGAAAACCAAGTGATCAAGCTACGACCCAAATAGAGACTCAGTCAAAACCCCCGCCTAAAGAAACAAAATATCAACTTCCATTCACACCACGATGGGATCTAAAACAAGCAGAGACAATGATGAGGAAGGAGAAGAGGCCAACACCAAGCCAACATACATGATTTAGGGAAAAGATGAATGCCACTAAGCTTACTAACACCAATCTCTTTGAGGATGATATAGAGAGGTTGGCCACTCAAATTAAAGTAGTGACTAAGCAAGGGAATGTGTCGCTTGTCAAAATTATTAAGAAGGAAGCCCAAGAGAAAAAGGCACAACATGAATACATGTTGTAGCAGTAAGATTATTTGTGACTAATGACACCAGCTTCATAACTCCCAATTCTAGCCCCTAGTGTGCCATATCCAGTAGCTAACATAGAAGCAACTAGAACAACCCATGCATAGGAGACTCAACCAGAACCTTTGTGGCACCTTGCAACATCTTCAGAGCCTTGCACCCTCACCTTTCCATTGGTTGTATTTCAATACGCAGATATCAAAGTTTAGAAAGAAGTGAAAGTTTTACAATTGGTAGACTTGGTTATCTCCCAACTATCCATGTCCATTCTTAATTCTTTATAGTATTCCATTTCCTAGTAAATACAAGTTAGATCACATTCAAAAATTTGGGACCTGGTTCAGTTTACTATAGAGCAATAAGCATTACAAGAGGCACAAAGCCAAATGTAGGAGGCAAAACATCGGGCATAGGCCATGGAAGAGACACTTCGACAAGCTATTAATGTTGTACATAGAAAAATACATGGGGTACCAATGGAGGTGGATGTTCCACTAGAGGAAAAATTATCTAAGATTGAGCATGTGATCCATGGCTTGGAGGTGAGGGTAGAAGAACTGGAATTACAAATTAAGCCTACCACCCCACTCAAGGAGCTTGAAAGAAGAGAAAAAGAGTTGAGTGTAGTTGAGTCTCTGGACAATTCTCATGATATGGAGAAGGAATGCACCCAACTATATGATCCAATGATCAAGTTATGGAAAATATTGCAAGACAAGGCCAAACTAAAAGATTATGGTGTGAATATATTTCATGTCAAACAAAGGAATTAAAATATTGACAACAGTATTCTCTCCTTACTATCATCACAATCACGTCATGTTTCCATGATAGAAATTACAACATTGGGCTATAAAATTAATCAATGGAATGAAAAACATCAATAGTTGGAAGAAAAAGTAAAGAAACTACAGGAGGAAGCCATGCAGGTTACTAATGATCTTGTTGCCACTCAAAGCTTGGAACACAATATAATAGCCAAAAGTGGACCATTATTCCAAGCTTCCTTGGTAACATTAGACACTCATGTTAACATTATTTCCATGAGCTTATGACCGCTGGACACATTGGAGAAATTTATGGCCAAATTTGTAGAAGTCTTCCCTTCCCTGAATACATAACAAGAATAGATTGGCTTAGGGATGAACCATGAGCATTGTTGGGGGACTATTGGGGAAAAGAAGGGCTGAAGGGGGCATCTTGGAAAAGAAGGGGCAGTGAAAAAAATTTGAATTTTTTCTTAATTATGGAAGCACTACGTGGGGTGGAGTACATACCATGAGTAAAAGATTGCATAGAGGCTTGAAACACCACATAGAGGCTTGATAGGTCTTCCATTGACATGATGCATGAAGGCTCAATATATCTAAGATCTATAGAAGGATGTGCAATAACCATTTTATTCATTAGTCAACAGTGTATCTTCCAGTAATTCAAGATACATGGGTAAGGTGACAGATTCAACCCAAGATGGAGTGACAAACAATTGAGGAGGGAACGTGCAAGAACAAAAAAGTCAGGTGAGCCAGGAGGCTAACCTGGAAAAAAACTCCTTGAGTCAAATCTAGGTAACCACTATGATAAAAAGGATTATCTCTGCTAACCAAGGGTTCTGAATTTTGTTCCCAATTATATTTATTCCTGATGCTTTGTTGAGTTCTTGTTATTTTTTTATAAGTACTCTATTTGAGCATACCATGTTCTATATTTTAAACTTTGAGTCTAATGAGGAATATTATGATGAGCTCTGATATGATGTATGGTGTACACATTATATAGTTCTTAATTTTATGGCATTGACTAGAGATATAATATAATATGTATTTTTCAAGTTATGTTGTTAGTGTTGTGTATTGTGCATATATCTTGGTTAATGGTTAATATCAATAAAATATTTCGACGAGAGTTTTGGCCTCGGATATGCATCTTCAATGTGTATTGTTGTTCTTAATGGTGAATGTCATGGATGGAATGTGAATTTGTTTGAAGTTTTATGTTTTTGTAACTATTTTAGTTGTTGTATATAACTAGAAAAATGTATAAAGAATCAACCAAGTCTTTGTTGTTTCGAAGTTATATTGTGCACATATGTTAGAGGATTATTAGAGAATGGATTTCTCATATATTTTGTAGGATATGTGTAGCTGATATTGTATAAGATTTTCTAAATATTGAAATGTGTAGGGTAAATAATGGGAACATATATCTGCAATCCATGGGGATATCTACGACATTCTATAATTGCAATAGTTTGGGTTGGGTCTTTGTAAGCTGAGATAGCCTCCTATTCCCATAACTCCTTGCACAACCTAAACAAGTTTTGCTATGCCATTGAATACCTCAAGTGAGACCTCATTTACTTGTAGGTGTTGCCAATGTTGGTATCATTGGGGGTTTTGTTGGAAAACTCCTAAACCCTAGTTCTTTTATCCTCCTAGTTTCAATAGTGTCACATGAATTATGTTAATTATAGAATTAAAGGATTACAGAGTTATTTTATCCAACTACATGAATTAACTTTGATTCTCTATAGGTAAATCAAACATATATTGTAAACTTAATGCTTCATATACTTCATTGTATCAGTATTCAATTGTAGCTAATGTTTTCTATGAAAAACCCTTCATCTACATAAATGGAAAAAATGGTGTAATAACAAGAACTATATTCTATAGAAGTAATGAAGCCTATATCTTTGGTTTGATTTTTAAATGGAAGGATAAGATATTGAGATGTTTTATATGCCCAAAATTTTCAAAGAAAACAATATATTTATGGGGATGATCTCAATTTTGTCACATATAATATTGAAATATGTGGAGAATCGGCTTAGATTGTACCCTTGTAGACAATTATCCTCCATAACATGAAAACTTGAGCTTTTGTGACATTGAATTGAATATATTATACCAACCAAAGAAATATTTGATCAAGAAACTATGGTATCTTTTAAAGGCTTGTCCTATTTCTAGTCTTTAGGTAGTAACTATTAACCTTGGAAATAATCAAGTCCTTGATTATAAGGGGATGGTTTTCTGATCATTCACATATATTTCTTTGAGTGAAAAAGGATTAAAATAAATAAATAGGACATTTTGAATTTAATCCAAATTGTCATGAAGATGAAGAATTTGTCAAAAAAAACTTAAAGAAGAACAATGACACTTCTCCCTACTACTCTAGAAAAGTGTAAGTTTTTAGTTTGTAGAGAATATAAAAAGGGTTAAAAGAGTAACAGTATCCTAGGTGAAGGAAAAGTATTAGTCCCATGAGGAAATAATTGGTGGATGTAGATAACAATATACCTCTTTTTTAATTAAAATATCATAGAGGTGTTATAGGAGGACAAGATGAAGCGAAAAGAATGGAAAGAAAATAAGAGAAAATTGCTAGAGTTGAGGATTTTAAGTGGAGAATGAGTACTTGACATGTATGATTATCTAAGATGAGAAGTAAATGAAGAAGTAGGATGGATATTCAATGAGAAGATTCATTGATATAGGATCTCTGAGGTTTTCACACTTAAAAATATCTACTAAGATTTGGGTTAAGGGACAACATATAATATATTTTAAATATAGCCACTTACTGCCCTATGTTCATTGAAGAAGACGTGAATCTTAATTTAATAGGGGAGATTTTTAAAAAGGAACAAAAAGAAATGGTGGAATCATTTCAAAAGAACAAGAGTTCTTAGCATGGTAATTCGTTTATTATTTTTTTTTATGGTTATAGCGAAGAGGATCTATTGAAATTTATGGAAGAATCAAGGGTTATGTATAATACTTTAGGCTCTATAAACTTTAATTTCATATCTTTAATTCCTAAAATTGATTATCCATCCTCTCTTCAGGAGTTTCTAAAGTTATTATAAGAATGCTAAAAAGGATATTCTCAAAGAAAATATCATGCGAATGATTTGTGTTCCTTATCAATACATACATCCATGACACAATTTGAGTGGCATAAGAGGTCCTTCCCTCAATCAAATATGAAAATTATAGCCATGTTATCAAGCTTGAACTTTCTGAATCCTTTAACATAGTATATATCTTGTACGTCCATCTTATTCTTAACCATAATGGATGACGTATTGCCTTTGTAGGCTGGATCATGGTATTCCTTTCTTCTATATCCTTCTTGATCCTTAATCAATGTTTTAACTTTTGGATTTCTCATGACTTCCAAAGGCCTTAGGTAGGGTTTATGTTTACCCCTTCCATCATTCCTCAACGTATGAACATCGAAGTTGGATAGTCTCTAATCACTAAGAGTGGAACTTTTATAAGGAATTAAGATAATACCCCTAGATAAATTGCTTGTTTTGGATATTATGATTTTGTTTGGCAATGACACTCTAATGGAAGGCCTTAGATACCAAGAAACCATTTTCTTCTATCATTCATTTATAATAATGGAAATTAATGAGTAGAAATATTCAATATTATTTAACAAACAAACTCAAAGGAAAGTATATGTTAACATTACATTATTTTCATTCGAGTGCATAGACTCATGTAAAAGGTTTTAAGTACCTAGGTTTCATGTTAAAACGAAAAGAATGTGATCATTGAGGATAGGTTTGGTTGTAGAAAAATGTTGAAAAAAATGCATGTTTATTAGCACTTTATTCATTATATATGGTTTAAATGTTGGAAAATATTAGTCAGAAGTATTTTCATTTCTATTCATATGATGGAAGGAAAGTATTATGTTATGGAAGTTAATTCCTAATCCTAAGGGTACTATACCCTTAGGATGGAGATTTGATTTTTTCCTCCATTTTCACTATTATTAGCAACCAAAAGTATATTAAACTCATCATCACATAAGAAGGCCTTTGCAAAATTGTGCAAGGAAATTCCATCTTTCCCGAGATGTGATAATTATGTTAAATGGTTAATACAATTTTCTACTAGTAATATAATAGAGCCAATGGCTACTTCTTTATGGTAGCAAGGTTATTCAAAGTGTTAAGGCTCTTTCCACGGAAAATCTTGTTGGTGCATATTAGCAAGGCTATATTAGGAGGTTGGTGCAGAGTATCTATAAACCCATTTCAAAACTATTCAATTTTCTTTGACATTTATTAGTACCTTTATGTTTTATAAGATAGTCCAAAAAACCTTGTTTATGTAAGGTTACAACAACTCTTGGATATAAGGCTCTGTATGAAGAAGAGATAAAACATCAACTTGGTAGCAAGGTAGAATGTGGAAATTCAAATCTCCTACAAAGTCCAAAGTTTGTGTGTGGTTGTTAATTTTAGCTAAGAAGGCTTTGACTTTATAGGTCCTCAAAAGAAGGTCCAAGAACGCTCACACTTTGCAGAATGACATGGATATAAAAAATCATCTTTTGTTTCATTATGCATTTTGTAAAGATGCTTATAAGGTTATTATTTCATTATCTATGTGTCAAGGTACTTAACAAGAGAGATTTTTGCTACATTTTATGAAGAAACCATTTGAAGAAAGATATGTCAAAGAAAATAGTGATCTAGATTGGATCATTATATTAGTCATCCATATTGATGTTTTCAGAGTGGAAAATTTGGAGGAATCAACTCACAGGAATTTTTTTACCTCTGAGTCTTAGTTTGCCAAATTGAAGTCTAAAACCTTCCAGAAGAAATTTGAGGCATTAAATTGAATTTTTTTGGAGGTAATTTTTTTTCTTAAGATTGCACCCCCACTATTATGCACACATATACTTTTACAATAGTGGAAGAATCACCTCAATTGAAGTCCATATACGAAATTTATGCCACCTAGAAGTTGACATTCATGTTTTAATTGTTGGGTGTGTGTTATATTCTTTCCACAACTAGTCACATGCGCAGTGGGGTCACGGGGGGGGCGCAACCCCCCTTTTTCGGGGTGTTTCAGGGGGTGGTATCCCCTATAGACCCCCGAAAAATATTTTTTTGGACCCTATATTAGGTGGCCTGACCTACCTATGGTTTTGTGCATGGGTTTTACACATTGTTTTAGGCATGATGGTTTTCTGCCCATGGTATTTTGTAGATCTGGTCAAGGAAACTATGATTATGCTCTAATCCAAGGTTAATGGATTTGGGTTTATGAATGCTTCGGCGTGTATATATATATATATATGTATTTTAACATTTAAAGGAACATAATGCAAAATCAATCTGGTAGTTCTGTTTTTGGGATCTAGGGTAAAATCTCTATGTATATCTATTTTATGTTTTACGTTCTCACCATTGTTTATTTTCTGTTTTTAGAATTTGTATGCAAGTAATTTATGTACATGGTTAAAACATACATTGACCAACATGATTCAAGAGGATTCCACGTTATCCCCCATTGTTCATGGAAAATGGGTTAGCCACATGATCATGATGAAGAAGGATCTAGAAGATCAATATTATAACTCTAGTTAAAATTTGGAGTCAAATTTAGCCACTATTATGCTTTTGGGTTGTGTTATAACTAAGCCATTAGGATGAAAAAGGGGTCCATTCTATTTGAGTGTTTATTGTTCCATATAAAGATAGAGAGAGAGAGAGAGATAAACCCAACTAGAATTTTAGGTTGTTTTGCCCTCTCTTTCTTTGAATGGAAATGGATGCAAAACAACCTAAAATTCTAGCTGGGTTTATATATATAGATAGAGAGAGAGAGAGAGAGGTTATATTGTAGCAACACATGGACCACAAGTCTCCCACTACTTTGTACTTGCTTCCATTTCCATTCAAATAAAGAGAGGGAAAAACAACCTAAAATTCTAGTTCGGTTTTCTCTCATAAGGGTTTCACAAATCATATGTTGTGATATTATGGTTGTGAGTGATTGTATTTTTTTAATTCTTTGTTTAACACACTTTATAAATTGCATGCATCGAAGAAAAAAAAATAATAAATCCATAAGTCTAAGGAAAATAACCCTCATAGTGTAGATTTTGGATTTTAAGCATAATTATTATCAGATGTGTTGAGATAAACTATTTAGTGAAATTTCCATAGTAGTTTAAAGATCACATAGGTATCTTCCCCTAAATTCATCATCAAAAAAAAAATATCTAGGCATTAAATGTGTCCTGAATCCATAAGTCTCTTAAGAAAGTGGGAAACCTAACCTAACTTTGTTGTAGCATGGCAAGATAATTTTGCATTTTTAAGGATGGTAAATAATGTTTTATTAAATCATATAACATATTATTTAAGAAAAGTATGATAAAGCACAAACAATGTGAAAAAATAAAAAGACTTGGTATTTGGTTGAAACTCGAATTGAAGAAAGTATTTCTCATACACAACTTCTAAATGGGGTTGATGAGATAACAGGAATGCAAGGTAATGAACAATAAAGATGTAAAATATTATATTGAAACCATTTTTCATGGATATTAAGCTAATGGAACATGCATTGAAGTCATCTCTTAATCTAATATCCATGAGGACATTAACATGAAAGTAGTTCCCTCCTTATAGAAACTTCTACTAAATGGATATGCTAGAAGAGGCTAGTATTTTTCAAAGAAGTCGTCAATGACATATGATTTTGTTTCCTAATCCAATTATATATTCATAGAATATTATGAGTTCATATTATAAGTTTGTAAGACAGTGTGGAGACTATTTAGTTGTATTTAATTTTAAATTTTTTTATTTTTTTCATCGGGTTGCAGGACTTTTTGGTGTAACGATGGCCATGCTACAAAAGTATTTTTATTGGCCAAATCTCCAATAGGATGTTGGAAAATGCATTAGATCCTACACTGCCTATGCCATTTCCAAGCCAACTATTAAGAATCAAGGCTTGTATACTCCTTTGCCTACACCTAGCTGGCCCTAGGAATCCATCTCCATGGACTTTATGTTTGGCCTTCCTTCTACCAAGCATGGCAATGACTACTTATTTTTGGTTGTCAACATATTTTATAGGATGGCCATACTGGCTGCCCATAAGAGGAGTATCACAGTAGAGGCCACTACCAGACTCTTCTTTGAATGAGTGTGGGTACATTTTGGGATCCCGCATACCATTATATCAGTTCAAGATAGCACATTCCTAAGCACATTTTGGTTGAGCCTATGGTCATTGTTGGATACCATGTTATAAAATTATATATTACAGAGCAATGGAACACATAAAATATTGCAAAAATATAAACACAGAAAAAACGCATAAAACAAGAGAGAAACAGATATACGTGGTTCACCCAGTTTGGGCTACGTCCACCTTGAACAGCCAGTCCTTCCTATTATCCAGAAAAATGAAGAGACACAACCTACAGCAGATCCACTGTAATATCCTTTGTTTTCTCTCACAATCTCACCTCTCTGTTTCTCGCTCACAGAATACACATCTATTACACAGCCTCAAATACAATGCCCTCATACAAAGAGAGTTGTTGCCTTCTAGGGAAAATAACCATAAACTAAACATAAGTTCTAATGTCAGATCATCCGCCTAATGAACGACCCAGATTGACTAGAAATTACTATACTTTTACAAGGTAATTTTACATCTGTTTTTAGCTTCGAGGGCGCTGCCCCCGAGCCCCCGCCGGGGGACCGCTAGCCCCCAGACCCCCCAGCCGGGGGGATCGGCCCCCTCAAACCCCCGCGGGGGGGAAAGTCCCCCCCGCACACCCCTCGCGTGGAGGGGTGTACAAAATTCCTGGGGTATACATCCGGCTGAAACAAAGACCTCTGAACAATCATGCTCCACACACAACAATCTCCCACTTGGAGAATGATTGTAGCAACTCCACCACTGCTTCATTTGCTGGACAATGACTCCTCTTTGGACCTGGTTGTTTCTCATCTTCATCATCATCCTTGAAGACCAATTGAAATTGAGCATATTCTTAGTTTCTCCCTGGTTACAACTTTTGTTAGCATATCTATAGGATTTTAGCTAGTGTGTATCTTTTCCAACTTCAACTCTCCATTTTCCAACACTGATCGTATGAAATGGTACTGGAGCTGTATGTGTTTAGTCCTAGAATGAAATGCTGAGTTCTTTACAAAATGAATGGCACTTTGGCTATCACTGTATAACGTGCCCATATCATGCTCCTTACCCAATTCACCCATAAACCTTTGTAACCAAATCATTTCTTTACTAGCCTCTGTAGCAGCAACATACTCTGCTTCTGTTGTTGAAAGTGCAACAACACTTTGGATTTTTGAAACCCAACTGACAGCTTTTCCACCAATAGTAAATACATATCCTGTAGTGCTCCTCCTGTTATCTCTGTCACCTGCCATATCTACATCAACATATCCCTATAGAGAAATGTTTGCACCACCAAAGCATAATGCTTGATTTGTGGTACCTTTCAAATATCTGAGAATCCATTTCACTGCCATCCAATGTTCCTTTCCTGGATTTTTCATGTACCTACTTACAACTCCCACTGCATGTGCAATATCAGGCCTTGTGCAGACCATTGCATACATTAACCTTCCAACTGCTGATGCATATGGAACTTTAGACATATAATCCATGTCTTCTTGGGTCTTTGGGCACATTTCCTTACTAAGTTTTAAATGGCTAGCAAAAGGTGTACTAACTGGTTTTGCATTGTGCATATTAAATATTTTCAACACCTTTTGTATGTACTCATTCTGAGATAATGTTAATTTACGATTTTTCCTGTCTCTAGTGATTCTCATACCAAGGATTTGTTTTGCAACTCCCAAATCCTTCATTGCAAATGAATTTGCCAATTTTCTTTTGAGCACATTTATTTCCTGCATGTTAGACCCTGCAACAAGCATGTCATCTACATACAATTACAATATAATATAGCTGCCATCATTTTGCTTTTTCAGATAAACACAATGATCGGAGTGGCATCTAGTCTAACCTTGTTCAAACATAAACTTGTCAAATTTTAGATACCACTGCCTTGGAGCCTGTTTTAAGCCATACAAGCTCTTCTTCAACCTGCACACTATTTTCTCCTTCCCTTTTACCTCATATCCTTGTGGTTGCTGCATATATATCTCTTCCTCCAAATCCCCATGGAGAAAGGTTGTCTTTACATCTAACTGCTCAAGATGGAAATCTTCAGCTGCTACTAGACTTAAAATAGTTCTGATTGAAGTCATTTTAACAACAGGAGAAAATATTTCATCAAAATAAATACCTTTCTTCTGTGCAAACCCCTACACCACGAGTCTAGCTTCGTGCCTATGTTTTCCTCCATCTTCTTCCTTCAGCCTGTAAACCCATTTATTCTTCACTGTAGTTTTTCTTGCAGGCAACCTGACTAAGTCCCAAGTCTGGTTATGCATTAAGGAGTCCATCTCTTCTTCTATGGCTACCTCCCACTTCTTCCTGCTTTCAACTTGCATTGCTTCTTCATAACATTCAGGTTCACCAGAATCAATCAACAATAAATAATATAATGGAGAGCATCGTTTAGGGGGTCTACTTATCCTGGTAGATCTTCTAACACCACTTTCAGGTGTTTGGGGTGCCTGTTGATGTTGTGGTGGTTGCTGTTGTTGATTATTATTATTTTTAGGCACCTTTACTTTTTCAATGATTTCATCAAGAACTACGTATTCCTTGTTTTCTTTTTCCTGTTTCTTTTCCTGCAACTGATTTTTATACAAGACCTTTTCATTGAATATTACATCTCTGCTCCTAATGATTTTGTGATTTTCGTAATCATATAAGCGATAACCAAAATCATTAACACCATATCCAATAAAGTTACATTTCTTTGACTTTGCCTCAAGTTTTGTTCTATTTTCTTTATCAATATGGACAAAGGCCTCACAACCAAAAGGCTTTAAAAAAGAATAGTTTACCTTTTTTCCTGTCCATGCTTCCTCTGGAACACCACCATCCAAGGAACTTGAAAGCCCTCTGTTTATTAGATAAACAGCAGTATCTACAGCATCTGCACAAAATTGTAAAGACAATCCTGCATGCAATCTCATGCACCTTGCACACTCCATGATTGTTCTGTTCATCCTTTCTGACACACCATTTTCTTGTGGTGTTCTTGGAACTGTCTTCTCTCTGCGAATTCCATGCTCTGAACAGTACCTATCAAACTCTTTGTTGTAATATTCACCTCCATTGTCTGATCTAAGACACTTCAATTTCTTTCCTATCTCAATCTCAACCAAAGCTTTCCATTTCTTGAAAGTATCAAATACATCAGATTTATTCTTAATACAATAAATCCAAGTTTTTCTAGTTGCATCATTAATAAAAGTAACATAATAATGAGAGCCACAGAGAGATGATACCTGAGCAGGTCCCCATACATCTGTATGCACAAGCCCTAATTTTTCATTCTTCTTTTCTGTCCCAACTCTGAGAAATCTGACTCTCTTCTGTTTTCCATAAATGCAATTCTCACAAAAGTCCAAATCAACATTCTTCAAACCCAGCAACAAATTCCTTGAGTGAAGAATCTTCATCCCCTTTTCACTCATGTGTCCGAGCCTATGATGCCATAATGCTGCATCTGCTCCTTTGGAAGTTAAAGCATTAACAGAGTTAGAAATACCATTGCATAAATACAATGTACCAACCTTTTCACCTTTTGCTATTACTAGGGCTCCTTTGGTGACCTTCCAAGCTTTATCTGTGAAAGTTGTCACACAAACGTCACCGCCTAACTGCCCTGTTGAAATCAGATTTTTCTTTAGATATGGAACATGCCTTACCTCCTTTAGTAGCCATTGGTTTCCATTCTGCTATTTTACAAGAACCTTACCCATTCCAACAATTTTACAGGGTTTATCATCACCCAAACGAACTTGTCCAAAATCTCCTTGAACATATTCATGAAAGTATTTCTTATCAGGTGTGGCATGGAATGAGGCCCCTGAATCTACCATGCAGGAATTAGTGATATTTTTGAAAGAAAGAATCAAAGCATCTTGTAACACCTCACCTGTCACATTTGCTTCATGATTGTTTTCTTGTTGTGCATCTCCTTCTTTTCCCTTTTGAGATCTACAGTCTTTCTTTAGTTGTCCTTTCTTTCCGCATTTCCATCACACTATCCCCGATCTAGACTTGGATCTGCCTTTCCTTGATTTACTGCGATATCCTGATCTCTTTCCTCTTTCCATTTTTCTTCCCCTAGACTCTACACTCAAAGCATTACCCAATGTCTCACCAGAGCTTTTCTGTCGCATTTCCTCGCTAAGGATAGCACCGACAACATCATCAAACTATAAAGTACTAGATCTAGAGATAGAGTTACTAATGGCCATTACTAAACCATTCCAACTTTCTGGTAATGAGCACAAGAATAACAGAGCTCTAACTTCATCTTCAAAGCTTACCCCTACAGAACTTAACTGACTTGTAACTGTATTAAAATCATTTAAATGATCTGCAACAGATCCACCTTCTGACATCTTCATATTAAATAATTGTTTCATAAGACATACCTTGTTTGAGGCTGAGGGTTCTTCATATAGTTTCGACAACACCTGAATCAAACCCTCTGTCATTGTTTCCTTCGAAATGTTGAAGGCGACTGATGCAGCGAGGCACAACCGTATTGTTCCGAGTGCCTTTCTATCGAGAAGGTTCCATTCTTCATTTTTCATAGCCGTCGGCTTCTTTGTTTTTCCGCTCAATGGTAGGTACAGATATTTCTGATACATATAATATCCCATCTGCATCTTCAATAGCAAGAAGTTTTGGCTGTTAAATTTCTCGACCATAAACTTACTATCTTCTACCATTGCTCCCACTCAAACAAGGAACCCTTCTTTCCTGTGAGTTTATCAACCAAATAGACCTTCGGCTCTGATACCAATTGTTATAAAATTATATATTACAGAGCAATGGAACACATAAAATATTGCATAAATATAAACACAGAAAAAATGCATAAAATAAGAGAGACATAGATATACGTGGTTCACCCAGTTTGGGCTACTTCCACCCCGAACAACTAGTCCTTCCTTTCTATTATCCAGCAAAATGAAGAGACACAACCTACAGCAGATCCGTTGTAATATCCTCTATTTTCTCTCACAGTCTCACCTCTCTGTTTCTCGCTCACAGAATACACATTTATTACACAGCCTCAAATACAATTCTCTCATACAAAGAGAGGGGTTGAAAACCCTAAACTAAACATAAGTTCTACCGTGAGATCATCCGCCTAATGAACGGCCCAGATTAACTAGAAATTACTATACTTTTACAAGGCAATTTTACATCTATTTTTAGCTTCAGGGGCGCTGCCCCCGAGCCCCCGCCGAGGGACCACTGGCCCCCGACCCCCCATCCGGGGGGGATCAGCCCCCTCAGACCCCCGCGTGGAGGGGTGTACAAACTTCCTGGGGTATACATCCGGCTGAAACAAAGACCTCTGAACAAGCATGCTCCACACACAACACACCAATCTCACCAAGTCGACTACATTCCACCCAAGACTGATGGCTAGATATAGGTCGTCAACAGGATGATTGTGCACATACTACGCATATACAACTCTAAGCATTCATAGAGATGGGATGAGAGTCTTCCCTATGTACAACACAACTACAATAGAGCTCTCCATAGCTCGACTAAACACAGCCCTTTTAAAGTGGTCCTAGGATTTCAACCATTATGTCCCCTTGATGTTGCACTTCCTTTTGAAACTACACCAGAAGAATTGACCCATGTTCAGTCTGAAGTTGATAAATCCACCAGGTTTATTGAGCATATTCAGTACATCCACCAGTAGGTTCACGACATCTTGGAGAAATTGAATGCCAAATACAAACAACGACATGACCAGCGTCAGGTGCTCCATAAGTTTTAGGTGGGAGACAAAGTTTGGTTACATTTGCAAAAAGAGTGCCTCATTGGAACCCATTGTAAAATTCGACCACTTTGATATCCCCCCATTCCTTGGCTTGCACCTTGTATTCAATGTGGACTACCTTTGACCATACTTTACACCATTTTTGGACACATCAGACGTTGTTGAGCAGTTGACACAAACAGAGCTCAACCTAGACTACATTGAATAGGCCATAACTAATCGGATCATAGACACATAGATCAAGAACACTCGAAAATAGAGGATCCAACTGTATCGATGATCTAGACTTAAACATGAACACAAAAAATTACAGATATAACCATAAATACAAAGATGCAATAGAAATAACATTTCAATTCATTAATATCAAATACTGAAATAAGCTTACAAACATAATGGAAATAAAGTAGCTCGGATGATGGTAGCTCATATCTAAGAAGACATGTGGCAGTTGCATGCCTCTAAACTGTGTAATAATGAGGCTTGAATGCCTATTTATTATTGAGAAACAATGGAAAACCCTAAATATCCAAAAACCTAACCTAGGAGATGAAGCGCCAAAACTATGGGCCCCATTTGGGTAAATTGGTACACCAACTTCCCAAGGTCATAACTTTGGCTTGCTATCTCCATTTGATGCGCAAAATACCTCATTAGAAAGATCTATCCAAGGAATACAATTTTCAAATGGAAAACATGAGTCAAGCACTCATGTTTACTTCGGTTTTCCAATAAAACGTCATTTAGGGCCTCAAAACAGCTCCAGAAGTTTAGAGGACCTGAAAAACTGCCAAAAATAGTAAATTGTGCTACAATTAAGGAAACTGAAAAACTGAAAGAGACAGTGCTGGGGTCCAAGTGGAATAGGTGGGGGGCTACCAACATCCACTTGGATCAGTCCTCACCCCTTAGGAAGAAATGGTCCCCATTTCATTGATTGCCTCCATGAGATGGGGAAATTTCTGCTGAACTTGGTCCCTAGTGATCCACTTGCCTTGGTGCAGGAGTTGGCCAACTTTAACAACCCGATATAGTTGGATCTTCAGTTGGCGAGTGTTCTTGATCTATGTGTCCATAATGCAATCAGTTTTGGCATGTTCCATGTAGTCTGGGTTTAACTCTGTCAATGTGAGTTGTTCTGCAATGTTTGATGTGTCCAGTAATGGTGGGAAGTATGGTCGAAGGTGGTCCACATTGAACATTGGGTGCAAGCCAAGGAATGGGGGAATGCTGAGCTCAAAATCATTGTCTCCCATAACCTTGGTAATGGTGTAAGGACCATATTTCAATGGTCTGAGCTTTCGATGGGCTCCAGTAAGGAGTTATTTCTGCAAATGCAACCAAACTTTGTTGGCCAATCGAAAATCGTGTGGCACTTGATGTTGATCATGTCACTTCTTGTACTTAGCATTTGAATTCTCCAAGATGTCGTTAACCTACTAGCAGATGTGTTGCATGTGTTCAATAAATTTGGTCACTTTATTAGCCTCGAATAATCCATGTGTGGATTATGTCTGTGTAGTCGCATGAGGCATGGCAACATCAATCCGACACAAGGGTTGAAATCCTAGACCCACTTGAAATGGACTGCGACCAGTCAAGCTATGGAGAGATCTCTTATAATTGTATTGCACATAGGGAAGACTCTCATCCCAAGTTCTTGGATGCTTGGAACTGTACATGTGGAGTATCTACACTATCATCCTATTGATGACCTCCATTTGGCCATTAGTCTGGGGATGGAAGGCAATCGACTTGGTGAGCTTGGTGTCCGATAGTGTCCATAGGCTTGACTAGAATGGTCTTAGGAACCTGATATCCTAATCTAATATAATGGTCTGTGGGATCCCAAAATGTACCCACACTCGTTCAAGGAAGAGTTTAGTAGTGTCCTCTGTGATACTCTTCTTGTAAGCCGCCAGTATAGTCATCTTAGAAAATTTGTCCACGACCACAAATACACAGTCATCATTATTATCACTGGGCTAGAAAGGGTTGGGTTATGTCAACCTTCAACCAAGTATAACTATTCCAAACCAAATTTTGACTGGAAGTTAGCCCTTCCAATTTAAGAGGGCTCTCTCAAAATATTTATGAAATTGACTATAATAAACTCAAAGTTTAGATGGCTAACTCTGGATTTTTATGTGAGTTTTGTAGGTCAAAGAGAGTGATGGATGCAACCATTGGGCATGGAGTCAATTAAAGAAAATCAATTACAAACAACATTGTTTTCATGGACGCTGAGGCCAGGGAAAATTTTAGGGATGACATTTTTTTATTAAACTTTAGGAACTTTGGCGAATATCACTAGAACCTAATATGAAAATTATAAAATGTTTGTTGATATCTTTGTAAAAACATTCAAATTTCTAATGGTTTTATTTTTAGTCTCCGTATCATGTTGGGGATTTTTAAAGTAAAATAATTTTATACTATAAAATTTAGGCAAATCATTTTTAGAAAAAATGGAAATTGATGAATCTTTTTTTTGGAAAAACCATGGAAAATTAGCCCACTTATGAGTATTAGCCCCTAAAATTTTCCATGGTTGATGCACTTTTGACTTTAAACCGGTGTGAAGTAAACATTTATAGTAAAACAAAGCAAATTGAAGGAAGTTGGAGCAATATAACATTGAATTCCAAGTAATCAAATAAGCTATGAAAATTGATAACAACATGAAAGCATGATAGGATGGAACTGAAATCAAAAATGAATCTCAGGTTAAAATAGAGTATTGTTGCAAATTGTACTTCTTATTAACTGAAAAATATACAAAAGTGGTCTTCTCACATCATTGATTAACCACTTCAAATTCAAGAAACCACACATATATAGAGTGAGATCTCCTTTACAAAATCTACCACCTAGGCTAGATTCGATCAACAACTAAGAGATCTAATCTTATTTGACTTATAAAACCTTGAGCATTTATAGGGATATTTATGTTTTAACAGAATTTGAATACAAATAGGAGTCTCCTATCATTTATGAGGTCAACAGATTTTATTGTTGAACCTTATCGAATCCAACCAAATGCTGAGTGTACTGGATTGTTGATGTGCTTTTGAAACATGGATGCTGACCTGGTTGACTTTGCTGACCTGGACCCCACCAAGTCAAATTTCAAAATTTCTGAAACAACTCTAGATAGGAAAATACAAAATAATTCTACCACTACAAATTATGTTGAAGCATATGTATAGAAGGAATAGGTGGCTACAAGATGACAAAAGGAAGTTTCAAACTCAAGTCAAAGACTTGCAAGCACAAGTAAAGCTCATCAAACGAAATCTTTCTAAAAAGAATCTCAAGCTCATAGCTGAAGTAATAGGAGACAACACATAAGCATGGTAAGTTCCTAATTTTTTGTCTTTACTATGTTTAACTAGTAAAGAGGCATTAAGAGTCATGAAAACTAGAAAAACTCAAAATTTTGGAACTTTTGTAGCAATTCCCCATAGTAAAGCCATTTTTTTTCTACAAAACTATTGTAGCTTTTCATGGAGGAGAAGGCAAACTTAAAATAAAGCAAAGAAAGTTATGAAGGTATGTATTTAGCTTACAACCATCAAAGAAGACCTTAGAACTAGCAGAGAGAGAAAAGAGGTAGCATAAGGGTGTTTTTTTTAAGTTGCTACAAAACTGTTGTAGCTTTCCATGGAGAGAAAATCTAGCAAAATTTTCAACTGGGAGAGCTTTGATAGCATGATTTTAATAATAAAAACATTACTAAACACCTCAGAATCAGAAAATGCATCAAAATGACAGCATAGGGGTGGTCTTTGAAATTTGCTACCAAAATTTGCTACGAAAATTCTGTAAATGATTGTTTTAGTAGTTAACTTTGGGCTCACTTTATGACCAAATGGAAAGCCATTTTGGAGATGTTAAGAAGGCTTTTTTTCATCATGAGATCATATACAAAATGATCTCTCATTTTTTACATAGACATAAGGGTTTGGAAGCTATACACTTATCTTTGAGGCCTATTTAACAGAATTTTTCCTAGCCAGAGTTGTTGCAGAAATTTTGAAATTTGAATTAGTAGGGTCCAAGTCAACAAAATCACATCAGCAATCCAATACACTCAACATTTGGATTTGATAAGGTTCAGCAACAAAATCTGTTGAGCTCGTAAATGATAGGAGACTCCTATTTGTATTCAAATTCTATTAAATAGAAACATCCCTATAAAGGATCAAGGTTTTATAAGTAAAATAGGATTAGATCTCTTAGTTGTTGATTGAATCTAGCCTAGGTGGAAAATTTTGTAAGGAGATCTCACTCTATATATGTGTGGTTTCTTGACTTTGAAGTGGTTGATCTATGATATGAGAAGACCACTTTTGTATATTTTTTAGTTAATAAGAAGTATAGCTTGCAACAATACCATGTTTTAACCTAAAATTCATTTTTGGTTTCAGTTCCATCCTATCATGCTTTCATGTTGTTATCATTTTTCACAGCTTATTTGATTACTTGGAATTCAATGTTATATTGCTCCAACTTCCTTCAATTTTCTCTATTTTACTGTAAATGTATACTTCACACCAGTTTAAAGTCAAAAATGCTTTAGCTTCCATCAAACAATGTTGTTTGTAATTAATTTTCTTTAATTGACTCCACGCCCAATAGTGGAAGCCATCACTCTCCTTCACCTACAAAAATCACATCAAAATCCAAAGTTAGTCATATGAACTTTAAGTTTATTACTGTCAATTTCATAAATATTTTGAGAGATCCCTCTCAGGTTGGAAGGGCTAACTTCTAGTCAAAATTTGGTTTGAAACAGTTACACTTGGTCGGAGGTTAACACAAACCAACCCTTTCTAGCTCAGTGATAACAATTACCATGCATGGTAGAAGGAAGGCTAGACAT
Source organism: Pinus tabuliformis (assembly GCA_031772625.1). NCBI lineage: Eukaryota > Viridiplantae > Streptophyta > Pinopsida > Pinales > Pinaceae > Pinus > Pinus tabuliformis. Next base: position 1,028,357,996 of record CM062816.1, read on the forward strand.
ATAGTCCATGGAGATGGATTCCCACGATTGGATGGGAGTAGGTAGAGGAGTGTACAAACCTTGATTCTTGATGGCTAGCTTAGCGATGGCACGGGTAGTGCAAGATCTAATATATTCCCCAAAATTCATTCAAATTCTTTCCCAATAAAATTAATTTTGTAGTATAGACACTATTTTCTCAACACCAAAGTGTCCTGTAACCCGACTTTAGTGCGCCTCCCAAATCAGCTTGCCACGCTCGCTTAAAGGAACACAAAGGTGGCCCAGGTAGCATAATAATGCATCCTGGAGGTAGAATCAGGAACTTGCTTTCCATCTACTAGCATCTAGTATGTGGAGGCGAACTGTGGATCATTTTGTATAGTTACATCCATCTAGAGGTCTCATGGCCATAAGAGTTGATAATAGTAGTCATTGTTGCAACATGAGGCAGTATCCAACATTATTGGTGTTACCCTTTTTGTATTTAATGTTCAAGTGGAATTGTTGCAGATATGTAGACCACTTTTGCTGGCGATCATTTTGCAACTTCCCTTTTGTCTCTACAAATTGAATAAGTCCATGAGCAGTGTGGATGTACGTCTCCTTCCCTAGAATGTAATGCTTCCACTTCCAACAAGCCTGCATGATGGAATACATCTCTTTATCGTAGGTGGGGTACTTCCGAATTGAAAGTGTCTCATTATGATAGGCCATTGGATGCCCGTGCAAGGTGAGGACTGCACCAATAGCATAGTCGAAAGCATCTGTCTTAATTTCAAATGGTTATTGCAGGTCTATCAATGTAAGTGCCAGTGCAGAGAAGAGGTGATGCTTCAACTCAATGAATGCGTTCTGTTGGGACTCAGACCAAGAAAAAATTTCTTTCACCCTGCCCTTGGTAATATAACTTAAAGGCTAAGTGATATGGAAGAATCCCAACCCAAATCTCCGATAAAAATTTGCAAGGCCCAAAAAGTTGTGAAATTATGTTAAAGTGGTCAGCGCTGGCCAATCTCGAATGACTTGGATCTTAGTCAGCTCCACATGCATGTTGTGCTCATGTAGGTTTTAACCCCATACAAAAATTACCTGCATACGAATTCTAAAACATAGAAAATAAACAATAGCGAGAGCATAACACTTAAAACACATTTACACAAATATTTTCCCCTAGATCCCAAAATCGGGACTAGCAGCTTGATTTTTCATTATGTTCCTTTCAATGTTATAATACATACATATACATGTTGAAGCATCTAAATGCTGGCAACTAAACACGAGGGTTGCGCTCGTTGCGGGACTTAACCCAACACCTTACGGCACAAGCTGACGACAGCCATGCACCACCTGTGTCCGCGTTCCCGAAGGCACTCCTCTCTTTCGGGAGGATTCACGGCATGTCAAGCCCTGGTAAGGTTCTTCGCTTTGCATCGAATTGAACCACATGCTCCACCGCTTGTGCGGGCCCCCATCAATTCCTTTGAGTTTCATTCTTACGAACGTACTCCCCAGGCGGGATACTTAACGCATTAGCTATAGCACTGTGTGGGTCGATACGCACAGCACTTAGTATCCATCATTTACGGCTAGGACTACTGGGGTATCTAATCCCATTTGCTCCCCTAGCTTTCGTCTCTCAGTGTCAGTGTCGGCCCAACAGAGTGCTTTCACCGTTGGTGTTCTTTCCTATCTCAACGCATTTCACCGCTCCACTAGAAATTCCCTCTACCCCTACCGTACTCCAGCTTGGTAGTTTCCACCGCTTGTCCAGGGTTGAGCCCTGGGATTTGATGGCGGACTTGAAAAGCCACCTACAAACGCTTTACGCCCAATCATTCTGGATAATGCTTGCATCCTTTGTCTTACCGCGGCCAGTGGCACAGAGTTAGCCGATGCTTATTCCTCAAATACCGTCATTTTTTCTTCTCCAAGAAAAAAAGTTCATGACCCATGGGCCTTCTGCCTTCACGGGGCATTGCTCCGTCAGGATTTCGCCCATTGCGGAAAATTCCCCACTGTTGCCTCCCGTAGGAGTCTAGGCCGTGTCTCAGTCCCAGTGTGGCTGATCATCCTCTCGGACCAGCTACTGATCGTCGCCTTGGTAAGCCATTGCCTCACCAACTAACTAATCAACGCTGTGTGATTCAATTCATATATTACCCACCCCATCTCAGCATGTGCTTTAGGACCCTAGTTCCGTCAGGTTTAGCTGTCTTTGTCTTTGTAGCGCGGTATAAGCAGTGGTATCTATCAAAGTAAGCAAGCGAAGCATATCTCCTGTTTAAGGGGTGTAATTGGATGGAGCTTCAAGGGTTTCGAAGTGTCTGTCGAGTTTCACGGGTGTAATTGGATAGAGCAGAAAGCAGTCGAAACAGAAGGTCCCGGAGGGGCTTGCGCTTCCTAGTGCAAGGACCCGACAGAAGGCTCGACTGATAAGGAGAGGAAGTTTCAAATAAATAAAAGGGAGTAAGGGAAGGCGGTAAGGGAAAACCATGTGCGAAAAACATGCACAAAACCATAGGTAGGTTCGCCCCACCTAATACGTGGGTTAGTCATGGAAAGAATATAAAACAACCCAACATTCTCCCACTTGTTGTTTTCTTTCCACGGGGGGCCACAAGAGAGCTTAGTCATTTATCCAACCCTGCAACACCCATTGTTTCTCTACACCAAGAGAACTTCTCAGAGCTCACACATTTTGTCAATGCATCTACAGTGTTCTTTAAAGTGTCCACCTATACCAGAAACACCTTTTTGTCTTCTATCATATCACTCACAAAGTGATACTAAACATCAATGTGCTTTGTCTTTGAATGATAAGCAGGGTTCTTTGCCAAGAAAATTGCACTTTGGCTATCACAGTCTATTCTTATAGCTCCCTGTACTAACCCCATACTTGAACACAATCTCTACAACCAGACTACTTCCTTGCTTGCATGAGTGGTTGCCATGTATTCTGCCTCTATAGTTGATAGTGCCACTACATATTGTTTCTTACTCATCCAACTAACTGCACCTCCAAATAGGTTAAACACATACCCACTTGTAGATCTTCTCTGATTTAGATATCCAACCCACTCTACATCAACAAAGCCATGAATATCCAAAACTCTGTCCAATGCTGGTCTTCCTTGGTAGCACAAACCATAATCACTAGTGCCACGCAAATACCTGAAGACCCGCTTCACTATTGTCCAATGTTCCTTCCCTGGTTTTGATATAAACTTGCTCAATACTCCCACTACATGTGTAATGTCTGGTCTAGTACATACCATTGCATACATTAGGCTACCGACTGCACTTGCATATGGAACACGGGACATGTCCTCTTCCTATTCTTGTGTCTTGGGACACTGTTCAGCAAATAACTTCACACCTATAGGAATAGGAACCTTCACTGGTTTACTACCCTGCATATTAAACCTCTGCAGTATTGTCTCGACATACTTCATTTGGTTTAACTAGAGCTTCTTGTTTTCTCGATCTCTTTTAATTTCCATGCCCAAAATATAGTTTGCATCACCAAGATCTTTCATGTCAAATTTGGAGGACGGTCTTCAAATCCTAGATAATTTCTTTGTCATTTCCAACCAGAAACATATCATCCACATACAAGACCAAATAAATAACATGGTCACCAATTAATTTAAAATATACACAGTGATCTTCTTTTCTTCTGGTGAAACCAAGTGCTCATATAAATGTATCAAATTTCTGATACCACACCCTTGGTGATTGTTTTAACCCATACAGAGACCTTTTTAACTTGCATACCAGTTCTTTCTTACCCTTCACCGCAAATCCTTCAGGTTTCTTCATGTATATCTCCTCTTCCAGATCCCCATGAAGAAATGTTGTCTTCACATCCATCTGTTCTACCTCAAAATCAAAAGTAGCAACAATAGATAAAAGTAATCTAATAGAAGCTACCTTGGCATCAGGAGAAAAAATATCACCAAAATCAATTCCCAGCACCTGGGAATAACGTTTTTCTACCAACCGAATTTTATATTTATCCACCTTTCCTTCTACATTTGTCTTCTTCTTGAACACCCATTTGCTGCCAATGGGTTTCCTTCCATCCGGAAACTCTAGCAGATCCCAAGCCTCATTTTTGTGCAAAGATGCCATTTCATCAACCATGGCCTCTTTCCAGAGTTTTTCATCCTCTGAATCTACTGCTTCCTTCACATTTTTGGATCATCATTAGTAAAAGATAAAGAAAATTTTGAACAGAAAGCAGATGGACTATACCTTTCTGGCTACGTTCTTTCTCGAACTGATCTTCTCACAAACAGAGTTTGTGCCTCTTCATCTTTTGATTCCTCTTCTGCTGTAGAGTTTGATTCTTCCTCCTTTAGCTCAAACTCTATCTTCTCAAGTTCCTTTTATGGGATTTCATGTTTAATAACATCTTTCACCTCTCTAAACATGACATCTTGGTTGTACACAACCTTCCTTGTTACTGGGTTCCAAAGCTGATAGCCTTTTAAACCATCCTTATACCCAATAAAGATGCACTTTTCAGATTTACCATCCAACTTTGTTCTTTTCTCCTTTGGAACATGTACATATGCATCACATCTAAGTACCCTCGGATGTGAAAGAGAGGGTTTCTTACCAGTCCATACCTCATGTGGAGTCTTATCCTCCAACGCTAATGAAGGTGATCTGTTGACTAGGTAACATGTTGTCTCCACCACCTCTGCCCAGAATTCCTGTCCTAACCCAACCCCACTGAGCATGCTTCTTTCCCTTTCCATCAACTTCTTATTCATTCTTTCTACAACTCCATTTTTCTCAAGTGTGTAAGGAGTAGTCTTCTTCTGTGCTATACCACACTTCTTACAGAATTCTTCAAATTCCTTCTTGCAAAACTCTCCACCATTATCTGTCCTCAGCACCTTTATCTTCTTCTCTGTCTGCTTTTCCACCAGAGCCTTAAATTTTGTAAACCTATCAAAGACTTCAGATTTCTTCTTAAGGAAATATATCCATGCATTCCTTGAGAAGTCGTCTATAAATGAGACATAGTACACAGACTTACCCAATGATGGAACCTTTATAGGTCCAAACACATCACTGTGCACAAGCTCTAATATTTGTTTCTCCCTCTTACCACCAGAGGCGAAACTCACCCAATTCTACTCCCCATATACACAATTTTCAAAGAAATCAAAATCTAGAGAGTCATTAGTCATACCTTCTACCATACCTTTACCATGAAGTATTCGAAGGCCCTTCTCTCCAGTATGTCCAAGCCTTTGATGCCATAGCATGGTCGTTTCTCCAGAGACCACTAGATTTTCCGCTCCACTTTCAGGAACCTTTGAACTGTTGCACCCATCAACAATAGTGCTACCTTGCAGTTTTTACATAGTTCCAATCCGAACTCCCTGCATCAATACCAGTGCTCCCCGAACCATCTTGCAGGTATCTTTCTCGAACACTATTTTTACACCTGCATCATCCAACTTACTTACAAAAATCAGATTTCTGGATAATGCAGGAATATGCAGAACACCCGAAAGTATTCTAATCCTTCCACCTTACAAATTCAACTTGACTTTTCTGTGACCAATGATTCTAGCCTTCCTTTCATCCCCAAAGAGGACATCACCACCATCATATTTCTCATACTCACAGAACCACTCTCTATGGGGGATTGAAGTGAAAGGATGCACCTAAGTCAATCAACCATGTGATGCAGGAGCATTCACCCAAGAGAAAACAATTGTAATTAGATAGACATAGGGGGTCATGTATTTTTATAAAATTAGATTCCTAAGTGATGAATTAATGTAATATTAGGCTTTTGAGTACATAGAATAGGAATAAATCAGATAATATGAGGATGTTGTAAATGATCTCAAATAAATGAGAACATGAGTGGGTAGTAATGAGGGAGATCTTTTAGGAATTTAATGAATTAGATGTGGACATAGAGGATAGAGTACATCTAGGAGTCAGTTCAATAGATCTAGGAGTCAAACCAGGATGAGTTCAATAGAACTTCCTGGCATATCTGTAAGCCTACGGGCAGAGCTCAAAGTAGGAAGCCATTGACATCAAAGATCAGGCATGTGTGAGACACAGAGTCTCGAATGTAATTGTGTGTTTATATTTATATATAGATAGAATTATTCTGAGTGTGCAAGTGGGTAAATGACTATTGAATGAATGAATATCATATGAATTTGTAGGCTCTGTAACAGGTTTACAGGTAGAATTCTATAGAACACACAAAGGATCAAATGATTCATAGGAATCATAAATGGGTCAGTGAATCCAATTGAAGAAACAAAAAAAGCTCTGGAGAGAAGTTGCGAAGCAAGAATTTGCAGAGGATTTTAGCTTAGAGGAAGTTGAGCAGTGGAAGCGGAAGACTAGAATCTTCAGAAGAACCAAACCTCAGAGGAAAAATTGAAGAAATTGTGTAAAAAACAAGTAAAAGGGGAAAATGGAGAAGTGGAGTGTTAGTACACTGCAATCGTTGGATCTTATGAGATCAACGGTCCATATCATATTGCATCGGCAAAGTTATTTACAAAGTTTAAGTCCCGCAAGTGTAAAACCCAGTTTACACTAAAAACGAGTGCAAAACACAGTCAGATTTAGATTCCTGACTTGAAAATTTATACAAGTTGGTCTATACCCTTATCGATTCTGGAATGCATATCGGGTTGATGGAAACCATTGAAACAAGGACTGGAATGGACCTTTGTAATAGAGCAATTGCGATAATGCAATAGATTCTGGACTGTCAGATCGAGAGTCCAGATTGATGATCCAGATCTAATCGCTAACTGCATATCGAGCAGTCAAGGGACAGTGAAATAGGTGATTAAGCGACGTGCCGATTTAGCGTTGACTGTTGGATTGGACGAAGAAATAGACAACAAAGATTAATTCGCATCAGGAATGATAAAAGGAGTTGTATCGGAGGAGAAGTGATGCGACGAGTGATGGAGCAAACCCGATAGGGTTATATTGCGTGGTTAATAGTATTTGAGATTCATTATATGTGTTCAGAGTGGGATTTGAACATTATTCCTTTGTATTGTGATAAATGTGTTGTCGATCCAGTTAAGGCTAAAACATATGTTAACGTTCCAATATCACATATTAGAGCGGAAGGGATGATAAGATTTATATGTTAATGGAACCCGCGGAGGAGCTGATAGCCAATTGCGATAAAGAAAGTCCTTGGGAAGTGTGCAGAGTCCGTACGAAAGGTGGAAAAGGGTATGGTTTGTGTATAATTCCTTTGTAAATGGGTTATAAAGGAAATAACACCAATAGAGCATTTTTATGCGATAAACATATGTTAGCCAAGTTTTTAAGAGGGAAAGGTTACATATATGTGGTATAAGGGTTAATGAAGGTTTGTAAGATTTAATGAGTCCTGAATGGTAGGAGAAAGGGTTATATTGAGTTTAAATTCCCGATAGGAGGTTTTAAGTGAGGTGATTGAGTTCCGATAGAAAGGAACTGTAAAAGAGGGCCTTAACCATGTATGGTTGAAGATTGACTCCTTTGTGCGTTAAATTCCTAGGATAATGTATTTATGCATTTATATGCATGATGTGGGTGTAAGTGGGGGTTACCCTGCATCATATCTGTATCAGAGAAGAATTATAATGAGAGCAAGTTGTAATTGAAGTAGTTTGGGTCAAAACAGAACAAAGAATTCTATGAGAAAGAATTGAGAATAGAATATGTGTTAAGGCATTATGCAGGAAAGAAGAAGGATCATATTCTAATTTCACAGAAGAAGGCATGCAAAGGTGATGTGTAGCAGAACTTGCAGATGCAAGAAACAGAGGACAATCCATCCAAGGCATAGGTGGAATGATGAAACAAGATCATGTTGAAGATCTTGAAAGTGAGGTAATATGTTCTATTTTAAATTGAGAATGTGTGTTTATATACTAATGCAAAGGTGACAACAAGAGAAGCTGTGAGAGGAGAACCAGATGTGTTCTTGAAAATAGAGTAAGGAGAATACTCTGATGGAGAAGTGGCAGTGAACCTGAAAAATCCAACAAGAGATTGGACAGAGAGGATAGTTGAAGTGTTCTCAAGAGAGAGAGAGAAATTCCAGAAGCCTAGAAGGAGCAAAGGTGTTTCTCAAGAGGAGGTTCCAGACAGAGGACCTGTGCTTACCAAAAGACTGAGTGAGGAGAGCTTAGTGAGGTAAGATTGCAGCCAGGAGAACTAGCTGTTGCAGAGGCTTATTGCAAATGAGTGAGGAGCTCATGAAGAAAGAGGAGAAGAAGATGAATATTGATAGTCATAGCAAAGGTTCAGAGAGAAGCCACAACAGAAGAAAGATGAAGAAAGAGGATGCCAAGGAAAATGGCAAGAGGATGATTCAAGAGGAAATTGACAAAGAGATTGTCGAGTTAAAATAACAACTCGATGCATTAAGGAGGATACTAGAGGAAAGCCAAAGACTAGGTTGGGTCTTGAGGAAGAAGCCAGTAAAATGGCATGAGATGCAGAGAAGGCTACAGCAAAGGCAAGTAAGATGGCTGATGGAAAAACTCAAAGAAGTTGAGTTGGAAATGGAAGAGTCCATTTGTGAACTAGAACAGGGAGCAATTCTGGGAGAAAGTGAAGATGAAGACTTGAAGACTGAAATTTCAAGTGAGGCCCAAGGGTCACATGGTTTTAAATCTAACAAATTGTGTATGATTGCAGGTGAAACATGTAAAGTAGGAAAATTCGTTGATATTGTCATAAAGGAGAAAGAAGATAAGAAGAATCTAAATTTGGTTTTGGAATAAGATGAGATAGATAGGTCTCATATGCAGTTGAAGAAAGATATCAAGCAACCAAGTGAAAGGCTTGAAGAGATTGAAGAGGAGACCTTGGAACAACAAGGAGATATGATGGTTGAACCATCAAGTAAGACCACAAAGTATTATATTTTTAAAACTGATAGTTTATGTATGATGGTAGATATTGCAGGAGAAAAGCAGCCTTTTGAAGATATCTTCAGAGGAGATGAAGATCTAGAAGCAAAAGGTGACAAAGAAAACTTTTCAGAAGAAGAGAAATTTGACCACATACAGAAGGAAAAGTCTATGGATGAGTCTATAGAAGTTGTCATAGAAATGAGGAATTAGTGTCTTATTCTGATGGAGAATGAAGGAATATTGTCTCAGAAAGGTAATCAAATGAGTTTGATTAATGTTATTGATGAAAAACAAATGTAGGAGAATATTAATGAAGATGATGAGACAAGGATAACTTTGGGAGAAGAGTTACAGAGGGATAGCAAGGAAAAATGTACTAAAGAAGAAGGACATCTACTGATAGATGTTAAGGAAGAATAAGTCTATGCAAAAAACTTAGCAAAGGGAAAAAGGACATCTGATGATTTCTCAATAACAAAGGAAGGTATGGAAAACTGTGTGAAATTTCCAAAATATACTCCAATTGAAATTATTAAGTTATATAGAAAATTAGATTTTCAAAGAAGGGAGTTGGAAAAATAGAGAATAGATGTTCAAGATAGACTGCTGAAAAGGGAAAACAAAAGAATTGTCATGAATGACAATCACAAGAGAAAGGAGATGATAATGAAAGTTCAGCTGATTGACACTACAAAAGAAGGAGTTCTATACAGTGCACAAGAGCAGGAAAACACATTAGGACATATGGTGTGGAAGAGAGACTAATGGACAGTCTCACGAATTCTTTTGAGAATTCAAATCAGCATACTGATGTGCTGACAGAGGAGAAAGAAATAGTGCAGCAAGCCAAATTTTTTCCAAAGGGAGATAAGGCATAAAAGCCTTGTGTTTTTTATTTTAACAAGTGTTTTATGAGTGAAGGTTTTGTTGCAATTGCTAGAGGATATTTGGCACAAGTGAACAACCAAATAAGGGTGAAAGAAGAAGACTCGGTGGAAGAATTTAATAGATGGAACAAAGATATTAAATTTTTGGAGAGAGTGTTGGACAGTCATGATTCAATCATGAAAGAGGGTAAGGATGATAGGGAGGCAGTCAGCATAGTAAGTAAAGCAAAAGTTGGAGCAAGCAGAACAAAAGAAGAAGAAAAAGTAAACCAACGGCTATAAAGAGAAAGTAACCAGCATCAATTTAAAGAATTAGTGGACAACAACAGCAACCTGAAACAAAAAGAAGAAGGCAGAAATATGAAGCAGAACATGGACCAATCCAAAGATGTACTGGAAAAAGAAATTGAAGAAATGTGGCAACTGATGAAGAAGCAGTCTAAATGGAGGAAAATAGTAGCAGCAGGAAGTATGATCAATTAGAGTTTGAATCTAATAGACAAGAAGAAGAAAAGGGAGCAAAAGACAGCAAAAGTGCAGCAGCAGCAAAGGAACAAGACAGTTGGACAGTTACAAAACAAAATATGGGATCCAAGAAGAAAAATATCAAAAGACACATGATTAGGAGATCATGAATATTTTATACTTTGGGAGTCCGATGCAGGAGCATTCACCCAAGATAAAATCATTGTAATTAGATAGACATAGGCGGTCATGTATTTTTAGGAAATTAGATTCCTAAGTGATGAATTAATGTAATATTAGGCTTTTGAATACATAGAATAGGAATAAATCAGATAATGTGAGGATGTTGTAAATGCTCTCAGACAAATGAGAACATGAGTGGGTAGTAATGACAAAAGAGTTCAAAGTCAATTACAACTCTTAAACAGTTGCATGATTCGAGGAACAAGAGGGAGAGTTTTTAGGAATTTAATGAATTAGAAGTGGACATAGAGGATGGAGTACATCTGGGAGTCAGTTCAATAGATATAGGAGTCGAACCAGGATGAGCTCAATAGAACTTCCTAGCATATATGTAATCCTACCAGTAGAGCCTAAGGCTTGTGTAAGACACAGAGTCTCGAATGTAATTGTGTGTTTATATTTATATATACAGAGAATTATTCCGAGTGTGAAAGTGGGTAGATGGCTATTTAATGAATGAATTTCATATGAATTCGTAGGCTCTGTAACAGGTTTACAGGAAGAATTTTGTAGAATGCACAGAGTAAATGATTCAAAGGAATCATAAATGGGTCAATGAATCCAATTGAAGAAATAGAATAAGCTCTAGAGAGAAGTTGTGAAGCGATAATTCGCAGAGGAGTTCAACTTCGAGGAAGTTGAACAGTGGAAGCGGAAGACCAAAATCTTCAGAAGAACCGAACCTCAGAGGAAAAATTGAAGAAATCGCATAAAAATCAAGTAAAAGGGGCGAACTGAGAAGTGGAGCGTTAATACGCAGCAATCATTGGATCTTATGAGATCAACGGTCCAGATCATATTGCATTGGCGAAGTTATTTACAAAGTTTAAGTCCCGCAAGTATAAAACCCAGTTTACACTAAAAACGAGTGCAAAACACAGTCGGATTTAGATTCTGGACTTGAAAATTTATACAAGTTGGTCTATACCCTTATCGGGTCTGGAAGGCATATCGGGCCGACGGAAACCATTGCAACAAGGACTAGAATGTGCCTTCGTAATAGAGAAATTGCGATAATGCGATAGGTTTTGGACCGTCAGATCGAGAGTCCAAATCGACGATCCAGATCTAATCACTAACCACATATCAAGTAGTCAAGGGACAGTGAAATTGGCAATTAAGCGACGTGTTGATTTAGCGCTGACTGTTTGATCGAATGAAGAAATGGACAGCAAAGATTAATTCGCATCGAGAATGATAAAAGGATTTGTATCGGCGGAGAAGTGATGCGACGAGCGATGGAGCAGACCCGATAGGGTTATATGGCACAGTTAATAGTATTTGAGATCTGCTATATCTGTTCAGGGATGGATTTCAACGTTATTCCTTTGTATTGTGATAAATGTGTTGCCGAGCCTGTTAAGGCTAAAACATATGTTAATGTTCCGACATCGCATATCGAAGCTAAAGGGGTGATATGAATTATATGTTAATGGAACCCGTGGAGGAGCTGATAGTTGATTGCGATAAACACAGTCCTTGGAATCGTGCAGAGTCCGTATGAAAGGTGAAAAAAGGTACGGTTTGTGTATAATTCCTTTGTAAATGGGTTATAAAGGAAATAGCATCAATAGAGCATTTTTATGCGATAAACATATGTTAGCCAAGGTTTTTAGAGGGAAAGGTTGCATGTATGTGATATAAGGGTTAATGAAGGTTTGTAAGAGTTAATGAGTCCCGAATGGTAGGAGAAAGGGTTATATTGAGTTTAAAGTCCTGATAGGAGGTTTTAAGTGGGGTGATTGAGTTCCGATAGAAAGGAACTGTAAAAGAGGGCCTTAACCATGTATGGTTGAAGATTGACTCCTTTGTGAGTTAAATTCCTAGGATAATGTATTTATGCATTTATATGCATGATGTGGGTGTAAGCAGGGGTTACCCTACGTCACCATGCCTCATGATCTACATGTGTACTTGAAGAAGCCAAGTACACATCCCCACCTTCCTCTGAGGTGGTTTTCGCCTCTGTAGAAGGAGCATCATCAAATCCATTTCCTTTTTCAGGACATTTAGATTTACATTCCATTTGTATTGCCCTTCCTTTTCGCATTTCCAACACACCTTTACAGTCTTTCCTGGAGATCTAGTTCTCCCTCTAGATTTAGATCACCCACTCGATGACTTATTTTTGTTTCTATAATGGGAACTTCCTCATATAGACAAGGCATCATCATTCTGGCTCTCCATATTTTTCTGTCTCATCTCCTCCATCAATAAGGATTAGACTATTTCATCAAACTACAAGGCTGTTGCATTGCTACCTATTGCAATAACCATATTATCCAATGAATCTGGTAGAGAACAAAACAAACAGATGCACTTATCTTCATGTGAAATTTTAATATCAACAAATAATAATTGACTTACCATAGTATTAAATTCATTCATATGCTTTGTCACCGAGTCTCCATCTTTCATCCTCAGGTTATATAGCTTTTTCCATAGGAACAGTTTATTCACCAGAGACTTAGATTGGTACAAATTCCCTAACTTGTCCCATAAAGCCTTCGCCGCAGATTCCCCTGATACATTCAACAATACTAAATCTAAGACATACAATCGCATTGTGCTCTTTTCCTTCTGATCCAACTTCTTCCATTCTTCATTGGACACTCTCGTTGGTTTAGTACCTGGATCTACTGCAATCCACTGATCTTTATCCACCAACAGATCCTCCATCTTGACTTTCCACAACTCAAAACTCTGACCATTAAATTTCTTGATCTCTATCTTTCCACTGCTCGCCATCTTCTTTCACCACCAGAATTAATCTCACAGATCTCCCACTGAACAGGGTATACCACAGGCCTGAGTGAAATCCCTTAGCAACAAAGGCATCCCCTTGAAGCCAAAATAGCTCCGATATCAAATGTAGTTTTTAACCCCATACAGAAATTACCTGCATATGAATTCTAAAACATAGAAAATAAACAATAGCGAGATCATAACTAAAACACATATACATAGAGATTTTCCCCTGGATCCAAAAACCGGGACTACCAGCTTGATTTTTCATTATGTTCCTTTCAATGTTACAATACATATATATACATGTCGAAGCATCCAATACCATGGACCAAAAACCATCGCACCCAAAACCATGTGAGAAAACCATGCACATAACTATAGGTAGGTTCACTCCACCTAATACGTGGGCTAGTCGTGGAAAGAATATAACACAACCCAACAACTCATATATGATGTGACCTAGATATTGGACTTGGTTCATGCCAAAGGTGCATTTCTCCAAGTTGGCACACAATTTGTGTTGTCTAAGGATTTGAAGGACCTTCTGAATGTGTTGCAAGTGTTCTTCCCAGTGTTCTTCCCAATGCTTGTTGGTGAAGGGCCGCAAGATGTCATCCATTAGCCTCATAAAAGTAGTAGGGGCATTTGTCAACCCAAAGGGCATAACCAACCATTCAAATAGGCATTTCTTGGATTTGAAGGAGGTTTTCCATACATTTGTGGGCTCTATTGGAACCTAGTGATAGCCAAACTTTAGATCGATCTTGCTAAAATACTTGGCCCCTTGAGTTGGTCCAAAAGGTCATCAATCCATGGGATTTGATAACTATTCCTGTCATTGATTTTGTTTAGTGCCTGATAATCCATGTAGCGCCTCCAGGTCCCATCCTTCTTTTGTACAAGTACAATTGGGCTCCCACAAGGCAAGGACCTTGGTCGGATGTGCCATTTTTGTAGAAACTCCTAGATTTTCCACTTGATCTCTTCACTTTCAAAAATGGAGCTGTGATATATTGGCCTGTTGGGTAGAGGTGCTCGAGAGTCATATCGACCAAATGCTTGACCTGATATTGCAAGGGTACCCCTGTGGGTGAGGAGAAGATAACCCTATATTCTTCCACGACCATGTCCACCTACTTCTAATACGTGGGGGAACCCTTCCTGATGGCCATGGATTTGGCTATGATATTCCCCTTGCTTTGAAAGAGAATAAAAAAAACAAATTTCCCAGTCTTGGAGATTATCTTACTACATTTCTTAGCACAGATCAAAGATATGGCAGTAGGCGGGGCTACCTACGATATCCTGTATAACTTATTACCCAAAGAAATAATAACAGAGCGAGGTCTAGACTCATATACAACATGTCGCTTCCACAAGTATGGTTGTCCTAATAATACATCACAAACTTCAAGAGGAGCAACATCACACATTACCTCTTCTGTGAAGGGATTGATGTTGTAGGGAAGGTGACATTGTTGGCTGACACGGATATCTCGTCCTTGGTGAAGCCACTTGATGGTGTATGGTTTCGGATTTGTTGTAGTCGGTAGGCCCAACCACTTCACAAGCTCTCCTGAAATGAGGTTCTTTTGGCTCCCGATGTCGACATTGAACTACAATGGAGAACCCTTCACCCACATCTATGAGTTGAAGAGGCATTCCCCCTCCTTTGGATATTTGGGCTCAATATTCTAGATCTTGTTGGTGACCACTGTGGCACTAGGCTCTGCATCAATGATCTGCTTCCCTTTGTCATTCCCCTTGTTAGGTTCTGACTCAGAGTCGGAACATGCGTCTAATTCGAAAGCCTTCAGTTTGGCCACCAATGACTGCTTGGCCCGTCACTCACTTGTGTTATGAGTGGAACCCTTATGGAACTCACACCACTTTCTCGTGCCCTTCTTTGTCTATGTGGTGTTTTTATTTTCTTGCAACTTCGGTGAGTTATCGTGGGTCACCCCACCTTGGTTTTTATTTTTCTTTACGGTTTAGGTGCACATTTCCTTTGCTTCAAATTCATAAATCCAAAGTCTCTCTTTTTATGTTTAAACTTCTGTTCAATCTTGATAGTGTATCATTACGTAATATCGAGCGAAGAGATGTCTAAGAACTCCATCTCGTCAGGGATGTACTTGTGTAAACAGTCGCAGTACTTGAGTACCAAATTCCACTCATAATCCTTGATACCCAATTTCGTGCGAAGTGTAGGGAAAACATTGGTAAACATTGGCATGTGTTGGTCCCTTCCCTATCGCAGCATGGTCCACTTTATGTATTTATCCTCATAGCTCCCGATAACGTAGTACTTCTCCTTGATGGCATCCAAGAACAAGTTCCAAGTGGGTGCGGCTAAAAATAGTGAGGGTGTACTTTCATCCTTATTCTCACTATAAGTTTCCCACTCGACCTTGACATGGGGGGAAACTTTGAGAAGTGCAAAAGTAATCTTTTCTTGACTAGAAAAATCATGAACTGAAAAATATCCTTCTAGCATATTTAACCATTTATCTACGGCGTCCACATCTATCTGACCTTCAAATATGGGGATGTCAAAGTTAATTGTACCTTGAAGGGTGCAGCACTTCCAAAGTGGCTGTTAGAAGGAGATGTGTCGCCTTTGGGTAGCCGTTGAAGGATCTGGGCAAAGTTTTCCATCATCGCATTCCTTTGTCACTCGAGGGCTTATTCAAGTAATATTTTGAAAGGATATCATTCCCCCTCATATTTATTCTCTTCCACCATGGGAGGTCATCAGGGTTTTCGAGGTTGGTCTTGCAAAGGTTTGACCAATTTGAGCCCTCACCCCTTATATCCTGGCCTTGTTGGGGACATGCAAAGAAAAATCGAGAAAGATAATACCACTCTGATACCATTGATCCAGACTTAAATAGGAATGAAACCAATTATATATATAACCATAAATGCAGATATGCAACAGAAATAACACTTCATTTCATTAATATCAAATACTAAAATAAGCTTACAAATAGAATAGAAATAAACTAGCTCGGGTGATGGTAGCTTATCTCTCGGAAGAGATGTGGCAACTACATGCCTTTGAACTATGTTATAATGAGGCTTGATGGCCTATTTATTATTGAAAAATAATGGAAGACCCTATGCATCCAAAAACCTAACCCTGGGAGATGAAGCACCTAAACTATGGGCCCCATTGGGGTAAATTTGTACATCAACTTCCCAGGGTCGTAACTTTGGCATGTAATATCTATTTGATGTGCACAATAACTTGTTAGAAATATCTGTCTGAGGAATACAACTTTTGAATGGAAATCATGTGTCAATCACTCTCTTTTACCTCGGTTTTCCCAAAAAATGTTGTTTAGGGCCTCAAAACGGCTCCAGATGTTCAGGACCTAAGAAACTACCAAAAATAGTAAATTGTGCTACAATTAAGGAAACTAAAAAATTGAAAGAGACAGTGGTGGGGCTCCAAGTGGAATAGGCGGGTGGCCACCAAAATCCACCTAGATCAATAAAGTTATCAAAGCTAGCGAACTCTTGCACCAAAGCAAGTGGCTCGCCAGAGACCAAGTTTAGCATAAGTTTACCCACACCATGGAGGAGCTCAATGCAATGGGGACCATTGCTTCCTAAGGGGAGAGGATTGATCCAGATGGATATTGGTTTCCACATGCCTATTCCACTTGGAACCCCATCATTGTTTCTTTTTAGTTCTTTAATTGTAGCACAATTTACTCTTTTTGGGAGATCTTTCTAATGAGATATTATATGCATCAAACATAGATCATATGCCAACGTTATGACCCCAAGAAGTTGACGTACCAATTTACCCCAACAGGACCCACAAAATTTTAGTGTTTCATCTCTTAGGGTTAGGTTTTTGGATGTTTATGGTTTTCCATTGTTTCTCAATAATAAATAGGCCTTTGAGCCTCAATGTAAAATAGTTCAAAAGGCATGTAGCCACCACATATCTTCTGAGAGATAAGCTACCATCGCCCAAACTAGTTTATTTCCATTATACATGTAACAGTTTTTCAGTACTTGTTATTAATGAATTAAAGTTTTGTTTTAGTTGTTTCTATATGTTTTTGTTTAAGTATGTATTTCATTTCATTCTTGCATAAATCTAGATCAATAATTGGCAGAAAAAGTAAAGCAAATATAGTAGGAAGTAGCCCCAAGGGTTAGCTTAGTTGGTTGAGTTCCCATTGCTAAGTACCTTGCCAGTTGGGAGGTCACAGGGTCAAATCTCCTTGATGCTCTTAGGGTTAGGCCCGGCTTATTTCATCAGTGGGTAGATCCCTTCGGGTTGATCTGCCTAGATTTTTCAGTGGATGTAGCGGCCACCCAATGTCCGTGAACCACCTTAAAATAAAATACAAGAGGAAGTCATGCAAGTTATTAATGATATTTCTTCCACTTAGATTTTGGAACACAATATGATAACCAAAATTGAACCATTCTTCCAAGCCTCCTTGGTAACATTAGACACTCTTGTTAACATTATTTCCATGAGAACCAATCTTAAGACTGTTGCAACCTAGGCCAAGGACACATTTGTGAAACGAATTTCCAAATTGTAGAATTCCTCCCTTCCCTCAATACACAACAACAACAGAGTTGTTCAGGGAGAGCAATGTTGGGGAACCGTTTAGGTAAAGAAGGGGTTGTGAGAAAAAAATGATTTTTTTCTTAAACATACCATGAGTAGAAGACCGCATAGAGACTTGATGGACCATGTAGAGGCTCGACAGGCCTGTGATCGATATGCTGCATGGAGGCTCGATATATGGATGATCGATAAAAGGATGTGCAATAACCATTTTATTCTTCAGCCAACAAAGTATAGTAATGTAGGGTAGTTATAAAGTAGGTAAGGTGGTATATTTGACCTGGGATGGAGTGACGAATAGTTGAGGAAGGAACATGAAAGAACAAAAAAGTCGAGTGAGCTAGCAGGCTAGGCTGCAAAAATATTCCTCGAATCAGATTTGGGAAACCTCTATGATAAAAAGGATGATGGATGCTAACTAAGGGATCTAAAGTATGTTCCCAATTCTATTCAGGCTTGATACTTTGTTGAGTTCTTGTTCTTTTTTCTCTAAGTACTCTATTCAAGCATACCATGTTATATTTTGTACATTTTGAGTCTAATGAGGAATATTGTGATGAGCTCTTATATGATTTCTGATGTAAACATTATATGGTTCTTAATTTAATGGATTTAACCTTTTTGAGTTCTATTGTTATACTTATGTATTGTGTATAAATCTTGGTTATTGGTTAATATCAATAAAAGAGCTTGAAAATATTTTTGGCCTTAGATATGCATGCTCAATGTGTAATGTTGTGCTTAATGGTGGATGTCATGGGTGGGATGTGAATTTGTATGGATTTGTATGTTGTTGTAACTATTTTAGTTTTTGTATATAACTAGACCATTATATAAAGAATGAACCCATTCGTTGTTGTTTCATCTCGAAGTTATACTATGCACATATGTTAGAGGGTTATCAGGGAACAAATTTCTCATATAATTTGTAGGATGTGTAGCTAATATTGTATAAGAGTTTCTAAATATTGAAATGTGCAGGGTAAACAATGGGAACATGAATGTGTAATCCATGGGTATATCTGCAACACACTATAATTGCAATAGTCTGGGTTGGATATTTTTAAGCCGAGATAACCTCCTATTCCCATAACTCCTTACACAACCTACACAACTTTTGCAATCCCATTGCATACCCCAACTGAGACCTCACCTACTTGTAAGTGTTCCTAATGTCAGTATCCTTGGGGTTTTTGTTGGAAAACTCCTAAACCATGGTTTTTTTCCCCTCCTAGTGCCAATAGTGAGCATCAAGGATTACCCACATGAATTATGTAGATTATAAAATTAAAAGGATACGCATCTATTTTAGCCAACTACATGAATTAGTTTTGATCCTCTATAGGTAAATAAACTAGTTCTGGTATCTTAATGCTCCATATACTTCATTGTATCATATTCAATTGTAGATATTGTTTTTTATGAAAAACCCTTCATCTACACAAATGGAAAAGAATGGTGCAATAATAAGAATTGCATTCCATAGAAGTTTGGTTGGATTTTTCAATGGAAGGATAAGATATTGAGATGCTTTATATGCTTAAAATTTTAAAAGAAAACAATATATTTTATGGGGTTGATCTCAATTTTGTCACATTTTCAAAGAAAACAATATATTTTATGGGATTGATCTTAATTTTTTCACATGTAATATTGAAATGTGTGGAGAATTGGCTTAGATGTTATCCTTGTAGACTATTATCCTCCATAACATGAAAACATGAGCTTTTGTGGCATAATTGAATATATTGTACCAAAAAGAAGGAATCTTAGATCAAGAAACTATGGTATCTCTTAAAGGCTTTTCATATTTCTTGTCTCTAGGTAGTAACTATTAGCCTTGGAAATAATCAAGTCCTTGAATATAAGGGGATGGTTTTCTGATCATTCACATATATTTCGCTAGGTGAAAAGGGATGAAAATAAATAAATAGGACATTTTAAATTAATCCAACTTGTCATGAAGATGAATAATTTGTCAAAAATTTTAAAGAACAATGACACTTCTCCCTACTACTCTAGAAAAGTGTAAGTTTTTAGTTTGTAGAGAATAGAAAAAAAAAAGATTAAAAGAGTAACATTATCCTAGGCAAAGGAAAATTATAACTCCCATAAGGAAATAATTGGTGGATATAGATACCAATATACCTTTTTTTTTAACAAGGTCGGGTAGTTTATATATTATGAAAAGCTTTGATGGAACAAGCTCCTATTACAAAAGACTATATCATGAAAAACCTCGAAGCCATGAGATAGGAATGCAGTCTCTTCTCCTGGTCTTGTGTTCAAGACTTCAGGAGTTTTTATGTGTATTCTAGTGTACTGCGAAACAAACTGACCTACTAGAAAGAGAAATTTACAAGTCATGGGCTCTCTGACAGTTTTTCAAGGCTTAAAGACTAAATGCTCCTGATTTGCCTGGTTCTTCTTGTCATAATTGTCCAAGTTCTCTCCTTCATTGCTCGAAGAGTTCTCTCCTTCATTGGGTTGGATACCATGTGATTTGTATGCTTGTTCTTCCTTTGTCTCTGCTTTCTGCTTTGAAATTCATTGTGTATCTTTGATATTGTGTTTCTTGAGATGCTTCTTCTTTTGCTGTTGATGTCCACTTTCCTTTTGGCATAAATGGGATCCGTTGGATGTGTCCATGGACGAGGTTGTCAGAAGATTAGCAGCTAATATTAGTTCGCAAAGATTGGGATTAGAGGATGTGCGGTTAGGATTAACCAGAGGCACTGATGGAAGAGGAGACTGGAGGAGCCATCTCAACCGTCGATGGATGAGATCGACGGTCATCAGGCGTGAACAGGTCCGCAAGTTAACCGAGCAGAAGGGGGGGATTAAACACGGAGGTGGTATATTGGGTAGGATATAGACCATAAGTAGTAAAAGGAGGGGGGGGGGGGGGGGGGGTGTCGCCTGATGCCATTGACCAGGTGACATGTAGCATTAGAGGAGAGAGACAAAACCGCTTTTCGGGCGGGTAAACTTCATGCTTGTTTACCACCCGAAATCGGTGAGAGTTGTCTGATCCTATGTGTATAGATTTACGGTGTGGGTGATTCACGCAGATTTGGATGGTCAGGCTAATCAAAGACCTTCATATCAAGCACCCGATCAATAGTCTTGATTTGATCAGAAATCGGAGGAAGGGGGTGCAGCGATGCGGAAAAGGTTTTGGAGTGTGGGCCCAATGATATTAATAGATGTGAATGAATGATTTTTTAAAGTCCAGATAAGGTGCATGGATGGGCTTTTCCCTTGGAAACCAAAAAAGAAGAAATCCCTGCCAATGACAAATTTGAAGGGAGGCCAACGACTGGATATGTCAATCTGGAAGGAGGGCTGATATAATGAGAGGGGCAGATGGAGGGCATGGGTGCTCAAAAGGAATTTGCGCTCGCTGAGAGGGGGGAGAGAAGGGAGAAAAGAGGAATGAAGTGAGAAAGCTGGGTAAATGGAAGGGTGGGGGCTTAAGATGAAGTCTGCACGCTGTGTAGAGGAAACACTACTGGCTATTAGATAAGACAGGGAGGATCTTGGAAACCAAAGAATCACTATAATAACATGAAAAATGGGGATTTCCTCGCTGAGATTGTTGCTGCAATTTTTGTGAATGTACCCTCTGTTCTTATAGTGCTTTATCTCAGCCCGAAACCTACCTTCGATGAGGTAGATTGCAAAGTAGTTCTTGTGACCTGGATCAGTGTCTTCATTCCTACTGTTTCTTGTACGAGAGTCTGGAGTTTCATGCTTTTTCCTTTACTTTCCCATGTTTTCTTGGCTGTTGCTGCATCGTTGTGTCCCTTGTTGATTTATAACTATTGCTTTTTGATTTATTGCTTTTCTCATTGTGATTTTTCCTTTGGATTTGGTTAACTTTAAACATAAGGTTTTTGCTGGTTATTAAGGAACTGAGCTATGGTTTTCCTCCTGATTTTCACAAACAAGCCCTTCATTTTTTTTCACTACTTGGTTTGCAAACTAATCTGCTTGTTGATTGTGAATTCTCAAGACATGTCTGTAGATTACATCGCCAGAGCCTTCCAAGTTCTTCCTGATTCTTCTAAAGATTATGTTCATGTGCTCATTGCTTAGTTTTTCATTTCTTGCCATTGCCTCTATTATTATGGTTGAGTCGCCTACTATGATGGGATTTTGGGTTTCTCTTTTTTTTATTATTCTTGTTCCCATCAACAAATTGTATGCTTCTACCTTGTTATTTGAAATTTGTCCCAAGCCCCATTCATAAGTGACATTTTCTTTCCCTCATGATCAAGGATTATTCCTCTTGCCCTGCCTTTCCCGGATTATGCTTTGAAGCCCCATCAAAGTATAAACAATATCTATTCTGTTTTTTCCTCCAGTTTGTCAGTTCCTCTTCACTCATTCTTATTTTCCATATACCTCCTGTGCTTGTCTTCCCCTATCCTCTTTGCCCATTATTATTTATTATGGCTTTGCTGGACCAATCTCGCTCTTCCTGTTGAAGAGTTTGATAGTCTATTGGAGCTATTCCTTTGACATTGAGTATTTTAGAATTTAGACCCCATGTTTTTGAAAGGTTCTTCCCTATCCTTGGAATTTGATTTTTGAAAATGCACTTGTTTCTTGTCAACCAAATTTACCAACATAGAACCACTGGAATGCATTTCCATATCCTCTAAATTGTGGCTTTTTTATTTGTTGTGTATGGGTAGGCTTTCTCAAAGGTTTGAAGAAAATTTGGCAAGGGCTTTTCGAAATTTATTCTTATTTTCAAAGGACTTATCAGCTGCTGCCAACATTCTTTGGTGAAGATACATTCTTGGAAAAGATGTTGAATGTTTTCTTCAGTATACATGCATAACGAGCATAGTGTTGGACCTTGAAAGCCTTTTTTTCTTAAGTTTTCACTGGTCAATATTCTCCCTTTTAAAAGAGTCCAGATGAACATTTTTATCTTAGGCAAGCTTTCTGATTTCCATGTTATTTTCCAAGAATCCCACTCTTGTTGATTTGGTTGTTCTTGAAGGATTTTGTATCCATTCCTAACTTTATAATGTCCACCGCTTGGGTCCCAGAGATATTCATCTTCCTCATCATGGTGGATTGGTGCTGCCCCTTTTAAGAGCTACCTAATTTTGCTCCATTTCCCTTCTAGGTCTGCCGGAATTGCTGAGATTTTCCAGTCTTGCCACTCCTTTTGGTTCCATAAGGAGATTGACTATAAAGTGTTAAAACCTTTACCTTTCATCCACTCTTTTATGTCTTCAATTTCTGGATGAGTCTAAAGTGGTTATTTTCCCATGATTCTGTCCTCCCATATTGAAATTGTTTATCCATTGCCTGTGATTTTTGAATTGTATCTACTCACTAATGGAATTGTTTTTCTAACCAACTGCAAACTTGGGTACATTGTCTTATTGGGGTATTTCCATTAAGAAATCTTTCCCTAGGGCCATCCATATATTTTGATAAAAGAGTCTTTTTCCACAAGCTCTCTTTTCCTGTAATTAGTCTCCATACTATTTTCATTCCCAGTGTTGCATTCATGATTCCAGGTATTCGTATTGATAGTCCTCCTTGTTCATAAGGAAGAACTACTTGCTCCCACCTAACCAGGCTAAATTTTTTGTTTTCTTGCTTCCTCCCCTGCTCCATTTGTTTGTGTGCACTTGCTGGAGCCATGATTATTGCATATTGGTAAATAGGTAGTGCTGCAAGGAGTGCTTTGATTAGTATTACCCTTCCTGCCATGTTCAGCCACATCATACCCCAGCTTTGAATTTTGTTTTTCATTTTTTCAATTTGTTTAGTCCATATTTCTGTCTTCATGTTCTCTTTTGAGATTGGAAGTCCCAGATAGAAGAAGTGTGTCCATTTTTCATGTACAGGGATGTCTAATATTTGTGAGATCCTTTTCATAGTTCTTGGGGGGGTATTCCATCCATATATCCTACATTTTTCATTATTTAATAGCCCACCTGAAACCTATAGAAAATCATCCATAATTTTTTTGAACCTCCTTGCTATTATTGTTGAAGCCCCTCCCAGCAGCAGTGTATCATCAACAAAAAGTGAGTGGTTTATTGTTTTTACTCCTTTTTCTATTCTGATCCCTGTGATGTTTCTTTCCTTTCTTTGATTTTCCAAAGCCCTGCTTAAAGTTTCCACCATTATAATATATAGGAAGGGGGAGAGAGGACAACCTTGCCTAATGCCTCTCATGCTTTGGAAGAAGTCACTGGGCCTTCCATTTATGAGGGGGCCAATCAAAGGAGTAGAAATGTATGCCTGTATGACTTCCCTTATATCTCTTGAGAAACCAAGTTTCTGGAGGACAACCATTAGATATGGATCGCTGACCCTGTCAAATGCATTAGCCATATCTAACTTGATTATGAAGCCTTTCTCTTGCCTTAGCATACTAGAATGTATAGCTTCCTATAAAATAATGACATTATCTATGATTTGCCTGTTGGGCACGAAACCTCCTTGGTTTTCAGATATGATTATTGGAAGTACTTCCTTGATTCTATTTGAAATTATTTTTGTTATTATCTTATAAGAAGAATTGCAAGGAGAGAAAGGGCGAAACCTGTTGAAAGTTGAGGGGTTTGCTTCCTTATGGATTAAAGCAAGATAGGAAGATTTTGTGTTGCCTCCTAATTTTTTTTTAAGACATTCTTCACCATTCTTAAGCAATCCTTTCTAATGGTATACCAGTGAGATCTGTAGAATGCTATTGTGAAACCATCTAGCCCAGGGGCTTTGTCTGGATGCAGGCTCCATATGGCCACCACTACCTCTTCTTTTGTGGGATCCTTGCACATTGCAACATTTTGTTCTTTTTTTATTTTATTTTTGTGTGCTTTAAGAAATCTTCACTCTCAACCATTTCTCCATTGGCTAATAGTAAGTTTTTAAAGTGCTGATAGGCTACCTTTTTTAGTTCCTCTGTACCTCTGACCTCTTTGCTTTCAACTTGAATTTTTTCTATTTGGTTTCATGCCCTTCTTATTTTCATTGTATTGTGGAAAAAGGATGTGCTTTTGTCCCCTGCCTTGAGCCACAGACTTCTGGATTTCAGTCTTGCCTCTTCTTCTTCTTTCCTGTTTTCCCTATATATTTCCCAGAAGATTTCCTTCTCTCTTAGATAATCTTGCTTGCCTTCTTCTCTGTTTTCTTTTTCATTTTGCATGCTTTCCATTTTCTGTTGTAACTCTTTTTTCTTTTCTTTTTTTCTTAATTTCATTTGCTCTTGCCCATTCCTTTAATTTGGTTCTTGCAGTTTTTAATTTTGTTTTCCAAATATACTGAGGTGATCCTGTTACTCTTAGCTCCCATGCTTCCTTGACTAGTTCACTAATTTCTGTGTTGTTGTCCCAAATTGAGTTGTATCTAAACAGGAGTGGTCCATGAGACCACTATCATTATTTACTTGCTGGGTGGTGCATGGCTTATTTCCCTCTTTGCTGGCTCTTTTCGTTGTTTCCTATACTCCTTCCTAAGAAGGTTTCCATAGGTTGTTTCATTCCTAATGCCATTTCCTTTACTGTTGCTTCATCCTTGAGTTCTTTGTTTGTATTTCTTCCCGCTTTTTTTTATATTCTACATTTGGGGGTGCTTCCTTTGACTGTTTTCTGGTTAGAATTATGTCTACTAAGGGGGGAAGGGGGGGTGAAAGAGTTTGATACCAGAGGGCATGAAGGGGGGTTAGGGATATGTTGTGGGGATTTGGATCTGGATCTTGGTCCAGCGGATGGGGGAGCTGAAGGATCCATAGGCTCAAAAGGATTAAGGCTAGCAAGAGGATTATTATCTTCTTTGGGTGATGTGGGATGGAGATCAGAGGATGTGGAGGGCTGTGTGCTAGATAGATTTGTTTGTTTGTGGATTGTCTTCTTTCTTTTGACCTGTTCCCATTTGTTTTCCAGATCCTCACTCTTTTCATTTTCATTTTCCTTTTTTTTTTGTACATCTATTTGCAAAATGACCATATTCGTGACATATCTTGCATTTGAAGGGAATTTGTTCATAATCCAGCTGTTGTATGTGCATCAAATGGTCCACTTTAATTTTGATAGCTTTTGGTAGCCCTTTCCCAAGATCCACTTCTACATAGATTCTAGCGCATGCATGCATATTTTCCTTTGGCTCACATCTGTCTATATATTTCCCAATTTTGTTTCCTATGGCTTTGACTGAACCGTCCCCCTAATAGTGAAGGGGAAGGTGTGGCAATCTAACTCAGACGGGGATGGCATTAGGGACATCCATTTCTGGGTCAAAATCCGGCATCCATCTGTTTAGATACAAACCCCTTGTATCCATAAAATAAGGTCCATTCCTGAAAATCAGATCTCGATCCTCCTTGGTTTCAAAGTGAAAGGTGTAGTATCCTCTTCCACAAAACCTGATTGATATTTTTCCATCTATTGACACAATCCAGTTCCTTTCTACCCATTTTTGCATAGTTTTGGGCGATGGACATGACCCCGTAAACTCCCCCACTAATCCATGCTCCGCCAGAGAAAGTGTTGCTCTACAGGGAAGGGCAAGAGAAAGTGATATTTCAGGAATGTCTTCCAATCTTTTAACAAACTTGGTGACTGATGGTATGTTTTTTGTTGGGCCCATTGCAGAGATGAGAGAGGCAAAAGATTTTGGTGTTCCTTCATTTTCTTGTTGTTGATTTTAGATAGGCTCTCCATCCTTTGATGTGTCCATGGTGCTCAAACCCCAGCAGCAGGAGGCTGCTGAGGGGTAGCTGTGAGCAGCTATGAGCTTCTTGTGGCGTTCTCTGGCTAGGGCTTCATTGCTCCTTCAACGAGCAGCATGCACTCTGTCGAATATACCCCTTTTTTTAATTAAAATATTAGAGAGGTGTTATAGGAAGAGGACAAGAATAAACTAAAATAATTGGAGGAAAGTAAGAGAAAATTTCTAGAGTGTGAGGATTTTAAGTGGACGATGAGTATTTGAGATCTATGATTATCTCGCGGATATCATAGCACTAGTTCATTAGGGGAATTTTGAGGTCTAAAATGGGCCTCGTAAGAAAAATGTACAACCAAAATAAACTTTATAAGAACCAATAGGATACAAGATGATGATGTCAACCATGGGGGATGATTCACCATTTTTAGAGTAAAATTAAAAATATTAAAAAATAATAAAATAATAAAACTACTTTTTCAACTCGTATTTTCAACTTATCTCACTAAGGTTTTACTCAAATTTCGAGTGGGAGTACTCGTTAGATGCAAAATTTGATTCCCCATCCAAGGAGTACCCATGTTGCATACTTTTGATGGACCCTACTACCTGAAAAATGAGAAATACATGAAAAATGTGATTGCAATCACGCTTTTCATGTATTTCTCATTTCTCGTATAGCAGGGACCATCGAAAGTATGCAACATGGGTACTCCTTGGATGAGAAACCAAATTCTGCATCCAACGAGTGTTTCTACTCAAAGTTTGGGTAAACCCATAGGGAGATAAAGTGAAAATACGAGTTGAAAATTTAGTTTTTTCTTTTTTCCCTCTAAAATTTGATGATGTAATCTAATCTTATTTTATTATTTCCACTATTATTATGATTTCCACTATTATTTTATAATTTCCTTAGGAGGCCCATTTTAGACCTCAAAACTCCCCTAATGTCCTACAAAATGATACACATTAGAGGAAGAATATCAACAACATTTAGTAAGTGAGGAAGTAGGATGGATATTCAATAAGAAGATTCATTGATATAGGATCTTTGAAGTTTTCACACTTCAAAAATATCTACCAATATTTGGGTTAAGAGACAACAAATAATATATTGTAAATATAGCCACTTAATTCCCTAGGTTCATTGAAGAAGACATGAATGTTAATTTAATAGGGGAGATTTTTAAGAAGGAACTAAAAGAAATGGTGGAATCATTTCAAAAGAACAAGAGTTCTTGGCATAATAATTGTTTTATAAAAAAATTCTAACTTTTTTTTATTATAGTGGAGAGGATCTATTAAACTTTATGGAGGAATCAAGCGTCATATGTAATATTTTAGGATCTATAAACTCTACTTTCATATCTTTAATTCCTAAAATGGTTTATCCATCCTCTATTGAGCATTTTAGACCAATATCCCTTTATAAAATCATTTCTAAAGTTATTACAAGAATGCTAAACAGTATATTTATCATAGGAATGATTTTTGTTCCTTATCAATACATCCGTGACATAATTTGTGTTGAAAATAGCAACAAGAAATGTTAAAAATAGAATCCAGAAATTCCAATTTAATTTGACCTTGAATTAAACAGAGAATTAAAATTAAATTTTATTCTCATATCAACTTGTAATAGTTAACTAGAGTGATTTGACTTAGTTAACTTAGGAATTTCGAGTTGGAAGTCTTTCTGAAGTCATGTATATGTTCTCGCTATATTATAGGGGTTCACGATGAGTTAAGTTTGAGTTGTAATTAGTTAACTTAGGTTACTGAGTTAAGTCCAGTTAAATTAGTTCCAAACTATTTGACGATCTAATAGTGAGTTAATAGTTATTTGATGCATTAGTGCATTCAACTTGTGCTACTCCAGTTAATTGAAGATTCCCTCATCAGAAACTCATGCATGTCGATTCTGAGAAAGACCCAGATGAGACTAGAGTGCAGGGATAGTGTACTATTTGTTGTATGATTTTCTGAGTTGTACAGATGGTGCATGCAATCAGGAACTAAACCTAGAAGGGATTGCGCAGTTATGGATGAGGATGAGGAATTTCCCTTTAAATATAGGCTAATTCTCTCAGGAATTATGCAAAGGATTAGAAGCATGGGGGCTTGGAAATTTGGCTAAGTATTGGCCAAAGGATAGTCATTAGGCGCTGGACAGGAAATACTTGTGTAGGTTAAGCTCAAGGTTGAGCAGAGCATATTGTATTCATCCAAATTCTTTTACCAAGGGTGCAAGGAAATAGGGACTTGGAAAGCTGCAAAATTGGCTGAGTGTTGGCAAAGAGTTTGCTTGTGAGTTGGAGATTGATTTTACTAAGTGTTGGGATTGTTATTGTGAGAACAAGAATTGTATTATCACCTTGGATTTCTGATTAATGCAATATAGATAGTGGGGTTTTGAGCTGTGGCTTTCCCCCGGAAAATTTAATGTGTTATGTGTCATTGATTTGTATTCATCTTGTCAATTATTGTTTTGCTCGATCTTTATGGGCTTCCACTATAAAGAGTAGAAGTATATTCTTGTCTCTTGTTTTAGTAGATTACATGAGCTTGCGAATCTACAGGAAAACTCTACAATTTGAGTGGCATAAGAGGCCCTTCTCTTAATCAATTATGAAACTTCAAGCCATGTTATCAAGCTTGAACTTTCCAAATACTTTAGCATAGTATATTTCTTGTACATCCATCTTCTTCTTAACCATAATGGATGGTGTCTTCCCTTTGTATGTTGGATCATGGGCTTCCTTTCATCTATATCCTTCTTAATCCTTAATCAATGGTTTAACATCTATCGTTCCCATCCCTTCCAAAGGCCTTAGGTAGGGATTTTGTTTATCTCTTCCATCGTTCCTCAATGTAGATGAATATCTAAGTAGGGTAGTCTCTAATCACTAAGAGTGGATATTTTAAAAGGAATTAAGATAATACCGTGAAATATTTCTCTTCATTGATATTGTTCTTTTGTTTGCCAATGTCACTGTAAGGGAAGGCCTTAGATACCAATAAATAATTTATTCTATCATTCATTTATAATCATAGAAATTAATGAGTAGAAATATTTAATATCCTTCAATAGATAAACTCAAAGGAAAGTATATGTTAACATTACATTATTTTCATTCCAGTGCATAGACTTCTGTAAAGGTTTTAAGTACCTAGGTTTCATGTTAAAACCAAACGAATATGATCGTTGAGGCTAGGTTTGGTGGCATCAAAAAGTTGGAAAAATAACTACTACTTGGTATAATAAATGATTATATATAGGAGTAAGTTGACACTTGTACATTTTTTCCTTGAAGTAATGCATGTTTAATGGCATTCTATGCATTATATATTATTGAAAAGTTGGAAAATATTAGAAAGAAGTATTTTAATTTCTATTAATATGATGGAAGGAAAATATTGTTTTTCTTTTGTAAAATGGAAATGAATTGCTAAGCTTAAGGGTACTATAGGGTGGATATTAGAATTTTTCCTCCATTTTCACTAGTATTAACAACCAAAAGTATATGAAAGATGTGCAAGGAAGTTCCATCTTTCCCGAGATGTGATAATTATGTTAAAGGGTTAACACAATTTTGTACTAGTAATATAAAAGATCCAATGACTACTTCTTTATGGTAGCAAGGTTATTCAAACTATTAAGGCTCTTGCCATGGGCAATCTTGTTGGTGCATATTAGCAAGGCTATATTAGGAGGCTGGTGTAGAGGATTTGTAAACCCATGTCAAAACTATTCTATTGTCTTTGAGGTTTATTAGTACCTTTTATGATTTATAAGATAGTCCAAAAACCTATGTTCAGATAAGGTTACAATAAGTCTTGGATATAATGCTATGTATGAAGAAGAGATATCAAAGAAAATTGGTAGCAAACTAGAATGTGGAAAGACAAATCTCAGCAAAGTCCAAATTTTGTGTATTATTGTTAACTTTAGCTAAGAAGGCTTTGATTTTGGAGGTCCTCCAAGGAGGGCCCAACAAGGTCCTAGAAGGTCCACACTTTGTAGAATGACGGGAAATAAAAAATCATTTTTTGGTTCGTTATGCCTTTTGTAAAGATGGTTAGAAGGTTATTATTTCATTAGATATGTGTCAAGGTACTTGACAAGAGGCATTCTTGCTACACTGTATGAAGAAATAATTTGAAGAAAGATGTGTCAAAGCACATAGTGATATACATTGGTCAATATATTAGTTTTCATCCAACTTGATGCTTTCAAAGTGGAGAATTTGAAGGAGAGAACTCGCAGGAAATTTTTTACCGATGAGTCATAGTTTGGAAAATTGGAGTCTGAAACTTGCCAAAAGCAATTTGAGGCATTAAATTGAATTTTTTTGGAGGTAAAACTTTTTCTTAAGTGTGCACCCTCACTATTATACACACATATACTTTTACAACAGTGCAAGAATCAGCTCAATCAAAGTCCATATACAAAAGTTATGCCACCCAGAAGTTGACATTCTTGTTTTGACCACCATGATTTGAGATGATGTCACGTTGTTCATGGAAAAGGGGTTATCCAGATGATCGTTATGAAGAAGGCTCTAGAAGATCAATATTGTAACTCTAGTTAAAAGTTGAAGGAGTCAAACTTAACCACTAGTATGCTCTTGGGTTGTGTTATAACTGGACCACTTGGACGAAAAGGGGCTTCATTTTATTCAAGTGCATTTTGTTCCATATATGAACAGAGTAGTTGAGATTGAGATTAAGTATATATATATATATATATATATATATATATATATATATATATATATCGAGAGAGAGAGAGAGAGAGAGAGAGAGAAAGAGAGAGAGAGAGGAGGTTTCTCTCGTAAGGGTTTCACAAATCATATGTTGTGATATTATGTTTATGAGTGATTATATTTTTGTTTATCTAATTTTAGCATTTTATATATTGCATGCACGGAAACAAAAACTTAATAAATCCATAAGTCTAAAGAAAATAACCCTCATAGTGTATATTTTGGATTTTAAGTATAATTATTATCAGATGTGTTGTGATGAACTATCTAGTCAAATTTTCATAGTAGTTTAAATATCACATAGACATCTTTCCCTAAATTCATCCATAAGTCTCTTAAGGGAAATGGAAAATCTAACTTAACATGACAAGATAATTTTGCATTTTTAAGAAGGATGGATAATGACTTCTTTAAGGATGGTGGATAATGTCTTATTAAATCATATAAGATATTATTTAAAGCAAGTGTGATAAAGCACAAACAATGTGGAAAAATAAAAAGATTTGGATATTTGGTTGAAACTAGAATTGGAAAAAGGTATTTCTCATACACAACTTCTAAATATGGTTAATGAGATAATACGAATGCAAGGTTAGTGAGTAATAAGAATGCAAAATATCATATTGAAATCAAGTTAAAACATTTTATTTTAATATCCATGGGGAATTAACATGAAAGTGTTTTTTAGAGAAGTACGAGAATACCTGCCAATGACATTTTTTTTGTTGCGTCGAGAGGCTTAGCCCAATATAGAGTAGATGTGAAGGTATAATCTATGTATGTAAACAATTTTAAATGTTGGCTTAATTAAAAAATAAAAGAATTAAAAGTAATCAGGCATAATGAAAAGTTAAAGTATTAAAAATAATAGAATTCAATTTGTTATATTTTGATTTTGTTATTAATTTTTTAATAGACTTTGTTACAATAAGATGGGCCAATACCATGGCTTATCAATATGGCATGCCCAAAAACCGTAATTTATTTCACAACCAAAATATTTTATAACAATATGACAAGATTTTTAACCATGAATATTGACCTCCACTTTACCATGGATATTATTAACTTATAAAAATTAGACTTTGTTACAATACCACATGACCAAAAAAACATAACTTATTTCACAATAATATTTTATAATAATATGAAAATATTCTTAACCATGGATATTCATCTCCACTTTACCATGGATATTATTAACTTGTAATAGATTTTGTTACAATACCATGGGCTTATGCCATGGCTTATCAATACCACATGACCAAAAAACATAATTTATTTCACAACCAAGATATTTTATAGCAATATGAAAATATTCTTAACCATGGATATTCATCCCCACTTTACCATGGATATTATTAACTTGTAAATAGGCTTTGTTACAATACCATGGGCTAATACCATGGCTTATCAATACCACATGCCCAAAAAACATAACTTATTTCACAATCAAAATATTTTATAATAATATCCATCCCCACTTCACCATGGATATTGTTAACTTGTAAATAGGATTTGTTACAATACATTGGGACAATACCATGGCTTATCCATACCACATGCCCAAAAACCATAAATTATTTCACAATAAAAATATTTTAATTTAATCTAATTTTATAACATTTTTCTAAACAGAAAAATGTTATAATTAGTTTTTAGATACTACTAAAGATATTCCCATAGAAATTAAAGTAAGGTTTTAATAAACTAAAAAATGTGATTACTTTTATACTTAAAGATGTGAACTTTATATAATATAAATAGTATTAGTAAGAACCAACATAGATCCATCTTAATTAAGGATCCAACCGGTGACAACAATCAAAGTGAAGGGAAGAGAGAGGGAGGCGGAGAGACGAGAGAGATAGTGACAAAGTGGAGGGTAGAGAGAGAGAGAGAGAGAGAGAGAGATCGATGGGGGATATGGAGAGAGAGAGGTGGGAGAGAGAGGAAGGAAGAGAGAAGGGAGGGGGGAGAGAGAAGGAGAGAGGGAGAGAGAGATGGAGTTGGAGGGGGAGAGAGAGGGAGGAAAGAACAAAGACATAGAGAGATAGAGATGGAGAGAGAGAGGAAGTGGCAAGGGATAGATGGAGAGAGAGGAGAGGAGGGAAGAGAAAGAGGAGGGGAGAGAGAGAGGGAGGAACAGAGATGGAGGGGAGAGAGAGGGAGATAGTGATAGAGTTGGAGAGAGAGATAGGGTCATGGAGAGAGGAGAGACAAAGGGAGGTGGGAGAGGAAGGGAGAGATAGGACTCAAGAGAGAGAAGGAGAGAGAGATGGATTTGGAGGGGGAGAGAGGGAAGAAAGAAGAAAGACATAGAGGAAGAAATGTAGAGAGATAGGGAAGAAATAAGAAAGACATAAAGGGAGAAATTTAGAGGAAGAAATAAAAAAGACATAGAGGGAGAAATGTAGAGAGAGAGAGAGGGAAGAAAGAAGAAAAACATAGAGGGAGAAATGTAGAGAGAGAGTGTGTGCAGTATACCTATGGGGGTTAGTATGGGGTACAGAGGGAGGTACCCAAGGGAATAATGTAATAATGGGATGGACCATAGTAATAAATAAAGTGATTAATTTGCATCATGTAAGGGACCACAAGTAATTAGAAATAATGTAATAAGTCGATGGTATTAGATAGATAGTATAGAGGGAAACATGGTAATGACCCATGGTATTGTATGTATGAGGCCTATATAGAGGCTAAAGACTTCCCATTGAGAGAGGTCAAAGAATATTGTATGAACAAGCATATGGCTTGTGGAGTGTTCTCCTTCCTTAAGGAGTGAATGTATGGTGTTGCCCTACCTTAAGGGTTTGATATCAATAAAGAAGCATTTCTATCTATTTCTATATTATTATTTCTTGGGTATATTTGTATTTTCATATATTTTCAAGTCAGAGCTATAACAAGTGGTGTCAGAGCACTTTCTTGGGCAAAACAGAGTATTTTTTTTAATTTTTTCAGGAATTTCTTGGGCAGCGAATTTGCAGATCAGATCTATATGTTCTAGTGGAAAATCTACAGAATCTAATTACAAATCTGAGTTGTTGGTGAAAAAGTACCGATGTTGAAGAAAAATCAGCTAAATCGGAGTCTAGACAAGGGAGATATTGCTGATTTAAAAATCAGCTGTGTTGTAGACATTTTTCAGGGTGGTGAGTTCGTGGATCATATCTATACATTCTGGTGAAAAATCATCAAAATCTAATTACAGATCTGGGTTTTTTGTGAAAGAATACCCAATTTGAAAAAAAAATCAGCTAAATCAGAGTCCGGATGAGGGAGATATTGCTGATTTAAAAATCAGCTGTGTTGTAGACATTTTTTGGGGCGGTGAGTTTGCAAATTAAATCTGTATGTTCTACGGAAA
Source organism: Pinus tabuliformis (assembly GCA_031772625.1). Taxonomy (NCBI): domain Eukaryota; kingdom Viridiplantae; phylum Streptophyta; class Pinopsida; order Pinales; family Pinaceae; genus Pinus; species Pinus tabuliformis. The sequence continues at coordinate 1,028,392,681 of CM062816.1, forward strand.
CATTTGCATAATCTAATTGTAGATCTGGATTCTTTGTGAAAAATATCCAGTTTCAAAAAAAATCAGTCAAATCAGAGTCCGGATGAGGGAGATATCGCTAATTTAAAATCAGCTCTCTTTTAAAAAAAAAATGTGACAACGGGACAGTTGTTGTGCGAATCTGGAATTTCAGTGCCTAGATCAGGATTTCTATCACATCAGAAAATCCAGAATGGTTGTTCCATTTTTGAAAACAAGTTATAGTAGGGATTCTACGCAATATTGACTGAATTGTGGCCCTTTCAAATTTTTTCCAAGTAAGCGATTTGTTTTAAAAAAACCCTATTCATGGCTTATAACAGTAAGTTTTTTAAAGGAAAATATGATTGGTCTTCTATTGAAAATTTTATAACATATCATAAGTTGGACCGTCCAGGGTGTTGGAAGGACAAAATAGGGTCTTATTTGAAAAATGAGGCCTATATATGGTGGCAATCACTTGACAGTGAGTTTCTGAAGTTATGTAGTGCTGATGAAATAGAAGAACTACTTTTGGACGAATGGTCTCATACTAGAAAGGAGGAAACCACAAAACCTAGCAAAGATTTTATTTTACAGGAAAGAAGGAAACCATGAAATCTAAAGGGTTATTTTCTGCTGGTATCTCCTTATTACAGGTTCATGGATTGATTCAGAAAGAGAAGATCATTGTGTCTATAAATCCTAGTTGCAAGCATAATTTTATCAATGTTAATTTGGCAAAAAAATTGCAAGTTCTAGCTAAACACATTGAAAACACACAGGTTGATAATGAGGATGTTCAAGTTTATAAAGATTTGAAGCTTTCTATGGATAAGTATGTGTTGCATTGTGATTTTTATACTTCAGATATGGATAACATGGATGTTGTTTTAGGATATCCTTGGATGGAATCTTTGCGTACTGTCAATGTTAATGTGCAGAAGAAATTCATGAAGCTCTGGTATAAAAAGAAAAAAATTACATTGCAAGATATTTCCATTAAGACCCAAGCAGAGACTATGGAGGTAGAAGCACAAAGCTCTAATAACACTGACACATCATATGACGAGCCTTTGATGATCGACAATAAAACACAAATATCAAACCAGGTATCAAAAAAATAGGTAGTGTCTAAAGAGGCTGAAGCAGAAAATGCAACAAGTACTGATACATCAGATGAGGACTCAGTAGTTGAAGTAATATTGGAAGATAAGAAGCAACAACAGGTACCAAATACCAATCAAGCTCCATCAGGTGGTGAATTAAAGAAAGATACATCGTTGGTTAAAACTTCATCATATCACCACCCACATCACCCTGCAAGAAAACAACCAACAAGATGGCAACAAATTAGCCACAAGGACGACAACCCCCGCATGACAAATAGAGAGGGGCAATGATCCACCTACTACACATCAACACAAAAGAGCCTCCAAGGTCAACTTCCATCTCAAGCAAGCGAGGCACAAGCTAGATCGAAGGTTCACCTTTCTCTGAGATGGCTAGATGCACGTGCATGGTACCAGTGGACTACTCTTTTGAGTAGATCTTATTATTTGTGTTCTTCTTATGTTTCGAGGACGAAACATGTTTAAGGGGGGTGGAATGACATACCTAGGGGGATAGTATGAGGTACAGAGGTAGGTACTCAAGGGAATAATGTAATAATGGAATGGACCATAGTAATAAATAAAGTGGTTAACCTGCATCATGTAAGGGACCACAAGTAGTTAGCAATAATGTAATAAACTCATGGTATTAGATAAATGGTATTGAAGAAACCATGGTAATGACCCATGTTATTGTATGTATGAGGCCTATATAAAGGTTAGAGACTCCCCATTAAGAGAAGCCAAAGAATATTGTATAAACAGGCATATGACTTGTGAAGTGTTCTCCTTTCTTAAGGAGTGAATGTATGGTGTTGCCTTACCTTAAGGGTTTGATATCAATAAAGAAACATTTCTATCTATTTCTATCTTATTATTTCTTGGGTATATTTGTATTTTCATATATTTTCATGTCAAATCTATAACAGAGAGAGTGACAAGGGAGTGATGGAGAGAGAGTGAGGGAGAGAGGAGAGTGGGGGGGAAGAGAGAGAGGAGAGACAAAGAAGAAAAGAAGGGGAAGAGAGAGAGGTAGAGAGGAAGAGGGAGGGAGAGAGAGCTATATAGATATGGAGAGAGAGTGTGTATGTTTGGGGTGTGAGATAAAGAGAGGGAATAAGAAAGAGACACATAGATGTGAATATAGATATTATATAGTAATATATAACCAACCTAGATCCATCTTAACCCGGATCTATTAAGCATCGAGAGGGATCAAATCTCTCGACGTGCAAACCTTTCCTCAAGTTTTTCACTCAAAAAAGAGGTTTACACCTCGTGAGATTGGATCCCTCTCAGCGCTTGATAAATCCAAGTTAAGATAGATCTAGGTTGGTTTCTTAATTCAATTATGACTTTATATTATAAATTTGTAAGGTAATGTAAAAACTATTTGGTTACTTTTATTTTTTACAATATCAAAGCTTGAATTTATAATTTTAATTTTCACTTTCAAAATTATATTAATAAATATTTTTTTAATTAACAAAAAAATATTGCTTAATAATCATATAAATTAAATTTTAAATAAGAATTAAGTTTTATTTTTTAAATATTATTAATTATTTAATTTTAAATTTATATAATTTTTAATTATTAAATTCTGAAACAAATAAATTGAAAATTAAAAATACTTAAATATATTTAAAAATTATATCTGGGGAATAGTATTTTATATTTTCAACCTTTTATATTTTCAGAATCCCTCTATTTTCAACCTTCCCCAAAAACACAGGTTCGCTAAAATCTAAAATGTGGCTACAAGACATCCTTATCACATAAGAGAATCATGACAGGGAAGACAAGTAAATATCATAAAAATTTAATTGAAATGTTTTTTTATATATTATTGTAGATTGGATGGGGAAGTTTTAAGTTAGTCGGTCCACTTATATCCACATGGCCTTTCTTACAACGCATGCACGCGTTGTCAATAAAAACCTGCGATCTCAGGTTTTTAAAATACCTTGCCACGACCATTGGATTATACTAATCCATATTTTCCAAGCTAAAATTCTAATGTTAGTTACCATTTTGAGTCTCATCTTTTTATTAAATAGCTGCTAAAGGATTTATTATATAAATGAAAAGTAATTAGCATTTACATTAATTATTTAATGGTAACCATCTCATAGATCCTGTAAAGTTTTCGAAAGAATGGTTTACTATATTTATAATCATGTAAATAAAATTATATATTAAAACAAAGTGTATATTTTACATAAATTATATACTAAAACAAAGTGTATATGTATCCCAAATCCATTAGTTTTGAAGGTAAGTAGGAAACGTAAAGATTGTAAAATCTCTCTCATGGGCCTTCCTTATATTGGAGCAAGGCAAGGTACTTTTATATTGGATTATGGGAAGGTACTTTTCACATTTTTAGGAGTGGTGGGTAATAAGTCTTATTAAAATTGCAAAATCTCTCTCATGAGCCTTCTTTATATTGGAGCATGGCAAGGTATTTCTGATATTTCTAGGAGTAGTGGGTAATATTCTTATTAAAATATATTAGATATTATTTAAAAAAAGGTATGATAAAGAATAAATAATGTGGGAAAATGGAAGGATTTTGCTACTTTATTGAAATTAGAATAAGGAAAAATCATTTTCCGTATACAAGACATAAATTCTAGATAACTTTAAATTGATTTAAGATTGAGTTAATGGAACGAGTTAAGGTTGTTGTTCAAAAGTTAAATTGATGAAATATGATTAAAAGTCATTTCTTAATCTAATATTTATAGAAATAACAACATAAAATTAGTATTCCTTTCTATACAAATTTCTACTTATGATCAAATGGATATAGTAGAAGATCTACTTATAATCAAATGGATATAGTAAAAGAAGAGACTAATATTTTTAGATAATTACATAGACACCTATTCATGATATATGATCTTGCTTTTTAATTTAAATATATTTTTAGAATTTTTTATACTTTATATTATAAATTTGTCCTTATCATAAGTATGTAAACTTATGTGATCAGATGGAATTGGGTACAACTATTAAGAGTAAGATCTCATGGTTTAGGAGATTGGGCTCTACCGACATCAAAGGCACATATTCCTTGCTTGTTCTGAATATTAGCTTATGTACAAGCGTGGATGACATGTTTACATTGTTTGATCGACATGGGAAGGTTGTAGACATATTTATTCCCAAGCATAGGAGAATTGGTGAATCATGATGCTTTGCATTTGTTTGTTACATATCCACAAAAGAAGCTTAGAAGGCCATTGAAAGGCTTGATGGAAAGATTGTTTATGGGAGATATAATTTGTCCAATTTGTAAAATTCAATCCAAATGCAGAAATAATGAGATCTGATAATTCTACGGTTTTGAACATGGCAGTGGCTCCTGTTTTAGGCCCACGAGTCTAGTTTTTGAAGGAGGGTTTGTAGAAAACATATCTACTTCCAAATTCGTTAATTCAAGGAACATCATTTTTAACGGATTTATCTCCTGAGATATGCCAAGATGAAATTGTAGATCTAGATCACTTGCAATTTTCGATCTTTGTCAGGTCTTTTTTTGGGGGGTGCTCTAGATCATAGTGAAATCAAAAAATCTGATATCTATGTTCACTGCCAGAATTCAAGAATGGGCAGGAATCCTTGTCAGTTGTATGTGGCTTCTTCATAAAGGACGACAACTTCAGGAGGGGAATTTACTCAATGGATATCGAATTACCAAGGATGCTTCAATCTCTCTTATTGCAAGTTTAAATTGTGGTGTTATAGGCGAGGGGGCACCTTTTTCCTGCAAGTTCAAGTCATTTAAGGATGAGCTCAAGCTAGGACCTAGTCCTTCGACACATAAAGATATCTCAAGACCTACTTTCATTTTGGATCAGGTAGATGGTATCCCAAAGGTTAAAGTAGATCACCACATCTCCAATGAATCTAGCATGGATTTTGGGTTGCATGTTGTTATATGTTGATTCAATGGATTTTGGCAATAAGAAACTCTGCATCAGAATTGGGTGCATCAGAATTGGGTGCATCAGACCTGGACACCGAATGTAGATCTGTTCTTTTGCTCAAAAAGTTTCTTTGTGGTGAAATTTAAAATTTTGCAAGATCATGATAGGGTTTTTGATGTAGGACCCTAGTTTTGGGGTCGAGTTGGGCTTTGCATGAAGCCTTATTTTAACTATTTAGAAAAAAATCTATGCCATATTTTCCAACACCTATTTGAGTTAGGCTCCCAAATATGCCCCTTCATCTAGATATTTTAACTGATGTGGGTAACTCAATTGGTCGCTTCATTAAGGTAGACATAAACAGGTTGGAGAAGGGTATAGTTACATTTTCCTACATATGTGTTGAATTAAATCTCACTAATGCAGTGTCGGATAAAATCATTATTCACTGGAAGGATCTAACTTTTACACAACCATTGGATTATGAAAATATGGTTTTTCATTGTAGACTTTATAAACAGACAAATCATCTGCAAAATGACTTCCCTTTTCTCAAGAGCACCCATTTCCTTCATCTTCCAAGAATAAATCCCAAGGATGGAATGATCCAAAAGTTTTGAGGGATTCTAAGAAATCTACAACGAACTAGTCAAATAACCCTTAGCACCAAAAAACTTCTTCACATAAATCAAGTCCTTCAACTTCAACTCAACCACATGAAGTGTCATCATATCCTTTGAATGTTGGGATCCACCCCTCGAGCACAACTATGGTTTTAGCTTCATTAATAAGTGAACATAAATGCTTCCATGAATTGGATCACTTAGATAGTGATAAGGAAGCAGTAACAAATGAAACCCCCCATAATTGGATTTTATTAAAAAAAAACACAATTATTGTACCATCTCGATTAGTTCCTAACAACTCCTCAAGTTGGATAGATGTCCACAAGGAAAAAAAAAAGGATCCTCAGAGGGCTTCATGATCCTTCCTAAGTTCATCACCCATGATAGAGGTAATGCATGGGTTAGTTAGTAAGGCTTGGTAGTAAATGTATTGTTGTGTATTGTGTTTTTCAGTGTGATGGAAAGAGTGATGTAATTAATATTTTGAGGTAATACAAATCATTTTACAAAAAATATATATATGTAAGCTAATGTGGTGACTATTTAGTTGTTTTTAAGCTTTATTTTATTCTCTTTTTTTTTCAAATATTAGTCTTTGAATCTAGATTCAATATTATATTAATATATAATTCTTTTTATTTTTATTATTTTTTTAAATAAAAAAAAAATCAATATTATTACTCACTATTTATCTATATATAAAAAATGTGATTTTTAAATAAAAAATAATATTTTATTTCTAAATATTATTAATTTTAAATTGATTAAACTTATTCTTTTTAATTTATAAATAAAAATTATTAAATTATAATATATATATAAATACATTAAAATAATAAACATATTAAAAATAAATTTAACATATACATATATATATGAAAAGCATAATAGTGATGTTGGGCGTGGAGTATGCCTTGGCTAAAAACTTATTTTCCTGGGAAGTTATAAGGAAATGTTAATGACCCAAGACCTAGAGGCATTAGGTAGGAGTGAAAGCCTACCCCTATGGACCACTAACTCGTAAATTCTACAACTTCTATGACACACTTGTCTCATTTTGATGATAAGCAATGTTCCAAGTTTCTCGAGAAATAATTGCTACTACAATCTCGGGAATAATATTATCTTTCAAAGTTTGTTGAATGGAAGACAATGTTGCTGCACCATATTCTTGTTATTCTTGTTCCCTTTTCATCATCATAGACTACTTGATTTATGGTTCTTTAAACTCATACAATACATATCATATAACTCATCAATTAGTAATATGTTTCTTATCTAAAACTCATATTCTTTACTCTAGAAAGAAAAGAAAAAAAAACACAAAACAAAAAACAAAAAACAAAAAAAACTACTTAACTTATAAAATCCATCATCACCTTCCAAAAGTAATTATAAAAAAGACAATTTCTTTATTAAAAAAAACTTTTTTTTTTATCTCTCCTTTTCTTTAACTTTTATTTTAGGCTTTTTTTTAATTAGTTAATTAATATTAAAGAGGCAGCTTGGCTGCAGCTTTACTCAAATGTTTTTAAAATCCCTCGCCACCACCAAGCTACAGTCTTGATACTGGTTTTTTAATCTTTCTGATTTTAAGAATATTTCAAAATCTCTAATTCTTCGGAATTTAAGAATATTTCAAATTTTATAATGATTAAATTCATTAATCAGATTTCTAAAATACCAAAATATTATGTAATTTGCAATACCAAAATATTATGTAATTTGCACTAGAATTAAATTAATCTGTCATGTCTTATCCTTTGATCGTTTCAAAAGACTTTTAACACAAATGCAACAGGGAGCCACCATTGGTAGGTCCCCACGTTTTAAGGATCGTTTTGTCTTTTGTGTAAAGATTTGAGGAAGTCCCTTTGCAAATATCTTTGCTTCTTATCTGCTCTAAGTGTGACGTCAAGGTTACCAATAAAAGTCGTGCATGGTACAGGCCCCTATAGTTGACAAATTTAACGTGCGGACATCGTAATATAACGTTGACAAATTTTGTATAGTTCTGCAGGGACACCGGTCTCATAAATCCTCGATCTAACGAAATGATATCTTGATTTTTAAGTATCCGATTTTGACATTCTAATACCTTAAACCCAAAGTTTGAGATATTGATATCATTAAAAGGGTAGAAGTTTAATTTATAATTTAATACTAGGGGATATGTAAGTTGGTTTATAAATTTTTTTTCAAAATAAAAATTAAAATTAAAAAAATATGTTTTAAGTAAAAAATTTCTGCTATAATAAAAAATAAATGAATATGTTGTAAAGTAATTAGAAATAAAAAAATATGTGAATAAATTTTATAATTTGGTTATTGATAAAATATTTTAATACTAATTAATATTGACATGTACTAATAATAAAAAGCCATTTTAATTTGTTTTATAAAATGTATCAATATAAATGTTATGCAAAATATTTTAACATCAATTGAGTATATATTATATATCATTTTAAAAAATTATATATATATCATTAAAAAAAAAATTATGATTAAAAAATACAATTAAAACAATGAAAAATAATATATAGTATGTTATATACCCAAAAGATATTATATTAAATTATGCAACTTTAAGACAGTGGGATATATCTTTTGCTCTTTCTGACCTTAGCTTTAACAGGATTGAAAAGTGAAAATAAAGACCGTTTGATTTTAACAGTTGATTTTACTATTGTAAATTTCGGTGGTAAAGTATTTATTTTGAATTTTAATATTAATGTTATTATGTTAGGTATGGTTTAAATTTATTTTAATTATGTATTTATTAGAAATTAAAGTGAATTAAATTTATTGAAGTTTAATTTTTTTTTAAAGGTAAAAGTTGAAAAAGGGCATCTTAAGGGATTTGATCTTCTTGGTACTTGATAGATCTATGGTTAAGATAATCTATATTGATGTGTAATTTTCATTGTTTAAATTGCACTTTTGAATGTACAAATGGATTCAAAGCCTTAAAAATATTCACTCTAATTGTGTAGAATACATAGCTTAAATTGTGTGGATAGGCATGTTCATTTTTTAATGGGGTTTCCAAACTTTTAATTTAATTATTAATAATTATTAGGTAGACAGTAGGGATTTAACCTCCATAGAATATTTTAGAATATTCTTAATAGTATTTACAAATCAAAGGTTGAGATTTATCTCAAAAATGGTTATGCCTTATCTACCTTTTGGCATTTACAAATCAAAGGAAAATCCAATAGACATAAATCCATAATAAACATTAAAGTACTTACACATCTTACACATCTCACCTTGTTAAAATTTAAAAAATTCATAAAACTAACTCAATTATAGCTTTATTTTAAATTGTTATTATTATTAATTATAAAAAGAATTAATATATAATTTAAATATATATACATAAAAAATATGGAACAAGATTCTTATCGAAAGACATTTACCCCACTTTACCATGGAGATTCTTAATATGTAAATAGATCTTTTTACAATACCATGAGTCAATACCATGGCTTATCAGTAGCACATACCCAAAAAATCATAACTCATTTCATATGACACTTTTTAATATGAATTATTTTAATTAATCAAGTAATTGAAATAGCATAACTAATCTAGAGAATATTCTTAGTTGTGTAGACAACTAAGAATATTCTTGAATATTCTATAAAGGTAGACAACTAAGAATATTCTTGAATACAATATCCATCACATACCTTGGAAGGAGAGAGAAATCGTATTATAAGTTAAGAAGAAAGATGACATATACCTAACAATATGCTCATTCTATTCTTGTTGGGGTTCTAAATTGTCAAGTTGCCTCAGTTAAATGAGCTCTAAGAGAATTACCAGAATTGGGTTTTGTGTCATTCATAAGAAAGTTAAAGATAGCCATAAACCCCATGAAGTCCAACTACAAGTTATTTTAAGTAGTTGACCATTAAGGTGCTCCATTAAACCAAATGCTACTAAAATTTTGTAGAGCATTTTTCCAACTTCATTTTCATTGGGATCCCATAATAATCCAAGAGTTGTGGGGGCTTGGGACCAAATTGTAAATAAAGTCGAAGAAGTCATGGAGGCTTAGATGAAACTATAGAAAAGAAATGTTAGTATTAATGAAGTTGTGGCATAAGAAGCCTAATAGAAGATTTTGCATCATCTTATATAGTGAGCATTTTTTCAACAAGAACAAACTAATGGATGTCACTGCAGAAGAAACTAAATTGGATTGTGAAATGTATGAGTTTTAGAGTGTAGCTTCATATGCTTTTATTTTCTTAATTTAGCAAAATTCCATAATTAATACTTTTTTCATATTGAAATTAGAGTTCATTCGTCAATCCAACATGCCTATAAAATACAGTACCAAACTATGTTTGTAAGGTCTAAATTTGGGTTTTATGCTCAGTTTTTAAGAAGCCTTAGATTGGATTAGTGTCTTTATATCCCAAACTTGACTTGTACATTTGGTAATTTTTAAGAAAAAAGTTTGTCACAAAAACACCACATTGATAGCAGACATTTGACAAAACAAATACTTGGAAAATGTAGTATGTTCAATGGCTTGAATGGTTTAATTCATACAAGGACTGTAAATTTTAAAACAATAATAAATCTATCCTGTAAGCTATCAGTTGCTAAAGTACATGTTTATAATGGTCATAACTTTATTAACATATTGTTATCCTTTTGTCATAATGTCAATTTATGTAATAAATAAGTTAATCCATGGAGAAACCCACCCCCTTGTGAAAATTGTCTCAAATCCATTAGAACTTTCACTAGAGTCACAGTTCTACCCCATTTGAGTGGAACTTCGCCCATGGAATTTTTGCGTAGGAGGAACCCACCATTGCAACTACCAGTGCAAGAAGATACAAAAGTGTGGCTTTTGATTTGTCACCCACAACTTGACCTGTTGAGAACTTTTAGGAAAAGGACCCTCGAATAGTTTGTTGACTAACTTCAGGGACATGTTTTCCAAACTTGTGGGGTACTCAATAGAGATATTTTACATGAATCCCAAGGATGTAATCCATTGAATAAATTATTATATTTAGAACTTCCATACAAACATCCTTTCAACTTTTGGACTGATCCAAGCATTAAAATTGATTGTTGAGTACGCATTAAAGTGTTCATAGGTGTGGTCATGGAAAACTCTTCTTCATGATGATGTACTGTATTTTTCATGGTTTGAAATCTCAACAAATAATTCTCATTCTAGTAAAGTAAAATTTGAATGTAAGAATTCATCAACTTCTCATATATGTCTCGAAAAAAAAACATGTTGATGTTAATACCTTTAAATGCTCTAAACGACTATGTTTATTTTTTTTTTGTCACTACAAATATACAATTTTCATTATCCAAGTTATCCACAATAGCAACATCATCATATGTGTTTAGAACTTTGATGTCATTCCTCTCTTACTATCTACTAGGGGCAAAAAATTTCTAGAATTAATTAATATATTATGAAAGAAATGCATGAAAACTATATATTTAAACATATAAGGCTAAAAGTTTAACCTAATCACCAAAAAATAGATTTTTAAAATGAGGAATTCTTAGAGGATATACAATATGATTTCACTAAATTGAATTTAAATACAAAAAAAAAAAAAATTACCTTACTTGTGGTTCAAGGAGATTCTTGAATTGTCGAATATTATTGCAGTTTTTAGCCTTTCCATAGAATATGGAAGTATCTTCCATATGCTTGCTTAAGAAAACCATTATTTCCTCTAAATGAATTCCTGCACTCTAGCCATGAAGAAAAATGTCAATGAAAACTACAAAATAGGTACCAAACTGTTATAGACATTTTTGGGCACTGCAACCCCAATCATAAATGTCCATAAACCAAGGGCTCCTAAGTCCCTAAAAGTGTTTTTCCGACCCCTAAAAGAACAAGGTCAGCTGATTACATCATCTCCCAGAAGTTCTCCATGAAAAACTACTCAGAACTGGTCAAAATTGGACCATCTCACCTGCTCCATGGTCAAAGTGCGCTGCATCCCACCTAAATGCACACGGGAGGTGCGATGCATACTGAAAGGCCCTTCTATGGGGTGCGATGGGCGAGAGTGCACAAATGGCAGAGTCAATTTGCGAGATGGAAGATCATGGAATCTTCTAGAAACTTCTCCTGTGACACTTGCCTCTCTGCATTCGCCCAAGGATGAGTAAGAGATCATCAATCTCCAAGTGGAATCAAGAACTATCAAAGAGAGGACACTAATCAAATCTCAGAGGCTGACTCACCCCCCTTGCAAACATCTATATATGGATCCCTCATCCCAGAGATCCAGAGGCTGGAATTTTGTATCTTGTAAGGAAGTGCTGCTGGTTTCTTGGTGTAACATCATAGTGTTGGGTGGTCTAAGCTTTTCATGAGGTGAAGAAGGGCTTTCTTGCTAAGAGGATGACGCTGGGTCAGAACAATTGGTTGTAATCCTCTTTTCTATTCTTGATATTAATAAAGCTATTCAAGTTTTCCTCCACATTCTTGTATGATTGACGATATATGCATTTGTGTGGTCAATATATATCTGGTACTATATTGTTTATGATAGTAGATCTCTGTTCTTGGATAGTATTATGTTGCTTTGATTCCACAGGTGCTCTTTGAAGCTGGGTAGACGAGGAAGCAAGTGGCAAAGATCTATCAGAAGGGAGAGGAATCAAGCAAGGAACCAAGCGCAAGACAGAGGTTGGTCTCCTTTGTTCCCCTCTTATCTACTTCTCATAAAGGAAAACAAAAGTGGTTTTAGTTTGTTTGTTTCTAAGGTAGCTACCAGCCTTAGTGGGACTAGCAGCTCTGCATAGACACTAGATTTCCCGATAACAAAATGGCGACTCCGCTGGGGAGAAAATAGATTGTTTATTTGTCTATATGTGTTTCTTTATAAACGTACAGACGGAGCCTGAAGTCAAGCCAGCTAGCCTTCGAACTACATTTGCTACGCAAGTGCAAAGTAGATCAATGCTGCTTCAGTCTATCTCCGAGTTTTGTTTATGAACTGAACAATCGATTTACAAACTCTCTAATTGCCCTTGTGGTGGCTCTAGTAACCTCCTTAGATCTACCCCTATGATTTAATTACTGATTATCACTTGCTCGGCCTAAATCCCTGAACTGTGCTGCAAACTGTGATCAAGAACTGGATCAAAAGTCTCGCACTATACCATCGCACCCTCTCTTCAATGATATCAGTATGCATCGCACTTCCCGTGTGCTGTAGGTGGGATGCATACTAGAATCCCTATGTAACAGGTGCACTGATCAGAAAGGGCTAATTTTGCCTCTAGACTTTGTTTTTTTTCACTCTTTTCAGCTCTATTCAGGAGTTTTGTTGTCTGTAGTCAGTATACCTCTATTGGAAACCCCCTTCCTTGCCATTATCCCGCCTCCATTGTGCAAAGAACTATAAATGTTTTTATGCATTATGAGCCATTTTCGGTTCTCTTTTACAAAGAAGTAGCGTAATTGAACTATCGTTTCTTGATTTGGAAGTGTCGCAAGTGTCGTTTTCAGTCATAGAAGAGAATCCAATTGTTCTTGATAGTTGATTACACTGTTACTCTTGTATTTGATTTGAATTAGTAGTTTTTCAAGTGTCGAAAGCAAGTTTTCCATTCCAAATCACAAAGTGTCGTCATTGTCTTCATTTTGTCTTGAAAAGAAACTTGTTAGTAATGTCGCTTTGAAAAATAATTAAGATTTGCGCTTAGCTTTCTTTTTATCATTCACACATTAAGAAGGCTGAAAACAAATACATGCATGTGCATTTGCATTTAGACTGTTTGTTGGTTTGATTTAGGACAGTGCATATAGTGTGTGCTCTCTGCTCTATGTTGAAAGAATATCATCTCTCTTTCTTTAGTAGCTAGGATTTTCATTGCAAAAAGAAGATTAAACGATTGTTTATCATCTTAGATTGCATTTTAGGAATTGTATATCTACATCACGCGGTGAACCTGAAAGGCAAATTTCTTAAGCAATATCAACTGTAAAATAAATTTAATGAATCTAAAAACGCTTTGGAACCTAACGCACAACATTTAGAAGTCTAGGCTAGAGACGTATTCCGGCGTCGTAAAGCCTGGTAACTGTTTTTTTCATTGTTGGTTGGGTGATTCCTCCACTTTGAGACGATAAGTGCCAGTACGGACTTGTGCTCCCACGTACCGTCGAGTATATATTGGGAGACCACAATAGGCTTTATCCTTTATCCATAGGAAGCTGTGGCTGCCGCCCTATCGATCGCAATGCACTGAACACAGCATTCGGGAAGATTGACTGCCATACCGTAAAAAGTATTATGTAGTTTTGCGATTGGTTTGGTAATCCCTCTGTCTAGATTTCCAGAGTAGTCTCTTTCGTTCCTTTTCAAACTCCTTAAAGGAAAAGGTCCATCTGAGCACTTGTCACTTCAAGCTCATTAAAAATCGAAGGCGACTAGAGTCATCTTTTTTTTCTCGACTCTTAAAAATTGAAAAAACAAGTTGTGTCAAAGCGTCTAAAATTTATTTTAATCAGAATAAACATCACCTTTCCTACGTTGGTCATAGGTTGAGAAAAAACCACCAACCAAGGATTTCCCCTTGGAGGAAATCCTAGTCCTTTCTCCTCTTGGGGAGATGTTGGTGCACCCCATATGGCCACATTGTCTCTTCCAGGATTGACAATCGGCTTGCCCGTATGGCTCTTCTCGACCTCTGTCGTTCAGAACACCGTGATTCCTGAACAATCAAGTCAGCAACTAAATGATACCAGAGTTACCCCCAAACCTTCTACTTCGTCCAATTCTCCCTCTCCTCCTTCCTCTTCGCTTGATGAAGCTGGTAAAGCCAAAAATCAAGTAACTGAGAAGAAGAAGGAGAAGAAGAAGAAAGAGAAGAAGAAGAAGGAGCCAAAGGCGAAAAGGGGTGACCAGGCATCATCTAGCGAAAATCCACACACTGCACCGTCCAGGCCTAAATCGCCATGTGTCATTTGCAAAGGAGACCACTATCATCGAGATTGTCCTTGCATCCCTCGGATCTTAAGGGACTGGTCTCCTTGTTTGCACAATCCGGTGTCATCAACCTCTGACGATCATGTTGAGCATACACCGTCAACTAGTGAAAGTGAAGCCCCTCGACAAAAAGGAAAATGTAAATTTCCTTGTAAATTGTGTGAAGGCAATCACGCCGTCCATCGTTGTCCCTTCTTAGATGAAGCTAAAAGAGTTTTGGACGACCGTCCGGTTTCACCGTTACGGCTTCCTCCTGGATATAAGAAACTCTTGCCGAGTTCGTCACTAGTTGAAAATCCGGCTGACACGCCATTGTGGTCGGCTGAAGCATCTATCATTGAATATGAACCCTCTGAATCCACACCAGACGAAAGTCAAAAGGTCGAGACGGCAGTTGACCCGGTCTTGCCTTCAAAAGGTCCATCTTCAGATGATACAGTCACCGGAGAGAACAAGAACGACATCGTTCAAATTCTCTTCGTAAGCACAGACTCCGATGAACATGGGGGCAGTCTACCCGTTCCTTTACCGCAGGAAGGAAGTTCGTCAGAGTCATATCCGACCGTCTATTCAGTCCCACCTCCAAGCAACCTAGTTGTTTCCTTCGATTGGAATCTACTAGGCAGACCTCGCTTATCGGCTAGTGTACCATTTCGAATCATTGCTCAAATATATAGAATGGTCATGGCCGGTACCATCATAGATGAAGGGGCTTCTGTGAGTATCCTTTCCTCAACTGCTTGGAAAGCGCTCGGTTCGCCATCGCTTTTGCCTGAAATGAGAAATCTAACAGGCTTTGACAAAGGAACAAGTCGATCATTAGGGATCCTTCCCAATGTGCCGATAACATTGAGAAGGAAAGTCGTTCACATGAACGTAATGGTAGTCCAAGGACCCATAGATTATAATCTACACCTTGGACGCGACTATATGTATTGCATGGGAGCCATTGTCTCCTCACTCTTTAGAGTAATGTGTTTTCCGCATGAAGGAAGAGTGGTCAAGCTCGTAGACCAGCGTTCATTCCCCGGTTCACACATAGCAAATAGTCAAATACCATCCCTGAATGGTCTTTTTACGCAATGAATGTCTCATAAATCCCCAGTCCGTCCACCTGATGAGCGCGAGTGATTCGCGAGGACATGACTGAAACCCAGGGGGCATGCACCCTGGTTTGTTTCGACAGGAAAACCTTGGGTATAGGGTAGGTTTCCGCAAAGGATATATGACCGGTTTATGAGATTAGACTGGAATAAGATTCCTTCGTCAGAGTTATGTGAGTGGAGCCAGTTGCGCCACTCACCTTTGTTTATTTCGGTAGACATCACCGAGGAAGTGTTTTGTCCGCAGTGCGGATAGAACAATCTTTGGTAACTTGGAAATTTTTCGCTATACCTGGGGGCATGCAAACCTTTTGGCATGCAAGCGAAGAGCGACCATTTATTTTTTAAATTTGTAGGTCCTCTAACCCTTTAAACTCGTAGGATTGGTCATTTCCTAACTTGCATAAAGAAAGGATCCGGGGCAAAGCTTTGTAAGGTGCAAGCTCCATAAAAAATGGCATCTTAGATGAGACATCCTTATTATACGACTGGATCGAGCAGTTTTAACGCGGAATTCAAGCTCGTTAAAAAATAAACATAAGCAATGAGCAAATGTTTTCCCCAGAGTTTAAGCTCATTCATTAAAAAATGAACCAATTTCTGGTAAATAACCATCGTGAATGCATTATCATCATCCTTTGAAGCCTTGGTCGTGTTCTCATCATCACCTCCACTCTATTTTGGCCGATCATTCACCTCCATTTGATTGTTTACCCTTTTTGAGGAACAGCTGCGAAGAGTGATCCTGTTAGCCATCCTTGTGACACTGCCATGATTGGAAAATTCCAAACCTTACCTGGAATTAGCTGCTACCCGAATTTATCACTCGTTCCTCGAAAAATGAGTCTCCTTTAAGCTCTTTTCATCTGACTCGTAAAATATGAAAAGATTGCCAAGCAATTGGCCTCTCCAGCTCGTTAAAGTGACTGGAAGTGCTATCCCTCCTTTAGATTTTAATCTTTTTGGACCCGAGGGATTATTACACAAAAAGATCGAGCGCTTGTTTTGTTCGGCTCGTTAAAATTACCGAAAATTCATCCCTTTGGTATTATTTTATACTTTTTCGGACTTAAGGGATTATATGACGAAAAAGGATTGTTGGAGTTTTCTTTACGTCCCTTTTCAGACTCTCTAAAATTGAAAAGGACCGAGTTATATTTATCGTTAAACTCGTTAAAACCGAATAGCGACAAACTTGTCCATACAGACAAGAACGAGTTTCACTATCGCTAGGCTCGTTAAAACATAGTGATGGGTTTTCCCGAAGGGAAAATTATAGAACAAGCATATGTTATCCTCCTCGAGCTTGACAAAAATAAAGAGGTACTAGTCAGCAATGACTGGGGAAAAATTGGGAAGAAAACTTGAAGAAACTTTATTGGTAGCAAGTCGCTCTTGAACATGACACTTTCACTCTGCATCCGAGTCGGGCTGGGTTGTTCCGTTCACCGGTCATATCACCATTGGTCCATCACACCATCCATATTTGGGGTTAACGCTACCAATCCATCATGTCAGTGTCGCCGATATGTTCAAGATAAGTCACTCAGAGAATTCACCTGTGTCTCATCCACTGCAATACATTTACGCTCCATTCTTTCATGACCGCCACCCTGAACCTTATGTCATCAGATCGTTTTCACCTCCATTAAAATCATTTTCTCCGTTCCGTGTCATTGATGTGGGATTCACTAAGGCCCTCCTATGATGGATCGCTTCTTGTCGACATTGGCTCATTATCTAGGAAGTCGATCTAGGAACAACCCTTTCAGTACTTTGAAGCTTGCATGCCTCAATGGCAAGTTTCTCACTTCCGGCGATAGGTTTACATCAATGGCCTTCGACCGAAAGATTTTGCGTGGTGTTCGACGCCAAGTCCCTTATTCACACCACGTGAATTGTACTGTAGTACCTTGAGGGTCATCATCATTATCGATGATTCCTCTCGCGCCTGTTAACAGCTTACATCATTGGCTGGTAATCAGGC
This sequence comes from Pinus tabuliformis, assembly GCA_031772625.1. Lineage (NCBI taxonomy): Eukaryota > Viridiplantae > Streptophyta > Pinopsida > Pinales > Pinaceae > Pinus > Pinus tabuliformis. The sequence goes on from CM062816.1 coordinate 1,028,410,449, forward strand.
AATGTCTTTCCATGTTCGACTCCAGAACATCTCTCACATGGATCGACTTGTACTCTGAGTGAAGATCGAACGAGATTGAAGACCCCGGATCTAGTTTCATCCATCCGGGCTGCGATATATATTCAGGAAAATAAAGACATCAAATGTACATCATTGCTGCACAGATAAGTATCCAACCTAAGGGTTGATGGCTCTACCAGAATCATCAGTCTGCACACAAACGATTGTCTGTCTTATGTACATGAAAATGAATTTATAAAGCTGAGCATGGGAATGCCCGCCTCAGCTGGATCATGAAAATATTATGAAGATAATGCATTGTATTGTATCTTATTATAGGTCGCCTTACAAATCGGAAAAAATTTGGATCCTCATGATAAAGCATTTCACCCGACATCAAAAGATTAACGACCTCATGCTTTAGGGGGCAGCTGTTATAGACATTTTTGGGCACTGCAACACCAATCATAAATTTCCATAAACCAAGGGCTCCTAAGTCCCTAAAAGTGTTTTTCCGACCCCTAAAAGAACAAGGTCAGCTGATTACATCATCTCCCAGAAGTTCTCCATGAAAAACTACTCAGAACTGGTCAAAATTGGACCATCTCACCTGCTCCATGGTCAAAGTGCGCTGCATCCCACCTAAATGCACACGGGAGGTGCGATGCATACTGAAAGGCCCTTCTATGGGGTGCGATGGGCGAGAGTGCACAAATGGCAGAGTCAATTTGCGAGATGGAAGATCATGGAATCTTCTAGAAACTTCTCCTGTGACACTTGCCTCTCTGCATTCGCCCAAGGATGAGTAAGAGATCATCAATCTCCAAGTGGAATCAAGAACTATCAGAGAGAGGACACTAATCAAATCTCAGAGGCTGACTCACCCCCCTTGCAAACATCTATATATGGATCCCTCATCCCAGAGATCCAGAGGCTGGAATTTTGTATCTTGTAAGGAAGTACTGCTGGTTTCTTGGTGTAACATCATAGTGTTGGGTGGTCTAAGCTTTTCATGAGGTGAAGAAGGGCTTTCTTGCTGAGAGGATGACGCTGGGTCAGAACAATTGGTTGTAATCCTCTTTTCTATTCTTGATATTAATAAAGCTATTCAAGTTTTCCTCCACATTCTTGTATGATTGATGATATATGCATTTGTGTGGTCAATATATATCTGGTCCTATATTGTTTATGATAGTAGATCTCTGTTCTTGGATAGTATTATGCTGCTTTGATTCCACAGGTGCTCTTTGAAGCTGGGTAGACGAGGAAGCAAGTGGCAAAGATCTATCAGAAGGGAGAGGAATCAAGCAAGGAACCAAGCGCAAGACAGAGGTTGGTCTCCTTTGTTCCCCTCTTATCTACTTCTCATAAAGGAAAACGAAAGTGGTTTTAGTTTGTTTGTTTCTAAGGTAGCTACCAGCCTTAGTGGGACTAGCAGCTCTGCATAGACACTAGATTTCCCGATAACACAAACCTCTCGATATTCAATCTTATTGAGATCATTATTTTATCATTTGTGTCCAAAGGAATAATTAATGGACTCATATCACAAATCCTCACAACGACTAGAGATTATCATTTACAGTTAGGCTTATTTCAAGCATTAGATGTATGTTTCAAGTTAGGCATACACAATTTCATCATTATATTAAGAAGCAATAGGTAGTGACTTGGCATATTCACATGAGACCATAATGGAATGCATAGAAAACATGTCCATGTATATGAACATAATATTTATCTACTTGAAAATAACTTCTAAAATATTAATCAATAGACTCAATATCTTTCTTCATTGTTTTCTTGCCTATCGTAGAAATAAGTGAAGGATTTTCTCTTCAAGTAACACGACATCTATGTTTCCATTAGAGGGACTCTTCTATAAATCAACACTCACTCAAAATATTGGAAATGCAAGTGTGCAATTCGATCTTGTAGGTGCCACAAATGATCAAGATCGACCCCAGAATCTTCAAAGAAAACATCCCATGCTCCTACCCTTTCATTAGAACTACATGATTCACTTCTAAAGGTTTAATATATTTCAGTACCACGTCCAATTTCACTATCACTACTCGAATATCAAAGCACTCACAGGCTCTTGAATATAAATGTTTAGCATTGGAGTGAAATGTTTTTCAAGAATATATAATATGGTGATTGTAGTGAGTTCTTATTTCCAAATTTGGTAGTGTTTTCAGTACTCTCTTTTCATTAGTAGTTCCAAATTCTAGTAAAATAACGTTTAGGGATACCTAGCCCGAGAATCTTTCCTTTTGTGTTATGTGCATAGATTATGTATATAGATTTTGTGTTTTGTGTTAAGAGCCCTATAGAGACCAAACATCCCCTGTAGAGAACTTCAACTTAACTTAATGATGGCATCATGAGAAATTATTGAATAGGCATTTATGTGTGCAAATTGAGTGAGGTATGGGGAATGGGGCAATTGGGAAGAAGGGCAACAGATAGAGCTTTCATAATTCGTGGGTTTGAGAAATTATTGAATAGGCATTTTTTTGTGCAAATTGAGTGAAGCATGAGGAATGGGGAAATTGGGAAGAAGGCAAGTGAATAGAGCTTTCATAATTTGAGGTTTTTTGTGCTTCCTTTGGCCATATGCAAACAAGTATCCTGCTACTTTGAATATGCCTCTATTCCTATACTATATGAATTTTTGTTCCTGTACTATATGAATTTCCACATGAAAAACTAAAACATAGTTGTTGTCCATATGACAATAACCCAGGCCCTATGCCAATTTTCATCCAATAGATATCTCACATTTTGGATTGCTCTTTGTATGGGATTCTTCCTTATTGGAACCGGTAATATCTATTGGCTTAAACTTTGATTATAGTTTGGATGGCCTTCCTTACCATAAGTCAAGCCTTGCAGAAGAGATTTTAGTTGACTTAGTTGAAAGGTAATATGAAATTTAAAGCCTCGGTCAGATTCACCAGAGTTTTAAACACAAGATTTTTAGTTTCTTGATAAAATTGAGTAGAAATTATAGATATGAAGTCATATCTATATCTATATATATATATCTATATATATATATATATATATATATATATATATATATATATATATATATATATATATATATATATATATATATATATATATATATATATATATAGATAGATATTTGTTTGAAAATTATATATATATATATATCTATATATATATATATATATATATATATATATATATTTGTTCGAAAATTATATTTACAAGGAGCAAAGATGACCTCAATGTAGCCCATATGGTATGGACCCAACTCTTCCATGATTAAATTTGTGTACTCTTCAACTTGTTCTATGAGCTTCGTAAGCTTGTTAGTTGGGCATAATAACCTAGGAGATCGTTTTCCATTAAATTATTGATTCAGATATTTTTAGTATGACTTCCATGAAAATATATCCCTTCGATGTAATTCAAAGAAAATTACACATTCAGGAAACTCATTACCTCTTTTATTTCATCCTCTGAAATCCGTCTGTCTGCATTTTTATCACATCTGCACAAGTTTTCTCTTAAAAAAAATTGTACGGGTTCTTCTTTAAAAACTAAAAATGCACAAGCTAGAAATGATAAAAGAAACTCTCGCTCAAAACATTTAAAATTTCAAGCTCAATGACAATGTCAAAGCCTTAATAGAAAAAATCTTGAGAAAATTGCAAGGTTGGCACGAATCATACAAATTTTAGCATCTAAAGGGAAATATCCTTAATTCTTTTATCTGCATCCACACTGCTAAAAATGGCAGAACTATCTTACATGTCAAAGAAAATTTGCAGACAAGAATCAACACTTTGAGTAGAGATGTGCATGTAGAAATCATGAAGTTGCTCCTTGTTAATGAACTTGACATCATGTCATCCTCTTCTTCGAGTGAGAGCATCGAAGAGCTTCAGTGCAAAGAATAGAAGAGAAATAAACATTTGATAGGGTCCAGGATACCCACCACCCTCTAGCCATTTGTAACAGCCCCTGGTTGATTGACTATGTAAATAAAAAATAAAACCAAGGTCATGGGACACATATTCCAAGTTGAATGTTGGGAAAAACATAGTGATGGGGATCACTGGTGATTAATTAATGGAAATGGAGATTGGCAAAGGCATTGGTAAAGGAAAAGTGGCATTGATTGGCATTTTATTTATGAAAATAAAGGAAAATAGGAGAAAAGGGAGATGAAAGGTCACAGGTTAGCATGTGAGGAAAATTGAAGGAAAAATAGAGGAAATTTAAGAAAATAGAGGCCTTAATGATAAAAAGGCTTATGAGGATCAGTTCACATCTTTTGTTAGTTCAACCTTTTTTCAATTTTATCTTAGAGCTCTTCTCTCTCTCATACTCTTGCACACTTAGAGAAATCTTGGAGCATTTTTAGAGCACTCTAGTTTCACTTAGATTGGAGAAAGAAGGAAAAGGAAATCAAGAAATAATGAGGGAACTGGTGGATCACCAACTATAGCTGGATTGCTTTGTAGGTAACAGGTTACATGTGTGATTTTCTTATTGATTTATGGATGCATGGTATATATGTTATGTGGAATCTACGACTGCAGATAGAATTATCATCCCAAGGCCTGGTGGATCGATCTAGAACAACAGAAATACAAAGGCACTAATGTTTTCCTTAAAGTAAATAGATAATGGGATGAATCCTACCTGGAATATGTCATATGCTTCACTCTTTCTTTGGCTTTAATGCTCCAATCCTAGCTCCAAATGCTATTATTAGAACCTTCACAGTCAAATAACACAAGCCAACAATCCATGCAATCTACGTAGTGTCATCTAATCACTTTATTCAATAGATCAAAACGGTATTGAAATATTTGAAACCATAACATCATATATAGGAAAACAAAGAACTCTTTGCATTAATAGAAATGGATTGAGTTACAACCAAAAATAGGTGTTGATCCTATAAAAGAGCTCCTATAAGTTGATTTGTCCTGTCAGAAAGTTCACCTCTAATCACCTTAATACATGGGAAGATATCTCTCACATCAGCAGCATAAGGGTAGAATCACTCTCCAAAATCTAACCCCTAGCTTGTGGATAGCCAAAAATATATAGAAAAGGAGGGTAAGTTGGGAGTTCTTATCCATTTACCAATGTAGGGATTTATATCCACTCTTGATGGGAGGATAGGATCAAAGGATAAGGAATGAAAACTCCAAGGTAAGATAGGATATGATTCAAGACTTTTATCTGAGGCAAATAGTTACAATAGATATTGGAAGCTTTTGGAAGAAGAGGCTTCGTGATTCTCTCTCTTTTTCCCGAATTTCTAGAACCAACATAGGTGCATAGTGGAGCAACCTATAGATGATAAACGTATCCACAGTGGGAAAACCTGGTTGTCAACATTGTCCATTCAGAGGCTAGGGAACATTGGTCCTTAAAATGGCTCAAAGAAGGTGTTTTCAGGCAAGAACTTAGGGATAAGAATGAGTCATGCTTAGGGATTTGTGTTATGATGATGAGAAGGAGGTCAAACTATGTTGATTGATCTAGTTGAAGGCCTATTGACCAGATGTGAAAAAATGGCCTATAATAGATTTCCCCCTAAAGCACAAAGTCGGAAATGATAGTTGATGACTAAAGTGCTTTACCTTGTGACAAGTCGGTATCAAGAACAACCGGTAAGATCATTATCTATTACAATACATTTATAACATGACATCTTTGTTGAGGGAGGCATACCCATACTCACACATAAGTTAGCATTACATGTACAATGATTAAGAGACACGTCCACAAATGACTAATGGTGGACCCATGACTAGATAGTCGTCTGTATGATCATAGCCATCATATATTGTGATCTTATATTACTCCTGAAATTGCATCCTAGATGGATGAACTAGATGTGGGGTCTTCTATATCGTTCACATGACTAACCAATGTACGAGTCTAACCATGTGAATCAGTGACATGGAGTTGAACATGGTGGACACCATCTGATTATGGTCAATGATGTAAGTTGTTAACAGACATGAGAGAAACCACCGATGATGTTAATGGCTCTCAAGGTACTCTAGTACAATCTGTATGGTGTGAATAAATGAGTTGACATCGAACACCACACAGAATCTTTGGGTCAAAGGTGAATGATGCAAACTTGTCACCGAGAGTGAGGAAAATTGTCATCGATGTATGCAAGCACCAAGGTACCAAGGGGTGTTTCTAAGTCAACTTCATGTATAATGATTTAATCTCGACAGGAAGCGACCCGTCGTAGGAGGGCCCTGAAGTATTCCCCACCAATGACATGAAATGGGTATGATGATTTGAGATATAATGATCAGAATGATGGTGATACGAAATTGGATCAGGAAAGACAAACATGGAATGAAGGCTTAAGAGTATTGTAGCAGATATTAATTGAATGAATTCTCTTGAACACAACAACAACATTGAATGGAGTTGGCGGCATTGAACCAAAACCAAAAGCGGAGGCTTTGAAACGGTATGATAAACCAAAATAAAAGCAGATTTATGAACCCAATAGCCACGAAGATGAAGTGGATGAGTGTCATGTTCAAGAGTGACTAGCTGGCATTAGCAAAATGGAGCACCTTGTTTTCCCAATTTTCCCAACCGTACTATTCTGTACCTCTTTATTTTTTAACAAGCTTGAGGAGGATAACATATGCTTGATCTGTAAGTTCATCCTTCGGATAAATCCCTTTGATAATATTTAATGAACCTACAAAAGGGGTGGTTCAGTCCCATCATGAATGATGATTCCATCATTGTTTGATGTTTTAACGATTCCAGCAAAGGTAAAAGCCAGCATCTTTTTCATGTTTAGAGAGTTTGAAAAAGAGGAAAAAAAGAAAACTATAGATGTTCCTTTTCATAGATAGTCCCTTAGGTCTGAAAGGTAGAAAATAATACCCAAGAGAACCTCTTATCCATGTTCGACTAAGGTATTCCTTTTTCATAGTTATTATATCTCAGTCCGAAAAAGGGTTAAACTTATATTGAGTAGACATCTTCTCATTTACTTTTACAAGTTTGAAACGGCAAGTGCTCGATAATATTTTCATATTTTGGGAGTCTAAAAAGAGCTAAAAGAGGACTCTAGGGGGTTCCTTTTTCGTAAGTTTACGGACTCTGAAAATGTGATAAAAGTATACTCCTTGGTCAAAATGATATGTTCAAAACATGGCAAAATCCGTCAAATAGTTGTTGACCTACTTAGGGCATCACAAAATGATTTAACATACCTGTTTCATGGTAAAATAGTTTGTTACTAAGTCAAAACATTAAATGTGAATAAAATAATGGAAGAAAAAACCACAAATATCCAAAATGACTATTCATATTTACCATTTCACATTTACCTTCAAAAGTGAGAGTTTTGAGTAGTTTTTTCCCTCAATTTTTTACAGTTGATTATGCTCAATCTGGTGGATTGTTCTAGGTATCATCACTTCTAGGTAGGAGCTAAGACCTTTTTCTTTCAATTCATGGTTTCTTTTTTATGATTTCATGCAATTTTTAGGTATTTTTTAGGGCCCTAGGGTTCTAAAAATTCACCCTAGGACCAACGCAGGCCCAAGGAGTCAAAAAATGTGTTGCACTAAGTTAGTGTACATTGCAGCTAGGGGTGAAACACTTTATATCCTTCCTTTGGGGTGCGTTGAGCACATATCCCAAATTTTCTTGTCAGTTTCCCCTCAAATTTTCTTAGCTTTGTTGCATGGAAAAGATTCTAATGAGTCTCCCTTTGATGTTTCAGGCCATCATTAGCGTAAAATGGTTTTCATTTGGAGAGAAAGAGAACATGAAGAACATGATTTAAATGTAAATAATGATCCTACTACCATCTAGACACTAAAGGATTGTGGATTGTTGAAATTCTTCTAGCTTCCTGGTATGAGGCAACAGATGAAGCTACTAGAATATCTTGTTCATGCATGGGATGTGCAAGCACAGGCATTCTAGTTTGGAGAACATCTTATCGAGATTACAGTAGATGAAATATATTTTCTAACTGGTTTATCTAGGAGAGGTGCCCCCATCTCTCTCCTAGGTGGGAGAAGGGGTGGAGAAATAGTGAAAGACTATATCATTACTTATTGTAGACCTCGATCCAAACCAACTAGAGATGGAAAGATCAGTATAAAATATGTAACCAGTTTTCCCTTAAGAATGATCTTGTTCATTATTTCCAGATTGGCGGGTAGCTCGACACTACATGTGGCCAACAGATCATACATGCAATACAGTGTGGAGTGCTTAGAGCCAACAATCTTCAACTGGAGTGAGGGGGTATTGGTCAATATGAAAGAACAAATTACTAAAGAAAGAGAGGGAAAGTTGAAAAACTTTGGATACAATTCCATCTTAGTCTCTTTTTCCCTAGAACAGATTCCATTACTTCAACCTTAGCATATTACACTTGAGCCTGTTGATCCGAGGGTACCATGGATGAGGAGGTGGATCGACCATATGTCTTGACATGCAATTTTGTTAGCAGTCACCTTTTCACCAACCTTCTTTTGGTGGCTACGTAGATAGTTCATTATGATCAATGATCATACATACGGAGTGATGGATTTCCATGATGACCCTAAGCTCGTGCTTCCTTATGGAGAGCAATGGGATGTTATATGTAAGATATTTCGACCATTTGAAAATTTTAAATTTTTACGGTTTTTTTTTCTGTTTTTAATGTTTCCGAGACTTAAACTATTGATTTTTCATGCATATATTGGTCATGTTCGACCGATAGGTTCTTCATATCTCCATCGTGTAGGAGAAAAACCACAATCTATAGTAGAACCATCATAGGTTGCTACAGTAGGACGGGATGCACTATGGGATCTAAGTGTAGCCAAGATCCTAACTGAGGTGGAGCGCCACATGGAGGGGTTGACTCACGAGATAGATGAGACCACGATCAACCAGGTTCCGTTGCGACTTCAGCAACACACCATCAGAGTGCCTAGTCGTATTGGTTGGCTACTATGCAAGATAGCTTGTGTAGTGGCTTTTTATCATGAGAACTTTGATTATTCTACTTAGATATTTTCATGTAGTTTTGTAGATGGGTCATGTGGCCATATGTGTCTTGGGTATAAATTTTGTAAAACCAAACTTTTTATATATATATATATATATATAGTGTTGTCATGTTCCTATTGCAGTTTCAATGATGTGATGTGTATTGAAATTTATTTACATCCGTTGCAAAATGTCTATCTAAAACATGATTAGCAAGTGCATCTATCACTTTATTCATATTTTTAGAAATGTGTTCATATTGTATGAAATTGAAATGTATTTCTAGAAGGTGAACATTTAAAAACATACGCAAGATGAGGACTTCTAACTGAATAAATATTAGCAAGTTGTAGTAACACGATTTGTGAGTCAATTCTGACGACTAAATGATAGATACCATGTGAAATAACATCAGATAGTAACTTGAGCACTACGTTATACTCAGCGATGTTGTTTGTAGAGCGACCAATACAAATTCCTTGCAAACTCACTAACTTTCCAGTTCAAGCAAAGATAGCGCACGCTATGGAGGATAGGTTCTGAGTACTACAACTAGCACCATCAGCATAACCAAAATATAGTTCAAGGGATGTCAACATCTACAAACCAAACGTAAAAGGAATCAATAAAAAACTTAGGAAGCTCTAAAGAGACACACCACAAACACACTCAACACACTTATAAATAGTATGTACACAATGTTACTACGCATGAGATCAAGCATAATATTTTTTAAGGTACAACCCATTCCTAGGGTGCAGTAGCGGAATCCCATCAAAATCAACCAACTCATAGGCCCCTTTTGCAAGTACTACCTTGAAAATATATGGGCTTGCCACATAGGTTGGAACTTTCCTGAGCCTAACTTATCATATTCTTCGTCATATAAAACAATAGGGTCTCCTTATGAGAAGACATGAAGCTCGACACTTTTGTCGTATTGCGCCTTGATATGTCTTTTATGAGATTCATTATCCATAGTGACATCGCACCGTGTCTCATCTAACTAGGTCAAATGTAAAAGACGTTCCTCTTCTATAGAAGTGGCAATAAGAAGTTCCACAACTAGTTTCAGCGATGGAATCTCACATTCGATTGGAAGGATTGCTTCCAAACCATAAACCAACTGAAAGGGTGTAAATTTGATATCAGTCCTTATCTAGGTTCAATATGCTTACAAGGAAACATAAAGGAGCAGATGTCAGTCTGATTTATGAACCCCTACCATATGTTGAAGCATGGTTTTAAGAACTTTATTGATAGCTTCAACTTGTTCATTAGCCTAAGGATAGTAGGCAGTGGAAATTCCATGGGAAAGTCTGAGCTTCGTAGTTAGTTTGGTCATCATATGATTCCGAAAATTCTTTTTGTGATCCTTAACTATGGCTTGCGGCACACCAAACCATGATATGAAGTGATTGAAAAAGAAGTATGTAGTCGTTTCACCAATGTTGTTAAATGTAGGCATCGCCTCAACCAGCTTAGTAAAATAATCTACTGCGACAATGATATAACCATGACTTTGATTAGTTTACTTAGATATTTGCATGTAGTTTTGCATATGGGTCGTGTGGCCATATGTGTCTCGAGCACAAATTTTGTAAAACCAAACTTTATATATATATCTATATATATATATATATATATATATAGAGAGAGAGAGATATATAGATATATAGTGTTGTCGTGTTCTTATTGCAGTTTCAATGATGTGATGTGTATCGAAATTTATTTACACTTGTTGCAAATGTCTATTTAAAACATAATTATCAAGTGCATCTGTCAATGTATTCATATTTCTAGAAATGTGTTCATATTGTATGAAATTGAAATGTCTTTCCAGAAGGAGAACCCTTAAAAACATACACAATATGGTAGGACTTCTAACTAAATAAATATTAGCAAGTTGTAGTACCACCAGTTGTGATTCAAGTTTGACAATTAAACGATAGATAACATGTGAAATAGCATCAAACAGTAACTCGACCATTGCGTTATACACAGTGATATTGTTAGTAGGGAAACCAATACAAATTCCTTGGAGACTCACTAACTTAACACTTGGAGAAAAGATAGCCCACACTGTGGAGGATAGGTTTAGAGCACTACGACTATCACCATCAACATAACCAAAATATGGTTCAAGGGATGCCAACATCTACAAACCAAAAGTAAAAGGAATCAACAAAAACCTTAGGAAACTCTAAAGAGACACACCGTAAACACACTCAACACACTTATAGACAATATGTACACAATGTTGCTACGCATGAGATCAAGAATAGTATTTTTTAAGGTACAACCCATTCCTAGGATGCACCAGTGGAATCCCATCGAAATCAACCAACTCATAGGCCCCTTTTGCAAGTACTTGCTTGACAATGTATGGCCTTGACCACATAGTTTGGAACTTTCCTGAGCCTAACTTATTAGATTCTTCATAATATAAAAGAACAAGGTCTCCTTCTAAGAAGACACGAGGCTTGACACTTTTTTGTATTATGCCTTAATACATCTTTTATGAGATTCATTATCTATAGAGGCACCGCGCCATGTCTCATCTAATCGAGTCATATGTAACATACGTTCCTCTTCTACAAAAGTGGTAGGAAGAAGTTTGACAACTAGTTTCAGCGATGGAATATCACATTCAATTGGAAGGATTGATTCAATACCATAAACCAACTGAAAAGGTGTAAATATGGTAGCAGTCCTTATTGAGGTTTGGTATGCCCACAAGGCAGCATAAAGGAGTAGATTCTAGTCCAATTTATGGACCCCTACCATATGTTGAAGCATAGTTTTAATAAATGTATTGATAGCTTCAACTTGTCCATTAGCTTGAGGATAGTAGGGAGTGGAACTTTCATGGGAAAGTCCCAGCTTAGTAGTTATTTCAGTCATCATATGATTCCATAAATGTTTTTTTTATCTGTAAATATGGCTTGCAGCACACCAAACATTTTAATGACGTGATTGAAAAAGAAGTATGCAGTCCTTTCACCAGTGTTGTTAAATGTAGGCATCACCTTGGCCCACTTAGTAAAATTATCTATTGCGAAAATGATATAACCATGTCCCCTAGCTGAGTGAGGGTTACATGTCATGAAGTCGATACCCCATTTCACAAATGGTTTGATGGTGATAATGGGATGCAATGGAGCGCACGGGGAATGGGTCTTACAATCATAAATTTGACATGCGTGACACTTCTGGAGAGCGAGAATACAATCTCAAAAAATGGTAGGCCAAAACTAACCAATGTGTAAGATATTTTGCGCAGTAGCGTAGCTAGATAAATGACCTCCACATGCCCTCAAGTGGAATTAATTCAGGAATTTCTCAGTCTCCTCATGCATGAGTCACCTTCGTAAAATCGTATCAATATTGTTCCTATAAAGAGTGTCGCCAATGATGATGTAATTCTTGGATTCGTATCGAAAACATCACTACTTAGAAAGAGAGGTATCATACCATAAAACACCAACTTGGTTATGATTCCATGATTGGAGTTGTGTGGTACAGAGTTGAATGAAGGAAGAAAGCTCACCTCGAAAGACTTGATTGTTTGCTTCACGGACATGCGCATTGATTTTGTTCCATCGAAGTCAGGGGTTTCGTTAGCACGAGCATCAATGTTTAAAAAGGCCCCAGGCGGTGCACCTGCAAATGTTGTTGTAGCAATAGCTAAGTTTGGCAGGTTCTCAACTTTCATTGGAAAGGTTGGTGAAGATGAATTTGGGTTTCAATTGGTTGACATTTTGAAGGAGAACGGTGTGCTGGATCGAGGCATACACTATGATAAGAATGCTAGAACAACACTTGCTTTTGTTACGTTACATGATGATGGTGAACGAGAGTTTATGTTTTATCATAATCCCAATGCTGACATGTTACTAACCAAGTCTGAACTTGATGTAGACTTACTTCGACATGCAAGAATTTTTCATTATGGATCAATAAGTCCGATCTCAGAACTATGCAGATCAACCCATCTTGAAGCTATGAAGATTGCAAAAAGTGTTGTATTTTTTTTTATCTTATAATTTGAATCTTCGATTGCCACTGTGGCCATCTCCCGAGGAAGCTCGTAAAGGAATTCTCAAAATCTGAGATAAGGCATACCTAGTTGAGATTAATGAAGAAGAAACAACGTTCCTTACAAATAGAGCAGATTATGAAAATGATGAGGTAGTCATGTGACTTTGGCATTCCAGAATGAAGTTATTGCTCCTCACTGAAGGGAAAAGGTTTCTTTGTATATATATTAGTTTCTATATGAAATATTTCCATAATAAAAACCCTTGAGATGAAGTAGAGCTCATATAAATTTCAATTTAGGGAAATTTTGTATTCAATGGCAAAAGAGTAAAAAGAAAAAGAGAAATGAAGGTAATTGCTATGACACATCAAATTCCAATTGTTAAGAATCAATAATTGAAGATATAAGATCTAGTTTTTCAGGGTACAAATAACAAAGCATTTAGCAATTAGTAATAACACCGAGGTATTTGGGGATTTTATCAGTATTTTATGATAGTATGTAGTGGGCCCCAGTATTGCAGCAATAATGCTGCAACTCCTGGAGCTCCCTTCTTTAATTTTATCAACCCAATAGTTCATAACAAACTTGGAAGCGACGGTGCTGTATGCACAAGTACTAGCTCTTGCCGCGGCTGTCACTTGATCAGCTAGCACAAGTCCGCTAGGAGCTTAAGCCAACTTCTATGAGCTCTTAGAAGAATCTTTTTAACTGATGGCTGAAAGCTAATTCAAAGGGGCTAATCTACTTGTAGAAAGAAACTGAAAGTGGAAAGGAAATGCAAACCCTAGTTTTACCGACTAACCCTACTGGTGCAAGAAAAATGATGAAAGCTACATAAAGGAATGCAATTGACTCTTAGAAAGGTAAAATGCATGTGACTAAGCTATTTCTGAAGTGAAATCTGAAAAGAAACATCTTTTTGTATTTTTGAGTAAGTTGGCAGAATTATTGTGCATGTGCTTTAACTGTTTTTGATTGTGCAGAGGTGGATTGGCGAAAGGAAATGCTTGCAGGAGGTTGGGAAGGTTAGAAGAGGGCCTAAGGGGTCCCTTTCACCCTTCCAGAGAGTTTCACAGTGATCGTATCTCAAGAAACCACTTTCGTGAGCTTCTACGAGAAGTCTACAGGGGTTCTACAGGATGTTCTGTAATTTTTCTACAGGATGTTCCGAAAAGATGATTTTGGAGGGTTGATGGAGGAAAAACGGTGGGAAAGTGGACATGGAGGTTGGATAAGGATGTTAAGGGGGTCTAGGACTTGTCACATGAGGCTAAGGAGCGATTGGATTTGGTTCAAGGATGGAGGGAGCAATGATGCACAAGAATGTAGAAATTAGGGCAAAGGGGGAAAACGTAGCAAATGAGAGACAAGAATCTAAGTTGGAGGACGAAGCAGGTTTCATGGATGGGGTAGGGGTAGGAGAGGAGGTATCACAGGTGCTCTGCAAGTTATTTCTCAAACTAAACAAACAAAGACTCGGAAAATCAAGGACCTAGCTACTTTAACCTAATCTGTCCTAAATAACAGCAAAGAAAATGAACAACAGTTTAATTGCAATGAAATCATGTGAAGTAGCTATGCAAACTAAGCAATCATGAACCTAAGCATGTAACCACAACTGGTATCAACTTCTGCAAATGAGAATCTAACGCTAATAATTGCATGATGAAGCAAAAACAGTGTTTTTGGTGGCAATAAGGACACCTTGGTCCCAGCTCATGGTCCCACTGAGGGAGAGGTGAGATCAGAGGTGCTTGATAGCCTTTTTCTGAAGATCTTCTCTGTTATTAACCTATCAAATCAATCTGAACATGAAAAGCCTTTTTAATCATCAAAAGCAACCTAAATAACAAAACAAGATTTACATCTAAATAACAGATTTTCTTCTAAGAATGCAACAAAAACACATAAAAGTAAACAAAGGAAGTATTGGGCACTTGGGTTGGGCCCAACCCCAAGAGCTACAGCCTCCTAATAGAGATTAGATCTGGTGCAAAGCTGGATTCATCTTTATTGATCAAAAGAATAGTTACATTCCAAAAATTGTCCACAAGGAAAAGCTCGAAAATGTACTGAAATGCAGAGCTAATCTACTGCCTAAAAAATGACTAAAATCGAACTACAAACTAGCTAACTTTTGCCTACAAAGTGACTAACTGAAATGAGGCCCTAAACCTTCTTATTTATACAAATTGAGGACCCCAACAGCCCTCCTAAACTTTAGGAACTTGACTACCAAAACTTGTAGTTAACAGCACCTTTACTAGCCCTTGGTCGGCTCCCCTTGTGATAATCGATTTGGTGGCCCTTGAACTCCGAGCTGATGGTGGAGAATTCGAGGTAAGGGCCCATAAATGAAGGGGACACCTTCCTACAAATCCTCTCCCTTGTTCTTCCATGAATTTGGCTGCCAAGTGCTCATTAAAACCTTTGATTTTGTCTCAAAATGGACTAAAAATCTGCACAAAGCACCTATTAGACTTGTTGGCATAATGACTAACCCAATTCACTCTATTAGCATAAATATAATCAAAAACATGCAATAAACTAATGAGAATGGTGGATTAATTCGAATTAGGAGGTTGAATGAGCCCATATAATTATCCATTTTTGGGGCTCATCATCACCCCCCTACTGAAAGTGTTGCTCATCCTCTGAACAACTAATCTATCTCCTCATCTTTGATGGCCCTGGTGGCATCCCTGTCATGCCAAGCTTCTGAAGTGATGTCCTCTTCTTGGTCATGAAACCATGCTTTTCTCTCTACTTCTTCCCACTGCCTGTGCTCCTTTTCTTGTAGCAGTTTTGTTAGCGCCTCAACCTCAGCCTGCAGCTTGTCCTCCCTTTGTTGTTCATCAGATGTTCCCTTGTCTTTCCTTCTTCCTGTGATTGTTTGGCTGCCTTTTCCTCCAATTGCTCGATCTCTCTTAGCTTAGCCAGCGTTTCCTGTAGAACAGTCTCAGCATCCTGTAGAGAGGTCTTTGTGTCCAACATTTTAATCCTTTCTCTCCAGGTGGACGTTTTCGGGCTTCCCCGTTCATAGGTGATGGATACCTTTGAAGGAGACTTTTCCTTTTGTTTAGCTGGGGTGTCTACAATCGTAATTGGCTCTTTTGACTGTGGCTGGGGTCTGCCAGTTTTTATCCACATACTCCTTCTTGCCTTAAAATACATGGAAGGCTCCCTCTTTCACTTTCCTTTTTTCTTTGGAGATGTGCTTAGGGTAGCCAGCATAGCTGCTACCTCCCTGGCTAAAATCTCAGGCGATTTCTCCTTTTGTTGCCCTGTTTCCATGCTTCCTGTAGAAAGTCCTGTGTCGACTGTTTTCTGGCTTCCTGTAGAAACTGTTTTCTGGCTTCCTGTAGAAACTGTTTTCACTGTTTCGGTCTGCTTGGCTGGGGGTGTCTTTCCTTTTAATTTTAGTGAGGTTGCCTTGGTTGTGCCCTCCTTTGTTTGGAATTTTTCGGTCCTCTCTGTTAGACTCCGTCTTGTATGTCAAATGTGAGATTGATTCTTCTTCAAAACCCTGTTTTGAAGAAGAAATCATTAAATGTGTTTTTTAGAATATGTATCAAATTCTCCAGCTCTTCAAAAGGCAGCAGCTTCCTCAGCTCCTAACTTTGCAAAATCACAAACAGAAGAAAACAAAACATCATCAGCAATCAGAGGCAAAGCAAGTTACAAGCGATTTGGAGAGGTCTCACTGGAAATCCCAAACAACATCTATATTATGAAGACAAGAAAGATTATGGTAAAGCACACCAGTTTTCAAGGAATATAATTCTTGATCAATCAATTTTCATAGATAGGTCAGCTGTCCGGTTGTATAACGCTCATCATGATTGCTTCATTGATATCTGCTCTCCAGAAGTGCTCCTTCTCTTTACCGATAATTTTGACTATCAATAGCTCAGGCATGACTTTGTTAAAGGATCGCAAAGTGATGATGGTGAGACTTCGAAAGGTTAATGAAGTTATTGTTAATGGGTGGCTATTCCTCCGTTATTTGGTGATAGGTGCTTATGTTGGTCTTGCTACTATTGCGGGTTTTTCATGGTGGTTTCTATATTTTGAAGGTGGCCCAAAATTACCCTACAAGGAACTCGTTAATTTTGATACATGTTCAGAAAGAGAAACAACATATTCATGCAACATATTTGAGGATCGGCGACCAACAACAGTCTCAATGAGTGTACTCGTGGTGGTTGAGATGTTTAATGCACTCAATAACCTTAGTGAAAACCAAAGTCTTCTTGTTCTTCCTCCATGGAGTAATTTATGGCTGGTATCATCGATTATTTTAACTATGGTTCTTCATGTACTGGTACTCTATGTACAACCATTAGCCATTCTGTTTTCAGTAACATCATTGTCATAGACTGAATGGAAAGTTGTTCTCTTTCTTTCATTTCCTGTAATTTTAGTTGATGAGGTCCTAAAGTTTTTCTCCAGAAATTTGAAAGGGAAAAAGTTTGGCTTTCAGATCGTGCCTAAGTTCAGTCACTGGGTGATGGATGTTCGGTTTTTTAAAGGGATTAAATAAGGAAATCTTGAAGAAAGATTATGTCGCTGAAGGGAAGGTCACAAGCAGTTTGCTTCTCATTGGTCTTGGTAACAATTCAATTTGTCTCTGGGATACTGCCCGATCACATCTACTTTTTGAGTTGAAATGCACCGAGAGGTGCCTTTTATATTCTATGAGTTTGTGGGGTGATTCGGTGGAGACACTTCGTGTTGCATCAGGTACTATTTATAATGAGATTTTGATCTGGAAAATTGTTTCTTAACCGGCAACTGTGGTCACAAGTTCAAAGGAACTACATTTCACTCGCTCAGCCATCAAGACCACAAATGAGAAACTGGAAAATCTTCAATATGATTCTGCCCTATTGAATAGGCTCACTGGGCATGAAGAAACAATTTTTCGCATTGCATGGTCCTATGATGGATTGAAAATAATTTCTTCCTCTGATGATCGCAGTGCCCGTATATGGACTTGCAACGTCAACGTGCATGATATCCATGATCCATGGACTATTCCCAGTGTTGATATTATTGTTGGACCAATTCTGTTTGGTCATAATTCTCGGATTTGGGATTGCTACATCTATGATAAGGTAATTATCACAGCCAATGAGGATTGCACATGTCGCATATGGGATTCAAATGGGAAACATGTTGCAACCATCAAAGGGCACATTGACGAGAGGTGTTTGGCACTGTGGATATGTCCCAGGAGTTTCTATTCTTATCACATCTGGATCAGACTCTTCAATAAAAATGTGGCATCTGAATACACAAGCTTTGAGACATTTGCTTCATGGAATAGTAAAGGACAATGATGCAGATGACAAAATGGAGGTCTTCAAGATATGTTTGCAAAAGAAATCATTTCTGAAAAGTTGTGAGTTCATAGACAGCGAGAGTGAAAAAGAACATTCTTAAAAGTTGCTCGTGGCCTGAAGTGATCAATGGCAAATGGAATACAGATATGAAACAAAAGCATGTCTGCTGGGATCTCTGTAAATGGATCTGACATCGATGTATCCAAAGGGTATAGGGAAGGTGCCAAAAACATTGCAAGTTTGACTGGTAGGAATATCAGCAAGACAATCAAGCTTCCATAAACCACAACAAACAGCTAAGGATTCTTCTAGTTGCACAAATGCTCTGCTGTGGTTGACAAATTGGCGCATTAGCGACATGGTGGCAGTCATTGCACTATTTGGGCATTCGATTAATCTAAAGAACATATGTGGCAGCATGAAAATGTGCCCTCAGCAAAGACACCTGTCGTGACATTTTGGGAGGGTGGTATAATAATAATAGAAGTAAACGCAGAATACCAACCATAAGCAAAGATATAGGAGCGAATTTGCCTATTTTGATCCTCAATCATGATTTCATGAGATCCTTGCTCCAGTTTGTCGGGCCATCAGAGGGATTCTTGCAATTATAGTTGAACAGCTCATTTTTTTTTTATCGACCTGTAGGGAAAATTTTTTGGTCTATTTATTGTATGTGCTGATCTTTAGGAACAGATGAGTGGCTTTTTACTATTTTTCATAGTGCCAGTTGAAACAGTTCCATCTTTTCATGGATCGGTTTTCTTCTGAGCTGTTTATGGTATTAAAAAATCATTTGTAAAGAGTAGAAGGGGAGAGAGTTCTGAGAGCTGGTGGAGAACAGAGTGCTTATATTGTACAGTTTTGACAGAGATTTTAATGAAAATACACAGCTCTGGCTTCTGAGATTCCTGTGGTATGAGATTTAACATTTGTGTCCTCCTTTGTTTCATGTATAGCCTGTTATGTGTTCATTTCATTTCATGATCATTTCCAATTGAAAAAATGAAGTGTTAAGGTAGAATTCATAATTTATATGCTCTGCCTTTAAGTTTGTTCATATTTAATGTTTTCTTCTGTTTGACAAGGATTCATCTTCTATGCCCTTGTCAGCTCCTCAGCAGTCTTGCCATTCCATTTAATCTCAATTTGATGTTAAACTTTCTTGCCTACCTTGCCTCAGGGGATAATCTGTGTTTTTGATTACATTTCTCTGTTCAAGCTGTTCCTTTGCCCCATGCAGCCCAGAAAAACCCCATCAATTTATTAAAAACCCCTTTTTATCAATTTACTAGCCTAAAATCAGTGTTCTTTATTGGTCGTCTCAGCCCTTTGAAAACCTTTTGTCGAGATAGACCCGGAGAGAGCCCTCTCATGTCCCCGTAGGGCTAGCTACGAGGCTAAGTGGTTTGATGTTGCCTTGGATTTTGCCTTCCTCAGCCTGAGGCAGATTCAAGCGCTAACATATTGGCGACCATACTAGGGAGAACATTCGAATTGTTGATTGT
The DNA here is from genome assembly GCA_031772625.1 of Pinus tabuliformis. Classification (NCBI taxonomy): domain Eukaryota; kingdom Viridiplantae; phylum Streptophyta; class Pinopsida; order Pinales; family Pinaceae; genus Pinus; species Pinus tabuliformis. The sequence goes on from CM062816.1 coordinate 1,028,430,386, forward strand.
CTTGTCCCAGTACATGAAATCAAATTGCAGATCTGATGCTGATGGTGGACAGCAGTCAGTCACATATGTAGGCTGAACCTTTCACCTGGTGACTCCAATTCGATCCAGACATTCCAACACTTGCTGATCCATTCATGCAATGGTAGGGTATGTGGAAAACCCTGCCCTATGTGAAGCTGTAGAAGAAATAAGAAATGAGTTAACAGATTCTGAATTTGATGAAGATCTTTTCAGTGCCTTGCTTCAATGGTTGAAATCTCCAAAGTTCCCTTGTTTCAAAACTAGATTTTGCGAGTTAGTTGTTGAAAGAATCGAAAAGGAGATTCAATTTTTAGATGAGCAAATCCAGTCATATGATTTCCAAGACCCTAAAAAGTTTTTGGAAATCCTTCCTCCATCGAAACAAGAAATAACAGACTTGCCTACAGATGTTTACATTGACAGTGTGCAGCTGGAGGTATGTATTGCAGAGTTGGGGCAGCCAACAGAGTCCGGCTTTTGCGATCCAATGGCAGCTTACATGGACACGTTTTTTAGTTTGATTGATAGATCAGGCTGTCTTGTACGTGACCAGGCTCATTACGTGCATGAAGGGCTGTCAGCAATTACATTTGTGTCCTGGCGGAAGCATTCTCGAGCGGCATCATTCTCAGGTTTACTTGAATGGTTAATCTGGCATTTCAGTATTACCTGACCAACTGTTTTTACAGCAAAGTAGGGTAGATTTTGTAAATAAATAAGCAGCTAAAGGCAGCATTTTGTTCCAGTTTCATTACAGTTTAGTTTGAAGTTTGCCGAATTAGTCTTTCAATCAATTCAGTCAGTTTCCAGTTAATAAGTTGAGTCTTCAGTTGTGTTGATTTGTTGAAATAATGGACTCCATTGCCCAATGGATGGAGGCACGGTCTACTCTCCCAAAGCTCTGCGGTTCTTGGCACCTCCAAGAAGCGGCAGCTGCCATCCCAAGTGGAGCCGATGTTAGACTCCATCTTGTATGTCAAATGTGAGATTGATTCTTCTTCAAAACCCTGTTTTGAAGAAGAAATCATTAAATGTGTTTTTTAGAATATGTATCAAATTCTCCAGCTCTTCAAAAGGCAGCAGCTTCCTCAGCTCCTATCTTTGCAAAAGCACAAACAGAAGAAAACAAAACATCATCAGCAATCAGAGGCAAAGCAAGTTACAAGCGATTTGGAGAGGTCTCACTGGAAATCCCAAACAACTTCTATATTATGAAGACAAGAAAGATTATGGTAAAGCACACCAGTTTTCAGGGAATATAATTCTTGATCAATCAATTGTCATAGATAGGTCAGTTGTCCGGCTGTATAACGCTCATCAGGATTGCTTCATTGATATCTGCTCTCCAGAAGTGCTCCTTCTCTTTACCGATAATTTTGACTATCAACAGCTCAGGCGTGACTTTGTTAAAGGATCGCAAAGTGATGATGGTGAGACTTCGAAAGGTTAATGAAGCTATTGTTAATGGGTGGCTATTCTTCCGTTATTTGGTGATAGGTGCTTATGTTGGTCTTGCTACTATTGCGGGTTTTGCATGGTGGTTTCTACATTTTGAAGGTGGCCCAAAATTACCCTACAAGGAACTCATTAATTTTGATACATGTTCAGAAAGAGAAACAACATATTCATGCAACATATTTGATGATCGGCAACAGTCTCAATGAGTGTACTCATGGTGGTTAAGATGTTTAATGCACTCAATAACCTTAGTGAAAACCAAAGTCTTCTTGTTCTTCCTCCATGGAGTAATTTATGGTTGGTATCATCGATTATTTTAACTATGGTTCTTCATGTACTGGTACTCTATGTACAACCATTAGCCATTCTGTTTTCAGTAACATCATTGTCATAGACTGAATGGAAAGCTGTTCTCTTTCTTTCATTTCCTGTAATTTTAGTTGATGAGGTCCTAAAGTTTTTCTCCAGAAATTTGAAAGGGAAAAAGTTTGGCTTTTAGATCATGCCTAAGTTCAGTCACTGGGTGTTGGATGTTTAGTTTTTTAAAGGGATTAAATAAGGAAATCTTGAAGAAAGATTATGTCGCTAAAAAGAAGGTCACAAGCAGTTTGCTTCTCATTGGTCTTGGTAACAATTCAATTTGTCTCTGGGATACTGCCCGATCACATCTACTTTTTGAGTTGAAATGCACAGAGAGGTGCCTTTTATATTCTATGAGTTTGTGGGGTGATTCGGTGGAGACACTTCGTGTTGCATCAGGTACTATTTATAATGAGATTTTGATCTGGAAAATTGTTTCTTAACCGGCAACTGTGGTCACAAGTTCAGAGGAACTACATTTCACTCGCTCAGCCATCAGGACCACAAATGAGAAACTGGAAAATCTTCAATATGATTCCGCCCTATTGAATAGGCTCACTGGGCATGAAGAAACAATTTTTCGCATTGCATGGTCCTATGATGGATTGAAAATAATTTCTTCCTCTGATGATCGTAGTGCCCGTATATGGACTTGCAACGTCAACGTGCATGATATCCATGATCCATGGACTGTTCCCAGTGTTGATATTATTGCTGGACCAATTCTGTTTGGTCATAATTCTCGGATTTGGGATTGCTACATCTCTGATAAGGTAATTATCACAGCCAGTGAGGATTGCACATGTCGCATATGGGATTCAAATGGGAAACATGTTGCAACCATCAAAGGGCACATTGGGAGAGGTGTTTGGCACTGTGGATATGTCCCAGGAGTTTCTATTCTTATCACAGCTGGATCAGACTCTTCAATAAAAATGCGGCATCTGAATACACAAGCTTTGAGACATTTGCTTCCTGGAATAGTAAAGGACAATGATGCAGATGAAAAAATGGAGGTCTTCAAGATATCTTTGCAAAAGAAATCATTTCTGAAAAGTCGTGAGTTCATAGACAGCAAGAGTGAAAAAGAACATTCTTAAAAGTTGCCCGTGGCCTGAAGTGATCAATGGCAAATGGAATACAAATATGAAACAAAAGCATGTCTGCTGGGATCTCTGTAAATGGATCTGACATCGATGTATCCAAAGGGTATAGTGAAGGTGCCAAAAACATTGCAAGTTTGACTGGTAGGAATATCAGCAAGACAATCAAGCTTCCATAAACCACAACAAACAGCTAAGGATTCTTCTAGTTGCACAAATGCTCTGTTGTGGTTGACAAACTAGCGCATTAGCGACATGGTGGTAGTCATTGCACTATTTGGGCATTCGATTAATCTAAAGAACATATGTGGCAGCATGAAAACGTGCCCTCAGCAAAGACACCTGTCGTGACATTTTGGGAGGGTGGTATAATAATAATAGAAGAAAATGCAGAATACCAACCATAAGCAAAGATATAGGAGCGAATTTGCCTATTTTGATCCTCAGTCATGATTTCATGAGATCCTTGCTCCAGTTTGTCGGCCATCAGAGGGATTCTTGCAATTATAGTTGAACAACTCATTTTTTTTTATCGACCTGTAGGGAAAAGTTTTTGGTCTATTTATTGTATGCGCTGATCTTTAGGAACAGATGAGTGGCTTTTTACTATTTTTCATAGTGCCAGTTGAAACAGTTCCATCTTTTCATGGATCGGTTTTCTTCTGAGCTGTTTATGGTATTAAAAAATCATTTGTAAAGAGTAGAAGGGGAGAGAGTTCTGAGAGCTGGTGGAGAACAGAGTGCTTCTATTGTACAGTTTTGACAGAGATTTTAATGAAAATACACAGCTCTGGCTTCTAAGATTCCTGTGGTATGAGATTTAACATTTGTGTCCTCCTTTGTTTCATGTATAGCCTGTTATGTGTTCATTTCATTTCATGATCATTTCCAATTGAGCAAATGAAGTGTTAAGGTAGAATTCATAATTTATATGCTCTGCCTTTAAGTTTGTTCATATTTAATGTTTTCTTCTGTTTGACAAGGATTCATCCTCTATGCCCTTGTCAGCTCCTCAGCAGTCTTGCCATTCCATTTAATCTCAATTTGATGTTAAACTTTCTTGCCTACCTTGCCTCAGGGGATAATCTGTGTTCTTGATTACATTTCTCTGTTCAAGCTGTTCCTTTGCCCCATGCAGCCCAGAAAAACCCCATCAATTTATTAAAAACCCCTTTTTATCAATTTACTAGCCTAAAATCAGTGTTCTTTATTGGTCATCTCAGCCCTTTGAAAATCTTTTGCCGAGATAGACCCAGAGAGAGCCCTCTCTTCTCCCCGTAGGGCTAGCTACAAGGCTAAGTGGTTTGATGTTGCCTTGGATTTTGCCTTCCTCAGCCTGAGGCAGATTCAAGCGCTAACACTCTCTACTCTACTCTGTAGTCGTTTCTCCCTGGGTGTTTGTGCCATTGGTCCTCCCACAGTTTTAGGCTCAGCAACTTGGCCTTTTCCTTGTTTCCCCTTCTGTTCTTTCTATGGTGGTTTGTCCTGTGTTTCTTTACCACTGGCTTTCTCTCCTGCCTCAGTGTGTTCCCCTTCTTCACTGCTGATGGTGAGAGTGCTCTGTTTTATGCTCTGATTAGAAAAGGGAATGCCGTGTATGGATTTCTCCCCTGGACAAGGGATTTCAACTATCAATTAGCACCGATTCCCTGGTTCTAAGGCTATTGCTGCCCAGAACTCGGCTGCCCGTTTATGGAGGGAGAAATTTGGTTTCCACAGACAAGGTACAGCACTTCAATTTTTTTACTCCCAGCATACATACAAACGTGCATATTCAAAAAAAAATTATTTTTTTTTTACAGGCTAGCCCTCACAGTGCTTTATCTTTTCTACAAGAAAAAAAATGTTTTAACAGGAACTGTGGAGGAGAATATTGACGCATAACTGACTGATAAATTCCGTGCAACACAGGCAAACTGCTATTTTCGACTCACAAGCAGACTTGTCTCTAACCCTCCAATTCAAAACAACTCAGCTCATCATCTTTGCGGAATATATCATGCATGGAAGAGTGTCTCGAGCCTACCTCTCTCAGAACCCCAAATTCGATGAAGAAAAGTCCAGGCTTCCCTGCTTCTGAAAGTTGTGTCGTACTTCCTATAGAACTTCTTCCTGTAAAATGTCGATAAGCAAGAGGGTTTTAAAAAAAAATAGCCGAGAAAGCTTGGTTTGCTGCTATGGAGGTGGTATGGAGCTTGTTGTAGCTGCAAGGACGATGATAAACTGGAAACAACAGTGGTGAGAGTTCGATTGGCTGTTTATGAAGATTTCCATTGATGGAGGGTGAGCTGGCCAACTGCACGTTGGCCCCATGCAGACTGTTGGTCCCCACTGCAGTGTTTAACTGTTTGTTCTCTGCCTGTAACCACGTCCATCAATCATGCTGAGGTTTAAACAGTCACCACTACCTGTTTTCATATTTCCTCCTAAGATGGCTGAGCACACGTGTCGTATTCACCCACCGAGCGCTGTTTGAACTGGATGAGGGTGGCCAGTTAGCTGGCCACCGATTTTTTTAATCACAACCATCTCATTGCTCACGCAGTTTTCAAATTACATTCATGCAATCAGAGGAACGAGTTTAGTCACGTACCTAGAAGTCGAATGTGGCTGCTGTGAGGTGCTTTTTGCTGCTGCATGCATTTGTTTCTGTGGTTGCATGATGGCTTGGTTGCTGATTCATGGCTGTTTTTCTTGTGCAGGTATCCTCTGGCCGGATCTACACTGCAGGAGTTTGTTTCCACGTTCAGACTTGCACCCTCAAGCTGTTGATGTTGAATTTTTACAAGACAGCGACTTATTTTCTCCACAGCTCCCAAACAATAGACCGGATCGATCTGAAACTTTCTGAGCATGGTTCTATCATCATTATGCACCTCCCATAGCGAAATTGCGATCAATGGATGCACAGATTTCGAGAAAAATGGAAAATGGCTGAAGATTACAGAGGTCAATTTCTTGGAAACCGTGCATCGGAATCAGCTGAAACTGCTTGGGTAGGTTACTATCACCCATATGCATCTCCCCATGAAACAGGTTTTGAAACGGATGCACGGATATGGAGAAAATGCAAAAATGTTGAAGGTGATGGAGGCTGGTTTCTTGGAAATCATGCACTGGAATTGGCTGAAACTGCTCGGGCATGTTGCCATCATCCCTGTACAACTCCCCGTAAAACGGTTTTGTAAATGGATGCATGGTTTTCACGTGAGGGAAAAAAACAAATTCTGTTCTATGTATTTTTGCTTCAAAGCATTCTGCAAGTTTTTGCATAGAAAGAAAAAATGAGCTTGGGCTATGATGTAGGCATGGAGATGATGGAGGAGGAGTTTGAAGATTTTAGGAGGACTTCTGGACCCTTGAGGAAGCTATCATGTTCGCCAAACTACCTTTTTGAAATCCATTTCTAGCTTCCTATAGAAATCCTGTAATTTCTACAGGAACTTCCTGTAGAACACGCAGTTTTTAGGAAAGAAGCACAATGAGATGGAAAAAAATGATGGAGAAGGGTGAGGGATGGAAACATGGATGCTTGCAGGCCTCATGAACATATTCCTGGCCTTCTGGTCCTCTTCGGAGATCATTTTTTTCTTGTTTGTAGGCTTCCTGTAGAAGACATAGAACTTCCTGTAGAAGGCACAAAACTTCCTCTGTCTTTGTTTTAAGCGATCCTCCTAACCTGCAATGTCCTTGCTGCAACCTGCAATTATTCAATGGAAATTAGGTTTACTTTTTCTTCTTCCTTTTTCTCTTTTTTTCTTTTTTTTTTTTGAAAACAACTAGGGCGCCTCATGGAGGTTTTCACCCTAATTGCCTGCCCTGGGTGCCTCCAAGGGAGGTTTTCACCCAGGGATCTTATTCTCTTTTTATTTTCTCTTCTTTCCAACCCATTGACTGCCTCATGGAGGTTTTCAATCAATGAGCCAATCTGAGGCGCCTTCGAGGAGGTTTTCACCTTAGATTTTTATTTTCTTCTTATTTTCATTTTTTTCATTTTTTTTTAAATTTTTTTCCTACCCTACCCTGCTTGAAAAACAAAATCATTTTCAAGTATAAGAATACTTCCAATGGAGCCATATGCACATCGAGATTAGAGACAAAATGATGTGGAGGCTCGAAATGCATGCTTTGACAGGTATCCTGATTTCGGAGACCAAATGATTTGACTTTGAAGGGATCAAACATAGCTGAGGAAGAGAGTACTGCTACAACTTAGTGACCGTCTGGAACCATATCTCAATATAGCTCTGGTATCCTTGGTACTTTTGCTGATATGGATCATTCTCCGTATCTTCTTCTATCATGACCTTCACATCTTCCTCTTTTTGCTGAGTTTTCTCTTGAATACATGGAGGATTTGATGGTAACCATGAGGGAGCTCTCTCGATCTCTGATTCTGATGTCTTCTCTTCATCTATTGCAGCCCATGGTTCTTTGATCTTCTCTTTGGAATCTTCTTTTGCTGGATGTGGTCCTTCAATGCCTTCAAGATAATCTCTTTTTTGCAATACTCTTCCTGAGCTATGGTGAATATCATTGAGCTCAAGAGGAGTCATTTGGACATGTTGTGCCTCAACTTTGCAATTGGGTTGAGCTATTCCAATGTGCGGGTTTGGAAAGAGTGGTACGGGTAGTTGAGTGGGGGTGTATATTTGAGATGGATGTGGATGGGGTTGTGGTTGGGCAAGTGGTGGAGGCAAAGGAGTGGAAGGAGAGTTGTACTGGGGCCTCCACCCCTAATGAGGTGCATTCCACTGAGGCTGTGGTTGAGCATAAGAGTGAAATGAATGAGCAACTGGAGAAGCATGGTATTGAGGAGGATATGACCAAGGAGGGGGTGTGGACCAGGAAGGATGAGAAGGGGGACCCCAGGAAGGCATGGAAGTCACTTGATAGGGGTCGTAATAGGTCTGGGATGTCCCTTGCATTCCCTGCTGATAGGGTATGTGTCCATGTGGCCTCCTTTGGTTCATATAACAGAGTGATTTAGTCGCTCCTTTGGCTTTCTGATATGCAGCTTTAAGTCCAGGCAAGGAAGGGCACTGATTCGTAGGATGGTATTCTTCACAGACGAAACACACTTCTAGGGAGTGCATTGGACATTCGTTCCTAGCGTGTTTTATAGTGCACCTAGGACAAAAGATGTCCAAAGCCCTCTTGGCTTCCTCTTGCTTCCTTTGGATCTGTAAGCTATCCAGTTGCATGGCAAGAAACTGCCTCATCTCACTCTTGAAATCTTCCATCTGATTTGAAAATTCATTTTTGGATAAGGTACTGCTCCCAACATTTCTACTTGTAGCCATTTGCTCCAGAGGAATGTTTTCTTCTTCTTCTTCCCTTGAGGTTCTTCAAATATGCCTTTTTGTCCACCTAAGGGTTCTTTAATCACAGCCATCGAAGAAGAGAGAAGGTTGGCTGTGTGAAGTAGTGGGGGTGTTGTGTAATCATTTTTCTGACTTATCTCTACTTCTACAAGGCATGAAAGGAAATATTTTTGGTTGATTTTTTATTTTTTTCTGCTTGTACCTGCAGTATTGAAATAGATTGAACTGCAACTAACTAAAATCTATCTTGCTGAAATGAAAATGCGGAATTGAAATGAAAGCAAGAAAGGACTAATCTATTTTGCTCAAATGAAATTGCAGGAATGAAATGCTAATCTACGCTTGCAGAATTGAAATTGCGAAATTGAAATGTTAATCTACGCTTGCAGAATTGAAATTGTGGAATTGAAATGAAATAAACTACTTAGTAGAAGGTTGTAGTGGAAAATAGAAGAAAAGCAGCAATCACCAATACTCTGACGCTTCCCCGGCAATGGCACCAAAAAGAATGGTGGGCCCCAGTATTGCAGCAATAATGCTGCAACTCCTGGAGCTCCCTTCTTTAATTTTATCAACCCGGTAGTTCGTAACAAAATTGGAAGCGACGGTGCTGTATGCACAAGTACTAGCTCTAGCCGCGGCTATCACTTGATTAGCTAGCACAAGTCCGCTAGGAGCTTAAGACAACTTCTATGAGATCTTAGAAAAAGCTTTTTAACTGATGGCTGAAAGCTAACTCAAAGGGGCTAATCTACTTGCAGAAAGAAACTGAAAGCGGAAAGGAAATGCAAACCCTAGCAAACCCTAGTTTTACCGACTAACCCTACTGGTGCAAGAAAAATGATGAAAGCTACAGAAAGGAATTCCATTGACTCTTAGAAAGGTAAAATGCATGTGACTAAGCTATTTCTGAAGTGAAATCTGAAGAAAATAAATAAATAAATAAATAAAATAAAATAAACATCTTTTTGTATTTTTGAGTAAGTTGGCAGAATTATTGTGCATGTTGTTATTACACGTCTATGCATGTTGTTCTAAATTGTGAATTTAATTCCACGGATCAATAGAGTAGAATTGTGTCTCTTGATTTTAGATTAAATTTCTTGATCAATTGCAATTCTATCAAATTTCTACATTGTATCAAAGCCTCAGAATTCACAGTATAAATAGTATTTCAAACTTGTCTCTCAAAAATTTCGAATTTTCATTTTTCTTGTAGCAATTTTTCTTTAGGATCAGGAGGATGTCTTTCAACGGATTGAGATTGGAGTATGCCTAGGAAGGTAGCTCGAATTTCATAGCCTGGAAGGATCGAATGGAAGTAGTGCTCGATGATAATGGTGTGTTAGAATATGTTAAAAGTGACATTGCAAAACTTCCACAGACGGATGCACAACAATTAATCCAATGGAAGAAGGATTTTTCAAAGACCAGGAGAATTCTTCTCTAAGGTGTGTGAGACCATGTGGTCTCAAATATCCATGGAAAAGAAACATCATTTTCTATGTGGAAGGAACTGACTAATCTATTCAAAAATAGTAGTGACCATAGAAACTTGGCCTTGAAAGACAAACTTTGAAACATTAAGATGCATAAGAATGATATTATTCCTTAGTATCTCATCATATTTACACAAGTTCGGAATGAACTTGGAGGGGTTGGTATGAATGTTGCAGAAGATGACCTAGTGAGCCTAGCTCTTCTAGGCCTTCCAAAATCCTAGCACAACTACCAAGACTCTGTGAATGGAAGGGAAAATTTACCGAATTGGGAAAGGTTGTGATCCGATTTGGTAGAAGAATATTTCAGGTGAAAGAACAAGGATGGAACATCATCCAAAGCTGAGGATGAAGATAATTTTTCATTGGTTGGAAAGGGGAGGAAGAGCAGAGGGAAGAAGACCCAGAGAAAATCTAAGTTCAGCTAAAATAATGCCAATAAGAAAGACATGAGCAAGATAAATGCTTCCACTTCTATGAGTTTTGGCACTATGCAACAAAATGGTTGCACAAGAATTCTACCAAGAAGCCTTCATGAGGAGCATCAAGTGAAGCACTGGCTTCACATTTCAAACTAGACTTCACCCTGTTGAAAAGTGTAACCAGGTTCGGTCTTCATAATGACATGTAATTGTGATTTTTATGTGATTGGTGTAAATAATAAAAATAAAATTAATATTGTAATACTTGTCTCATGGGTTTCATGAGCAAGGGATTTTACTTTTAGTGATGGCTCCCATTAAGAGCCTCTAGGTTTTTTCATCTAGTCATAAAATTCAATATTGTCAATGCCATGTATGAAAGACCCTACTTGGGCATGTTACAATTTTATATGATTCATAAAATGTATAAGAAGGCCCTCCAAGACTAAGCAAAGATACCTCCTTCAAGTCGACTTCAAAAGGGATTAAATAATTTCGTCAAGTGACATGTCATCTCACACCCAAGTCAATTTGGCTTATTATAGACTCCAACCACTATAAATAGGCATCTCGACCAAATTTTAGAGGATAGATTTTTGGTGAAACAAATCTGAAGTTAAGTAGTGCGAAGGTGACAAAGAAGGATCCTAAGAACCAGCGATGAGAGAGGAAGAAGTTACAAAGTGTTCTAGCATTATTTTGGGACTATTTTGGGATAAGGGATCTCCGCACATGAGAAGGTACATATTTTTCTATTGCAGCAAGGAGGTTGAGAAGGTTACAAGTATCAAAAGGTAATCAAGTTGGGTGAAGGACACGTAAAAGGGAAGTTGAGATAAAAAGAGAAACTATCCTTCTAGAGCGAAGAAGATATAAGGTAAATGTTGTTCAAGATAAAGTGCTAATGGTTTCTGAACTAGAACCAAAGAGTGCAGTGTTGAACCAAGGGACCAAAATTCTAAAGAGTAGCCAAGAAGGACGAAGAAGCAGAGCTTTGATCATTGCAAAAAGAATCTCATCAAGGAGGATTTGTGTCTTGGTTTTTGAGTGGAAAATATATCAAGGGTCTTTGTCTTGGTATTCGTCAATTGAAGTCTCTATAAGAAGAATAATTTGTGGGGGTTTTCCTCTCAAGTGGGAGAGGTTTTGGCCCTGGCGAATAACCTACATTCTGTGTCTCTTGTATCTTTATTTTTTATGCATTAGTAACTGTTTGAAGAAAGAAGAACACAATAATAATCTAAAGAGAAGAATCTAATATAAGAATTAAAAATCATTCACAAGCAGTTATCTCTTAGAGAAATCATCTAATACCTGATGCCCTAGATTTCTCAACATGGTATTAGAGCTAAGGTGACTAAGTCAAGGTAGGGCATCTTATCAAGGGACACTCAAGGATCAAATCTCAAGGAAGGCATCAAAGTGAAGATCATCTTAAAGGAAGCATCATAGAAGTCTACAAATAAGTATTGGGATCATCATCAAGAGGGAGAAGGCCAAAACCCTACATCTACTCAAGTTAAATTGTTTTGAAGACTATTCATCCAAAGGAAGCTAGATCAAAAGGCAGTGTCATCTCACTCCCTATGGGATCAAGGATCATTCTTGAAGAAAACTACCTCCATCAAGGAGAATTTTTTTATCCTCTATATCATCATCAACATCAAGGAAGCAGCAAGAAGAAGGATAATCCTATCAACTTAGTATATTTATGTCCACATCTGAATTTGTCAAAATGTCTTTTTGCAAGGAAACCAACAAACAGGTTGGGGCTTCAAACTATCTTGCATGGAAGAAAAAGACATATCTGAATCTCATTGAAAATGAGGTGATGGAACATGTCAAAGGATCTATCACAAAACTAGGAGAAATATGCTCAATATCTCGCCAAGTATATAAAAGGGGAATTTAGGGCTCAAAGGATTCTCATAGAATCCATCAAGGATCCCCTCATCCCATATGTATCTAAACTCGAAACTTTAAAAGAAATATATGACAAAATGGTAGAGTTGTATTCCGTAAGCACTGTTGGAGAAATCATCTCATTAAGGAAAGAACTCTACAAGTTGAAGATGTCTAGGGAAGATGGAATAGCCTTATACTTTATGAGGATATCTGAGATCTGGGATCAACTATAAGATCTGGGAGAAGTCATGTCTAATAGTGAAATGACAACAGTTGTATTAAATGCACTACCATAGGAATGGGATAACTTTACTTCAAGTATTTATGGAAGAAAGAAGATAATACATTACAGGATCTATGATCACTATGCAAGATTGAAGAATCTAGATTAAAGGCCAAATTTGATGTGGGAGCAAGTGAAAAAAATCAAGCATATGTTGCAGTGATTGAAAAGGAAAGTGACAATTTGGAAAGTTTGGTCCTCAGAAAAAAGAAGAAGAACATGACTAAAGTACAATGCTATGTGTGTCAAGAATATGGACGTTATAGGAGAGATTGTCCTAATCTCAAGAAGGACAATAGAAAAAGAGGAAGAGAAGAATACGACATCACCAAGGAAGTTGAGGAAGCTAAAAAGAAAAAACCCAAGAAGGAGGAAGTAATAGATCTCCACTATTGAGATAATCTTCTTCACATAACTTATTTTCAAGTTCCTAAGTCTACTAAGAAATGGCTATCATTATTTACTAAGAAAAACAATGGGATGCATCAAGGAATCATAGAAGCATTGAAAGCAAGAGCTCAGGACATCATCACAGAGAAGCATGAAAGAGGATTTGGAAGTCAAGGATATAGCTCTTGGGAATCTCATTGGGAACATAAATGGAAAAGTCATCTAGTACAAGGTTCATCATACATCTGTCAAAAGCAAACATCTGTTGATGGGGATACTTTAGATCCTCAAGATTCTCTGATGGAATCTTCATTGAAAGATTAACCAATCATGAGGAAAATAAAGTGTTTCATCAAGAGTTCCAATCTTTTGTAATTAATGGGATGATGGTATGAAGACAAAAAAATGAATAAATCAAGGGATTGAAGCTCTTCCAATCAAGGAAGATGTTGCAGGATGTTAAAATTGGAAACCAGGGCAAAACTTCATGTGGGTCATCTTATTCATGGTTGATAATATTTTTATTAGATTCCTCTCGTCTAGAGGTGTAGGATTGATATAAAGATCATCCGATTCCGATAAGTATTCATGGAGATATGAATTTATTTTGATTATGGAATTATTATCAAGCCGACCTACAACTCATGTAGGCTCAGAAGCCCAACAGTCGCATCTATTCACCCACCAACGTTGTGTATAAATATAAGATGACTTTTCCTCATTTGGACTCACTCATCTCATCACATCTCTCTCTCTCTCTACTACGCAGAAATGAGTCTCTTCTCTACTGCGCTGAAATGGGTCTCTCTCTCACACATTTGAAGCCGGAAACTACTGAAACTGAAGCTACAACTGCAGAAGTAAATATTGACTTGCATGGCCTAGAAGATCTCCTCTTTGGAACTGCGCTATAGGTTCATCTGAACCTCCTCTGAAAGCCGCAACTTTTGGTGGTGGAATGAAGTCAATCCGATGAACGGTTTGCAAGATATCGATTGCCCTAGTTTGAAGTCGGAAACTGCTGAAACTGAAGCTGCAACTGCAGAAGTAAAGATTGAATTGCGTGGCCTAGAAGATCTCCTCTTTGGAACTGCACTGTAGGTTCATCTGAACCTCCTTTGAAAGCCGCAACTTTTGGTGGTGGAATGAAGTCAATCCGACGAACGGTTTGCAAGATATCGTCTGCCCTAGTTTGATAATGAAGCCGCTAATGCTGATGCTATTGATCTAGGGTTTGCTACTGCTGATATGTTTCAGATTTATTGTATTATTTCTCTCTGCTGAATTATTGAAGATAAAAGAAGATTTGATCAAAGGGTTTCCCCACACATTGTGGGGTTTGTCCTTGGCTAGCCGCCACATCTTGTGTCTCTTGTCTTGGCTTGTTTTCTGTCAATCGTTTAATGTTCTATCTGCACTTTACTTTATGTACATGTGATTGCTAATCGGTGGAATATAATAAGAAAAAGAAGTAAACTGTTATAAGCATAGAACATACCATAACTTAACATGGTATCAGAGCTGAGGTGAAGACAAAGCCCGAGCAAGAGCAAGAGCAATCATCGAAGAGAAGATTGGCAAGGCTATCCTAAAAGAACTATGGGGTCCTCAACACTCTTTCTTGCTGAAGACAAGCTCTGTGAGAAAGCTGACTATCACGGATGGAAGATGTTTATCGATCTAACCCTTGAGAATCAAGGAGTGTTGGATCATGTGAGAGGCAATATTTTTGAGCCTCCATCAAATGCATCCGCTGCTGCCTGGAACAAATGAAAAAATGGAGAAGTCAAAACAATAGAAGATCATCTGGGACTCTATCAACAAGCACTTGGTGGCCTACATCTCTGAACTGGACACCTCCAAGGAAATCTACGATAGACTGGTGAGTTTATTTAAAGTTAATGATGCAAATCAAGTTTTGTTTCTTAGAAATAAGCTGAGGGAAATCAAGAAGGGTAAAGATGAAAGTATGCAAGCATACTTCTTAAGAATCACCGAGATCAAGAACGATCTCCTACCTATTGGGAAAACTATTACTGACAGAGAAATGGCACTCACAACTCTCGGAGGATTACCATTTGAATGGTATGTGTTCAGGACTACTCTTTTGAACTATAATGTAATTCTTGGTTTCGAGGAATTAATGGCTAGATGCATTCAAGAAGAAATAAGGGAAGAAGTGCAAGAAATGCCCATGCCTAAAGGTCCTCCTGCTGCCTTTTCTTCTCATACAAAGAAAAGAAATAATTCCAGGACTAAATCAAAAGGAAAGGCTGGACCTAAGGCTAGAAGAAAATGACGATGTTACATTTGCGATAAAGCAAGTCACTATGTATGAGATCATGAGCATCATGATGAATGAGATCATGGAAATAAAGGGCAACATGAGATCATGGACATATAGGATAGCATGATGATGATGCACACTAGTTTGAGCAGCATTATGATGGATAAAATCATGGACATGGGCAGCATGATGATAATCATGATTAGAGAAGCATGGTACAGTATGCAGTGGTGCAACTCGAAATCCCTCTGATGGCAATCAAAGGAATGACAAATTCAACAGCAAAGGTAAGAGGAGAGCTGGGGATCGAGGAAGAGGACAACCATTCAAGAAGGCTAGAAATTCCAGGATGTATTAAATGCACCTGACCTCAAAAAGAACCTAGTGTCCATCTCGGCAACGGAAGACAAAGGCTACAAGGTAACCTTCAGCGATGGCAAGGTACGTATATGGAAAAATAATGTTAAATATGCCTTTACTCTTGGGTTTAGTGTTGATTCATTATATCAGGTCGATGGAAGTCCGCTAGGTGTCATGTCTTGTGACACAACTCTTTAGTCCGAACTTTGGCATCGGAGGTTTGCCCACCTTCATTACAAAGCTCTACCCGATGTAAGACAAATGGTAAAAGGGATGCCTGAATTCCAAGTAGAGAAATAAGGTGTATGTCCGGGATGTGCCAAAGGAAAGCTCAAAAGGGGACCATTCCCCTCAAGCCAAAGCAAGACCTCCGATATATTACAATTGGTTTACTCAGGCATACCTGAGGTTGGCATTAAGAGGGAGACTACTACACCACATACTCCTGAGCAGAATGGTGTGGTGGGAAGGAAGAACCACACGATGATGGAAGCTGTCCGGGCCATGCTACATGATCAAAGACTTCCAAAGTTTCTATGGGCTGAAACTACAATCACCGCCGTATATGTACAAAATCGATGCCCTCATCAAGCATTAGGTTCCAAGACTCCTGAAGAAAAGTTCATTGCAAGGTGAACAATCTTCCGACTTTGAGGAGCTCTCAAGAAGCCGACACCAGGGAACCGAAAGAAAAGGATGATGAATCAATGCCTGATGTAGAAGAACCCATGGATCTGATTGATTCTCATCCACATGAGCCTTTCTCTTCTAGGAAGAGGCCTTCATGGCTTAGGGGGATACTTGATGATGCTGAAGGACATGCTGCACCCTGAGGAACCTTCCATCAAAGTAAGAAACTTAACAGGTATCAGGGATACCTGACCATCATGAGCACGATCATACAAAATGAACCTTCATCATTCTCAGATGTCATCAAGCATTAACTATGGAAGGATGCTAAGACCATAGAATATGAGTCTATTATGGAGAATGATGTCTGGGAAGTAGTTCCCAGACCCTGGACAAGACAATTGTTACTTCAAAATGGCTTTACAAGATAAAGCATGCAGCAAATGGAAGTATGGAAAAGTATAAGGTTCATTTTGTTGCTCGTGGTTTATCCCAGAAGGGAGGTATAGACTATGATATTTGCACCTGTTGCCAGATATACGACCATCTGCTTGATCATAGCCCTTGTGGCTTCACAAGGATGGAACCTACATAAGATGGATGTTAAGACCGCGTTCTTGCATGGTTATATCAAAGAAGAGGTCTATGTGGAGCAACCTGAAGGATTTGAGATTTATGATTGAAAATCTCATGTATGCAGGTTGAAGAAGGCTCTCTATGGGCTGAAGCAAGCACCCTGAGCATGGTATGAGAGGATCGATAGCTACTTGATGAAGCTGGGATTCACTAGGAGTGAAGCTGATCCTAACCTTTACTTTAAGGTTGAAGATGACAAGCCTCTCATACTGGTGTTGTATGTGGATGACCTCTTTCTAACAGGTGCAAACCCTCTCATTCACAAATGTAAGAGGGAGATGGCTTCTGAATTTGAAATGAAGGACCAAGGAGTTGAAGTGTGGCAGAAGCCAAGGGAAATTTTCCTATCTCAAGGAAAATATGTGGTAAAGATATTGGAAAGATTCGGTATGATGGACTGCAAGCCTGTGACTACCTCGAGGATCTTAACTTTTAGAAGTTATATGGTAGTGATGTCGGACCAGACTTGGGAAATGCCTCTGAGTTTCAAAAACTCATTCGCATTGATGTTCTTGATGAACCTCCGTCCGAACATATGTTTTTCAGTTAGCATTGTGAGCTCATATTTGGTTGAGCCTCACTGGATTGATGCCAGGAATCTTATGAGATGTCTTCAGGACACAATCCCTCAAGGATTAAGATACACTGCCGGAGATGTGAGACTACTTGGATATATTGATGTTGATTGGGCAGGCAGTGTGGTGGACCGTAAGAGCACTTCTGGTTACTGTTTCACCTTGGGATCTGCTTCGATATCCTGGACGAGCAGGAAGCAGAAGTCGGTGGCTTTGAGCACCGCCGAAGCAGGATATATTGTTGCTAGCATAACCTCGTGTGAGGCAGTCTGGTTGCGAAAGCTCTTCAGTGAGTTGTTTGGATTTACATTGGATACCACTATGATTCTCTGTAATAACCAGAGGTGGGATTCGATTATTGAGGAATCCCGTATTCGTCAATTGCTCCAGCAGATCGACATCATCTAGGATATGGTAAGTCAATGAGCAAGGAAGCTCCATCAAATTAAGATGATGTACAGGTTGATACACCTTGTCAAAGCCCCGAGGAAAGATCTAATCTGTGATTTTCCCAAACGACTTGGAGTCGGCAAGAAACCCTTGTACAAGGGTCCTGCATGTTGCATACATTGAGCTCTGGGAGCTCTGAGGGCTTGTGGTTCCTACTGGAGAAACATATGACCACAGGGTGACTCACCCTCCCCTGGTGGTGCACATTGGAACAAGATGATTCGCTCTCTTGTGGGACAAGATGATTCGCTCTCTTGTGGAACAGGATGATTCGCTCTCCTATGTAGCAGGATGATTAGTTCTCCTGTGAGGCCTAGATTGATGTGTTCTCCATGGCAGCCTGGATTGATGTGTTCTCCACGGCGATTGTAGCAGGATTGATGTGTTCTCCTGTGAGGACAGGATTGATTAGTTCTCCTGTCGAGGCATCCTACCCATGCAGTCTGGGACTCATGGGAAGTACCTCTCATCTGATCAATGAGCAGGGAAATGAAGTTAGGGACCATAGTAGTACCGATGGACGCATCGTTGTATCTACCGTACTCTCTACGCTAGGATGACCTCCATTGATCTGGGATCAATGATACTGGTCTGGGACCAGTGGTACGAGTCGTACCATACTATGATGCTGACTTCAGGTCGGTTGAGACTGGTCTGGGACCAGTGGTACATACTCCGAGACTGACTTCGTGTCAGTGCAGTACTGGTCTGGGACCAGTGGTAGGAGTGGTACTTACTATGAAGCTGACTTCGGGTCGGCTGAGACTGGTCTGGGACCAGTGGTACGCACTCTGAGACTAACTTTGAGCTAGTGGAGGATGATACTGGTCTAGGACCAGTGGAGTTGTACTCACTATGACGCTGACTTCGGGTTGGTTGAGACTGGTCTGGGACCAGTGGTACATACTCTGAGACTAACTTAGAGTCAGTATGATACATCCTCGATCATTTCTTCTTCTTCATAATTCGGACAAAAGCAGAGCATAATAGAACAATGCAAGAGCAGATTAGAACAGAGCAAAACAATACAGATTAGTGCAGGGCAGAACAAGACAAAGCAGAACAGGCAGAATAGAGCAGAGCAGGGCAAGGGTCAGGCTGTACAGGGCAGTGCATTTGATGGATGAATAGTAAGGACCGATAGACAGATTGCAGATGAAGTTCTCCATGGTTGAGAGGGAGTGTTAAAATTGGCAACCAGGGCAAAACTTCATGTGGGTCATCTTATTCATGGATGATAATATTTTTATTAGATTCCTCTCGTCGATAGGTGTAGGATTGATATAAAGATCATCCGATTCCGATAAGTATTCATGGAGATATGAATTTATTTTGATTATGGAATTATTATCAAGCTGACCTACAACTCATGTAGGCTCAGAAGCCCAACAGTCGCATCTATTCACCCACCAACATTGTGTATAAATATAAGAGGACTTTTCCTCATTTGGACTCACTCATCTCATCACATCTCTCTCTCTCTCTACTATGCAGAAATGAGTCTCTTCTCTACTGCGCTGAAATGGGTCTCTCTCTCACACATTTGAAGCCGGAAACTGCTGAAACTAAAGCTGCAACTGCAGAAGTAAAGATTGACTTGCGTGGCCTAGAAGATCTCCTCTTTGGAACTGCGCTGTAGGTTCATCTGAACCTCCTCTGAAAGCCGCAACTTTTGGTGGTGGAATGAAGTCAATCCGATGAACGGTTTGCAAGATATCGACTGCCCTAGTTTGAAGCCGGAAACTGTTGAAACTGAAGCTGCAACTGCAGAAGTAAATATTGACTTGCGTGGCCTAGAAGATCTCCTCTTTGGAACTGTACTGTAGGTTCATCTGAACCTCCTCTGAAAGCCGCAACTTTTGGTGGTGGAATGAAGTCAATTCGACGAATGGTTTGCAAGATATCGTCTGCCCTAGTTTGATAATGAAGCCGCTAATGCTGATGCTATTGATCTAGGGTTTGCTACTGCTGATATGAATCAGATTTATTGTACTATTTCTCTCTACTGAATTATTGAAAATAAAAGAAGATTTGATCAAAGGGTTTCCCCACACATTGTGGGGTTTGTCCCTGGCTAGCCGCCACATCTTGTGTCTCTTGTCTTGGCTTGTTTTATGTCGATCGTTTAATGTTCTATCTGCACTTTACTTTATGTACATGTGATTGCTAATCGGTGGAATATAATAAGAAAAAGAAGTAAACTGTTATAAGCATAGAACATACCATAACTTAACACAGGAAGTTTGAATGACCCAAAGGAAAAATTAGGTATGTATGCTTACATTTGATATTATCGAAGTCATGTCATATGGTTACAGGTATCATGAACCAATGCTCTATCTTAAGATCATGATCAAAAGAAAGGATCTCTTCCCTCAAGGGGATGCAAGAATGCATGGGTCACACATTCACTAGATGAAATTAACATAATATGTCCTCATATGAAGTATGAGGTGGTTGACTACAATTGAGGAACTCTGATTGAAAGCTCCTGGGAATGAAATCTGTGAAGAAAGGAAGGAAGATATCATGGAATATGAAACCATGGTAAAGGAAATCAACATTATAAATACCAAGAATATTTGATTAGGATATCTCCATGGAAGATATGCAGACTCTGATGGAGTCTGAAAAAGAAACAGACCCTTGAAAATATATATCTTTGGGAGATGTGTCAATATGTATGCAGGATGTTGATGCAAACTAGAAGATGTCATGATGAAATACCATCACAAAGGCAATTTAAATGCTCATTCCTTTATTTTTGAACAAATATCTGGATGGTTTTATGCAAGGATGTTGAGGGAAGATCTATAGATGTCTTCCACCACTGATGCACATGTTGTAGGATGAAATATCCTTAAGTAAACATGGCATGAAGAAAGCAGCATGGAATGAAGGAAGGCTAGATATGGACTGATGGATCACTTTCTGATGATGAGATGGTTGACTCATAAATGAAAGTAATGGATGGCTGGTGCCCTATATAGAAGTCCCAAACATGAAGACTTTTAGATGACGAAAATAAGTTCATGACATCGTCAAGAGGAGTTCTTCAAGCAATTGGTTGTCGCATCATCTCCACCTAGGAATTTGTTGTAGGTCCCTAATTAAGAGGGGGCTTGGAAACAAGTTTCTTACTTGGAAGAATCTTGGAAATTCCTAAGCCAAGAGGGAGCTTTGGTACATTCCTTCCATAGTAATGAGTAAAATCCTTTATTGGAATAGATATTTCTGCCCTAATTAAGAGGGAGAGATAGACACATTATTCTTGTCTTCACTTGGGAATATAAAATGGAGGATTGGGTAAACATCTGGAATCTAATGCTCTTTGAGGATGTCCTAAAGATAAGAGTAGTTATAGAGGACCAATATTCTCTAAGGACTGGGAATCCGAGACAAGAATTGTCCCGGTGGAAAACACCCTGAGAACTTGGGTGGCGTATGTTCCAAGAGAGACAATGATGAGGGTGTTTATACATCCTTGGTCTCACCAACATTGAGCTCAAATATCATGGAGAGATAGAGTTGTTAGTCAAGGCCTTGCTATGTGACAATGCTGGTTGATATGATGCTAAACAAATGGGTTAACAATCCAAGTCTTCTTATGAGAATTATTCAGATTGATAATGACCAAGTACCATTATGAATACCTCCCTAGTCAAGATGGAGTGTTGAAACGTGTAACTAGGTTTGGTCTTCATAATGACATGTAATTGCAATTTTTATGTGATTGATGTAAAGAAGAAAAATAAAATTATTATTATAATACTTGTCTCATGGGTTTCATGAGTAAGGGATTTTATTTTTAGTGATGGCTCCCATTGAGAGCCTCTAGTTTTTGTCATCTAGTCATAAAATTCAATATTAAGTCAATTTCATATATGAAGGACCCTTCTTGGGCATGTTACAATTTTATATGAGTCATAAAATGTATAAGAAGGCCCTCCAAGACCAAGCAAATACACCTCCTTCAAGTCAGCTTCAAAATGGATTAAATAATTTCCTCAAGTGACATGTTGGCTCAAACCAAAGTGAAGTTAGCTTATTATAGGCTCCAACCACTATAAATAGGCAACTTGGCCTAATTTCAAAGGACATATTTTCAGTGAAACAGGTCTGAAGTTAAGTAGTGTGAAGGTGACAAAGAAGGACCCTAAGAACTAGCGAGGAGAGAGGAAGAAATTACGAAATGTTCCAACATTATTTTGGGATTGTTTTGGGCTAAGGGATCTCCACACGTGCGAAGGTATAGATATGTCTATTGCAACAAGGAGGTCGAGAAGGTTACAAGTATCAAAAGGTAATGAAGATGGGTGAAGGAAAAGTAAAAGGGAAGTTGAGTTAAAAGGAGGAAGTCTCCTTCTAGAGTGAAGAATATATAAGGTAAAATTTGGTCAAGCTAATGTGCTAAGAGTTTTTGAACTAGAACCAAGGAGTGTAATGCTGAACCAAGGGAACAAGTAGCCAAAAGGACAAAGAAGTAGAGGTTTAATCATTGTAGAAAGAATCTCATCAAGGAGGATTGTGTCTTGGTCTTAGAGTGGAAAATAGGTCAAGGGTCTTGGTCTTGGTATTCATCAATTGAAGTCTCTATAAGAAGAAGAATTTGTGTCGTTTTTCCTCTCAAGTGGGAGAGGTTTTGGCCTTGGCGAATATCCTACATTCAGTGTCTATTGTCTCTTTATTATTTATGCATTGGTAACTATTTGATGCAAGAAGGACACAATAATAATCTAAATAGAAGAATATAATATAAGAAGTAAAAAGCATTCACAAGCAATTATCTCTAAGAGAAATCATCTAATACTTGATGCCCTAGATTTCTCAAAACACCCTAATAGCATGCATGGCTAGCACTGTTATGGGGAGTGTGTGGTCCCTTGATTTTGGTGCCTCATTCCATATGATAGGGTGAAAGGATTTTTTTAGTAGCTTGGAGGAGAAGTATCTCTAGATGCATATCGATATGGGTGATGATGGGAGGTATAGTGCTATAGGAATTGGTATTCTTACCTTTGAGAGGGGGAAGCCTCTCCTCTTCGCCTAAAATATGTTATGTTTGCACCTGGGCTGAAGAAGAACCTGATATTTGTAGCAGTATTGGAGGATCGTGGATATGATGTTATCTTCAGTAAAGGGAAAGCCTTTCTGAGACACATAGCTACCAGGCAAGTGAAGTAGATCAGGGTTCAATTGAAGAACCTTTACAAACTTGAGGTGGTAGATTGCACTGCATTGAGAAGTAAGGTTGAAAAAGTGTTGAGTCGCGATGTTGGAGAAATATGGCACAGGAGATTGGGTCATCTACACTATGGTGTCTTAAATATCATCCAGCAAATTACCACCGAACTCCCTAAAGGCTCCCTTGACAAACAGAATGTCTACAATGGTTTCACATTGGGGAAATATGTCAAAACCACTTTCCATGACTGAGAAAGAAGGGCAGATGCAATCTTGGAGTGAGTCAACTCTGATGTTTGTGGACACTTTTATATAGCCTCCACAACAAGACATAAGTACTATGCAACTTTTATTGATGATTTCTCTTGAAAATGTTGGATCTTCTTCATGCGGAAGACGAATGAATTTTTCTCAAAATTTGTTGAGTTCAAGGAATTAGTTGAGGAGACTGGGAAGAAGGTGAAGGCTCTCAGGAACGACAATGGAGTTGAATTTTTTTTCACATAACTTCAAGGATTTCTATGTGAAAGAAGGTATTTGAAGAGAACTGGCAGCACCCCATAACCCACTGCAGAATGGGGTAGCTGAGAGGAAGAATGATCATAGTGGGAGTAACAAGGGCCATGTCTCATGATCATGGGTTGCCATTACATCTATGGGTAAAATCATGCAACACCGTAGTCTACTTGCAGAACCGAATTCCTCATAGGATACTTGGTATGATCACACGAGAGGAAGATTTCTCTGGGAGAAAGCCTGATGTGTCTCATTTCATAATTTTTTGAGCTTCATTTTATAGCCATGTCTCCAAGGATTCGAGGAAGAAACTTGAGCCTACAACAAAGTTGGAAGTTTTTGCGGGATACACCAAAACTCCACACAATTACCAGGTGTATTTTCCTTCACTGAGGATAACAGTTGTGATGAGAGATGTCAAGTTCAATGAGGACAAGGCTATGAGATGCTCATTGGAATGAGAGTTGATTATCCCATCGAAGCAGGAGCTTCTAGCTCCAAAGGAGGAGCCTTAGGATGAGCTTTAGGAGGTTGTGGAGCAGCCACATGTAGAGGAGCAAACAGGAGGCAGAGTGGAGGCATCCACTCAACCAGAATCTTCCAAAGAGGGAAGAAATAAAACTAGAGAAGTCAATAGATTATTGTAATATGCACGGGATAATGTGGGTGCGCCCACATCACAGTGCAGGCAAAGGAGGTCACCTGATAGGTACACTGGGTACATGGCTCTTGTTAGACTCCGTCTCATGTCAGAGATTGATTCTTCTTCAAAACCCTGTTTTGAAGAAGAAATCATTAAATGTGTTGTTTCAGATTATGTAATTTATTCTCCAGCTCTAGATTATGTAATTTATTCTCCAGCTCTTCAAAAGGCAGCAGCGACTTCAAACTCCTATCCCTGCACAAGCACAATTCAAAACATCATCAGCAATCAGAGGCAAAAAGCTATTTGGAGAAGTCTCACTGGAGATCCCGAACACCTGTTTTGGAAATTGTCATAAATGAATTATCTTACAACAAGGAGTTGATTGGTCCATTTCTTCAGGCATTGACAGAACCCAAGTGGAAAATGGACATTATTTTGACCTATCTTTTGAAGTATTTCTCACGGTATATCACTAAGAGTGTGGGAACTGATATTAAAGCAACTGGCCTCTATTATGTTTTCTGAGTACATTTTGAGGAGAGACTAACCCATTGTTTGCACAGAACTGAGCGCTCTTCTTCCTTGATGACCGTGTGAGCTTTTCTTGTAGCAAAAATTCAAATTTCAGAGGACACATTCATTTGGTTGGTTGTACATGTATTCTCAATCGAGTGGATCAATGTGACTTTAATGTAGCTGTAACAAAGGCAGAAAGACAGAGGTCGATTTCCAGAACAGTGTTATGAGGTTGTGATGAATGCTCTTCGATCATTAAAAGGTGAACCTGGTCAGAAAAGACTTCATAGAGAGTTTGGATCTCCTATCCGACATACTGCAAGCCGGCCTTTGCTTGACCAAGCATCTCAAGAGCATTATAGTGTTCGATGGCCCGATCAAGCTTTTCATGAATATTGGTATCGAACAGTGATTGAACTTGGGCTTAAGAATGAACTGCTGGAGTTTGTGGGACCAGATCTGGTACCTTTCTTGCAGAGTGCAAGTCGGGAGCGATCAAAGTCTGGCAATTTAACAATCAAATCAACAATGCCTTCCGCTCCTTCATCCATTACTCATACACGACAAGCTTTGAATCTTGAGCAAGCCAAATACCTGGAATTTCTTGCTCGTTACTATGTATACAAAAGGCAACATGTGCTTGCAGCACATGTACTCTTAAGGCTATCAGAAAGGAGGTGAAATGTTAACACTAGAGCAAAGATATCAGTATCTCAGTAATGTTGTATTGCAAGCAAAGAATGCGTGCAGTACCCATGCCACAGTGAACTCTATGGTTGACCATTGTGACAATGGATTGCTGGAGCTATTGGAAGGAAAACTTGTTGTACTCCGATTCCCAGATGAAAATTAAGGAAGAATTAGAGCGAATATCATTAAGGGTTGCGGGACTAGGTGACACCTCACCTTCAAATGACCTATTTCTTGCAAGGAACGTTGTAGCTAAAGATGCTCTTGCACAAAATGCAAAGGAAAAGGCTACAGAGATATCTCTAGAGCTAAAAAGTATTACACAGCTGTATAATGAGTATGCAGTCCCTTTTGAGCTTTCAGGGTTTGAACATTTCAGGTCTCGATAATTTCCGTTGCTGAAAGCTCCGAGTTTGAAACTTGGGTGGAATGGGTTCCATAGCTGGCCAGCCGCAGTTCCGATACACTCAACCACCATCGAAGGTTCTGCACCTTAGAAAATTGCCGTGGGAGTGCACAAAGGAAGAGCTTATTGAACTGGGGAAGCCGTTCGGGAAAATTGTCAACACCAAGGTCAATGTTGGATCGAATCGCAACCAGGCATTTGTGGAATTTGCGGATTTGAATCAAGCTATTGCAATGGTTTCATATTATGCTTCATCGCCAGAACAGGCTCAGGTACGCGGCAAAACTGTGTACCTACAATACTCCAATAGGCATGAAATCGTCAACAGCAAGAATTCCGGGGATGAAGCAAGCAATGTATTGCTGGTGACAATTGAGGGTATAGAAGCTGGTGATGTCAGCATAGATGTTCTGCATTTGGTATTCTCAGCATTTGGTTTTGTACATAAAATTGCCACTTTGAAAAAAGTGTTGGTTTTCAGGCACTGGTGCAGTTTAGTGATTTAGATACAGTCGGTCTTCTTTCTGTTATACAAATCATGCACTGGATCAGTTCCTGGAATCGATTTATGCTGTAGAAAACAATATTGTTAGGCTTGGTGGAGGATCTAGGAATGAAATTATGGTGAAGCGTAGCTTGAAAGAGCTGAAACGCGGTGTTAGTGTTTCTGGGCCACTCCGTTCCAGACATGGACAACTAATGGGTATGAAAAGGAATTTGGAAGAACAGATCAAACGCTGTTCACTCCGTTCGAGAGCGAGGAGAGTCTCCCGGAGGATGCTTTTGGATATAGCTTCAGAACAGCATATTGAATCCCTATATAGCAGGTATTCAATTCATAATCAAACAATAGAAAATGCTGTGTTTAGAATGAGAGGTGGGATTTCACAATCTTAAAAGTATACGTGTTGCGTGACTGCCCTGTTTAGTGCCCGATTTTCGTGATGCATTCTCTTATCAATGAGAAATGCCAAGTCAAGATACGCCTAAAACAGAACGAAGATATCCATCATAGCAGGAAAACAGGAACCGATCTCCTATTTCAAGATTTCAGTTAGTGATTCAAAGGTAGCTGCGCTCCAGCAGTTATTCCTTAATTGGCCATCAGAAGATTACAAGGAATAGAACAAGAAAAATGGTTCTTCTATTTTTTATTTTTATTTTTATTTTTAGAAACAGTTCCTCATTTTTGGAGAGATTTGTTTTCAAACAGCAGAGTTTCTTTATGTATTAAATAAAAATAATCATTTGTAAAAAAAGGGAGAGAGTTAGAAGAGAGAGTTCTGAGTGCTGAGAGCTGGTGGAGAACAGAGCTTACCATGTACAGTTTTTGGCAGAGAATTTAATGAAATTACACAGCTCTGACTTCTGAGATTCCTGTGGTATGATAATTTAGCATAAGTTTTCCCTTGTTTCATATGTAATCTGTTATGTTTCATTTCACTACATGATCATTTCTAACTGAACAAATGAAGTGTTTAGGTAAGAATTCATGCCTGCCATGCTCTGCCTATAAGTTTGTTCATGTTTAATGTTTTCCTCTGTTTGACAAGGATTCATCTCCTATGCCCTTGTCAGCTCCTCACCAGTCTTGCCATCCCATTTAAAATCTAGATTTGATGCTAAATTTCTTGCCTACCTTGCCTCAGTCGATAACCTGTGTTGTTCATTATATTTCTCTGTTTCAAGCTGTGATTTTGCCCATGCAACCCAGAAAAACCCCGTTATTTAATTAAAAACCCCAAATCAATCTTTCTAATCAGTTTACTAGCCTAATATCAGTGTTACCCATTTGGTCATCTCATCAATTGAAGATCTACCGAGATTGACCGGAGAGAGACTTCTCCTGCCCCGTAGGGCTAGCTACGGGGCTGAATGGTTTGATGTTGCCTTGAGGTTTACCTTTCTCAGCCTGAGGTGAAATCTCAAGCGCTAACAGCTCTCATAACATAACTCATTAAGACAGAGCCTTCTTCATTTTAGGAAGCAATTTATCAACTAGTTTGGGTTGATGCCATGGTCAAAGAATATGAATCCATCATGAAGAACAGTGTATGGGAGGTGGTGTCGAGACCAGAAGGGAAATTAGTGATTGGTTCGAAATGGATCTACAAAGTGAAGCATGCAACAAACAGGAGAATCGAGAAGTACACAGCCAAATTCATGGCCACTGGATTTTCTCAAATAGAGGGAGTGGACTATGAGGAAATATTTTCACCAGTTGCAATATATTCCTCAATTGGATCCATTCTAGCATTGGTTGCTCAAATGGGGTGGAAATTCCACCAGATGGATGTGAAGACTTCCTTTCTCAATGGTGTTGTTGAGGAGGAAATTTACATAGAGCTTGTAGAAGGATTTGAGACATATGATCGAGAGTCGCATCTGTGCAAACTCAAGAGAACATTGTATGGTCTCAAACAGGCATCTTGAGCATGGTACACTCAGATTGACAATTATCTCATTGGATTGGGCTTCACCAAAAGTGAAGCAGATGCAAACCTCTATCACATTGTGGTAGATGGTAAGTTGCTTATTCTTGTTTTGCATGTCAAAGATTTAATATTAATTGGTGATGAGCAGTTGATTCGCTCTCGAAAAGAGGATCTTGCAAGGGAATTTGAGATGAAAGACATGGGCCTCATGCATTACTTCCTCGAGTTGGAAGTATGGCAAGGTGATGGTGAATTTTTTGTATCTCAAGGAAATTATGCTACCAAGATACTTCAGATATTTCACATGGAAAACTGTAGGATCATGGACACACCTCTAGCTACAAACTGGAGGAAGGAGTGTTCTTATTTAGGTGAGGAAGTTGATGCTACCATTTACAGGTAGATTGTGGGTTATCTGGTGTATCTTGTGAACACATGACCCGACATGTGTTATGCAGGCAACCAGCGCAGCCAAGCTATGGTGAGGCCTACCAAATTCTATTGGAAGGCAGCAAAGCATGTGTTACAATACCTCATATGAACTACCTAGTATGGATTATGGTACAAATAGGAAAAGGGAGTGACGTTGCAAGGCTTCACTAATGCATATTGGGCAAGAAGTACATCAGGTGCTATATTCATTGTTGGGTCTACATCTATTTCTTGGTATAGCAGGAAACAGAGGTTTGTGGTGCTCAACTCAGTAGAGCATGAATACATGGTTGTAAGTCAAGGAGCATGTGAAGCAATCTACATGAGTAAAATACTTGTGGGACTATTCAGTTAGGAGATGGATCTGACAGTGATATATTGTGATAATCAAAGTTGCATTAATCTCTCTGAGAATTTGGTATTTCATGATAGCTCCAAGCACATTGATATCCAGTATTATCATTTGCAGGACGATGTGCTGAGGAGAATTATGTTGTTACAATACCTTCCAACTGAGGAGCAAGATGTTGACATATTGACAAAGGAATTGTTAAGAGGTAAATTTGAATTCCATAGGTGTAGGATAGGGGTGGTGGAAAAACCCTTCCTTGCTAAGAGGGAGTGTTGAAAAAATGTAGCAAGAAAGGCTCAATTTGACTTTAGCCTTAGTCAAATTGAGTAAATCAAATTTTCTCACCAACAGGACAACTTGGAGGCAATTAACTAGTGTGACATGGATCTTGTCACTTAGTTAGCTTAGTAAATTCGAGTTAGATGACTTGGAGTTCAGTTATGCATGTGTGATTGCTAAATTTTAGTAATCCAGTTCAGTTATTTTCAGTTGTATTCAGTTAATTGACCCCTAACTATTTCTAGAGTCAGTTGAAGGTCAATTGCATAGTGGGACAATAGTATAACTTAGAGATATGTTAGTTAACTGTTCAATCATCCTAAAATAGCTAGTGCATGCATAGAATTCGAGTTCCTAACTAAAGTGTAGATGACAAGGAAGTGTAGCAAGAAATTGTAAACTAGTTTGAGTGTACAGGTGTTGCATGTAATCAGATGATCAATCCTTGGGAATTGTGCAATCAATTACAGGACAATTCCTAAAAAAATAGGGGCTAATTTCCTCAAGAATTGTGCAGGGAAATAGGAGGCTAGGTGAGCTAATATTTGGCTAAGTGTTGGCTAGAGTTTTTCATTGAGCAGAGAGAATAGTTATTCTTTTGCAGGTTGAGCTAAGAGTTGGAGATAGCAACTGTAATAGATTCTCTATTCATATGATTAATGCAAAGAGGCTTGAGGGGTTTTTCCCAGTTGGGTTCTCCTTGAAATCATTGTGTATTTTTGGTTTTCTTATTGCATGTCTATG
Source organism: Pinus tabuliformis (assembly GCA_031772625.1). Taxonomy (NCBI): domain Eukaryota; kingdom Viridiplantae; phylum Streptophyta; class Pinopsida; order Pinales; family Pinaceae; genus Pinus; species Pinus tabuliformis. The sequence continues at coordinate 1,028,460,289 of CM062816.1, forward strand.
CATGTTATTACAAATTTTGAATTTCATTTCATAGATTAGTAGAGTAGAATTGTGTCTCTTGATTTTAGATTAAATTTCTTGAGCAATTGAAATTCTATCAAATTTCTACAACACACAAAGAGGCATATACAAAGGATGAGGACTTTAAGGAGGTGCTTCAGTAGTTGTAGAACCAGAGTCATACAGAAAAAGGAAATAGCATAGTTGATTATCATATCTAGAATGGTTTACTCTATAGATTGGAAAAGCTATTAGTTCCCAAAGGTGAGCAACTGCAGTTGACCAGAGAGGCTCACACTTCTAAGGTTGCAAGGAATTTTGGTGTAGGTGAGATAGTGGCCAACTTGCAAAGGTATGTGTACAAGTCAAGGATGCAAGAAGATGTAGCTAAGTTCATAAGAGGGTGTATGCTTTATTGTACCAGAAAGCCTAGTAAGAAGAAAAAGGGTCTATGTCATACCTTACTTGTTCCACTCGTCCTTGGGAAACCATTTCCATGGACTTTGTGGGAGGTTTAGCAACAACCAAGGATGGACATGACTACCTATTCATGGTAGCTGATGAGTTCAATAAGATGTGTCTTCGCATCCCCTATAAAAATACCATTAGTAGGACAAAAGTAGCAAACTTGTTGTTTGGAAAAGTCTGGGTACACTTTGGAATCCCGAGGAACATCATTCTGAAAAGGATACAATATTTCATAGTACATTTTGACTTACTTTGTGGGAGAAGATGGACAAAAAATTGAATACTTCTACAACATTCCATCCACAGATAGATATGAAAATAGTAGTTAATAGGAATTTGTTGTAGCTTTTGAGGGGTTACAATTAGAAGCATCCAAAGACGCCATAAAAAATTGGTATACATATAGTACTCTTATAACAGAGCAACCCACACTTCTACCAGTAAGACGCCATTTGAAACTTATTTTGGATATTTTCCACCTTTACCTTTGGATTTTTCATATGGCAAAAAGGAGGAGGGAGAAGCTTACAGAGAATTCATTAAGGGAAGAAAAAATTGTTGAGAATATTAGGAAGATCCATCTACATGTACAGGATATGCTCTAAAATTCACAAGAAAAATACAAGACAATGTTAATTAGCATAAAATAGAGAAGTTGTTCAAGGTGGGAGACAAAGTATGGTTACCGTTGAACAAGGGGAGTCTACAAGGTCCTAGAAAGAAAATCAAGGCTCTATGATATGGTCCCTTCGAGATACTATAAAAGGTGGGAGATAATGCCTATGGACATATTCTATGCCCCTACATACACACGGTACTTGGTAGTGAATGTGGAGAATCTGAAACTCTATTAGTCTTCCATGTTGGATCAATAAAAGGAGCAGGTACTACCTTTTATAGAGGATTTAGCACCCAATGCTTAGTTAGAGTTGAAAAAGGATGTATTTTTGCAGATGAGGTCTAGAACTAAAAGACGAGGGCAACATGATCTTTGGTAGATTGGGTTGAAAGGACAACTTCTATGCAAGGCTAAATGGTACTCCAGGGAGAAGGTAGAGGAATATTTTCCTCACCTCAGTAAAATATTTTGGGGACCACAAGCCTCCCAAAATGGGGATTTATGATTTGGATTGAAGCAATATATTATTTTTCATCCATCTCAATGCTTTTAAAGTGGTAAAATTTGAGGAACCAACTTGTTGGGTCATTTTTACAAATCCCAAATTAGAAAATTTGGGGTGAAATTTTCTAGGCACCATTTTGAGGCCTTAAATGACCACCTTTTGTGGTCCCAGCCTTACTATGGACCTAGATTCCATAATATGCATATGGATACATTTTCAATGGTGTGAGAATTGCCTCAACTGGAGCTCGTATGAGAAAGATATGCCTCTTGGAAGTTGACCTATTGAGAATGACCATCATAATTTGAGAGGATTGCACATCATCCCCCATTACTCGTGGAAAACAGGCTAGCCATGTGGAGAAGATTCTAAAAGGGTCAAGTTGTAATGCATCTTACGAGGTTGAATCGGTAAAATTTAACCCCTTGTTGGTTATCAAGTTGTGTTATAACTAGGTCACTAGGAAGAAAATGGGTTTCATTCTATTTTAGTGCATTTTGTTCCATATTAGAGTTGAGTAATTGAGAGTGGATAAATAGGGGGCATAACAGAGAAGAATTTTGTTTTGTAGTAGTCTCCCATGGACCATAGGTCTCACTCCTTTTTATTTGCACCATTATCATTCATAGAAAGAGAGAGCAAAGAAGCATAACCTTTCTAGCTACGTTTTCTCTCGAAATGGTTTCCCGGTTCATATCCTGTGTTATTTTGGTTTTGTGAGTGACTGTTCTATTTATTCTCTATTTTCAACATTTTTTATATATATCGTGCATAAGCATAAACATTAATTTAATAAATCAAGAAAATATAAGGAAAATTAACCCTCATAGTATAGATTTTTAGATTTCAATAAATCTTTATCAAATATGTTGTGATGAATTGTTTCGTGGAATACCCATGGGAGTTTACAAATTAGTGGTGAAATGAAAATGCCATAAGTTGCAAAACTTTGATGTTACCAAAACTAGTGCAACAATCCTAAGTTTTCCATATCAAAATCACTCAAAATATTATTCTTCATGTTAAGGATTGTGTCAACATTACTAATTGTAAGAATCAAATCATTCATCCACATATAGGACAAGTATAAGAACTACGCCATTTTCTTATCAAAAATAATGATTAGGAACTCATTGGAAATGGGTGAAGCACTAGTAACAAATAATGATCAGTATTCTCATATGATACCCTAATACCTTGTTTCAACCGATAGGAATTCTTTTCTTCAACTTACAAACAAGATAGGAACTAGTCTTAAAAAATCTAGGTGGTTGTTGCATATAATTCTCCTCATTAACACTTCCACTAAAAAATCCATAAATCAAATCCATCTAGTGAACCACCTATTGGAAATTAATAATGATTGAAGTCATTATCCAAATGGTTCCATTGCTGAGAAGATGAAAAAACAGTGTAGCGTAGTTGGTACCTTTTCCTCAAGAAGGGCCCTTTAGCAACAAAATAAGATTTATGCTTCTTAACGCTACTACCTAAGAAGAACTTAGTTTTATAACTGTATTTACATCCAATAGATTCTTCCTTAGTGAAAGTGGTACCAAATCCAAATATGATTTTTCACTAATTATATTCTTCTACCATATCATTCTCTCATTCTTACCTACCACAATATTATTCATAAGAGTAGGTATCACATGTAGCCATGACGCTAACATAAGATTAAAGTTATCTCATTGTTTGTAATCATAAGTGTTTTGAGCTTCTTAGATGCCACTGAACTCGTCATATTTTCCTTGAGGAGTTACATAACCCACTTAAAGCAACAAGACTCTCTAGCATAAGAAGATTTAGATGTACAAGGATCATATTAATGAGAATTGAAAATTGTTATCCCATCATCTACATCAAATAAGATGATTAATCACAGTAAAGATAAAACAATTAAATCAAAAACAAAATGAAAAAAAAGCCACACCCACACACACACAATTAAACATGAGGAAGAAGACATTTGTCTCAAAAAAATCATCCCTTCGAATTATGGCCTCTCTAGAAGCTAGAGCATACAAGAAGATTGCCTTGGATTAGTCATTGTTATGAATAGAAACTCATTTGTCGCATTTGGCCTCTAGTTTCTTCCTCTTCTCATATACAATGTAGGCCTAAGCCTCACCTTTGAAGATCATGAAGTGAGAAGTAGACAACTTGTGAATACTGCAAACCTCTTTAAGTATCACATCCTTAATAACCCTAATAGGAATAGGAGCCAAAATACAATAGTGCAATTCACTACCTCTACCTAAATTTTTTATTCCAACCCCTTAGAATGGACCATCCACTTAGTCATCTTAACAAGACTTATATTTATTCGTTCAACAACACCATTATGTTCAAGGGTATATGGTAAACTGCATTGACAAAAAACTGCCAAATTGTGTAAAAATACCCAAAGTCGTTCTTAACCCTATTAAACTATCAAACTGAGAAAACTAATAATAATGGGTACCTTGAAAAAGACCCCATTTTAATATATTGGTTAAAAATTAATTATTGGAATAAGGCAACAAATAATGGATATTTTGGAAGACGCTCATGTTTACTTTTTTGGATAAATATTCATTATTAGAATGGCACAATTTTTAACAAGGAATATTTTTCCAAAAACTATGGGTTGGTTTTCCGTTTAAACTTTATGTACATAAAAAGTGTTGATTTCTCAAAGTAGATCCTTGATTCATTAAAGTAAAAATGGATCTGAATTATAAGGCCAAAGAATTGGTAAATAGAGAAATGGTCAAATTTACAAATTATCGCAACTTATCATCATTGTTAAATAATAAAAACTTAAGAACCATCCAAGATCCATCTTAACTCTAGATCTACCAAGCGTTGAAAGGGATCAAATCTCTTGAGGTGCAAACCATTTTTAGAGTGAAAATATATTTGATCCTTCTTGCCACTTGGTAGATCTAGAGTTAAGATGGATCTAGATTGGTTTAATTATTAATTATAATTATAATTAATAAATTTTTTATTTCATTATATATTTTTTTATTTTATATAATTTGACGAAGTCAAAATGTTATTATTATTATTATTATTATTATTATTATTTCATTTTCATTTTTATTTTTATGTATTTTGACTAAGTCAAAATGTTTACAAGATAGGACATTACAACATTTCTTCGATACTGGGTTGGAGAGCACCTCTCGGTGCAATAAATTTACTAATAAATTTAAAGTCTATGTTGAAACATGTTGTTTTACATCAACAATGAAAAACAATCCCATAAATTTAATTAGTTAAGCTTATTTAATTAAGATGAATTAATGTAATGAGAGAAAAGGGGGCATTGGAGGGATGGGAGGACGGTCATGCTTTGGGGAGCATGGAAGAGGAGAGTGTAGGAGAGGTGGGCCCATTATATACTTGGATCCTTAAAGCACAACCATCCAATATTTCAAAAGATCTTTCACATTTAAAGGTGATAAAATTCAAACCAAGACGTCACTTGCAACTTAACAATAGAAGTTGCAGTGAGAGTTTGTTCAATGTTCAAAACAACTCCTACTTGTTATTTGGACTTGTTTTGTTCAAATCAGATTTGGGGCCTCAGAAGGATCATTCTCACACTAATTCAAGATTGACAGAACTTTATTTTATTTAGCTTTTCAATAGCTCCTAAACGTTATTCTTTTGTCTCAATCGAATGGGTTTAGTTTTGTTTCACATGTTTTGCATGGATGATGAGTTTGTTACACTCCAACATTACTCCTAAACCAAACATGTAAGTTATGGCATCACTCATAGCTATAAAGTTGTATATTGAAAAAGATATAGCATTCGAAATTCATGATCTAGACATCCTACAAAGGCAGTGAACTCACCACTATGAGCATTTTGTCAAAGAAGAATTGATGGAATAATTATAGATCTTGAATAAAAATTGAAATAAGAGAGGAGTAATAATGTGGAAAAAAAGCACAACATCGGGAATTTGCTACTACAGAAATAGCATATAGATGTTCTCTATAAAAATACACAAATATTCACAAGTTAAAGACAATCTGAAAGCTATGACATTGAAACCATCTACAAATCCTAATGTGAGGGAGTGTGTCATCAAATAAACTCAAAGTAACATACTCCAAATCTGGCTTCCACGCCATCAAATATTTAGGTGTGGGAAATTCCTTATAAACCATCTCTTTAGGTGTAGGAAATGCCTTATAAACCAACTCTTTAAGGTAGGAAATGCCTTTTAATCCATCGTTATCTCACTAGATTGATAAAGTTTCAGGTGCAAATAATGTCTATCAATATATTTTTGTGTCGCTAATCAAGTGTACAAAATGTATGAAATGGAAAAACTAACAAAACTAATAACTTTAACTTCAACAAAGAGACATCACAAAAAAATTGTGTAGTGGCTAATAAGTGATGGTGGTGGACAAGTAGAATATGGAAGATAACTTTTCAACTATGACTCTATTTTGAGTGATTCAAAATGTAACCATAATTGATTTCGAGACATACATGGCCATGTATATTTGGGGCCATGAATCATCCGTCATAATTTTCATGATTTTCAATGAACACCAAGTTACACAACTTTAACAATTTCACTGATTTATGCATCTATCATTCCCAACAAAATAATTAAAACAATGCACATATTGTAAAGCATTTTAATGGTATGCTAAATCCCTTGTCATTTTAATATGTCAACCCAGGGGTTTCGTAAACTTAGAAGCAAAGCAAAATATATGGGACCTCATATGACACTGTTGTAGAAAGTTTGTTTAGGATGGAAAGAGAGAAAGGAAATGCATATTACAAATATAACTAAAGAAAACTGCGAAAGAAATCTCATGGAAGAAAATTAAATTAAATTCTAAAGTTGGAATGAATGAATTAACGCCATGGCCTTTATAAACTATTAAAAATCAAACTAATCTATGAACAACTATAAGAAGCAAACTATGATAATCTAGAAAGCAGTAAATTAATCCAAAAAGCAATAAATAGCAACTAGTGATTTAGTTGTCAAGCAAGAAAACTAAGATAGCTAGTAAGCAAGCAGTCTAATGACAATCAATTAAAATGTAAGAAAGTAAATCAAACTTGCAGAAAGAAAATCACACTTATAGAAAGTAAAGCACACTTACATGAAAAGAAATAACAAAAATCAAACTATGTTATAGTTGTATGTAGATAGTGGTTGATGGGTATCCTTCCATTCCTCAATGAGCACACAAGAACAACTATCACATATTAAGAATCAAACAACATTCATAACTCATGATTTGGAGAAAATGATATTATTCATGCTGAATGAACAATCATAAATCTAATGCTAAATTGACAATTGTTAGCCTATTTTGAAGGATGCTCCTCCTATTTATACATGAATTAGGGATATCTACTCAATAAATGTAGATCCCTTAAATATCTACTAGATCCACACTTTTCTCAACTTATCCCTAAATACTAGATACAAATCTTTGGAAAACAAGGATCCTAACCCATATAATTATGAAGATGGTTACTTGATGTAGGGTTTTAGGCTAGATAGTTATGAAATGAGGGCTAAATGGCTTATGAAATGATGGAAATATGGATGAATATGGAAGACAATTTTGAGACTTGACATACCCCCCAACTGAAGTTGTTGCATGTCCTCATGCAACTATTGCATTGATTCATTTATCCAAAAGTTGATTTTTTTTTTTGTTGAAATGCTTTGCTTCTTTATGAGCTTTTTTTTGCATGGATTTTCTGCAAATTTTGCATCATCATTTTTTTTTTCTTTTGCAATGTGTAATATATTTGATTGCAACATATATTTTTGATGGTTGGTTCTTGTGTGACAACCAAAATTTTGGGCATTGGTTCTTGTGTAACAATGCTTTTTTTTTTTTTGCGCATCAAAGTTCATGAAAACATTGAGAATTTTCTTTTCAAGTCCTATAATAACTATCAATGAATTGATAATTTGCAAAACACATAATCTCTTGGAATGATACTGCAACAATAGTTGATTGGAAATAATATGTGAGTTGGAATGAAATGAAACTGTGTGATGTGCATGAAATGTGAATATGAATTGATGTCCCTTCCCCCAACTAACGGTGTTTTTCAGTTTATGACAATATGAGAAAGGGAGTGTAAATGAGGAATTTTCCAAAATTACAATTTTAGCATTTTAAGGAATTGCATGACTAAAAATTAGAAAACCACATACCTTCACTTACCCTCAATGTACATGAGGTGTGGATGTTGATGAGTGTGGTTGCCGATGTTGTCGGATCATGGAGTATGTAAGCAAAGGAATTTGGATATTCTTTTTTGTTCTCTTTGTTGATGAGAAGGTTTGAATCTTTATTGTTGTTATGACAAATTGATCTGCTACAAACTGCTAAAATGATGTAGCCTTCAATCGTTACAAAATTGATAATACAATTCTAGTCATGCGAATAAATGTGTCGATGTCGAGCATGAAGAGAATTCATTGGATCACTGACCATTGATGAGTGTCGTTAATCAATGTGAGGCAACTCACCATTAATGTCAATGAAAGCCAAGGTACCTAAGTACATCTTGCGAAGGGCGAATAGATGAGCTGATGTTGAGCCACTTGCAAGATCCAATGATCAAGGGGCATTGGTGTATTCCCGTGATTGCTAGTGAGAGAGTCTGTCATTAAGGCATACACGCCTCAAGGTACTACTAAGGACTCTAACCTTGAACCTAGATAATGTATTGATGTCGATACGCCAAGACTTGTTAGAAGAGAGGCCTTAAGGAATCCTTCATCATCTAATGCGAGCATGAAATAATGATTTTGAAGGTCTATGAATGAAAACATTTTGCAGTGGATCAATGTTCATTGGAAAAATGGAAAGAAAATGTAATGAATCAGCTTTGTAGAGGAGTTGAATGTTTTATTGCTGGGTTACAGGTTAGTGAAAGATAGACAGGAAAATGATTGTGAATGAAAATGAGATGAAGATTTTATTGACTGAATACATAGGAATGCAATGGTAAGACGGGTATCTGAAAGGCTTCCAAATGGTGTAATGGATCTGATTCGACATTCTTTATCCAAAATCATGTGCTAATGCTTGGATATTTCATCTTTGATGTTTCTCTGATCATGTTCTTTTGAAAGAAATGTGGTCCTTGAGAGACACTGTTTGTTTGTGTCCATCTGTTTATCTTCCTGGAACCTGCAAAAACTTAGTACTTTTTTCTGCATTGAAATGTAAGATTATCAAAAGAGGGACGTTATTAATCTCTCTATTTATTAAATTTACACAAAAAACTGAGAATTGGTACTAATAAAACAAATTCATGAAAGAAAATCAAATGAACTTTTACCTGTTTCGAAACTAGTGCCTTAGGTTACCTGTTGTGAATTTTTAGCAATTTATTCATTCTTTATTGTTTCTAAATTTGATTATAGCTTTCTCATTGTGTAGATATCGTCGAGATCTTTCCAACAATGCTTGAATCGTCGAAATCCGATGTCGTATGAGAAATTTATGATGATTTGAAATTTGGGTGAAATAGTGAAAATTGTCATGCTTGAGTGTGGCATGGGAACATGATCTTGATGTGAAGGATGAAGTAGGCAAATTAAATGGCATGCTGCTCATGAATTTTGATTAGAATTTGTTGTCACAAAATAAATCATTGAATTAAATATAGAGCTGCAAAATTGTTATTCAACTGCAAAATTGAGCAGTTTCTATAGCTAAAGTCCTGAACAGACAGTTAAGTACACACAGCCATGCATTTTTGTTATGAGCAAATAACCAGTCCAATCTTAAAATTGATCAATACCTCTTCGATAAAAATTAGCAAATAGAACATTTTTTTTTCTTTTTTCTTGCTCCAACAAGTGTGTTTGAGTGAACCATCACAGCTTTTTCTCAATTTGCTCCAGTGACTAAATGACTTTCACATCAATTTTTATGATAATTTTCCATGGCAATTTTCTTAAAAAAAATAATAATAATGAAACACACAATCTAAAAATTAATGAAATATTTACAAAACTAAAAAGTAAAATATAAAAACAAAACTTTAAACATACTAATCACAAAATATATATATATATATATATATAGATATATAATAAAAATAAAAACATATATACAAACTTAAAAAATATATGTATACCAACATTATATTCCATTAATACCAAATATAACAAAAATCAAACATTACAAACATTATAGGTAGAAATGTTATTAAAAAAAACAACATAATAAAACATTAAAACACATAATAAATCATAACATATATCAAAACACAAAGTAATAAAACATAACAAAACAAAAAACAACGTAATAAAATAAAACGAAATTGTCATGTATGAAACTTTTTATGTGTATTCCACAGGAGCGAGATACGCAATCAAGGAATTTTATTCAAAGTCTATGGTAGCCAATGCATGGATTTAGGTGAAGCAAATCACAAATTTGATTTTTCAAACCACCATAGCATCCAAAACTAGATCTGATCCTTGCATGGCTGCAAGTGTTGTCTGCATTTAATTGAAAACTGTTTTTTTTTTTCACATAACCTTACAAATAAGGCTCCAGAGAACCCCGAAAATATATCAAACAGTTACGAATTTTGAGGAAATCTTTCATGCTAAACAGAATTCACCCCGTTGTAAGAAAAAACTCATGTTTTATATTTTTGAGATTCATTTTCATTTGGTCACAAAATGCATTTTAAAAATGATGTTTTTTAACCTCTGCGCATTTGGCCTCTGCTCAGGTAGCTGTTGGGTGAAATTCGTTTTTTTTATTATTATTATTCTCTGTAATCTAGAATAGAATTGCTGGAACTTTCATGTCACAGCCAAGCATGGATGAGGATGATTGAGAGTCTACGTCATTTTAATGAATCACTGGATCAGGTGAAACATGTCCATCAGATCCCTTCGTGAAACTAAGAAGAAACCTCTTCAGGCAATTGCGCGATCAGATATTTGCATTATAAATTTTCCAATTCTTGATTACGTTAGAGTCTTTACGACATGTCTATGAATCACTGGATCAGGTGAAACATGTCCATCAAATCCCTTCGTGAAACTAAGAAGAAACCTCTTCAGGCAATTGCGCGATCTGATATTTGCATTATAAATTTTCCAATTCTTGATTACATTAGAGTCTTTACGACATGTCTCTTGTTCCTCGCTTCTTTGACAAGAGATCTAGTCCTCACCTCAAATCCGAATTCTATCACGAATCTAAAGGCCAACCAATGAAAACCAAAATTTGCCTGCGGTTCGGCCTGTACTAGGCGTGTTTTGGATTTCCTTTTTTTAAGATGGGACATTGTAGCAATTACATTCGCATTTGGTTGTTCATTATTATTGTTCCATTTGATTTACACACTTAGTTTTCATCCCTCTTTTATTCGATGTGAAAGGCGAATATTATTTGTTGTTTTATTATGAGTTTGGATTTTCATAGGCTTTTTTTATTTGTTTTGCTGTTATTTAATGCTTCTTTTTGTTTTATATAAATTCTAAATTCTAAATAAAAATGTAATTAAAAACTTTAAAAAAATGCAATCAAATTTTTAAAAAAAATGTAATCAAGCTTGACTTTATTTTTCCTAATTTATCTACTTGAATTTTTTTTTAATTTTTAAGTATATGAATGTTTCCAATGGAGCCATGTGTGTAACAAAATCATAGATACGCTCATATGCAGGTTTGAAATATATTTTGTGATACATACCCGTGTATGAAAGACCAACTACTTTGATTTGATTTTTTTTAGTTTTTAAGTACATGAATGTTTCCAATGGATCCATGTGTGTAACAAAATGATGGATATGCTCATACGCAGGTTTGAAATATATTATTTGATATGTACCCGTGTATGAGAGACCAACTACCTTAATTTGAATAATGTCAGAAGATACTGAAAAATGGAATCCTGAGATCCGATAACTGTCTTAAACCAAGATTCAATGTAATCTTATCTTCCTTGGTTTTCTAATATCATGTCATGCAAGTCTTTACAGATGTGATCTTCATTCATAGAATCGGGTGATAGACCTACATGAAACTCAGGTTTCAACAACTTCTCTTCTTTAACATGCATCCATGATTCTTGGAAGTTACCTTGATATTTTTCCTCTTCTAATTATTGTTCTTCAATGGCAAGTGATGCTTTATTTTGAAATACCTCAACATTATGAGTGGATTGAGGTGTTTTATTGTTGGGTATTCCAAATGGTTTTGCGGGTAAAGGAGTGGAAATGGATCTTTGGGGTACTTGTGCGGATGGTAATGGTTGAATTGAGGTCAATTGAGCGTGAAATGGATGTTGTGGTGGAGGTGAATAGTATGCATAACATTGAACTTGGCATTGAGCTTGGAATTGAGGATAGTGAAGAAAAGATTGAGGATACGATGGATTTCTTTTGTAAGGCCCTTGCCAACCTTGTTTCCAATATTGGTTTTGAGGTTGGGATTGAGATGGCCAAGGTTGCCAAGGCAAGGGTGTTTGCCAATTACTTTGAGATTGTTGTGCATAACTTTGAAATTGAGAAGTAAGATCTTGCATCATACCAGGTTGATGAGGTTGCCATGATCTTTTTGGAGCCCCATAACAAGATTGTTCCAATGTTTGATTTTCTCCTTGGTAAACTGTCTTTAACCCCAGTAATGATGGACAATCTTTAGTAGTATGTGATCCTGCACAAATTTCATATTTAATGTTATCAAGTGGACATTCATGCAAAGCATGTTTCTTTTTGCATTTAGGGCAAAACATAAATGAAGCAACATTCTCAACTATTTGCTTGTTTTGCATTCTTAGCATATCAATTTGTTCTTTTATATTACCAAAAATGTCTAGCAAATTGTTAAGTTCAATTTGACTTACCAATATTGATGTCGACTTACTTACTTTTTCCATAACAAGATCTTGAGAGGATCTTGCATACTTTGTTTTTCCTCTTGATGTGTTCTTACATAATTCACAAATCTCTTGAAATGACAATTGTGAAACATCTCCTTTCCCCACCAAGTTAAGAAGATCAATCCATTCATCCCTTATAGCATTTAGTAGGAGAGTTTTTAATGTCTTTGATCCTAAATTATGCAATTTATCTCTTTTGACATGATATGTAAATCTCCCCACTAAATCTTCTAAGCTTTCATCCTCTTTTTGGTTCATCTTAAAGACTTGATTTCTAAGGTCACGGTTTATACAATAATCTTTGTATTTTTCCAAGAATACTCTTTTCATATCATCCCATGTCCTTATAGAATTTGTTCCTAAAGACATGAACCATTTAAGAGCTCTATCCTTCAATGTTGCCGGAAACAAATTCAACTTTTGAATGTGTAATAAGTAGCCATAAGATCTACAAATTATTTCAAATTCAAATAGAAAAGTTTATGGGTCATCTGATCTCATACCATTGAAGATAGGAAGTATAGATGGAGAGATGTTCTTCATATGAGCATTGATATTAGTTTCTTAAATGGGAAATCGAAAAGAATATTCCTCATCTTCACCATCTCCATCCATTTCTTCTACCTACAAAACTAGGAATTCATGATATGGATTTTTTTAATTTTTTTCAATGAATGGGGGTTTTGTTTTATGAATGTTTTGTCTTTTCTAATTTCTGTTTAAATGCAAATAACCCTAATGAAAATGCTTTCTAAACGATCTTCCTAAATAGTTACATCTAAGTATACTTTCCCGGCAACAATGCCAAAAATGTAGGGCATTTTAATGGTATGCTAAATCCCTTGTCATTTTAATATGTCAACCCGAGGGTTTCGTAAACTTAGAAGCATACCAAAATATATGGAACCTCAAATGAAACTATTGTAGAAAGTTTGTTTAGGATGGAAAGAGAGAAAGGAAATTCATATTACAAATATAACTAAAGAAAACTGTAAAAGAAATCTCATGTAAGAAAATTAAATTAAATTCTAAAGTTGGAATGAATGAATTAACGCCATGGCCTTTCTAAACTATTCAAAAGAAAACTAATCTATGAACAACTATAAGAAGCAAACTATGATAATCTAGAAAGCAATAAATAGCAACTAGTGATTTAGCTATCAAGCAAGCAAACTAAGATAACTAGTAAGCAAGCAGTTTAATGACAATCAAATCAAATGTAAGAAAGTAAATCAAACTTGCAGAAAGAAAATCACACTTATAGAAAGTAAAGCACACTTGCATGAAAGGAAATAACAGAAATCAAACTATGTTACAGTGGTATGCAGATTGTGGTTGATGGGGATCCTTCCATTCCTCAATGAGCACACAAGAACAACTATCACATCTTAAGAATCGAACAATACTCATAACTCATGATTTGGAGAAAATGATATTATTCATGCTAAACGAACAATCATAAATCTGATGCTAATGAATAACTGACAACTGTTAGCCTGTTTTGAAGGATGCTTCTCCTATTTATACATGAATTAGGGATATCTACTCAATAAATGTAGATCCCTTAAATATCTACTAGATCCATACTTGTCTCAACTTATCCCTTGATCTAAAAATGAATATCCTAGATTACTTTTAAGGTATTACAGACTCATGTGTAGGATTTGCCTATATTACTTAGTGCAACGGATCGATAAGATTGCAAATAATATAGACAATGAGCAGTTAGAGGAACATAATAGACATACACACATAACACAGCAAAATAATCAAGGAGTTCACCCAAAACCACTGGGCTATGTCTCCTGGTCTAGCCTTCAGTGGTGACCTCTATATTATATCTTCAATAGCAGAGTTTTACAAAAGTGAGCTCAATTTGAGTCTCAACACAATAGATACGAAACAACAGGGGTTTACTTGAATCTCTCAAGTCTTTCCGAGTACACAAACTCTCCCTCTTGCTCTTTGTCTCTGTTTCTCTCTGTCTCAACACTGCTTGCCTCTGTCTCTGTCATTCAGTGGCTTTTAAGCCATTCGGCGTTGTCCATTCGTTTCCTCTTCTGGGCTCTCTAGCTCTCGGTCTCTGTCCATTCAAATCCCCTCTGAGCGTTAACCAATCATGGTGTAAAATCTTTAGGTATGGTGGCCACCTGTTTTGCAATGGAAGGGACCATCGGCGTGTTGAAATCCCAAAAAAATGTCGTTTCTCTATTTACACAGAGAAATACACAAAAATACTGTAAAATTCGCCAAACTGTCGTTTATTAGACTTCAAATATTATCAATTCTACCCTATAACTCCATCGGGTCTATAATATTCCTAATTAGACATGGCTAATTGGAATATTTGATTTTTCTCAATTTTTGCTTTCTATAGTTATTTATAAATAAATAAAAAGTGAGGAAGGGGGACATAACTCACTTTAGAATAAAAGTCACTTCCTAGTAGCACAACGTTGTGACTTAAAGGGGAGCCAAGGGGGCCAAAGGGTGACGCAGAGATGGAGCCCACGCAAACACATGGAGGGACTGCGCAGAAGGGAAGAAACACGTGGTAAGAGCGGAATGACGTTGGAGAAGGTGAGCCTTGAGATTGAGAGAGGCAAAGGCTGTAAAGAAGAGAGAATCCCCCTCATTTTGATCATTCAGTTATGTGCATTTGTGATAGTCGTTTTGACTTAGAGCACACTGGTTGTTTAGCTAGTCTGCAGCACTGTTTAGTGTATTGAGTGTCTCCGTTCAGAGATATCACCCTTAGCCCCAAGGGACTTCGAGTGCCTGCTCGGGCAAGGTATTTCCATTGGCATTTCAGCAGTAGTTTCATCAACATTTCAGCAACAATTTCATTAGCGTTTTGGAGGATTGTGCAGCACTCAGAGGGGGACGCAGTTCTTCTGGCAGGAGTCTGGGTTGAGGGTTTTCAGGAGGATTTGTGCTGAGAGATAAAGTAGGGGATCATCCCTTTCATATTCGAGAGTTTTGGCAGGGGTTTCAGGAAAATTTCTGGAGGATTTCATTCAATGGCAGCGCAGAGCATTGAGGGACTGCGCAGAACCCCAAGGGGGTGATTTTCAGAGGTCGGCCATTTAAAAAAAGCTTTATGGGCTTTTCTAGGTTTCTTGAGTAGAGTCTGATTCCAGAGTTTCAGCCTTTTCTAAGGAGGGGAGCAGCCCCAAATCTTCATTTTATTTCTAGCAGCAACAGTAGCACGATAGTTCTCCAGCAGCTTGGACGCAGTTCAGAGAGGGGCCATTCATTTGATATTCTGAGTGTATTTCTTCACTTGCCTTGTGCAAGTCGAGGTGCCACCTTTCTGAGCACCTCCTGTACTCATTCTATTACTTAGTGTAATAAAATGGCTTAGCATTTCTCTTTGCATTTCTTGAGTATCTGTTATGGTTATATTGTTATATGCTGCTCCATTGTTATTTTTATCTCTTTGAGCATTCTCGACCATTATACCGCTTGTATGTTTTCTCCTATACTCTTAGACAGAGTCTGGAAAGGGCCAGGTAGCCTCCGGATCTCATCCTCTTTTCAGAGGTGACATATCTGGTAAATGCCCTCCCAATCCATCTCTGGTTGGAGTTTGCTTGTGTTTGAGGAATATTCCTAATTAGGGATATTACAATGGTATCAGAGCATAGATCTGGCTCAGCGTATGGAGCTAGCAATCTACGACACTGGGGGGAAAACCCTACATCTGTTACAGAGGTCGGAGATATAGAGACACTGGGCGTAGGTTGGAGAACACTTACGGAGAGGGAGACTGTGTTCCGGTGGTGGACACAAAACAGAAGGAGCCTGTGGTGGACACAGAGCAGAAGGATCCGATGGCAGATTATGATGGGAAGAGATTTGTGGATATGCTCCTCAAATTAGTGCAGGATTTGTCGAGGCGGATTGTGGTGATAAGGCAGAGATTCAAGGCAGTAGAGGCCAGACAGCATGAGAGCCCACGGGTTTTCCAGGTTGGTGAGGGATCAGGCGCATCCCACCATTTGCCAGAGAAGCGTGATACTGCGCAGCAAGTGGCCTCACATGCCCCTACACGCTCTACCATGCCCACCTTCTTAGGAGCCGACATGGGGCCCGTAGCTTAGCAAGAGGCAGAGCCCGGACATATGGGCGATTATTTTGCAGAGTACCAGGCATATGCGCAGGAGTTCAAGGAAGCCCTCTCATTCAAAGATTTTGTTCAACTCCAGCAAGATAATAGACCCTGCGACCATCACAGAGGGTACCAACATTACCATGATGGTGACACCCACCGTGCAGCAAGTAGATTCCACTTGCCTACGTTTGATGGTTCATCAAATAGTTCAGAAAAGTCTTGCGTGGAGAAGCTAGATATTTATTTCCAGCTTAACCAGATGTTGGAGACAGAGGCCATCACGGTGGCAACATTGCATTTGGATGGTGAGGCCCAGGATTGGTGGTTTCATGGGATGGTTACACTTGGGCACTCCACAGTGACGACATATGTTGAGTTTACTAGGAGATTGACGAAGCGATTTGATCAGAGGGATCCAGAGCAAAATTTTGTTGAGCTAACGAGGCTCAAACAAACAGGGAGCCCAAAGACCTACATTGCGGATTTCTTGAGGGTCTCCGTGATGATGCCAGACCTATCCACAGCGCGGAGGGTCTATATGTATGTTGAGGGGTTAGCAGAGCCACTTCGGGGTTTAGTTCGATCCACTAGACCAGCCACACTCCAGGACGCTATCAGCAGGACCCGGGACTTACAGGATGTCTTACCCAGGACCCGGACACCTTACCCCCAGAGACAGACTTTTCCGTCTAAGGGGAAGGATGTGAGGATTCCACCCCCAAAAGGGAATCTAGGATGAGTACAGCTTGATGACGATGCCAGGAGGGAGCTAAAGAAGAAGCGGTTGTGCTTCACCTGTTAGGAGCCATGGGCACCAGGACATAGATGTGCTGCTGGCAAAGCACACTTTATTGAGGTCTTCTCCGAGAGCAGTGGAGAAGAGGATGATGAGGATGATGTGGAGGCAGGAGATAGCCATGCCATACAGGGACCTTTGCCACCTCCACCGCCAACAGCAAGTGGTGCATCTTTTGCACCCACTGGAGGGGCCCTTGCAGCATTGCGAGGAGTTCCCAAGTATCTGATGCTACGTGTACGGGGGATAGTACGTGGCCAGCGAGTATTAGTTTTGGTTGACAGTGGGGCAACCCACAACTTCATCGATGCACAGATGGTTGAGAGGAAAGGTATACAGACAGAGAGCTTCAATGGGTTTTCAATCTTGGTCCCAGGAGATTAGACCATGATGTGTGCTCGTTATGTTCCAGAGCTTTCAGTGACGATGGGCACCTACACATTGACTGACCACTTTTTTGTGGTCGATATTCCGGACACCAACATGATACTGGGTGTTCAGTGGCTTATCACTGTAGGGAAGCTCACGATGGATTGGAAGACCCTAGAGATGGAGTGGGATGATGAGAAGACAGGGAGGCATGAGAAGATACAGGGACAGCAGACATATCCGCCTCAGACTGTTTCGGCACATCGGATGGAGGCAGTCTTCTGAAAGGGAGACATAGAGTGGGCAGTGGAACTGCGTGCATCAGAGGCAGGGACTACAGGGCAGACGGTACATCCAGAGATACAGTCCATCCTTGACAGGTATGCCATAGTGTTTGGGGAGATTCCACCCGAACAACCACCGGATCGGGGGTTTGAGCACACCATCGAGCTTGAGCAGGGCATATAGGCAGTGATTACCACCCCCTATAGGCACCCTAAGGCATATCGGGATGGGATTGAGTAGGCTATCTAGGAGTTGTTGGCTCTTGGGCACATTTGACCGAGCACAAGTCCTTTTGCTTCTTCTGTGGTGTTGGTGAAGAAGAAGGACGGTACATTGAGGATGTTCATTGACTACAGGGCCCTGAATAAGAAGACCCTGAAGAACAGGTACCCCATAACCAGGATCGATGATTTGATGGATGAGTTGAGAGGAGCATGGTTCTTCTCAAAGATTGATTTGAGATCTAGGTACCAACAGTTTCACGTGAGGGAACAGGACATTCCCAAGACCGCCTTCAAGTGTCACTATGGGCACTTTGAGTTCTTGGTGATGCCCTTTGGGCTAACCAACGCCCCTGCTACATTTCATTCCTGCATGAATCACATCCTCCACAGTCACTTGAGGAAGTTTTTGTTGGTATTCTTTGATGATATTCTCATTTACAGTAGGACTTGGGAGGAGCATCTTCAGCACATTGAGACAGTATTGCATATCTTATAGGAGCAGCAATTCTATGCCAAACTCTCCAAGTCCGAGTTTGGGTTGACGAAGATGTTGTATCTGGGACACATCATAGGGGTGGATGGAGTGTGAGTCCATGAGGAGAATATCAAGGCCATCAGAGAATGGCCGGAGCCGAGAAACGTGACAGAACTCCAAGGATTCATTGGCATTTGTACTTACTACCAGAAGTTCGTCAAGAGTTTCTCCCAGCTTGCTGCACCCCTGACAGATTTGACGAGGAAATGGGCTTTCAGTTGGTCGGATACAGCGCAGCAAGCCTTTGACAGGCTCAAGGAGGTTATGAGCAGCTACCCAGTTCTTCCATTGCCAGATTTCACGCAGCCATTCATTTTGGAGTGTGATGCGTCGGGAGAGGGGATCGGCGCAGTATTGATGCAGGTAGGTCACCCTATAGCCTATGAGAGCCGGAAGCTCCTTCCGCATGAGAGGTTGTATCCTATATACGACAAGGAGATGCTAGCCATCATGCATGCATTGGCCAAGTTCTAGCAGTATTTGGTAGGTAACAAGTTTAGGGTGAGGACTAATCACAATAGCCTCAGATTCTTTTTGGAGTAGAAGCAACTACAGGAGAGGCAGCAGAAGTGGATCAGTAAGATCCAAGCATATGACTTTGACATTAAGTATGTCAAGGGTAAGAATAACGTGGTAGCAGATGCCCTTTCACGTAGACCAGCCACATTGTCTCTTATGAGCTTGGATACAGACTGCAGGGCTCGACTCTTAGTAGAGTACTCCAAGGACAGGTTTGCATGTGAGGTTCTGGATGGGAAAGTGGCAGATGACAGGTACAGGGTGGTCGATGAGATCATCTACTACAAGGATCGGATCTTCTTGACTGAGGGGTCTCAGCTCAAGAATAAGATATTATAGGCATCACATGATTCACCATTGGCAGGCCATCAGGGGTTTACCAAAACCTACAGGGCCATTAGAGAGAGGTTCTCATGGAAGGGCCTCAAGGAGGATGTACTCCAGCATATCAGGGAGTGTGATGTTTTCCAGAGGAACAAGGGAGAGATGAGCCATCCCGCGGGATTATTGCTGTGTCTTCCCATTCCGGAGGGGGAGTGGGAGAGTATTTCGATGGACTTCATCACAGGGTTGCCCATGGTACAGGGCAAGGATTTTGTCTTTGTCGTCGTTGATTGACTAACGAAGTACGCACATTTTTTGGCCATATCCGCACACTATACAGCAGCACAGGTGGCCGAGCTGTTCTTCAGAGAGATCTTTAGGCTACATGGTCTTCCTAAGACCATCGTTAGTGATAGGGACAACCATTTCATGGGTCGGTTTTGGCAGGAGCTTTTCCGGTTGGTGGGGACGGAGTTGACACCGAGTACTAGTTATCACCCACAGACGGACGAACAGACAGAGATAGTTAACAAGTGGCTGGAGGGCTACTTGCGTAACTATTTCAGTGGGCAGCAGCGATCATGGCTGAAGTGGTTGCATCTGGGGGAGTACTGCTACAACACTTCTCATCACATGTCCATTGGTATGTCACCATTCTATGCCTTTTATGGGTATCATCCTTTATCTTTTGCTGACGTGATGTTTGGTGATAGCAAGGCTCCTAGAGCCAAGATTTGAATCCAAGAGAGTCAGGATATCCTCCAAGCTCTCAAGGATAACATGGCTACAGCACAAAACCAGCAGAATCTGTATGCCGACAGGGGTCGGGTGGAGAGACAGTTTGAGGTAGGGGACGTGGTCTACCTACGATTACAGCCATACTGACAGTCATCACTGAAACAGAAGGGAGCTGAGAAGATCAAGCCCCACTTTTATGGGCCATACAGGGTGATATGCCGGGTTGGACAAGTTGCATATGAGTTGGAGCTGCCCCAAGGCAGCAAGATTCATAACATTTTTCATGTATCATGCCTGAAGAAGGCATTAGGGTAGCAGGTAACAGTGACAGATGAGCTACCACCCATGGATGATGAGGGGCATTTGTTGTTGCTGCCGGAGGCTATCATTAATACCAGAGAGAGGTAGCTGTGGAGCAGGACGATCCGGGAATTCTTGGTGAGGTGGAAGAATTTTCCGGATGAGGATGCCACTTGGGAGAGTGAAAAAATCTTGCAGCATCCATCACTTTAGTTGCTTGAGGACAAGCAACATTTTGCCGGGGGAGACTGTAATATTCCTAATTAGCCATGGCTAATTGGAATATTCAATTTTGCTCAATTTTTGCTTTCTATAGTTATGTATAAATAAATAAATAAAAGTGAGGAAGGGGGACATAACTCACTTCATAATAAAAGTCACTTCCTAGTAGCACAACGTTGTGACTTAAAGGGGAGCCAAGGGGGCCAAAGGGCGACACAGAGATGGAGCCCACACAAACACATGGAGGGACTGTGCAGAAGGGAAGAAACACGTGGCAAGAGGGGAATGACGTTGGAGAATGTGAGCCTTGGGATTAAGAGAGGCAAAGGCTATAAAGAAGAGAGAAGCCCCCTCATTTTGATCATTCAGTTATGTGCATTTGTGATAGTCGTTTCAACTTAGAGCACACTAGCTATTTAGCTAGTCTACAGCACTGTTTAGTGCATTGAGTGTCTTCGTTCGGAGATCTCACCCTTAGCCCTGGGGGACTTCGAGAGCCTGCTCGGGCAAGGTATTTCCATTGGCATTTCAACAGTAGTTTCATCGGCATTTCAGCAGCAGTTTCATCAGTGTTTTGGAGAACTACGCAGCACTGAGAGGGGGACGCAATTCTTCTGGCAGGAGTCTGGGTTGAGGGTTGCAGGAGGATTTGTGCTGAGAGATAGAGCAGGGGATCATCCCTTACATGTTGGAGAGTTTTGGCAGGAGACCATTATACCACTTGTGTGTTTTCTCCTAAACTCGTAGACAAAGTCTGGAAAGGGCCAGGTAGCCTCCGAATCTCGTCCTCTTTTCAGAGGCGACATATCTGGTAAATGCCCTCCCAGTCCATCTTTGGTTGGAGTTTGCTTGTGTTTGAGGAATATTCTTGATTAGGGATATTACAAGGTCCGCCTTTATATCGCTATCGCACGTCCACCATTGATCTATATGATCATTGATCCAACGGTTGCTATTCATTTCGGGCGGCTTATGCGTACAGAGATTACCTGCCCGAAAAGGTGGTTTTCTCAAGCCACGTGTCGGTCAATGGATTACCACTTACTGCCTAAGGCCCACCCGAAATCCCGCTCATTACAGAACTCAAAATATATATCACCGCATGTATAAACCCTTTGAGGTCCATTTTATCGCTCCGTTCGCATTTCCTTTGTTTTTCGTTTATTTAATGAAAATGTGAAATACAAAGAAAAACCCTTTTATCGAAACTCAAAATATATTAAATTTCATTCATAACCCCGTCGGGTTCGGCTATTGCAAGTCGCATTTGTATCGGCCCCGCTCCTTTGTATTGCTCCGATGCGATATTGCGATGCGATATGTCGCAATCGCATATCGCATAGTCCCCGAGCCTTTGGTAAGCGCTCCCTTGTATTTTGTCGATGCGATATTGCGAGTTAACTTGGGCCGTCGATCTGCGCGCTTGATCGACGGTCCTCGTTGACCCATGCTGGTCGTTGTCGCAACTTTCATATGGTAGCCCCCAATAGCCTTCGCTTTCCATCTCCGATTGTGATATGTCGATCGGATCTAGACCGTTGATCGGCCAGATCCGACGGCTCCTGTGCATCATTGTTCAAGCCTCCGTTTAACTCTGTTTTCGCCATTTCTTCTTGTTTTTCCTTTGCGATAGTTTTTCCCACCATTTGCAAAGGTTTTTCTCATGCGATAGTTTTTTTAAGTATTGAAGACTTAGAGGGTTTTAGGATCCATTTTGGATCACGCCTTCCCACTGAAAAATCTTTTGGACCACCACAAGTTGGTTTTTAAGCATCGATCAAGTGAGGATACAGCTTCCTCACTTTCCCAGTCTCTATCCATCGTGCACTGCTTGGTTTTGAACCTTTGAGTCTGATTCTCATGTACTCAACATTCCCTCTGCGCGTAGTTCTCACCTTCCTATCCAAAACTGTATCTTCCTGCAACTCATTGAGATATTCAGGCAACAGATCATCAATAAAAGGCAACTGACTTTGCTCTTTGGGATCTTCAATCAATGAAGGTTCATATAGCCTCAAGTTCTCTGCATTAACAATTGAATAGATATGAATATAAGCTGGAAAATCAAGGCGAAAAGTGTTTTCACCAATTTTCTCAAGTATCTTGAAAGGTGCATACCTTATTGGCTTCAGCTTCTTACCTTCACCTTGCATTATGTCTTTGCTGATGGACAGCCAAACTTGATCACCAACTTGGAAGCTATGCTCAATTCGATGCTTTTCATGCCTTGCCTTGTACTTGGCATGGCTTCTTTCTAGTTTTTCATGTACTGCCTGGTGAATTTATTGGATCTGTTCAATGAACTTGGTTGCTTTATCCACATCAATGTGTCCATCAACTACTATGTCCTTACCAGAGACAAAATCCAAGGGATACTTTGGTGTAAAACCAAAACAAGTCTCAAAATGAGATCTCTGAGTAGAAGAGTGCTTAGCACAATTGTAAGCATGTTGCACATAACACAAATGTTCATCCCAAAGCTTGGGATGCTTGCTGCAATAGCCCCTGAGCAACTGGATCACTATCATGTTGACCACCTCTGTTTGGCCATCTGTTTGTGGATGAAATGTTGTGCTCTTCTTCAATTTGGTGTCCATCAATTCCCATAGACTTGACCAAAACTTCCCAACAAATCGGGAATCTCGATCAAATACAATGGAAGTGGGTAACCCAAAATGAACCCATACATGTTGAAAGAACAACTTCGTTGTTTGTTCAGTTGTAATATACTTGTTACAAGGTATTAAAATACACATTTTGCTGAACCTGTCCACAATAACATACAAATAATCATGACCTTCTCTAGATTTTGGCAATCCCCCAACAAAGTCCATGGAAACACTTTCCCAAGGACAAGAAGGAACTGTAAGTGGAGTGTACAAACCTAATTTTTTATTACTGGGCTTGCTTTTAGCACACATAGTACACCCTTTAATATATCTAGAAATTGTTTCATGCATTCTTGGCCAATAACAGAACCTTTGCGATTGTGCAACTGTTTTGCTTACACCAAAATGACTTTGATATAAGAGAAGTATGTGCTTCTCAGATTATGTTAACTTTTTTAGTTTGTGAAATGCATAACTTTCCCAAATGATACAAGAGTTGGTCCTTAACATAATCATTCAATTCTTCTACTTATTTGCCATGACTTAAAGTTGCATATACATCTTTAAAATCTACATCTTGAGCATATTGTTCAATGTAGCTTTCATGCATTATTGAGTTATGCTTAAGTATGGTAGATGCATTTATGATTGGTCTGGTTAACATATCTACAACCTTATTGTGTATGTCCTTCTTATATATGATGACAAGATGAAATTGCTGTAGAAAACCCATCCACCTATAGTGTCTTGATTGCTACAATTTCGTTTGTGAGTGCAAATATTGAAGTGGTCGATGATCTGTATGTATAATTGTTTCTTTTCCCATTAGGTAATGTTTCCACTTTTTCACTCTGTACTAAAGCATAAAATTCTTTATCATATGTGGGATAATTAACTACTGCAGACTTAAATGTCTCAGAATGATAGCATATGGGTTTACCATGTTGCATCAACACTGCTCCCATGGCATAGTCACTGACATTTGTTTCAATCTTAAATGGTCGTTGAAGATCTGGTAATGCTAGTACTGGTGTTGTACTAATTTTTTCTTTAAGGTGTCGAAGGTTTTCTGCTATTTGTCTCTCCACTGAAACACCTTGTTCAATCATGTTAAAGCATGTAAGGGATCCGCAATCAAGGAAAAGTTCGCAATAAACTTTCTCCAATATTGTGTTGCTCCTTAGAAACCCCTAACTTCTGTAGCGGATTTTGGTTTAGGCCAATTCACAATGACTTCAACCTTAGAAGGATCTATCTTCAATTCACCACCTCCTACAACATGACCCAAATAATTTAAAGATGTTTTTCCGAATTCACATTTTGACAACTTCACATAGAGATTTTCTCTTTTCAAAACATCTAAAGTCTGTTTTACATGCTTCAAATGTTCTTCCCATGTTTTACTGAAAACAAGAATGTCATCTAAATATACAATTACAAAATCATTAATAAAAGGTCTGAGTACATCATTCATAACTCTCATGAAAGTGGCAGGAGAATTAGTTAAGCCAAAAGGCATAACCAACCATTCATACAGCCCTTGCTTTGTTTTGAAAGCAGTCTTCCATGCATCTTGTTCTACAACTCTGACCCGATGATAGCCACTACGCATGTCCAATTTGGAAAAGTAAACTACTTCTTTCAGCTGATCTAATAGATCATCAATGTGAGGAAGAGGATAATGATTCTTGACCGTTATTTTATTCAGAGCTCTATAATCAATGCACATCCTCCACAAACCATCTTTCTTTCTCACCAACACGATTGTAGATCCACATGGTGATGTGCTTGGTCTTATGAACCCTTTATCGAGCAGCTCCTATACCTGCTTCTTGATCTCTGCATTCTCTAAAGCGGATAACATGTACATTCCGATGTTAGGCAATGGAGCATTTTGTTGCAAATGAATATCATATAATATTTCCCTTTTGGGTGGTAGACCTTTAAGTTCTTGAAATAGGATATCATATTCTGAAACAACTTTAACTAAATCAGCTTTTTGTTTAGCATCACAGCCTTCAAATACATTGGTTTTATCAGGGTTCTTTTCCTTTGCAACCATCAGTAAAAATTGCTTGCATGAATTTACAATTCTTTTCATCTGCCCTGAGTTTATGAGAGAGTAGTTATTTTTGAGTTTATGAGCTCTTACAATATATTCTATTCCATCTTTACTGAGTTGATACTTATTTTCAGTTTTATAAAATATGGCTTTTCTATCATACAAGTAAGGACTTCCTAAAACAATACCACATATATCCAAGGGAACTATATCTAACTCAACCTCATCTACAAATGTTGACCCAATAGCAAACCTAAGTTTGCATTGTCTTGTCACTTGTAGATTCGCTTTATCACATCCCCAACCTAATGGATATGGCTTCTTGTGAGGTGTTGTTAGTAATCCCAACTTCTTTACAATTGTTTCAGAAATCAAGTTTACTTGTGATCCGCTATCAAATAAAGTATCAATCTTTTGGTACTTGGAAATAACTCTAATATGAAAAAGCTCGTGTCTTTTCCTCTCATTATCTTCATTATCAATAGATTGTGCAGGATTTACTTGTAGAGGCTTCAGAATTTTTACCTTTTATACTTGTGGTTGCGACTGTTGTTTCATCACCTGAGTCTGACCCCAAGTCTTTCTGAATAGCTGCAGCAGCCTTCTTCTTCTTACCACCGAACTTTTTGGGTTTCAGCTCCGGATGCAAAGACCAGTGGTGTTCATCATCGTGTCCATCCTTCTTGTAGTGAGTGCATGAAGGTTTGTCCTTCTGTACGGTGTTTGTCTTCCTCCCTTTCCATTTCAGCTTCTTCTTTTCCTTGTTCTTTCTTGTAGAGGGTTTTGATGATCCCCCAATCTCTGGGTTCACATTCTTGCCTCTAGCTTCTAGATGTGTAGCCTAAACTGATACATCATCTGGGCTAGTGGGATTAAACATGTGAATGGTGTGCTTCAAATAGCTATGCAAACCACATATATACTTCAACAAAGTTTCAAGTGAGTCTAGAGAAATGCCTAGAGTTAAAGCTCTTTTTCTAAATTTCTGGGTATAACTTTGTACACTTTGGCCCTTTAATCGCCGAAGAGTTTGCCAACTCATCATTGCTTGCTACATATAAGCTAGAGGATAGAACTGTTTTTTAATGGCAGAAACAAATTCATTCCAGGTAGAAAGAATTTTACCATGCTTCTTCAAATCAGCGTGTCATGCCTTCCCACCACACTAGTGCAGTTCCACCAAGGTGAAGGCTAGCCAACTGAATCTTTCTCCTTTCTGAATCAATGTTCTGCACCCTGCAATATACATCAATCTATCTAATCCAATTATCTAGCTTTTCTGCATTTAATTCTCCATCATCGATTGGCAAATCAAATTTTACATCTAATTTAATCAAAGATGTTTTCTTCTTTTTCTTTTCAAGGCTAGATGGAGGTGATGGTGGAGGAGATGATGGAGGAGGCTCTTCCCCTTTCCCTTTGCCTTCTAGATGGGCAACTAGAAGAGGTTCCTTTGCTCCTTTGCCTTGTTTGGGTGTTGAGATGCTTTCACCACGACCCTTCTTAAATTCTCGATACATTTCTTCCACCATGGCTCGCATGGACATAAAACTGTCCATGAACTGAGATTCTGATTCCAATGGAATTTCTTCTGCCATTCTCCTCCGAGGATATACTTTTCCAATCTCTGGATTAGTCTCAACAAGTTTTCCTTCTCCTAGTTTGAGCTTTGACCTAGTTAGCATTCAAAAATCCAACACAAGCTTGTCTAACCTTAGCAAACCTAAATCTCTGATACCACTTGATCTGAAAATGAAGATCTTATATTATTTTTAAGGTATTACAAACTCATGTGCAGGATTTGCCTATATTACTTAATGCAATGGATCGATAAGATTGCGAATAATATAGACAATGAGCAGTTAGAGGAACATAATAGACACACACACATAACACAACAAAATAATCAAGGAGTTCACCCAAAACTCCTAGGTTACGTCTCCTAGTCCAGCCTTCAGTGGTGACCTCTCTATTATGTCTTCAAGAGTAGAGTTTTACAAAAGTGAGCTCAATTTGAGTCTCAACACGACAGATACGAAACAGTAGGGGTTTACTTGAATCTCTCAAGTCTCTCTGAGTACACAGACTCTCCCTCTCGCTCTCTATCTCTGTTTCTCTCTGTCTCAGCATTGCTTACCTCTATCTCTATCATTCAATGGCTTTTAAGCCATTCGGCGTTGTCTGTTCATTTCCTCCTCTGGGCTCTCTGGTTCCTGGTCTCTATCCGCTCAAATCCCCTCTGAGCGTTAACCAATCATGGTGTAACGTCTTCCGGTATGGTGGCCACCTATTTTGCAACGGAAGGGACTATCGGCGCGTTGAAATTCCAAAAAAGTGTCGTTTATCGGACTTCAAATATTATCAATTCTGCCCTATAACTCCATCGGGTCCATCTTTATATCGCTATCGCATGTCCACTGTTGATCTATATGATCGTTGATCCAATGGTTGCTATTCATTTCAGGTAGCTTATGCGTACGGAGATTATCCACCCGAAAAGGCAGTTTTCTCAAGCCACATGTCGGTCAGTGGATGGGATCAGGCGGAGCCCATCCAATACCACATACCGCCTAAAGCCCGCCCGAAATCCCGCTCATTACGGAACTCAAAATATATATCGCTGCATGTATAAACCCTTGCGGGTCCGTTTTATCGCTCCGTTCGCATTTCCTTTGTTTTTCGTTTATTTAACAAAAATGCGAAATACATAGAAAAAACCCTTTTATCGGAACTCAAAATATATTAAATTTCATTCATAACCCCGTCGGGTCCAGCTATCGCAAGTCGCATTTGTATCGGCCCCGCTCCTTTGTATTGCTCTGATGCGATATTGCGATGTGATATGTCGCAATCGCATATCACATAGTCCCCAAGCCTTTGGTAAGCACTCCCTTGTATTTTGCCGATGCGATATTGCGAGTTAACCTGGGTCTTCGATCTGTGCGCTTGATCAACAGTCCTCGTTGACTCGCGTTGGTCGCTGTCGCAACTTTCATATGGTAGCCCTCGATAGCCTCCGCTTGCCATCTTCGATTGCGATATGCCGATCAGATTTGAACCGTTGATCGGCCAGATCCAACGGCTCCTGTGCATCATTGTTCAAACCTTCGTTTAACTCTATTTTCGCCATTTCTTCTTGTTTTCCTTTGCGATAGTGTTTTCCGCCATTTGCAAAGGTTTTTCTCATGCGATAGTTTTTTTCAAGTATTGAAGACTTAGAGGGTTTTATGATCCATTTTGGATCATCCCTAAATACTAGATACAAATCCCATGACTCATAAAGATCTCCATGATATTTCTCCTTGGAATATAGTCACCTCTTGAGTTGAAATTCGAATTTGATCTTGGGAGGCCACATAAGGGTGCCTTGGAAGCTTCCCAATGATTTATACATGTCACAAAACTCACAATATATATATATATATATGAAACCATGTTAATTTCCTAGTTTTTAATCATAAATTCACTTTAAATACATAAAATAAATAACTTTGGAAAACAAGGATCCTAAACCCATATAATCATGAAGATGGTTACTTCATGTAGGGTTTTAGGCTAGATAGTTAAGAAATGAGGGCTAAATGGTTTATGAAAGGATGGAAATGTGGATGAATATGGAAGACAATTTTGAGACTCAACACACATCTCTAAATATGTACAATTATTTGCAATATATAGAAGTTCAAAATATAAATTAAAAAAGAAATAGATATATTATATCATGCCAAATATTATAATAATACCCATATTTCTTATCAATTTATCCTTAACCACATCTAGAAAACACATGTTCTCCATGGTTACCCATAGAAATCATTAGTCTTCCTAAATAGGTCAAATATCCATAGCTGGAAATGAAATGTTCATATTCATAACAAAATATTTGCCTACCTTATCATCAATGCATATCAAGTAGTCTTGTTTCTTCATCTAGAGGCATTCTAGTGCCTCTTCATATTAAATTTAGCAGTCACTTTGGAATTAAGCAATGTTTTGTGTAATACATTTTACTAGCTTATGTTGTCTTAACCTTTGGAAATCACTGAGGGGCTCATAATTTGGGTTGATCTTAGCATGAAATTTTAGTTGCACTAACAAACAAATGGGCTGTTTTGAGAAATTTGTGAAAAAAATTAATAGGTTGTTACAAGGAACGGGTAGTACATAAATAAGAACTCAATCTCAACTCTAGATACAAGAAGACAAAATTAAAATCACAAGGTTTGTGGTTTCAAGAAAAATAATATAATAAGTATAGATAAGTAGTATCCTAGTTTTGCAACATTATATGGAAGACAAACTTTAGGAGTTTGTTTAAAAAGTGTCAAGGATATCCAAGGATAATCATTTTGTGCACTCTTTATATCCTTTCCAAACATGTAATTACAAAAGGTATTTATGAATTTGTTTATGTTAGCATAGGGATAATTAACTAAAATCATCATAGAAGATTATTTGAATTCTCTATTTTAGCACAAATATAATATGTTAGTACACTAGCGTTGAATGTTATCAATAGAGAAGATTTGGGATTTAGGATTTGAATATTCTACAAGGTGGTAGACTCACTAGGATGTGTGTCCCAAGGAGAAATCAAGCTATTGACCACAGAGGAGTAATCACCTAATCGATGGCACAAATTTAATCCCAACAGTTTTTTCAAAGCAAGATGGATGGTTATGTGAGCACTAAAAGTCGTCTAACCCATGTTGATGGCTTTCTATCTCCACAATGTCTCAAACATGAACATCACGATGGAAAACTTTGAGAATGTAACTATGATCATCAATGTAACAACTTTAACAGTAAAATAGACAAGAATAATGTCATTATGATGTTTTTCATTCATGTACTCAATTGTTCCAACAATAAAATCTTCATCTCTATCAATATGCCATGAACAAAGGCTTATCATTTCATACATTTAACAACATACACTTATGCTTTTATTTTGCATATCATTTGACGACTTTGCAGAGTTCTACCTGACATAGTTCATAAGTTACATTATTATTTCACATTCACGCTTCATATTCATGGAAATCTTATAAAACAATGTTTTTTTCATATAATTGTGTTCTTGCTTTTCAATTTAAGACTCCTAGCTCAGTCACAATTCCACTTATTAATTGTTATCGACATTGTCCGTGATGATATATATACATTGTTTTCTGGTAAAGGAAATCCTAATTCTAAATATTAGGGGTTCAACTAAGATTTACCCTGCAAAACAAGCAAATGGTAAAAACCCATTAATTCATCCATATTTATTTTAAACAGAGGAAACATTTCCCATATAAGCATCAACAATATAACATTGCAATTACTTATCAAAGGCCAAAATGTATATGATTCACCATTGACCAGTAATAGTATCCATATGTGTACAATCCATCATTAATGTCATTGTATTCTTTAAATAAATAGTCGTCTCCTAAGAGTTAAACTTATTACTTAGGAGTTTCTTAAAAGAGTTTTCATGAATTGTTTTTAAAGAGTTTTGATGAATTGTTTTTATCAGATTGGGGGGATAATATGTAGTAACATACGCAAATGATACCAAGAAATCACTAGGATCCTTCTTTGCTCAAATAATATGTAGTGACATAAGCAAATGATACCAAGAAATTCACTAGGATCCTTCTTTGCTCAAAAAATTCACTAGGATCCTTCTTTGCTCAAAATAAATGTGGTTCATGAAGAGATTGCAATCAACTTTTTAGTCAATTAAGTTTAGCTTGTCTTGGTATTAAGCATATAAATTGCTATTGCACAAAAACTCAGTCATCAATTCAATAATGCAAGAAATTAAATGAATCACGTTACCATCTACTCAAAATAAATTTGTTTCATGTCAATGCATCACTAAAAGTGATTGCAATCAACTTTTTAGTTGGTTAGGTTTAGCTTTTGCCTCTGGTATTAAGCATATATATTGCTAATGCACAAACATTCACACTCATCATTTCAATAATGAAAATGCAATAAATTAAAATGAATCACATTACCATCTAATTCCAAACAAATTCAGTTTAACAGGATGCATTCATATGCAAATGCTTCGATGATGCTAAGATGGATTCAGATTTAGTAACTTGACAAACTTGGAGTCACCATCGAAAAAATGGAACAGACACTCTTCTAATGTTGCTGCAAATTTGTTTTACCTTCAGGATTGATTTCATTTTACTGTTTGACTCTAAGCCTTCAAGGTAAAGTCCATCAACAAGACAGTTTCTTTCGAGGCATAGTTTGTCTTATCTAGTACTCGAATCAATATATAAGGTGGAATTTCATTTCAAATTCATATGGCGTCCTGCATTTTTCCCTTTTTCTTCGAATGGTGTGGTAGAATATTACAGGGTAAATATTGTTGATATCTTAATTTAATATGTTTTGGCAGTACTGCATATTTATGTGCATGACTGTCGCTATATGTTTCTGGTACCTTCAATGCATTTATGAAATGGTAGGATGGCCTTCAAAGGGAAGATAACTATACAACCCAAATTAAATTTCATCATAATATAACTAGAAACAATGTCGGTAAGTATATTGGATTTTCTAAAATAGATGAAATTTTGCGAACAAACAACTATGGATATAGATATCACATTAGTTTTCTTTCTTTCCCCTTCTCTTTTTTAGCAATTGATCGGTGAAATATTCACACACTCCATCAAATAGCAAGGTTATCAGGAAGTTATATATTAGCAGTCTGGAAATGCTGTGTTAAGAGTTCAGAATTACCCGATCTTTCAATCCCAATTCGGGGACCATTTTCATGGAATAAGATATGAGAAGCTTATGGAAACCCAGAGTCATCCATTTTGCTTATAATTGCGAATTTGTGATTACTCAATGTTATGCAGGATGCAAAATGAGAAGGTCTGCCCAGAATGTTTATGAGCTATAGTGCTTTAAAATCATATATTGATACTCACTCTGCCATCAGATAGCAAGGTTATGGGGTAGTTGAATGTGAGCAATATGGGAATGCTGCATTAAGCAAGGTTATGGGGTAGTTGAATGTTAGCAATATGGGAATGCTGCATTAAGCAAGGTTATGGGGTAGTTGAATGTTAGCAATATGGGAATGCTGCATTAAGAGTTCATAAATACCTGACGCAAGGATCATCTTCAGGGGATGAGATATGAGAAGCTTATGGAAAACAAGAGTGGTTCCTTGATTATACATGTGATTATTCGATGTTATGCAGGACGCCAATTGAGAGGGTCAGCCCAGCACAAATTAATAACCATATTTATCAGCCAAGTTCTCTATGATAATTATTATTCTGAAAGAGATGAATCATAGGTCTCCGCGCTCAGCTTATCCCATAACCATTTTCTCAGTTTGTGTTCAGGAATTTCTCAATTTGAAGTGATGCTCTGATCTTCCACTTTGTGAAATGGTCCACCTTGGCAATGGTTTTGGCATCTTCTAAGCATATTTGGTGACCAGAATTGCAGGAATGTTCATCTAGCACAGACCTTTCGACACTGTTAAGCCTAATGTCTGTGCTATGCTCCTTTAATCTCTCCTTGAATGATTTTCCAGTTTCCCCATTGTATAGCTTCCCATGGGAGCATGGAATGGTATAGATGCTCTTAAACATCATAATAGGATTAGTCAGATTTTTAGCAATATCCACCAATCTTCTGATGGTGTTAGAAAACGAAACAACGACCCTCATGTTTTCTCTGTAAGATCCTTCGCTATGTTGTCTGTTGTTCCTTCAATGAAGGCAATGAGTGTCAACACAACAGTCAACTAATCCAAGTCCGTAGAGGCTACTAAGGATATCTCTCTGCCAATAAGATCAAAGCCATCCATATAACAACTCTGGGATCCTGAAAAAATGAGAGATTAGAATTCTAGAACCCATTCATACCCATGATCCCTAGAACATGAAGCCTCCAACTCGAATATCATACAGATAAGAGACAGTACATTATAAAATCTTAGCAGAAGAAACTCATACAGTTGTGAAACCTCTGATATAATAAATGAAGGCATGCACAGAATTAACTATCCATGTGCACCATATGTACCATACCCTTCGAATCTGTATACTAGACATGTAGCCCATAACCAATTGCAGATCCTAATTCTACAATAGGTACAGGCACAAGTGGTATCTTTTTCCCTAACTTTTTAATGTACATATTGCATTGGCTAATACATCAAAATAATGTATCGACGTTGTTCGTGAAGTTCAAACTTCTTTATATACACGCTTCCACAAAATCAAATAAAAAACTAGCTCAACGCAAATAAATCACCTCTCCAAATACAAAAGCCCCAACAATGCTGGCAATGTTATCCTATTTAGCGCATACAAGGATGCTACCAGTATGATGGCCAATGTTAAAACACGGTAATTAGGCCTTCATACATCAGAAGGAAAGGCACTAATAACCACCATTTCACAGATGTCATTTCTTTAAGACAATACACTTGCAAACTGATTTTGAAATAAGCTTTTCGCAGTACACACTTGTAATGAACATTTTCATCTTTGAGCTGGACAACAACATTGTCGATAATTCCTCTTATGTTTAAATCCCAGCTTTGCTACTTCACTCATTATTATTCAAAGATTCGAGTGGGACATCTGAATTGCCTGCAGGGCTGTTTGTACGGCAAGGTCTAGTCCAGATCTTCAAATGTCCCTCATGACTACATGTGATAATCGAATCCTTTGCAAAAATAAGGCCAGAAAGAGGTTCTGCATGTACTCTGTGAGCCACTACAGGGGAGAGTTTTGGAACATCTCTCCTACTTGGAGCAGATTGAAGAAGACCAACAGAATTAACATTATCCATGCAGGAAGATTGGCTGCTCGTACTGTATGTAGGAGAGCCACCTGGAGCACACCTTCGCACAGGCACTACAATTTCATCCATCACCAAGTCCCATAGAAGTAATTGAGTATCCTGTTAAAGGGAAAAAGAAATTTTAGTTATCATTCCTACATCAGCATAAGCCTTTGTCATCGTATATTATACAGATGCACAAATACAGAAAATAGCAAACCTAAAATCATATCAACAGGAAATCAATACCTCAATAGCAACATCTCATCTTATACCCTCAGAATAAAGGGGATGAAATATGAAATACAAAGAAGCAAATGAAATTGATGATGAAAGCTCAATAGAAAACATTGCCGGATAGTAATTGAGTAGCACTCAATGGCCCGGAATTAAGGCTAATTATGATTTATGCTGAAGGCAATTTATAAAAATAAATTAAACATAAATGTTGTCACGACTTATTAGAGCTATAATAGAACCTTGCTACAGTCAATAGAAAACATTGCCGGATAGTAATTGAGTAGCACTCAATGGCCTGGAATTAAGGCTAATTATGATTTATGCTGAAGGCAATTTATAAAAATAAAGTTAAATAAATTAAACATAAATGTTGTCACGACATATTAGAGCTATAATAGAACCTTGCTACAAAATATTCTTTAAAGGAGAATGGCTAGATATCATTGGAAAACTCTTTCCTTTACCCACAGTATACTCAGTATGTCTCTCAATGGTCATGTTTATATTATGAAAGAGTAATATGACATCAAAAGGTAAACCGCTGCAATTTGAACAGAAGGAACTCACTTTTCAAGATGAAAATTGTGCACATATATGGGGTATTTATGCTAATGCAGCCCTTAAAATTATGTTTCGTGGGATAACAAGTGGATGACAAGTAACATAGGAACATTCAATTATTTTTAAATCAGAAATTTTCAGTATGGGTGAATTATGTTGTATCCTTGGTTCCCAGGTCAACAATCCATGAAAAGCACATGAATGGTTTCCAAGATGCGGGCATTTGAAAGAAAAGGTAAAAAGTGTAGATATATGTTACAGGCTATATACAGAACCAGATAAAGACTTTTTCTTGATACTTCTGACTTATGCCAAGTGGACTTTACTTGTGGACTGTGACTCAAGCCAACCACTGGGGCATATCTTGTAGTTTTCAGTCGTACATGTGGAAATCTGGGAATGAAGTTTCAAATTCAAATTCACAACTGATATGCTTTTAACTCAAATATGCTAGAGACATCTAATACCAAACAAAATTACTTTTTGTGCACTCAAATGTTTTTGGCATACCTAGAGAGCTTCCATTAGGATATATCATGTATGACATCTAAAGCTGGGAGATGACATAAAAGACAAATTAAAACACAATTGGGTTGCATCGATCATGCTACAAATCTCCTTTTCAATAGTAAGTTGATCTGACACTGACTGACCAACAAATGGTCATCAAAACAACTTTTTGCAAAATGCTACAAATAAATTTCAAAACAGCAGTACTACTTGAAATGCATTCTATATCCCATGAAAATATGAAGTACCCACCTGCCCAACTGATCCAAACCGGTACATGGTGCTTTCTTCTGCACCATCAGAACAAGGTAGGGTCCAGCATGAATCAAATACAACAGCACTGACCTATATGACACTCATGGTAAATCAGAATGGAGATTTCAGCAAGCTAAAGTGCATGCAATCCCAGATCACATATTAGTAATATCAGCATAAAAGAAGCAATAACTTACCCAAGAGTTGTGACCCTCACCCCAAGCCACCACAGCACGGTCTTCCATACTCCATACCTGCACTAGGTCATCTTCTCCTCCAGCCAAGACATACTTCCCATCAGGACTGCAAGAGCATACATATATTGCCACAAACAACACAAAAGTGAGCTACCTGTTTGTGACGAACTATTGTCCTAAATTAGTATTATATGCAAAATCAAACTCATGAGCATTAGAAAATTGGAAACGTATATCAGTTTTGCTCCTAAACGGGTATTTTTTGTTTCCCCGCCCTCTTTTTCTAATTAAATCTGGAATATTAACCTTGATGCAGCATCCCATGGTTCAATTTTCCAGCCAACCAATATGAAATACCTGGGTAATAATTAAAATACAAGAAACAAGAAAAGTTGCTTGATGTAGATCTGGACAAGCAAAAGTAGTTTCGTTTGGGAAAATGTATTCATTGTAGTATTATTGATATCACAGTAACAAGTACAGCTTTTGAGGTGGTACCACCTCATTTCACTGACTAATAGACTCATTTTCTGTTTGCAGCTTGAGGAATTTCATTATTTATGTTACATCCCGATAACTACTCACTAAGTTACATTAATAGACCGCAGCTACACTGTTGGTTTCTATAAACCAGTGTTACTTGGGAGCGGGAGCGAAAGCGGGGAGCGGGAACAACATTTTCAGAAGCTCCCGGTTTGGGAGCGAATCCCGGAGCATTTTTTATATAATATATATATTTTTTATATTTTGATACATATATGTCAACAAAAACATGTAGAATAATGAATTAGATATAAAAAACATAAAAAAACATAAATTGAACCATATAACAACAATCATCTAGAAGTTATAATCTTCATCAACCACGTCCACAAGTTAGTAACATAGTAACATACAACATATTGAGTCTCGTGATTCATCAATCTTAAAGTTTCAAGCTTTCAAAATTTAATATATAACATTTATCATCATTGATCACCAAAGTTGTACTTGTAAGCTAAGTGTAACAGCTAAGTGTAACCATTACAACAAATAATATCTAACATGAAATGAAATGAAACAACTTTCAACTTTCATGAAGCATCATATTCATAATTCATTACTAATGAGTTATAATTGCCAACTTCAAACTTAAATTGTCATTTATTGTTTAAAAAAATATCATAATAAATATGAAAGAGTCAATAGTTATAAAAGCTACTAGAAACTGGAAAAGAGAAGTAAATCTATTATCTATTTCTTATGCTTGGGCCTCTTGCCACCACGAGAAATGTCTAATTTTTTAGTCTTGTTGGAAAATCAGGATCTCTGTCATTAATATCACCCTCTAAGAATTAATATCTAGAGGTATCTTTGTCATTACCTCTGTATCTGTATAGGGATCTTTGTCATTAATATCACCCTCTAAGCATTAACATAAGATAGAAAAAGCATAGCATGTCAAGTCAAGATTTTATTTGAGTGATGCGTACATTTTTAGGAAGGTCATGACAGAGGAGTTCGACAACCAATGTCACTAACATCAAGGTACATAGAGGGATTGGTACTCTTGATTAAATATGAGTTTCATACCCTAATACATGACAAAATTCAATGGAAACATTGCAATCCCCCAATCCTGAAATCTTGAAAAACTGATAAGTCTGCTGGATTTTGAATGAACTCTAAAATTCTACTTTCTCCATATGAGATCCAATGAGGCTAGAACCACTCTCAAACATCCTAAGTCATTTCATGGTAATGTTAAAAATTTAAGTAAAAGTGACATTCTCCTTAATCTTCATTTAAGTGACATTCTTCTTATTCTCCTTAATCTTCATTTAAGTGACATTCTTAAAGTAAAAGGATGAAAATGAAGATTAAAATGTCACTTAAATGAAGATTAAGGAGAATAAGAAGAATGTCACTTAAATAAAGATTAAGGAGAACGTCACTTTTACTTTAAGAATTTAACATTACCATGAATAGCATATCAATACTAGGGTTTAGACTTGATCATTAAGCTGCCCCACTCAAAAATTATTTGTTTCTTTCAAAAAAAATTGCATCTCGAACATTACTACAAAAAAAATTGCAAAAAAGGCAAAATGCTCACGAAAAGGAAGGGAGCGAAAAAATTTTTAGGGAGCGCGCTCCCAACCCGCTCCCGAGTCACTCCCGCCTAGAGCGTGGATTGGGAGCGGGATCGGGGGGGGCGGGGGGGGGCGCTCCCCTGCAACACTGCTATAAACCATATCTTCCATGCTTTCTTAAACGAATGCCCCAAATGAGTGAAGAATAAGCTATGTTGAACGAGTTTCCACTACGCAGGTACTTTGGGTACGTGGGAACGAGTATCCAATGCGGTTAGAAGCTTTGGCTAAATTTACAGGGAACATCAAGTTGGGACCGACAATAATATAATATATTAAAAATAAAATTAATTATTAATAGCATAATTGATAATTCAAATTGTTCATATATAGTC
This sequence comes from Pinus tabuliformis, assembly GCA_031772625.1. Lineage (NCBI taxonomy): Eukaryota > Viridiplantae > Streptophyta > Pinopsida > Pinales > Pinaceae > Pinus > Pinus tabuliformis. Next base: position 1,028,498,941 of record CM062816.1, read on the forward strand.
TATATATGATATTTTCATATGGTAAATGCAGCCTTTCAAGTAAAAACTTTTAACTATTTTCAAATTTACTACTATATATCCAAATCATACATGTATCTCTGACAAACACCATTATTCATGAAATAAAAACAAGTAGAATGCAGGAAGTAAATGAGGATGGGAAATGAGTATTAATTAATTTAACCAAATTTACAATCTGCGAAAGTTGGAGTGGAAACATTTCCATATTTGTTTACATTTAATGTGTAAATAACTATTAAAAAATAAATATGTTTTAATTTAATCATATCATTTCTGATAACATTGATATTTCTTATTATTCAAATTATTTAAAATTAGTTTTTCAATATATAATGGATTCAACAAAATTTCAAAAATATTATGATTTCACAAAGTTAAAAGCTACCACAAAAATATGAAAGTAAAAAAGAGCAAAATTTAATGACTATTGACATATATTGATGATGTGAACAAAAGCATTCGAGGCATTCTTGTTGTGTTCATAAATGGGGTTTTGCATACCAGGTGCCATCTGCCAACAAGTCGTCATAGGAACAATCCCTGTGTAACATCCCCAAAATGATATAAAACCAGTGTTCCACGGGGACTCGCCCCCCCCCCAGGGGTCTAGTTTCCTCGCTCCCCCGTGCTCCGGGGACTTGGGGACTAGAAGGGGACGTTTCCCCACGCTCCCAAAAATGAGGAAACTCAGGGGGATTTGCCAGGGGGGCGTTTCCCTTCCCTGAGGGGGCGTTTCCTTGTTGTACAAGATGTTTGTACTGGCACTGAGATTTTACCGAGATATCCCAAGACTGCTGTGTATAACACAGTCCCTTCGTCCGAGATTTTCATCTTCTAATCACTATTATATTATGCTATCCAACATGCTTAAATTGCCACAGAAGAACCACCGAGATCAGATGTCAAGACTGTTATAGACAGCCTTGGATTTACCACGCTGTCATCTACAGCTACGTGCCATTAATGTGGGACCTTGTACTTGAGTTTATAACTTTGACTGCGGCTGCCACACCTGTCATTTTTCAGCGTGAACAGTTCTTCTTTTGGCTGTAAGTTACATGTCTCTTAGACTGCGTAGAAGTTTCCCTGATCTGCGTGTAATTTCCCTTCATGACTGTGTTTTAAATTTCTTTCCTTACTGCGGCTATATGACAACGGATCTGCGTGGCTGCCATCTATGCCTGCGGCTGTATCATGTCAATGGATCTATTGCGTGGCTCATCCTCATCAGCAGCGTGGATATCCTCATGACTGTGTATGACTGCGTGGTGTATTATATGAATGCCCAGCATATATATTCAATGTATATATTTCCAGCGTATATGCCATGTATGGACTCCATATTGCATTAACGTGGTTCCATATTCATATGACATGAACAACATTTGACATGTGAATAGCGTCTAATATATGAACATCGTTTGTATACATATCACACCATGAACAGCCTCATGAACAACGTCTAATACATATCTCACCATGAACAACCATGAACAGTTTAATGCATATCTCACCATGAATAGGCCTACGCTATGCTTTGCAGCTTTTCAATTCAAACCAAATTGGCAAATTGTCATAGTGGACTCAATTAATAAATTATATTTTATATTTATAAATTTTTAAGACCCTGACGCTCCCCCACGTTTCCTAAAAAATGGTAGGGAGCTTTTGCATAGGCCGCTCCCGCGCCCCCTCGCTCCCTCGCCCCCTCGTCCCGGAACCTTGGTGGAACACTGTATAAAACCAAAAATTGGCTCCAAATGAATTAAATGGAAGATCAAAGATAATTGACTGGTAGTGCAACTCATAAAATGCAAAGAATGATAAAATAAAGCCAGCCATGGAACCAAAACTTTTAGATTTCTAGAGCGCAGTAAATGAAATGAGTTTAATATTGCAACTAAAAATCCCACAAGAAAACTCCTTAACAGGATTTAAGCCTGTCCGGCCTAAAAAAGACCCTCAAATTATTTTGTGCGCACAATTTTTTTCGCGTGAAACATATGTAGGCATGGGAGGGCACTGTAAACTCAAATTGTAAATCTTGCAATTTAAATTTAGAACTTATAAGCTCTGAAATAGTTTCACCAAAGTAGGTGAAAAATAGAAATCGGTCAAAATCCAAGACAGTAAAAAATGCTCCTTGATGGATCGGGAGCTCCAACAAGCTCCCAAGTCACGTTCCCAGCCGAAACCAATAACTGAAACATCACAGTCTGCAGAATCACGCACCCAAATTGCTCCAAAGTACCTGAAGACGCTCCAATGGTCTTGGAACGTTTCGTACCCACTCCAAAGCTCACAGGAGCACCAGAGCATGGGGTACGTGCTCTCCAATGGCTGGGAGTGGTACCCTTGTAACATTGAGAATAAGTAATGTGAAAAGTATGTAACAAAGTACAAAATACATAATGTTGAAAGGATATTATAATCAAATTTCACTATCATTAACATAAAAAGAAAATGAGATACTTGAAGAATAACTGCAATTGGGCATCCCACCCCATGGAAAGGAAAATGAATGGCCTTCATTCATATGAAAGTGCCTATCCAAAATAGATGATGAAGCTCCTGTCTCCTTTGATCCAATAGACTTTAATTTATCGAAATTAATATGTAAATAGGAAACATCTCTAGAGGATATCACTGACAGATTATGTTTAGACTTTAGACTAAAGTCGAAAGCAGTGTTGATAATATCGGTATCGGGAAAATATCGGCGAGGGTCCAGAAAATATCTTATCGGCAATATCGGCGAAAATATCGGCAAAATATCGGCAATATCGGCGAAAATATCGGCAAAATATCGGCAAATATCGGCAAGCATAAAAAATGCATAATATATATATATATATATCTATATATATATATATATATATATATATATATATTATTTTTTTTTTTTTTTTTTTTTTTTATTTTATTTCTTTTCAGATTTTTAAACATATAAAGCAATAACAACATGAAATAAACACATTGGCACATAAATATGAAGAAAACACTGATATATATGATGTCAAATAGAAATGATATATCAAAGGCGATACCAAATCCTGCTGATCCCTGATAATTGTCCATTCAAGGACTCAAATGTGGAGAACCAATACAAAATAACATCACATATATAAAAGTATCTCATCATCATGAGTTATATGTAGCATAACAAATAAAACTAGCAGCTATCTATCTGAAATCACTGCCCTCTCCCCCTTTTACGGGAAAACATGATGGGCTGTTTGCCAGGCCTGCCCCTAGTAGTAGAAGGCCCTGACCCTGCCTCTGCACCTAATGTCAAATAATGAGTGCTAAGTATGGGGCTATGCTCTCCTATATCTATAGCAGATGGTGTTGATGTTGATGCTCCTGCAGTGTCCTCCTCCTCCTCCTCCTGCTCCTCCTCTAAGTGCTGCTGCTTCTCTGACTCCGAGTCCTCCTCTTGCTGCCCCTGCTCTAATGGATCATCTGCCACTGGCTCTAACCATGAAGGTGACTCCTCCAATATGGGCTCCTCAGATTCCACCCTCCACGGAGACAATACATCAATATTGTCTAAAGAAATGGCATCTGGATCCATTGGTGATTCTATTTGCCTCACTCGAAGTCGGATGTTGTAATGCACATACACCAAATCGTTGAGGCATGCGAACTCCAACCTGTAAGAGTGTCAAAAAAAGTAATGACTCTTGACTCTTGACACTTGAAGGTCATAAATTAAAAATTAAAAATTACAATAAGTGTAATTGCTCAACTGAAGGCTTGAGCTCAAAGTTATACCTGTTGCGCTTTTTGGCGTGTATTTTCTCAAATACACTCCAATTGCGCTCACACCCTGAAGAGCTACATGTTTGACTCAAGATTCGTATGGCCAATTTTTACAAATTTGGTGCCCTTGCACCATAGCTTCGCCACCAAATATTTACAACAAAATAATGAAATAAAAAATTCAAAAACTTAAAACATAATTAAACTTTCAAATAAAAGTTACATAATTGAATTTAAAAAAAATAGAATTATAAATTTATAAGTAAGGAAATTCTAAATTGAAAATTCTAAATTCTAATGAGTGATGACTTGTCACTTACGTGGCATGAAGAGGGTCCTTTCCCTAATAGCATCTTCAAAGCCAAATAGGCCAACACAATCCCGATAAGACTGTATCTCGCGATTGATTTTGCTACGAAGCTCAGGATCAGGTACCATCCTTTGAATACAGGAATGGAGCCCTTCCATCACTTCACCATCCAAATCAAAGTTGCATTTGTATGAAAATGCGGGGTTGAGGAAGAGTGCTGCTGCATGAATGGGTCGATGAAGCATCCCTGTCCACCGACTATCGATCACATCCCATAACATCATCTGCCTATCAAGGCCAACAGAACCCTTGTCTGCATAATAGGAACGAATGGCCTCCTTGGCCCTGTCCATGCCCTCATACAAATAAGGTATTGCAGGCTTCTCTCCATCCACCAATCTAAGAACCTTTACTATAGGTTCGCTAACTGCACATGCTTCTTCTACTCCATGCCAAAATGTCTCAGAGTACACCATTTTTGCAATGGTTTTCCCGTCATGTCTCTTGTTGTATCTACAATTACGCCAATCATCAGACACAAACATTTGCTTCAACTCGAACTGACATCGAAGCAAAGACTGAAGAGTAATAAAGGTTGTGGCAAAACGTGTGATGGCAGGACGCCACAACTCCTTGTTTCTAGTGAACCTCCTCATGAGGCTAAGAACAAAAGCATGGTTATAAATAAACTTGGGGATGCTCCTAGCCATATCAACCGCCTCCTTGATGAAGGAGAGTTTCCCCATATCCTCAAGCAACAAATCGAGACAATGTGCTGCACACGGAGTCCAGAACAATGTGGGATGCCTCTCCATAAGCATTTTGCCGGCAGACACATAATTAGCTGCATTGTCTGTTATGACTTGCACCACATTCTGCACACCAATCTCCTGAATGAACCCATCTAACAACTCACATATCGTTGCTGCATCTTTGATATGTTCTGATGCATCTAACGATTTAATAAACATGGTACCTTTAGGACAATGTACCAAGAAATTTAGAAGGGTCCTACCCTTCCTATCTGTCCAACCATCAGACATCACTGTGCATCCAGTGACTTCCCATGTCTTTTTCAACTTTGCCAATCTAGAGTTGATGTCTTGCTTTTCTGCTTGAAGAATTGGCCCCCGCAACTCCTCATATGTGGCACTTTTGTACCCTGGGCCCACAACAGCAATAGCATCACACATTGGCTGTCAAAATGGATTGGTTTTGGTGATGCTGAGAGGTAAGTCACTCCAGAAAATACACCTCTCCATGACTCTATTTGCTTCTTGCTTCTCCTTCTTTTTAACAAGTGATTTTATGTCAGGTTGTGCTCCAGGTCCTATTCGTGGAACAAAAAATGATGACCTCGCAGTGGCACTAGCAGTAGCATGTGATGGTGTGCCAGCTGTGGAGCCCCTCCCACTAGGGCCACTACCCTCAACATCAAAATTAGGAGAAGATATCCCGAAAGATCTACCTGCACGTTCAGCTTTGTTTCTTTCTGCCTCTTCCTTATTTTTGTCCTTTTCATCAATTGCCTCGAGCTTTTTGTATAAGCTCCGGACTAGAAACTGTACAAACCCTAACATCATGTCCACTGAGTCTAGCAAGATGGTATTTCAGTCGTGTAATCCCACCTGTCATCCTGGTCCCACACAATTTGCATGTAAGATATGCACGATTTGTCCCACCATCAGGGCTCCCATACTCCCAAAATGGGTCCAAGGCTTTTGGCATATTTGTATTTTGTAGTGGGCTAACTCAAAAGGAAACCTAGGGCACCAAAAAAAAATTGGAATTAGTAACTTAATAAGTAATACAAAATTACAAATAACCACATCATTTTACAAAACAGTTTAACTTTTTTTGCTACATTATTTGCAAATTTGCAATTTTGCAATGGGCATGAAAAAGAAAGCAGACTTAAGAGGGCAGTGAGCTTGTATCATGCAATAATTGCCACTTTAACCAAAGATGCCAAGCAATGAAAGAGCCTAACAATGCAAATGATATGCCAAGGAAATGAGGTGACTGTATATTACTTATTATATCACTGTTACATAATTATACCACTGCTGTAGGTGCATTATCAGACCTCGGTATTCAACAAACAGTCTTCCAAAATTCACTTGTATGACACCAGTGTTTCAGACAAGGTTCCTTATGGATTAGATTTATTTCTTCATTAATTTATAGAGACTTTAGAAGCCAAACTTTACCATTGTTAACTTATTACCAGAGATCCAAATCATTCATATTAAACGCTGAAACTAGCATGTCAATCCTAAAAATTTATGAAAAAAATGCTAAACAGTGACTAACAAATGAATGCAAATGATTTCTCAATATATTATGGTGACTGTTAATTAGTTTTCTGGCCACTGTTTAGATGTATTATACCACTGTAAACAATGTTTCTCGAAGCTGCAAGTGAAACAGTGAGGAAGAGAGAGGGATAAGGAGGCAAACTTAAAACCCTTGCATTTGGTCATGGGCATGAAAATCTTTTGAATTGGAAAAAAAAATCAAGCAAAATGATTGTAGGGAAATAGGCAAGCAAGAACAATCCTAAAACTAACAAAAAATTCATTAAAATAGGGGTTTATTGTCAACATACCTGTTAATGGAAGAAATGAAATTGTCTCACTGTTCTTGAAGCTTATATCAATGAAATCTTCGTTGTTGGTGGCGATAATAGCTATGGAACGCTCAAACCCTCCTTGGCAGCAACCACATAGCTCTCCCCTTCCTTCTCCAGCAATCATAAATGAAAATGATATGAAAAAAACCAAAATCGGATTTTTATGGGCCGCGCGGAAATTTTTGCCTGTCACTGGGCGATTTTTCCGATCATCGCGCGATATTTTCCAAAATATCGGCGATATTTCGGAAATATCGCGATATTTTTGGGAGCCGAAAATATCGTGATATTTCCGAATATCGCCGATATTTCGGCGATATTATCAACACTGGTCGAAAGTATATTCCATGAGATACTAATTATTTATCAATAGTGAAATCACAAAATTTTTTATATTTCATGTGATGTAAACATCACAATATGGATTGTGGGGTGATTCAACATAGAACCTAATATCATGAATATATCCAAATTAATTGTCCTTGGTGTCCAGCATTATTGTGCAGCCTGTAATAGTATAATCGGTTCTCTAAGCAATTCATAATGCACTGAAATACATACAACATAAACCATAATTACCATTTCTTATTTTCTTTAAGAAACAAACAAAGATGATAATGATTGATCTTGATCAACAAACAATGAAACAGTATTGGAATCTTTCTCAACCGTTGATAAGGCTTTCCACCCTGTGTCAGTAAGATTTAACCTGAGTTATGTGACTTCCATTCTCCAATAGATATTAAACCAATCATAATATGTCAATCGCTCAATTGAAAAAAATCAAATCCTTCACGCTTCAGCTTTAGTAGACTTGTCCAATTAAGGTGCACTAATCCTGGTAGCTTTATCCGTGCATACCTGGGTGCACTTCTCTAGACTATTTCCAGGGTTTCCTTTCCTAAATCTGGATGCTCATAGGGATGGGTTATTTTTGTTATTTCCTAACCTAATGTTTATCTATAAAAGAAAGGTAGGATAGGGGTATCATTCATTAAATCATTGAGAATATTAGAAGTTTGAGCTATTGCATTATAATTCTTCTTTCTGAGTTAATAGAAGCAAATGTCAATGATAGTTCAGATCTGTACTTTCTGTTAGTGTTTCCAGTTTGTCCATGCACATAGATCTAGTATTCATGTTCTACTGTTTTAATAGAAGTTTAACCTTTTCAGTTTCCCAGCAGTTAGGGATTTAGCTTTGAGTTCTAATCTCTTTAACATGCACTGAAATTTTAACATGGTAATCTATGTATCAAAAAGGGTGCTGCTTGTCAGAGGGAGTTGTCGGAACTTGGAAGGTTTCAGTGGGTGTGATGCCCCAACTGCTCCAATGAGTAGAGTGCTTTTTGTTCCTGGGAGAGGCAACCTGCAGCTGTGATAGGTTGCTGATCTGATTATCTCCAGTTGATCTATTGAGTTGAGGTGTGTTCTAGGAGCTGTGGAGATGACTAGTCTCAATCTAAGAGTGTGACCATAAAGAGACTGTTTCCAACTTTACACCTTGGAAGTGTGGATTGCAGTTGTTATTAGCAGTGAAGCACAACCCTCATAAAACCCGCGGGTACCCGCGGATAAGAACGGGTCACATGCTGGGATGGGTCAACCGCATTGAACCCGCGGTCTAGACCCTTACCCGGCGGTTTTGTACAAGACCCGGCTACCTGCATCAAACCCGCGGGTAGCCCATTAAACTCTCATCGGACCCCTATAAGACCCTCCAGGCATCAAAACCCACAATCTGTCCAAAAATTTGAAATTTTTTTTATTTTTTTTTTATTTTTTGGAAATGAGGTGGAGGAAAAGGGAAATTGGAGGGGAAAAAAGCTTTATAAGCACCTCTCTCCCTTCCATTTCTCATTCACTTGTCATTTGAGTGTTTGGCTAATTTGTGTGAGTGTTGAAACTTGAGAGTGAAGCTAAAGGAGCGTGAAGGAGCTGTTGGAGGAGGCTAAAGGAGGCTTCATCGGATCAGACTAAGCTTCAGGTAGGCTTCATGAACCTAGTTAGAATGTTTTCCATGTATTCATTTTTTTTTTGTGCAAATTAATTTTGCTTGGGAATGCCTGTGGCTGAGTTTCGCCCATGCCGGATCACGAGACTGTCTGAAATCCTTTGGTGGCATGGTGACAAAATCTGGAAGAAAAAAAATAAATTAAATTTTTTTTTTGGTTTTGATTTTTTTTTTGTTTTTATTTTCAAATTTTTTTGGTTGTGTGGCTGAGTTTCTCAACCACACACCGAAAACCAAAAAAAAAAAAAAAATCTTCCAGATTTTGTCACCATGCCACCAAAGGGCTTTAGACAGTCTCGTGATCCGGCATGGGCACATGGTCAACGAATCATTCCCAGTAATGACCACAATATCAAGTGAAATTATTGCAATGCCACAATGCATGAAGGCATAAACAGGCTAAAATACCACCTAGCCAAAATTCCTAGGCATGGTGTGGGATGTTGTCAAAGTTGCCCTAATGAAGTCACTACTGAAATGGTAACTGCTTTGGAATCCATTAAAGAAACAAGTTCTAACAGGGCAAGAAGGAAGCATGAGATTGTTGGGATAGGTAGATCTTCATCTCATAGTGCAACACAGTTTCAAAGACCAGGTATTAGTAACTCCTCTTCAACTGCTATGGCAAACAGGAGTATAACCTCTTCTTTCTTCAATCCTTGTACAACTCCAGGATCTCAACCAACCTTGGACAGTTTCAATGATAAGAAGAGGAAGGAGGCCGATATGGCAATGAGGACGTTTTCGTACCATAACAGTCTTTCATTCAACTATGCAAAGTCTTATTTTTATCAGCCCATGGTGGATGCCATTGCATGTGTTGGCCCTAGAAACAAAGCCCCATCTTATAATGCAATTAGGCGGAAAGAGTTAGATGAGGAGCTTAAGTGTGTCAAGGAACAATTGGAGAGCATTAAAAGCTCATGGAAATTTACCGATTGAACACTTATGTCTGATGGGTGGACAGATCAGAGGGGTAGAACAATTATAAATTTTGTTGTAGCTTGCCCTAAAGGAAACATGTTCCTAAAATCTATTGATGCATCTGCAAATGTAAAAGATGCACATTTGATTTTTTCATTGTTCGCTGATGTGGTGGAGGAAGTTGGGGTTGCAAATGTTGTCCAAGTAATCAAAGACAATGCAACAAATTATGTGGCAGCTGGAAGGTTGCTTTGTGCCAAATATCCCACCATTTTTTGGACTCCACGCGCTGCCCATTACATAGACTTGATGCTAAAGGACATTGGGAAGTTGGAGTGGGTGCAAGACATTGTGCAAGAATGCAAGCATATTACCAAGTATATTTATAATCATGCTTCGGTGTTGAACCTTATGAGGGAATTCACACCAGGTGAGCTTAGTCGCCCAACTATCACACGGTTTGCTACAAACTTTCTTTCCCTCCAAAGCCTTTTGTATGAGTACCAAGCTTTGAGAAGAATGTTTCGTAGCCAACAATGGGTATTCTAGAAAGATAGCACAAAACTGGACGCAATGCCTGTGAAAACATTTGACTTTGCTGATAGTTTGTAGGACAAAGTGACTGAGATTGTTAGCTTCACTGAGCCCCTTGTGGAATGTCTTGAGATTGATGGATGGAGAGAAACCTGCAATGGGATATATTTATTAGGGCATGGACAGGGCCAAAGAGGCCATCAAGACTTTCTATAAGGGAAATAAATCTAAATATCTCCCTATACGGCAAATTATTAACTCCAGGTGGGACAGGCAACTACATTCACCATTGCATGCAACATGAGCATATCTCAACCCGAGCTTATTCTATAATGAGGGGTCTAGCATTCAAAGATATCCTGAGGTGATGAGAGGTGTCATGATATGCATTGAGAAGATGTTCTCGGATCTAGATATTCAGGACAAAATCAACTTACAACGAGATATGTACAAGGAAGCATCTGGCATGTTTGGATTCAGCTCAAGTCAATGTCTCAAGGACAAGAAAATGCCTTGTAAGTGCAAATTGTTAGAACTTAGCTTGTAATTTTGCTCGTTCTCTTTTATATGTTTGGCATTGCAAACTAATAATCTTAGTTGTTATTTTTTTACAACTCATTAGTGGATAGATTGTGGCACTGAGGCACCACAATTACAAGAATTCGCCATCAGAGTTCTGAGTCAACCCTACAGTGCTTCTTCTCGTGAGCGCAATTGGTCAGTGTTTGAGCACATCCACAGCGAAAAGAGAAACAAGTTGGAGCATGACAGGTTGGAGAAGTTGGTTTTCATCTACTACAACCTTCGAATGCTCACAAAACAAGTGCAACCAAAGGATACATATCCAATTTTATTGGATACTATTGATTTAGAGTCTGATTGGGTTGTGGAGGAGGAGGCCCTTGATTTGAGTTGGCTTGATGAAGAGACTGGGGATCTCTCTAGTTTGCCATCTCAAACGGAGACTCCAAATACACCTACCTCATAGTTGCTTCAGTCTTCCGATGTTACCACTAGCTCCACGAGGGCTTATTTTAGGTGTGGTTGTCCATGAGTGATGAGACTCAAGATTCTTATGAGACAATCATTTATCATTTATGACATATGTATTTGAATTTTGAACTTGCTGACATTTTTTATTTTAGTTATGGAATCATGAGCCCTTTTCTTATTCAATATCTAAATGTTTTGCTTACAAAAATCGAATATGTTATGTTGTACTTTTTATAGATATGAGACGAATGTATCGAATTATTGCATATATTGTGGTTTTTACAACTTATAAGGATTGGAATTGTCATTAGTTTCTTTTTTTTGTTTAAAATTTACCACATTTTAAGTTTTTTTTGTATTTTGACGAGTCTTATACAGGTCTTATAAGGGTCATTCCCGAGCCTTATACGAGTCGACGAGTCAATGCCATGACGAGTCTTATACGGGTACAAGTCGTGCAACCTTGGTTATTAGAGGACATTGATCTTTGGAGTTTTGTTTAGGCAACCAAAGCTATAGAATCATCTTTGATTCTATGAAGGGACATTTCATCCTCACATCATAGAGAAGTTGGCTTATGATATATGATGCTTTAATCTTTGTAGCAAAGTGTGAATATTTCTCACGGAACATTGCAGGAGAATAAGTTCATTGCCACACGAACGATACAAACACAGTGGCATCACCTTAGGAAGATCACTGAGCTTCAAGATCATCTAAATAGCATTGGGCCAAAGGTGGAGAATGAAGAGTTGGTCCCCACAACATTAAATGGATTATCTTCATCTAGGAACCCTTTTGTTCAAGGTATCTGTGCTTTGTGAGAAGCTTCCCACCATTGTGAAACTTTTGAATGACTTCACCCAAGAAGAAACAAAACTAGAGACAGTTTCAACCAAACCACACTAGATCTAGAACCTTGCTTTCACAAGTAAAATGGGGAATAAGGTAACAAAGCAGGACCCTAGAGGGGTTAGAAAGAGGAGGATTCAGGTTCCTCAAACCAGGGCAAGAAAGACTTGAATTATGTGAAGTTCTTCCAGTGTCATGACCACAAAAGCCTCAACCAGAGTAGACAAGTTATCAATCAAGCTTGAGACAGCCTTCTCCATGGTTTCATGCCTTCCCATTCACACCATCTCTTGTGTAGGGCAGTATGTGGACAATGGAAAATATAAAGACATAATCTTCAATAAGGTGTTCAAAAGACTTCAGGAGCAGGAGACCGACATGCAATAGGAGTTTGGTTATGATGCCACATATCCAATTACAAGGATGGGTTCAGTCTCTTTCTACATACCATCAGGTGATGTTCCTGAGCTTGATGATGTCTTATATGCTCCTGGTTTAAGACAAAATCTTCTTTCAGTCTTAGCCATGATCAATATTAGGTGTATGGATGAGTTTGACAATCAACAAATCCATTCAAAGATCGTAAGCCTAACCCTAGTCGTTTCGGACATAAGTGTGACAAGGGGTGGCCTATACAAGTTGTTTTCTAATCCAATAAAACATGGAGCTTTAATGCATGACAGTGACAAAGAGCTTTGGCACAAGCAATTTGGTCACCTGCATTATGGAGCATTATCTCTCTTGAAGGAGATGGTGCAAGAGAGTGCAATGACTATGCACTCAATAAACATGCCAAGAATTTTTCATTTAACGCACACAGATCAAGAGCATTGTTGTAAGACCCAGTCGAATCGACTCTGAAACGGCCGAGTCAATCTGGGTCAAAGGGTGGTCGTGTCGAAATGGGTAGTGACTCGAACCAGTCGATCGGGTTGTTACCGAGTTTGCCGAGTTGGATACCGACTCGGCCAACTCAGTAACAACCCGGCCAACTCGGTAAGAGCGTCCAGTCAACAAATTTCAACGACCCTTTTTTTTTTATTTTGGGACCCCAAAGCCCACTCTAATGTGCCTTTGGGTTCTTTGGGGTCCATTTCCCTCTCCTAAACCCTATAAAACCCACCCAACCCCTCTCATTTCCTCACAGCCATCTCATTGCATTTGAGTGGGAATTTGAGTGGGAATTTGAGTGAGAGTTTGTGAGGAGTTGTGGAGTTTGTTTTTGGAGCAACACTGAGGAGTCTTGGGCAAGCATTGTAATAGGAGTGAAGAGCTTCTTGGGCAACCATTGGAGCAGCATTGAGGAGTTGGTTTGTGGGAGCAACTTTGAGAAGGCAGTTTGTGCTTAGCGGTATTTTTTTCACTTCTAAAAATCTGTTTTTGCTTATTTTATTTTTTTTGCAAATCTGGAAATTGAAAAGAGTGTTTTTTGTGAAAGAAATGAACATTGAAGCAATGCTATTTTTTTTGTTTTCATTTTCAGATTTTTTTCCTTTGATTTCCAAGTGAAAAAATGGCACCTAGAGTGAAAGATGTTGCTTGGGCATATGTTGAAATGGTTGATAGTCAAATGCATTGCAAATTTTGCCATAGAAAAATTAAGGATGGTCCTGGGGGCATTAATAGGCTGAAACAACACTTGGCAGGGATTAGAGGCCAAATTACTCCATGTGAATCACCAAAAATTGGGGAGATTAGGAAGGATTTGTTAAATAACTTTGAGAAGTTTAAAGAAGAAAAGGCTAGGCAAAAAGAATTAGAGGCTGAAATTGGGAGGAAGAGGAGTATACAAAAAATGATGGCTAGCAACCCCCATTTTGATTTTGAGGGTTCTTCTTCTATCCCTTGTACTGATGCATCCAACCCCTTCCGATATGTTCCTCCCTCTTTGGAGTCCATTCAAGAAAAGGTAAGCGTAAAATGAAAAAGAAGGGTGATATGAATATCAAAAGTTATTTCATTGTCACACCCTCCTCTCCATCAGATGCACGTGGTCCTGAAGCTAGTAGAACATTGCAGCCCACTTTAGATGACCATTGGAAGAAAGAATTGAGGGAGACTGCTTGTGATTACATATGTAGATGGTGGTATGATGTTGATATCCCCTTCAATGCTTCCCGTTCAACATATTAGGAGCCTATGCTTGATGCCATACATGCTGCTGGAAAAGGCTTCAAAGGCCCTACTATGCATGAGATAAGGGGGTATCGTTTGCAGAAAGAAATTGCCTCCATTAATGAGTATTTGAAAGATTTCAAGGGCTCATGGGCAAGAACAGGATGTACCATCATGTCAGATGGATGGACTGATCAAAGGTATCGTACCATCATAAACTTTCTTATCTTCTGCCCACAGGGAACCATGTTTCTAAAATCAATTGATGCATTTGATAGGGTGAACGATGAACAATTGTTGTTTCAGCTATTGGATGAGGTTGTTGAGGAGGTGGGGGTGGCTAATGTTGTTCAAGTCATCACAAATAATGCCTCTAACTATGTTCTCGCTGGTAAATTGTTAGAGGAAAAACACAAAACCATATTTGGACCCCATGTGCTACATATTGCATAGACCTCATGCTTGAGGATATTGGCAAATAAGATTGGGTCAAAAACATTGTAGATCATGCCAAAAGCATAACAAAATTTATCTACAATCATTCATGTATTTTGAGCCTTATGAGGAGACACACAGGGGCAGGGATATTATTAGGCCTGCCATCACTAGATTTGCTACTCATTTTTTGACATTGCAATCTATGCTTTCACAACATAGAAACTTGCAAAAGATATTTTCCGAGGATAAATGGAATCAAAGCCAGTGGTCTCACAAACAGGAAGGCAAAGAATTGAAAAAGAAAGTTAATGAAGAAATATTTTGGAGAAAGGCAGCAGAGATTGTGAAGGCTGATGAGCCACTGGTTAAGGTGTTGCAGTTGGTGGATGGGGAAAGATTGGCTATGGGCTTCATTTATGAGGCTATGGATCAAGCAAAGGAGCAAATAAAGAGGGCATACAAGGATAAAGTGGCTAAGTGTGGGCCCATTTAGGCAATCATTGATGAAAGATGGAAAAATCAACTCCATCGCCCTGTACATGCAGTTGGGTATTTTTTGAACCCATGATATCATTATAAATTTCTGGCAGCAGGAGCTTTGAGTGGGGAGGTTAGAGATGGATTGATTGACTACATTGATCGCATGATCCCATTGGAGTGTGATTAGCTCGAGATACACTGACAGGTCACAACCTTCAGCAAAGCCACTGGAACTTTTGGGAAGAACCTAGCAAAGATTGCAAGGGAAGCAGATGAAACAGGTAAACAAAAATTTCAATTTTCAAATTCTTAATACTTATTTTGTTAAATCGTTTATAATTTGAAAGTTGGATATAATTTGTAATTTTGTTGAGCTAACTCATTACACTCCTATGGTTTTTTTGCAGCACAATGGCGGGAGGCTTTTGGTAGCCATTTTCCTCAATTGCAGAAGTTTTCAATTAGTATTTTGAGTCAAACTTGCAGTGCTACTGGGTGTGAGCGCAATTGGTCTGTCTTTGAGAAGATTCACACAAAGAAGAGAAACCGTTTGGATCAAAAACGATTAAATGATCTAGTGTATGTCCAATACAACCTCCGGCTCAGACACAACCAATTGCTGAACAAAAGACATGATTCAGATCCCATTGTGTTGGAAGATATTGATCCAACATCAGATTGGGTAGTGGAGAGTCATCCAGTAGAGTTTGATTCTAATGAGGATCTTGATTTTGATTTACAGACGGAGGCATCACTTGAACATAATGTTCAGTTGAATGCAGATCCACTTGTACCAGCCTCAGGGCCAGCCCCAAGTCCTCCAGTTGCAGGCGCTTCCTCTGCTTAGCCACAATGGAAGCGCATATCTCGTCTATCTCAGCAGCCACCAGCTGCACAACTTGCTAGTGCTACCACTTCTATAGTTGCAGTCGGAGATGATGATAAGGAGGAGCCACGGGCTTCCCTGTCTGACTCTGATTCATATTAGAATAATGTTGTTTCTATTTTCTGTCTTATTAGCAGTTTCTTAGATGAAACTCGTTGTTTCTATTTCTTAGTAGAAACTTGTTGTTTCTATCTATGTAAATACATTTGTATTATTTATTGAGCTTCATAGCTCATTGTAATTCAATTCATTCATTGATTATGGTATCAGAGCCTGGACCCAAGTTTGATTCCCCTGAGTTGCGTTTGAGGGGGGTGTTGGAAGAATCACCGCACCTCTATGGAATCGGTAATTTCTACCCTAGGGATCCTAGTTACTGGTTTGGAACGTTTACCAACACCTGCCGGTTTTGGTGTAATGGAAAACCTCTTCAATTCACAGGTTGAGCCGGATGATGTTGGCTCCTCTAACAGTAGCCAGTAGTACTAGTCACAATTTACTTTTGTTGTAGAGGCCATTTCTAGCCTCCTTGGTTATGTGTTTTTGTTTTGATCTCTATATCATCATCATGTATAGATTGGACAGTGCACTGGGTGCCATTTTGATATAATGGATATATTCATGAGCCTACTTTGATCATATGTGGTGTTCTATCTATATTCTAAAGCTTTGTGTTTGGAAACATGAATGAAAAGCTTTAAAATTATGTTTTTTTTATAAAAAAATAAATATTTAATGTATTTTTTATAACAGCCAGGTCATTGAAATTGAACCGGCCGAGTCGATACCGAGTCGAAGTCGGAGTTGGAGTCGGAGTCGACCCTCGGCCGAGTCAGAGTCAGAGTCGGAGTTTTAAAACATTGGCTGCAGTATGGATTCTGGTTGAGGAACTTTCACACCCAAATGGCAAAAATAGTTGTTGCAAAGATGCCCTGCGTTGCCCCAGTGAAACTGTGCTTTTTGTTGCAAAGATGTTCCTGGAAACCCCACCTCCGGTGCTCAGAAAATTCTACCAAATCAACCCCACACTCAAACAAAACCCAACAAAACCCAGAAAGAGTATGGTCTAGTTTCAACCCCAGAAATTTGGCCTCCCAAGAGCCACGTCCTCCTCCAACTGCTGAAGTTACGGCCTGCTTGCAACTCCAGAAAGTGTTGGAACATGTAACTAGGTTTGGTCTTCACTTCAATATATTTGAGTCATCTTGTAATGTACTTGTCAAAAGAATAAAGAAAGGATTTATTATTATTATGACTTATTAAAGCATGTGTTTCATGTTTGGGTCATCATGTTCTAGGTCAAAGTCCCCATTGAGGATTTCTAGGATTTATTATAAGTAAATAGAGTCATTGTACTTTTAAAGAGATCCTTCTTGGGCTTTTGAATCATGTAAAAAGGTTTAGTATTCAGTCAAATATAATTTATGTATCCTCCACATCAAGTCAGCCTAGAAGAGATCAAGTTGGCCTAAGGACATCAATTTGACCTCCCTTGAAGCCTATAAATAGAATAAAGTCAAATTCATTTGGAGTATCTCATCTCAAGCAAGTTCAATATCTCTAAGGAAGTCGGAGAAGTGAGAAGTGGGTCTAAGGAAGCCAAAGGAAGTGCGAGTTGGGTAGAGTCTAAGGAGAAGAAGGAAAACGAAATTTTGGTGCCTCTCTCTCTGCTTCGTGACTTGTTTTGGAGACTAAAGTCTTCCAAGTTTCGCTAATGCCGGAAGCTGCTACATAGTCGAAGTTGTTGGAAAAGACGTTGAAGATCTGGGAAGCTGACTTGGTTTGGACGGAAAGTTTGGTCTTTGTCTAAGGTAAAGAGTCTCAAAGAATATTATTTAAAGGAAGAGACTTTTAATTGGGTTTTCCCCTCAAGGGGGGTTTTGCCCTGGCATAGTGCCTATATTTGGTGTCCATTGTTTTATGTGCTTTCGCTTTGGTAATTGCTTGATGAACTAAAGAAAGAACATATAAAGAAAATCTAATAAGAAGTCAAGAACATCACAAGTAATTATCAAGTATAGGAAATTATTTCTGCCTTTCTGATTTTCTAACAAAAAGAGCCCTCCAAAACACTCCAAAATAGCTAAGATAATCTTCCCTGAACTACCCCTTATCTCTCCCAGCAAATACTCGCTCCACGAACTAACCCACAAATTCCCACGTGTACCCAGTGAGAAGCTTTTGCACTGGCCCTTGGTGTTGCAACTCACACTGCTCTCAAACAGCAAGCTCCTACTCCCAAAATCCCCCAAAAGACTAGTATCTCCCTGTACTTCCTTCACCAAAATTCCTCCGGCAATTACACCCCGGAAGACCCCTGAAAAAGCTCATGCATGTTCCTCTACTGCGTCCTCCTAAACTACACATTGGCTGAGTGACAAATGAGATTAATGCCCTGAATTTGCTCCAGCACTCCTCAGGAATGGTAGAATGGAACCTCACTAGGGTGGCAATCATAGTCCACCAAAGAGAGGGTGAGTTCTCTGCTTGGAGAGCTCGTTGCTAAACAACAAGTGACTCAGCTAAGCAACTCAAGCAATTAAGATTAAGTTCAATAGGCAAAAGATGCAAAATGAGGCTGAGCCTCCTCTATTTAGTATGTGTGAGCCTCTTTTCCCATGTCAGCCCCCTCCAACTAGCAATTTGACCTTCCTTCTTTAGCCATTCAAACTTCCCCCTAAGGTGGTGCATAGTTCCTCATGTGGGTGGAGAACCCTCGCCTTCAACTGCGAGCTTGACACCAAGAATATACGTCCCTTGTAGTAAATGACCTCATCCATCACCCCGTAGTGCTCATCAGCGTGAATGCCCTCCAAAATCTGGCATGCCATCCTGTCCTTAGAGTAGTCCACCAATAATTGCACCTTCCAGTCATGGCAAATGCTCATGAGTGGAAGTGTCACGAACCTCCTAGATAATGCATCTACCATTATGTTGTGCTTGCCCTTCACATACTCAATGTCGAAATCGTAGGCCTGCGCCTTGTTGACCAACCTCTACTAGTGGTCATTGAAGCCCTGCTGCCCCATGAAATGATGAAGAGTGTTGTGGTCCGTCTTCACCCGAAATTTGTTGCCCTTGCCCTTCACATACTCAATGTCGAAATCGTAGGCTTGCGCCTTGTTGACCAACCTTCGCTAGTGGTCATTGAAGCCCTGCTGCCCCATGAAATGATGAAGAGTGTTGTGGTCCGTCTTCACCCGAAATTTGTTGCCCACTAGGTACTGCCGGAATTTGGCCAACGCATGCATGATGGCCAACATCTCCTTGTCGTAAATAGAGTACGACCTCTCATGTGGGAGGAGTTTCCGACTCTCAAAAGCAATGGGGTGCCCATCTTGAGACGATACTGTGCCAACACCCTCGCCTGATGCATCGCACTCCAGTGTGAATGGTTGTGTGAAATCCGGAAGTGCCAGTATTGTGTAGCTGCTCATCATCTCCTTGAGGCGATCAAATGTTGACTATGCTATGTTTGTCCATGTGAAAGCCCCCTTCTTTGTCAAATCTGTGAGGGGAGTTGCTAGCCGTGAGAAGCCCTTCACAAACTTCTTGTAATAAGTGCATATGCCTATGAATCCCCTCAACTTGGTTACGATCCTGGGTTCAAGCCATTCCCAGATGGCCCGGATCTTCTCCTCATGTACCCTCACTTCATCTACACCAATGATGTGTCCCATTCCAAGTAGAGAATCTCCGTCAGACCAAACTCACACTTGGACAATTTGGCATAAAATGGTTGCTCCTTTAGAATACGCAACACCACCTCCAAGTGCTTCAAATGCTCCTCCCATGTGGAGTTGTAAATCAAGATATCGTCGAAGAATACCAATACAAACTTCCGATTCTACCCACGTAATACATGGTTCATGCATGACTTGAAAGTGGCAAGTGCATTGGTCAGCCCGAAAGGCATGACCAAGAACTCAAAGTGCTCATAGTGGCATCGGAAAGTCGTCTTGTGGATGTCCTGATCCCTCACCCTGATCTGGTGGTACCCTGAGCACAAATCGATCTTAGAGAAGTACTTGGCTCCTCTAAGCTCACCCATCAACTCATCAACGCGCGGAATGGGGTATTTGTTCTTCAGTGTCTTCTTTTTGAGTGCCTTGTAATCGATGCACATACACAGGGTCCCATCCTTCTTCTTCACCAGCACTATCGATGAAGTAAAGGGGCTAGAACTTGGCCTAATATGCCCCAATGCTAGCAACTCCTTGATAGCCCGCTCTATCTCATCCTTGTAGGCCTTAGGATGCCTATAAGGAGTGGTGATGACCGCCTGCACCCCAGGTTCTAACTCAATGGTGTGCTCAAAACCCTTGTCAGGTGGCTGCCCTGGTGGTATGTCCCCAAACACTACCAGGTACCTGTCCAAAATAGTCTGAATGTTTGGGTGGGGTGGCTTGGGGTGTCCCCCAATCTCTGAAATCCTCAGCTCCACTGCCCATGCTATATCCCCGTGCATCAAGTCAGCCTCCATCCTATCTGTTGAAACCGTCTGTGGAGGATATAAGTGCATGCCCTGAAGAACCACCAACTTGCCATCCGGCCCTATGAACTCCATCTCCAGTTTCCTCCAATCAGTGGTGACTCGGCCAAGGGAGTAGAGCCATTGGACACCCATCACCACGTTGGTGTCTAGCACATCCACAACAAAGAAATGATCTGTCACCGAATGCGGGAACATACCGGTTGCATTGCATAACCCTGTCCCCTAGCACCAAGGCTGAGAATCCCTCGAACTCCTCTGTAGTGATGCCCCTCCTCTAGACCATCTGGGCATCAATGAAATTGTGGGTGGCCCCACTATCTACTAAGACTGAGACACGTTGTCCCTGCACTGTGCCTCGTATCCTCAAAGTCAAAAACTTGGGAACCCCATGCAAAGAAGCAAGGACTCCCCCAATAGGTGCGAAAGATGCTCCCCGGGTGGTGGTGGTGGTGGTGGTGGTGATCCCCTATCTGCCTGACCCTCGCTATCTCCTCCGCCAAACTCCAACTCCACATCATCCTCCTGATCACTATCCGAGAAGACCTCTATATAGTGGGCCTTGCCAGCTGTGCACCGGTGGCCTGGTGCCCATGGCTCCTGACATGTAAAGCATAGTTTCCTCCTCCGAAGATCTCTCTTGGTCTCCTCATTCAGATGCCCATGCCCCTGGGTTGCTCGCTATGTTGGGGGTCTGGTGTCACCTCCCTTCTGTGGGTAGGGAGTCCACGAGGGAAAAGGTGCCCTGGCCTTGGGGATGGCCCCTTGCAAGTCCCTCACACAAGTCACTGCCTCCTGCAAGGTCGAGGGTCTATGTGACTTCACCGGTCCACGTAATGGCTCTAACAACCCCTCTATGAAAGTATAGACTCTCCTAGCCTCAGATAGGTCTAGCACCATAACTGAAACCCTCAAAAACTCTGATAAGTAGTGCTCTGGCTGGCCGATCTTTCTAAGTTGGGTCAATTCTCTGAAGTGAGCCTTCGGATCCCTCCTATCAAATCGCTCCACCACTCTCCGTGTGAAGTCCTCATATGAAGTCATGCTGGCATGCCCCAATGTGGACAAGCCATGAAACCACCACTCATGTGCCTCCCCTTCCAAGTGCAGGGTAGCCATTTTGATGGCCTCCATCTATGTCATCCGATTAAGCTGAAAATAAGTATCCAACTTTTCCACCCAAGCTCAAGCTATGCATTTGGAAGAGCCATCATATGTGGGGAAATACATTCTCCCAATAGTGCGTTATAGCTCTAAGTTCTGTGAATTTTGTCTCCCATTGTACATTCCCTTCTCATTTTGTTTGAGTTGACAATAGTCTCTAAATGACAGGGCCACTTTGAAATCTTCCCCCATGGCTTGCCATTCCCTGAAGAAATCTCCCATGGGCATTTGATCATTCAATCCCCCATGCTCACTGGGTGTTGATGGTAAGAAAGTAGGCAGCGTGGTTCTGGATGGCCCACTATAGGTTGGTGGGTGAGTGGCTGATCTAGGATGGTCGTACTGTTGTGAGGCTCCTGATGTCTCCCCAAAAAGGAACTCACAATGGAGGTCCTTGTCCCTGTTTTGTTGCTTGATCTCCTCCAACATCTCTTTCTATCCCCTAGCCAAGTCATTCAAGGCCTTCAAGAGGCTATCGAATGTTGTTTCTACCTTACTCCTTGATTCCCCCATCTCTACTACCACAATTGTCTTCCCACGTGCTTTTAAATTAGGAGTAATCCCCAACTCTCTTTCCCTACTCTTGTACCTTCGCCTCCTATAAGTGATGTTCTGCCTATCCTCCTCATTCATAGGGAAGTCTCCCACAGTTGAGCCAAGATCTAGGCTTTGATACCACTGTAATGTCCCAAACTAGGAAAAACAGTGCTATGCAAAGCAGACAACAAAGACAACAACTTAAAATTTAAACATCCAGTGCACACCCATAAAAAGTGCAGAAATAATAACCAGCTGAGCCATTTTTTATTATGATCTGGGAGCAATAGTAAAATAATGTGGAAGAGGTGCACCTGGGCTTGCCTCAATGGCAAGCGTGATCAAGCCCAGGTGATAATATGTCAAGCCCAGATGGCAAAAGTAGTTCCTGCAATGATACCCTGCGTTGCCCCAGTGAAACTGTGTTCTTTGTTGCGCAGATCCTGCTGGAAACCCCACCTCTGGTGCTCATAAATTTCTACCAAATTAACTTGACACTCCTCAAACAAAACCCAACAAAACCCAGAAAGGATTTGGCCTAGTTTCAACCTCGAAAATTCGGCCTCCCAAGAGCCATGTCCTCCAACTGTTGAAAGGTACGGCCCGCCTGTAACTCCAGAAAGAGCCCTCCAAAACACTCCAAAATAGCTGAGATAATCTTCCCCGAACTACCCCTCATCTCTCCCAGCAAATACTCGCTCCACGAACTGACCCACAAATTCCCACATGTGCCCAGTGATAAGATTTTGCACTAACCCTAGGTGTTGTAACTCACACTACTCTCAAACAGCAAGCTCCTGCTCCCAAAATCCCCCAAAAGACTAGTGTCTCCCTGTACTTCCTTCACCAAAATTCCTCCGACAATTGCACCTCGGAAGACCCCCGAAAAAGATCCTACATGTTCCTCTACTGCGCCCTCCTGAAGAAGGCACTCGCTGAGTGACAGCTGAGATTAATGCCCTGAATATGCTCCAGCACTCTTCCAGAATGGTAGAATGGAACCTCACTAGGGTGGCATTCGTAGTCAACCGAAGAGAAGGTGAGTTCCCCGCTTGGAGAGCTCATTGCTAAACAACAAGCGACTCGGCTAAGCCCCTCGAGCAACTAAGATTGAGTTCAATAGGCAAAAGATGCAAAATGAGGCTGAGCATCTTCTATTTATAATTCGTGGACCTCTTTTCCCATGTGGTCCCCCTCGAACTAGCAATTCGACCTTCCCTCCTTAGCCATTCGAACTTCTCTCTAAGGTGGTTCGTATTTCCTCATGTGGGTGGCCCCCACGCTATGCCAACAAAACATTTCGGCCCCTTTTTCCTTCCTAAGTCTTTTCCAAAAATCACATGGGTCCCATGGCCTCCAAAATTGTCAAAATTGTAGAATAAATAAACCTGTAACAAATTAGTTTAGGAAGGGACATTGTATCCTACCCTCCTCTCCTAAGTGATCAATGGCTAGGATTAAATCCTAAGATCACTTGAGATCAACAGTTCAAATTATATCATCTAAGTCACTTAATATAAGTCACTCAAACAAAGTAACTCACTTATCATTAGATTTAGGCCTAATAGTTCTCAATAATTAATTATTGAACTTTTCCTAAGTTAAACTCAAGAAAGAAATCGAAAATCACTTACACATCACATGCAAGCACCCAAAAAGGCAAATCAAAGTCTTCTCCATGCTAAGACAGAAAGTTAGAAGACGTTCCACAGCTATAGAAACCAACTTGGAGATAATAGACAGAACTTGGGACTTCAACGAAATATAAATGCTCACTAATTAACTTTAGTAGAAATGGGGCATTGAACATGGCTATTAATGCAATGCTTAATAGTCTAGGTATTTTGTTCTCATGTTTACATTTCCCACTAACATCCTAAGATCAATGTGAAAACTAAACCCTACTCTTGGTTGCTACAATGGACGGGTCCACCCCCTCCGGCCTTCTCCAAACCCCAAAATGGCAGGCATTTCAAAGTCTGGTGGCTACTGTTAGGAAATTCGTTAAGTCTCAGCCTTCCCATTTTGCTAAAAAGCTGGAAAAGATCCCCGAAGTTCCCCTCCCTTCCCAATCCTTACAACATATGGCCCTGGCTCTGGTCAATTGAGGTATGGTCAGTGAATTTACTGGAATCTGACCCTCTCCACAAGCTATCGAAACTTAGGTACAAAAGAACTGGCAAATTTTGATCAAAGGCAAGGGAACCCACTTCTATGGGCATTGTGCTTTTGTTTTTGAAAACAAAGAATACCGAGATCTGATCTTTACGAACAGACCTTATTTTTTCAGCACTAGAGCTAAGTACCTTAATAGGTGTGCTCCATATTTTAATCCCAAGCATGATGATCCTTTAACAGTCCCTGTTTGGGTTCATTTACCCACTTCCCCTTGCATATCTGTATTCGGGAATGAAGACACCATGAGGCATATTGGGGACTCCCTTGGTTCATACAGAGACGGTCTGAAGCTAGACAGTATGTTTGACTGTGCAAGGATCTGTGCAGAAATTCAGCTCGAGAAAGTGCTGCTGAAAGTAGTCTGCTTGACACTAGACAGCTGGAGCCACATTTAGCCTCTAGACTACAAGCAGCCTCCTTTCAAGTGCTAGCTTTGCCATGAGCATCGACATTTTGCAAAAGATTGCAAAAACAATTGCCTCCTTGACTGAAGAAAGAAAACAAAAGCCATTGGCAAGTAGTTATGAAGAATAAATCGACCAAGCAAATTGTGAATTTGGGAGCTTCTAAGCCAGCCACAAATCCTCCAAAGTCCTTTAAAGACTTCAGTTCTGGGAGCAGAAGGAATCCCACAAAACCTCGTAGCCCCAAATTGACAATGAGTGGAAGACACAAGGATAAAATGCCCCAGCATAAGAAAGAGGGCAAACCAAGGAATTCATCAAATAAGTATGAGATATTGGCACAAGCAAAACTTTGTAAAAACTATCATTCAAATGTCGATATTGAAAGAAATAGGGCTGCCCCCTATCATAGATGAGGGTGTAGCCTTCGATTTTCAAGAGGAGATTGATAACATTCTAGAAACAACCCAACCCACCGCAAGGATTGTAACAAGGAAAAAAGCCCAGCAACAAACTAACAGGTAAAAAACCAAGAGTAAGGAAATGAGGACAATCAGCCAAAGAAACTGGAAAGGAAAAAAGGATTGGATATGTAGACAACCACTGAGAGATCCATAGGAACAGGTACAAGAAATGTCAAGAATTCTGGATGTGCATTCCCCTAACAGGGTGGGGTGCCGAAACCAAAAGTAATGATGATAGTCTCCTGCAATTGTAGGGGTATGGATAGCGGAACAAAAATAGAATCTTTAAGAAGTGTAATCAATCCTGAAAATCCAGCTATACTACTCATCTAGGATCCTAAGCTAGAGGAAAAAGAAAGTTTAGCTGTATGTAAGCTGCAATGAAAGATATGTGAAGCAATTGCCGTCAGCTCTAGAGGCGCATCTAGGGAATATGTGCAGCCTGAAATAATATCACTTTGTGACTAGAATCCTGGTATAGAATGCAACAATGGACTCTGGCAAGTCTCACTCATCACCAGACTAGACAAAAGATGAAATCATCAACATATACATGCCATCCAATTATTAGGAGAAGCAAGAAAGTTGGGACCTTTTACAAGCTGTGAAAAATTTAGAATATGTGCAGAACAACATCATTGCTGATGATTTCAATGTCATTTAAGTCATAAAGAAAAGAGGGGAGGTAGTGCAATAAGAGTTCTATTACAAGAACATATGGAGGACCGAATCTTGGAATGGGATCTGGTGGATATAAAACCAAAAAAAGGTAAATTCACGTAGTTGAACAGGAGGACCAAAGTTGGTTTCATGGCTGTTAGGCTAGATCGACTTCTTCTCAGGAGTGATCTTCCTCTCAGTAATCGTCTCATCGCCTCCAAGATTCTTTCATGAGCAGCCTCAGACCACAAACCCATTGCAATAGAGATCTTAGAAACACTAGCTTATGTGTCTATTCCTTTCAAGTTCAATTCTATATGGTTACAGGATCAGGAAGCAATCAAGATAATTTATTGCGTTTGGTGCACTTGGATCACAGACTCCCCCCTATATTCATTTGGGAGCAAAAGTTAACGGCTATGAAATATGCCCTCAAGGATTAGGCTAAAATCAGCCATTCCCCGCCAGAGAAAGAGAAAATTGAATTAAGATGGCAAATGAAAATATTGCACAGGAGAGTGCATTATGAGACTATTACAAGTGAACTTCTCAATAAGAAAGTCTAGTGTTCCAAAGATATCATCAAGAGCTCACAGAAGAAGTGGAAATGTGGAGGTTAAAATCGCAAAGCTTATGGTTAAATGCAGGAGATAGGAACACTACTTGTTTCCATAAGCAAGCTAAAGCTTTTCTTGCTCTCATCCCTAAAGATGTAAACTTGTCCTCCTTTTCTTAGTTTTGTCCCATCACTTTGTACAATGCCTCTTTTAAAATTTTAACCAAGGTTGTAGAAAACCAGTTGAAACAAGTTCTATATAAAGTTATTTCAAATAACCAATGAAGTTTCACACAGAAGAGGCAAATTGTGGACAGTATCATAATGGTCCAAGAAGCCATACACTCTAGCCAGGGGAAATAGAAACAAAGGTATGATAATTAGTATTGACATGACAAATGCATTTGCTAGGGTGAGGCACTCTTTTCTATTAGATGTCTTGCATAAGTAGGGTTTTTGTTCTCCTTCCATTTGATGGATTTCTACTTGCATTTACAACCCTTGGATTGTACCTCTAGTTAATGGAAGACCAACAGCCTTCTTCAATGGGAGTAGGGGGCTGTGATATTCCTAATTGGAAAATAACAGTAATAACAAAAACATGAACTAGGAACAACAATTAAAATTAAAGTCGAACCACCCAAATCAGAACACCATAGAAAATAAGTAGAATAACGGAGTCATTTTCTTAATCAATGGGAATCTGAGTACATAATGAGTAAAAACAATGGAAACTGGGCTTGCTATGCAAGCAACGCAAACCCCAGGGGAAATCTCGCTGACCCAACAACTGAAATGGCTCCAAACTGATAATGCACACTACCCAGAAAATCTGCTATAGGCTGCCAAATGGAACTAGAAGTTCTACTCAAAATAATGTCCGAACTACTCTGAAATTGCAGACACGAGCTCCTCTCCTCAAACCCGAAAATACCCAGAAAAGGTTTGGCCTATCTCCAAGCCAAAATCGAACCCACAAAGTGATGCAAATTCCCCAACGAACTAGCAATTCGCCCTGCTATAAGAATGAGGATTTCAAGCCCGAATATTCCCCAAAAAAATTTGTAAAACTAGTTCGATACTCCTCTCAATAAACCTAGAAAGGGTTTGGGCTGAATCCATCGACCCCACATGACCCCCAACAAGTGTAAATTGTCCAATTTGGCTAGAAAACGCCCCACAACCTTGATACTGTTGAATTAAGCCCAAATAAACCACTGGAAATCTCTCCCAACTCTGGCTAAATTCTCCCTTGAGGTATACCTCCAATCTTCGACCCTTATCTCTCCTCAACCTCTATTCCTCTAACCCCTACGCAAGCTTGCCTGGAGACCCCTGCGCACTTCCAGAAATGTAGAATTCCAGCACCAAGAATTCCCTCAAACTCAACCCTATTAATCACCACAAAATCTCCAAATAAAATAATAGAAAACACATGCAAATCCTTCGATGTTCTGATCCTCTGTAATTGATCTCCCCGCACGTAATTCTGACCACTTCTGGGTCCTGGAAGAAACACACACAAGTTGTAATAACCTGCAAATATGCCCAATGGAAACTCTGAATTGAACTCCCCAAATTTGCCTCACTAAGGAGACACTCGAAGTTCTCTGAAATGAGGGTGGAGTTTCGCTTGGAACTCATGTGCTAAATAGCACTTCCCTTCTTGTGCTAAACAGCTCCAAGGGAAGTTGTAATGTGATGTGTAATAGTCAAAAAGATGATTAGCAAATGAGTCCATCCTCCTTTTATAATTTCTCCCCATGCTCCTAGACTCCCCTATTAATTATTATTTTATTGGTGGGGGCTAGTTTCCACTAAGTGACTTTTGCCTCCATTTTAATAAAATAATAATTTGCCGCCAATCTCCAATAAAATAATACTTGCCAACTTTCTCCAAAATAATATTTTTCCCTTTTACTTAATATTTACCAAAATTGGGCAAAATTCTCATGCTCACAAAATTCAGGATATTACAGGAGCTACATCAAGGCTGCTCTTAAACTAGGTTGTGTCAATATAGTTTAATCTCTATGTAAGCAATTGGAAGGAGAAAAGAAAAATTGAAATCTACCAATAATTAGAATATTCAGGGGTGTGAGAAGCATCAATCACTCCCAATTCGATGATGACACCCTTCTCTTGGGAGAAACATCCATAATAATGACTTCTCCATTCAAAAGAATTTTGAATATGTTCATAAGGGCACCAGGAGGCAAAATCAATAACAACAAGAGCCAAATCTATGGATGGGATATCAGTCAACATTTTCTCCAAGCAATTTCCGAAATCTCCATGTTTCCTCACCAAGAAACATGGTCCACATTTACGTATTTAGGAATGCCAAACAACTTGTCAATCCTACAGCCCAGGCTACACAGAAAGTGTTGGGAAAAAATAAATCAGGATTTCAGCATTTGTTGAAAATTGGCAGCTAAGAGATGAATTTCCTTGAATAAAATTTCATTTCTGACTATTCTAGAGTGACTTTCTAAAAATAGAAAGTCATGTCTATCATTGCAAACACAACTTTACAAAATTAGTAAGTCACCTTGTTTCAATTGGTAATCATGTATAGATGATGGAAACTCACTTAACTTAACCTTTATCAATCAAAATTATTTAATTTTAATTTAATCATCAATATTATTAATATTATTATTAGACTTATGATACTATAATATTATCTAAAGAGGAATTACATGTCACCTCTTCTACTTGGCACTCAATCATGCCACTTCACATCTCTCTCCTTGATGGAAAATCGAACTCTCTCATTCAATGATACATTACTCTCTCTCTCTCTCTCTCTTCAATGCTCTTACGCACCTCTTACATGTGAAAATTCCTTAATCTAACACATCAGAAACCCCTATAGTAATTTCCGGTTTACTATCTCCTACTTGTTCTTTTCATTAACAAGTTATTTAGTTACATAAACATTGAAGTAAACACAAATGTAGCCTTCACAGATATACAGATCATGCACTGAAGTAAACAGAAACAATAACACAAGGGACACCGTTATTTTTGGACAATCATCCCCGGAAAAACCCAATGTGGGAAAACCGGTGCAGCATATATGAGGGTTTTATTATTAAGCAGATTTCTGAATACAACTAGGGTGCCAGAATTGGCTCACCCAACAGAGAATGTCCTCGGCAGTAGTACCTCTATTCGGAGACAGATATTCCAGCAAATCAGCAACCGGATGATCAACCCCACAGTGACTCTGACTGTTCCTTGTGCTGGACAGTGAAAGCTGCTCCAAGCACTGCTGTGGAACTGCATCACCCTTCAGGAACTACGTCACCCTCTCCTGGCTTTGTGTCAGCTACTCTGCTCCCAATCTGCCCCACAGAATCTCTCAACGCTGTCTCTGAAGCCCTCTACGGCTTTTGCGTCAGCCTCTGCGGCTTCTGCGTCAACCTTTGCGTCCTCTGCATCAGCCTCTATGGCCCTATGTGTCCTCTGCGCCGACTCCTACGGTCGCTGCATCAAATCTTCTAGGCCTGTATTGTCTCTCCCGGCACTTCGTTGCCTCTCTGCTATGTATTTTTCAGCCTCTTGTTGAACTGCCCCTCACTGCAACTGATCACTTGCTCGATTTCCTCAGCAAACCTCGCCCCAGAAAATTGAACTAACTAATCTCTCTTGGAGTATCTCCAACTGACCCTTAAGCCTCCTCTTATACTTTTCCTATTGATGATTCAATGGTCGAGATTAAGTCCCTAATCAACGGCTAAGATTAGAACTGGTTTGATCCTCATCACTTAGAACTTTCTCACCCATATTATATTAATACACATTAATATTTTTATTTTCCTAAGTTTAGACTTGTCAGGCCAGGTAGTAACTTCACAAATTAATTCTTATTATTCCTTCAGGTAGGTCTTTATTATATACATGAGGGAGACTGTTCACTTCATCTCCCGATGACTGTTCATATTTCTCATTATTTGTTTACATTAATTGTATTTATTCACCCAATCCTGATGATTAGGTGTCAACATTCCCCCCCTTAATCTGAAGGGATGTTGGTGAGTCCAAGCATCATTCTGAATCGTTCAAGCTTTTCTCTTCCAAGCACTTTGGTGAAGATGTCTGCAATTTGCTCATTAGTGGAACAATGACAGAAATGGATTGTCTTGGCCTCAACATGATGTCGAATCAGATGATACTTAGTATTGATGTGCTTTGTTCGATCATGGAACTTTGGGTTCTTGGCCAACTTTATTGCAAAGGTATTGTCAATCATGAGTGGAGTTGATTGTACTTGTTTTACCTGCAAATCTTCAAGAATTTTCCTGAGCCACACAATTTCTTTTGTTGCCTCAGTTGTTGCCACGTATTCTGGTTCTGTTGTGGAATCTGTTGGAACTTGGAACTGATTGTTTGCGTGATCTCCATGAGACAGCTCCTGATCCAAGACTCATAACATATCCTGAAGTAGATACCCCAGTTTCTTTGTCTCCATCGAAGTCTGAATCAGAGTATCCAATCAAACTAAATTCGTCCACCTGTGTATACTTGATTCCAAAGACTTGAGTTCCCTTCAAGTACCTTAGAACTCTTTTTGTAGCAGACCAATGTCCTTCACAAGGCTTTCGCATAAACCTAGATAGGATTCCAACAGCAAACGAAATGTTGGTCTGGTAGTAGTTAGGTAGTTGAGACTTCCTACAAGCTGTCTATACTTTGTTGCATCCTCAATTTCTTTTCCTTCAATAGATGTGAGCTTTAAGTTTTGTTCCATTGGAGTAGTAAGAGGATTACATTCTTTTATTCCAAACCTGTTCAACAGATCTCCAATGTATTTCTTTTGAGAAAGAAATATGGACTTTGGATGTTGGGTTACTTCAATACCAAGATAGTAATGAACATAGCCAAATCAGTCATTTCAAAACTTTTCCCCAATTCCTTCTTTATGGATGCAATGTAGCTTTCATTGTTCCCTGTCATCAAAAGATCATCTACATATACCACAAGATATACAACTGTTTTGCCAACTTTCTTGACAAATAAAGTTGCATCATCAAGATCATAATGTTTGAAATTGAGTTTCAAAAGATGCTCAGTTAGTTTTTCATATTAGGCTCACGGTGCTTGTTTGAGCCCATACAAGGACTTCACAAGTTTGCATACTTTATGTTCATGTCCTTTCATAGCAAATCCTTCAAGCTGGGACAAAAACATTATCTTTTAGATCTCCATTCAAGAAAGCAGTTTTTACATCCATTTGATGGACTTTCCAACCGTTTTGAGCTGCTAGAGCAAAGAGTGTCCGGATGGTAGCCCATTTTGTTGTGGGGGCAAAAGTCTCCTCATAATCAACCCCTTCCTTCTGTGCAAAACCTTTTGCCACAAGCCTAGCTTTGTGCTTGTCAAGTGAGCCGTCAGCTTTATACTTGTTCTTGTAGACCCACTTGCATTCAATTGGTTTGGTTCCTAATGGAGGATCAACCAGCTTCCAAGTGTCATTCTTTATGAGGGCATCATACTCCTTTTGCATCGCTTCTTTCCATTCATCATTAGAAGCAGCTTCTTTGAAGGAAGTTGGTTCAAAATCTACAGACAAGTTCAATTCACAATCATAAGAAACATCCATATCAACAGGTGAATTACAATCATCTACATCACCTCCATTTTGTCGATTTGAATTTCTAGTTCCCGTCTTTCCAACCTCATCAGGATGAACACTTTCAAGTGTCTTTGTCAGCCACTTTGGGGGACCTTTCTCAGATGGTCCAAGCTGCTCTGTTGATTGAGTTGGGACTGGATCAAGATTGAGTCTCCCAATTCTATCAATCACATCACTTAAAGCATCATCCATTGTTGGAGTTTCATGCGAGGGAGAGTGTTCTTAAGAAGAAGATTCCACATGTTGATCTAGTATAGGAATCCCCCCTTCAAGATGTGGAATCTGATTATCAAATTCTTGAAATGATTTTGCATTTGCGAATCTATCCAAGCGATCAAGTTGCCGCTCAACAACATTGTCAGTTTTGGATGATTCAAGAAAAATTACATCTCTAGATACAACAAACTTTTTATTGACTTTATCATAAAGACGGTATGCTTTGGAGGTGTTTGAATACCCCAAGAAGATACACTTACGACTTCTTGCACCAAGTTTGTTTCTATGTACCTTTGGTATCAAGGCATAATAGGTGGAACCAAAGACCCTGAGATGCTTCACTAAAGGAACATGCCAATACCACATTTCATATGGAGTCTTGTTTCTAATAGCATTAGATGGACATCTATTCTTTATATATGAAGCACATAGAACAGCATCAGCCCAAAACATTATTTTTACATTTTTGAAGAAGAGCATGGAGCGTACCATATTTAAGATTGTCCTATTCATTCTTTCAGCTACACCATTCTTTTGGGCATTATAAGGCACAATTGTTTGATGTTTGATCCCATGTTGGCGAAGATAGTTTTCAAATTCATTTGATGTGTACTCTTTTCCATTTTCAGTGCGAATAGACCCAATATGACATTGTGCATCATTTTCAATCCATTTATGAAAGTTATTGAATGTTTGAAAAGCATCAGATTTGTTCTTCAATAAATAAACCCAACACATTCTGGTGTAGTCATCAATAAATGTCATCATATATTTATTTCCATTTGCAGAAGGAACAGGCATTGGACCACATAAATCTGCATCAATGAGTTCAAGTTTTCTATGTGCTCTTGAATGTGAATCATGAAAAGACTGTTTGCTATGCTTTCCTAGAATGCAAGCATCACATTGCTTAAATTTCCTAGGAATTGTAGGCAAACCAGCAACACCATTTTTCTTCAACAAGCAGAGGTTGTCATAGTTCAAATGTCCAAATCTAGCATACCATAATAAACTTGATGGAAGTGTACCTTCTTCATAATGAGAATTGTATGAGAAATGTTGTGCATGAGCAGAGGTACCTTACAGCTTGAGAAGCCTTTCTTCTTCTATTCCCCTCATGACAAGTGAGTGGTCAGATGCTTTTCTCACCTCAAGCTTGCCATCAAACATATGAATGGAGTGACCTTGCTGGCGGATGTGGACCAAGGACAGCAAGTTTCTCTTGAGCTGTGGGAGATATAGAACATGATGCAGAGGAAAGTCTAGAAGAGCAGGCAATTTAAGCCTGATTGTGCCAAGCCCTGATGGCTTGATTTTTGATTGGTCTGCAAAGTATACTGCTCCATCAACATTGTCAGTGAATTCTTCAAAAAAAAAATTTCTATGAGTCATGTGGCAAGTTGCTCCTGAATCAAGCAACCAATCATTTTTCCAAGAAGCAAGTGAAGCATTAAATAAATCTTCATTTACTCCAATATTACATTGTGCCACAACATAGTGAG
Source organism: Pinus tabuliformis (assembly GCA_031772625.1). NCBI lineage: Eukaryota > Viridiplantae > Streptophyta > Pinopsida > Pinales > Pinaceae > Pinus > Pinus tabuliformis. Next base: position 1,028,532,715 of record CM062816.1, read on the forward strand.
CGGATTCAGGTGCTTTACCTTTGTCTGTGTCATTAGTTTTACCTTTCTGTTGGTTTCTTTGTTGCTCAATTTTGTCCCATGGTAACTTGCATGTAGAGGCATCATGTGATCCATTTCTTTTGCAGTGTATGCAGTGTGAATTGCCTTTTCTCCTTGAGAGTGTCTGCACTCCCTGCCTCTGAAATATCTTCCTCTTCCTCTTCGACCACCTCTTCCTCTGGAAGAATCTTAAGCAGGATTCTTTTCTTTATGAGCAAGGCACACAACCTCTTCAGAAGATTCAAGGACTGTCTTCTTTCCAAAAGCTTTCTCTCTTTCAGCAAATTTTTTCACAAAAGAGCCAAAGGTAATATCTTTGAGATTTCCATTTGCTTGCAATGACTCAAGATAATTGGAGTAAGTAGGATAAAGTGCCTTGAGAAAAGCGATAAGGGACTTATCCAATTCAACCTTAGTGGATTTGATATCATGCATTATAGATTTTACTTCGGATGCAAGAGCAAGAGGATCATTATTTTGTAATTCAAGAGTGAAGAGTTTAATCATGAGTTGAACAACTTCAAGTGCAGAATGTGAGTCATAGAGTTCTTTCAGCTTTTGAAAGGCTTCGAAAGCAGTTGAAAATGGCGAAATATGGCGACTCACCTCTTCATTTACAGATGCTATGATTAATGCATAAGCTTTGTTGTTCTTATTTTCCCAAATGGTGAGCTCTTTGTCTAAGGTAGGTTGTTCTGGTTCTTTGTCTCCGTCTCCAATGCACACTCCTTTCCACAACTCATTGAAAATGAGGGTGTGTTTTATCATGCGGGACCACTCAAGATAGTTCTCCTTGCCAATGAGAACTATTCCCACCATGGATATGATTGAATGCATACTATAACAAAAAATTCTGCTGCAAAATTTTACTCCTAATGGGAAAGAATATAATTCTGATATGACTGGACAGCAAATACTGAGTGTAAATATATGGGCAGCGTAAATATATGGGTGAATTTACGTAATACAAGAACTATGTAATATGGGAGCAGTGTTAAACAAAATATGGGACAGCGTTAAACAAGAGACTTCGATGGCAGCGTCCAAAGTCGAAAAACTCAGTACTCATTTCATAGTAATCTCTGAAGAGAAGCTCTGATGGCAAACATCTCATCCCAATGGTTTGCCATGTAATCTGAGAATGTTTTAAACAAAACATTAAACATCTATATTCTAGAGTTGTTGCTTACAATTTGCGGCAACATAATAGTAGAACTAATGAAATCCGCAAAGCTCACTGAAAAGACTAAAAAATCACCATAAATCCCTTTGATTCTCTAGACCTTGAAGCCACGACTGTTTCTCTTACCACGAGCCATCTCAAATTTCCTACCCTTAGATCGAACATATGGTTTAGTGTGGCTGTGCAGAACACCTGGTGCCCTTCCAAAGTGCTTGACAGCCTCACGATGGCTCTTGGGGCCACGCAACAAGACTTCCTTCCAAAGTGCTTGACAGCCTCACGATGGCTCTTGGGGCCACGCAACAAGACTTCAATGGCAACGTTAAAAAATATGGGACAGCGTTAAAACCAGGAGACACATGCTTGAAGCGCCGACACTGGCAGGTAGATGGAGCTTACGGTTTCTGCTGAGGGTTGGAGGCAGAATTCCGCTCAAATTAGTATACAGCAGGACAGCGATCAATATATGTTGCATTCTGGTGGCTATGATTCCATGAGAGGGCAGCGATAAAATATATGTTGCGTTCTGGTGGCTATGATTCCATGAGAGGGCAACGATAAAATATATGTTGTGGAATATTTACGAGGATATTGACCTGAGTCAAGAAACGGAGAGACAGTGAGCTGAAGAAAAAAACTGAAGAGCAAGAATACTAAAGGTGTCGCATATTTGATAGCCACTAGTATTTCGACTGCTTGAAACAAAGGGTGTTCACTTAAAAAAACGCATATGACAGAGGGCGCAGATAATGTCAGACTGTGGAGAGGGCAGTAGACAGACTCCACAGGGGGCAGTGGACAGACTGCAAGAAACTGGCAGAAAGGAGTTACAAGACTATGCCAAAAATGGAGCTGGCTCTGATACCATGTCAGCCAGGTAGTAACTCCACAAATTAATTCTTATTATTCCTTCAGGTAGGTCTTTATTATATACATGAGGGAGACTGTTCACTTCATCTCCCGATGACTGTTCATATTTCTTATTATTTATTTACATCAATTGTATTTATTCACCCAATCCTGATGATTAGGTGTCAACAAGACTTAGGAACCCATTAAAAATATTAATTATTTTAATATCTCCTCATCCGGGTGGAATTTCTCCAAACGATTTCTGGGTCTTGGAGATCTCATGTGCCTTAGCCTCTCCACCAAATTTCAAGGCTAGAGCACATCCAATGCTACCAAAATCAACACTCCCTCTTAGCGAGGAATGTGCTCTAGCAATGCTTCACCATAGAAGCATCAGACTGATCCTCCGCATCGGTCCTCTGTGTTGATGCTTGGCCTACTGCCCCACATCCATTGCACTATTGCTTTCTGTATTGTTGCCCATGACACTGCCACTACCACTGCTACATCTGTATTGCAACTCCCTCTCAAAATGTTGCCTCATGCTGCCCATAGCACTGCCACTGCTAACTGTTGCACTGCAACTCGATTACCGAGAAGTAAGTAACTAACTTCACCTAAACACTGACATCCTAGTCAGTCTGGAAGCCTCGTGATGTTGAAGCTACCTCTGTTGCTATCTTGTGCTCCCTTTAGTGCCACTGTGTTGCTGCAACCTCTCTTATGCCTCTCACACTGCTGCAACCTCCACTACGTTGCTACAGACTTCTGCACTCTAGCACTGCCTTGCCGCTCCATCACACCTTGCTCCACCCAACCCTTGTCATCATGCTACTATCTTTAAGGGCTACCGTAGCTGTATGTGATCCAAGAGTTTGGGCACCTCAAGGATCCTTCCCCTCTTCTGTTGTCCTCTCAACCATAGTTCAATGTCTCCCCACCTCTTCTCTAGAGGTGCATGAGCACTCATGGCACAATCATCATCCTTCTTCGCCTTTGCTAAAGTAGCCTTTGAGTCAGACACTTCTCCCTTACATTTCTTCCTAGGGCACTGAGAGGCATAATGTCCCAGATCCCCACAGTTAAAGCACATGACCTTAGAGATATCTTTCTTCTTCCTCTTTTGAACCCCCTGTTGTCCCGCAAATGCTAGAGTTGCATCCTCCTCCTCTTTCTTGATTCGAACTCCCTTACCGCTACTCCCCGCCTTAGTTAACCTCCTGATCTCCTCCTGTCGAAGAGTTGCCCACATCTCCTCCCAACTGGGGAGAGTCGCTCTGCGCAATATGCTTTGCACAAACATCTCCTAGTCCTACATTCAGAGCAATCCTAACCATAAACTCTGGATCCGGTGTAGACCCCACGGAAGTAAGTTGGTCACGAATTCCTTGCAACATGGGAAGGAACAGATCTATCTCCTCTCCTTTTTGCATCTAATATGACTTCAATTGATTCTCTAATAATATCTTCCGTTGCACGGAAGAGCCCTAGTATAAGGTGGTCAGCATCTGCCACATCTCCCTTCTTGTGTTCTTCTCAACAATATGTGGTATGACATGATCCTTGACCCCGTCTAGAATCATGCATTTTGCCTTTGCCTCAGCCTCCTCATACTTCTCATTTGCATTAGGGTCAACTAGGACAGCAATTGTTTTCAAGGCATAGTCCTTAATGCGATGTTTATCCAAGATTGTCAAGATCATGGCCTTCCAGATGACAAAATTGGAAGCCTGATCCAATCTATCCTGATCCCTCAATCCGTTCACTGCCATCTCTTCTCCTCTTCTCTAGACTCCCTCTGAGTCTTGATTTCCCTATCGGAAATCCTCCGGCCAACTGCCGAGTCACTCCTCTCCAATCCTCCTTTGCCGCTGCAACCCGAATCTAGATTTCTTGGCTAGAAATCTATCGAGGTAGTGCTTCCCTCTACCTTGGTTCAGTCTCCTTAGATACTGTTCTGCACTCACAGAAACAGCATCCCACCAGCTCCTCAAATCAAAATCTGCACAGCTCCCTTAGCCCCAACAACTAAAAAATCTGAGCCCTTCTGGCTTTGCGCAATCATAGTGAGAGCTGGATCAACTCCTCCTAGCCACTGTGTCAATCCTTCCTAGCTGAGAAAGATGACTTGGCACTGCGTAGGCCTGATCTGCCCCCTTTCTGCCTCTGTGCTGGCATGGACAACTAACGCAACTACTGCGTGGGCTCCTGCCAACTACTACGTCTTCCTCTCTTGGCTCAGAATGTTGATGCAGGCATTGTGTGAGCCTCTGTGTCACCTTCTCTGCACTGTGTCAATCCTTTTTTTGGCTCTCTGGCTCTGGAACAGTGTTGTCTCTCAGGACAATTGCTTCTCTGCTACAAACTCTCAGATTTCCCAGTTGATGCCTTCAGTTACCTATGATCTGCAATCCCTCTGATACCATGTGAAAATTCCTGAATCTAACACATCAGAAACCCCTACTGCAATTTCTGTTTTACTATCTCCTACTTCTTTCGATTAACAAGTTATTTAGTTACATAAACATCAAGGTAAACACAAATGCAGCCTTCACAGATATATAGATCATGCACTGAAGTAAACAGAAACAATAACACAAGGGGCACCGTTATTTTTGAACAATCGTCCCCAGAAAAACCCAATGCAAGAAAACCGGTGCAGCATATATGAGGGTTTTATTATTAAGCATATTTCTGAATACAACTATGGTGCCAGAATTAGCTCACCCAACAAAGAATGTCCTCAGTAATAGTACCTCTATCTGGAGACAGATATTTTGGAAAATCAGCAACCAGATGATCAACCCCACAGTGACTCTGACTATTCCTTGTGCTGGACAGCAAAAGCTACTCCAAGCACTACTCTGGAACTGCATCACCCTTCAGGAACTACGTCACCCTCTCTCGGCTCTGCTTCAGCTGATCTACTCCCAGTCTGCCCCACAGAATCTCCCAGCGCTGCCTCTGAAGCCCTCTACGACTTCTGCGTCAGCCTCTGCGGCTTTTGTGTCAACCTCTGCATCTTCTGCGTCAGCCTCTATGGCCCTCTGTGTCCTCTGCGCTGGCTCCTACGGCCTCTGCATCAGCCCTCCTAGGCCTGCGTTGTCTCTCTCGACACTTCGTTGCCTCTCTGCTATGTATTCTTCAGCCTCTTGCTGAACTGCCCCTCACTGCAACTGATCACTTGCTCGATTTCCTCAGCAAACCTTGCCCCAGAAAATCGAACTGACTGATCTCTCTTGGTGTATCTCCAACTGACCCTCAAGCCTCCTCTTATACTTTTCCTGTTGATGATTCAATGGTCGAGATTAAGTCCCTAATCAATGGCTAAGATTAGAACTGGCTTGATCCTCGTCACTTAGAACTTGCTCACCCATATTATATTAATACACATTAAGATTTTTATTTTCCTAAGTTTAGACTTAGGAACCCATTAAAAATATTAATTATTTTAATATCTCTTCATTCGGGTTGAATTTCTCCAAACGATTTATGGATCTTGGAGATGTCATGTGCCTTAGCCTATCCACCAAATTTCAAGGCTAGAGCACATCCAATGCTACCCAAAATCAACATTACACCGTCTTACACACTTTAATGACTCATCACAAAAAGATTCCTCCTAAACCTCTTTAATGCATATGTTACACTTCTCCTCCATGGCTTGAATTACTAAGGCATGTGTTCTCCTTCTTTATGGCACAAGTCATAAAGGCATGTGTACTCCCTCTTGATGGCACGAGTTACTAAGGCAAGTGTACCTCCTTTATGGCATAAGCTACACTCCTATTTTGGCATATGTAACTTATCCTCAAGGAATGGGAGTTACTCCTTCATGAATTCAACCTCCTTGCTCTTCCTATAAATTTGTGCCTCTCATCCTCTCTACCACTCACTTGTGCATTGTGAAAGGAGAGTACAAACTTGAGAAAGAGAGAACAAGAGAGGCTAGAGGAGAATTGAGAGAGAGAGTCTTTAAGGGTAAGAGCAGAACTTTGTGATCCAAAGTAATTCAGTGTTTCCATCAGCTACTGCTATCAAAGATCTTCTTCAGATTTGGATATACTTCTTCATTCTCTCGTTGTATTTTGTATCTCTATTGAACATTTGATTTCTAATAGAAGAAGAATCTAGTTGGGTTTTCCCCTTGTGGTTTTTGCCCTGGTCAATGGGCCTAAACTCACTGCATCTTATTGAGTCCTTGGCTATCTTCTGTTGTGTATATGGTTTATGTTCTATCTACACTTGCTTAACTAATATTGTAAATTAAAGAAGTTATTGGATCAAGTGATTGTTACAGCGTAGAACTTCAAAATTGTATGCCATAGACCTTGTACAAGAATACAGAATAGACTCCTTGCTTGAGTAGACCCTCTATTGCTCCTTCTGTGTCCTTGGTACCACTATAAGGGTGTTTTTAGTTGAGTGAGTAAGAACTTGAAGATTCCAAGAGCCTTCAATGATATCTTCTTTCAACCTTCCTTTTGGAGAGATGACTACTGCAATATTTTCCTCAAATAAGCCAACTAGATGTGATCTTCAAACTGCCTTTTCTTCACCGTAATAGCATGTTGAGAAATCAATCGGCTAGCAAATTAGGGTTGATTTCTCTTACTTGATAATTGCTTGTGAATATTTGTCAACTTTCTTTTAGTATGTTCTTTTCATCAAATAATTACCAGATCACAAAAAACAAAGAACACAAAGATGTGGGCTCCACGCCAAGGCAAAACCCCACAAGGGGGAAACCCAAACAACTCCTCTTCTTATAGAATCTGATCAAAGTGATATAGCCAAGTCCCAAGACCAAGACCAACACTGCCACAAAGATCCTAAGTCAGCCCTCCTTCATGCCTTCTCAAAAAGTCAAAGTCAAAAAAAGTCAATGTTGATCACACTTCTAAATTTTGGTCACTTCCTAAAATTTCGGCCTCTTCTTGAAATTTAAGGCCCTGCAATTTCGGCCCTATACTAGCTCTAAAACACCACAAAAATCTGCATGTGTGGACAAATTAGGGCAGAAAACAAGACTTTTCCTCTCCTTTGACTTTGCTCTCTTTCTCCTTCAACTTTGTTGATTTTCTTCTTCTTGCTTGCACAGAAATCGAATTGGTTGCAAAAATGTGAAGCACAGTTGCCAATATATAGTTGTTCGATCATATGAAGAGACACAACGTACGGGTTGGCCGACTTGTCCATCAGGGGGGCCAATTTGGTCTTGTGGTGAAACAATTGACTCTTTTTGACTCAAAAATAAAAAAAATTGTGTTCATACGAATAGTCCAAATGGGACTTTGACTCATGACAAATTTTCTTATTGACTCAAGAAACCCTAGGAGCATGAAGAACATGCTTTGACTAGAAAATAATAATAATAATATAAATATATATATATATATATATATATATATATATATATATATATATATATATATATATATATATATCTCCTTTTGGTTTTTACATGAAATACATATTGATACAAGTACAATGATAATTATGAAGATCAAACCTAGTTACGTTTTTCAACATATTTAAGGTTAGGGGGTGAGTCGCTACCATCAGGAGCCCTCCAGGGATAGCCACTACCACAATAGGGTTTAATTCAAACCCTCGTTGTCACAGTGGGCCCCTTCAAAGGTGATTCATTGTCACAGTTTGGCCTTAAAGGGTCATCGTTGCGTCAAATCTAGTCCAGGGGGCTTCCTGGTCAAGGCTTTAGCCAGAACTAATGTGTTTACACCAGAAAATTCCCTCAAGATGGGCCACTATCTCAATAGGAGCACATGAACCTGTGCTGCAACACTTCGCTACCTTAGATGATGCCCGGGAGATAATTCGTTGCTCAAGAAGATGCCTCAGAATCCCCCGCTGCCAAGGATTTAGCCGCCACATAAGCCTTTGATGCCACAGAATAGCTGAAGGATGCCACAGAGATTATGCCAAACAGATTAGAGAGAAGGGATTGGCTAGGGTGGAATCTTTCACCACTAAAACCAATCAAATAAAAGGGGTCTTAAAACCCTCAAGAACCTCAGCTCACAAATCAGAAAGATCAACAATCCATGATGAGAAAATGATTCTCCTCTCTCTTATTTATAGATTCCCTTTGGGGTCTCTTCTCGTAATTTTAATTTGAAAGGCTAATAAGATTCCCTCCACTCTGCCCCAAAGTTTGATTCTTTCACAAGTTTTCCTCCAATTACCCCAATTTACCCAATGTTACCCCAAAAACATTGAATAATGGTTTCCCCCTTCATAATTGACTATAGCCTACGGGATTGGATGGGCTAATTTGTCCTCCCTTGGGCAATTATTTAAGGGAGGGCATTAAATCAATTACAACATCTATGCTAAATCTCGACTGGTTGGTTAACATCAAACAATTTGTTGGCTTTATGATTGTTACTGTATCTTGTGATCATTAGTTTCTTGCTCTTTGCTCTTTGGGTCTAGCTAGGTTCTCTAAGATACTGATTTTTGGTCCCTCCATACCATGCTTCCTTTGAAGTCTTCTACTTCACCACCACCACCATCATCTGAGTTCTACTTAGCAGGTATACTGCTGTATCAAGATAATAAAATTTGATAAAACATTTAACATAAACAAACAAAAGAAAAAAAAATTAAAGTATTTTGGTCAAGCCTTGAAGGATACCTAGCAATATTTTAGTTCGTCTGCATATAGAACAGGTATAGGCGAATAATTTTGAACGTATCCAATTATCTTGGACACAAATTTGGGTTTCTTGATAAGGGATGCACTTTCAATTCATGTCCTAAGCCCTCTACCATCCACCCCTTCCTTGCTAAATCTGCTCTTATCATAAAAGTACGCCGAGTTTAAAAAGCACTTAGCAGTTTGTAAATGGGAATACAATTGCATATACCAGCACTCAACAATAATATCCCAAAAGCATATACTTAGCCTCATCTATATGCCTTATTCTGATTGCCTCCTTCGTGAGATCCATTGACTCATAAATGTAACCCATAACGGATTTTTCATCATCAACCATCCTCAAAAGATCAAAGTAAATTGTCAAAGAGTTGATTTCTAATGTAAAGTGTAACTGAATTTGAAAACGAAATGAAGCTTGATTTTGAAGTTGAACAGGTGAACATTGAAAAAGTTTAGTACCTAAGCACTTTGACAAGTGACTCCATCACAACAATAACCTCTGCAATTCTGGTCACTGCAGGACAAACAAGTTCTTTTCCTTCAATGTATACTCTCATGGTGTGGAGGACATTTGTGTGATAGCAAATGTATTTGGTTGTAGATTTCGCCTTATCCACAACAGCTCATATCCACACAAGTTTACCATTGTCCCCAAGCATTAATGTAAAACACAATAGCTCCAAAATATGGCAGGGCACATAAGCTCAAAAGGTCTACTAGCAGCCACACATAATTTAGCTGCATTGTCAATAATAGTTTGCACAATATTTTCTTCTCCAACTTCCAGAATAATTTCCTCTGTCATATCACAAATCAGTTGAGAATTCTTATCTCTGTCCAAGGCATCAACTGATTTGAGAAACATTGTTCCCTTTGGACAAGATAAAGGAAATTTATCAAATTTTTGTTCCTCTGATCTATCCCTCCATCACTCATGATGGTGCACCCTGCTTCTACCCATGAGGAACAAAACTCAGCAAGTATAGGGTGGCTATCAGCAATGTTTTCCAACAAAAATCTGTCCTAAAACTCTCAGATGTAGGGGCTTTGAACCCTGAACCTGCAATAGCAATTTCATCAATCATATACTACGAATAAGAGCTTCTAGCACAGTTGAAATGGATATCACAAAAATACCAAAAATTAGCAATGGCCTTCTTGCTTGACTATGGACACTCTTTTCACAACCAGTGCCATCCAAGCTTGGTTGGGCATCGGGTTGGATGACTGTACATTTCCACCTCCAGTGCTCAAATTTGTAGGTAAGCAAGGAGGAGGAGGTGGCATTTGGTTTTCATTTTGAGGCATGCATGGAACATGAAAACTTGGGCCTCAAATTGAGGATTCAATGAAGGGAGGAAGCAGTTTGGCCACACGCAATATGTGCCATTTCTGCATTAGTTCATGCTTTATTCGTTTTAAGCTCATTCATGCAATCAATGGTCGAGCTGGCTTGGTGTTTAACATCTCAGGTAACATTTTTGCAAGTACCAATGTCATCGCCAAGAATCTGGACAAGGGTCTTTGCAAAATTTATAAAGAAGCTTAACTGAACCCAGAATCTTTTCACAGTAAGCCCAAATAAATTCCTTACTCCTTCACTGTTTGCTACTCACTCTTTCTATGTCTTAGGATTTAAAAGCTTCAAACCCCTGCAAAAAATAAATAAAAAAACAAAACCTAAATAACTCAAAAAAATCCAAAAAAATCCCTTTAAAAAAACCCTAAATAATAACCAGCGGTCAAGAAATTATGAAAGCAACCTGTCGGCTTACCCCCAAAGATGAAAAAGACACCAAAACAAGCCTGTAACACCCACTTTCTGAGAAAAACCCACTGTTTTTTATGCCCAAGATGTCCAGAAGCATCGTTGGATAGCCTTAGATGGATGAGTTTGTCCTCCTGTAGCACTGTCAGTCACTGTTGGTCACTTCACAGAGGAGAAATTAGCTGAACCAGACAGCAGAAAATGACAAAAAACCCAAAAAAAATTCCCTTTATACACAAACTGGGCCCATGGATGTTTAACTCGTAATTTTTACTTGCCAAGCCAATTCAAACTTGGTCATCACAATTAAAACTTGGCTAGATTCAAATCAGATGCTCTGACTGCCAATCAGAATTAGAATCATGATTTGGTGATTTAAATCACTTTTCGTGTGACTATGGTCCAGAACATTTTACCATAATTTGCTAAGAATAATGAGAAAACCCTTTTGAATGTTCATCGCCTATTTTTCTCTTAAATTCTGCCTTCTGAATGTTCTTTATATTTCTTCCATTCGTATCTTGCTGCATATCATCTGTGTGGTTTTTTGCGGGTGTGATTGGTCCGTCATATGGGACAATTGCCCAACTGTTGTGCACCAGTACTCTATAAATAGCCTCCCACAAAACAATTTTCAATCCTTCCAAATGGGTCCATGAATATTAAAATTTAGATTGAACACACACTTATGGAATCATTTGATGTGGAGGACTCAATTTCCTGAAATTTGTGGGAACAATTAAACATACAGTGGCCAGCCAAAAGCCATATGCCTTTACTCTTGTCACACATATCAACTCATGTACGGAAGCCTTTCTTCACCAACAAACTTTCCATGGAGAAATGAATTAGCCTGTTTTAATCCAAAATCCTTCCACGTAGTATTCACAAAATTGGCATTTCGGTTTTTTTGCTAGAAAAATTAGGAGAGATTTAAAAAATAAAAAAAATAAAAAACTCACCACCCTATTCTCATTACTATCTTCAAAAGACATCTCCATCCCCAATACCTGCCAGGCAATGAGGAATTGTCCCTACCCTCAGCGATGCATCTTTATCCTACCAGACAATGAGGAATTGTCCCCTACCCTCAGGGATGCATCTTTATCCTGTGCCCTCATCCTAGGCAAGTAGGAGATGCAAGGGATGTTCCCGTACACCTTGAACACATATTATGTTCACTGTTAACCACTATAAAACATTAGGGATGCATATTTATCCTACCAGACAATGAGGAATTGTCCCCTACCCTCAGGTATGCATCGTTATCCTGTGCCCTCATCCTAGACAGGTAGGAGATCCAAGGGATTTCCTGAAAAAAATAGGAGATGCAAGGGATGCTCCCATACCCCTTGAACACATATTATGCTCACTGTTAACCACTATAAAACGTTTTCCAAAAGATTAGAATGCTATATTTATGATAATTCAACAGCCACAACAACCAAAACCTTAAAAATTGAAAGGAAAAAGAAAAAACAAAACAACAAAAAACAGATTTTGAGAATACGGTCAAATGGTTACGAAAAGCATTATGTGCTACAAAAGGCAAACTATCCACATAAAAGAAAACTACAAAAAGAGTCATTTCCTGAAGCAGTATAGAATAATACTATTGCTAAAAAGAGACCAAGAACCTTTTCTACATGGCAATGTAGCTTTATGAAAAAAATCTTCTTCAGGGCATATTCATAACATGATTCTTACTACAAAATTTTCTGCTCATTGAAAAATTAACATATTATGCTTTGCAAAATAAAAAATTAAGTGGCATAAGCAATTCACCTCCAAGCACAACACAGTAGAGCACCATAATAGCTTTTACCACCACAAATCAATTGCTCCTTTCCAAAATCAAATATTCTTAAATGACCTACAAAACCAGACTTCACATGTGAAATTGTAAACTCACTCAAATTCTTTGACAGGTGCATGCTCAGATACAAAACCACAAATAGAGAAAGATAAACCAAAGGACATAAAAGTAATACCATCCCTTCCAACAGTTGCCAAAAACTGGCCATCAGCAGAGAAGGAAATACTGTTGATGGGACATTGGCAGACATGCCACCTTGCAATAGGGTTGCTCTGTAAAGAAAATCAGGAAAGCTATTATGGGACACAAAATTTGGAAATAAAACATGTCCTAAATAATCATGTCAACAAATGATACTTTAAAAGCCTTGTCAAATTTTATAGAGACATACTCCGCACTGTTTATCTACTAATGATCATGTGCGTAGTCTAACGAGGCATCAAATTTGCCCAGAAAACAGTGGAATTTCTGGCAAGATTTTGACAAAATCCAGCAGAAATTTTGGGAAATCCAGGGTACGGCTGTCAAGTTCCAAGATTTTGGGTGCCGCAGATGTTTTTGATGGTGCTGAATCCATTTCCACCATCAAAAACAGGATTCAAGCACTCCTGTCATATTTGTTGAGAAAAAAATGGCTGGATTCCGGCAATTTTTTGCCATCCAAGCAAATTTGCCACCTCGGTAGACAACACAATGATCATGTATATGCTCATATTAATGTAGAGTTCAGCTGTGTTAAGCCAATAAAACACGAACATAAGTATAATAACAGAAAATTACAATGTAATTAAAGTTAAAATTCACCATGTAGTATGAACCCTACTCCCTGGTTAGCCATTCAATCTGGGATTTTATTCAAGATAAACTCAGTAGCATGGAAAACTACAGGCCTTGGAAGAGGGAAGATCTTTTAAACGTGCTAGCTTGAACACCAGATCCCATTATATCACTTCAAAATAAACAAGGAGCTATATTGTCTTATAGATAAAATTTAAAACAATAGTTCTGGCCATAGCTGCCACCAACATTAATATTTAAAATATGGTGGACCATAAATCTGGAATAAATGCATCAAATAATAGAATTTCTTACCTCAATTAAATAGAAGCATGTTAAAGTTTATTTATTAAAAATGCAAGCATTATTATGACACGTAAAAAAATTTAGTGCATTTAACAATGCCATATCATGTTATGAGATAACTTAGCAATGAATCTACGTTACAATTGAGTTATCCTATAGTAATGTCTACCTCATGTTATAATTTTTCAATTATTTAACTAATAAATAGCATATCTTCTATGGTCATAAGATACAAGGTTCAACATATTAGAAGACATGGGCATAAAACCTCCATGTTATTCACCTCCTACCATCTAAGTGGGTGGGACCCAAACTGGATAATCAAAGAGGACATTTACATACAATATATCCAATCACCTAGATCATGCTTAAAGTGAGTGTCAGCCCAAACATGGCCTTCTACTTTAAGCACTTTCTAGAGTGTTAGTTTCCCTTAAAACCGAGTAACTGATTTGTAATTATCTAGGCATGCAATCAGAAATATAATTTAAACTGCTGTTCTGAAACTTAAATTACAAAACTATAGCATGCACAGCAGAAATAAATAAAGTTGAAGACAAACACATAAGACACCAGATATACCCAAGAAACCCCAACTCCAGGGAAAACCTGCAAATTGTGTGTGTTTTTCTATTAGCTCAGCAAAATAATAATCTTCAGAAATTAATACGGCAAGGGAACAATTCCCTTCTACAGCAAAACCTTCTAAATAACTGAACCAAGGAAAATCAAAACACCCCTGCACACTTCTGCTACTGTATGGCTGTGCACTATGGCCTCTCTATGCACTGGTATGCATTGTACTGCCTTTCTATGCACACACTAGCTCATTGCATGGCCATGCTAATTATGGGTTGAAATAAGGTTGTTCAGCCCTGTCCTTCTCTCCTTCTTGGTCGTTGATCTTCCTTGCTGACTGCTGAAACCCTAACTTCCTCTTGTTGAGCTAACACACACACACTCTATGCCCATTGAACTGGCCACTTTTGCAACCTATTCACCATTATAATTCGACCTGGGCCACACCATCACTCTCAATGGCGAAAAGATTAAATCTTGATGAAGGGCTAAGATCTAATTATATGTTAACTTCGTACTGTTTAATTTTTCTGAAGTCCAACATTAGGAAATAGTTAATTAAATAAATAATTCCTTAAGAGGTTGTCTTGTAGGTCCCTATGTTAGCCGTGGCACCTCGGCAAGCAGAACCCTTGCTTCTCTACTCCAATCAACACTCCCTCTTAGAGAGGAAGGTGTTTTGCACTACATAATATGATTACAGTCAATGAAGAGACCTACGAGGAGGGGCAATAGACACCTGCACTAGTGATGGCATCAATCAGTGGAATGGAAATTCAGATTGATATAAAAATTCTCATTAATTTGAAAGTTTGATTTCTTTCATCAATTCAAATTGCAATTTGATTAGTAAGAAGCTTTCTTTTAAGCAGAGATTATGTTAGATCATAATCACCAAGGAATGACCCGAATTGGATTTTAATCTATCTAGGATCGTTCCTTTTTATAGTAATAAACTTTCAAGCAAGCATCCTCTCTCTATCCTTTTCAAATGAGTAGTCTCCTTCCTCTTTCCTTTCTTACAAACCCTTGCTTCTACTACTTCACAAAAATCCAACTTGTCTCTTAGGGGAAACAAATCTGCCCCTTGGCAAAGCCTTGGTAAGGATGCCTGTTGTATGCTCCTCTGTTGATATGTACTGGAGTCTAACTGTACCTCTCTAAACAATGTCCCCTATGTGATGATAGTGTATCCCGGTGTGCTTTGAACGATCAAGAAACATTGGATTCTCAGAGAGCTTGATGCAGCTTTGATTGTCATAGTGGATCACAGTGGACTGTAGCTTGTCTAAACAAGCCCACAAGCAACTTCCTCAACCAGATGGCTTCGCATGCTACCAAACTAGTAGCCATGTACTCTGCCTTTGTTGAGCTCAATGCAATTGATCTCTGCTTCTGACTAAACCGAGAAACAACTATTGATCCAACAATAAAAGTGTAACCCGATGTGCTTTTCCTATCAATAGAACTCCCTACCCAATTTGCATCAGTGAAGCCCTCAAGCTTCACCCCATCAACTTGTCTATGCCACAATCCATACTTTATTGTCCCCTTGAGTTACCTCAATATGTGTTTGGCAACAACCCAATGCACTCTGGTAGGCTCGACCATGAACTGGCTCAAAGAGTTAACTGAAAAACATATGTTTGGTCATCTATTTCCCAAATACATTAGTGATCCAATCAATTGTCGGTAAAGCATGGGACCTACTTGCTCTGATCTATATGTGCCCACCTTCCTCCATTTTGTGACTAGAGGCATGGTCATGGGCCTGCAATCCTGCATGTGGAATTCTCCCAGAATCTTTAGGGCATAGTTGCCTTGCCCCAAGAAGATCTTACCATCCCCCTACCAAACCTCCAATCTAAGAAACTAGTGCATCAGCCTCATATCCCTCATCTCAAACTCACTTTGAAGATCTCTCTTGCACTACTAAATGAGCTTATCTACGCCTATCAAGATCAGATCGTCCACATACAACACTAGAATAAGCGGCTCACCTCCAACAACAATGTAGTAGAGGTTGGGGTTCACTTCAATCTTAGTGAAGCTCAATCCCTGTAGGTAATTGTCAATACAAGCATACTATGCCTGTGGAGCCTGATTGAGCCCATACAAGGTTCTCATGAGTCTGCATACATGAATCTCCCTGTCACATGTCTCAAACCCCTCCAGTTGCTCAATATAAATCTCCTCTTCAACAACCCCATTGAGGAACATTGTTTTAACATCCATTTGGTGGATCTTCCACCCCATCTAAGTTGCAATGGCTATAATGATCTTGACAAACGAATATCTAGTCATGAGGGAAAATGTCTTGTCATAGTCAATGCCCTCTATCTGCAAGAACCCCTTGGCCACAAATCTTGCCTTGTATTTCTCGACGCTCCTATCATCCCCATGCTTGATCTTGTAGAACCAGCAAGATTTTCCCTCAAGCATTGGTAGCACCTCCCAAACATCATTTTTCATGATGGAGGCATATTACACAATGGCATCTCTCCACACCTGTTAAGTGGCTACCTCCTAGTAGTTGGAAGGCTCGGCATCTAATAACTCAGTGATGAGTGCCATATACCCTGTGTACCTATGCAGTTGTCTACTCTATCGAACCGATGTACTAGGAGCACCAACTCGCTTTACACCTCCTAGATCAACTGCTCTATCCATCTTCCTCTCCTTCTCCATGTGTTGGGCGTCACAACCTGAGTGGGCTCCATTCTCTCCTCCAACTATGTGTTCCCTCTCATCCCCATGCTACTCGGCTTGCCCATCAATGTGTACAGCTATAGTCTAAGGCATTGGTTGAGCCTCCCGCTTGGGAGCCTACTGCTCTTCCTCCCACACTGTAGCCTACTTACGCTCTAAGGACTTCCCCAAACTTCACATCTCTCCTTATGACTATCTTCCTAAGTGTTGGTACATATACCCTATACACTAAGTTGCAGGAAACGTGGGGGGAGGGGTCGTTTCAGGCAGGAAATGGAAACGAAACTGGGAAACGCGTACGGTACAGCCTGGAAACGCGTTTCCGGCCGTACTGCCACGTTTCCCGAAACGGAAACGTGGCAGTACGGTCGGAAACGCGTTTCCAGGCCGTACAAGCCACGTTTCCCAGTTGTAATGTGTTGTTTTTTATTTTATTTTTTTTAATTTTTTTTTAAATTTTTTTTAGGTTTCCGGTAAATTCTAGAAGCCTATTCTAAAGTTATAAAAGAGCAATTTGTCTCATTCTCTCATCACACTATTCAGCAAATCATTTCTCTTGGAGACTGGCAGTTGTTTCAACTAGGGTGTTTTGAGCAGTGAGCAAAGTAGATTTCAACAGCAGGAGAAAGAGATTTCAGCAGCAAGAGAAAGAGATTTCAGCAGGAGATTTTAGTAGCAGCAGATTTGGCTCAGCTACAGCCATATTTCTCTTCTCTTTTCTGGCATTTCGGGGTAGTTTCAGCCACAGAAAATTAATTTGGGTAAGCCACATTCATTTTTTTAGTTTCTTCTTACTATTTCTTCAATTTTTCTAGGGTTTAGGCAGCCAAAAATATGAAAAACGTTTTTTATTTATAGATTTGTTTTTTAAATTTATTTTTGCAGCAGATTTGGCTCAGCTACAGCCATATTTCTCCTCTTTTCTGGCATTTTAGGGTAGTTTCAGCCATAGAAAATTAATTTGGGTAAGCCACATTCATTTCTTAGTTTTTTCTTACTATTTCTTCAATTTTTCTAGGGTTTATACAGCCAAAAATATGAAAAACGTTTTTATTATTTAACTTTTTTATTTACAGATTTGTTTTTTTAATTTATTTTTGCAGCAATGGCTTCCAGCCAAAGTGCAGCTGCAAGTTCAAGCCCTAGGGCCAACCCAAGGGCTGAATATTATCCTCTTTGGAGGCATGTGACGAAGCTTCAAAGATGTGGAGGTGGTGGCTTATGGGAATGGCGATGCAATCTTTGCAATAATACGTACAAGGGCTCCTACCCAAGAGTGAAGGCGCATCTATTGCATGGAGGAGGACAGGGGATTTCAGGTTGCACAAAAACATTAGATCCGTTGGCAAGGAGGGCATATCAAAGAGAGCAAGATGAGGCGGATGGTACTAAGAGAAGGCATGATGAGCTTACTCAAGCTCCATCTAACATTGAGCCAAGGATTGTAGTTGAAGCAAGAAAGAGGAGAGCTGGTCACACTCAACAACATGAACAACCACCACCCAAAAATACCAGAGGCCCAGGGGCATCCCTTTCAGTTCAGGATAGCAGAATTGCTAGATTGGTGAATGTGCAAGCAAGAGAAGAAACTGATTCCAGAGTGGCTAGGTGCATTTATGCATGTGGTATCCCATTCAATGTTGTTCGCTCTCCTTACTGGCAAGATATGATAAGGGCAGTTAACAAAGCTCCTCAAGGGTACAAGGGGCCCAACTGTGAGAAAGTCAGAACCCAGCTTCTCAAAAATGAGAAGGACCTTGTGGAGGGCATTTTAGCTCCAATTCGTTCTTCCTGGAGTAGCTCTGGGGTTACCATAGTCTCAGATGGTTGGACAGATATGAGGCGCAGACCATTGATAAATATCATTGCCACTTCCCCCAAAGGAGCAATGTTTATCAAGGCAGAAGACTGCTCAGGAGAGGTGAAAGATGCACAGTACATTGCTGATGTTATTATAAAAGCTATTGAACAAATAGGGCCTAACAAGGTGGTGCAAGTTATCACAGATAATGCACCGGTTTGCAAAGCTGCAGGTTTAATTATTGAGAGGAGGTATGACCACATCTTTTGGACACCATGCATTGTCCATAATCTGAATCTGATCTTAGAGGAGATCGACAACAAAGTTTCCTGGATAAAGGAACTCACAGGGGAAGAAAGGGAGATTATCAAATTCATCACCAACCACCACCAGTCTCAGGCCATATTTCGAGAGTACTCCAAATTGGAGTTGTTAAAAGTTGCTGAGACAAGATATGCCTCAAACTTCGTGATGTTGCGCCGCCTTGTTGAGGTTAAGCATGCATTAGTTTCTATGGTGGTGAGTCAACTTTGGATTGAGTGGAGACAAGCAGATTTAGAGCGGGGATCTATGGTGCGTAGATTGTGCCTTGATGAGGATTGGTGGAGTAAGGTAGATTTCTTGCTAAAGTTCACAACCCCTGCATTTGAGCTTCTCCGGAGTGCTGACACTGACCAACCTTTCTTGGGAGAGGTATATGATGGCATGGATTCCATGGTTGAGAAAACTATGGAAATCATTTCGCAGGAGTCTCCACAACTTTTGTTTGTTGATGATCATTTTGCTGGTTTGATCAAGAAAATCATTGTTGATAGGTGGAACAATTTCAATACACCATTGCACACTTTAGCACATGCTTTGAACCCCAAATTTTATGATGAGGAGCTTATTGCTAAAAGCAATGGGAAGAGGAAAGCACCCCATAAGAATAGAGAGGTGGCTACTGGGGTGAAAAAAGCCCTTATGAGAATGTTTCCTTCTCATCTACATAGGGAGGTAAAGGAGGAATTTGTCAGTTTTGCTGCAGGAATAGATGATTATGCAGATATATCAGCTTTGAAGGAGAGAAGCACCATGAATCCAGTTAGGTGGTGGATTTGTCATGGAGCAAATGGTGTACATTTGCAAAACCTTGCCATTCGTATTCTTTCACAAGTGGCAAGCTCTTCATCAGCAGAAAGGAATTGGAGCACTTATGGTTTTATTCATTCTGTGAAGCGCAATAGGTTGGGCTCACAGAAAGCAGAGGATCTTGTTTATGTGCACTCCAACCTTCGCCTTGCATCTCGTAGGGGTCCAGAATACAACAGTGGTCCTTCTAAAGAATGGGATGTGGATGCAGAAAATCCTGATTTGGATCTCTCTCTTGTTGCCCTGAATATTGAGGCCGAATCTGGAAGTGGAATTTGTGCATCATCTTCTTCAGCACTACCATCCACTGTTGAGCATTGTGCTGCTTCTATTTTTGATGAGGATTGTTATGATGAGGATTAGTCTTTTGTGACTTGTCTCTATAGTTCTTGCAGCCTTATAGTCTTTATTGTACTTGCAGCGTCATATACTAATATAAATAAAGGCTGATTTTGGATTTTCCTATATTTTTATTTTCATTATGTGATCATTCATGACTCATGAGTAAATGTGATGTAAATTTAATCTTAATGTTTAAATGTAATAAATTATAATCATATAATGTAAATGTATCATTAATGCTTTATGATTGCACATATATATAATAATAATTTTTAAATATTTTTAATATATATATATATATATATATATATATATATATATTATTATATATTATTATATTATTATATATATTCGCGTTTCCCCGTTTCCAAAATTTGGGAGGTCGCGTTTCGTATCGCTTCCCGTTTCGGAAACTCGTTTCCGTTTCCCCGTTTCGTGCAACTTAGGTTTTAAATGTACTTGAAAGATTCCCGCTTTTCTTTATTATGCACTTTTTATCAATAATGTAAAACCTTATATATATATATATATATATATATATATATATATATATATATTTCACTTTTTTTTTGTTCGTTTGTTCAGAATATATTATTCCCTTTCCTCTTTTTTTTTATATACCCTTCTTCTTTATTCTTTATTATTATTATTATTTTTTAAATAGTAGCAAATGGCCAAAGACCTAAAAAAAATGGAGAATCTCCCAACGTCTGGCGAAATGCTTCAATTATGACAACAACAAGGTTGATGATAGGTTGAGAGCCAAAGGCCTGGTGATCAGCCAAACGTGGCTTTGATACCAAATGAAGCAAACAAAGTTCCTTCTATAAATTAATTACTCCAAAAGACTTTGAATATAAAGATATCCATGAGCATACAAATATTATACTTATTACTACATGTATTAATAAGAATGATTGATTTACAAATGGGAACGAGAGGCTTGCTTATATACCAAGTGTCTCTTCATGAAGAGTCATGTCCTATTAGACATGCCTCTTCAACCTAATTACTAGCTTAACTGACTATTATTTATGATCATTATCTTTTACATTATATTTATATTATTTATATATTTTATTCGTTACAAGGACGCACATATACGCAGTAAAGGGAAGACCTTAATCTGCAGTTGAGGGTGACACTTACTCACAGAAAGGAGGTCTCTTAGCCGCAGTTGGAGAGGCCCTAATCAACAGCAAATGAAGGCCTAAAACCGCTGCCACAAGAGGCTTCTATCTGGCCCTAATCCGCAGTTAGGAAAGGTCCTAATCTGCTGTCCAAGAAGCACTTATATGCTGTCCAGGAGGAGCATTAATATGCTGTGAAAGAAGCCCTCAAACCATAGTTAGAAGAGCCCTTATCACAGCATTAAAAGGAACCCTCAGATGCAGCAAGGATAGAGATATCTAGCCGCAGAAAAAGGAGGTATCTAACCGCAGTTTGATGTATGATCTATCAGCTGTCCAAAGGAGCTTCAATACGCTGCAAAAGAGGTCAACTAAGGAAGCCCCAGCACATCAAGAAGAAGCATGATCAGATTGCTGTAGGTGACAGCTCATTGCTGTAGATGACAGTAATGTGATAGAGGCTGTTCCAGGTATGAGACTGTAGAACTGAAAGCCACAGTCATAAGAGGAAACTGTGTGATGATGAAGTCTGCCCGCAGACTTAGATCAGCCCTAGTAGAACTGGTTTCATATGCAGATTGGGTACTGATATACTGATGCATTTATAACTGTTTTGAGGTTTTGTACTTCTGTGTTGCTATGTTCTAGGCCACAGGCCATAGCACCATAGCAAAGGTTTCTTTGGGGCTGCTCTCTCTTAAGTCTGTTTTGAAGATCATAAAGGAAGCGTTGTACAACCTCAGATATCCTCATCAGATCAGCAAGCTTATACATGGGTCAGCTGCAAGCATGAAGAATCATGGACAGCAGCAGCATGGTAAAGCATGGACAGCAGCAAGTACAGTGCAGCAAGTACATTGGGACAGCAGTAAGCATGGTGCAGCAGTGGCACTATGTACAGCAATGATAAACACTGGGACAGCAGCTGCATGAGGTCCCAGATTGTGATGATAGGTGCAGCATGGTGCAACACAATGATAGGTGAAGGAGTCACCTTGGAGAATCAGTTGAAGCAGCGTTTCTTCAACTAATCTCATGTAGAGATGATCTATTCTCTTATCTAGAAAGTCAAAGTGTTGACTTTTGTTGTAAATACTCTCTCTCTCTCTCTCTGCTGAACTATTGAAAAACATAGAAGAAGAATTGATCAAGGATTTCCCCACATTGGGGTTTGTCCTTGGCTAGCGCCACATCTTGTGTCCTCTTGTCTTGGCTTGTCTTCTGCGATTTATGTTTATGTTCTATCTGCAGTTTACTTTAATGCTGATGTGATTGCTAATCTGGAAAAGATATTGAGCTAACTGTGAAAATTGAAATAAATAGAACATACCTAAAATTAAAAATATATTATAATAAAGCTGAGATTGTTTTTGCTTATCGTGTTATAGAATTGCATACATTTTATATGTTATATTTTGCATGGCAATCTTCTGTTAAATGAATAATAATTTTATTTGAAGTGCATGTTCCAAATTTTCTTAATTTGGGACATTACAGTGGTATCAGAGCCTTGGTCTTGGGTTAGCTTGAGGGTTTCTGGTAATCTTGTCAGGCCAAATTTATCAGTCATTGCAAAAAACAAATTACCATCGTGTCAAGTTTGTTTTTTTTAAGATAATGGAGAAGCCTTTGATTAGAAGACTGAATTTCTGAGTAAAAGTGATTATTGAGGGATCTTCTCGCTGTTTCCCATGTGTCGAAGACTGAGATAACGAAGTTATTGTTCCATCAAGGCCGAATTGCATTAATCCAGAGGCGGAGTTGAAGGGTTATTCTCTCAGTTTGGAGATTGATTTGTTTTACTGAGGCACATTCTAATGCTCTTTACACCAGACAAAATTCTGTCGTTGATGTAAAAGGATCATGAGCACAATTTTAAGAAGCAGAATAATGCGGTGAGCCGCTAAGAACACGATCTAGTGTATCTGCAACAAAACTTGAGTTCTTATCAGTCCCGTGGGCAAAACCAAGAACGTGGGAAAATTTTCCTAATCATTGTTCTATTTCGTCTAAGCGTCTTCTTTGTCGAACTAGGTTTTGTGGTCGTTACATCAAGAAATTCACTTGAAAGAATCATTGATCATGTCCACATGAATTAAATTTTGGTTTGAAGTCAATCGGATCGGGGTTAGAAACTTGCATAACCTACAAATCCTAGGCTGCACATCGAGGCTGAGTGGTTAAGTGTGGAGGATTGAGACTATCGGGAGTTGAGTTTTACAGCCGCGGGAATCGAGAATACATGGTCGAGCAAATATTATTGTGTATCCACCGTGATGGAAGCAACTAATAATTCGTTGTGCATAATTTTCATCGATTTGGAGCATTCGGCATTTCCGGCAAAGTTTGTTCTAACCTAGTGCTGTGATCGCGCTGCTTTTCCAGTTGCAAATCGAGGCAGGGCTGAGATACATGGGGCAAAGTTTATTTACGTATCAATTCCTTCTTGGCAGAGTTAGAGATGAGGCTGCATTGATCAATTTGTGGGCTCTGTCAAAATTTATCGGCCACGTCAAACTTTTCTTGAGAAACAACCGAATGAATGAAGTGGGATGCCTGCCTTTGTAATGACCGTGAATTCTTATGAAGGCGTCGAAATGTTTTTGGCCAAACTATAGAAGCAGCGGTGCAGCGAGTAATTTATAGACGTGGGGCCAGATTATTGCGTGGCCAAATGATTAAAGTCATGTCCCTTGATTCTGGAAATTCTGGAGGACGAATCACCAAATCTTAATGCCAAGAAGTGAATGTTTTTGAGAGCTCTTGCTTAGGAGACAGATCTGGATCAAGCAGTGGAGCTGCATTCGACAATTTTCAGTGGAATCCGAGTCGAAATGTCGAGCCACTATCTTAGAACATGATCGGGACTATAAGAATCGATTGGTGACCACCTGTAGTTGTTGGTGCGAAGACGATCAGACCACATGTTTTTGTTGTATGCAGACGATCAAAGGATGAATTAGTCATTGCGGGGATCGAATTGATTGTTGAAGGTGCAATTCCTAAATTAGTGGTATTATCAATCTGAAACAAAGGAGCAAGTTCTTACATTAACCTGAAGCACTCCAAAAGGAAAATACCATTGACTTGCATAGACAGAGTTTTTTTCTGTTCCCACGATGAAATTGTGGCCAAGATGAATCAAAGAAACGTTGATTGCTTGTGGAAGCCCAAATCTCACGAAACTTGATTTTTGTGGATTTTCAAAGGGTCGTGAATTTTTTTAGACCGAATTTCTTCATTAAGAGGGTCTAGACAGAGCTTTTGTCCGTGAAAAACGAGTGGTATCTAGACATGAGTTGCAAGCAGTGGCAATTCCTTGCTGGCGGTGCGTAACTCTGTGGGGAATGAGCTACAATGCTCTTGTGGCTAGAAGAGTTGTACTGATTGTTGGGAAACGCTAATAACCTCAAATTTGCTTCACTGTGCATAGGAGCTGGATATCTACTTTCATGTGCTTACGTCCTTGATTTTGTTGACACGCTAGCCCAAAACTCATGGGATGCCTTTCTGAGAGGTTTGAAGCTATCACAACTTGCTGAACTGGACAAGTGGTTATATTTTGGAAGTCTAGACTATCAGCTTCACCCTAGGGCAACATATCTCTATATCACAAGTTGGGGTATCATCTGAGGAGGAGTGTGTCATTTATATATTCCAATTGGCAGCTCTTTCATACCAGGTTCCTTTATCATCTCAACATTTCTTTGCCTTTCTTAATATGTATGATGGCTGGTCTAAATTATTCATGTTGTAAGTGATTGCAAATATTACTGTTACAATCTAAGATATAGTCAAATGTGGAAACTTTTGTGATTATCATAACAGTGAATTGCACTGCATTTATCTTTAAATGAAAGTCTGTCTGAGGCCCTTATGCATATGTGCCCTTGGGTTGGAGAAATGAATATATGCCTATATACAGTCACATCTACGGCAGCCCAAAATTTTCCAGTGCCGGTAGTGATATCCTTCTCAGTGATTGGTGTCAATTCGAAGGATTAAATGGTAACCCAGGTAGATGTTTGAAGCTTGGTTGCTAAGAATTTCCAATTCTATGTTTGCTCAAACCAGAACCTCAATGATCGCTCATTACATTTTATGAATCTGCTCACTGCAGAAACTCATTAAAACCATAGGGGCCTTAAGATTTTCAAATTTATTGGCTCATGGATGAGTCACTAAGGCAGCTCGCAACCCTTAGCGTTGACCCTCTTGTTAAAAGAAATTTGATAAGGAGAATTTTTGGAGGGTTCAGATCTGGAAAAGGTGAGGAGCCAAAGAAAGAGCATTGTCCAGAACCCCCAAAGAAGAGCAAAAATCAAATGAGAAGAGTGCGGGTTTGTTTTACATGTCAGGGAGCGTGGACACTAGATCACAGGTGTAAAGCTAAGGGGGACATCATAGAGGTAGAGCAGGGGGAGACTCATTATGTCCTTGCAGATGAGGATTCTTATGAAGAGCATCAACAGGCATGTGGGGATGATGGCAGTAGTCATGGTATGCATAACTATCTAGTGGATCGGTTTAATGAGAAACAAATTATTCCCATACAGTGAGGATACCGGGAAGGTGAGCTATCAGTGGTGATCCAGCATGGCGAGCACATAAGGGAGCTTGAGCAGACCTGTAGAGATGTTGACGATAGCCCAGATTTATATTTGGTTGTGTATGATGAGCAACCAGCGTATCCTAGTAGAGGCATTCAAGATGATGAGTCACTTGTGGTGATTCAGCATGAGCAACATATGATGGATCATGAGTCAGTTGAGGAGGATGATGTACGCAATATGCATGGTGAGCCTTCTAGGGAAGGTCAGTTGGAGGTTCATATGGAACCCATCATGATGGAGGATGAGCAGCCACCATTGGGGTCAACCATTGATGCGGAGCAGACAGATGTATAGATAGCTGGCAGGGTGACAGTATTTGCAGACACTTGTCCTCGGGAGATGTTGGAGATTGACAGGGTAGTCTTGCAGGAGGCTAATATATGGCAGGCGCTGTTAGAGGTGGCAGTGCATCCATCTTTGGGTCTACCCATTGATGAGGTGGAAACAGATGTAGTGGCAACTAGCAAAGCTGCAACATTTTCAGGGAGCAACCCTCTCCAAGAGTACATAGATGGGGTTTGCAGTACAGTTTGCCCACTTTTTCCCATTAGAGGGAGAGAGACAGGATTTCTTGGACATATTTTGATTGTCCAAGTAGAGCATCAAGAGTTGAGCATGGACCTGTTTCAGCATAGCAGACGTATCCCCTTGCATAGGTGTCCATGCATTGGATTGGAGAGAGATCATGAGTTGGAATCCTATTGATGGTGTGATATCCTTAGTCGGGGGCGTAATAGAGCAGAGACCCCCAGACATGTCAGAGACTACATGCTCTAGTTGGCAGTGGGATACAGGTTGACAACTCTCCAACATTCCATTCCAGCATCAGGAGAGCAGGATTAGCGGTGGATTGAGTCAGGGGTTGGACTGGAGAGAGGTGATGAGTTGGTACGCAGTTGGTGGGGCAACATTCAAAGCCGGAACTATAGCACAACACGAGCCATGGGACCCGGGCATTGGGTCTCAGTTGCGTTGGACCACCAAATTGGTCCACAGGCAGCCAGAGTGGATTTCCAAGGCAGGGAATTGGTCCACAGGCAGCCAGAGTGGATTTCCAAGGCAGGGGATGACCAGGTCCGTGAAGCAGGTTTATGTCATCAAGTGTCCCGATGGAATTTTGAGGAGTTTTTATGGTATTTCATGGCATTCGCTTGGCATATTCCATCATCCACACAATTTACCCTTTGTTTCGTCTCATTCCGACAACTTTCAAAAATCAACGTTATTATCGGGCATAACTTAATTAATTATGCTCGAGGTGGCATTTCGGAGAGATTAATTGATGGAACACCTCAGTGTAATAGCTTATTGGAACCGGAACGAGAAAATCTACAGGATGGGATGGTTAAATATGAGTTTCAGTGACCTGAGGCGACGAGGTGGCCAATTTACCCATTTTCCGCATTAAAAAGAATATTTTAATTGAAATAAAAGAGGCAAAAGTGCTCCATCATTAAAATAATAATAAAATAGAAGGTTCTAGAGGAGTCCATCAAATCTATAAAAGAGGAGGAGGAAACCATTGGAGGACATCTTGGATTTGGTATTGTTTCTTGTATGAGAGGTTGAGAACCCGGTTCTCTACTTCAGCAGTAGCCCCAGGACGGAAACCCTCAGGTGATTCAATGAGTGTGAAGCACCCATCTCTTCACTTGGTGAATCCATTCAGGGTTCACAAGTTGCAACTATTTGGTTTTTAGTTTGTTTTGGGAGGTCCATTTGTAGTATTATTGTAGATTTGTTAAGGCCAGCTATCTCAGCGATTTTGCTATTCCAGCATGTAAAACCCCAGTTCATATATTATAATAAAGCTGAGATTGTTTTTGCTTATCGTGTTATATAATTGCACACATTTTATATGTTATATAATTACATGGAAATCTTCTGTTAAATGAATAATAATTTTATTTGAAGTGCATGTTCCAAATTTTCTTAATTTGGTACATTACAGTCTCAAGAAAAGTCTTGGAACTCAATTGTACCACGCAGCTCAAGCAAGAATCTCATTGAAGGAGATCAATAAAGAAAGCATCAAGGTGAAGATTTCATCTCCACATGACAAGTAAGTACCTTTTCATTCTATATTCAAGTTTGGTTAAAATGACTTCATGATTGCAAGGACATCTATGAATTGGATGGATTATCAAGATTCCTTGCATGAAGGAGGATAGACATAGTCCTCTAAGTAGCTAAAGTCATCAAAATGTCTCCTTTGAATTTATAAGAAAAAGATATTTATGAAAGATCCCCTCACATAGCAAAATTGGAGACATCAAAGTGATGTAGATGATAAACTCATTCTCTGAAAATGCAATCTGATCTATATGAAAGAAAAGGGTATCAAAGAATGTAGGATATCATCCATTTACAAGACCTAGAAAGGAAGATAACCATAATGCACTAACAGATAATCAAGGTAACAAATGTCCATAAGACAAGGAAGGTTACCTCATCCAACAATTTGTCGTCTCTATGCTAGATAGAGAAAGATAAGTTGATGGCAAAAGCATTGAAGGTTAAAGAAGTCAAACATGTGCAGAAAGGATAGGGAAGGCTAGTTCTCAAACAAGACAAAATTTTATAGCTAAGATTCAATGCTATGGAAACATGATGAAAAGAAGCTCATATAATCAGAAAGGAAGCTGAAGAAAAGGGCCAAGGAAAGAGGGAGTAACAATGATTGAGATAGTATCCCTCGCAAAAGGGTCTTATCTTAAGCTCCTAAATCTTGTGTTATAAATATGACCATGATAATAAGATGCATCGTGGCATCATGGAAGCATTAGGAACAAGAACTCGTGACATCACCATGGGAATCATGAAGGACAAAATCCATGGCAGTCATATAGCTCTTGGAAACCTCATTGGACATTGCAGGAAAGGAAGAGGTCATCCTGGACAAGACTCATCATACATCAAGAAGCAAACATTTGCAAGTTGGGGATATACTAGATCCTCAAAATTCTCTAATGGAATCCTCATCATAGGGTTCACTAATCTAGACAGGAAGCAAGTGTTTTAACAAGAACTCCAACTTATGAAATCCATGAGGTGATGATGTGATGACATGACGCAGATCGAGGGATTGTAGAACTTTTCAATCAAGGAAGTTGATGGAAGAAGCCTCGATGACCTCAAGGTAAAATAAGGTATGTATGCTTATGTTTAAAATTATAATTTCATGTCATATCGTTGCAGGTAACATGGACCATTGCTTCTATCTTAAGAAGCATGATCAAGAGAAAAAGGATCTCCTCCTCTGAAAGGATGCAGGAAGGCATAAGTCACTCTAGATGACATCAACATAATATGTTCTCATATTAAGTATGAGGTGATTGACTACAATGAAGAAAATCTAATTGAAAGCTAATGGGCATGGAATGTGTGAGGAAGGAAGAGATCGTGAGATATCCAAACATGATGAAGGCAATCAACGTCCAAAAGACCAAGCAGATTTGACTAGGAAATCTCTCGAAAAGACATGAAAACTCTGATGAAAGTCTGAAAAAGATGAAGACCCTTGACAATGGATATCTATGGGAGATGTATAAATATGTGTGCAGGATGCTGATACCTACTAAAAGATGTCATGATGAAAAGCCATCTCGTAACGTATGATTTAATTTAATATGATGATTTGATTTAATGAATAATATCTGCATAATGCAGGGCTACTTAAAGAGGAGTTGTAAATACATGTACAACTAGCATTCATGTGATGGATGGAAGAAGCATGATGAGAAAGTAGTGATATGACAAAGGTTCTAGATATGAAGAAGGCCACTTTCCATGAAGAAAGGAATGACATGATGAACTAAGGAGGAAAGTGATCAATGGTTGTTGCCCTACAAGGAAGAAGCTCAACTAAATTTCATGACATCAAGGAGAGAAGTTGATCAAGCAGCTAAAGGACCCACGAAGAAAGAAGTTGCTGATGTATAGAAGAGTCTCTAGCTAAGAGGGAGCTCTGACAGGTCCTTGATCAAGAGGGAGCTTGGATTGGATCACCCCTGATTAAAAAGGAGTGACAGATGTGTTTTTCTATTTCATGAGTTACGCACTAGACTAGGACTAACAGTCGTAAATCTAGGTGAAGGCCATGAAGAGAAATGAAGACACGTGACACCCTCCCTAGTTGAGAGGGAGAGATAGAAACCACATTCTTGTCTTCACTTTGGAAGAAAGAATGGAGGATTGGGTAAGCTTCTAGCATCCGATGCTCTTTGAGGATGTGTAGTGCATGTAAGACAAGAGTAGGAAAAAGGACCAGTATTCTTTGAGGGTTGGGAACCCAAGATAAGAATAGTCCTAGAAGGTCATACTCAGTGAACACTCGGGTGGGTATGTACCTTGAGAGGCAATGATGAAGGCGTCTACAGTGATTGGTCTCGCCAACATTGTGCTTTGATCTGATGAGAGATAGAGTTGTCAGTCAAGGCCTTGATGTGGAAACAATGTTGATTACTATGATGCTATACAGATGGGTTACCAATCCGACTCTTCTTATGAGAAATTCTTCATATTGAGAATGACCAAGTACCCTTGTAAATACCTCCCTAGTTAAGAGGGAGTGTTGAAGAAAAGTGTAACTAGGTTCAGTATATGTAAATGTAATTTTGATCTTTGTACTTGTCAAGAAAAGAAATATCATTTTGTAAATTATTCGAATGAGTTTCTTGCTCATTCCATAGGTCTAGAAAAGTCAAAGACTCAAAGTCATGTGTAAAAAGCTCTTCTTGAGCATATATGTAAAATGTATACTATTCAAGAACAGCGCTTCAAGACAAGCACAATCCTCCAAGACAAGCACGAAGAAGTTTGCCTGCAAAACAATGAAGAAAACAATTAAGTCAGCCTCAAAATGTATGTTAAAGAACAGTCATGTCGGCTCAGTCAAAGTGATATGTCTAGTCATGAATACAAGTCGGCTTACCTACACACAGACCACTATATATACCCCACTAGGGTCACCACAGAAAAGATATATTCGAACACCTGTGAAACTTCGGATGGTGAAGGAATCTCGGTCAACCACAGGAGGACAGACACTTCGGATAAGTAACTCGAATTCTTTTGGATGGGTACAGGGATATAATCTGCATTACAGGAGGACAGTCTCATGGAAAACTTCAATGAACAAATTACAGTCTCAGCCTAACTATGATGATAATCTTGGTGCAAGAGTACAATCACTGTTTCGGTATAAATAAGATAATGAAGACCACAGTGCTAATCATTGTCTCAACATATCAGATGGAGAGGATACACTCACTGTCTCGGCAAAATTGGGATCTCACAAGTAATATACTCTCAGCATACTAAACGCAGTCAAGACCTCAGCATAATGACAGTGATCATCTCAATCATAATCTTAATGAAGACTAGGTCATAATGAAGATTTTAGTGCATGGAATCAAGGTCATGATGAAGATCTCAATGAAGGAATAGTCATGGTGCAGCAAGTGGTGCAGAAGTGATGGCCTCAATGGTGAAGCAGCAGTGTTGATGATGATCTCAACAGTAAGGAGAGGATTGGTGCCTTGGTCTTGGAGTGGCCTAGTAGGTCAAGGGTCATGGTCTTGGTATTCGTCAATTGGAATCTCTATAAGAAGAATTATATGCAGGTTTTAAGAGGGAGAGGTTTTGGCCCTAGCAGAATGCCAACATCTTGTGTTCTTGTTTCTTTGTTTTTGGTAGCTATTTGATGATATAAGAAACACACACTCTAACCACGTCAAAGAGAAGAATGTGCTAATAAAAAAATTAAAAATGCCTCTCAAATAGTTATCATGCCCAAAAGAATCTTATTAATTCTAACTACCCTAGATTCTTTAACATGAATTACCCCATTAGCTCATGTGCCCTTTTTAAGGATGGTTTTTCTTGGAATTATGTTTATCTTTATCTCTCATACTCTTGGCAATGTTAATTTGTACACCCCCAAGCCTATTCTATAATGGCTAGAGGGTTGTAGAGAGGGGGCCTTTTATTTCTTAAGGTTTGTGATTTCTTGAGTTCTCTTGCACCCCACTTTTTGGGTTGAGTGAGTATGAGAGAGCATAATATTTATTCATAGTTAGAGGTTACACTCATCATCTTCATGTGAATACATCCCTAAACATTGGTGAAAGAAAATAACCTTGAAACCCAAGAATCCAAAGTAAAGAGGAAGAAAAACATGGTATTGATCTCAGAGAGAGCATGGCCAAGAATTGGTTAGTTCAAGAAAACTAATTTTAACCAATGTTCCAAGGCGACATGTCCCTCCACCCCCTGCCCTCCCTGATTTTTTTCAACAACCTCTAAAACTAAAATAAAATAAAATAACGCAAAAAATGAAAAACAAAAATAAGAAAACATAAAAGCGTCTAATACCTAATCCTCTATCGCATGTTTCATTTTCAAAGTAATTTTGTCTTTTGCAAAGATGTACAATGCAAGAGGGAAGAAAACTTCAGAGATAGTGGATGTGGTTTGCAGGTCTCAATGGTCCCTTCAACAAGCCTACTACAAAGGAAGATCATAATGACTTAGTTCAAGATGACCTCATTGGTTGGTGGACCATGCATGGGGATCATGCTCCAGAGATTGAACATCTTGCTATTCACTTATTGTCTCAAATTGGTAGCTCCTCCACAGCAGAGAGGAATTGGTCCACATATAGCTTCATCCACTATCAAGAGGAATAGTCTTGGATGTAGGAGAGCAGAGAAACTAGTTGCAATGCACAATGCCCTACATCTTGCACATAGAAAGACACTAAAGTATTAGAGGGGACCAACGACACAATGGGAAGTGGATCCAAAGGATGGTGCACCAATAGATGAGGATGATGTATCAGATGAGCTGCAACATAATTTGGTTGGTGTGCTATTGGTTACTCATGAGAGCAAGTATGACTCAGATAGTGACACTCCCATTGATGGTCCTAATGACTTCATGTAGCAGATGGATGTAAAGTAGCAGTCAATGAGATTGACTCGTTGATGCTCATTTTATTTTCAGTGTTCATTGTCCATTGTTCATTTTCAGTTTTAATTTTTGGATCTTGACTCTACATACTAATGACCTCAGACCAAGTCTTTGACTCATCATTCTTTACTATTTTTAAGAAATTTCAATTTACTATTTCAGACTTTAGTATCTACTCCTTTGCTTAATACTATTTAGAATGATGAATCTGAATCAATGTGTTTCAATTATGAATCAAGGTATTTCATTTCTAAATCTAAATATGAATCATGTTTATATCATTTACAAATTTCAATTTAGTATTTAGATTGCACAACAATGAATTTGCATGTGTTGAGCTTTGTACCTCAGAATTTACTTCTAGTCTTGTATCTTGACTAGAAGGACCTTGATTTGCCTCGTTAGGAGCTTGCATTCGGCATGCAACGTGTGCAAGTGAGTTGCATGCATGTTGATGTGTTGTGCATGTAAGGCAAGTTAAATTTATGACTTGTACTTGAGTTAAAGTAGAGAAAGCTAAAGATAAGATAGTTAACTAAAGTAATGTCACTTATCTTCAATTAACTTGACGAGCTAATTTTGGTCATCGATCTTAGCTTAGGAAAGTTACAAATTGAGCCTAATGTGAGGTGTTAAGACACATAACATTAGCACAGATTGAGAGAGGCTTCTCAATTAGTGTGTGCTAGGTCCGAGAAAATGCAATGAGGCTGGTGATCAGTGTTATATTCTCTCAGTTGAGCCATTATCCTTAGTACAAGAGCCCAAGTAAGTTTTGTGATTAATTTATTAATGAAGAACTATTGATTCGGAAAAAATCTATTTATGTGTTTGTGATAAAGTTCGAGTAATTTTTTTTGCTTCCATTATATTTTTGAGTTAGGAATATGGTCATGTATTTGTTCCGCTTATAATTGCTAGGAACCGAATACCGGATATTGGGTTCCGAAAATTTAACAACATGGGATGAATTTTTATTGTTGAGATTTTCATTTTTTACTAAGTCACCTAACACAGGGACACACGGGACATGAAAATTCAAGTGTCTGAAGCGAGCACGTTGTCCCCCCGGAACATGACACATAGGACACGTTATATATTATTTTATTAAAATATATATTAAAAATTAATACCAAATAGATATTTCTTACACAAAGTCTCATTCATGATGCAAATTCAAACATAGATGTAGATTCTACATTGTAAATTTAAAATTTGGAAGGTTTACGAAGTAACATTATGCATACAAATACAATTGTGACAAATTCATCAATGATCCAATAGGAGAAAGACAAGAAACAATAGTTTTCTCATTAAGTCATCAAAATCAAAATGTGTTACATATGTAGTAGCAATGCTAATGGCAAATAGCAATAGCAAAAAAAAAACAAATACAAGGTATTAGGTAGCTCATAACTCATGAGTCATCAATCATCATCATCAAAACCAACGTCACTATCATGGTCACCACTGCTCTCCTCTGTTGCATCCTCCTCCTTTGTACCCAATGTCATATTTGCATCTGTTGGTGTGGAGGATGGCCACTCAAGAGTATCACCATCATCAAAAGTGACAAGCTCTAGCACTGGGTCATTAAGATCAGAGTTGGCTAATGCCAACTCAACACTATTGTCCAAACCCATATCATCAGGAAAGACATCCCACATCTTTGTCTTTCCCTTCAACCACTCATCCCTCCGCCTGTAAATAAGATGAAGGTTGGTGTGCACATACACCATTGTCACTGCCCTAGACTGCTCAAGCCTGCTTTTCTTGACACTATACAAATACCCTTATGTGCTCCAATTCCTCTCGCAACAAGAGGATGAAGTCACCTGAGAGAGGAGCCTCATGGCTAACTGTTATAGAGGAGGGCATGTTGCACCATGAGTTGCCCACCAAGAATAGGGCTTCTTAGCCCCCCTGTCTCTAATCACATCATAGCCTGCAAATTGCGCAGTGCCAGTGGAAAAATCTGCAAAGGCATCCTCCACCTCATCAAGGGATGCTCTATCCTGAAAAATCCACCTCAATGCATATTTCCTCCCCTGTGAAATTTCATCATCTATGTGAGTAGGGAATCTACGCGAAGGTCCACCATTCATCCACTCATGGTTGTAGCATTTTGGGTTCAATGAGTGAGCCAAACAATGCAAAGGTGTGCAATTCTTGTCCCATCTGCTGACAAAAATATCTTGTATGGTGGAGGAGAAGGCCTCTGATGATGTCTCATACTCGAGGCACTCACTCTGTAAAATAATGGTCCTCACAGACTCAATCATGGAATCCCATCCCTCATAAACCTCTCCTAGGATGGGTTGGTTTGTATCTGCAAATCGTAGCAAAGAAATGATAGGGTCCATGATCTTAATAGTGAGATCTACCCTATCCCACCAAGCATCATCTAACACTGTGTCCTTGACTTTTTTGAGGCTACTTGATCTGCCTTTCTCCAAAAAGACCAAAACTCTGAAATAACCATGGCACCCAAGAGCGGTCTTGACCTCCCTCAACCTCTTCAACATGATGAATGAAGAGGCAAACCGTGTATCTGCAACCTTCAACAATGATAGATTGGTGTACTCCTTGTAGATTGTGAGGGCATTTGTATGATTTTGTACAAAGTTGCGGATATGTTGTGCATCCTCAATATTACTTCCAATCCAAGGCACATCGGAAGCAATAGATTTAAATGCTAAATCCAAGGAATGGACAATGCAAGGTGTCTGAAATACTTGTGGATATTTAACTTTCACAATCATGTCAGCAGCCTTGCAAATAGCTGCATTGTCTATAATGATTTGCACACAAGAATCAACACCTACATCTTCAATAACTTTAACGAACAACTCACCAATATATTGTGCATCCTTGTATTGTCCAAGTGCATTCACTGATTTCAAGAAAACTTGTCCATTCAAGGAAGACATCATGAAGTTGATAAGTGGGTGATGTGCTGGATTTGTCCATCCATCATAAACAATACTAACCCCAGATGTTGGCCATGTTGATTTAATAGGCTCAAGCATTTTGTCCACCTTTTTCTTTGCCTTAGTCAACAATGTGGTTCTAAGCTTCTCTAACCCAGGAGACACATACCTTGAGGAAGCCCCTTGAGTTAGAGCTCGACACATCTCAAGAAATAAAGGTGAGCGTGCAACATTAAAGGATATGAAGTTCTAATAGAAAAATAATGAAATGGTGAGATCAAGCTCTTCCTGTCTCTCTTTCTAAAAAATCTTGTCCATTGGACCAAGTGTCACTGCCTTTCTTTTTGCTGCTTGACCCACACCCCCCGCCAAAATTCTCAAGTGGAAATTTGTTGCTGCTTTTCTTCAAGGATGGAAGGGGATCATCGTTCTTGTTTTTTTTAGATGATGCAGCCACCCTTGCCACACCAACATTGGCCTCTTTTTCCATTTCTTTCCTCTTAGCTAAAGACATTTGCATACATGCTCCAATTCCACAACCTGGTAAGGCCAACAAATGAGCTTTCACACGATAATAAGTGCTCTTGAAATGATTGTTGCAATAGTTGCATTTCCAAGCAACATTGCCTCCTCCCTTCAACTTGTTGCTTGGCCCTTGATCTCTTGTGACATACTTCCACAAGGGATATTTGTTTTCTTGAGCCTGTTGTCTTTCTAAATTCATTCTACCCTCAACATTTGAAGTTGTTGTTGCAGCCCCACTTCCAATAGAGGGAACACTTGCAGACCCTGATGAAATTGGAACAAGAGGGGCATCACCAATGGGGGCATTCTTCCCCTTCCTTTGCCCCATCCTTGATGCCCTTGATTGAGCCATGAATGCTGTAAAAAAATAAAGAAAATGCAGAGAATTTAATAACAAATGGACATGCAAACTGTTGTAGCAAAAATGCAAAAAACATAGAAGCAAAATGCAATTACATGTTGCTTGAATCACTTCCAAAATGCTCCCAAGCCTTTGCTAGAAGCTCCCACACACCCACAACAGAAGACACACTCCAGAATGAGTGACAAATGATTGGCCGCGCGACACGCCTTTCTGTGGGACACATGTCTTGAAATAGGGACACGATGGACACGAGCTTGGGATTTGTGTGTCCTTCGAATCCCACGATCCAGGACACGATGGACACACTAATCGGACACGAGTCCCAGCGAATTGTGTCTGATTCGTGGGATTCGAGACACAACGGGGGGTTTGGACGAATCCAGTTTCATAGATTTTTTGTTTTTATTTATATAACTTTAGAGACAGGGCCCCCAATGTCCCTACATCCCCTATGGATTTCCCTAAAATTTGAGGGGTGTCTATGCTACCACCATTTTAACTAGGGTAGAGGACCTTTCAAAGGAGCCATAAATACAGCGAGAACTAATTCTTGCGAACCTCAACATAAATACCACCTAGCGTGCTAAGGTGTTAGGATTGATGGACATCATCAAAGGCCAAGTGATTGATGCATCGGAGAATTTATTAAGTAGCAGGCGACCCTGGAAAGATTGTTGCAATCCAAAGGACTTTGAGCAAATTTGGGATCATTGAGCTTGCAAGAACTGGAAAGAATGCTCTAAATTGAGGGAAGTGGGTGCAAAAGCTCCTTTCTGTAAACTGTCAAAAATATCTTCTTCAAAAACTGAAGGACAAAAGCTAGAGCATAATAGTTTTAGAGAGGGAAATCTTTGTTGAATTTTGTAGCTATGGTTGATCTTCATAATTAATATTTTAGCACTTGAAATATATATAATAATAAATTTAAGACATGTTATTCACGTCAGTTTCAAAAGAGAAAAGTTTGAATTTTTTACTCCAAAATGATCAAGTCGACCCTCCATCAAGTCAAGTTGAACCTAGTTGAAGTGGCACCATTTGGCCATCCACAACACTATA
This sequence comes from Pinus tabuliformis, assembly GCA_031772625.1. Classification (NCBI taxonomy): domain Eukaryota; kingdom Viridiplantae; phylum Streptophyta; class Pinopsida; order Pinales; family Pinaceae; genus Pinus; species Pinus tabuliformis. Next base: position 1,028,570,293 of record CM062816.1, read on the forward strand.
TATACTCCACTCGTCCTCCTCCACAAGGCAGAAATTTCGGATCACATAACAAGAAGATATCTTATGGGCATCCAAGTGAAGGAGAAGACAAGAAGGAAGAAGAAGGACAAAAACATCTCAAGCATTCTCTCTCCTTATCTCACACATGTGAAACACTCCTACAACTTCGCACATGCGAATTTCTAGGCAATTTCTAGGCAGCAACTTTGAGTTTCTGGGCGCGGAAGGCCAAATTTTGGCTTAGGAAATTCAAACAGGGTAGAGGTCGTTGGGTAAATTGGTGACTTGATAAGAGAACAATTTGACTAGGTTTGACCAAGGTTGCATTGTTTTTTATTTTGACTTTGTATTTGTCTAGGAGAATTAGATGTATCCCTAGTTGAACTAAATAATTTCTCTAAGGAAAAGGTTGTTGGGTTTTTCCCCCAAGTGGGTTTTCCTAGGGTAAATCTTGTGTTGTCTTTGTGCATTGTGATCTCTATTGTCCTATTGCTTTTATGGTTGAATTTCTGAAGTGTAATTGCTTAATGATAATCTGGAACTGCTAAAATAATATCTACATCACTGAAAGTAATTATCGACTTTTAGAAATTAGTGCTTGTATCTATTGCACTTGAAAAATCAGCAGTCTCAAAGTTCCATCAAACTATGTGAATTTGTCATCGGGAGGCGATGTTTATCCTTTGAGCCTTATGATAGTAGCATTTATCCCCACTAGGGTGTTTTAGAAGATAAGGATTCCAACAGACTTTGCTCTCGCATGTTATGTCTAGTGGTGAATGATGCTCCTGCAGTGGTAAATATAGTAACTACTGTTTTTGTTGATAGCAGTTACTGGTTATAATATTCAGAACCTTGTTATGGGACCGATAGAGGAGGAAAGATCCTCGTGCATAACTGCTATAAAACCTGGAATAGATGAGTCCATTAGGAAGTTGCAACAATTTTATCGGATTGTTGATGTTCTCATGGTTCAAGATACAACTCATTTGTCATTTGTTGAAAGAGAATTGATTCTTATCAATATTGCTGCAAACCCTAGTGTTCAAAGAGATATACTAGACATTACATTACAAGCATCTTAAAAGCAAATCCTATGGATGTATCAGCTCACATTGTTACCCTAGAACTTACAAGGGAAATGAAGACTTTACAAATGGCCTGCATGAATGATCCATAAACTATCATGGATATTCTACTATACAATTCGTCACAACAAATCTGTTAAAACTATATTTAAAAAATCTAAAATCTACACTATTAGGGTTTTATTTCTCTTTAGATTTTTGGATCTATAGATTATTATTAATTGTGTATGCATGCAGATTAAAATTATGCAGAAAATAGAGAACTGTGAAATAAAAACTCAAAAACCACGATTTGACACAAGATATGACTTGGTAAACCCCTCCGCAAGAAAACCCAGCTGGAAGGTGAGGTCGCTCTGCTCTCTTCCTCCAAATAGAAAATGGATGTGAGTATAAAAAAGTATGGGTTGTGGCCTGTGGGCTACTACAGTGCACAAATCCTATCTGTGTGCTCTAACTCCTATCCCTCTCAGTTATTTTTTCTCATCTATGGAACAAATGCCCTCGAAAGAATGGAACCACTTTTCCTCCTAGTGGCTTGGTTATAACACAGCCCAATAGCCTACTAGTGGTTAGGTTTGACTTCAAGTCCAAAGTTACAATATGGACTCTTCTAGAGTCTTCTTTATCATAATCACATGGCTAGCCCCTTTTCCATGAATAATGGGGGTTGATATGGCATCCTCTCGAATTATGGTGGTGAAAACAGGAAGGTCAACTTCTAAATGGCATAACTTTTGCATACAGATTCTGATTGAAGCGATTCTTACACCATTGGAAAGGTCTTTGTGTAGAATATGAAAAAAGGTGTGCTGCTAAAGTGCCAAATTTTTACCCCCAAAAATGTTGTTTGATGCCTCAAAATGCTCCTAGAAGGTTTTAGACCCCAATTTGCCAAATTGGGTCTCGTCGATAAAAATGGCCCTGTGAGATGATTCCTCCACTTTTTCCACTTTGAAAGCATCGAGATGGATGACAAACAATATAATGGTCCAATCCAAATCACACCTCCCCATTTTGGTAGGCTTTTGTTCCCCAAAAGCTTCTACTAAATGACATGAGGAAATTTTTCCTCCATCTTCTCTCGAGTGTACAATTTAGCTTTGCTTGGAAGTTGTCCTTTCAATCCAATCTACCAAAGGTCATGCTACCCCTATCTCGTAGTTCTGGACATCTTCTGCAAAATTGTATCTTCGGTCAAATTCGCCAAATCATCTAGTGCCAAATCCTCCACGGAAGGTAGGACTTGTTCCTCTTCTTGATCTAGCATGGAAGGCTCATAAAGTTTCAGATTCTCTACATTCACAACTAAGTAAATGCGCATTTACAGTGGTAGACTGAGTCAATAGGCATTATCACCCACCTTTTCCAATATCTTGATGGGGCCATACCGCAGAGCCTTGATTTTCTTACCAGGACCCTGTAGCCTCTCCTTGTTAAACTATAACCATACTTTGTCTCCCACCTTGAACGATTTCCCTATTTTGTGTTGATCATGCCCGACCTTATATTTTTCTCCTGCCTTCTGCAATGTCTCTTGTACTTGTATATGGATCTGCCCATTGTATTAAGATCCGGCCAGCTCGGAACCGACTCGGCCGAGTTGGTCTAAGCCGGAAAAAAAAAATTTCAACCCGGCAGAAAATTCGGTTCGGTCGGCCGAGTCAGTCATAACTCGGCCAACTCGGCTAGATCCGTAACTACTCGGCCGGGTAGCTGACAATGGCCAATGAACCATAAAAACACGCCTTTTTTTATTTTATTTTTATTTTTCTAAGTGTGGGGGACTCCAAAGGGGTTTATGAATTAGTTTGTTGGTCTTTGGGGTCCATTCCCCTCTCCCAAACCCTAGTATTTGATCATATTGCCCTACTAAGGCTATGCTATTCATGGTAATGTTAAATTCTTAAAGTAAAAGTGATATTCTCCTTAATCTTCATTTTCATCCTTTTACTTAAATTTTTAACATTACCATGAAATGACTCAGGATGTTTGAGAGTGGTTCTAGCATCATTGGATTTCATATGGAGAAAGTAGAGTTTTAGATTTCATTCAAAATCCAGCAGACTTATCGGTTTTTCAGAATTTTAGGATTGGGGGATTGCAATGTTTCCATTGAATTTTGTCATGTATTAGGGTATGGAACTCGTATTTAATCAAGAGCACCAATCCCTCTATGTACCTTGATGTTAGTGACATCGGTTGTCGAACTCCTCCGGGATGCGCTCCCAAACCGGGAGCTTCCAAAAATGTCGCTCCTACTCCCTTTTTCACTCCCGCTCCCAAGTAACACTGAGCGAGATGATGTTGGCAACTCTAGCAGTAGCCAGTAGTACTAGTCACAGACTTTTGTTGTAGAGGCCATTTCTAGCCTCCTTGGTTATGTGTTTTTGTTTTGATCTCTATATCATCATCGTGTATGTATTGGACAGTGCACTGGGTGCCATTTTAATATAATGGATATATTCATGAGCCTACTTTGATCATATGTTGTCTTCTATCTATATTCTAATGCTGTGTGTTTGGAAATATGAATGAAAATCTTTAAAATTATGTGTTTTTATAAAAAAATAAATATTTAATGTATTTTTTACAACGACCGAGTCATTGAAATCAAGCCGGCCGAGTCGATATCGAGTCGAACTCAGAGTCGGAGTTAACCCTCGGCCGAGTCGGAGTCCGTGTCGGAGTTCTAAAACATTGGATCTGCCTGATCTTCTTTACATTTTTTTCATCCCTCAAGGCGTCCCCTGTAAGATCCTCCCTCACTCCTCCTTGCTACCCATATGCAATATCCAAAGGTAAAGGCGGAAAATATCCAAAACAAGTTTCAAATGGGGACTTAGCAGTAGAAGTGTGGACTTCTCTATTATAAGAGTGTTGTATATATATTATATTTTCATCTTAGGTCTTTGGATGCTTCTTATTATAACTCGTCAAACGCTGCACCAAAGTCCTATTGATCTGTATGCCCATCTATCTGTGGATGGAATGTAGTTGTGGTCAATCTCCATAGGTCTAGGTTCCCACTAATGGTGTTTTTATAGACCATCAAAACACACATCATCTGAAACCTGTCAAATACCATGAACAGGTAGTCATGTCCCTTCCTGGTTTTTGGTAAACCTCCCATAAAGTCCATGGAAATGATTTCCCAAGGACGAGTGGGTACAGGTAAGGGATGATATAGACCTTGTTTCTTGTTACTAGGCTTGTTGGTACAACAAAGCATGCATCCTCTTATGAACCTAGCTACCTGTTCTTGCATCTTGGGCCAATACACATACCTATGCAAGTTGGCCACTATCTTCCCTACACCAAATTTCCCTACAAACTTGGAGGTATGAGCCTCTCTAATCACCTGCAATCACTCACCTATAAGAACACATAGCTTATCAAGCTTGTAGAGTAACCCATCCTAGAGTTGGTAGTCAATAATGTTGTCGCCATCGTGCACATGACTATGACACTGCAACTGTTGAAACACCTCCTTCAAGTCCTCATCCTCTGAATATGCCTCTCTGTATGCCTCATGGGTGAATGGCTCCATGTGCATTAGAGTTCCCAAAGATGTGATCTTTAATGTGGGTGACCTTAAAGGCATGTTGGCCAACTTTTTTGTGTCACACTTCTTGTACTTAATCACTAAATGAAACTACTATAGAAACCCTATTCACTTGTAATGTCTAGTATGTTGTAGCTTACTTTGGGCCTGCAAGTACTGTAGTGGTTGGTGATATATGTGGATCACTTTCTCCTTTCCCATCAGATAGTGCTTCCACTTCTCCACAGTTTGCACCCGAGCAGAAAGCTCCTTGTTGTAGGCAGGGTAGTTAAGAACTACCCCATGAAATACTTCAGAATGGTAGCATACAAGCCTTCTTTCCTAAATCAAGACCACTCCCATAGCATACCCAACTTGCATTTGTCTCCACTTTGAAGGGTTGTTGCAAGTTTGGTAATGCCAAAACTGGTGCTTGATTAATCTTCTTCTTTAGCTCCTCAAAGGCCCTTTGTTGACCCTTTCCCCACCGGAAACACTTGCCACTTGTTGTTATGTCATCCAGTGGCATTGTTACCATTGAAAACAAGCCTATGAACTTCCTTAATTACTATGTTGCCCCAACGAAACTCCTAACCTCAAAAACATTAGTAGGCATCAGCCATTTCATGATGGCCTCCATCTTGGCAAGATCTATCTTCAGCTCTCCTCCACCTATCACATACCCCAGATACACCAAAGATTGTTGTGCAAACTCACACTTCTTGAGATTTGCTAGCATTTAGTGCTTCTTTAATGTCTCCAGCACCTGCGTCAAATGTGAAATGTGCTTCTCCCAGGTAACATTGTCTACCAATATATCATCCAAATAGACAAATAACAAATGAATCTATAAAAGGGCGCAATATATCATTCATTAACCTCTTAAATATAGTCGATGCATTGAATAGGCCGAATGGCATGACTAACCACTAATACAAACCTTGCCAAGTTTTGAAGGTGGTTTTTCAAATATCTTCTTCTTTGACTCAAACTTGGTGACACCCAGACCTTAAGCCCAGCTTGGTGAAGTACTTCACTTGCTACAACTGATCCAGCAAATCATCTATCCTGGGCAAGGGATACCTGTTCTTGAACATGATTTTGTTCAATGCCTTGTATACAACACACATCTGCCAAGTCCCATCCTTCTTTGGCACAATCATGATGGGTAACCCACATGGTGATGTACTTGATTGAATGACACCCTGTTCAAGTAGTTGTTACAACTGTTTCTTCACCTCACTTTCTTCTATAATAGACTACCTATACAGCCCAATATTTGGTAATGGGAAGTCTCACAATAGCTACATCTCGTGCTCCACGTCCCTTTTGGGTGGTAACCCTTTAGGCTCCTAGAACACATCCCTATCCGCTTGTAGCAACTCTTCCAATTGTTGTTTATGTTCCTTAGTACACCCTTTCAGAGATGCCTTGCCTCTTACAGACTCTTCTACAAACTAACTTTCTCTTAAAAACAGTAAAACATAATTCTTGTTGGAACTGATCAATTTCATAGTTTGGTTGGCACTTACCAGTGAAATTTTTGACTTGCCTTTGTGCGCGTTGATGGTAAAGATTTTCCATCCTTGACGAGCCAGTATTGGTTGGCTCTCCACATGAATATTGCATCTTGTATGTACATGTAGGGACTTCCAAACACCACTCCACATACATCAAGGGGAAGTACATGTAGTTCCACTTCATCAATAAAATAAGCACTAATAGCAAATCTAATTTTGCACTATTTTGTGACCTTTAACTCTGCATCCTTATTTACCCATTCCAATGGATATGGACTTAGATGAACACGAACTTCCAATTCCAATTTGTTGACTAGCTCTGTTGCAATAAAATTCGCCTGCGATCTCAAGTCAAATAGAGCATTAATCTGTCTTCTTGACCTATATTTTGATGTGGAAGAGTTGTGTCATTTCTTTCCCTTCTTGTTATTGAAGCCTACTTAGATTCACCTCCTTCTTCACTAACGTATAGACAATCTTCTCATCCACATCCAAGGTGCTTCCAACTTGGTTGCTTGAATCGGTGGCCATGAGGTTATTCTTCTTATTGTCTTTCTTTTTTTCTTTGAGTTAAGATTTGGATGCAACTTCTAGCACCTCTCCTCAGTATGGTCATAAATGTTGTTGTGGTTCTAATGGTTGTTGGGATCTTTGCACTAGTGTGTTGTCGTTGTATTCTTTTTATCTTTTTCCTCTTTCGACTTCTTCTTCCCCCCTTAGTGTTGGAAATATGGTAGCCATGGTCGGTATTTTCATCATGAAGAAATTGGAAAATTTGAATTTTTTATTTTTTGCCTCCTAAAATACTCATGTCAACCTCCTTGATTCAAGTCGATTGGGCCCCAAAGAGGCACCCATTCGACCACCCTTGAAATACTATATAAAGGAAACCACCTCTCCTCATTTAGGCGCATAGACTTCTCTCATGATGATCTTTGTTCCAACGCAAAAGGAAGGAAGAAGGGGGCTAAAGTCAAGAAGAGATGAAGGAGGGCTTGGAAATTGATCTTGGTTATTGGTTTGGTTGTTCTCTTGATGTTGTTACTTTTGATGTATTGATGGACAATGAATTCTCGCTTGCATAAGGAAAGATTTTTGGGTTTTACCCTTGTAGGTTTTGCCCTGGCCTCACACCTAAATCTCTATGTCTTTTGTCTCATTGTCTCATGGTTATTTTTCTGCTCTTTCATGTTTAAATGGTCGAATTTTTCTTTTGTATAACTTCTTAATGATATTGAAGAAATGTTATGTGGAATTAATGTTAACTAATCATTGGAAGTCGTTATCTGTTGAAGAAAATTGGTTCTATCTTGTTTTCCCTAGAAATTTTAACATGGAATCAGAGCGCAGGAAGATCAAAGAGTAGTAGAAGTATCTCTTGGAAAGGTGGTACCTTTGGCGCAGTCTTGGCACAAATGCATTAGTTGGCCGAAGACTTGTTCATAGCAAGCTTTGATCTAAGTCATGTAATAAGTTTTTTGGAGGCCGAAGTGAAAAACAAAGTAATAAAAGGAGGATCGAAACCCTTGTTGAGGTTGGGATACAAGGTCGAGTTACCTTGTGGATCTGTAGAAATTTGTGAGCTCTGTAGCACTTACCTTTTGTGGAAATTGCAAATCTAAGACACCTATATTTCTTGGATATTTGTGAGCTTTGTGGCCCCTTCTTATGCGAGCTTTGTGACTTCTTAATGTGAGCTACCTCAGTGGCATCGGAACCCTTCTGTGGCATCTTATTATCACTCGTATGCATCTAGTTCTGAGGAAATATGTGAGTTTCGTGTCAAAGTTTCTCTGTGAAATAGGTCAATTTTGTGGCATTAAGTGAGCCGAATTTTGTGGCATATATGTCTATGATTAAAGTCCATCTTTGTGATATTATGAGCCCCTCTATAAAATAAATACATTGTCATGCGAGCTACCTATCTTTGTCCTAAGGCACCTAGTTTATATTTTCAAATATGAGATTGTATACCTGTAGGATCATGAGAAGTTTATTACATTGAGGTATGACCAAAATTTTGGGCCCAATGAAGTCTAAACTATGAATTGTGATTTACCTTTATCAAGCAAAGTCTGAGGAAGCATCTGAGCTCCCTGTGGCATCCGACTTTCCTCTATGATCCGAACATTATGAGGTAAGTGATCCAATCTATCTGTGATAGTATTGTTATGCAAATATGAGATCAATCCAAACATTATGTCAAGACCAAGCATGGGAGTGTGAACCTCTATGGAAGGTCCCGTGATCCAAAATTGAAGAAACTAGTCCGAATATTTTTATCTTTGAGGAAATGTAACAAGGTTAAGGTTTGTTTGAAATAACTAAGCATATGATGACATCTTAAGGCTAGGAAGTTTGAGATCATCCCTATAAATTTGAACTCTTCTTTGTGGCTCAAGTTAGTGGAGGTATACCGATAGTATTTGAGGAAGATTCTCTTCTATAAAAGGATGAATTACACTATAAGAAGACCAAGTCTGAGCATCAAATTACTAAGGACTTATCCCTATGAATAAGTGACACTTTCTCTATGTAAACAAGTCCAAATTAACGATGATAGCAATTTGAGTTTGAGACTTTGTTGCTCTATTCTATACATAGAAGAATGACAACATTCATTACAAAAGGAGTCGACCCGACTATTCTGGTATGTATTATTAACTTTTGTGGAGGATTATCCGAAAGTTATTTTTTTTTAAGGGAAGCTTGAAATGTGAAAGCTTGAGACATATGAAGATCGATCTAAATACCTCGACAATGTTGTGTTACTTTTGGAACCACATATTTGTATTTTCCTAATTAAAAGCTCATAAAGAATCAAATAGAAGTCATATGAATTGTAATGGAAAATAAGCAAGGCCTCTAATTTTGGAGGATTCAAGATTTGAATGTTTCTTTGAATGAAGGATTTCCTTATTGAAAAATCTAAGGTTTGTGAACCCTAGCTGGCATCAGAATTTGAACTAGGGTTTGTGGACAAACCCTAAGATGATGAAGTTGAAATTTCACCTATTGCTAGGCGAGTCATATATAATAAAGATGTCAAAGCTCCCGAGAAGTTGTGCATTGAAATAAAGCTTGTCACAAAAGTTTGAAGGCTTAAAACGATAATATGTTGTGAAAGGCTTTGTCATGTACCTTATTGTTGAAGAAAAGTGTAACTAGGTTTGGTATTTGTAAATGTAATTTTGATCTTTGTACTTGTCAAGAAAAAGAAGTATTATTTTTGTTAATTATTTGAATGAGTTTCTTACTCATTCCATAGGTCTAGGAAAGTCAAAGACTCAAAGTCATGTTAAAGAGCTCTTCTTGAGCATGAATATGGGTCAACCTAGTGTCAAGTAGCCCTCCAAGACAAGCACCATCCTCCAAAGAAAAAGATTGTCAGCAAAACAATGTGAAAGACAATCAAGTCAGCTTCAAAGTATATATAGATGACATGTCGGCTCAATAAAAGGACACAATGGTTCACTAAGTTCACGCCGGCTTGCATACATGGACTAACACCTATAAATACGCGGCTGGAGTAATCACAAGAGGACATAACTTCGGATCACTCTGAAACTTCGATGGCACAGTAAGGATCTCAGTGATAAACACAATAGCATCTTCACATAAGATCTCTGAAATCTCGGGCAAGCACAATGACACATAATCTCGGGTTTCTCTATGATTTTTTGTGGGAAAAAGGACTTTGAACACCTCTGCTATCTTCGGTGATGATCACAGTGAAATATAACAGTCTCATGACCACAATCTCTTCTCAATTTCAGTGACCACTGTCTCGGAAGTTACAGTCTCGATATGCATACGAAGAACCTCAGTCATACTCTGTCTCATCTTATATGTATACAAAGTCACAGTCTTGATCTTGTAGTCTTGATGTATCTACGATGGAGAGGATCATACAATCTCAGCATATCATCAAGACACAGTCATGATCTAAGTATAGTCACAACCATGGTCTCAGGAAGATCTTTGTAGTAGTGCAGCAAGATGACACAATAATGATGATGTAGTTGAGACGATGCAACAATGATCTATGTGAAGATGGAGTAATGGTGCAGAAGCAATGATCTCATTGTCATAATGAGTATCTCAGTAGAGGCACAATAATGTTCTCAGTGATGACAGCAGCAAGGAAGATCTCAGTGGTGCAGTGATGATGAACTCAGCAATGACAAAGAAGAGGATTGGTGTCTTGATCTTGGAGCGGCATTATAGGTCAAGGGTCATGGTCTTGGTATTCGTCAATTGGAATCTCTATAAGAAAAATTTTGTGTGGGTTTTCCTCTCCAAGAGGGAGAGGTTTTGGCCTTGGAAGAATGCCAACATCTTGTGTTCTTGTCTCTTTGTTTTGGTAGCTATTTGATGAAGTAAGAAATACACACACTAATGATATCAAGTAAAAGATTGTGCTAATAAGCTAAAGATAAAATACCTCACAAATAGTTATCATGCTAAGAAGAATCTAATCAACTCTAACTGCCCTAGATTCTTCAACATGGTATCAGAGCTATGGTTACAATCAAAGGAAGGGCAGAAAAGAGACATTTCAAGGATCAAGTTTCTAGCAGGGCATCAAAGCAAGCTGAAGGACATCAAGATCTGCATTAAAGAAACAAACCCTGATCTTGATCAAACCCTAGCAATCTACAACAATAGTCTACATCAGCAAGTTTGTCTATCCAATCAAGGAGACAGTCTACAATAGCAAGAACTTGTGTCTCCATAGTCCTCATCAAAAGGCCACCAAGACCCTCATCAAGATGTCTACAAAACAAGACAACTCGAAGGATTTCAAAATGAAGATCACATCAGCTTGGAGAAAGTTGAAACCCTAGCAGCAATCCTGATCTACAAAAGAAGGAAAATCATATTGAAGGCACTGTCATCTCCAAGGTTATGAAATCAAGCAAGGATCATCTCCTTGCCCTAGAAGAAGACCATCCGAGGAAGCAGCAAATCATCCTCATCAAAAGGGAGCAACCTTTTCTATTTAAGGAAAGGCTTTCTCACTTGAAAGAAGATCATCCAAGAAGAAGCCCTCATACATCTTCTTCAACCATCATCAACATGATCAAGGTGAAGATTTCATCTTCACATGACAAGTAAGCATCTTTTCATTCTATAATTAAGTTTGGTTAAATGATTTCATGATTGCAAGGACATCTATAGGTTGGATGGGTCATCAAGATTCCTTGCATGGAGAAGGAGGATTGTCATAGTCCTATAAGAAGCTAAAGTCATTAAACATATCAATAGGTCTCCTCTGAATTTATGGAAAGGGATGCTTATGAAAGATCCCCTCACATAGAAATATTGGAGACATCAAAGTGATGTAGATGATAAACTCATTCTCTAAAGATGCAATGAAGAAGGTCACATGAAATCTAATCTACATGAAAGTAAAGGGTATCAAAGGATGTAGGATATCTTCCATCTACAAAACCTAGAAAGGAAGATAACCATAAGGAACTAACAGATAATCAAGGTAAATAATATCCATGGGATAAGAAGGTTACCTCATTTGATAACTTATGGTCTCTATGCTAAATAGAGAAAGACAAGTTGATGGCAAAAGCATCAAAGGCTAAAGGACTAAATCATCTGCAGAAAGAAAAGGGAAGTTTGGTCCTCAAACAAGGCAGAATAGGTATAGCTAAAATTATGGAAGCTCATATCACCAGATAGATGGAGGAAGCTAAAGAAAAGGGCCAAGGAAAGAGGGAGTAACAAATCTCTGTGATAGGGATGATATCCCTCACAAAAGGGTCCTATCATAAGCTTCTGATATGACAATGATAAGATGAATCGCAGCATCATGGAAGCATTAGACACAAGAGCTCGTGACATCACCATGGGAATCATGAAGGACAAAAATCCATGACAGACAAAACATGAAGGATATAGCTCTTGGGAACCTCAGTGGACATTGAAGGAAAAGAAGAAGTCATCTAGGACAAGGCTCATCATACATCTAGTATCCCTCACAAAAGGGTCCTATCTTAAGCTCCTAAATCTTGTGTTATAGATATGACCATGATAATAAGATGCATCGTGGCATCATGGAAGCATTAGGAACAAGAACTCGTGGCATCACCATGGGAATCATGAAGGTCAAAATCCATGGCAGTCATATAGCTCTTCGGAACCTCATTGGACATTGCAGGAAAGGAAGAGGTCATCCTCAACAAGGCTCATCATACATCAAGAAGGAAACATTTGCCAATTGAGGATATACAAGATCCTCAAAATTCTGTGATGGAATCCTTTCGTAGCGTTCACTAATCTAGAGAGGAAGCAAGTGTTTCAAAAAGAACTCCAACTTATGGAATCCATCAAACGATGGTGTGATGACATAAAGCAAATCAAGAGATTGAAGATCTTTTCAATCAAGGAAGCTGCTAGAAGAAGCCTCGATGACCAAAGGTAAAATAAGGTATGTATGCTTGTGTTTAATATTATAATGTAATGTCATATGGTTGCACGTAACAGGGATCATTGCTTATATCTTAAGAAGCATGATCAAGAGAAAAAGGATCTCCTCCTCTGAAAGGATGCAAGAAGACATAAGACACACTAGATGAAATCAACATAATATTTGCTCATATGAAGTATGACGTGGTTGAGCACAACTAAGAAACTTTGATTAAAAGCACCTAGGAATGGTATGTGTAAGGAAGGAAGAGATCGTGAGATATGCAACCATGATGAAGGCAATCAACATCCAAAAGATCAAGAAGAGTTGACTAGAAAATCTCCCAGAAAGATATGGAGACTCTAATGGAAAAGACGTAGACCCTTGACAATCTATATCTTTGGGAAATGTGTCAACATGAATGCAGGATGTTGATACCTACAGAAAGATGTCATGATGAAGAGCCATCTAGTAAGGTACAATTTGATTTAATGATATATTTGATTTCTTGAATAATATCTGGATAAGTTCATGCAGAGCTACTTACAAGTACAACTAGCATTCATGTGATGAATGGAAGAAGCATTATGAGAAAGGAGTAGTCATATGACGAAGGTTCCCGATATGAAGAAGGCCACTTTCCATGAATAAAGGAATGACATGACAAACTAAGGAGGAAAGTGATCAATAGTTGTCGTCCTACAAGAAAGAAGCTCAACTATTTTTCATGACATCGAGGAGAGAAGTTGATCAAGTAGCTAAACGACCCATGAAGAAGAAGTTGTTGATGTGTAGAAGAGTCCCTAACTAAGAGGGAGCTCTGACAGGTCCCTGATGAAGAGGGAGCTTGGATTAGATCACCCCTGATTAAAAGGGGAGTGACAGCTGTGTTTTTTCTATCTCATGTGTCATGCACTAGACCAGGACTAACAGCCGTAAGTCTAAATGAAGGCCATGAATGGAAATGTAGACACATGATAGACACAACATTCTTGTCTTCACTTTGGAAGAAAGAATGGAGGGTTGGGTAATTATCTGGCATTCGATGCTCTTTGAGGATGTGTTGGGCATCGAAAACAAGAGTAGGCAAGAGGACCGATATTCTTTGAGGGCTAGGAACCCAAGATAAGAATAGTCATAGAAGGTCAAACTCAGTGAACACCCGAGTAGGTATGTACCTTGAGAGACAATGATAAAGGTGTCTATGAATCTTTGGTCTCGCCAACATTGTGCTCTGATCTTATGAGAGATAGAGTTGTTAGTCAAGGCCTTGCTATAAACAATGTTGGTTACTATGATGTTAAACAGATGGGTTACCAATCTGATTCTTCTTATGAGAAATTCTTCAAATTGAGAATGACCAAGTACCATTGTAAATACCTCCCTAGTTAAGAGGGAGTGTTGAAGAAAAGTGTAACGAGGTTCGGTATTTGTAAATATAATTTTGATCTGTATACTTGTCAAGAAAAAGAAATATTATTTTTGTAAATTATTCGAATGAGTTTCTTACTCATTCCATAGTTTTAGGAAAGTCAAAGAATCAAAGTCATGTTAAAGATCTCTTCTTGAGCATGAATATGGGTCAACCTAGTGTCAAGTAGCCCTCCAAGACAAGCACCATCCTCCAAAGAAGAAGACTGCCAGCAAAACGATGTGAAAGACAGTCAAGTCAGCTTCAAAGTATATATAGATGACATGTCGGCTCAATAAAAGGACACAACGGTTCATTAAGTTCACGTCGGCTTGCATACATGGACTAACACCAATCAAGTCAGCTTCAAAGTATATATAGATGACATGTCGGCTCAATAAAAGGACACAACGGTTCATTAAGTTCACGTCAGCTTGCATACATGGACTAACACCTATAAATACGCAGTTGGAGTAATCACAAGAGGACATAACTTCAGATCACTCTGAAACTTCGATGGCACAGTAAGGATCTTGGTGATAAACACAGTAACATCTTCGCATAAGATCTCTGAAATCTCGGGCAAGCACAGTGACACATAATCTCAGGTTTCTCTGTGATTTTTTGTGGGAAAAAGGACTTCGGATACCTCTGCTATCTTCGGTGATGATCACAGTGAAATATAACAGTCTCATGACCACGGTCTCTTCTCAATTTCAGTGACTATTGTCTCGGAAGTTACAGTCTCAACATACATACGAAGAACCTCAGTGATATTCTGTCTCAACTTATATGTATACACAGTCATAGTCTTGATCTTGCAGTCTTGATGTATCTACGATGGAGAGGATCATACAATCTCGACATATCATCAAGACACAATCATGATCTAAGTATAGTCACAACCATTGTCTCAGGAAGATCTTCGTAGTAGTGCAGCAAGATGACACAGTAATGATGATGTAGTTGAGGCGATGCAACAATGATCTATGTGAAGATGGAGTAATGGTGCAGAAGCAATGATCTCATTGTCATAATGAGTATCTTAGTATAGGCACAATAATGTTCTCTGTGATGACAACAGCAAGGAAGATCTCAGTGGTGCAGTGATGATCAACTCAGCAATGACGAAGAAGAGGATTGGTGTCCTGATCTTGGAGCAGCATTATAGGTCAAGGCTCATGGTCTTGGTATGCGTCAATTGAAATCTTTATAAGAAGATTTTTGTGCAGGTTTTCCTCTCCACGAGGGAGAGTTTTTGGCCCTGGCAGAATGCCAACATCTTGTGTTCTTGTTTCTTTGTTTTGGTAGCTATTTGATGAAGTAAGAAATACACATACTAATGATATCAAGATTGTGCTAATAAGCTAAAGATAAAATACCTCACAAATAGTTATCATGCTAAGAAAAATCAAATCAACACTAACTGCCCTAGAGTCTTCATCACTTATAAGTCAACAATGATGGGTGAATCTGTAAAAGACGATCAAGTTTCAAGTCTACAAAATAGCTTCTATTAAGTAAAAAGGTGTGCTAAATTTATAGATGTTGCTTGTTTCTCTTCAAGCCTTGAAGACCAATGTCTTTCTTAATATAACCAAGTCTTGGCATGAATATTGGAGTATAAGCCCTTGACCTGAATGATGGAATTCAATGAATGAACAGATTTTGTTCTTACTATAACATTGTGATAAAAGAATTTCTTGATCTAAAGATCATTGCATGCATGTAGCTCTGGACATTGGAATCAAATTCAAGAATGACAAGATATGATAAGAGGATGAAGATCATCTTCAAAATTTGATCGAATTATTGATGACGGATCTGAAATTTGTTGAGATTGCAAAAATCTAGGGTTTGAAAGAGTAAAATGTTTTGGATTTGTAAACCCTAGCAAGAGAACCCTAGGGTTTGTGGGCTAAACTCTAAGTTTTATTATTCTTAATGCTAATATTGAAATCGAATGATGAAGTTGGAAAAGAATGCAAGGATGAATGTTTCACATCAAGGGTTTGTAAACCTTAGACTAAAAGAATTATTAGGGTTTGAGTTAAAATCCTAGCTAATCAGATTGCAAACCCTATTAAGACAAAAGGGGTTAGAAATGAAAGCCTAAGGCTTATGGATTGATCTTTTTTTGCTTAAAAAGAAGAACTCCTCGTTCTTAGAAGATTTGACATCTTGATGATGAGGTTGATTTGTAGGTCAAATGCAAGAAAGCTAAAGATTAAGAGGGAGTTGACATGTTCTCAAAAGATAAGTATCTTGTATTTCTTTTATATTTTAAATCGTTATTGATGATGTGGACTCCCTGATGATGATGTGGACGAGGTCAATAATTTGATGATGATATGGACTCCTTGATGATGTGAACGAGGTTCACTCCTTGATTATGTGGACAAGGTTGACTGGATTTGAGAAGTCTAAGATCAAGAGGGAGTTGACACTTTCTCAAGAGATAAGTTATTTTTTTTGTTTGTTGTTTCATTATGAGTCTCTTATCCTTGTATATCTTGCTTGGTTGTAGTTGTTCTTCCATGGCCTCCTAGTGAGGATTGTGGGTACATAATGAAGGTTGTCACACTGTGGCAATCATTGAAAAGGATGGAAGAACAATGTGACAAGAAGGCTCAAGATTGGATGGGCTTTGGACTCAGAGGGATCTGTCAAGATCAACCTAAATTAAAGCCAGTTGTGACTTCCAAGATGAAGTTGGCTAGATGTTTTGAAGAATGATGTTGATCCAAATCTGCTGAAGATGACCCCTTGACTTTTCTGCTATGTATTGATGATATGTTTCTAACAAGGACATGTTTCTGACAAGGACTAAGGTCCTTGTCGTTTAGTGTAAGAGGGAGTTGATTGAAGAATTGAAAGTATGGCACGAGCCTACTGAAATCCTTGTTGAGGTTGTGGCATAATGGATTGTGAATCCATGGACACTTGCTTGAGGAAAATTTGAAGAAGCTGCGAAACTCTATTGTTGATTTGATGAATCCCTTTGATTGGCTCATTGAACCACCTGATACATGGAATTGATGACTCTATCTGGATTGGATTTATTAAGAAAGAGCACTTTTGGGTGTTGTGTTAATTTGAATAACACGAATGTTTCTATTTCATTTAGCATAATTGAGGCTAGAAAGGTAGTTGATTTATGAAGCAGATTGGCATCGAAAGCTAGTTGTTGATCTACGTGATATTGTGTTGGATTCAACCATGGTCACTGATGTTTGCTTATGTGAGAAGTCACTGATTTTCTGTTGGATTCGACCATGATCACTGATGTTTGCTTCTGTGAGAAGCCACTTATTGTTTGTTGGGTTCGACCATGATTGTTGATGTTTGCTTCTATGAGAAGCTCCAGCTGAATTTGAATGAATATGCAAATGTCGTTGTCTGTTGGAACGTTTGATCAAAGTGTTGAAATCCATAATGGCTACTTTTATGTTGATGTTTATGTGAGAAGCCTAGAATGGTTGAGAATCCCTTTGGAGATGGAGCATTGATTGATAGCATAATGAATCTTCCTTGGGTTGCCGTCGGGAGACCTATGGATTGGTCGAGAAGATTGTCCCTCCCTTAGGTCAGTTGACCGAGGGCTAGTGAGTCTGGTCAGGGAGGTTGGTTCTGAGGCCTAAAGTGATCCCTTAGGTTTTTACCAGAAGACCAGTTTGGTCGGAGACACTGATTTTGTGATCTATCCCTTAGATGTTGACTAAGAGACCTATGGTTTGGTCAGGGAGATTGATCTTGAATTCACTTCCTTAGGCTATGGCCTAGAGATTTATGGTTTGGTCAAGAAGGATGAGTTCATGGATCAAGAGACTGTATAGTCGAGGATTGAGATAGGGATTCCTCCCTTAAGTTGTGGGCCGAGAGACCTTGTTTGTGGTCAGGGAGATGTACCCTATGCATATGATTGATTTGGCCTCGTTGATTGATCCCACTAGTCAATAGGGCACTAACCTGCATGCCATATTGTTGTGGTTTTTGGGATGTGTTGCATGTTATGTATCTTTCCTGATGATGAGACTGATGATCTCTCCCTTAGGTTGTGTTTGGGGGAGATGGATCTTGAGAGAGTGAATGAAAAGTACCTCCCTCATTAAGAGGGAGTGTTGAAAATATGGTAGCCATGGTCAGTATTTTCATCATGAAGAAATCGGAAAACTTGATTTTTTTATTTTTTGCCTCCTAAAATACTCAAGTCGACCTCCTTCTTGATTCAAGTCGGTTGGGCCCCTAAGAGGCATCCATTCGACCCCACTTGAAAGATTATATAAAGGAGACCACCTCTCCTCATTTGGGCACATCGACTTCTCTCATGATGATCTTTGTTCCAGCGCAAAAGGAAGGAAGAAGGGGGCAGAAATCAAAAGGAGGAGGGCTTGGACACTGATCTTGGTTATCAATTTTGTTGTTCTCTTGATGTTGTTACTTCTTATGTATTAATGAACATTGAATTATCTCTTTCGCATAAGGAAAGATTTTTGGGTTTTCCCCTTGTGGGTTTTACCCTAGCCTCAAGCCTAAATCTTTGTGTCTTTTGTCTCATTGTCTCATGGTTATTTTACTACTCTTTCATGTTTAAATGGTTGAAATTTTCTTCTGTATAACTGCTTAATGATATTGAATGAATGTTATGTGGAATTAATGCTAACTAATCATTGGAAGTAGTTATTTGTTGAAGAAAATTGGTTCTAGCTTGTTTTCCCTAGAAATTCCAGCACTTAGAAGTGTCTTGTTGTTGCATCTACTTGGAATCTGGATCCACTTGATTGCCCTTTCTTCAGGCCTATGTTATGTAGATATTATGCTTGTACACAAGACTCGTCCACCGATATGGGCTTGAAAAATATCATTTGCTTTCGTAGATGGTTGTGTAGACCCACCAGATACTTGAGGAGTACATTTGGGTTGTTTGGGGAGATACCTAACATTATGGCCATCTTTCTGAACTTTGTGGTGTAGTCCTATACACTCTACCTATGATTTTGCCTGAAGTAGTGCAACTGGATCCACTAGTCCTCTGCATACCCAATAGGGTAAAATCATGACTTTATGAGGGTTTTGAAGTCCTCCCACTTAGTCACTGAAGGTTCTCCCACCAATCTCAAGGTCTTCGTGTGGCTTTCCCACCAAATGAGGGCATGACCTTCTAATTTCAATCGCGCAAATGAAATATTTTGTTCTTCCTCAACATGATGGACACTGAAATAAACTTCTAATTGTTGCAACCAATGATTTAGCTTCATAACGTCAATCTCACCTCGGTACGTCTTGATATTGGCATTAGCTTCCATTTTGAACAAGGATTGTGATTGGTTCACAACACTTGAACTTGGTTGATACTTTTCGGGTCATTTCTTCAATCAGTTCTCTATTTATTCCCAATGTCCTGATCTCCCCTCTAATTTGTCCTTTGCATTAGAACCCCCATCTTCTTTAAATATCCCGAGCTTATTGCTCAAGGCCAACATGAGGAGATTCATATCACAACTTATATTTGCAATGTATGCTTCCAGCCGCAAAAACCTCTCCTCTATAGCATCACGAGGGTCATTCACAAATTCGTCAACCATGATTAGGGTTTTACAACTTTTGGCCTAGCCGATCTAGGTCCCATGCATATCTCCACAATATGCCCAAAGAATCCTACTCTGGTACCAAT
Organism: Pinus tabuliformis; assembly: GCA_031772625.1. Taxonomy (NCBI): domain Eukaryota; kingdom Viridiplantae; phylum Streptophyta; class Pinopsida; order Pinales; family Pinaceae; genus Pinus; species Pinus tabuliformis. The sequence goes on from CM062816.1 coordinate 1,028,589,954, forward strand.
ACAATCCATAAACTAGCATGGATGTTCCACTGGATAGATCATAACAACAGATCTAATAAAACTATATTTAAAAAATCTGAAAACTACAATATTAGGGTTTTATTTCTTTTTGGATTTCTAGATTTGTAGATCATTGTTAATTACATATGCACGCAAATTAAAATTATACAAAAAATAGAGAATAGTGAAATAAAAACTCACAAACCACGATTTGACACAATATATGACATGGGAAACCCTTTCGAGAGAAAACCCAGTTGGAAGGTGAAGCCGCTTTGATCTCTTTCTCTGAATAGAAAATGGTTGTGAATACAAAGAAGTATGGCTTATGGCTTGTGGGCTATTACAGTGCATGAATCCTCTCTATGTGCTCTATCTCATATCCCTCTCGGCTAATTTTGCTCATCTATGGAACAAATGCCCTCGAAAGAACACCCTTTTTCCTCCTAATGGCTCGGTTATAACACAGCCCGATATCCTACTAGTGGTTAGGCTTGACTACCTCAACTCTTAATCAGAGTTACAATATGGACTCTTCTAGAGTCTCCTTCATCATTATCACATAGCTAGCCCCTTTTCCAAATAATGGGGGCTGACGTAGCATCCTCTTGAATTATGAGGGGGAAAACAGGACGATAAACTTATAAATGGCATAACTTTTGCATGCAGACCCTTAATTGAGGCAATTCTTGAGCCATTGGAAAGGTCTCTATGTGTAGAATATGAAAAAAAATGTGTGGAGCTAAAGAGGCAAAGCTTTACCCCCAAAAATGTCATTTGTTGCCTCAAAATGCTCCCGAAAGGTTTCAAACCCCAATTTGCCAAATTGGGTCTTGCCAGTAAAAATGGTCCTATGAGTTGATTCCTCCACTTTTTCCACTTTAAAAGAATCGAGATGAATGACAAACAATATAATGATCCAATACAGATCAATGAAATTCAAGATAAAGAAGACTTTTGAAAGGATGACTTTTATCAATATGGGTTTAGTCCTAAGGAGGTTTTTGTAGGTATGCCACTTGCAACCACTATCAGAGCAAAAATGCCTCCAAAATCCTGGCAAATTCCATTGTTTCAAAATCTCTCAAGTAGCTACATTTAATTGCCAAATCCTGTTTGGGACTATCACGAGTATATCCCATATTCTAAAGCCTGGAAAGGTCTATGAACAAATTAAAATGAATGGAGAGCCAAAGAGTCTGGATGATTTTTGTGAGAAAAAGGACACCCCCGTCTCGATCGAAATTTACCGGAATTTTAGAGTCTCTAGCGGCTAGCCCAATCTGTCACCACTCCCAACTATCTCCGAGAAAGAGTTCGAGGTGGAGTCTGATGCATTGGCATTAAGTTTGGCAGGAGTCTCAAGCTCCCCCATCAAGTCGTTGAGCCATTTAATCCCTAAATTTTGTCCAATTGTTACACTTGATAATTCAAGTAGCAAAAGAACCTTTTCAAAGGCACATTGGACACTTGATTCAAGGGAATCAAGTAAATTTTTAAAGAAGATTATTCGAGCACGGAATTTCTTATGGCAGATCGACCTATCTTTTTGGAGGTTTATTATTTTATAATACATGTGGCAAGGCCACTATTCTTTTTCTTATTATTTGATATTTATGCAATAATTATTTAGTTCTAGAAGAGAATAGATATAGCTTTCTCAATGTTAGGTCAAAGAAGCTCCCCATAGATTATTATTTTAATGTAAAGGAAGTTCCTTGCCTCCTCTATATACTCTATATATAGGAAAGACTTCCTCATTTGTAACCCATGGTTGAGTAGGGGGAGTATTCCTCTCTCTGAGGATTGATAAAAATGTGTTGGTGTTCATTGGGATTTCAAGTTTATTCTAGAATGTACATTTCATCTTAGAAGGATTTTCCTTCTTCATTATGTTTACATTATATTAAAAGGTTCGAACTTGTGAGTGATTCAAGACCACCACAAGGCTTAGTGTGATTGATCCATTGTGGGACACCAGTCACGTGGAAAGGGGTGTCAAAGACATAGGTCATCATGTCCCCTTTGTTGGTGTGAAGTAATAATTGAGCCTCTTTACTAGGCAGACACTCATGTTGGTTCCCTTAGTAAATGCTTGACTTGTTTCATGCCATAGTTGATCCTTAGGTTGAGGGAAATCCTATTGAGGAATCCTCTCTAGTGGGTTTTTGGCTTTGCAAATTTACCATAATTGGCATGAAACTACCTATCCTTAGATACTCATTTCTCTCTCGTAATCCATTATTTTGGGTAACATACCTAAGGAGGGTCATTCTTCTTGATATTCTCTCGTCCTTGACATTCCCGGATTCTATGGCCCTTGAATATTGGCATTGGTTTTCACATCCCTCCATCACCACTATTTGCCTTTGTCTCTTAAAAAACCCAATTCACTCACTGGGGTTACTTGCGACATCACCGTACTCCATATTGTTTATGCTCTAGTGATCTTTAGGGGAGCTCCCCTTGAAGACCAGAGGAGAGCTCGCCTAAAGACGCAAGGTAGGTCATTGAGGTGAAAATGGGTGACCTATTGAGGTTCCACCTGGATTAATGGTGTAGGTTGGAGATTCCATCATTTAAACATACAATTTGAGAGGTAATAACCTCCACAAGTTTACCCTGATTGGCCATGAAACTACCCATCCATAGATACTAGTTTCTCCACCCCGCCCACCCCCCTGATCCATTATTTCATGTAACTGACCTAAGGAGGGTCATTATTCTAGATATCCTCTCATCCTTGACATTCCCTTAACTCCATCACCCTTCAATATTGGCACTAGTCTTCACATCCCTCCATCACCACTATTTCCCTTTTTTGTTAGGAAATCCATTCAGTCACTAGGGTTACTTGTGATATCACCTTGTTCTTTATTGTTTATGCCCTAGTGATCTTTAGTGGAACATCCCTCAAAGACTAGAGGAAAGTTGGCCTAAAGAGGAGAGGTAGGTTATTGAGGTGAGGTGACAATGGGTGACCTATCGAGGTTCCACTCAGATTATATGGTGTAGGTTGGACATTTCATCATTTAAACGTACAATTTGAGAAATAACAGTGGTTGAATTTTCTACAAGAACACAATAGAATATTGTTTTCTGCCAAATAATTACTACCTAATGATTTTCACATAGAATTCTTATGCCATTGATATCATTGAGTAATTACACTTCAGAATATATCAACAGTAAATTTAGTGGAAACATTAAAGATCACAGAAAGATAGCCATGCACAAAGCGACAATATTTTTACACTGGAAAACCCAACCTTGAGAGAAAACCTAGCAACTTTTATTTAGGAGAAATTATTCTTCATCAAGGTTTACAAATTAAATTTGCCTAGAAATTTGTGCCAAGTACAAATCCAAATACTAGTCAAAACCTAGTCAAAGTAGCGGCAAGTCAATGCTACACAAACCAGCCAAAATTCTCAAACATCAATATTGGTCAAATAGTTAGCCTGGATCAAACTTCGGTCCTATGGCTTCTGCGATCAACTTTGGTCAAATTGTTGTGCATGTGCGGCCCTCTTGCAGCTAGCTCAACTCTAGTCAAACTCGACCAAAAACACTTCGGTCAACTCAAGTCAAACAGAGACATAACAACTCAGTCAAACAGCCAACCCGTCCTTTTCTCCACACGTGCAGTTGTCCAAGAGACCTCAGAAAAATGAAGAAGAAACTCGCTTGGTGGAGAAAAAGAGATGTCACATTATTTATATATACTAGTCAAATGGAGTTAGATTAACCCAAGGGACACACTTTCATGAGTTGGGTCGACTTGTCTTCCCAAAAATAATATTTTATTTTATTTTCTTTGACCGACTTGGAAACCTCTTTGGCATGCAAGAATACTTCTCAATGCTACACAAAAATCAACACTCCCTCTTAGCAAGGGAGATATTCTCCTTAGTCGCAACAGATTTCTCCTTAGCTAAAATTTTTCCTCCACAAGAAAAGTTTATGAACTTGCTATGTTGATGCATGTCTATAGATTACTCCATCCTTGAGTAACCAATGTGACTTCTCACATGTACATCTATAGATCACTACATCCTGGAGTAGGTGATGTTAGAACTTCCCGAACCCAGCACCTGATATTCGATTCCTAGCAATTATTAACTAAATGAATACATAGCTAAGTTCCTAACCAAAATATTTAGCGAAAGCAAAATTACTCGATCTGAATCACATACACATAAACAAATTTATGCCCAATCAACAATTCTTCATTAATAAATTAATCACGGAACTTACTTGGGCTCCTGTCCTAGGATAATGGCCCAACTAAGAAAATACAAAATTAATCACCAGCCTCACTACACTCTCTCAGACCAGCACATGCTCATTGAGAAGCCTCTCTCAATCTTGTGATGTTGTTGTGTCTTAGATCCTCACTTTAGGCTCAATTTATAACTTTCCTAAGCTAATATTGACGACCAAAATTAGCTCGTCAAGTTAACTAATGATAAGTGACTTTTATTTAGTTAACTTTCCTATCTTTATCTTTCTCTACTTTAACTCAATTACAAGTCATAAATTTAGCTTGCTTTACATGAAAATCTCATGCATGTTACATGCAACACATTTGCATGCATGCAACTCACTTGCACACTCTGCATGTCACATGCAAGCTCCTAAAGAGGCAAATCAAGGTCCTTCTAGTCAAGACATGAGACTAGAAGTACCTTCCAAGCTACAAAACTCAACACTCCCTCTTAGCGAGGAAGGTACTTTTGGAAGAACCTCCTCCACCTAGATTTGTCTCCAACACCACCACGTTATCCGCTACTATAATTTCTCCCTCTGAACAAGAAGACTTCTCTGTTTCCTGCTTCAGAATTTGATCTCAAGCCTTGTTCCTTTCAACCATGCTCCTAGGATCTTGCTCCTGAGCATCTAACAATCTCAAATCATACCAGCAAAGGCTCCTAGCAGTACTTGAAGAATCACTCTTCCTCACCACCTGTTCCGTCTCATTAACTGACACTTATCCTATATCTAAGATCCCCTCAGATATACCCACAGGTTGTCCTAGCAACCTATATGACTGCCCTTGTTTGATGACAAACACTACAACTACATCCAAGGTCGCTCCCTCTGAATATAGAAGCACTTGTCCATCACAAAACAAAACGCTATATCCAACATCTTCCAAGGTTGATACTGAAAGCACGTGTACCATCAACCCTGGAACAAACAACATCCCTGCCACCTTCAGAAATCCTCTTGATGCTAGCTGGAATCTGACACATCCGACCACCTTTACTACATGCATGGTACTAGTCCCACTAAACACACAGCAATCTAAGCTCGTCTTTGAAATACTGCAGAACACTAACCTCATTCCCGTCATGTGACTTTATGCTCTATTGTCCTCATACACAATCGCACTTCTATCAAAAAAATAGGCAACTAGAGCAAATTCTTTCTCAAATTTCTTGGTAAAGTCATCAATCTCAGTTGATGCTGATGCAACAACCTAATCCACCTCATTCTTCTTGTATGGACCTTGGCTTGCATAGTGACCAGTCTTGTGATACGCAAAGCACTTCACTTTGTTCATGTCCTTCACAGAAGCAGGTCCCCCACTTCCCTTTACTTTACTTTCGCTCTTTATAGCGAGAGCAAAATTCTCCCCATCATCCTTACCATCATGTTGCCCTGCAATTTTTTAAACATCTCCTTGTCTCTTCCTATACGAAATCATCCCACAATCTATCCCAACTGGGCAGGTTCTCCCATGCAACAAACCCATCAACAAAGACATCCCATTTCGGACGAAAGCCACTCAAGGTTGATCTAACCAACTCTTCACTATCAATAGTTTCCCCCACTGTTGCCAAGTCATCTCTAATCTAAGTATCCTAGTTAGATATGATGCAACTATGTCAGTTTCAGACATCTTGGCATTTCTTAGTTTCTCCTTCAACACCATCCTTTTAGCTTGGTTAAGGATGCCCACATCTTAAAGGCATTCTTCTTCCCCGTCACATGAGGTATAATATGGTCTTTAATGAAGTCCAGGATTATTCTCTTAGAATTCACATTCTTCATATTAAACTCAGCCAATTGATTAGCATATGTGGGAATTTGGACAACCTTCTCCATGATGTCCCACAACTCCTACTCCTCAAATAAAGAAACAATTCGCTCCTTCCATGGGCTGAAATTTCCTACCCTATCTAATCGATCCTTGTAATGTAACCCAGTAGTCATCCTTGTCAAACTGGCCAACAGTTAATTTTTATTATTAACTGGCTAACCTACTACCTCACTCTGACCTGCACCCCTTTTTCTTAGTATTATTATTTTCCTTTTTATAAAAATGGGCCCCTTTTCCTTCTTTTCCCCATTTTTTATTTTGACTCAAAAACTTTGCTCGTACAAAACAAAACAAAAATCTCTCGGCACCTAAAAAAAAGTTCTTGTTCATATGATCCTAGCTCTAGCTATTCAATACATCCCAACAACTATAATTCTGAGATCGATTCAGAGTTGGGGCTTTGATACCATGTTAGAATTTCCCAAACCTAGCACCCGGTATTCAGTTCCCAGCAATTATTAACTAAACGAATACACGACTGAGTTCTTAACCAAAATATTTAGCGGAAACAAAATTACTCTATCTGAATCACAGACACATACACAAAATTTTGCCCAATCAAGCGTTCTTCATTAATAAATTAATCACGGAACTTACTTGGGCTCTCGTCCTAGGATAATGGCCCAACTGAAAAAATACAAAACTGATCACTAGCCTCACTGCACTCTCTAGGACCCAACACATGCTCAGTGAGAAGCCTCTATCAATCTTGTGCTACTATTGTGTCTTAGCTCCTCACTTTAGGCTCAATTTGTAACTTTCCTAAGTTTAGATTGACAGCCAAAATTAGCTCGCCAAGTTAATTGATCATAAGTGACTTTACTTAACTTTCCTATCTTTAGCTTTCTCTACTTTAACTCAAGTACAAGTCATAAATTTAGCTTGCTTTATATCCACATATCATGCATGTTACATGCAACACATTCGCATGCATGCAACTCACTTGCATACTCTACATGTCACGTGCAAGCTCCTAAAAAGGCAAATCGAGGACCTCCTAGTCAAGACACAAGACTAGAAGTACCTTCCGAGCTACAAAACTCAATAGACGATGTGACTCCTCACATGCAAGTCTATAGATCACTCAATCCTGGAGTAGGCAATATGAGTATCATGGGCCAATTTCCCTTGGCCAAATAGCATGGCCCGCCAAAGTCCTTTATGGCTCCTCAAGTAAATGTATCAATCTCCTTTGGTCAAATCAACATGACCCAGCCAAGGTCCTTTATGGCTTGTCAAGAGAGGATCTGCCCCTAGACCATTCACCCCTAGTCAAAACAGCATGGCCTAGCCAAAGTCCTTTATGGCTTCTTAGGGGAATTTCACCTATCTACTCTGATCAAATCAGCATGACCCAGCCAAGTCCTCCTGGCTTCTTAGGAGAAGATTTGTCCAATCCTACAATTTCCCTAGGCCATTCAGCGCTTGTCAAATCAGCACGACCCAGCCAAAGTCGTTTATGGCTTCTCCGGTGAATGTATCCATCTCCCCTGGTCAAATCAAAATGACCCAGCCAAGTCTGTTTAGCTTCTCAGGAGACGGGTTGCCCAATCTTGCAGCGGCATCAACACTCCCTCTCAACGAGGGAGACATTCTGCATCACACCAAGCTTGTCTCTAAGGTATACAAACTTCGCTCTAGACAGAGCCGTGGTGAGAATAACTGCAATATGCTCACTTGTGGATATGTAATGGAGATTCACTACTTCCCTCTTGTTGGAAAATGTAACTAGGTTCGGTCTTCATTAATGTATTTGAGCCATCATGTATTGTACTTGTCAAAAGAATAAAGAAAAGAATTTTTATTATTGTAACAATGACTTATTAAAGCATGGGTTTCATGCTTGGGTCACCATTATATTAGTCAAAGTCCCCATTGTGGACTCTTAAGATTAATATTGAGTTTATAGAGTTATTGTACATTCAAAGAGACCCTTCTTGGGCTTTTGAATCATGTAAAAAGGTTTAGTATTGAGTCAAATATAATTTATGTATCCTCGACACCAAGTCGGCCTAGAAGAGATCAAGTCAGCCTCAGGACACCTATTCGACCTCCCTTGAAGCCTATAAATAGAAGCAAGTTGAATTCATTTAGAGCAACTCATCTCAAGCAAGTTCGATATCTCCAAGGAATTTGGAGAAGTGCGAAGTGGGTCTAAGAAGATCAAAGGAAGTGCGAGTTAGGTGGAGTCTAAAGAGATGAAGAAAATCGAAATTTTGGTGCCTCTTTCTCTCTCTCTTTCGTGCCCTAGTTTGGGAGATCAAAGTCTTCCAAGTTTCGTTGAAGGCGGAAGCTGCCTGATGTCAAAAGCTGCTACATAGTCAAGTTGCTGGAAAAGAGGTTGAAGATCTGGGAGGCTGACTTGGTGTGGAGGGAAGGTTTGGTCTTTATCTAGGGTGAAGAGTCTCAAAGAATACTATTGAAAGGAAGAGAATTTTGACTGGGTTTTTCCCTCGAGGGGAGTTTTGCCCCGACATAGTGTCTATATTTGGTGTCCATTATTTTATGTGCTTTTTCTATGGTAATTGCTTAATGAACTAAAAGAAAAAAGATATAAAGAAAACTAATAAGAAGTCAAAAACATCACAAGTAATTATCAAGTATAAGAAAATATTTCTACCTTTCTAATTTTCTCACACCTCTACACCATGTCTCGAATAAAGTGACCTGATCAAATTGTCCTACAAGAAGCCTTCGACGCTACACTCCTTCACAACTTGCGACACTAGTTGTGATATGCTCCTCCTCTGATGTACTAACTGCAACAAAAGCCTACTTCTTGCTAAACCAGGATATCATAGCCGATCCTAAGCTGAAGCAGCACCCCGAGGTGCTTTTTTTGTCCTCTGCACTCCTAGCCCAATCTAAATCTGTATATCCCTATAGCCTCACTTCACCACCTGAGATATATATCAAACTATATCCAATTTTACCAAGTTGGTACCTCAACACATGTTTTTCCACATGCCTTGGCGCAACCATAAACTAACCAGCTTCCTTCACCGGATCCATCACCATAGTTGCTTTCTAGTTACCCTGACAAGGTGCTCCCTCTAATACTGAAGCAAATCTTCTTGTGGCAATCTTGGACACTCCCTCAATCACTGAAGCCAATGTTGCATGACCCATACTCGGAATGGCATATCACTCGCCAACTCAGGAAAACTCAAGAAAGACTGCAAATAGCAAAAAACTAAAAAATATCTCTTTTTTTTGCATAAAAGATAAACTAATGGCATTTCCAACACATGCAAGTTATAAAACCATGCTTTACACAACACTTCATATCATCATCTCATAAAATATGATCATTATAAGTTATAACATAACACAACTGAGATTTGTATTCAAAAATTTTGAGAGTAAACTAAAAAATGATTTCATAAACAAAATAACATATGGTAGCAAATTGCAAGTTCTCCACAAATCATAACATAATTAGAAAACCAAAAATAGACAGTGTCTCCATGTGCAATGTCATGTCTCATGCATCAACACAAGGATGCGTAGAATAAGCCTTGAGGAGCTAGTGCCAACATCAATGGGCTCAAACAACAACTGTGAGGAAGGTGTGTTTGGAGTTTCCATTTGAGAAAATGGCAGACCGGAGAGATCTTGTGTCTCCTCATCAAACCAACTCAAATCATCAGTAGGCAACTCCTCCACAACCCATTCAGACTCTAGATCAATGTCATCCAAAGCAATTGAATCAAAATCCTTTTAGCGCATTTGTTTAGTGAGCAGCCGAAGGTTGTAATAGATGTAGACCAACTTTCGCAACTGCTCATGCTCCAACCTATTACGCTTTTTGCTATGGATGTACTCAAACACTGACCAATTGTGCTCACATCCTGAAGCGCTGCAAGGCTATCTTTGAACTTTGATTGCACATTCTTGCAATTTTGGTGCCTCAGTGCCATAATCTATCCACCAATTGGCTATAAAAAACAACAAAAGAGTTTAGAGTGTTGCAAATTGCAATTCCAAGCTTAAAGAATTTAGAGAATTTAAAAATGAATCTTACATGGCATTTTCTTGTCCCTTAGTCGTATGGTTGAGCTAAATCCAAACATGCCAGATGCTTTCTTGTCCATGTCTTGTTGCAAATTGATTGTGTCTTGAATTTCTTGGCTCGGCAACATCCTCTAAATGCATATCATGACACCTCTCATCACCTCGGGATCTCTTTGGATATTAGACCCCTCATTGTAGAATATGCTTGGATTTGGATATGCTCCCATTGCATGCAACGGTGAATGTAGTTGTCTATCCCACCTGGAATCAATAATTTCCCATATAGGGAGATAGATGAATCTCCCCTATAAAAAGCCTTGATGGCCTCTTTGGCCCTATCCATACCCTTGTAAATATAGCCCATTAGAGGCTTGTCTCCATCCATGATCCTCAAGAATCTCAGAAGGGGCTCGATTAAGCTAACAATCTCGATGACTTTCTCCAACAAGTCCTCTTTGAAGACAGACACCTTCACAACCATGGCATCTGATTTTGTGCAACCTTCCCAAAACACCCATTGTTGGCTACAAAACATCTGTCTCAAAGCTTGGTACTCATTCAAAAGGATTTGGAGGGAGAGGAAATTAGTGGCAAACCGTGTGACAGCGAGCCGACTGAGCTCACCCTCTATGAATTCTCTCATAAGACTCAGCACCCAAGCATGGTTATAAATGTACTTTGTTATTTGTTTACACTCTACAGCAACATCTTGCACCCACGGCAACTTTTCGATGTCCTCTAAAACCAGTCCTATGCAATGGGCAACACATGGGCTCCAAAAAAAGGTAGGATATTTTTTGGTTTGTATTCTTCTAGCTGCCACATAATTTGAAACATTGTCCGTGATTACCTGGACAACATTTTTTCCCCAACTTCCTCCACAACCTCTGACATCATTGAAAAAATCAGATTGCATCCTTTACATGTGAAGACGCATCAATGGACTTTAGGAACATGGTTCCTTTAAAGCAAGCGACAATAAAGTTGATGATTGTTCTTCGCGGGATCTTTGCAAGTCCTATACTCCCAGGCTTCATCAAGAGGCCTTCTAGACTTGGATTTACCCTTAGGAGCCATGGAATCAAGATGACAATCTACTTTCAGACAAAATTTTATTAAAAAATTGTAAATTTTTTTAATTGCAGAGACTTGCAATAAAAAAAGTCCACAGAGGCCTGTAACAACACAATGTTGTTAAAGGCGTCTGTGGGCATGTCTCAATGTCGCAGAGGCCTACAAAAGCATCGAGCAAAGGGCCTGTTGCAGGGCTCTGCAGCCCTGAGACAGGGCCACAAAGGCCTGCAACAACACAATGTTGTTATAGGCCTTTGTGGCCTTGTCTTAGGGTTGTAGAGACCTGCAACAACCCTTTGCCCAATGCTATTGCAAGCCATTGTCCAGTGTTACAGGCCCACAAGAATTCTAAATATTAAATAAATAAATAAACAACTTTTAAATTTTTTAATCTGTTATCAGGGGGTCCTAAGCTCTAACACAAGCTTGCAAGACCCCTGATAACAAGTTTAAACAATTAAAATAAAAAATAATTAATAACCAATTATAAAAATAAAAAAAATAAAACAAAAAAAAAAATGTTTAAAGTTTTAAACCTTGAATTATAACAAAGTTTTAAAATTTTTAAACTTTTTTAAAATATAGGCCCGCAAGCGCCTGCGACAACCGAAGTGACGCCACTCCGACTGTCACAGGCCCCTGCAAGCCTGTCATAACCTGAAAAATGAATTTAAAATATAAAAAAAATAAAAAATTTCAAATTGAAATAATCGATTGAGACACCTACCTTGATTGTTGCCTATCGAATGGTTGTTGGATGTTGGAGGAGACTCAAGAGCTACTGGATCGTCACTACTTGATCGTGAAGTGAAGTGACTCCTTCAACAAGTAGATTCCCTCTTTAATAGGAAAAATGGCAAGAAGTGTGAGTATGTCGAGTCAGGGCGAGTTTGACTGATTTTGACCAAGTCCACCAATTTCCAAGTATGAGGGACTGAGGATAGCCGAGTGGCTCATTTGGTGGTCGACTCGACCATACTTGGCCCACTCGGCAAGTAATTATTGAGTCTTGCAGGATTAATTAAAGCATACTCGACTATATGGCCTAGTTCGTTCATAGAACGCATACATCTCCTAGAGACCTCCTGTCTCGGAGCATCTAGTCTAACAATCTCAACCCATGACATCCTCTTGGAAGATTGCTCCTTCCATTATGCCTGACTATCTACTTCCTCGAAACTGGAAGCTCTTCCGGTCATCTAGCACGGTCCTGGATGTCCTAACAATCTGTACAATCCTCCTTCTCGAACATCAATCACTCCTGCTAAGTCTATGCTCAAGCCCTTAGGCCATACAAGAACCTAACCATCTAGCAATTGGAGCAAAAATCTCCTTATAGTCCACTCCCTCTTTCTAGGAGAAACCTCTTGCCAAAAAAATTGCTTGTATACTACCATTTGTTGCCTAAATCATCACCTTGGCAGCCTCCACAATATACCTATTCTTCCTATCTACAAACTCCATTCAAGAGGCCATGGAATAAAAAATCATACCAAGCAAAATACAAGGACAAGAGGCTGACCAAAAATAAAAAATAATAATATTCAAGAGAAAAGTATGACATACTTATCTCTTGATTAAGGAAGAAATTGTTGAGGATTGTCAACTCCCTCCCTAAAAACCTATAAGAGAGTCTTGGAAACCGATCATGCGCCTAGAGGCATAATTGCCCTCAAGCATTATTGGTAGTAGCTCCTAAAGGAATAATTCCTTTGACTTCTTCTGAGGTGGATGCTCATCATCAACAACAACAACACTAGTTGTTGATGCATAGTGTCCAAAATTTTGACAAATGAAGCACTTGACCTTTAACATATCGTTCTTTTGATCTTGAACAGGAGCGGGCCTTCTACCTATATTCTTCTTATCAAACTTTCGAAAGTTCCTCCTTCCTTTTCCTTGTGTGAGCTGCAAGAGCTTGAGTTTCTTCATCCTGCAGATTCTGCAAGTTATTCCTGGATAGAAATCTAGTTTCCTCTTGTACACAATCAATGCATAGCTTATCAAAATTGGGTTATTTTCTCATGCACAAATTCCCTGAATAAATGGCTCCCATGAGGAGGGAAATCCATTAAAAGTCATTGTAACAAGCTTTGTATTATCAATGGTATCTCCAATGGCTACAAGTTCATCTCTGATTTGGGAGACTCTCATAAGATATGAGACAACTGAATATGATCTAGTCATCATGACATTACGGAGATGATTTCTCAAGGTTAACTTCCTACTAGTGTTGTTGCTCTCATACAATCCTACCAAAGCATCATATACTTCCTTGGCAGTCTTCAATGCAGCAACATGAGGAATCAAGTGGTCCTTTATGGAATCTACCAAGATTCTCTTAGCCTTGGCTTCATTCTTCTTATACTTGGCTTTCTCCTCAGCTCCCTCTAGCTCTGGAATGACTTTCTCCACATGATCCTAAAGCTCATTCTCTTCCAAGATAAGGAGTATCTTGGTCTTCCAAGATCTGAAGTTGATGGCACCATCTAACCTGTCTTCAACTCTGAGACTTTGTGCCATTTTGACAGGGGATCCAAAAGCAGTCAAGCAACTGAACACTGGTCTCTTAGGCTGACTTCAATGGCTGCTCTTTCAACAAAGCTCTGATACCATATTGAATTTTCTACAAGAGCACAGTAGAATACTATTTTCTGCCAGATAATTACTACCTAATGATTTTCACACAGTATTCTTATGCCACTGATATCATTGAGCAATTACACTTCAGAAAATATCAACAGTGAATGCAGCAGAAACAGTAAAGATCATAGAAAGACAGCCATGCACAAAGAAACAATATTTTTACCTTGGGAAACCCAATTTTGGGAGAAAACCTAACAACTTTTCTTTAGGAGAAATTATTCTTCAGCAAGGTTTACAAATCCAATTTGCCAAGAAATCTGTGCCAAGTACAAATCCAATACCAGTCAAAACCTGACAAAGTAGCAGCAAGTCAGCGCTGGTCAAACCAGCCAAGATGCTCAGACATCAATGCTGGTCAAAAAGTCAAACTTCAGTCATGTGGCTCCTACAGTCAACTGCGGTCAAATTGTTGTGCACATGCGGCCCTCCTGCAGCTTGGTCAACTTTGGTCAAACTCGGCCCAAAACAGTTCAGTCAATTCGGGTCAAACAGAGAGAGAACAACCCAGTCAAACAGTCAACTTGTCCTTCTTTTCTCCATAGGTGCAGCTGCCCAAGAGACCTCAGAAAAATGAAGAAGAAACTCACATGCTTGGTGGAGAAAAAGAGATGTCACGTCATTTATATATACTAGACGAATGGGGACAAATTAACCCAAGGGGCACACCCTTTCATAAGCTGGCCGACTTGTCTTCCCAAAAAGAAATTTTTATTTTTATTTTCTTAGGCTGACATGAAGACCTCTTTGGCATCCAGGAATACCCCTCCTGATGCTACACAAAAATCAACAACAATCTTCACACATCCCCCATGCATGTTTTCCCACTCCTGCACTGCATTGTCCCAGAAATTTCGTGGAAAACTGATTTTAACTGAACAGCTTCTGAAAGTATGCTTAGGTACTAATTAACACAGCTCAATCTATTTGATGGTTTGTAAATTATAAGAAAAAAATATTTTGGTTGAATGTCAAACGTAGTTTTACCTATCAAAAATTGACAGTACACTCAGCTGATCATAGGAGTGAAAAAACAGTGTATATTAGACTGAAAAATTATAAACATGAGGCTGCTTATGGGAAAATGAATAACATACCTTACTAGACTTTGCATGTGTCACAGAAAATTGGGTCTGATCCTTTATTATTGGTAAAGTTGCATCAATAGTTCCATCTTTATTCTGAAAACAGTTGCAAATATACAGGATAGAGCTACTGAATCAAACTAAAAATTTCCATACTTGTCAATCTTGTGAATGATACAAATTATAAAAGAAACATTTTAAAATGCAATAAGAAATACCTTGTGATAAAAATATAAATTACCATCTGCATGCGCAGCCAGGAAAAAGCCATCTCCTCCAGGCACCCAGGCAATAGCGGTACAACGGCTGTGAAAAGCACAAGGGAATAACATGGAACCTTAGCCACCAAATAAGGTAAGTTTAAAGATGCCAACCATTTCAGCCCCAAGAGGAAAGGAACAATTAGCATACTGTTGAGAATGTCAATGACAAATAGGTTGGCCTGCGTCTCTACAAATTACAAAAGAAAAATAGCATTCCAGTCAAGATAAACATGCCACTGAGAACTATTCACATTTGTAAGCAAGCAGAGACCCAGGGTTAGAATCAAAATACCCTAAAATTTATGCATCTAATACAGTAGCACCCAAAATCAAAAAGCAATTACTCGGCGCTGGATAGGCTTCCTTTCATTTTGAGTTGGCAATGATCAGGGCTCAAACAAAATTCCATGTTTATTAGGAACCCGCATTCTGACTGTTGCAAAAATAATATACAATATGATCTTGGAGGTCCAGTTAAGCAAGCGAAAACAAACTAAAATCTTGAGAAACTGCCTGACAGTCAAAGACATCAGAAGTGGCTAAAAACAGCTCAGATTCAGCTCCAAAAACAGACCCAGACTGGAGTCTTACTAGCTCAAACTTAAAACCCAGGAGCATATTAGCATTGCCACAAGAACAGCCACATTTCCAAATCACTTGGAACGGCATCTACCGCATTCAAATTTGTTGTAAGAAAACATTCCTCAATTGTCTGTAAAGAATTTGGGGTTTAAGGATTTCGGAATTGGAAAGGGAACTGTTAGTTCAGACTGAATTGATTATAGTACGCTACTGTTCATTTTTAAACTAGAACCTCCAAAGAGTCGAGACTCATACAGTTATGTGTATGGGTACAACATGCTCTCCAGGAATTAACAAATTAGTATTTACATTTCTAATAGAATAAAACCTCAAGTTATAATGATTGCACATATTCAGTGATTTAATTGAGGAATCTACCCTTCAAAACAAATAAAGACGCATCAAGAACAACTAAAAACAAACTTGCTACCAGAACAAGATGTTAAGTGAAATTCCCAGAGCTCAGATCTAGATGAAAATAAAGTTTTTAAGCTTGAAAGCACTGTATTCTTTACTAACATAGGATCAACAATGAGGAAAGAGAACACACCACCACATCAAATACAGAGAAAGTGTCTCTGTTTTAATAATGCAATAACAACATCAAACCCCCCCAGGGCTGATAACTAAGCATAATATATATAATCCAAGAACAGAAATGTGCTAGAACATTTCAAAGGAAGAACAGAAATGCGCTAGAACATTTCAAAAGGATCCATCTATAGACACAAGGGGCCCGCTCCATACATTTGGGAGGTCAACCTATCTGGTGTATAGAATGCAGCAACGCAAGGCCTACCTTATTTCAAAATTCAAATATCTTGAAGCTAAGATGTTAAATTCTAGAACTTTGAACATCCAAATAAGAAAGTGAAAACAAACTTAAATCTTGAAAAAGTGCCTGACAGGCAAAGGCATCTGAAGTCGCTAAAACAGCTCAGATTCAGCTATAAAAAAAGGCTCAGCCCCAAGTCTTGCCAGCTTAAAATTAAAACCTAGAAGCATTCGGGCAGAACTAGAATTCCCCAGTCACAGATGAAAGGATATCTCACCCACTCAACGGATGTACGACTTCACTGCCAAAAAAATGGCCATATTTCCAAAACAACTGGAAGGGCATGAACAACTTTCAAAGCTTCCACAAGAAAACATTCCTCAAATTTCTGAAAAAACTCGTGGACTTCAGGATTTCAAAATTGTTAGGGGAACTGACAGTTCAGAATTTCAAAATTGTTAAGGGAACTGTTCATTTTCAAAATATAAGCTCCATAGACTGTCTGGACTCTGTCATATTGTCAAGTGAATGGATACGGCACGCTCTCCAGGAACTAACAAAACAGAATTCAATGAAACAAAAACTCAAGATATAATGATTGCACGTATCCAGTGCTTTCATTCAGGCACCTACCCTACAAAAACAATTAATGATGCACCAATCATAACTAAAATCAAACTTGCTATCCACACAAGATGTTATGTGAAACTACCAGAGCTCCAGATCTAGATGAAAACTAAGTTTTAAATCTTGGAATGTGTATATTCTTACATAAGACCCACAATGGAGGAAGAGAACACACCACGACATCAAATATGGAGAAGCTGTCTATTTTTTAAGAACACGATAACTACATTGAAACCCCTAGAATTGATAACTAAGCATTATATATATATATATCCCACCACAGTAATATGCTATAACTTTTGAAACGGATCCACATATATACACAAAGGCCCATCTTCATGCATGAAGGAAGTCACCATCCTGGTGCAACTGCAAAGTATGAAGCCACCTGAAGCCCATCCTATTTCTATGATATTGAAGCTAAGATCTTGAAGTCCAGAAGTTTGAAGCTCCAGATAAGAAAAAGAAAACAAACTAAAAATCTTGAGAAAGTACCTGAAACTCAAAGACATCTGATGTGGCTAAAATAGCAAAGATTCAGCTACAAAAAGATGCCAAGCCCCAAGCCTTAATGGCTTAAAATTAAAACCCAGAAGCACCCTGTCATTGATTAAAAAAGACCATATTTTCAAAGAATTGAAAGGGCATTATCATCTTTCAAATTTGCCACAAGAAAACATTCCGAAGATTTCTGCAAATCCTTTTCGGTCTCAGGATTTCAGAACTGGTACAAGAACTGTCAGTTCAAACAGAATTGATCACAGTATGTTACTATTAATTTTCTGACTACAAACTCCATAAAATGTCATATATGTGAACTGTAATGGGGTACAGTATACTCTCCAGAAATTAATAAATTACATAACACAACAAAACCACAGGATGTAATGTGTGCATATTCACTGCTCTAATTAGGGTATCTAGCCTTCGGACAAAATTAAGACACACCAATCATAACTACAAGCAAACTTGCTATCAGCATAAACCAGAGCACCAGATCTTGATGAAAACTATGTTTCTAAGCTTGATATGTGTTGCTTACATGAGATCAACAATGGAGGAAGAGAACACACCACAACATCAAATAAGGAGCTAATGTATATGTCTTAAGAACACAGTTAGTACATCAGAAATCCCTAAGACTGATAACTAAGCATTATATTTAAAATCCATGCACAGTGCTGTGATATAACTTTTGAAAGAGATTCATGTATAGAGACAAGAGCTCCTCTTCATATGTGAGGGAAGTCATCATATCTGGTCTATAGTATGAAGCCCGCCTTATCTTAAACAAGTTACGGCATATCACAGTATTATCATATGTTGAAATTCTGATGTTCTATGCTGTAACATTTACTTATTACAAAACTTCTTTCTATTGTAATATCAGTTAAGCAATTGTAGATAGAACATAAACCAAATGCACAATAGAAGACAGTCAAGAACAAAATGAGATAGAGAATTTAGGTCCAATGACCAGGGCAAAACTCCACAAGGGGAAAACCCAACCAAATTCTTTTTCTATTAGATATCAATTGTTCAGAAGAGATACAGAGTACAATGAGAGATCAAGAGAATGAGTAAGTTCACCCAAATTTGAACAAACTGAAGCATAAAGATTACTAGTAGCAGCAGCAAATGCAAACATTGAACCAACCTTCCCTTCAACTGAATCCACATCGAAACACCGAATCAACCTTGGCTCATCAAGTCCTGCTCTTACTCTCCAAGTCTCTTTCTCACAATCTTCTTCAAGTCTCTCTAACTCTCTCTCTCTGATCTCAAGTTCGAATTCTTCTTTCACAACGCACTAGTAAGGTGAGATGATATGAGACACATGTATATACGAGGTGCAAAAAATTCATGCCATAAAGGAGGTACAACTCGCATGCCATGAGGTAGGTGCAATGCATGCCTTTTTGGGAAAAGTAACTTATGCCATTAAGGAGAGGCAATGCATGCCTTAGAGAAGCGGAACTTATGCCATTAAGGAGTGTCGTCATTTAGGAGAGAAACGTATGACTTAAATGAGGAAAGTGTAACATATGCATTGATGAGGGTTTAAGAGGAATCTTTCATGACAGGCCTTTAATGAGTGTGTAAGAGAGAGTGTAACATATCCATTAAGAGAGAGAGAGAGAGAGTAATGTAGTGCTATGTGAGTCATCAACGAGAGAGGTGCGAAATGATTGAGTGTCATGAAGGAAAGGGGACTTGAATTTCCTTTTGATAATAATAATAATAATGATGATGATGATTAAGTCAAAATTGAACTATTATGATTGATTAATGATAAGTTAAGTGATTTTCCATGAACTATACTTGATTACCAATTGATGTAAGGTGATTTACTATTTTTGGAAAGTCATACTTGAGATGCTAGACATGACTTTCTAAATTTAGAAAGTCAGTCAAAAATGAGTTTTTATTTAAAGAAATTCATCCCTCAGCTGCCAATTTTCAACACCATAATTAGGTTAAAACCAAAAGCATGAATCTAATGGAAACAGATAATATAACCATGAACAGAGAGAACGAGTGTCAATAAACAGCTATAGTGTTGAACCTATAAACAATTAAGGAAGACCTTAAACTGTTGAAAAATGGCAGCTAAGGGGTGAATTTCCTTGAATAAAATTGCATTTCTAACTATTCTAGAGTGACTTTCTAAAAACAGAAAGTCGTGTCTATCATTGCAACCATGACTTTCCAAAATTGGTAAGTCACCTTGCTTCAATTGGTAATCATGTATAGATGATGAAAAATCACTTAACTTATCCTTAATCAATCTAAATTCTTTAATTTTTAATTTAATCATCAATTATTAATGTTATTATTATTACACTTATGATACTATAATATTATATAAAGAGGAATTACATGTCACCTCTCTTACTTGGCACTCTCAATCATGTCACTTCACATCTCTCTCTTCGATGGCAAAGCGAACTCTCTCATTCAATGAATTACTCACTCTCTCTCTCTTAATGGATTCATTCCTCTCTCTTTAATGCTCTTATGCACCTCTTACACTCTCTTACACACTTTAATGACTCATCATAAAAAGATTCCTTTTACACCTCTTTAATGCATATGTTACACTTCTCCTTAATGGCTCGAATTACTAAGGCATCTGTTCTTCTTCTTTATGGCACAAGTCATTAAGGCATCCATACTCCCACATGATGGCATGAGTTACTAAGGCAAGTGTACCTCCTATATGGCATAAGTTACACTCCTATTTTGGCATATGTAACTTATCCTAAAGGCATGAGAGTTACTAAATGAATTCGATCTCCTTGCTCTTCCTATATATTTGTGCCTCTCATCCTCTCTACCACTCACTGTGTCTTATTTAGTTCTTGGTTGTCTTTTATCATGTATATGGTTTATGTTCAATCTACAATTGTTTAACTAAAATTGCAAATTAAATAAGTTATTGGATCAAGTAATTGTTACAGCATAGAACTCCAGAATTTCAACATGGTATTAGAGCTTTGGTGAAGACAAGTGTTGTTCCAACCCATTTTCTGTTGAAATATATTTTGTTGTCCACTCTATTTATAGCTCATTTTCTATTGAAATATCAAGAGTTATCCACTCTGTTTACAGCCAATTTTCTGTTGAAATATCAAGTGTTATCCACTCTATTTGCAACCCATTTTCTGCTAAAATATCACTTGTTGTTCCTTCTACTTGCTGCTCATTTTTCTGTTGAAATATCTCCTCTTTTGCTACTGAAATATCTCATTTGATGTTGAAATATCTCTTGTTGTCCATTTCTATTTGCTATTGAAATTTGAGCAAATCAAGATGTCTTCCTCTTACTTTAAGAATAAAGAAAAGTTCATTGATACTTCAAACTTCTTCCCTTGGAAGGCCAGATTGGATATTACTCTTAAGTAACATGATGTTCTAGAGCATGTTGAAGGAGAGATAGCATAACCAACCAAAAGCTCCAATGTTGCTATCAAGGTCTGTTAATTTTTGGTATGTTCTATGCTTAGAGCAATTTATTTCAATTTTCACAGTTAGCTCAATATCTTTTCCAGATTAACGATCACATCAACATTAAAGTAAACTGCAGATAGAACATAAACATAAATTGCAAAAGACAAGCCAAGACAAGAGGACACAAGATGTGGCACTAACAAGGGACAAACTCCAATGTGGGGAAACCCTTGATCAATTCTTCTTATATGTTCTTCAATAGTTTAGCACAGAGAGAGAGAGAGATAGTACATATACAACAAAAGTCAACATTTTGACTTACCTAAATAAGAGCATAGATCATCTCTATGTAGATGGTACATGAGGTAGTTGAGCTCAGTTGAAGACAAGTTGCTTCAACTGATTCTCCCAAGTGACTCCATCACCATGATGCACCTATCATTCTGTTGCTCCTCATCATCATGTTGCACCTCACCATGCTGCACCATGTTGCACCCATCCTCACTATGCTGCATCTCATCATGCTTCACCAATCATGACTGTACCCATCATTGTACTGCATCATGTACCATTGCTCCACCATGTACCTGCTGCACCAAGTATCATTGTTGTCCCAAGTACCATTGTTGCACCTTGCTGCACCATGTACTTGTTGTCCCATATGCCATTGTTGCACCATGCTTGCCACTGTTGTCCCATGTGGCATTGTTGCACCATGTTGTCACACTACTAGCACTGTTGTCCCACTGTTAGTGACATTGTCATTCCATGTTTTCCATATTGTTGTCCCAATTGTATTGTTGTAGCATGCCATCATGCTATCATGCTTCCCATGCATCTTGTTGCACTATCATGCATTCAAACTTCATGGGTCACCTTGCTGTCACATTCCTAGCACAGTTGTCCCACTGTCAGTAACTGTTGCTCCTATGATTGTTGGCAGCACCGTGCTTGTTGCTGACCCATTGTAACCTACAGCAACCCAACATTGTTGTTGTCCCTACAGCAACCCAACATTGTTGTTGTCCCTACAGCAACCCAACATACTTACCTTGCCTCAGCCCTCTAGCAAAGCTTCACGGCCCTCCTTCCAATAATTCGGTCACCTGAAATGACCTTAAGACAGCCCTTCAAATGTTTGCCTTAGCTACGGCCTAGTCACGACAGGAGGGTCCCTTTACTCAGTTATCAACGTCCTTCTTGGCAAGCTGATCTAAGGCTGCAAAGACACATTACTATTGCCCTCCAACAGACCTTCAAGAAGTCCTTCAAATATGTCTTAAAACTAGGACTGTCTATCCACTAGCAAAAGCATCAAAACAATAGAATAGCCATACCTTGCTTATCAACAATATGTTGTCCTCCTTGTCCTTTAATTCTGTACCTTCCTCCGCAATCTCGGCCCTCTGGTTAGGGCTGACTATAACCACTGTTACAGCCCTAAAACTTGGTCGTCTAAGCTTCCAGGACTGCAGATTTTCTTCCCAAACATATCCTCCCTACTCGTTGTCCATTACACCACTTACAGCCCTCCTGATTAGGCTTTCATTCCCTCCAAAAGTCACCTACAGTTGAGCTGTTGCAACCCTCCTTCAACGAGCTCTCTTCCTCCACAAATGGACGTGTAGAGCTGTCATAGGCTAGGGATTGCTAGGACTGCGGCTAGGGCTTGCTAAGACCTCCTCCATAGCTACATAGATCCCTTCCATAGCTTTGTTGGCCTGTCTTCTTTGTTGTGGCTAGGGCAGCCTCCTTTCCTCCAACATCTAGGGCTTCCACTCCTAGATTTCTCTTCCACTAAAACCCAAAGCGAGTGGAGAGAAATCAAGAGAGAAGTGTGTGTGAAATGACTCTCAAGTCATCTCCTTTTATACTAAAACGTTGAGCACATGTGGGGGTTATTTGGTTGTTGGCCAACCTGGACGAATTGTCTTATAACACAAATAAATTCATAACTCCATGAATACTTATCAAAATCGGATGATCTTTAGATCAATCCTACACCTCTCGATGAGAGGGATCCAAGAAAAATATCAGCTGCCATAAATAAGATGACCCACATGGAGTTTGGCCCTAATTGCCAATTTTAACAAGGTCAGATACAAGAAAGGAGAAGTCAAGGCTAAAAAGATTATCCTTGATTCTCTTGGAGACCACCTCATCACTTATGTCTCCAACTTGAAAAAAACCAAAGAAATGTATGACAAGTTGATTGGAATGTATCAACCAATGTTGTGAAAATCGTGATCGGGATTAAATCGGCGCGGGGAACAAATCAGAAAAAATCGGAATTATCGGGAAAAAATCGTTTGGTACAAAAATATTAATTTTTTTTTCATTTTTTTTCAATTTTCTTAATACCTAAACCATCTACAACATAAAATAAATACATTGACACATAAATATGATAAAAAAACTAATATATAAGATGTTTAATATCATTTCTAGCGCTAAAATCACACATAACATTGAATCATGTCCTGAATAGTAAGTCCTGACTCCTGAGTCCCAACTCAGCCTCAAAATATCAACAAAAAATATGATAATGTATCTCATCATGTCATAATGTCATATACAATAAAATGAAAGTCTAATCCTATTGATTTCCTCTACCCCTCTTGCGAGAAAATGCCACAGCTTTCCCTTTCCCTCTAGATGTAGATGTTGGTGCCTGTGCTGGTGGAGATGGCAGTGGAGTCTGATGTGCTCTAGAAGTTGAAGAACTAGAAGTAGGAGCTATAGGAGGTAGACCACGTCCTCTACTGGTGGCAAGGGTAGCCCGGGTAGGTGGTGTCACCTAGAAACATTACAATCTCCCAATCCTGAAATCCTGAAAAACTGGTAAGTCTACTGGATTTTAAATGAAATCTAAAATTCTACTTTCTCCATATGAAATCCAATGAGGCTGGAACCACTCTCAAACATCTTGAGTCATTTCATGGTAATGTTAAAAATTTAAGTAAAATGATGAAAATGATGATTAAGGAGAATGTCACTTTTACTTTAAGAATTTAACATTACCATGAATAGCATATCCATACTAGGGCCTAGACTTGATCATTAAGCTGCCCCACTCAAAAATTATTTGTTTCTTTCAAAAAAAATTGCATGAAAAAACCCAAAAAAACGTTATAAAACTATGTTGTCGCAACCCCCGGCGATTTTTTAAGTTTTTATCGCGATTTTTTCGTTTTTATCGCGATTTTAGCGATTTTTTCAATAAAAATCTGGCGATTTTTTCATTTAATTATTGCAATTTTATCGGCAGAGGGAAAAAATCGCGATTTTTTCATTTTATCGCGATTTTCACAACACTGGTATCAACCGTACAACTTGAGTCAAATTCCTGCTTTGAAGAATCAGTTCAAGGACATTAAGAAGAATAGAGGAGTGACCATTCAAGCATATTTCATGAGGACATCAAAAATCAAAGATCAATTGTCAACTTCTGGTGAAGTTGTTTATGATAAAGAGTTGGTGTTGATTACACTTGGAGGTCTTCCTTCTTCTTGGGAAACTTTTATTACTACCATCAATAACAATGACAAGTTTCCTACATTTGATGAGCTCCTGGAAAAGTGCAGTCAAGAAGAGGCCAGAATGATTTCCAGAGGAAAAATTCCCAAGCATGAGGAGGGAGAACCTACTGTCTTTGTTGTCTAAGGCAAGAAGAAGAAAGGAAGAAGAGGCCATCACTATTTGAAAAATCTTGCTCCCAACAGTTCCTCTAAATGGAATAGAGACTTATCAAAAGTCCAATGCTACAATTTCCATAAGAATGGCCACTATGTTCATGATTGTCCAAAAAACAGAAGCACCAAGATCCAACTTCAACAATCGTTCCAACAAATCTGATTATAAAAGAAGAAGAGAAGTTATTTCTACTCGTAAAGAGATCTTTCATTCTTCAAGGACCCCAAGGTATGATAAAAATGCAGTTGAAACACAATCAGAATACTTTCTTGTTTCTGCTCTTTCTAGTTCCTCGTGCCTCAAGGCACTTTACTAGCTATAAGAAAGTGCTCTCTAATCTAGTTGAGAGGGAGACCAATTTGAAAATCATTCTTGGAGACAACTCTACATATCCTATAAAGGGATCTGGTTTTGTTTCCTTCCATTTGGATCATGGTAAAACCTTATCTCTTCAAGAAGTTTTGTATGTACCTGGTCTGAAAAAAAAAACCTTGTTTCTATTTTTGCTTTAGAAGATAAAGAAATGAAAGTTGCTTTCATAAATGGTAAAGTTCTCTCTTGGCCGATGAGATCCAGCATGAGAGATGCCTTCACTCTGGGATCAAGATGTGAAGGTTTGTATAAAGTCAATGGAAGACCTATTCATGCATTGATCCATGACAACAATCATCAAAGTGAACTCTGTCACGAAAGGTTTGCTCATTTGCATTATAAAGCATTACCTCATGTGAGAAAGATGGTTTCCAGAATGACGGAGATTAGATCTGATCAAATGGATTTTGTCAAGGGTGCACTAATGGGAAGCAAGTAAAGAGACCATTCCCTTCAAGCAAAAGTAGAACTAGTGAAGTACTACATCTTGTACATTCTTATTTATGTGGACCAATGCCTATAACTTCTCTTGGTGGCTACTTGTTTTATATAATCTTTGTGGATGACTTTTCTCGTAAGACATGAATCTATTTTTTGAAAAATAAAAGTCAAACATTTAACATGTTTAAAGATTACATGTTAAATTGGCAACTAGGGCCAAACTCCATGTGAGTCGGCTTATTTATGGCAGCTGATATTTTTATTGGATCCCTCTCGTCGAGAGGTGTAGGATTGATCCAAAGATCATCCGATTCCGATAAGTATTTATGGAGATATGAATTTATTTTGTTTATATAATTATTATCAAGCCGACCAGCTCTTATGTAGGCTCTAGAAGCCCAACCGACGTGTCTATTCATCATCCTCATTTTAGTATAAATATAAGAGGATTT
Organism: Pinus tabuliformis; assembly: GCA_031772625.1. NCBI lineage: Eukaryota > Viridiplantae > Streptophyta > Pinopsida > Pinales > Pinaceae > Pinus > Pinus tabuliformis. The sequence continues at coordinate 1,028,616,032 of CM062816.1, forward strand.
GATGTCATTTAGACACACTCTTTAGGTGATCTCCTCTCCACGTCTGGGTTTTTGGAGAAGGAGAAAACGCTAAGAGTACTTGCTATGATGCCCTAACTGCAGTAGCATTAATCTGGGTAGCCGTAGCATTATAATGAAACAATGTTATGGTGATAGCCGTAGCATTATAGTGAAATGCAATTATTATATTATGGTGAACGCAGTGGCACCATGCTGAACACAGGTGATACGCATTCACGATGAACGCAGGTGATACGCATTCACAATGAACACAGGTGATACGCATTCACGGTGAAGATACACAGAGGATCTCTCAACGGCTTCATCTCCGTCGTCGTCTCTCCTCCTTCCATCTCCAGCGTCCGATCTGATCTTATCAAAGGAAGCCCTTAAATCCCTCCAGCTTTCCAAGCGCGGGTTCTGTTGCTGTATCCCAGGTCCCTGGTCATATGGCGGAAGCTGGCAGCCCGGGCAGCCAGGAAAGTCCTCGTTCTGGGGAACAAAGCCCCCAGTCCAGCGTGCGGGAGCAGGACAGGTTCCTACCCATCGCCAACATTAGCCGCATCATGAAGAAGGCGCTGCCGGCCAACGGCAAGATCGCTAAAGACGCCAAGGAGACCGTGCAGGAGTGTGTCTCGGAGTTTATCAGCTTCATCACCAGCGAGGCCAGTGACAAATGCCAGCGAGAAAAGAGGAAGACAATCAACGGCGATGACTTGCTCTGGGCCATGAGCACGCTAGGGTTTGAAGATTATATCGAGCCCTTGAAGGTTTACTTGCTCATGTACAGAGAGGCGGAGGTGATACGCAGTCATATATGTCCCCCACTGTTTGGAACGCAATCATAGAACCCGCAGTCAATGGTGAACGCAGTCATGATATATATATCACGCACAGTCATACGCAGTCCATTCTGGGTACGCACAGGTCCAGACAAAGTACGCATAGTCATACATTGCAGTTGTGATTATATACATTCGCTGGACAGTCATATACGCTAGGTTGTATACATGTGAACGCAGTCACATTCATATATGGAATGCAATCATATGAACGCAGTCAAGGTATTGAAAACTATACGCAGTGAAGGTAATATGAATGCAGTCAAGGCACTCAGTAATGAAGACTGTACATATGATCATAGGGCAGCAATATATATACGCAGGCCCTAGATCTGGCAGTGTACAATATATACGCTGGGGTGATACAAGTTATACGCTCTATGCTCATATCTTCTAAACTATGCTCATATATACATGACTAGGTATATGCAGGTTATGGCCATAAATATCTATGCAGGCAGAAGGACGTATTATCATAAGGATGCAGCTATAGATATTATGATGCATGGAGCATGGACAACATCATGGTAAATGTAATCATGAGAATGGTACAATTGTGATGAATGATGCAACGGGCAGCAGCATGATAAGATCATGGACATGGGCAGCATGATGATAATCACAACTATTGCAACATGACATCATATGCAGTGATGCAGCAAGTGGACTTCTGTTGTAGATCTAGACAAGTCAAAGTGTTGACTTCTGTTGTAATTGTACTCTCTCTCTCTCTTTCTCTGCTGAACTTTGAAGATAAAAGAAGATTTGATCAAAGGGTTTCCCCACACATTGTGGGGTTTGTCCCTGGCTTGCGCCATATCTTGTGTCCTCTTGTCTTGGCTTGTCTTCTGCATATTATATTTATGTTCTATCTGCAGTTTATCGTAATGCTGATGTGATTGCTAACTGTGAAAATTTAAATAAATTGCTCTAGCATAGAACATACCTAAACTTAACATTACAAAGCTTTGGTAGAAAAACAAATCAAAACATTCAGATCTGACAATGGAAGAGAGTTCACTTCAAATGATTTCATTGACTTCGGCAAAGAAGTTGGAATCAAGAAAGAGACCACAGTACCGTATAACCGAGAACAAAATGGTGCACCTGAGAGAAAGAATAGAACTATCATGGAAGTAGTCAAAGCTATGTTGCATAATCAAGAACTACCAAAGTTTCCATGGGGAGAAGTAGCTAACACAATTGTCTATGTTCAAAACAGATCTCCTCATTGTGCCCTAAACAACAAGACTCCAAAAGAAGTCTTCTCTGGTAAAAAACATGAGGTTGCGCACTTGAGGATCTTTGGCTACCCTATCTACTTCCACGTGCCAAAAGAAAAGGGGAACAAGTTGGAAGCTTCAGTAAGAAAGGTATGTTTGTTGGTTATTGTGAAAATTCTAAAGCTTACTGAATATATGTACCTAGACAAAGAAATATGGAGTTTAGCAAAGATGTAACATTTGATGAAGATGCAGCTCTTGGAAAGGCAAGAGATACTCTTCTTCCTCCTGCTAATGTTGATAGTCAAGATGATGCATTTGAGATACAAGAAAATCCTGAGCCTAAAAATTGATCCTATTGATGAACCCATGGAGACCATGGATCCTTTGGATCCTCCTCCATGTGATCCTCCTGCTAAAAGGAAACCTTTATGGCTGTGACACCCTTCAAGATGTTCATAAACATGTTGTTTCCAAGGGGAACCTTCAGAGAAAGCAAGAAACCATGTCGGTTCCAAGGATATGTTGTAGCCGTGAGCAACATTATTCAAGCTAAACCATGCATTTTTGAAGTTGTGAAGGCTTATGTGTGGAAAGATGCAATGGCTAAAGAATATGAGTCCATCATTCATAATTTGTTCCAAGACCCCAAGGTAAATTTGTTGTGTCTTCTAAATGGCTCTATAAAATTAAACATGGTGTTGATGGCAGTATTGAAAACGATAAAGTTAGATTTGCAGCCAAAGGGTTCTATCAGAAAGAGGGAATAGACTATGATGAAATGTTCGCACCTGTTGCCCATTATACAACCATTCGATCTATTGTGGCTCTAGCTAATAGCCAAGGATGGTCTTTTCACCAAATGGATGTGAAGGCTGCTTTTCTGCGTGGCTTCCTCAAAGAAAAGTATTTATGGAGCAACCACAAGCCTTTGAAGTACATGACTGGAAAACTCATGTGTGTAGATTGAAGAAATCCCTCTATGGTTTGAAGCAAGCTCCAAGAGATTGGTATGCCCGCATTGATAACTTCTTGATGAAGCTTGGTTTTACTAGAAGTAATGTTGATCCAAATCTTTACTTCAAGACAGTCCAAGGTATGCCTTTGATTTTGGTATTATATGTTGATGATTTATTTCTAACCGGTGGTGAACCTCTTATCCTCCAGTGTAAGAGGGAGTTAGCTTCTGAATTTGAAATGAAAGATCTTCATTTGATGCACTACTTTCTGGGTCTTGAAGTATGGCAAAAACCTGGTGATATTTTCCTTTCTCAAGGAAAATATGTTGTCAAGCTGCTAGAAAGATTTGGTATGATAGAATGTAAATCCATGAATACTCCAATGGAGATGAACTTCAAGAAGTTGTGTGGTGAAGTTGCAGGTCTTGATTTGGCAAATCCTTCTGAGTATCGACAATTGATTGGGGCACTAATGTTCTTAGTGAACACTAGACTGGACATATGTTTTGCGGTCAATACTCTAAGCCAATATATGATTAAACCATCTCATGCACACTGGATTGTTGCAAAGCATGTGCTGAGATACCTGCATGGGACCATCAATCTTGGATTGAAATATATTGTCGAAGATGTAAGACTACTTGGGTACTCTAATGTTGATTGGGCTGGTAACTCTACTGATAGAAAAAGCACATATGGGTGTTGCTTCAGCTTAGGATTTGCCATGATATCTTGGATGAGCAAGAAGCAAAAGTTTGTAGCCCTCAGCATGGTTGAAGTTGAGTACATTGTTGCTAGCATGGCTAGCTGTGAGGCAATATGGCTGAGGAAGCTCTTTGGAGAGTTGTTTGAGCATGCTTTGGACACAATATTAATTTACTGTGACAATAAGAGTGGGATTTGACTTGCAAAAAATTTTGTGTTCCATGACAAGTCCAAGCATAATCACTATATCTGGGATATGGTGCAGAGAGGAGCAATAAGACTCCATCATATAGCGGTCAGTGACTAATCACCAGATCGTTGACATTCTTACCAAGCCTTTGCCGAAAGGTAAGTTCTTGGTTTTCAGCTTGGACTGACGGATGTGAACTTTCCTAGAGAGGGTGGTCATGGATGATGAGCCTTGGTTGTGCGAGATCCTTGACAAGTGGGTTATCCCCCCAAGCAGAGATGTCACTTGGTTGTGTCAGATCCTTGACAAGTGGGTTATCCCCCCAAGAAGAGATAAGACTTGGTTGTGCGAGATCCTTGTCAAGTGGGTTATCCCCCCAAGCAGAGATGAGACTTGGTTGTGCAAGATCCTTGTCAAGTGGGTTAGTCGCCCAAGCAAAGAAGAGACTTGGTTGTGCAAGATCCTTGTCAAGTGGGTTAGTCGCCCAAACAGAGATGAGACTTGGTTGTGCAAGATCCTTGTCAAGTGGGTTAGCCCCCCAAGCAGAGATGAGACTTGGTTGTGCAAGATCCTTGTCATGTGTTGGCAAGTGGCAATCCCCCAAGTGAATATAGGTTGATGGATGAATCTCCCCTATGATGATTGTTCTTCATTCGACTGTAACATCATTTTCCCAAAGCAGAGATTGCGAAGACCCTTGTGTCAGAAAGATATTCCTCCCTCACTGAGAAGGAGTGTTGAAAATTGGCAGCTAAGGGATGAATTTCCTTGAATAAAATTTCATTTATGACTTTTCTAGAGTGACTTTCTAAAAATAGGAAGTCATGTCTATCATTGCAACCATGACTTTCCAAAATTAGTAAGTAACTTTGCTTCAATTGGTAATCATGTATAGACGATAGAAAATTACTAAACGTATCCTTAATCAATCTAAAATGTTTAATTTTTAATTTAATCATCAATATTATTAATATTATTATTATTACACTTATGAGACTATAATATTATCTAAAGAGGAATTACATGTCACCTCTCCTACTTGGCACTCAATCATGCCACTTCACATCTCTCTCCTTGATGGCAAATCAAACTCTCTCATTCAATGATACATTACTCTCTCTCTCTCTCAATGGATTCATTCCTCTTTCTCTTTAATGCTCTTACGCACCTCTTACATTCTCTTATACACTTTAATGACTTGTCATAAAAAGATTCCTCTTACACCTCTTTAATGCTAAGTTGCCGGAAACGCCTAGGTTAGGCACTGGAAATGTCGTTCGCCGAATCTGAAACGGATCCTGGTACTGAAACGTACGGAAAACGTATTTATGTCGTTTTTAAATGCCAGAAACTACAAGCTCGTTTTCTCCCGTGTTTTGGGTTTTTCTGTTGGAAATAATACTAAGAGGGGGGTGAATCAGTATTATCAATTTAATAATATTTCATTTCCATAAACAAATTTATATACGCTACTTCGGTTAATGAAACTTGCATATATACGCAACTATGTTTAGAGCAACCAGCGTACACCTTGTAAACTTATAATTTAGTCAGTTGATCTTTAATCTATGTATCAGAACCATATAAGCAGTAACAGGTACTGTAAAAACAGAGCAGACAATCACACACAAGAACACAAGACAACACCTGTGTCATAGCGCCAAACCTGTGTCATAATGCCAACAATCTCCCACTTTGGACTTGATGGCAACCCCAAGTCACTCAAAGTCATTTTCCCACTTTGTCATCAAGGGCAAAGGGTTATGCTCCCACTGAGTACATGCTAAACTTTTCGGATATGCTGAAATGTGTTGTTCATGCTCCCCCTAACTGAAGGCAAGGTCTGCAAAAAGATGTTCTACAAGAAGAACATGACTCTATACATCATAAATGACCTTCCTATCACCAAAGACTCATACATATATCCATCTCCCAACCAAGTGGGGATATACCAAAATTGACTCATCCACCCAACCAAGTGGGGATACACCAAAAGTTTATACATGATAAAACAAAAACCTTACATCATCCATCCCAGGCATAGTGGGGAAACAAAATAGGTCATTATGTGACCTTGATAATAAAAGATATACATGACATAGAGACGAAATATCTAAAACAAGACTATGATAGTCATCAACAACTATCATCAGCAGCATCTGTCAATCACCATCCAGACCAGCAACCATGATCTCCCTCTGCACCTGTTCCACCTGAATCAAAAACAACTGTGAAATTGTACCAAGATCTTCTAAGGTAATGCCAACAATGATAATGCATTATTAGAAGTATATGCTCCCCCTGAACCTGTGCCAGATGATCACTGATAGACCCATATCAAACTCTTTTCATCCTGAGTTTGGCCCACTAATATTCTTCAAACCAACATATACGCGGCTGTATCCACAGAAACCGGCGTATGTACGCGGATACGCTTCATGAAACTCGCGTACAACCACTGTTCTCTGAAACAGATAAGTGTCAACAGCAAGATGATGCATCAACTACTCCCAGCTTTTGTCTAAGGTATTCAAATGTCTCTCTAGGCAGTGGTTTGGTGAATATATCAGCAACTTGTTTCTTGGAGGGAACATACTCCAATTTGACCTTTTGTTCAAGCACTTGTTCCCGAAGAAAATGATATTTGATAGGTATGTGCTTGGTCTTGGAATGCATTGCGGGATTCTTTGAAACACTGATTGCACTTGTATTATCACATAGAATCGAGATGGGTGGAGTACATGTGATCTGAATGTCTTGCAATGTTTGCATCATCCAAAGGAGTTGTGTGCAACAAGATGCAGCAGCCACATATTCTGCTTCAGCTGTAGATAATGCAATTGAACTTTGTTTCTTGCTAAACCAAGACACTAATCTGGAACCCATATAGAATGCACCACCACTAGTGCTTTTTCTATCATCCACGCTTCCTGCCCAATCTGCATCTATGTATGCATGAAATGTAAGATCTGTGTCCCTAGGATACCATAAGCCAAAATTCTGAGTTCCTTGAAGATATTTGAAGATCCTTTTGACTGCCTGCAGGTGTGATTCCTTTGGATTTGCTTGGAATCTTCCAACTATTCCCACTGCATGCATGATGTCTGGTCGAGTACCTGTTAGATAGAGCAGACTACCAATCATGGATCTGTAGGTTGGTTGATGTACTGCTGCTGATTCATCATTTGCGCTGAGGCTGCATCCTGTTACCATAGGGGTACATACTGGTTTAGAATCTTCCATGCCATATTTCTTCAAGATCTGCTTGAGGTACTTGGTTTGTGATAGAAAGATACCATCTTTATTTTGTTGAACTTGTAAACCAAGAAAATATGTGAGCTCACCAAGCAGGGACATTTCAAATTCTTTCTGCATTACCAAAGCAAAGTTGTGACTCATGGCTTCTTCATTGCTACCAAAAATGATATCATCAACATACACAACAAGTATTAGCAATTTATCATTGTCAATTTTTATATATAGATTGCTATTAGCTGATCCTTTTGAAAAACCTTGTTGATGAAGGTATTTGTCAAGATGATAATACCAGGCCCTTGGAGCTTGTTTTAGACCATAGAGAGCCTTTCTGAGTCTGCATACAAGTTTTGGATCATTTCCAAGGATGAATCCGTTTGGTTGCTCAATATATACTTCTTCTTCTAGATCTCCATTAAGAAAGGCATATTTCACATCCATTTGATATACTTTGAACTTCTGAAAGCTAGAAAGAGCAAGGAACATTCTTATGGCTTCAAGTCTAGCAACAAGTGCAAAAGTTTCTTCAAAGTCTATACCTTCTTGTTGAGCATACCTTTTACAAACAAGTCTGGCCTTGTTTCTAATAACTTCTCCATTTTCATTCAGCTTATTTTTGAATATCCATTTGGTTCCTATGACATTCTTATCATGAGGTCTAGGAACTAATTCCCAAGTATTATTCTTTTCAATTTGCTCAAGCTATTCATTCATAGCCTTGACCCAACATTCATCTTTGCATGCTTCATGTACATTTTGCGGTTCGATGGAGGAAAGCAATGCTAGATAGCTTGAAGCTTCTGTAATCATTCTTCTTGTCTACACACCTGCCTCTTTCTGTCCCAAAATTTGAGTCTCTGGATGATTTTTCTGAACATATCTAGATGGAGTCTTTTCTTCTGTCGTTATCTGCTCTTCTGGTGCTTCATTGGTTTCTTCTTCTTCAGCATTAGTCTGATTTAATGTGGAAGGATAATCCTCATCTTCTTCCCACTCTTCAATTTTTACTTGCTTTGGATTTTCGCTTGCTTCATCAACCACAACATCAATACTTTCAACAATTTTCCCAAGTCTTTTATTATAACACTTGTATCCTTTACTCCAGGAAGAGTAACCAAGGAGAATGCCTTCATCTACTCTAGGTTCAAACTTGCCAAGTTTTTCATTAGTCCTTTTGATATAACATTTGCTTCCAAAAACTTTGAAGTATTTTACAGTAGGAGTCTTACCATACCAAAGTTCATCAGGAGTTTGAGCGATGTTTACTTGAACATTCGTTTTGTTGAGAATAGTGACGGCAGCAAATGCAGCTTCACCCCAAAAGGTTGCATGAGTTCCAGACTCATCTAGCATAGCACGAGCCATTTGTTGAACAGTTATGTTCATCCTTTCTACCACTCCATTTTGCTAAGGAGTCCTTGCGGTAGAGAATTCCCTTCTTATTCCATGTTCTTCACAGAAGTCGAAGAATTCATCCGAGGTAAATTCCCCTCCTCGATCAGATTTGAGACATTTGATTTTGCAATCTGATTCATTTTCAACCAAAGCTTTGAAGGCTTTGAACTTTTCAAATACTTCGTCTTTATGCTTTATAAGTTCTATCCAGCACATTCTGGAAAAGTCGTCAATGAACAATATAAAGTATTCTTCTCCACAAGGTGACTTTTTCCTTGATGGACCACATAAATCAATATGGACAAGTTCAAGCAGCTTACTAGCTGATCCTTCTTTCTCAAGGAAATGTGTTCTGGTTTGCTTACCAAATTGACATGATTTGCATATTGCATTTTCTGGAATTCCGATGTCAAGAAGATCGCGTACAGCCTAGAATTTGCATGCTTTCCTTATCTGAGGGAAGCTTAGATGCCCCAATCTTCTATGCCATAGCCAGTGTTCATCATTTTTGCTTAGATAGCATTGTTGTTGTCCTCCCTTGAGTATGTATAAATTATTTGGAGTTCTTATGCCTTTGATCATTGTTTCTCCTGTATCAAGCTCACGAACAACACATCCATTTGATCAAAATACTACCTCATTTCCTTGATCACACATTTGACTAACACTTAATAGATTATGCTTTAAACCATCAACATACATAACATTCCCAGCTTTGACCTTTTCTTTTAAGAGAACAGAGCCTTTACCTTTTATGACTGCAGGGGTGTCATTTCCAAATGAGACCTTCCTTTCCTTTTCTAAGGCACTATATGACTGAAGTTTTTCTTTATCACTTGTCATGTGTTTCGAGCATCCACTGTCGATGTACCATTGATTTTCTTGTCCTTCTGCATATAAGGCTATACCACATCTTTCGGTTTGCGGTTCTTTCTTTTTCCAAGTTTTGGGACCCAATGAATCTTGCTCCTTCTGAGATGTTTGCCGAAATTTACTCCTACATTCAGAGTCTTCATGACCGAAGTTGTTACAGATAGAGCATTCTATTTCATTTTCAAGAACAGAAAAGTTATTGTAGGTCCTTTTTATGATCCCAGTCACATTCCTTTGATTTCGTGCTTCTCTAGTCATGATGGTCTTGTAAGCAACACATTGAGCAGCTTTGTGTCCAAAGTTATGACATGAAAAACATTGGCCATTAAAGAAATTCCTGCGATTATCGAATCTACTGACCTGATGATTGTAGTTTCCATTGACATTCATTCTTGAAGCAAATTGAGAATGATTTACCTGTGGTTGGTTATAGCTTCTGTTCATCCTTGAAGTAGATTGAACCTAATTTACCTGATGATCTGCTTTAAGCCTCTACCGACGATTGTCAACCTGTTCATTTCTCCTTGCTGCATCAAGATAGCTTTTGGAGGTTGATGGCTTTTGTGCTTGAGATGGTTCTTCAATATATCCAAGACCTGTCTTTATCAGAGGAGAACGCTGCACTTTGATAATTTCATCTAAAGTTTCTGATCCTTTAGCAAACTTAAGATTGAGAGCTTTTGTTTTCTCAATTTCTTTTCTTAGACCCACAATTTCACATTCTAACTTTTCATTGTGTTTTTCCCTTTCAGCAAGTTGGAATGTAAGAGTATCTATAATCATACTCTTTTCTTCTAAACAGATTTTAAGTTTAGAAATTTCTTCATAGAGACCATCTTCATCTAAAGCATCCAAGAAATCACCGTCTTCAAAAGCCATCAGAAGTCTATAATCATTACTATTTGCATCTTCATCACTATTTGATAAACCATCACTATCTTCATGCGTATAGTAGCTCTTCTTATTTACACTTTCTTTTCTATTCCATTTTGTTGATTCCTTCCCTTTATCAAGCTTTACTTTGTGAGGACATTTGGCAGCATAATGACCTACTCTTCCACAAGCAAAACATTTGAAAAGTAGTTTACCTCTAAATCTTCCAGAACCCCGTTGAAGGTTCATGACAAAGTTTGACTCTTCCTCTCCTTCTAACGTATGTCCTGACTCATTGAGTTCTCCTTTTCTTGAAGCTTTGAATGCGGCTTCTCTCATATCTGATGGACCCCCTTTTCTCATTTCGAAAGCAGTTAGGATTTCGTGCAGTTGTGACATAGTAATACTCTGAAGATTTTGTTTTTCTTCTATGGCAGAAACTTTTGATTCAAACTTAGAAGACAAGGATCTTAGAACCTTTTCAACTAAAGTAACTTCTTTTATCTCTTCACCCAAGTTTTTCATGTGATTAACAATCTCATCTATAAATAGGAAATAATTAGCTACACTTTCATCATTGTGCATTCTGAGAGTTTCATACTGAATTTTGAGAGATTGTAGTTTTGCATGTTTTACCTGATCATCTCCTTCATAGCTTAGAATGATCTTGTCCCATATTTCTTTGGCAGTTTTGAGCTGCATAACTTTGACGAATTCTGATTGTGATAGACTCCCCAATAGAGTATTGACAGCCTTTGCATTTGTTTCATACTGCTTTTTACCTGCCGTATCTGTAGGAGTTGCTGATGGAAATGTGTATCCTCCTTCCACGATATCCCAAACTTCTGTTCCAAGAGATTGAAGATAGGTTGTGGTTCTTACCTTCCAATAGACGAAGTTGCTCCCATCAAAGATTGGTGGCCTAATGGATGCCTCTTTTTCGTAGTTGCTCATGATGATAGATCTTCCTTCAAGCGATCAAGCTTCTTCTGAAGGACTTGCTCTGATTCCAATTGTTGCAAATAACACTGAGAGGGGAGAGGGGGGGACGCGAATCACTATTATCAATTTAATAATATTTCATTTCCATAAATAGATTTATATACGCTACTTCGGTTAATGAAACTTGCGTAAATATGCAACTATGTTTAGAGCAACCAGCGTACACCTTGTAAACTTATAATTTAGTCAGTTGATCTTTAATCTGTGTAACAGAACCATATAAGCAATAACAGGTACAATAAAAACAAATCAGACAATCACACACAAGAACACAAGATATAAGGTGAAAACCCAATGTGGGTGAAAACCACCTGCTGCAATTCATCTCTATCTTCTTTTAATAAGAAACTTCTTTTTACAATATTTCTGTACTGGCGCAGTCTTATACCAGTACGCAGGCTTCTACCTGCAGAAGGCTACAACCTTCTCTCGTTCTCTAGCTTCTCCTGGGAGGGAGCTACAACCCCCTTAGCTCTTGTACTAGCTGATGTACTAGTACGTAGGTGCTGACCTACAGAAGGCTACAACCTTCTCTTTTCTTCCAAGGACCACGTTTCATAAATTTTCAGACTGGATCCATCAATAGCATCAATCAAACATCAAAATATATCTACATCAATCAATCTCCCTTGCACTAACCAAAACTAAATCAAACAATCACTTCTCTGAATGTTGTAACCAGAATACAGTAACAGTACCAGAACCCAGAACACTGCAACAGTAAACAGAAGTAGCTAAAACATATTTTATGAGACATACGCTACTTCAATATGTAGAACCTGCATGCATACGCTGCTATATGAAGGCAAACCTGTGTATAAGCTGTTTTGAATTGCTAAACCAGCGTGTATACGCGCCTTTGCCATACTGAACCTGCGTACAAATCTGTAAAAGATGATTTACCCTTTTCAACTCTTCAGACATCAGTTATACCCAGATCATTAAATTTACAGATCAAGACATGTGCCAAATATAAAATATCAAAATCACACAAAGATACTTCTCTTCAAGCCTTAAGATCTTGACCCACCAATCGAACTTATCCTTCTTCTAGCGCTCAGGTTCCTCCTTGATTCAGATCCAGCTATGCACCATAACCCAATCACCAGTATTCTAGATCTTGCTCTTCATTAGATATTCAATTCTTGAGTGCCTTTGCCTAATGATCTCCTCCTCCTTTTATAGTCTTAGGCCTTACTCAATACCATGGTCCCAAACCACTTAGAAGCAATACCTTGGAGCAAATACCTGGGGTCAACACTTCGATCAAGATACCTTGGATCACTACCACGGGTCAAAATACCAAGGACCAAATACCACGGACCAAAACCAAGTTTTTCAACATGTACACGCTTTTCCTTGCGTGAAAGTGCATGTATACACATGAAAGTGCGTGTATATGCATACGCACCTTATGGACTGCTAACCCGCGTGTATATGCGGCTTGGTCAAGAGGAACCTGTGTATATCTCTTTTCCTTCATTCTGAGAGCCTGAACTGTGATCTGTCATCTGAGTGAGTTGCCATCAAGGACAACACCTGTGTCATAGCGCCAACCCTGTGTCATAATGCCAACATTTTCTTGCAGTTTTTGGACCGTTTCCGGAAACCTTGATACAGATCCGATAAAATCATGATACATATCCAGATTTTCGGAAACGGATCAAGCTATTGATTGTGGGGAACGTTCCAAAAACATCAGTTTAAACTTTGAAATTCACGCGGTTGTTCAATTTAGTGTTTCAACTTCACGAAGTTGTTCACCTTTTAAGTTTTAACTTATTAACCTTTTAACGTTTTGCTTTCCTTCACGTCAGACGACCGCCTTGCATTGGAGCTTGGAAGTGGAGAAGTCTTGAGCTTGAGGAGTCATCGCTAGTGGCCATGCATTGAAGCCTAAACAACAAAGATTTTTCGTCATTCGAGCTTGGTGGAGCTTGCTGTTGGAGGGGTCATCGACTCGTTGCTCATTCGTTGGAGAAGGTTAGAAATCTCGTTTTTTCTTCTTCTGGACTACTGTAACCTGTTCGACTGTCAACGTTACACTGTTACAAACTTACCGTTGGAGAAGGTTAGAAATCTCGTTTTTCCTTCTTCTAGAATACTGTAATCTGATCGACTGTCGACATTACACTATTACAAACTTACACTGTAATAGCACATTGCTTCTCCTATAGGTTTACTGTTTATTATTAGCATTGTTGTTATCTTTAGTAGCAAACTGTATACGCTTATAGACTTCTTTAAATTTTATTACTGATTTCGGTCATGTTCTTGTATAGAGGTTTGGAATGGATATGGCGGAATTCCCAAAATATCTGGATATACGCTTATATTCTTGGATATTTCTGCCATAGGTGTTCCATCTTATCAGTTCACATTAATTGTGTCAAAAAGTTGTTTTCCTCAGCCAAAATGTCATTATACCTACACTATATCATTTTATGTAGTTTGACACCTAGACCTAAATTTAATGATTGTTGTTCCATTACCCCGGATCCTATTCCTAATTAGAACAATTGAAGTATTATCCATACGTTCATTATTCCACCCATGCCTGCATTTCACACTATTGTTCTACTATCACTTGAAACACGAGAGAAAACAAGGTTCCAAAACAAGGATTGGTATCAAAATATATCAGGAAAACATTCATAAACACAACTACATATGGCATAATATAGGAATTCCTATCAATAAAGGGGTAGACGGGCAAACTTCAGACCAAAAGTCCTACTCAGGTTGCCCATTTTAAAAAACAAAGGCTGAATGACAAACATCTATAGCATGAAATATAAAATTATAATATTACATGGTAAGCCAAGGACAATCATATATATGATGCCAGTCATGTTCGGGAAATAAGATAAAGAGAGTTAAGATGGACATTGCAAAACCAGGCCTAATTGCATCCAAAAAAAACTACCTCCAAGAGGAGAAAAAACTTTATATGACAGAATGGTTTTTGCCACAATCAAAATTTATTGTTTCGCTAATCATATGGTGATGCAATGCCTCAATATAGTCAGATATGAAGAAGTACATTAGGGAACTAAAAAAAAAAATTTGAAGATATAAGCTCACATAATGATGAAACCTCTCGAGTCTCCCATCTTCCCTAGAATTTATGGATGGATGGCAATCCAACCACTAGCTGCAGAGGTGACTGGTAACCCCCAGGGACCTGACAGAATGGGTCTTGAGTCTTGAGTCTTGACTCTTAAGACCTCTTGTGACCTTTTTATTGGAGCATCTGATTCTTACCAAACTTTTAACTTTTAATAATGATTTTTTTTTCAAGGCTTGTAAGTTCGTAACTTGCTTTGAAATGATACATATTTGTCAATTTTATTTTGCAGATTTATTTACATCAACATCATCATTCATGGCAACTTCAAGTTCAGCCATTCGTGAGGCAGAGACAGTGGAACATGAAATTGAATCTGCGCCTAAAGTTGATCCAAAGTCACCACTTTGGAAATATGTAACTATTGTTGGGAAGATCCAAGGAGGGGGATCATTGGCATGGGTTTGTAGTGAGTGTAAAAAGGAGTATAAGGGATCATACACACAAGTTAAAGCACATTTGCTTGGGTTAAAAGGCAATGGGGTTCGAATATGCAGTGGCCCACCTAAAGAGAATGGGACAGATGGAAATGGTTTAAGCAAGGCAAAACTTGCAAAATATCAAAAAGAACAAGGCAAGGCAGATGCTAAAGCAAATGAGGCAAATCCTGCCTCACACCCAACAAGGTTGGGAGCATCTTCATCAAAGCCTCCACTTCATTCTCATGGAATTGTTTGTTCAAAGCGGTCTAATTTGGGACCGCTTGAAAAGAGTTTCAATAATGACGCTCGAGATGCATTTATGCAAATGCTCTTCCCTTTAACTTTGTGTGATCTCCTTACTGGGCAAAGATGATAAAAGCAGTGAATGAAGCCCCAAGAGGGTTCAAGAGCCCCGGATATGAGAAGGTACGCACCACAATGTTGAATGCTGAAAAGTTAGATTTGGAGGCTAAATTAAGCCCCATTCGTAATTCATGGCGCATTTCAGGGGTGTCCATCATTTCTGATGGATGAAAAGATCAAATAAATAGGCCTTTGATCAATGTGATTGCTCAGAGCCCACAGGGGGCTATGTTTTTGAAGGCAATGGATTGTGAGGGGCAGATGAAAGATTCTCAATTCATTGCTGACATCTTAATTGAAGCAATTCAATTGGTGGGGCCTGAAAATGTTATCCAGGTAATAACTGACAATGCAACGGTGTGTAGAGAAGCAAGCCTAATTATTGAAGGCAAATATCAACACATCTTTTGGACCCCTTGTGTTGTACATTCATTGAACCTCATGTTGAGCAAGATGGGGAAGCAAATTGAGTGGATTCGAGTTATTTTTGAAGAGGCAAAAGAAATTCAAGCGTTTATCACAAACCACCACATGTCCCAAGGCATCTACAAGGAATTTGCTAAGTTGGAGCTCCTTAAGGTACCTATACTTTAAAGTTTATTTCATAAATTCTAATTTCTGACTGTAAATTCAAATATCTAAATTGGATTCTCAAATGTCATGATTCGTGAATCATAATAGTTATTCAATCAAATTATGATTTTTAATTTGTTGAAATTTGAAACATTGGCAATTTGGCACCTACAAGTTTGCCGATACTCGATTTGCTTCTCAAATCATAGTTGTAACAAGGCTTATGTAGGTGAAAGGTGCATTACAATCAATGGTATGCAGTTCTCTTTGGAATCAATGATGATGACAATATTTACAATGAATTGATGATGATGAATCATGATAGATCATAGATAATAATTGATTATGTATTTTTAGTTTTTAGATCTAATCTAGATTCTAGAATCTAAAATATGAATGGTAATATGACATTTTTATTTTTTTAATTTATATATGCATGTGTGTGTGTGTCATTTCTTGTCGTATCGTATCCAGATTTTTTGAAAATTTGTCGTATCCATTTCAAACCTCGTATCCGCTTCAGTGCAACTTAGCTTTAATGCATGTGTTATAGTTCTCCTTAATGATTCGAATTACTAAGGCATGCGTACTCCTTTATGGCACAGCTCACTAAGGCATGCGTACTCCCTCTTGATGGCATGAGTTACTAAAGAAACCGTACATCCTTTATGACATAAGTTACACTCCTATTTTGGCATATGTAACTTATCATCAAGGCATGGGAGTTACTCTTTCATGAATTAGACCTCCTTGCTCTTCCTATATATTTGTGCCTCTCATCCTCTCTACCACTAACTTGTGCATCGTGAAAGGAGAGTACGAACTTGAGAAAGCGAGAACTAGAGAGACTAGAGAAGAATTGAGAGAGAGAGTCTTGAAGAGTAAGAGCAGAACTTGGTGAGCCAAATTAATTCAGTGTTTGCATCAGCCAATGCCATTAGAGATCTTCTTCAGATTTGGGTGAACTTCTTCATTCTCTCATTGTATTCTACATCTTTGTTGAACATTTGATTTCTACTAGTCTGGTTGGGTTTTCCCCTTGTGGGTTTTTCCCTAGTCATTGGACCTAAACTCATTGTGTCTTATTGAGTTCTTGGTTGTCTTCTATTGTGTATATGGTTTATGTTTTATCTACAATTGCTTCACTAATATTGCAAATTAAAGTAATTGAATCAAGTAATTGTTCCAGCATAGAACTTCATAATTTCAACATAAACCTCTATAAAAATATATTCAATGAGCATTATTGAATCATTTTCAAGTTTGCAACCAAACACAATGACTTGCCACTGATAAAAAGTTTTAAAACTTGGACTCAGACTCATAACCAGCCAAGGGTCCTCTTAGACTTGAATTGAATTCAGATCGGAATTGGAACAGTTTAGAGTTTATGACTCGGTTTACTTAAAAATACATAAATATTAGAACTTTAATGGAAAATATATTTTAAAGATTCCAAACCATTAGATATAAAATATATAAGTATGCTCATGTACATACCATGTAAGGGTCAATATATCAAAATGGTACAAAGTGTAATACATATCCAAAACAAAATGCATAATCAATGAGGCTCTAAATGGCCTCTAGCCTTCAAAAAAAAACATGCTACAAGATACTACAATATTACATAACACTAATCAACATGATCAATCATAACTCATCACCACTGTTGGAAGTGGGATCCTCTGTGTGAGCTATAGGACCATCCTTTCGCCAAAGAGACCATCAAGACTTTCTATCTCCCTATATGGCAAATTATTGATTCCAGGTGGGACAGGCAACTACATTCACCATTGCATGCAGCAAGAGCATATCTCAATCCGAGCTTATTCTGTAATGAGGGGTCTCGCATTCAAAGAGATCTCGAGGTGATGAGAAGTGTCATTATATGCATTGAGAAGATCTTCCCGGATCAAGATATTCAGGACAAAATCAACATATAACAAGATATGTACAAGGAAGCATCTGGCATGTTTGGATTCAGCTCAAGCCAACGTCTCAAGGACAAGAAAATGCCTTGTAAGTGCAAATTGTTAGAACTTAGATTGTAATTTTGCTAGTTCTTTTTTATATGTTTGGCATTGCAAACTAATAATCTTTGTTGTTATTTCTTTATAGCTCATTGGTGGATAGATTGTGACATTGAGGCACCACAATTACAAGAATTCGCCATAAGAGTTCTGCGTCAACCCTGCAGTGCTTCTTCTTGTGAGCGTAATTGGTCAGTGTTTGAGCACATCCACAGCAAAAAGAGAAACAGGTTGGAGCATGAGAGGTTGGAGAAGTTGGTTTTCATCTACTACAACCTTCGAATGCTCACAAAACAAGTGCAACCAAAGGATACAGATCCAATTTTATTGGATACTATTGATTTAGAGTTTGATTGGGTTGTGGAGGAGGAGGCCCCTAATTTGAGTTGGCTTGATGAAGAGACTGAGGATCTCTCTAGTTTTCCATCTCAAATGGAGACTCCAAATACACCTGCCTCACAGTTGCTTCAACCTTCCGATGTTACCACTAGTTGTAGGTGTGTCGTCCATGAGTGATGAGACTCAAGATTGTTATGAGACAATCATTTCTCGTTTATGACATATGCATTTGAATTTTGAACTTTCTGACATTTTTTATTTTAATTATGGAATCATGAATCATTTTCTTATTGAGTATCTAAAAGTTTTGCTTACAAAAATCGAATATGTTATGTTGTACTTTTATAGATATGAGATGATGTTATGAATTATTGCATATATTGTGGTTTTTATAGCTTACAAGGATTGGAATTGTCATTAGTTTCTTTTTTGCAGTGTGGAAAAAGTCTGCAAAAAATCAGTATTAAATCCCAAAATGGCAATTTTTTCAACAAAATGATTTAATCGGCCGATTTTTTGCAAGCTTTTTCAATCCTGAAAAAATTGCGATTAAATCATTTTATGCCCGATTTTATCGGGAGTTGACCCAAAAAGTCGGTCGTCCTCCGAGGCCGCAAATAAAGAGGCCAAAAATAATATCATTTGCTGTTGTTTTTTCTCCCATTTGGTGTTGTGGAGATTCATAGTTGTTTGTCATTGCCCTAGAGGAGAAGATTTGCTAATTTTGTGGTGGGGATTTGGAGATTTGTCCATTGCTCAACGTGAGATATTCAAAGTGCCGAATTGTGCTGCCAGGTATGTATTTTAATTTCTCTCTTAGTTTTTTTTACGCAAATGACTTCTTAAAGCTTTTTATAATTCGATTAATTTGTTTATATCTTATTTTTGCCTAGAATTTTGAAAGGGAAACATTGTTTAGAATTTAGATTGAAGCAAAACTTCAACTTTCAAGAATAAAATGACAAAAATTCAAACCCTTGTTTTCAAGTGACTGAGAAGAGGCATTTAACATCTAAAATCAACTATTGCATTTGTGTTTGCTTCTTATGTGATGAGAAACTTTTAATTTGTTTCAATTTTTTTTTGTGCCCAGGTTTAAATTCAAGTTCAAAGTTTAAAACAAAATGCCAAGGCTTTTGGACGCTATGTGGGAATATGGTGAACCTGATACTATACCCGAATCTGGGGGATCAATAGAATGTATTTGACTTGCAAGTTGTGTGGCAAGCATATGTCAGGAGGTATCAACAAATTAAAATTCCATTTGGGGCAAATTCAACGGCAAAATGTTAACCTTTGCCCAAATACATCTCCAAAAATCATCCGACAGGCCATTCAACCGTTGATGGATACAGAGGAGGGAAAAGACACCAGGGCAGTACTAAAATTCCAACTTGTAGGAGCGCCTCAAGAGTGGGGAGAATTGAGAGCGGCAGTGCTTCTTCAGCATCACCTTACTTACCCATGTGTCCCAACCCCTCATCTATCTCATCTTTTTTTGTTCCTAGAACCACACCTGGTGCACAACCTGGCATCAAATCAGCACTTAAAAAAAAGGAAAAGGCAGAATTTGACAGGTTGGTCAGTAAGTGTCTTCTATGGAGTGATGTTCCTTTCAACATTGCCAAGACAAACCCATTCTACCAACCTATGTTTGATGTTGTTGTTGTCACTCACCCAGGGTACAAAGCCCCCAACTTTGCAGAATTGAGAGGGCCTCTTCTTCAAGATGAAAACATTGATTGCACTTCTAGATTGGAGGAATTTAGGGCATCATGGGAACAAACTGGATGCACAGTCATGTCAGATGGTTGGGCTGACCAGAAGGGTAGGACCCTTCTTAACTTTTGGTTAGTTGTCCCAAGGGGACAATGTTTATGAAATCCGTTGATGCATTTGCACACATTAAAGATGCACATACATTATGTGAGTTGTTGGACCTTTTCATTCAGGAAGTAGGCCCAAGCAATGTTGTCCAAGTCATAATGGACAATGCTGCAAAGTATGTAGCAGCGGGCAAGTTGCTTATGGAGAGGTATCCTAACTTGTTTTGGACACCTTATGTTGCTCATTGCATTAACTTGATGTTGGAAGATATAGGTAAGATTCCTATTATGAGGGATATTGTTGAATCATCCAGGAGCATAACAAAAATTTTATATAATCATGCATCTGTGCTTAGCTTGATGAGAAAATTCACCAAAAACAAAGAGTTGTTGCGTCCTGCCATTACACGAATTGCCACTACTTCCATATCTCTTCAGCCTCTGTTGAATTTTATGTGGGATGTGAAGAGCATATTTCTTTCACTGGATTGGTGTGCTTTATCTATTAGCCACAAACCAAAGGGAGAGGGCATATGCAGACTAGTTTCATATGATCAGAGCTTTTGGGCAGGAGTAGAGGAGGTGTGTGCCATTTCAGAACCTTTGGTAAGGGTTCTTCAATTTGGTGATGGAGACAAGCCCGCAATGGGCTACTTGTATGAGGCCATGGATAGGGCCAAAGAAGCCATTCGTGCTTATTATGAAGATAAGGGAGACGAGGGGTTAGAGAAACAACAGGTCATATGGAGACTGATTGATGAGCGATGGAACAATACCCTCCATCGCCCCATTCATGCTGCAGGTATCTACCTCAACCCCGCATTTTCTTACGCCTGTGGTTTCAGATTTGATGCCAAAGTTATGGATGGATTCTTCACTTGTGTCGAGAGGATGGTTTCATCTGAGCAAGAACGTGAAGATATTTCTAAAGAAATGGAGGTATATAGGATGGGGGATGGCACATTTGGTTTTACCATGGCTATTAAGAATAGGACGACCAAAATGCTAGGTAAGCTTTAGTTTGTTTCAAACTTTCAAGTTTAGAATTTCAATGTTTTTTTATGTTTCTCATTTTTCTTTTAACTTGTAGATGTTTGGTGGACAAGCTATGGTGGCAAAGTACCCCATCTCCAAAAGCTTGTCGTTCGAGTGCTCAGCCAAACATGCAGTTCCTCTGGGTGTGAGCGCAACTGGATTGTATTTGACAAAATACACAGCAAAAAACGCAACAAGTAAAAAAAAATCAGTTTAAATTTTTTGAATTCATTTGATTATTTTTAATATTTAAATTTTCTAAGTATTAATTTACAATCTATGACCCTAATACAGACTGGAGTCCCAACGCCTCAATGACATGGTCTACGTCTATTACAATCTTCGATTGTGGGTGAGACAACTTCAAACACCTCATGATGTGGAAGCCATCTCATTGGACAATATTGATACCACTGTTGCATGGAGGGTCGAGACTGAGAGGCCGACCATGGACTCGATCCCGGATTGGTTAGGTGTGGATCTAGAGGAGGTAGCAGTTGCAAGGGAGGGAGAGCCAGAGGTAGAGGAGGAGGAGCAACATCAGGGTCAGGAGGCAGAGCTGGATGAGGATGATGAGGAGGAGGTGACACCATCTAGGATGGGCAGCAGCAGCATAGGACAGAGGCCACCTCTTTTATCGGCTTCTAGAGGATGACTGACTCCATTTGTATTTCCAAGGGTTGGGCCTTCTTCCTCTAGAGGAAAAGGCAAAGCCATTCCCTATTCCCGTAAAAGGGGAAGAGGATCTCAGTGACTGATTACTTTATGACTTTTAGATGACTCATGATATACATTTATTATATTTTTTGTTGATATTTTGACTCTTGAGAGTTGAGACTCAGACAAGACTCAAGATTCAGGAGTTGATTCACTATTTTGATATGTGATGTAGCACTAGACTTCATATACATATTATATATTAGCTTTCTTTACATGTTTATGTGGAAATGCATTTATTTGATGTTGTGGATACTCTAGATATTAAAAGAAAAAATGAATATTTTTGTGTTTTTTTAATTTTGCCGACTTTTTCAAAAAACTCCAGACTTTAAAGAGTTTTTCAACTTTTGGACCCTTGCCGATTTAATCCTGACTTCGACTTTTTCCACATTGTTTTTTTGTGCTTAAAATTTACCATATTTTAAGTCTTTTTTGTATTTTGACGAGTCTTATAAGGGTCGTTCCCAAGTCTTATAAAGTCAATGCCGTGACAAGTCTTAATACGAGTACAAGTCATGCAACATCAATGGAATCATCTTTAATTGCAGATTTGTTCCAAGTCACAGATTAAAGTAAGAATTCAGGAAAATGTGATTCTTACTAGAACCCTAACATAAAATAGTCGTAAAGAGAAAACCAGATCAGACCTGCTGTTCAAGGAGCCATCTTTATTGTAGTGGTGGGCCCCTACAAGCTTCTTTCCAGGATCCTGTAACTGCTGCCTCAATGACACTGAATATACTGCAACCACAGAAATCATGTTCTAATTTTAATCAGATTATCCGAATCTATATGCCAAGAAGGCCAGAAGATGTTGGCTACATAAACTAGTGCTGACATGATGCCTACCATCTCCAGAGTTCAGGCCAATCAAAAGGTCGTGATCATCCTTTGCATCTGAATCAAAGGCATGGCAAATTGGACTGGAACTACTGAAATGAATTGCTTTGATAGGA
The DNA here is from genome assembly GCA_031772625.1 of Pinus tabuliformis. Classification (NCBI taxonomy): domain Eukaryota; kingdom Viridiplantae; phylum Streptophyta; class Pinopsida; order Pinales; family Pinaceae; genus Pinus; species Pinus tabuliformis. Next base: position 1,028,638,743 of record CM062816.1, read on the forward strand.
TCCTGAAAAGAGACAAAGTTCACAAAATTAGGAGGGCACTGTATTCACATTGTTAGGAAAAAAGATCATGGCAAAAGATCAAACTAAGCTGAATTTACACCAATCCCTAATCAGATCCCTCAAATGAATCCATCTGAAGCAGAACTTAGTTCAGTAACCAAAAATATCTGACTGCAATAGTTATTGATTTATGAGAAACGGGCCTAAATTGCAAAGGACCTGTTTTGAGAATGCAAAGCAGCAACTTTACAGGTTACAATTCTAGTGACATTAAGGACCTGTGTAACCTGGTCAAATTTTGTCCAATTTCAATGGTTTTAGAAAAATATGTTTCCAAAACAAAAACCACACCTTTGCATACTTCTGACCAAAAGACATTTAACATTTTGATAGTTCCCCAGGAAACTCTAAATATTTGTAATATTGCAACCTTTCAAATACTTTTATAGTCGTTTAAATCAGTGTTGATAACATCACCAATTTTTTAGCGATGTGCCCAAAAATTGCAATTTTTTCACCAGCTGAATTTTCATCCCAAACAAATTGTTATTTTTTCCATAAAATAAGCATCACATGCTTTACTAAAAAATCACCTTTTTTTCTAATTTCTCATGCGTTTAAATAAAAATTCAGTCTTAATGCCCTTTCTTTTCATTTCATTCAGCAAGTTGGAGCTGTGAGGCAATTTGGACACTAGTAGAGGGTTAATGCTCAGTGTTAAAAGGGATTCCATGTGCTGGGCAAGTGGATTTGTATAGGCCCCACTAATGCTATGTAATGGTAATGTATGGTAATGTTAAATTATTATAGAAACAGGATGTCCTTTTACTTAAATTTTTAACATTTCCATTAACTGTTTCAGGATGTTTAAGAGTGGTTCCAAGTTCCAACCTCATTGGATTTCACATGGAGAAACTAGAATTTTAGATCCCACTCAAAATCTAGCAAACTTAACTGTTTTCAAATTTCAGGATTTGGGGGATTGCAATATTCCCATTCGAGTCTATCATGTTTGAGGGTATGAAACTAGCATTTAATCAAGAGCACCAAGCCCTCTATATACCTCGATTTTGGTGGTAGTGTGTGATATCCCCATATTTGTGAGCTTCAGAATTTTCCCCAATTTTGGTAATATTGATTAAAAGGGGCAAATTTTATTTTGGAGAAAGGTGACAAGTATTATTTTATTGGAGATTGGCAACAAAATTATTAATTTATTAAAATGAAGGAAAAAGTCACTTAGTGGAAAATGGCCCCCACCAATAAAATAATAATTAAAAGGGGAGTTTAGGAGCATGGGGAGAAATTATAAGAGGAGGGACTCGTTTGTTGATGATATTTTTTACTATTACACTTCACATTAGATCTTCACTTGGAGTTGTTTAACACAAGAAGAGAAGTGTTGTTTAGCACAGGTGTTCCAAGCGGAATTCCACCCTCATTTCGGAGAACTTTGAGTGTCTCCCTAGTGAGGCAAATTTGGGGAGCTCAATTCAGAGTTTCCATTGGGCATATTTGCAGGTTATTACAGCTAGTGTGTGTTTCTTCTAGGGCCTAGAAGTGGTTCGAATTACTTGCGGGGAGATCAGTTACGAAGGAGCAGAACATCGGAGGATTTGCAGGTGTTTTCCATTATTTTATCTAGATATTTTGTGGTGATTAGTAGGGTTGAGTTTGAGGGAATTCTTGGGGCCGAAATTCTACATTTCTGGAAGTGTGCAGGTGTCTCCATGCAGGGGTCAAAGGAATAGAGCTTGAGGAGAGATAAGGGTCGAAGATTGAAGGTATACCTCAAGGGAAAATTTAGCCAAAGTTGAAAGAGATTTTCAATGGTGTATTTGGGCTTAATGCAGCAGTATCAAGATTGTGGGGCGTTCTCCGACCAAATTGGGCAATTTGCACTTGTTGGGGGTCACCGGGGGTCAGTGGATTCAGCCCAAACCCTTTCTAGGTTTTTGTGGGTTTATTAAGAAGAGTCTTCAGCGAATTTTACAAAACTTTTTGGGCGATATTCGGGCTTGAAATCCTCATTCTTATAGCAGGGAGAATTGTTAGTTAGTTGGGGAATTTGGATCACTTTATGGGTTCGATTTTGGCTTGGGGATAGGCCAAACCTTTTTTGGGTATTTTCAGGTTTGAGGAGAGGAACTCGTTGCTACAATTTCAGAGCACTTCAGCCATTATTTTCAGCAGAAATTCCAGTTCCATTTAGAAGCCTATAGCAGATTTCTAGTCAGTGTGCATTATCAGTTTGGAGCCATTTCAGTAGTTGGGTCAGCAAGATTTCACTTGGGGTTTGCATAGCTTGCATAGCAAGCCCAGGTTCCATTGTTCTTACTCATTATGTACTCAGATTCCCATTGATTAATAAAATGGCTCAGTTATTCTGCTTATTTTCTATGGTGTTCTGATTTGAGTGCTTGGACTTTAATTTTAATTGTTTCTACTAGGTCATGTTTTTGGTATTTACTGGTATTTTCCAATTAGGTATAATACAATGGTATCAGAGCATGATCTTGGCCAATTGTGGGGTAGCCAGCAAGATAATAGAATATTTGGGCATGTATGCCCAGTGACGGGTGAAACCATAGACAAACCCATGGCTCAAGGAAGATTTAATATGTAGGAATTCTAGGGTGGAATATGCTGGAACGATGAGAGGTTGACCCAGTTGAGGAAGGTGACGGGCCAGATCCATCCTCATCCTTACAGCAGAGACACTAGAGGTGTGTAGGCCATGGGGGTGCAACCATCTACATTGTGTGGGGAAAGTCAACAAAATCAGGGCACCAGATCTCCTCAAAAGGAGCAGACAAGATAGTGACAGTTAGAGGGTGAGACGAAGAGGTGCTTTTGTTGGTGGAGACCTGACATTAGATATCAGGAGCCTGAGGAGGAGGTTGAGCATGAGGTTATGAGGCACACAGGAGTGTAAGGAGCACGTCAATGTGTCCAGTGTGCCGCAGGAGACCCCCTTGTTGGAGATCCCTTTGGTAGCTCTAATTGACACCCTAGTAGAGAGAGTAGAGCATACACTCAGAGGGCCATCTGTTGATGAGGTGCCACCCATGGATGAGGTGTCGTCCATTGTTGAGGGATCCATTGATGAGGTGTCCAGGGCCATGTCCACGTTTTCAAGTGATAGTAGCCCACAACAGATTAGTGAGGTGCCCAAGGACATATCCAGCGATGAAGTGGTGGCAAGCGCAAAGTTTTCCAAAGCTGTGACAGAGTTTCCAAACGGTAGCTACCTATCGCTGATTGTTGAGGAGGTTATACATGATGAGCTATCTGTGGAGGGGCGGTTAATGGCTCATGTTGAGCCCATGGTGGAGGACGAGCAGACATCCTTGGAGTCAACCATCGATGAGAAGCAGTCAGGTGCATCGATAGCTAGCAGAGTTGTCGTAATTTCAGACGACAATCCCCTTCAGGCATACATTGATGGGGCTTACAGCATTGTTGGGACACCTCTGCATGTTTGTGAGAGAGGTTGTGTTACCTAGGTAGATTACATGGATTGGCCATACTAGCGAGATGAGGTAACACGAGTTGCACAGGGTGCAGCATTAGCAGGATGGAGGACTTGTTTTGAGTATGGTTCTTCATGTATTCAATCCCTCTCTCGGGGTTGGATGGCGAGAGATATTGATTTGGTATCCGGTGGAGCTGGCTAGGAGGTTAGATGCATCCATGGCCACAGTTAAGCAGAGACTGTGGATTACCAGAGGGGCTCGAGGGCCAAACTGTTGTTGGGATCCAGGTCAGATTCTCCATCACATCATGGAGTCAGTAGTTGATGGTAGTAGCTACGTGATGGACTCAGTGGTTGGGTGCACACAACTTTTCATATCCTCTTCAGAATTCCTGACAGCACTAGTGACAAGATAGATTAACAAGGGAGCAAGTAGATTTCATGAGTTGTCGTGACATGTTGGGCGTACATAGGATTGTAGGATGATTAGCCTACTCTGGCAAGAGTTGGTAGGAGGAGGTGGCATCGACAGGCCACCAAACAGGGTATTGTACAGAGACAGTGCTCTCTCACTGGTATATTGGACACAGGAGCTACTGAGGATGGGCTCAATAGTGTCATTCATGTTAGCATGTGAGGAGTTAGGCCGCTCAGATCTATTTGGGAAGACGAGGAGATATAGCACACATCATGGAGGACTTACTAGCAAAGTGGTGGATGTGTTGGCACATGCGGGATGGCATATGATATAGGGTGGTACAACAGTAGGGGTGCACAAAGCTATGCTGCAAAGTCCAGTGTTATGCAGAGGGACGCGACCTAATGCATATAGACCCAATTTTAGACCCTGGCATCCAGTGTTGTATAGGGGTATGCAGTGATGTGCAGCAGCCTGCAGAGGAGAATGGAGATGCATAGTTGTTTGTTGTAGCATGTTCGTTTGCGTTGTGGAGTGGGAGGAGCGACTCACATCAAATTGAGTACACGAGAGGAGTGTCATGTATAGTGACACAAGCAGGATACGAGATGGTACAGGATGGTACAGCAGTAGCACGGGGTATCCAATGGTGTACAAGGATAGGCCGCAGGGTACAGTGGCATGCCGAGGAGTACAGGGATACTCAGTGGTATGCAGGGGCATATGGTGATGCACAACAGGGTCTTGGAGTGTTGCCTCCAAGGAGACTTATGGACAGGGACACCAGGCACACCTTTGGGTGTAGTTCACCCAAGATCGATGAGGACATAGATGAGCGACATTTGATGGTATCCATGGGGACTCACACACCTATCCCTCTTCTACATCGCTTGCAAGCACAGATGATTTGGTTGTTGTCCTTTGACACTTTGGGCATGAGCAGCAGGGTGCGGGGAGCTCACCTGAGATATTTGGATGCAACTCAACGCACCAGGCAAGAGACTTTTCACAGTGCCATTGGGTCAGGGTACAAGATGACAAGTACAAGTTTTAGGACTGCATGGTTTGCTATGGAGGTAGCGTATGTTCCACCCTTGAGTTCACACTTAAGGGGATGCATGACACATTTTGGGCGAGGCACTTTGAGGTGTCACAGGAGCATATACAGCAGGTGGTTGACCTTTCTTACGAGCGGATGTTTAGTCTCTGAGCAGTGTCAAGGTGCGCTTCCAGAAGACAAGATAGCAGATCCCACAGTGTGGTATGGCGAGGACATGGAAACGTTGTATGCACTAGATTGATTCATGACGTATGGAGTCTATATATCGATTGCATGCAAGGAGCAGAGATGTGGGGCAAATGGATTCCAATAGTCATCAGGACAACGCCACAATAGATCTGGTTATGGGATCCAAGAATTCAATCATTTGACAGGACCCTCCATTTCGTGAGGTGCAAGACCATAGCAGAGGGTGATCTAGCTCACTTTGGGGTTGACACATGGGGGATCGTTGAGGCCTCCATTGTATGGCAAGGTAGGTTTTTCCAGTTGCAACTTAGGATCGGGATTAGCCATGGATGGGTAGATATTGACATCATAGAGATACCTAGGCAAGATGAGCTTGGCCTTCATCAATATTTCGCCATCAAGTTTCAAGGGAGGAGGATACAATGTGCGCACGATGGGCAGTCTGTTAGAGTCAGAGTGGTGTAGCGACAGCATGGTGGCACCCTTCTAAGACTAGCATGGGACCCGGGCATTAGAGCACTTGATAGCTCAGCGACCTTTAGGGATGAGTTGGCTACTACAGGGGGAGATCACTCAGATCTTCCATTGGGCTTCAGTGACTCGTTGATGGCGTAGGGGACTTCATTGGCATGGCGAGTTGGTCAACAGGAGGACTTCAGGGGAAGCTCATGCAGGAGAGACTTTGTCCCCACAGGGATTGGGTTGTATCTTCAGGAGTTTACTCTTTGTGTGCATAAGGTGGACTACTTGGTAGGGCAACTTCATGGGGAGTTGGACAAAGTCCTACATTATCATGATGCTCTACTTATTGATAGTATGCATAGGGATTTTGGAGCTTATACCTAGTTGGACAGAGGGTGGAGCAAGGGGTGCTTCACATTGATCAGGATGGCTTGGGATCCTGGTATCGAGGGATTCCTTAATGACAGGATAGTGCATGGGACAAGGATGACTCAATGGCACATTTGGGATCATGGTATTGTTTGCAGTGACCATTTGGGCCAGCAGATAGTGGAGGCACTTGTTTAGGCATTGCTTGAGGACAAGCAATTTTTGGCAGGGAGGACTGTAATATCCCCAATTTTGTGAGCTTGGGAATTTTACCCAATTTTGTGAGCTTGGGAATTTAATGGGGCAAATATTTTTTTGGAGAAAGGTGACAAGTATTATTTTATTGGAGATTGGTGGCAAATTATTAATTTATTAAAATGAAGGAAAAAGTCACTTAGTGGAAAATGGCCCCCACCAATAAAATAATAATTAAAAGGGGAGTCTAGAAGCATGGGGGGGAATTATAAACAGAGGGACTCATTTGTTGAGGATCTTTTTGACTATTACACTTCACATTACATCTTCTCTTGGAGTTGTTTAGCACAAGAAGAGAAATGTTGTTTAGCACAGGAGTTCCAAGCGGAATTCCAACCTCATTTCGAAGAATCTCGAATGTCTCCCTAGTGAGACAAATTTGGGGAGCTCAATTCAGAGTTTCCATTGGGCATATTTGCAAGTTATTACAGTATGTGTTTCTTCCAGGGCCCAGAAGTGGTTCGAATTCCTTGCGGGGTGATCAATTACGAAGTAGCAGAACATCGACGAATTTGTAGGTATTTTCCATTATTTAATCTAGAGATTTTGTGGTGATTAGTAGGGTTGTGTTTGAGGGAATTCTTGGGGCTGAAATTCTACATTTCTAGAAGTGTGCAAGGGTCTCCAAGAAGGCTTGTGCGGGGCCTAGAGGAATAGACGTTGATGAGATAAGGGCCAGAGATTAGAGGTATACCTCAAAGGAGAATTTAGCCAGAGTTGGGAGAAATTTCCAGTGGTGTATTTGGGCTTAATTCAGTAGTATCAAGACTATGGGCCATTTTCTAGGCAAATTGGGCAATTTGCACTTGTTGGGAATCGCAGGGGGTCGGTGGATTCAGCGCAATCCCTTTGAGTTTTTGTGGGTTTATTGAGAGGAATCTCCAGCGAATTTTACAGAAATTTTCAGGGTATATTTGGGCTTGAAATCCTCATTCTTATAGTAGGGAGAATTGCTACTTAGCTGGGGAATTTGCATCACTTTTTGGGTTCGATTTTGGCTTGGAGATAGGCCAAACCTTTTCTGGGTATTTTGGGGCTTGAGGAAAGGAGCTCGTGGCTGCAATTTTAGAGCATTTTGGGCATTGTTTTAATTAGAACTTCAAGTTCCATTTGGCAGCCTATAGCAAATTTTCTAGGCAGTGTGCATTATCACTTTGGAGTTATTTCAGTAGTTGGGTTAGCAAGATTTCACCTGAGGTTTGCATAGCTTGCATAGCAAGTGCAGGGTCCATTGTTCTTACTCATTATGTACTCAGATTCCCATTGATTAATAGAATGGCTCAGTTATTCTGCGTCTTTTCTATGGTGTTCTGATTTGGATGCTTGGACTTTAATTTTAATTGTTGTTCCTAGTTCATGTTTTTGGTATTTACTATTATTTTCCAATTAGGAATAATACACAGTGATTGTTGAACTCCTTTGTCATGACCCTAGTAAAAATGTACCCTTTCAAACAAAATCTCGATTTGACATGTTAAGCTTTTTCTATCTTAGTTTAATGGTTAGAGGGTGATATTGATGATAAGGGTTCAGGATTCAATATAGAGTTTGATATATCATTTTTTTATTTAGCATCCACTACATCATATATATAGCAATTTCTCCATATTTATGCGCCAATGTGTTTATCTAATGTTGTTGTTGTTTTATATGTTTAAAATTTTGAAGAGAACAAATATATTTTGTAATTTTTAATAATGGCCATCGTTTCTTGATTTTTTCGTCATTGTTCCTAAAAAGATGTTTTATAGATCATCACCAATTTTCAATTGCTGTTGATAATATCAATATTGGCTTAAACTTTAAATACATACATAAATATTATATATATATATATATATATATAAATATATATAGACATACCTATACATGTATCTTTTCTTTCATGCTGAGTGGGGGAGTGAATATATTTTATAGGTTGTCCAATTTTTACTTGTAAGATATTCTATTGGTTAATGTATTTTATAGCTTTTTTCAAAAGTATTTCCTTTGAACCCAAAATAACTAGTGTTCCACGAGGACGTGTCCCCTAGGGTGGGGGGCACGCTCCCCACGTTTCCCATCCTTTCTGGATGGGAGAGGTCTAGGGAAACGTTTCCCCACATCGACCCAAAAGAAACAGCATTCTTTTTTCTTAAGCGATTTTTCCCAATTTTTTCAGATTTTGAAAAACAATGAATATATTTTGTATTTTTTTAATGTTTGTCGTGGTTTTCCAATTTTTTGTTGATGTTTCCAAAATGTTTTTCAAACCCTTGTCGATTTCTTTCCAATGACAATATTATCAACACTGATACATACATATACATATATATTTCCCAACATCCCCCCTGAATATCCCTAAAATTTGGGGGTGCTACAACACATACGCCCTATGCATCTCACCATTCCCACATACCAAATACTTGGTGGAACATTCAAAACGATTGGCCCAAAGATGTCAGACACAATAAGTAGCCTGTTTGCATGGGAAAACAAACCTTAAGGGGCAAATCGTTGAACACAATCACTTCCATTCAACTACTGCCACGATAAGGGTACTCTTTTGTCCTAAGAGACATGACATTGTCCTTTTAGGCATTATCCCAAACACTTGGGAACATGGGAGACACATGACCTAAAACCTAGACACTGGGCATGTGTCAAATGGTGTTTGACACTTAGGTCATATATGTCCCATGCATTAGCATTTGGTCAACCATTTTCGAAGTATCAATACTTGGATCTTAATGCATTGGTCCTAGAACCAGTCACATTTGTTGATGGTGGTCCTCTTGAGGGGTCAACCACCACACCTGCAAATGCAACACTTTGACTGGATAGAATGGAGGATGATGAAGGCCAACATAGTGGTCGTGGCAATGTCAGTGTTGTTGATACTAATTATTTTAGATATGAGATCCAAAAGGATGAGCTATGAGATTCTTCTACCTTATTTTGTATTGGCCATTAGAATTCCCATCTATCATCATATCTATGCAAATACATTTTCATTACATTGAATGAGAAAACTGCTCATGGTTCTATATGCATGATCTATGGCATATTCAAAGCCCCAAGGGATAGCTCAATTGGTTTGCCCATATCATCAAAGGAACAATTTTGATGGATGATAGCAAGATCTATTACTATCAAGATCCATTCCCAACAAGTGTGTTCTGTGTTTAATATCACCCTCCATTAAAGACTCTAGAAAAAAGGGGAGATTCTGCAAAGTTATACCTTTGGAAAAATGGAAAAAAAAAAGTATTATTTCTATCAAAAGATTGTCCTCATCAGCTTTGTGAGAATCATGACCATTAAGAATCTCCTAAAAGCAAGTATGAATTTTATCAAGAGATTCTTCCCATCAGCTTTGAATGTTACGAGTGTGTTAGACTCATCCTTGTGTCCTGCAACACCCCCCCCCCCAAACGACGCTCCCTGCGCCCCTCACTCCCAGCCACTCCCTCTAAGATATCATCCCCGCCAATATTGGACCTTTCACGGTGCCTAATGACACTTGAAACTCCCAGTGTTTAGCACTTCTATTGTACCAACACCTTATCTTATACTCACTTTTAGTTTTTCCAACTCTCACTCTTAAATTTTAGATCTTATTATCATTTTAATTTTAGCATTATTCTAGGAGATGCATTGCCATTCCCACTTTATACAAACACTAGATGTATTTTTTTAGTCCCTTTGACCTACTTTTGTGGTTTTTTCTTAGACATTAATAAAATTACCTTATCTACTATCTAGAGTCTCTTATCAAATTCATTACAAATTGTAGATCATTATAGTCTTCATCAAAATATTGAAGCTATACATCTTTAATATCCTATATTTGAATGTGGTCCAATCCTTTAGAGGATAGGTAGCCAAGTTCTATATTTTCAGCTACATCCATTAATGCATGCACCAATGTTGCACGAAGCGAGGACAAAGTCGGTGCACTTTTGAGAAGCGAAGTGTCAGAAGTTTCATTTTCCAAAAACCCTTGGAAGTAAAGTGTCCCAAAAGAGTCTATTTTATATATACATATTTATACATACATATATATATTATTGCATTTATATTCAATAAATTTTAAATACATCCAGCATGCCAAATTAGTTGCAGAATATATGAAAGCACGCATATTTGTGCATAAATCAAGATACAAATGCCATCCATAGTACATTAATGATCAAGTATTCAAGCATCAACCATCTAGAATTTGGATTCTATCAATTACAAACAAACATACAAATTTTTCAAGTCATATAATAGAAATTAGACCATTATCATATGGAATGAAATAGGTTATCTAGCAATTATTAACAATAATATGACCAAACAGTTGTGTTCACAAAATAGGCCATCCACACACCAAAATATGAACACCAAAAGGTCCAAAACAATAAATTGACCTAGTTGCTAAACAAATCTCTACAGAAGAAGTGCTCACCAATTGTGAAAGCACCAGTGTTTCCAAATGTCATACATGTGGGGTAGCACCGCCATGCATGTTCCGCTGCTCCTTGACAAAAATGTTCCACCATCACTTATATCGAGATCCTCATCACTAGTATCACCCTTCATTATTCTCCTTGTCTAACCTTTGTCTCTACTTCGATTCTCTAGGGATATTAATCAACACTAACCAATTCTAATCAAACTACCTAATCCAAGCCTTAAAATATTGTAGAAAAAGCTTTAACATGCCTGATCAAAGATTTTGATTTGAGTGAAGGTCATATTTTTGTTAAGGCCATGACAAAGGAGTTCAACAATCAACATGACCAACACTAGGGTACATATATGGCTTGGTGCTTTTGATTCAATGCCAAACAAATACCCTCATATGTGATAGAATTTAATGAAATGTTGTAATTCCATTGATCTTGAAATCCTAAAAACCGTGAAGTCTACTGGATTTTGAGTGGGATCAAAATCCTGCTTTCTCCATATGAAATCCAATGAGATCGGAACCACTCCCAAACATCCTAAGTCAATTAATGGTAGTGTTAAAAACTTAAGTAAAAGGATGAAAATAAAAGACAAAGGAAATTGCCACTTTTACATTAAGAATTTAACATTACCATTAGGAAGCATCCAAGGAGCCCCTAGGGAGCATCCAAGAAGCATGACAAGAGCACTGATGAGCACATGGGAGAATGGTTTGGCACGTGGTGGTTCTAACCATTGTCTCTACCTCGTTTCTCTAGGGATATTAATCAACACCAACCAATTTTGATCAAACTACCTAATCCAAGCCTTAAAATATTGTAGAAAAAGCTTAACATGCTAGATCAATGATTTTGGTTTGAGTGTGTTGACCACTACGTGTCAACGACCCATAGTAGTACACCCCCTTTTTTCACAAAAGGGATATCGCTTGATCAACGTGTCCGTGCCATTTGATTATCATCATCAGCCTGATCATGTTATGTTATAAACCCAGTCTGCATGTGTAAATTGTAAATAATCTCAACATATCTGTGTCATGTATGTAATTGCCTAGGTAAAACTAGTTTTCTAGTGATGATCTACATTCCAGAAGGTTTTTTGTCTCCTCGATCCATGATGGCAGAGTTTTCCTTCAGCCTTACCCCAAAGCCGGAATGGATTTTGTCATTAGAATCTTAGGGGAGTCCTAGTGTGTTAGATCAAGTCTATGTAAAAGTGATTTGGGAATAATCCTAACTATTTGGTTAGGTTATTTTATTACAAATTGTTTGAGCTGCTAAATTATGTTTGTGTCACAGAACTGGGTAATCATGTTTATTCTCCTTCTGTCATCTTCAATATTGCCATGTGGATTTGGTGGAGGTGAAGAAAATTGACAGAAAGTTTTAGAGGAGTGTGGATGGTCACAGACAACAGCTAGGGAATTGCTGGAGGAAGCAATTTCACTTAGAACTAATTTTTTTACAGTATGAAGAAATGTAGGATCAATTGAAAATGTGGGACTAGTATTTACAGATGTAGAAATATTTACAGAGGGTCCACCACGCTCAGCTCGTGACTCTGGAAAGATAGTATGGACATTACCATCTCTTGTGGTAAATATTGTGGAGGAATTGATAGGAGAAGGTCGAGTTGGTTTTCTGATGGATTCCCATTTAGTAACCCATTCGGAAGGAGGTTTCAATTCAGACCGGGGAATCATCTGGGGTGCAATAAGATTCATTCCATAATCACGGGTGATTAAAGTGGTGAATTCAGATTGTGATGAGACAGATTGAACCATAGGAGGAGTAGTCTTTTTATAGAATTTGACTACCGAGGACCACCATATGGCTATGTTTTTACTATCATCTTCAAAATCATCATAACCATGTGTTTGTAAGCCTAACATCAAAGCATTTATAGCATTTGGATCTGTCAAGGCTATGGAGAAATCAGGAAAGCATGACCATGAAGCTGGGCCATAGGCAAGGGTCCCTTGGCATCCACCAATAAGGGCTTTAGGAAGAGTTTTCCATCGTCGATCAAAAACACAGGAGAAAAAGGCAACATCCTGGCCTTTCCAGTGTAGAGGCTGGATACCTATTTGGACATGGCCAAAATGGGCAAAATTATAGCCTGCTTTTCTGGCAGCATCAAACTCGGATTGATTTATGATATTCAGAGAATGGAGGATATTGTTATTTGAGGTTGTTTGCAAAACTTCTTCTTTGACCTTATATCTCCAGAACTGGATGGAGTCCATTAATCCTAAGTTTTTGTAAACATTTTTCAGGTCTACTTTTGGAAGAGTCCAAGAATCAGATACAACAGGTTCTGAAAATAGATTAACCGACTTATCAAGGACCATAGACTCTGTAACAGATGAGTTTCTTTTCTCTATATTTGCTTCTTCTTGTTCTTTTAGAATTTCTTCAAAGGATCTATCCCCAAATTCATGACGAGAACTAGATGCAGATAAAGAATCCATGACAGCGTGAAGAAATAAGTATAGCAGAAGACAATAAACTTATGCAACTTCAGAGTAATAGATATAAATCTTCAGAATGATGTGTACCAAATTTATCAGTATTGTGATCGTAAACAGAGCAAATTTCGCGGCTCCTCCTGGAAAGAAGTTCTAATCTCCTAGTCTTCAAACGCCATAGATGCCATCTTCGGCTTTAACAGGCAACAAACATTATCGAGACTCAAGCAAACTCAGATGTTCCCAACAGTATCCTCAAACGAAATGCAACTTGGCTCTGATACCATTTTATTACTGATAGAAACTGGTAATTACAAGAACACTCAAAGAGTCAAGTCTATGAGGGTCTATATCAAATGGGTTTTCCCCCATGAGATGTACAAATGTAAAAATCATGATGTAAAATGTCTTGAGGGTTAGAAGAATAATTTATCCCCTCATCGGTCCTAGGTCCTAGGTAAATTTAAATTTTCCAGAGGTAAAATTCATGGATCCTTTAAAAAAACTAAATCTTAACTGGTCCAGGGACTAAGATTAGTTGATTATTTTGTTAAATGTTATGTCTTAGCTCCCTGGGGTTAAATAAAAGTCAAAGTTTTGAGGAAATAAATGCAAAAATTTAAATTTTAAATATATTTAATTGAAAAATTCGAAATTTCCTCAATATTTAAAATTTCGATGGATGAGATTAAAAGAAATTTTAATCCTCATCAACGGTCGAGATCACTTTGACAAGGATCACTCAAACTAGCCGTTGGGAAAGTTATCTTTAAATAAGAGGTCATTTTGTCAGTCAGAGTCATTCGATCTTTGATCGTGTACTAAGCGAAAATCTCTCTCTTGTAATCTTTTTTTTATGAGCAATAAAGAAAGACTTTGGGGTTAACTTCTGCTGGTGTTACTCTTCATGGAAATGTTGTAAGATATATTATTTTCATGCATATATTTCTTTTTGGCCATTGATATAGCTTCCTGAAGAGCGATTTGAGTACAGGTATTTTGCTCAGTCACTGGGGTTTGAATGGTAATTTAAGTTTTGAATATAGTAGCAGGTATCTCTATTAAATCTGAATTTTATTATCGTTTTCTCACTCTATGTTGACGACTGAATCGAGTTTTGCAGGAAAATCCCTGATTATTAGATCATCGGGGGTTCAGGGAAGTTCTCGACTGAACCAGCCAACTCCCGATCCGCGTTTTCTGAAGAGCCCAGCTTAATTTTGATCTCTGGCTTATCATAAGATATTTTTATGGGTGATGCATGAAAGGTTTCAAGCTTAGTACCTCCTTCAAAATACAAAAAAAAAAAATTTTTATGTGCTAAATTGTCAAATCTGGCTGTTGGGAGTTGCAGATCATCAGATTTGGGAGCGCAGTCAGACTCACACTCCCTAGATTTGATAGATCTGCCATTTATGTACATAGATCTGTAATTTTTTTTATTCTGACTTAGGGTTTCTAGGGTTTCATTTATTTTTTGCATATTCGGGTTCTGGCTATTTGTTTTCAAGAACAAGTTGCAGATCTGAAGGTGAAGTTTAATTTTGAAGCCAGATATAGACCCTGGAGAGTAAGATCTGACCTCAGAATCAGCGTTTGCGAGGTACGGTTTTGTTGTCCAAGGGATTGAATTTTTTTTTTAATCTGGAAATTTTCTTTTATATAAGGGTCTAATTGATAAATCTAAAACAGAACACGGCATTTTATAACTAGGAATTTCTGAGTTTTATTGGGCACTATTTCTTTCTCTGTCCGCTGCCTGGGGTCTTTATTTTTGTTTCATTGCAGGAAAATTTCGAGATTTTGTTTGGGCAATTTATTTGAAACCCTCGCGGTTCTCAAACACTATACCCAATCCATTTCTTCAATCATTGGCCTATGCAGCAAACTTTCTACGGTTCCTTTCTCTCCTATCCACTGTCCATTTTCATCTCTCACCTACGTTTCTTTTGCCATACCCTCAGTCCATCTCGCCTTCACGCCCTCCATTCCAACTACACGCAGCCTCATCCTCTCCTCATGGCTAATTCATTCGAGATCCATCTCTGCCCAGCTCTCCCTCCTTGCTGCATATCCAAAACGTCTCAAACCTTCACTGCGTGCTATCTCCTTAGCTGCGTATACATTCCAGCACTATTCTCGTTGCTCCCTCTCTGCTCCGCAGCCCTCACTGTTGTGTACCCTCTGTCCACAGCTTCATACTTACGCACTCCCATCAAACCATCTCTAGATCTACACGCATATCCTTCAGCGATCATTTGCTCCCCTCCAGATCCACGCAGTCATTGCTGCTCCTCATCAACCTATGGATCCCTGCATCCATATTCCTCTAGCTCTCCTCGCTACCATCCAAAGTTCCAAACCCACTCACGCACACCCTATGCAACCCCTTCACCCTTCACGCTGCCACTTTCACGCAAACCTGGTCCGCATCCTCCTGCCGTCAAGCTTCTCTTCTCTCACCTGAAAACCTGCAAGCCCAAACTAAAGTAACATTTCGATTAGTGTTTGTATAGTACCTAGGGTTAGTCATATATATTTCATATTTATTTGTATATATGCGTGTATATATTTCTTTTTTATTTTTATTATTTGTTAAGGTTTAACTTTGATTTAATTTTAGGTTTGTTTTAAGACTTAAGTTAGATTCATAAAAATAAAATATAAAAATATAAAAATTTCGATTTTGATTTCATTTTTATTTTTCGATTTTAATTTTAATTTAAAATATCTAAAAATTAAAATTTAAAAAAAAAAAAAAAAAAAAAAAAATTAAAAGTTAAAAAAATTTAAATCTAAAAAAATATAAAATTTCAAAAGTCTAAAAAAATATAAAATATTTAAAATCCTAAACATTTAAAAGATCATAAAAAATTTAAAACTTTGGTGACTAAGGATTTTAAAAATAAAATAAAGGGTTTGTGCTTTAATGTTGAGAAAATTTAAATGTGGCCTATGGCCCATTAAAAATTTTGTTTTAGGCCCTTTTCATTTTTCCGTTGCATTAAAAGATTTTAAATTTTTCAGTTACAATTAAAAATTATTGCCTAAGGAATAATTTAAAAATTTGAACCTAAAGTTTCTTAGTGTCATTTGTCATTAAATGTTTTTTTTTAATGATGGTCAAAGTGCGATAAATGTTTTGAATTACATTGACTGTTGGATAAAATCATATTGGTTGTTCTAGATCTTGTCATTAACAGTACTCATTTTAGGTCTGGAATCTTTTGCATGTGACAGTGTTGGGCGTTTTTTGTGGATTATTTATGATTGTTCTTTTTTTGTCACATATTGAAAATCATTCTGAATAGCTTGTTTTATTGATAGTTAATTCAAATATCGAAGGCACTGGTCTAAAATTATTTCTATTTTGTGGTCGTGTCTTGTTTACTTTGGCATTTAATCTATCAATCTGATTTAATCATTTAAATTTATCAAGTTATCCATCATTAAAATCTCCTAGAGTCTGTTTTTCACAGGGTATCATCATCTATTTGCCTAGGGACTACCCCCCTTGACTTGTCTAGGAGAGAGTCTAAACAGAGTGAGTAAGGATTTAAGAGTGACAACGCTTATTCTGAGCGTTGTCGCGCTGCCTAGACATTCTGTGCGACAACATTTTTTGGCGTTGTTGCCAGGGATAGAGTTGTTTCTGTCCTTGGTTTCTTCGACATTCATCATTCATCTTTTATCTTTCTATCATTCATTTGAGCCAGTAAAGTCAACATTTTTTGGCGCCGTTGTCGGGGATAGAGTTTTTTTTGTCCTTGGTCCTCATGACATTCATCATTTTTAATCATCTCATATTTTCTGCCATTCATTAGCCTGTCAAGAGGCACAGCATTTCTTGGCGTCATTTGATCTTTTCATCGCCCTATCTTTCGTCATCTCGTTAATAGTTTCATCTGCACCTTTAGCACCTGGACATCTCGGTTCGTTTCTTGTTTGGGTGGCGACTCCATTTCTTTTCATTTATTTTATCTCAGACAAGAAGCCCTCCCTTATATCCAGTTGTTTGTTGCATTTTGGATCCTAGAGTTAGATTCATGTTCAAGTGGCAACTCCACTTCTTCCATTTCTACAAGAATTTCTACTCGAAGCTCGCTTCTTGTGGATCTCTTGATTTTTTTGAGCAGAGGTCTCTCTCTATTATCCATTTGGTCCCTCATTATTCATCATGGATTATTCATTTACCCCGTGTCATTTTATTGATGTTCTCCATGATATTCTGGAAGTGGCCATTCATAAATTGTCTTTATTCTCGGGTGGTGATTCAATCGTTGTTAGAAAGCATCTATGCAAGTTTTCTCATATAATGCTCATATATTGTAGTTCTCCCCAGTATGATCATGAAGATGTCAAAATGTGTCTATTTGTCTTTTCTTTAGAGGGTGATGCTTTGAATTGATTTAATAATTGTTTTGAAGATTCTTTCACTTCTTTACAAGACATCGTTCATGCTTTTAAAGATAGATATGGTTATCAAGATAGCTCGCCTTGTGCCCCTAAAATTATGCAACAGAATGAAAGTGATTTTGTGAAGGATTCAACTGTTGATGAAAGATTTCAAGACAATTCTCCATATCAGAATGTGCCATCCACCTGTACCGTTGCAGATCAAATCCATGATAGTGGAAAAGCAGGGAAAAATTGTCAAATCAGTGTCGACAAAGAAAGGGAAAATCAGAAGAAAATTATAGAAGAGCTAATGCGGCTGTTAAAAAATATGGAGATTAATCAAGAAAAGTTTGTAACTGATTACGTCAATGATATGAGAACTTTATACACCCACCTGGAAAAGCGAGATAAGGATATGGAAACCATGAAAGCTAATCATGATAGGGAAATTAATTTTATGCAAAACAAGTTATTAACTATGGATGAAGAAATGACTATCATGACATTCGATTATAATAATCAGTTGGCTACCATGCAAGCAAATCATACAAAAGAGATAAACTCTATGCAACATTGCTTGATGACCATAAAGGCAAAAAACGACAAAGTAATAAAAGATATGGAAGCTAGTCAAATTTGTCTTCAGAATAAGTTATTGACCATGGAAGAAGACCATGCCAGGGAAATCAGTGCTATGAAGGTTGAACACTCTAGCATAACTATACAGGTACAGAAACTTCAACATCAGTCAAAGGATGAAAGAAACAAGGAGACATTGACGGACTAGAAGCCTCCTTATCTGCTACAACACGCTCCATCTTATTATGAGGACGTCATTTGCTCCATTGAAAAGTGGCTAATTGAAGGTGACCCAGATAAAATTGAAAACGATAAAGATCAGATGCAAAATGGAGAAAGACATGTCACGCATATCTTACATACTTCATCTAGGAGTTTTGACACAGAATGTTCCACAAAGAAAAAACGCAAGAGAAAGAGAACGAGAAAGCGATTTGATGCATCAGATAGTCGTAAGCAGCGTGATTTTCGGATAGGAAAAAGTCCTACGTTATGTAGGATTGGACATGGCACATCCGAGAAACCGCCGACAAATTTGCCTGAAAGCAGGCAAATGCTCAGTATGCACTATATTGAACGCATCTGATGCCATGGGGCATCTTTGTATAACCTTATGCCTTGTTATTCAGTGTTTCATTTTGTAGTTAGATTATGTTTTTCATGTTACTAGATAGTTAATAAATTAATAGCTTATCTTTCATGTGCTTAATGTTATATGATGATTTTTGGATGGACGCTACTTATGTTTTGTTGTGTGTTGCGTGGATGCAGATTCTGGATTCTCACATTCCTACAGTGCAGCAACGTGTCCCCAAGTAGAGCCAGATGTTGACCACTACGTGTCAACGACCCATAGTAGTACACCCCTTTTTTCGCAAAAGGGATATCGCTTGATCAACGTGTCCGTGTCGTTTGATTATCATCATCAGCCTGATCATGTTATATTGTAAACCCAGTCTGCATGTGTAAATTGTAAATAATCTCAGCAGATCTGTGTCATGTATGTAATTGCCTAGGTAAACCTAATTTTCTGGTGATGATCTACATTCCGGAAGGTTTTTTGTCTCACCGATCCATGATCGGCAGAGTTTTCCTTCAGCCTTACCCCAAAGCTGGAATGGATTTTGTCATTAGAATCTTAGGGGAGTCCTAGTGTGTTAGATCGAGTCTATGTAAAAGTGATTTGGGAATAATCCTAACTATTTGGTTAGGTTATTTTATTACAAATTGCTTGATCTGCTAGATTATGTTTGTGTCGCAGAACTGGGTAGTCTATGAGGGTCTATATCAAATGGGTTTTCCCCCTTGAGATGTAAAAATGTAAAAATCATGATGTAAAATGTCTTGAGGGTTAGAAGAATAATTTATCCCCTAATAGGTCCTAGGTCCTAGGTAAATTTAAATTTTCCAAATGTAAAATTCGTGGATCCTTTAAAAAAATTAAATCTTAATTGGTCCAGGGACTAAGATTAGTTGATTATTTTGCTAAATTTTATGTCTTAGGTCCCTGGGGTTAAGTAAAAGTCAAAGTTTTGAGGAAATAAATGCAAAATTTTAAATTTTAAATATATTTAATTGAAAAATTCGAAATTTCCTCAATATTTAAAATTTTGACGAATGAGATTAAAAGAAATTTAATCCTCATCAATGGTCGAGTCACTTTGACAAGAATCACTCGAACTAGTCGTTGAGAAATTATCTTTAAATAGGAGGTCATTTTGTCAGTCAGAGTCATTCGATCTTTGATCGTGTACTAAGTGAAAAGCTCTCTCTTATAATCCTTTTTTTATGAGCAATAAAGAAAGACTTTGGGGTTAACTTCTGCTAGTGTTACTCTTCATGGAAATGTTGTAAGATGTATTATTTTCATGCATATATTTCTTTTTGGCCATTGATATAGCTTCCTGAAGAGTGATTTGAGTACAGGTATATTACTCAGTCGCTAAGGTTTGAATAGTAATTTAAGTTTTGAATATAATAGCAGGTATCTCTATTAAATCTGAATTTTATTATCGTTTTCTCGCTCTATGTTGATGGCTGAATCGAGTTTTGCAGGAAAATCCTTGATTATTAGATCATCAGGCGTTCGAGGAAGTTCTCGGCTAAACTAGCTAACTCCCAATCCGCGTTTTTTGAAGAGCCCAACTTAATTTTGATCCCGGGCTTATCATAAGATATTTTTATGGGTGATGCATGAAGGGTTTCAAGCTTAGTACCTCCAAAATACAAAAAAATTTAATTTTTATGTGCTAAATTGTCAGATCTAGCTGTTGGGAGCCGCAGATCATCAAATCCTGGAGCGGAATCGGACTCACACTCCCTAGATCTGATAGATCTACCATTTATGTACATAGATCTGTAATTTTTTTTATTCAGACTTACGATTTCTAGGGTTTCATTTATTTTTTGCATATTCGGGTTCTGGCTGTTTGTTTTCAGGAACAGGTTGCAGATCTGAAGGTGAAGTTTAATTTTGAAGCCAGATATA
Source organism: Pinus tabuliformis (assembly GCA_031772625.1). Classification (NCBI taxonomy): domain Eukaryota; kingdom Viridiplantae; phylum Streptophyta; class Pinopsida; order Pinales; family Pinaceae; genus Pinus; species Pinus tabuliformis. The sequence goes on from CM062816.1 coordinate 1,028,659,337, forward strand.
GACCCTGGAGAGTAAGATCTTACCTCAGAATCAGCATTTGCGGGGTATGGTTTTGTTGTCCAAGGGATTGAATTTTTTTTTTTAATCTGGAAATTTTCTTTTATATAAGGGTCTAATTGATAAATCTAAAACAGAACACAGCATTTTAGAACTAGGAATTTCTGAGTTTTATTGGGCACTATTTCTTTCTCTGTCCACTGCCTGGGGTCTTTATTTTTGTTTCATTGCAGGAAAATTTCGAGATTTTGTTTGGGCAATTTATTTGAAACCCTCGCGGTTCTCAAACACTATACCCAATCCATTTCTTCAATCATTGGCCTATGCAGCAAACTTTCTACGGTTCCTTTCTCTCCTATCCACTGTCCATTTTCATCTCTCACCTGCGTTTCTTTTGCCATACCCTCAGTCCATCTCGCCTTCACGCCCTCCATTCCAGTTACACGCAGCCTCATCCTCTCCTCATGGCTAATTCATTCAAGATCCATCTCTGCCCAGCTCTCCCTCCTTGCTGCATATCCAAAACGTCTCAAACCTTCACTGCATGCTATCTCCTTAGCTGCGTATACATTCCAGCACTATTCTCGTTGCTCCCTCTCTGCTCCGCAGCCCTCACTGTTGTGTACCCTCTGTCCACAGCTTCATACTTACGCACTCCCATCAAACCATCTCTAGATCTACACGCATATCCTTCAGCGATCATTTGCTCCCCTCCAGATCCACGCAATCATTGTTGTTCCTCATCAACCTATGGATCCCTGCATCCATATTCCTCTAGCTCTCCACGCTGCCATCCAAAGTTCCAAACCCACTCACGCACACCCTATGCAACCCCTTCACCCTTCACGCTGCCACTTTCACGCAAACCTGGTCCGCATCCTCCTGCCGTCAAGCTTCTCTTCTCTCACCTGAAAACCTGCAAGCCCAAACTAAAGTAATATTTCGATTAGTGTTTGTATAGTACCTAGGGTTAGTCATATATATTTCATATTTATTTGTATATATGCGTGTATATATTTCTTTTCTTTTTTTTATTTGTTAAGCTTTAACTTTGATTTAATTTTAGGTTTGTTTTAAGACTTAAGTTAGATTCATAAATATAAAATATAAAAATTTCGATTTTGATTTCATTTTTATTTTTTGATTTTAATTTTAATTTAAAATATCTAGAAATTTCAGAAAATTAAAAAAATTAAAAAAATTAAATCTAAAAAAATATAAAATTTCAAGTGTCTAAAAAAATCTAAAATATTTAAAATCCTAAACATTTAAAAGATCATAAAAAATTTAAAACTTTGGTGACTAAGGATTTTAAAAATAAAATAAAGGGTTTGTGCTTTAACGTTGAGAAAATTTAAATGTGGCCTATGGCCCATTAAAATTTTTGTTTTAAGCCCTTTTCATTTTTACGTCGCATTAAAAGATTTTAAATTTTTCAGTTACCATTAAAAATTATTGCCTAAGCAATAATTTAAAAATTTTAACCTGAAGTTCCTAAGTGTCATTTGTCATTAATTTTTTTTTTTTTTTTTTTTGATGATCAAAGTGCGATAAATGTTTTGAATTACATTCACTATTGGATAGAATCATATTCGTTGTTCTAGATCTTGTCATTAACAGTACTCATTTTAGGTCTAGAATCTTTTGCATGTGATAGTGTTGGGCGATTTTTGTGGATTATTTATGATTGTTCTTTTTTTGTCACATATTGAAAATCATTCTCGATAGCTTGTTTTATTGATGGTTAATTCAAATATCGAAGGCACTAGTCTAAAATCATTTCTATCTTGTGGTCGTGTCTTGTTTACTTTGGCATTTAATCTATCAATTTGATTTAATCATTTAAATTTATCAAGTTATCCATCATTGAAATCTCCTAGAGTCTATTTTTCACAGGTTATCCTCATCTATTAACCTAGGGACTACCCCCCTTCACTTGTCTAGGAGAGAGTCTAAACGGAGTAAAGATTTGAGAGTGGCATCCCTTACTCTAAGCGTTGTCGCACTGCCTAGACATTCTGTGCAACAACAGAGTGAAGGGTACATTTTTGCTAAGGCCTTGGCAAAGGAGTTCAATAATCAACACCACCAAAACTACGGTACAGATAAGGCTTGGTGCTTTTGATTCAATGCCAATCAGATACCCTCATATGTGATAGAATCTAATAAAATGTTGCAATTCCATTGATCCTGAAATCTTAAAAAAATTTAAGTCTGTTGGATTTTGAGTGGGATCAAAATCTTGCTTTCTCCATATGAAATCCAATGGGGTCGGAACCACTCTCAAACATCCTAATTCAATTAACGGTAGTGTTAAAAACTTAAGTAAAAGGATGAAAATAAAAGACAAAGGAAAATGTCACTTTTACTTTAAAAATTTAACATTACCATTAGGAAGCATCCAAGGAGCCCCTAGGGAGCATCCAAGAAGCATGACAGGAGCATTGATGAGCACATGGGAGAATGGTTTGGCTCATGGTGGTTTTAACCTTTGTCTCTACCTCGATTCTCTAGGGATATTAATCAGCACCAACCAATTTCGATCAAACTACCTAATCCAAGCTTTAAAATATTGTAGAAAAAGCTTAACATGCCTGATCAATGATTTTGGTTTGAGTGAAGGGTACATTTTTGCTAAGGCCATGACAAAGGAGTTCAACAATCAACACCACCAACACTGGGGTACATATATGCCTTGGTGCTTTTGATTCAATGCCCATCAAATACCCTCATACATGATAGAATCTAATGAAATGTTGCAATTCCATGATCCTAAAATCCTAAAACTGTTAAGTCTGTCGGATTTTGAGTGGGATCAAAATCCTACTTTCTCCATATGAAATCCAATGAGGTTGAAACCACTCTCAAACATCCTAAGTCAATTAACAGTAGTGTTATAAACTTGTGTCAAAGGATGAAAATAAAAGATAAAGGAGAATGTCACTTTTACTTTAAGAACTTAACATTACCATTAGTGGGCATCTACGAAGCATCCAAGAAGCATGATAGGAGCACTGATGAACACACGGGAGAATGATTTGGCACGTGGTGGTTCTGAATTTGCAGGAACTATGCCAATTGAGCCTGAAGCATGGTTTCGAGGATGCTTCAACCATGGTTCCACACAGTGCATGGTTTTGAGGTCCAGTGCATGGGAGTGATTGGGGGAGGGTAGACAATTCCTGCAACATCGGCATGCACAAACAAATGTTGAAATGATACCTTGACCAAATGTACTTGAATATTGTACATAAATGCATACACCCCAGTTAAGAATCGACTTCTTTGTAAAGTGTATCCATTTTTGTTCTATTAAAATATAAGTTGCTTGAAACTAAGAGGTTCCTGAAAGTGGTTCCAATTTGACAAACAACTAATCTCAAATCTTTTTAAATATGGAAATGGATTTAGTATTTAGTACAAATAAGTAGATAGATAAATAAATGAAAAAATGCATGTAAATAAAGAGAGAACTAGGTAGACAAACATTCACCAAAACACCCAGCCTAAGTGATTGCACTGCTAATGTTCTCACACTAAATAACTCAAAAATAATTTATTTAACCGCAAAAAATTAAATTTTTGAACATTGCATCAATCATAAATATAGTTGAAAAATGAACGCAAACATAAATAAAACACACAAAGAGGTCGTCTTGTAATCTTTGATCAAACGAATGAAAATATGATTTGAACTAGCACCTGTATGCTTAATAAAACACCTCAAACAGTGGTTTACAATCATATCTAAGGGTGTATGACCTATGAATGACGAAATGATTGTTACAATAGTGATACAGACTATATTGCATGTTGTACTTGTTGGTCTCTTCAACAATCTACGCCAACTCTAGATTTGAATATATCACCTTCTTTAGATTAGTGATCATGGGTGTAGCCATAGGTTTGCATTCCTCCATCCAAAAACACTTCAAGGTCTCCATTCCATACTTACCCTGTTGCTCAAGGAAAATCTCCCCTAGCCTCTGTCAAACCTCCAAATCGAAGAATTAATGCATCATGCCACTGTCCTCCATCTCGAACTTTGTTGCCATGTTTGCTTTGCACTTCAATGAGCATCTTTGTAGATATAGCAAACAAGTCATTTGCATATAGCACCAAAATGAGGGATCAATCCCAAAAAATATATAAAAGTTGGGATTTGCATTAATTTTGGTGGAGCCCATACCCTACAAATATTCATCTATCCTAGAATGCCATCCTCTTGATGCTTGCTTGAGTCCTTATTAGGCTTTCTTAAACCTGCAGATATGGGACTCCATCCCAGTTACCTCAAAGCCCAAAGGTTGTATTACATTAACAAAAGGGACTCCATGCATCTTTACCTCAATGATCACATTAACAAAAGTTGTATTCATACCCATCTGATGTATCCTTCATTCCATAAACGGAAATAAGGACATAACTACTCTAATGGAAGTGTACTAGGTGACTAGAGGAAATGTCTCCTCATAGTCCATTCCCTCTTTCTAGGAGAACCCTCTTGCCATAAACATCGCCTTGAACTTCTAAATGCCACCATCTACTACGTGCTTGATCATGTAGATCCACTTGGAACTCCCTACTGACTTCCCCTCCAATCTTCGCACTATGTCCCAAACATCATTCTTCATGATGGAGGTGTACTCTTCCACAATGGCATCCCACCATACTTGTTGATATGCTACATTCTAAAAGCTAGAAGGTTGGGAATTTATGATGTTGCTCATCAACGTTGTGTAGTCTAGTAACTTCTTCAGAGGATCTACTCTCTCCAAATGTGCTCCATGGAGCCTCCACATACTCCTTAGTATCCCTCAATATTTGAGTGAACCATCAAGGTTTCTTGATGGAAGTGAAAGGGGTTATTGTCTCCTCCTCTTCACCTAAAGGTAGTTATATTACTCTAGAAGTTGTGAAAATTCGGAAACCTGAATCCTATTGCAGCAACTGGAAATAATTCTCCTAATTGTTAAATTAATTTTTAACAATTTATTTACTATTTGCTACAACAAATATTGAATCAATCACACTGAAAAATACACAAATAAACTGTGGAAAAAATAAACGTTGGAAGAAATACTAGCACACACATAAAATGACAATTATATTTGGACAAATGTCCCCGGAAAAACTAAACTTGGGAAAATCGGTGCAGCAGCTGAGGGTTTTAATATTAAGCAGCAGTGAAATAATCTTAGTACAACTGGATGTCGAAACTGGCAATCCTACAAAGAAAAATTGGCAAATATATGGAGAGGAATTTTCCTCACCCCACAGGGAATTTCCCAGCACCACTTCACTTCAAAATTTCAGCCTTCTGAGGCACTGCTTCAGCATCTGCGTAGCTAGTTGAACGGCTTGCCTTCTGCTGGATTCTGATGAAGTTGTTATGCCTTTTGCTGACCAGAAAGACGCTTCTCTGGCACTCCTTCCTGGCCTCTGGAACTGAAAACGTCAATCTTCCTCAGCAAATCGACTTTGCCTCTAGAGGCTATCGCTCAGCGCTACGTCAGCCTCTCTGTGGCTCTCTTGCCTCTCTGGAAATGCACTCACCGGCTCTGGAATCCTTCCTCCGACTTCACTGTCTTTGCCCGTCTCTCACTGCTTCGATCTCACTGGCTCTCTCCGGCAACTAACTGCTGCTACTCTAGAAATCAATCTGCTCATGAAATCAAACTCTCCAAGTGATTTCTCTAAGCCCCATCGACTTCTTCTTATAATCCTTTGTTGAGACTTCAATGACCAAGATTAGATCTTAATCAATGGCTTTGATTAACTTGAAGTCGATCCATGTGAGTTTATAGAACATTCACACCTTAACTTAATTAATTCTGATTAATTAGTCATATCCCTAATTTTAGACTTCGGAAATATTTAAAAACTGACTAATAATCTAATTAAGTCATTTCTAGGTAGATTTCTAGAAACGATTTCTGGGTTTTGGAGATCTCATGTATTCTAGCCTCTCCACAAAATTTCAAGGCTAGAACACATCCGATGCTACAAAAACTCACAGAAGTCACTGGTGACCTTGGCTCCACCTTCAAACCCTCCCATTCCTCATCCTTTGTCATTAGAATAGAACAAGCTCATGGGATTTCCTGCATGCAAAGTCTTCCTCAAATTTTACATCCCTGCTCGCTACGATCTTACTCTGCTTTGGAATATAGACCTTGTAGGCTTTTGAAGTCTCATTGTAACCTACAAATAAACCCTTCCTAATGAGGACTCCACCTTATTCCTTTTTAATATCAATTCATGGATATAAATTGGAAAAGCGAAGATGTAGAAAAGGCTCACCTCTGGCTTCACAACAATGAATGCTTCCTCTAGTGTCTTGTCATCCAAGATCCTGTGAGGACATCAATTATGGATGTAGATTATTATGTGCATACCTCTGCCCAAAGAAACATCAACAAGTCTTGGTCATGAATCATGGCCTTAGCAACCCCAATGATTGATCAATTCTTCCACTTGACAATCCCATTCTATTGTGAGTTGTGTGAAACATCGAACTCCCTAAGTATTGTTGTCTCTTTGTAGAAACCCTCAAAATCCTAGGAGGTATACTCACTCACATTGTCCAATCTCAACACTTCGATTTTCTTTCCTATTTGGTTCTCAACTGGAGCTCTGTGTTGATTTTTTCAAGGGTCCTCTAAATTGATAACTACTTAGGATTTCTTAAGTTAATCTTTCCTTGCATTCACATTCATCATAAAGTAATTACACAAAAGATCTCAACAGTAGAAACAAAATGCCAATAGGATCATAAAGAGAACCAAACAAGAGACACAAGAATTTACCCTGGGAAAACCCACATGGGGGAAATCCCAGCAACCTTTTCCTTAGAAAAATCATTAAGTTCAACAAAGATACATCTAATTCTTCAAGTCAAACTGACTGGTAACATAGACCTAGCCACACCTGGACAAAATGCCCTCAAAAAGCCTCAGAAATTTCGGTTTGCTCTACCTCAAAAACTTGTCCTTCTATGCCTCAGAAATCTGTCTTTCATTGGCCTCAAATTCATCCTTTATTAGCCTGAAATTCTACCTCAGAATATGCTTGTTATGATCCGAAAATCTGCCCAAATGGAGAGGACGAGTGGCCTATTTATAGTGAACAACAATGCCCCAAACATTGTGACTTCTCGGTTGAGCCGACATGAGCAGATTGGGGTTGACCTTACATTCTGGAGGCATAAATTCAATATTTAAAAATTCAAAATTCCCTCTTTTTAAAGTCAACATGAAGAACATGTCTTACATATATTTGGAGGGCTAAAATATCAATTATAAGCACCGACCATAGCTACAAAAATTCAACACTCCATCTTAGCTAAGGAGGTATTCATAATGACCATCCAGATGTTCTTGTTAACAAATTTCTTTAAGAAAAGGTTCATCATTTATCATCAGCATCAACATCATCCGATTACCATGATCCTGGTCAACAACTTTGACCCATAGTAAAATCTACAGTATCAACTAGTCATCCTAACTTTGGTCTGTACCTCTGACTATAATTATATTCGATACTTCTAACCCACAGTGCATCATTAGCATCAACTAGTTACTATGATTTTGGTCGGCGCCATTGACACATGGTACATAGATTAGTCTTGGTTCACCATTCATCCTAGTCAATATCTTTGACTCATGGTGAATCTCCAAAGGCCTCACTCTTCATGAGTAATTTTGGGCTTGATGTTAAATGTGCTCACTTAACCTATCTAGAGAGTTTGAGCCTGATGTTGAAAGGCACCCACTCAATTGAGTGATTCTATGCCTATAGGACCATTCTTCCTAATTAGGGTCAACATAATTGACACAAGAAGAATGATTGTCCTTTGTTAGAACATTCTTCTTAATTTTGGTCAACATACTTGACTCAAAGATAATGATTTTCCCTGAATGAGCTAGCTATGTTGATGTCTCAATCCACTACCTATGGAAAGCATCCTGCATCAGCGTGATGCTCAACAAATCGTCACTTGGAGCAATTCACCAATTATTCAAGTCGTCACTTGGAACCTGGCCAACACCTGTGACCTATGGTGAAACTCTTGGCTATCACTATTCCTACATGCTAATTGAATGGTAACTCTCCTGCCCGATGCTAGAGGCACTCACTCACCCACCTAGGGAGCACTTTGGGCCTTGATGCTTTCTAGGCCATTCGCCCTAGCCACATTTTGTGTCCCCTGGTCAATACTTTGACCTATCTATATTCTGACCTAGGGGAAATGTCTGCCCCTTGATGCAACAACAGCACCATTCCCTCTAACCAAGGAAAATATTCTCAACCACGATGGCTTATCCCTAAAGTATACAAACTTCTCAAGCTTGCCCCTGAATTATACAAACTTCACCCTGGGACAGAGGCTTTGTGAGCCTCACTGCTCCCTTCTATACCATGTCTCGGTACTAGATCTCACTGTGCTTTGACCTGTCATCGTGGTTGTTACCTACACTTGATCAAGAAATCATGCAAGTGAATCCATAATGCTTCACAATTCGCCATCAAGTTGCAATATACTCTGCCTCAACAATATTGAGTGCGACAAATGTTTGCTTTCTGCTCATCCAAGAAATCATAACGAAGCCCAAACTAAAGCAATATTCTAATAAACTCTTGATGCCTTTTGCACTCTTGGCCCAGTTTGAATCAGTGTATCCCTACATCCTCACTTCACCACTTGAGACATCTCAAACCATAACTGGTTGTGCCATAACCAACTATACTATGTTGGTACATGTTGAGCCACATGCCTTGGCTCAACCATAAGTTGATCAGCTACTTTTTGGTTACCCTAACTAGGTGAAATCAAGTCTGACAATCTCAATGACAGTGCATCATCCCAAAAATATATGAGGGATCTCAATAGCATGCTTCAAGAAGGTAATGGATCAAACCTAGGTCCTTCATCTCGAACTCAAATGTCAACTCCCTCTGAAGCTAAAACAAGGCTCCCTGATTGCTCCCTTTGTTATGGAAGCAAATCTTTCTGCCACAGTTACTCCCTTTAACACATCAGTCCTTCTGCTCCCATCAGAAACAAATCATATAGGATCAACCTTGATCCAAATCTGAGGTACAATCTTCTATTTGCAAGCAGGAGACTCCTTCATGACCCTCAAAGCCTTGAGGTGGTTCCATGTACACTTCTTCCTCAATTTCTTCATGGAGAAAAACAGCCTCTACATCCATCTAATGTAATTCCATAACAGAAGCAACAATAATTCTAATAGAAGTGTACCTGGCAATTTGGAGCAAATGTCTTTTCATGATCCTCTCCCTCTTTCTGGGAGAACCTTCTAGTCTCAAATCTCACTCTATACTTGTCTATGTTGCCATTTGCTGCACGCTAGATCTTGTAGATCTATTTGGAAGTCATCATTGATTTCCCTTTGACACAATCAAGGTATACTTCAAACTTGTTGATCTGTCTACTGACTCTACTCCCTCTGAGCTCGGATTTCATCTAGTACAATATCTCTCAACACAAATCACCGATTCTGGGAGAGTCCTCTTGTCACAAGCTTTGCTTCGTTCTTCCACTACTTCCATTTACTGCCAGATCCTTGGCAGCCTTCACTATGTACCTGCAATCCTCACTAGGAGGTCATGGAAGAACAATTATAACCAAGCAAAAGAAACAAAGACAAGAGGCTAATAATAGTAAAAACAACAACAACAATAATAATCAAAGAAGAGAGATATAAAGTACTTACCTTTTGAGCAGGGCTGCTTGGGAGCACGAGCAGAAGTGAGAAGCGGAAGTGGGGAGTTACATTTTCAAAAGCTCTCGGGTCGGGAGCGAATTTTTATATAATATATATTTTTATATATTTTGATGCACATATGTCAACAAAAACATGTAGAATGATGAATTAGATATAATAACCAAAAAAAAGGATTAAACCATATAACATCAATCATCTAGAAGTTATAATCTTCATCAACCACGTCCACAAGTTAGTAACGTACAACATATCGAGTCTCATGATTGAAGATTCATCAATCTTAAAGTTTCAAGCTTTCAAAATTCGATATATAACATTTGTCATCATTGATCACTAGATTTGTCCTTGTAACCATTACCATTACCAAATAACTAAACTATAACAAAAAATATTAAACATGAAATGAAATGTTTCAACTTTCAACTTTCACAAAGCATCATATTCATAGTTCAATACCAATGAGTTATAATTGCCAACTTCAAAGTTCAAACTTCAAACTTAAATTGTCATAAATTGTTTACAAAAAATATCATAATAAACATGAAAGAGTCAACAATTATAAAAACTGCTAAAAACTAGAAAAGACAAGTAAATCTATTATCTATTGATCGGGCCTCTTGCCATGAGAAATGTCTAATTTATGAGAAGCTCGTGGTCTACTGGGAATCTCCTCCCGCATAGTCAGACGACCATGTCCAAAACTAGAACTAGAAGACACATGACCTCCATGTGAGGATGTAGATGGACGTGGCAGCAGCCAAGCTTGTGGACTGGAGCACTGCTACTGGATGATGGGGGCGGCAAGGTTGTTGTTGTTGCACTTGCTTCATCATCATCTTTCAAAAGTTTTGTTTCCAATTCTTCTAGGTGTATAGCTCCATCCTCCAAATTATCTTCCTCTGGGTTTTTGTCCCAAGTCAGACATGATAGATCAACACAAGCCCGCTCACAATAATGTGTCAACAACCTCAAGTTGTAGTGCACAAAAACCAAGCTTTCTGCCCGGTTTTCATTGAGGTTGTTTCTTCTCACATTATGGATGAAATTATAGGTGCTCCAACACCTCTATGTAGAAGAAGTATTTCCAACCTGTGAAAGCAATTTTTTGCCAATTTTGCCAAAAGTCCTTGGCCACCATACATGTCCCACCATGTGACAGCATCCAATCTATCCTTATCTTCCATTGCATGCAAAGAACCAAACTCTCCAGTGCTAGTGAAGTATTTGCCTAATTCTCCACGCAATTTAGCACACTTCTTCTTGTCAAGGACTAGCTTGTCTAATGTTGTCATATAACCATTTTGTACCTCTGGATCTGTATGGGGTTTGGTCCTAACTCCACCCTCAGGTGCAAGTTTGCCCGACCAAGATGGAGAGTAGTGTTTTCGCATAAGGATATATGCCAAGGCATGTAGTGAAACATTAAGTTTATCCCATCGTGCACACACAAAATTGTAAATATGATCATACAAATTGGGATCTTTTGGCTAAACAATATCTTTTATTTGCCCCAACATGTTATCCATCTACTCATACACCTCCCCAATCACTGGTGCATCTATATCTGCAAAACAAATCATGCGATAAATGGGCTTGGTGTATCGCAAAACATCCCTCACACTTGCCCAAAATTGACCATCAAGAGCAGTCACCTCCACATCATCAAAAGCTTCCCTGTCAGTTGCAGTTGGAGCCTTGTCCTTTAATACCTGCCAATGTGTACTTGATACCATGCTAGCCAATGACTCTCTTACCTTCAAAAGGTGCCTGAAGGTGAGGTAATAGCTAGCAAATCTAGTCTTCCCAAGCTTCAATAGCTCCAACCTTGAGTGAATACAGAAAAGCCCATGGGTAATGCTATGACCGGTAATAAATTTTATCATTCTCTTGCCTCTCTTGTACAAGTCACCAATCCATAGTATTGAGGTTCCTTGATCTTAATAATGTCATGCATCAAAAGGTCCATTATGTTAACCAAACACCCAAACCAAAAAAATGTTCGGGTATCTATCCTCAATGATTGCTCTCGTTGCCTTACAATTAGAAGCATTATCAGTGATGACTTGGATGACACTGTATGGCCCAATACTTTCAATTGTTTGAATCAATGGTTTTGCAATGTTGATGGTGGTCTTGAACTTGTCTGAGTAATCATGTGATGGAAGGAAGACTGCACTAGAAGCAGACACACCAAGAACATTTATCAATGGCATTCTTTTGACATTTGTCCAGCCATCAGATACAATGGATACCCCATAGTCATTCCAACTATTTGTGAATTTACCCAAAGCATGTGTTAATTTGGCTTTTTCACAATCAAGTCCATTGGTTCTAGCTCTGTCATACCCATGGCTCTTGTATCCTTTAGGGGCATCATTGATGGTGGAAACCATTTCATGCCAATAAGGTGAACGAAGAACATTGAATGGTATCCCACATGCATAGAGAAACGGGAAAATTTTTGCATCCACATCATGCCTACACCCTTGATCAAGCATTTCTAATATGGTTCTACGCCTTAAAGGGATGTCCGTACCACTGCCTATGCTTCCATATCCACTACCATGGGTGGATGTTGATGGAGTTCTTAGACTATGTGATTGTGTGCTTGTGGTGTCATGTTCAAAGTCACCCTTTAATCTTTTACTTTTGTATTGGGCTTCCTCCTCTTCCCTTATGTATTTGGTTCTTTGAGCTTGTGACACACTTACACAAGTTTTGATTCTTATTTGTTTATCTCCATCCCATTCCATTTTCCCACAAAGATGTTTTTTGTCACAAGTGTATGAACTTGTGTAAGTGTTTTTGCAATGGAGGCATTTAAATTTAGTTGTTCAACCCCCTTTCCCTTTTGAAAGCCTATTAACATATTTCCACAAGGGGGTATGGTCTACTTTGGATTTTTTGCCCTCATCATCTCCACTATCAAAATCCTCCTCTTCCTCTTGGTACTCTTCCTCTCTAGGGTTTTCATATCCACCACTACCCACTTCTTCATCCCCTTCATCACACCTTCTTCTTTTTCTCCCAAACACCATCATAACAAAAACAGGAACCAACATCAAGAGAACGCCAAGCCATATAGTCATGATGTTTGGTGGAGTTATAGTTTCTTGCCTGCAATAAAATGAAGGAGGAATGGGAATGGGAAAGAGAGAAGAGAACACATTTCATTCAACAATGCACATATAAAAAACACAAATGTTATTGCTGCATGGATTCATGGAAAAATGAAAAGAATGGGATTAGAGTATAGACCCCACATCTTTGGCTCTCCAATAGTGCCTTCAATCCCAAGCTCCAATCTCCCTTTCAAACTCCTCGAGCTACTCAAGCTACAAAGCAACCCTCTCACTCACCTCCTTGCTCCTTTCGATCTTCCACTCAATCTTCCTCTCAAGCCCTCTCTTGCTCTCTCTTGCTCTGAACACAACGCAAATGGTGAATTTGTGGGAGGGGAGGAGTGACTTTAATTTCTTTTAGCCCCTCCTCCCCTCCCTTCAAAAAAAATTGTAGTCGCATGGCCAACGCCTACGGGAGCGACTTTTTTAAGTCGAGATAAGTCAGGAGCGATTACTCCCCGACTGCTCCTGACTTAAAAAGTCACCCCAGGAGTGAATGGAAGCAATAAGGGAGTGACTGCTCCCCGACCGCTCTAGAGTTCACCCCCAAAAAACTAGGGAGCGGTTTGCTCTATATCCTGGCTTTGCGTTGAACTGCCCAAAAATACGCTGGTGGGTGAGAAGATCTGTTGCTAGGGCCTCCTTTGGTGCTCTGAAAATTCTGGGAAATTAACCCAGGGCTCTCCACCAAATACCCAGAATAACCCACGAAGGAATTGGGCTATGCTTGATCTCCGAATTTCGGCCCTCTTTCCCTCTATGGCTCTGCTGCTAGGAAATTGGGCCCATCTGCCTATCCTGCTGCAAATGCCCCCAAAATCGTTGCAAGCTCCAAGCAAAGGCTCTCTCGGACTCCCCCTCAAATCTCAAGCCAAAACTCCCTTCACTCCTCAACTCCCAAGTGTGCCTCTTCCAAGCACTGCGCAGTCCCTGCGCTGCTGCTAGTGTCTCCTCCCCACAAACTCACACTCCCAATGTTGGAACAATCGGAAAAGGATGGAACTCCCTCCTTGGGCTGGCACTCGAAGTCCATCGAAGCAAGGGTTGAAATCTCTGCTCGGAGACACTCGTGTGCCAAACAGCACTTGCAAACTTGGCTTCAGCTCAAGCGTGCTATGTCAAAGACTAGATTTCTAAATAAATGATTGAATGACCAAAAAAAGTGCCTTCCCTTCCTTTTTGTCAAGATGCCTCCAACGTACACATGGGGGCCCATCTCAATTTCCTCCCACCGAATTTCCCTCCAAGGCATGCGTATTCTCCATGTGGGCCGCAATTCTCCAAGTGTGGCCCCCACGCTCCACTAAGGGCTCAATATTCTCCTCCTCCTCTAATGTTTGGGGCTTGATTTTAATCAAAATTCGATGTGGGGCCTCTAAACCCACATTTCCTAAGTGCACACATGAATGAAGACAAAAATTACCAAAATTGATATTTCACTTAGCAATAATGCTAAGTGGGAATATCACAAAGGTTATGAAAGAATAACTGATAGAAATTGAATATTGAAAAGATAGGGGGATTTTGATTCTCTCACATTATATTTGATGAAAAAGGTCATGGGTTTACTGACAATAGTGATTGCAGGAAAGAATCATGACTTTTGCAAAGGATGGAATGATAGTTTTCTAAACTAACCTCTTTTGCAGCGATCAAAGATGAATTATATCATTGCAGGCAATGAAGCCAATATGTATAATTATTATTATTTGACTTCACTCTGGGATCATGATTTGAAGATATTTATAAAATCAATGGAAGACCTTATCCATATTGATTCATGATAGTAATCATCAATGTGAACTGTGGTACTGAAGGTTCGCTCATCTTCACTATAAAGCATTGCCTCATGTGAGAAAGATGGTTTCTAGAATGCCTAAGATTAGAGTGGATGATGATGGAGTTTTCCAAGGGTATGCAACTGGAAAGCATGTAAAGGGACCATTCCCTTCAAGCAAAAGCAAAACCAGTGAGGTACTTCATCTTGTACATTATGATTCATGTGGACCTATGCCTGTAACTTCTCTTGCTGGCTACTTGTATTATATAATCTTTGTGGATGAATTTTCCTGCAAAAACATGGATTTTCTTTTTGAAAAACAAAAGTCAAGAATTTATCATGTTCAAAGACTTTAAAGCTCTGGTAGAAAAACAAACTGGAAAGCAGATCAAAATCTTCAAATCTGACAATGGAGGAGGGATCACTTAAAATGATTTCATTAACTTCTGCAACGAAGCTAGAATCAGGAAAGAGACCATCGTACCATATAACCCAGAACAAAATGGTGTGGCTGAAATAAAGAACAAAACCATCATGGAAGCGGTCAAAGCTATGTTGTGTGATCATAAGCTACCAAAGCTTCTTTGGAGAGAAGCTACAAACATTGCTACCTATGTCCAAAATAGATCTCCACACCGAGCCTTAAAGAACAAGACTCCTAAGGAACCCTTCACTGTTGAAAACCCTCAAGTTGGGCACCTGAGGATCTTTGGCTACCCTGTCTACTTTCATGTGTCAAAGTAAAAGAGGACCAACCTGGAAGCTTCAAGTATGTTTGTTGGTTATGGTGAAAATTCTAAAGCTTACAGAATATACGTGCCTGGTCAAAGAACTGTAGAGTTTAGCAAGGATGTAACATTTGATGAAGATTCAGCTCTTGAAAAGGCAAGAGACACTCCTCCTCCTACTAATGTTGAAAGTCAAGAAGATCCTGAGCATGAGTTTGATCTTGTTGATGAATCCATGGAGCCCATGGACCCCTTGGATCCTCCTCCATGTGATTCTCCTGCTAGAAAGAGACCATTATGGCTTCGTGACACTCTACAAGATGTTGATAGACACGCTGCCCCCAAAGGAACCTTCAGAGAAAGCAAGAAACCATGTTGGTTCCAAGGATACATTTTAGCCTTATTCAGGTTGAACCATGCACTTTTGAAGATGTAGTGAAAGATCAAGTATGGAAAGATGCAATGGCCGAGGAATATGAGTCCATCATACATAATGATATATGAGAAGTAGTTCCAAGACCCAAAGGTAAGTCTGTTGTGACTTCTAAATGGTTGTACAAAATTAAACATGGTGCGGATGGTAGTATTGAAAAATATAACGCTAGATTGTGGCTAGAGGTTTCTCTCAGAAAGAGGGAGTCGACTATGATGAGATTTTTGCACCTGTTGCTCGATATACTACCATCTAATCTATTGTGGCCCTAATTGCTAACCAGGGATGGACTCTTCACCAAATGGATGTGAAAATTGTTTTTCTACATGGCTTCCTCAAGGAAGAAGTATTTTTGGAGTAACCGCAAGGCTTTGAAGTGCGTGACAAGAAAACTCATCTGTGTAGACTAAAGAAAACTCTCTATGGATTGAAGTAAGCCCCAAGAGCTTGGTATGCCCATATTGATAACTTCTTGATGAACTTCTGTTTCACCAAAAGAAATGTTGATCCAAATCTCTACTCAAGGCGGTCCAAGGTATGCATTTGATTTTGGTATTAAATGTTGATGACTTATTTTTGACAGGTGGAGAACCTCTTATCCTCCAGTGTAAGAGGGAGTTAGCTTTTGAATTTGAAATGAAAGATCTTCATTTGATGCACTATTTTTTGGGCCCAAAGGTATGGCAGAGAGCTAGTGAGATTTTCCTTTCTCAAGGAAAATATATTGTCATGCTTTTGGAAAGACTTGGTATGACAAAATGTAAGTCCATGAACATACCAATGGAAATGAATTTCAAAAAGTTATGTGGTGAAGCTGCAGGACCTGATTTGGCTAATCCTTCTGAGTATCGACAATTGATTGGGGCACTGATGTTCTTAGTGAACACTAGACTGAACATATGTTTTGCAATCAATACTTTGAGCCAATATATGATTAAGCCATCACATGCACACTGGATTGTTGCAAAGCATGTGTTGAGATACCTGCATGGGACCATCAATCTTGGATTGAGATATACTACCAAAGATGTGAGACTACATGGGTACTCTGATGTTGATTGGGCTGGTAACTCTACTAACAGAAAGAGCACATATGGATGTTTCTTTAGCTTGGGATCTGCCATGATATCTTGGATGAGCAAAAAACAGAAGTTTGTAGCCCTTAGCACGGCTAAAGTTGAGTACATTGTTGCTAGCATGGCTAGCTGTGAGGCAGTATGTCTAAGGAAGCTCTTTGGAGAGTTGTTTGAGCATGTGCTAGATACAACAGTAATATATTGTGACAATAAGAGTGGGATTCGACTTGCAAAAAATCTTGTGTTCCATGACAAGTCCAAGCACATTGAGATCAAATATCACTATATCCGGGATATGGTGCAGAGAGGAGCAGTAAGACTCCATCATATTGCAATTGATGATCAGATAGCTGACATACTTACCAAGCCTTTGTCGAAAGGGAAGTTCTTGGTATTCAAAGAGCAGCTTGGACTGACGGATGTGACTCTTCCTAGTAGGGGCGGTGATGGAAGATCGAGAACATTGAGTTATGCTATTCCCTCTTGTTTGAGCTCCCAAGTTGGGAATGGAGCCAGGAGAGCTCTTGGGGTTGAGGGAACTCTTGACTGTAGGTTGTGTGTGATCCTTGTCTTGTGTTGACAAGTGGTAATCCCCCCTACCATCAAGTCTAGGACTTGCCAAGAGTATACCCCAGTATGCATCCTACCCACAAGTTGGGCTTGTTGGGAGTACCACCCATCTAGCCAATGGGTGTGGTAAAGCTTGGTTGTGTGCGATCCTTGACAAGTGGTAATCCCCCCAAGCAGAGATGAGACTTGGTTGTGTGCGATCCTTGTCATGTGTTGACAAGTGGTAATCCCCCAAAGTTTGTGGATGTAGGTGTTCTACCACTTGACTCTTATGGTAAAGCTTGGTTGAGCGCGATCCTTGTCATGTGTTGACAAGTGGTAATCCCCCCAAGCTTGTGTCGAGATGGGAAGATCAGTGGATATAGGGTGATAGATGAATCTCCTCTATGATGATTCTTCTTCATTAGATTGATATGTCATTGTTCTTGATCATACAAAGAAGAGATGAATAGAGACGAGCAAAGAAAGTAGAGATCTTTGATGCAAAAAGAAATTCCTCCCTAGCTGAGAGGGAGTGTTGAAACTTTTTAGCTCAAGGATGAATTTCCTTATCTAGAATCTCATTTCTGACCATTCTGGAGTGACTTTCTAAAAATAGAAAGTCATGTCTAGCATCTCAAGTATGGCTTTCCAAAAATAGTCAATCACCTTGCATCAATTGGTAATCAAGTATAGTTGATGGAAAATCACTTGACTTATCATTAATCAATCCTAATAGTTCAATCTCCACCTAATCATCAATATTATTATTATTACTATTATCCTTTATCATACTATTATATTATTATTAAAAGGAAATTCATGTCTCTCAATCATGGCACTCAATCATGTTATATGTAACTCCCCTCAATTAATGCATATGTTACTCTCTCTCACTTAACGAATACGTCAAGACTCTCTCTTACGCACTCATTAAAAGCATGGCATATTCCTCTTACACACTCATTAAAGCATGTCATAAAAGATTCCTCTTAAGCACTATTTAATGCATATGCTACATTCTCTCCTTAATGGCATGAGTTACAAAGGCATGTGTACTGCCCTAAATGACATATGTAACTCCTCCTCAAGGCATGCATATTGCTCCTTCTTTATGACCAGGATTTGTTGCTCCTCCTATATATATGTATCTCATATCATCTCATTCTCACTACTTGTGCATTGTGAAAGAAGAATTTGAACTTGAGAGAGAGAGTTGGAGAGACTTGAAGAAAATTGTGAGAGAGAGAGACTTGGAGAGTAAGAGCAGAACTTGCAGGTTGATTCAGTGTTTGCAGCCGCTGCTACCTCCAGTGATCTTCATGCTACAGCTTCCTCAGATTTGGGTGAACTTACTCATTCTCTTGATCTCTCAATGTACTTTGTATCTCTGTTGAACAATTGATATCTAATAGAAAAAGAATTTGGTTGGATTTTCCCTTGTGGGTTTTGCCCTGGTCATTAGACCTAAATTCTTTATGCCTTAACTTGTTCTTGGTTGTCTTCAATTTTATATTTGGTTTACGTTCTATCTACAATTGCTTAACTAGTATTGCAACAGACAGAAGTTTTGGAATAAGTAATTGCTACAGCATAGAACATCAAAATTTCAACATATTGTCTCTAGTGCACTATGATCTCTATGTTCTTGTGCTTGAATGGTTAAAATGTTGAAGTACAATTGCTTGATGAAGAACAAATAATGGCTAAAAGAATGATAAGGATTCTCATAAGTAATTATCAAGTCTAAAAATTATGCTAGTCTCTATTTCAATTAAATTTCCAACACAAACAAGCCAAGTCGGCCCTTCTCCTAGTCAAGTCGGTCCATTCAAAGAGGCACCCATTCGGCCAACCAGAAGACTATATAAAGACATTTTCTCTCCATCATTTGGACACACAACTTGGATCACACAAACAAGTATCTTTTGTTCATCAAGCGAAGGAAACAAAGGAAAAGGAAGGCCGAAGTTGACCAAAAGAAGACAGAGTTATCTCTCTCTCTCTCCATAAGCCCTTGCATGTGTGATTTGATCTCCTTCTATGGCCTCACACGTGTGACAAAAAAGGGCCGAATTTCTAAGGTGAACCAGAGCTACAGGATCGATATTATTGCGTGCAGAAGCAAGCCAAAATTCGGCCCTAGCAAACCTAACCAGACCTAGTTTAGTGGGCAGTTGGACCAAGTTTGACCAAGTCTACTTTGCTGGTCAGTTTGACCTTGTGGTTGACTAGATGATCTAGGTGTGTCTCTTGTTGAACTGAAGAATTTCTCTAAGGAAAAGGTTGTTAGGTTTTCCCCTATGTGGGTTTTCCCAGGGTAAATGCTTGTGTTCTTGATTTAGCTGTCTCTTTATGATCCTAATGTCTATTGTTGAAGATCTTTTGTGTAATTGCTTAATGATTAATGTGAATATGAAAGAATCTAAAGTGAATATCATTAGAAGTAATTATCAAATAGAAGACCTATGAAAAATCAACATGGGATCAGAGCTATGGTATATGAACAGCCTTCAAGCTATCCTTTAGGGCTTACTCTTCTAACCCTAGAAATCAAGAAGCACGTCACAAAAGAAGGCCAAGATCTGCCTTCTTATCTCAAGAAAATCTACACTCCTTTTTGCCAAGTCAATGATGATTTCATAATATATTGTTTAGGCCGAAAAAGTTTATTGTGAAAGGAGTTCCAGTTCAAGTATATACCAGAGATATGTCGGTGCCTCTGATCAAGATTATAAAGGATGTCGAAGCCTTAAGCCTCACTCCATTACAGGATCGAAGACCTCGGGATCTAAAGAAGCCGAAATAAGCCTCAAGGTCTATTGCAGGAAGCCAAAAAGCTTAGATGAAAGATTTAGAAGCCGAAAATGTCTCAACCCTATCTCAAATAGGCCAAGAAGCCTCACGAGATCAGAGGAACTTCAAACAGTGTCCAAGAGTTGTCTCAGCTAATGGAAAAGCCAGCTTACAATTTGGTTTGACCCTAACTTGAATCATTGATGCATACCTTGTTCATCAAAGAGAAGTCATGAAGCATAAGCTTGTCATGAATCCACAAAAGTCATGGAGCATAAGCCAAGTGCATGAAATCTACAAAGGTTTGTTTCAATACTTGGTGTATGGGAAACACCATGCATAGAAGAAGGGTTGATATATCAATAGCAAAGTTAAAGTGTTTTATGTAACTCATGATTACTCCTTGAAGATTTTTCCTAGCTACTAAGACTGAAAAAATATACAAGGCACATTATTTAAATCAAAGTTTAAAGTATTCTATTACATAAGGGCTCCATGCAAAATACATCACAGTAATGGGACGACGAGTATGAGGCCTGGGAATACAAAGGCCAAGCAAAGTCTACCAAAAATTTGAAGTTTAATGCTTGGAATACAAGGTATGTATTATTGCTCACTTTGTTTACAATGATTGTGTCTAGAATTTCAACTAAAAGGAATGATCTCTAATAGCCTTGTCAATAAATATGCTTGACTTGTATATAAGTTGTTTCACAAGAGATTAAACACGACTGTGATCTGCCCCTCAATCAGATCATAGGACTGTGTCAAAGGTATAATCTATTGTCTCACAAGAAGGGATCCTTGAAGGACAGTGATTTAATGAGATTCTCAAATGATCTTCAATTATGCTCATAAAATATACTACAGATCTGTAGCATGATAGACATCACAATTCGGATTGTGGCTCAAGGCAAGACAAGGCAAGTTAAGGGAAACATGTGATACATACACATGTGCTAAACGTTTGAATAACAAAACTATGTTTTCTTTGAAGACGTTGCTTTGTATGTGTTCAGAAGCAAGATGCTATTTGTTGTCATAAACTCTGCACTAAAAAATGCATTGAATATGTTGCTAACATTGATTGCTAATAGGGTATTTAAATACTAAAGAATGGAACCTATATTATGAAATGTGGATGCCTAGTTCTGAAGTCTATTCTTTGTACATCAAGGCAATAAGGGAAAAGGAGTGTTGTCACTAATGTGCATCTAAAAAAAGTACACCTTGACGAGACAAGTTTGTTGACTATTATCTTCACTTTTGACATGGCAAGAATTCAATGAAAAGGAAGTCAAGTTCCTCTTTCAAGCTTGAGACCAAAAGTTCTCTCAAGTAAGATGAGTCATTTGCAGAACTTGATGTACCCTTATTATTTCTACTGCTATGATAAGCTCCTTGGGTTGAAAAAGTCAAAATCAATGTTCAGCTAAGAATACATATTTGCGAGAGTATCATTGCAAGTAATGTTGAAGCAGTGACCAAGTATGCTCTCTTGAGAAAGATATCACACATTTATTGGAGATCCTTAATATATGCCTAAGTTTGATATATGATATATCCTTAATTGTTTGTTGAGATATGGAAAGGAGAATTGGCACATTACAAAGTCTATTGAACTTGCAAGAGGTGTAAGATGAAACTAGGGTTTATCTTAAAATACTAAAAGTCTTGGATGTAAAAATCCTAGGTTTTCTAGATAAAACCCTAGATCTAGACCTAGATTAATGTTTTCGCTGAAAGAAGAAACATTAGCTCATGCAAGGAAGAAATGGTATCATGTTGATGATGAGGACGGGGTCAATAAATCTGCAAGATGGGTGCAAGAAGGCTAAGATCAAGAGGGCGCTAACATTTCCAATGATCTTCACTTATCTTATATCTCTCCTCGATTATTATTATTATTGTTTTACTATTAGTTAGCCTCTTGTCTTTGAACCCTTTGCTTAGTTATAATTGTTCTTTCAAGACCTCCTAGTGAGGATCGTAGGTACATAGTGACAGTTTCCAAGGCTTAGGCAGGAAATGGAAGTAGTGGAAGAATGAAGAAAAGCTTGTAACAAGAGGACTCTCCCATAATCAATGATTTGTGTTGAGAGATATTGTACTAGATGAGCTTTGAGCTCAGAGGGAGCAGGCAAATCATCAAGTTTGAAGTATACCCTGATTGTGCCAAAGAAAAGTCAATAGTGACCTCCAAATGGATCTACAAGATCTAGCGTGTAGCAATTGGTAGCATAGACAAGTATAAAGCGAAGAATAGAAGGTTCTCCCAGAAAGAGGGAGAGGATCATGAAAAAACATTTACAACAATTGTTAGGTACACTTTTGTTAGAACTATTATCATTGCTTTTGAAAATTACACCAAGTGGATGCAGAGATCGTTTTTCTCAATGAATCAATTCAGGAGGAAGAAGTGTACATAGAGCCACCTCAGGGCTTTGAGGTACATAGAGGAAGTCTCATGATTGAAGAAGGCTTTATACGATCACGAGCAGACACGTTGGGCTTGGTATTTTTGGATTCACAAATCAAGGTTGATCCTATTTGATTTGTCTCTGACAGAAGCAGAAGGACTCATGTGTCAAAGGGAGTAATTGTGGCAAAAATAATTGCTTTTGTAATAGAGGGAGCAACGAAAAAAACTTATTTTAGCTTCAAAGGGAGTTGACCTCTGAGTTTGAGATGCTGGACTATCATTGAGATTGTCAGGCTAGATAGTTGATATGCTAGAAAATAGCAGTGGCAGAGGGAGCAGCGAAGATTGCCAAAGCATAAGTTGTTTCAGTAAGAACATCTAGTTAGGGTAACCAAAAAGTAGTCAATCAGTTTATGGATGAGCCAAAGGCATGTGGCTCAAAATGTGTTGAAGTACCAACATGGTACAGTTGGTTATGGCACAGCCAGTTATGGTTTGAATTATGTCTCAAACTGTGAAGTAGAGGAATTTACAAATTCAGATCAACCAAAGAGTGCGAAAGAAAGAAAGAGTTCATCAAGATATTGCTTCAGTTTGGGCTCCGTGATGATTTATTGGATGAGCAGGAAGCAGACATCTATTACACTCAGTGTTGCAGACGCTGAGTATATTGCAGCTTGGTTGGCAAGTTGAGAAGCAATATGGCTTTAGAGGCTACTTGCAAGATTGCCTTGATCAGATGCAGGTGACGACCAGGATGACGGGTTGAAGCATGGTGAGATCTAGTACCAAGACATGGTATAGAAGGAAGTAGTGTGGCTTCATTATTATTCTACAGTCACACAGATTGTTGACAAGCCTTTGTCCCAGGATGAAGACTATATACTTCGAGGACAAGCTTGGAGTGTTTAAGCATGTCTCTCTCAACAAGAGGGAGTGATGAAATTGCAGCATCCAGGACAGTCATTCTCCCTAGGTCAAGTTGACCAGGATCAAGGAAAATGGTCTAGAATAGCATTAAGGACAGACATTCTCCTTTCGTCAACTATGTTGACCAGATTAGGGAGAATGATCCAGCAGAGGACGTTGATTCTTCGCCTGTCAAGTATATTAGCCAAATTAGGAAGAATGGTCCTAGAGGCCCAAGATCACTTAGTTGAGTGGGTGCCTTTCAGCATCAAGCTCAGATTACTCTCTAGATAGGTACAGTGAGCTCATTTAACATCATGGCCTAGAATGAGGCCTTTGGATTTGGGACCAAGATACTCAAATGAATTGAGTGTGTCCCAAGGGTTTCACCATAAGTCAAATAGATTGACCAGGATGATGGTGAACCAAGACTAGTCAATATACCATTGGTCAAAGGCATCGACCAAAATCATGGTGACTAGTTGATGTTAATGATGTACCATGTGTCAGGAGTACCAACCAGGATTATGGTGAGGATGCACCATAAGTTAGAGGTACCGACCAAAATTATGGTAACTTGTTGATGCTAATGAATTACCATGTGTCACAATTGTTGACCAGAATTATGGTAATTAGATGAAACTAATGTTGATGATGAATTGTTATAGCCTTTTCTTAGAGAAATTTGTCAACATGAGAACATCTAAATAGTCATTATGAATACCTCCCTTACTAAGAGGGAGTGTTGAATTTTGTAGCCATAGTCAGTCTTCATAATTAATATTTTAGCCCTTGATATATTTGTAATGATAAATATAAAGCATGTTTTTCATGATAATTGTCAAAAGAGAAATTTTTAAGGCATGTTCTTCTTGTCCTTTTCAAAAGAGAAATTTTAAATTTTTGAAAGTTGAATTTTTGGCTCCAAACAAGCCAAGTCAGCGCTCCTCCTAGTCAAATCAGCCTAGCCAAAAAGGCACCCATTCGGCCAACCAAAAGAATATATAAAGACACTTTCCCTCCATCATTTGGACACACAATTCAGATCGCACAAGCAAGTACCTTTTGTTCTTCAAGCAAAGGAAACCAAGGAAAAGGAAGGTCGAAGTTGACCAGAAGAAGATAGAGCCATCTCTCTCTCTCTCCATTAGCCCTCGCACGTGTGATCTGATATCCTTCTATGGCCTAGCACATATAACAAAAAAGGACCGAATTTCTAAGGTGAATCAGAGTTGCAAGATCAATATTATTGGGTGCAAAAGCAGGCCGAAATTCGGCCCTAGCAAACCTACCAGACCGAGTTCAGTGGGAAGACTTATGACTTGACTACGAGGCAATTGGACCAAGTTTGAAACTTTGACCAAGTCTACTTTGTTGGTCAGTTTGACCTTGTGGTTGACTAGATGATCTAGGTGTGCCTCTTGTTGAACTGAAGAATTTCCCTAAGGAAAAGGTTGTTGGGCTTTTCCCCCATATGGGTTTTCCCATGGTAAATGATTGTGTTTTTTATTTGGTTGTCTCTTTATGATCCTAATGTTTATTGTTGAATATCTTCTATGTAATTGCTTAATGATTCATGCGAATATGAAAGAATCTAATGTGAATATCATTAGAATTAATTATCAGATAGAAGACCTACGAAAAATCAATAGGGTGAAAGTGCAATATGCCTATCAGAAGCATCTTTGATGCTAGGTTGACATAGGGAAGCTTAGTTTTAGTGGAAATGTTAGGCATTTTAAGAAAGAACCAACAAAGTTTAAAGGTAGCTCAAGATAGGCAAAAGAGTTATGTGGATAACAAGAGAGTGGAAAAGAACTTTTAGGTTAGCAATGAAAGGTATTTCTTAAGATCAAGCTAAAACAGAGCTCAATAAAGCTTGGAAAGTGAAAGCAATTGACCACTAGATATTGTGGACCACTTGAGATATT
Source organism: Pinus tabuliformis (assembly GCA_031772625.1). Taxonomy (NCBI): domain Eukaryota; kingdom Viridiplantae; phylum Streptophyta; class Pinopsida; order Pinales; family Pinaceae; genus Pinus; species Pinus tabuliformis. Next base: position 1,028,684,832 of record CM062816.1, read on the forward strand.
ATAGCAGATTGGACAAATAGCATAATAGAGCTCAATAAAGCTTGGAAAGTGAAAAAAAATTGACCATTAGAACTCGTGGAACACTTGAGATATTATAACGGATTAGACCTATAGCGTATAGGTTTCCACTGCCTCCTCCATTGGATATATATAATGTACTTCACATGTCATTCTTTAAGATGTATATGCCTATGGTCTCTAGATTGTTACCTCGAGAACCATCACTGAGGAGGATAGTACTCACAGATCAAAAACTAGTGGACGGATTTAAATCCATTGAATTCTTTCATGTATTAAGAGTGTTGAACACATTAGCAAATGTAATGGCTAACAAACCTTGTAACTTGTAATTTGGTATGATGTGGAAATAGGAGGAATATTCACATTTTGCCACCTCCCTTGAGACTTTTAAACCAAGATTAAGTAACTAATGAAATCTCATTTGTAATTGGCTAAGTGGCAATGCAAGTGCCTATGTTTTATCGCATTAGTTATGAGACTAATCCATCATATTGCACCCTATTCACTCTAGCAAAGTGATTACCTTTTGAATATTGTCAGGATGGGCCAGTTGAAGGCATGTGGTTTAATGCACGTCACCTTGATCTTATCCCCAATACCCTCGTTTCTTATTCTCCACCAGCTTCAAGAGAGCAAAAAAATCCCCAAGCTCTCAATGGTCTATGACCTTTTCTTCTCATTTGGAGCATTAGTCAATTAAAGGGGGAAGGAATCAACCTTGAGCTCTTTATTTATTTGCAATATTACAGGAATCCAATCTTGTTTGTTGAGAGATCAAAGCTTGCGATGATGTCTAACCCACATGGACACCCTAACAAGTGTGTATTCTATGAAAGTTTCAATCTTCAATGAGTTGTTAATAAATGTGAACAGCATTACAATGATGGCCAAGAATGTTCATCTCTGTTCCAGAGGAGGTGGGAGACATGGAAGAAGGAATGGGAACAAAAATACTCCACAACATTCAAGCATTGCAAAGACAACCAATCAAGGAAAAAGCATACGTAGAGAAGCACAAATGAAAGTTGGCACGATTGGAAATTGGGGAGGAACGTAACCGAGAAAAATTAGAGGAAGAATAAAACTCTATAGGGAAAAGTACTGAAATTAGAACTAGAACAAAGACCTAGATTTGAGGAGCTACGAAAACCTGCATCCCTTGCTCTCTCTCTATAAGCTCTCTTGGATTGGACCGAATGATAGTGCAATATTCTAAATAAGAAAGGAAGCAAGACCCATCAAATTTCTCATCCATGGCAAGAAGCAAACAAATTATCGACGATGGGTATGAAAGCAAAATCTTTGAATTTACGAATGTTCTTTAAGACAGGTCTTTCCTCAGACAATATGTAAGGCAATATACAAGCCATTTAGTCAACGGCAGTGATAGAACTTTGAGAATAGGTCAGCCTAGTCGTAGTTTTGCAGAAATTCTTAAGTTTTTTGAAATTTTTTGGCCAATTTTACTCTTTAAACTTGGTATCAACTCATTGTACAGTTTGGTCATAGCCCCACTTTTAATACAAAAAGTGGCCACAGCGTATGCTTAAACCCAATCACATCATTGACTAGATGGTATTCATATCAGCCTCACTAGGGAATTCCATAAAATGCCTTTGTGGATCATGGCCACAAACAACAACGATTAAGGAATCGAATTATCGAGATGTAAAAATTCAGTGAAGGAATTCAGCGGAGTCATTATGTAAAGAGGGATAACACCTGTGAGATGCCAAAGAAAATGAGTGTAGAGTTTAAACCTGTATAGTTAACTGTTGCAAACAAATTTTTAATAAAACAGAAAAGCTGTAATGGAAAACACACAAATAACACAAAGATTTTACAACCAATTCATTTATCCTGGATTAGAATACAACCGTAGTTCCTTAACCAAAATTACAAAACTATGGGATAAACCACAATGTGCAACAAAACCACTAATGGCGAAAACTGTGCACCGAAAACCACCAAAAACAGTCGCAAAAAACAGCCCCAAAAAAAAATTAGGGGCATTGCACCCAGTGCAACATATAATGTGCGGGGTTAGTTGTGCAAAGAATATAAAACACACCCAACATTATCCCACTTGTTTCCTTTACACACAAGGGGTCGTATGAGGACATGATCAACAATCTGTAAAATACCCAAGTACACAAGATTGCCAAATGACAAGTAAATTTCTGAATTTTAATGAGTTATCAGTGGAATATTTCTTCAAACAGTTTGTTTGCATTCAGCTGTAGGTATTAATATAAAAGTTCACCACCACAAATACAATACATAATGATAAAGGGACTCAAACCAAGCATCAAATTGATCTCTGCTCCATATATTAGACTTAGGAAGACAAGTAACCATAGATATACATCAACATATGGTAGGCTGGCTAGTTATAAGCTTCAAACGTATTATATAAATCAGCCCTCTGTCATTAAACTTCAAATCTGATTGGAAATGCAGAACATGAATAAATAAAACCTGGTATGTAAGTGAGAACATATGTTGCTACAGGAGTCTCACATTCCAGCCAATCTTTGCTCAGCTACAGGAAAGGATAGCACTGAACTGCACCTCCACAACAGGATTGGACACGTCCCTCTTCATCCAAATCTTAACCTTATGCTTCAGCAGCCCACGCAGAACTTGTTTTGAGGTGGCATGCAGCACTGGAAGTGGTATTACAGCAGTATGGGCACACCAGATATGCTCACATCCTCTTGGTAAAACTCCGGAGTTACAGTCAAGAACAAAAGGAGGAAACTCAACCCTTGAGTCTTCCACAACCCAATGCTCAAGTTGAATAGGAAATACGCAGCTCCAGAAACTCACTGCTCGGCCTGGTTATATCAATACACTACTCCCACATTCATTATACTCCAGTCTACTACCAATACGCAGCTCAGGAAACGAAGAAACTCGTCCAGCAATGTGATAAGGAAGTTGTTCTGTCTAGGAACTCAAGTTGCCTTTATGAAAAGAAAACCGAACCCTAGAAGCCCTCTGTCTGCTGCCACGATATGGACAGTCATTTTAAACCATGAACTCAGCCTCTATTTGGTCTTGACACTCGTTTCCCCAAGACTCAGATTTCTGGTAGCTCTTCCATCTGCAAAAATGATATAGAGAATACCAAATAAGCTACTAAAATCAACTGATAACACTGGAATACCTCAATATTTCTCGGAAATCTTGTTCTCCATTGAAGCTCCTCAGTGAAATTTGAGTGATTTCACTCTCAAACCCAAACTAGGGTGTCTAATTTCAACACCGAAGTCTGTTATGGCAACTAGGGTTCCAAAACCCTAAGCTTCTCCTTCAAACTCTCTCCAAGAGCTCTTTCTCCAAACTCACAAATGCACAAATGAAGAGAGTCTCCTCATTTTCCTTCTTTTATGAGTTTAGGGTTGCCTTTTCACCTTCCATTTTTATTAAATTCACTTTTATTAAGTCACTTTATGATATTTCACTTTATAAAGTTAAAGTGACTTCTCACTTGCCTAGGAAATATCACCCTTTCTCCTTTTTGAACTTTATAAAGTTTCCTTAGGCATTTTAAGTCCCCTTATTAAATATTTCCCCACTTTAACCTACGGGAACCACTTTAGGCTAGCGGACTTTGTCATAAGCTTCCTAAGTGGTCAGGGACATTACACAATCCAAGGCAATAATGCCCATTGTTTCTCTACACCAAAGGAACTTCTCAGTGCTGATCGATTTTGTTAATGAATCTGCAACATTCTTCAAAGTGTCTATCTTCACCAGCAACACCTTCTTTTCTTCAATCGTATCTCTCAAAAAGTGATACCGAACATCAATATGCTTTGTCTTACAATGATACATTGGATTCTTCGCTAGGAAGATTGCACTCTAACTGTCACAATCTATCCTCACAACTCGTTGTAACAACCTAATACTTGAACACAATCTCTATAACCGTATTGCTTCCTTGCTTGCATGAGTGGTTGCCATGTATTCAACTTTTGTAGTTGAGAGTGTCACTACAGTGTCTCTTGCTCATCGAACTATTGCTCCTCCAATAGGTTAAACACATACCCACTTGTAAATCTTCTGCAATCTAGATCTCTAGCCTAGAGTACATCAACGATGCCATATATGTCCAACGCTCTATCCAAAGCCTAGAGTACATCAACGATGCCATATATGTCCAACGCTCTATCCAATCCTAGTCTTCCTTGGTAGCATAATCCATAACTAATAGTGCCATGCAAATACTTGAAAACCCTCTTTACTCTTGTCTAATGCTCCTTCCCTAGTTTTGACATATACTTACTCAATACTCGCAATGCATTTGCAATATTCAGTCTTGTAAAAAACATTGCACACATCAAAATTCCGAATGCACTGGCACATGGAACATGAGATGTGTCCTCTTCCTCTTCCTGTGTCATGGGACACTGATCTACAAATAACTTTACACCTACAGGAATAAGCACCTTTGTCGATTTACATTCTTGCATATTGAAACTCTGCAATATTGTCTCAACCTACTTCCTCCGATTTAACCAAAGTTTCATGTTTTGCCCGATCTCTTCTAATTTCCATGCCCAAAATGAAATTTGCAGCACCAAGATCCTTCATTTCAAATTCAGAGGACAATTGAGTTTTTACTCCCTAAATCATTTCCAATCATCAACATACAAGACCAAATAACAAGATGATCACCAACTAATTTGAAATATGCACAATCATCCGCTTTGCTGCTTCTAAAGCCAAGTCCCAATATAAAAAAATCATTTTTTTATACCACATCCTTGGTGATTACTTTAACCCGTATAGGTACTTTTACAGCTTGCACGCCAACACTTTCTTTCTCTTCACCGCAAAGCCTTCTAGATGCTTCATGTAGATTTCTTCTCCGAGATCCCCATGTATGAATGTTGTCTTTACATCCATCTATTCTATTTCAAAATCAAAAGCAAATGCAACAAATAAAAGAAATCTAATAAAGGTTAGCTTGGCAACAGGAGAAAAGATCTCACCAAAGTCAATTCCCTCTACCTAGGAATAACCTTTTGCAAACAATCAAGTTTTGCATTTCTCCACTCTACCTTCTGCATTCAATTTCTTTTTAAACACCCATTTGTTGCCAAAGGGATTTTTTGCAATTGGTAATTCCAGTAGATCCCAAGCCTCATTCTTGTCCAAGGATGCCATTTCTTCAACCATGGCCCTTTTCCACAGTTTGTGATCCTCTAAATCCACTGCATTCCAAATAGTTCTAGGATCATCATCAATAATAAACAAAGAAAAATTTGAATGGAATCAAGTGGAGTATACGTTTTTTGCTACCTTCTTTCCTGAACCGATCTCCTCAATACCCAAGAATGTGGTTCTTCTTCTCTAGATTCATGTTCTTCTGTAGAGTCTAATTCATCATCCTTCAATTCAAACTCAATCTTTTTTGGTTCTTTCTCCCTTGGTTGGACTTCTTGATTGACAACATCATTGATTTCTCTAAATACCACATCTCTACTATACACAAACTTCTAAGTTTCTGGGTTACAAAGCTTATAACCTTTTAGACCATCTTTATATCCAATAAAGATACACTTTGTAGCTTTTTTATCTAGCTTACTCCTATTTTCCTTTGGAACATGTACATAAGCATCACAGTGAAATACCTTGAGAAGTTTAGGAGAGGGTTTCTTACCAGTCATACCTCATGTGGAGTCTTGTCATATAATATTGATGAGGGTGATCTATTTACCCAGTAACACGCATTGTCCACTACTTCTACCCAAAATTCTTGTCCTAACTCGACAACACTAAGCATGGTCCTTAGTTTCTCCATCAATGTCTTTTTCATCCTTCTTGCAACTCCATTCTGCCGAGGTGTGTATGGAGTAGTCATTTGCCTTGCTATATTGCACTTCTTATAGAATTCTTCAAACTCAATCCCGCAAAATTCTCCACCATTATCTGTCCTCGGCACCTTAATTTTCTTCTCTGTCTAATTTTCCACAAGAGCCATAAACTCTTTGAATTTGTCAAAGACCTCAGATTTCTTTCTGAGGGAATAAATCCATATATTCCTCAAGAAGTCATCAATAAATGAGACATAGTACACAGCTTTACCCAGAGATAGAATTGACACATGTCCAGACTCCAAACACATCACTACGCACCAACTATGATATTCCCTCTAACCTTGTAGCACCAAAGGAGAATCTTACCCAATTTTGCTTCCCATACAAACAATGTTCACAAAAATCAAAATCCAAAGAGCAATTAGTTATACCTTCTATCATACCATTAACGTGTAGTAATCAAAAGCCCCTTCTCCCCGATATGTCCCAGTCTTTGATTCCACAACCTTTTCTTTTCTCCAAAGGTTATAGGAGTTTTTCCTACTTCTGTTCCACTATCAGGAACAGCGAAACTGTTGCACCCTTCACTAACAATGCTTCCCAACAGTTTATATAGAGCTCCAATCCGAACTCCCCTCGGTAATACCATTGCTTCTAGAACAATCCTGCACGTATTCTTTTCAAGCACTGTTTTTACACTTGCATCACTCATCTTGCTTACAATAAAAAAAAAAAATGGCCAATCCTTGGATGTGTAAAACACCAAGGAGTGTTCTAATCATTCCACCCATGAGCTTCAACTTGAATTTTCTTCATCCTATGATTCTAGTTGTCAAGTCCTCTCCTAAGAAAACATATCTTTTATTCTCGCAAAACCACTCCTTATGAGGAGCCATATGAAAGGATGTGCATAAGTCGACCAACCATGCCTCCCGATCTACATGTGTACTTTAAGAAGCCAAATACACATCCCCTCCCTCATCTAAGGAGGTTTTTTGCTTCTATCAAAGGAGCATCATCAGATCCCTTCCTTTTCTCAATAATTTGGGATTTACAATCTCTCTTGTAATGCCTTTCTTTTTTGCATCTCCAACATACCTTTACAAATTTTCCTAGAGATTTAGATCTCCCACTTGAAGACTTATTGTTATTTCTATTCTTTGAACATCCTCTTACGAACTAGGCATATGTGTTCTAACTTTAAATATGTTTCCATCTCATCTCCTCTAATAACAAGGATGACACTATATTATCGAAACTTAAAGTAATTGCATTACTACCTACTGCAAAAACTAAACTATCCCGTGAGTTTGGTGATGAACACAACATACATATTACCAATACACTATTCTCATCTGAAATCTTAATACCAACAGATAATAGTTGACTTACCATAGTATTGAAAGTTTTTAGATGCTCTGTCACTGAGTCTCCATCCTTCATCGTCCATAGGAACAATTTGTTCACTAGGGGCTTAGATCGATACAAAGTCCCTAACTTGTTCTACAATGGCTTCAATGTAGCTTCTTATAAAACATTCAATTATACTTAATCTAAGAGACACAATCATATTACGCTTTTTTCCTTTCAACCCAACTTGGCCTAGCCTTTTGCCGACATCCTTGCTGGTGCGATACCTGAATACACAGCAATTCACTGATTTTTGTCCACCAACAAATCTTCCATTTTGAACTTTCATAGCACAAAACTCTGCCCATTAAATTTCTCAATCTGTATCTTTGAACTACCTGCCATTTCCTTACACACAAGAATCGATTCCGCAAATCTCCCATTGTAACAAGGTCTACTGTCTACCATAGGCCCAAGTAAAACCCTTTAGCCATAAAAGCATCACCTTGAAGCCAAAACTACTCTGATTCCAGATTTAGGCATCCCCTTGAATCCAAAACTACTCTGATACCAAATGTGGGTTTAACCCTATACAATTTAATTGTCGCAAACAAATTCTTAATAAAACAAAAAAGATGCAATGGAAACACAAACATAACATAGAGATTTTACCCTATAAACCAAAACCGAGAAAACTCAAAAGATGCAATATATCCTTCTTCACAATATTACAATACTCTCTCTCTCTCTCTCTCTCTCTCTCTCTATATATATATATATATATATATATATTTGCAATCCATTTACCCTAAATTAGAATACAACCGTGATTCTTTAAACAAAACTAAAAAACCATAGGTAAACCACCATGCACCACAAAACGGCTAAAGGCAAAAACCATACTGAAAACTGCAACAACAAAAAACGCAAAAACCACCCAATTTTTTTTGCACCTAGTGCAACATACAACGCATGGGGGTAGTCATGCAAAGAATATAACACATACCCAACATTGAGAAGTATGTACACTCATTTGTTTGACTAGGCATGTATTACCTCCCAAACTTGCATTTAGATATTCAGGCCCTTGAACAAAGTGCAATAGTAGAGACACATAGTAAGGTTGCCCACTATCATCATAGCAACTCTTCCTCTCACATTATGCTAATCCTTTTCTAGAACAAAGAAGGAAACCCTAGAAAGGAATGTTTAAAATGTTCTTTAGAATAATGGGGATGGTGGGCGTAGAACAATGTTTATCCAATTGGGCAATAGAGTCAAGATCAAAGAGCAAGAGGGTTTGAATGCAATGGATAAGATGTAATTAGGCCATTAACTAATGTCCCATAATCAATGCAAAATAGATTTTCAAATTATGCCAAAATAAGTGAGAGCACTTATATAAGATGCAACACCACAACCATGAAATTACAACCAAAAATACCATGGAACCATGGAAAAAAGAAAGAATAACCATAAAATGAAATCCGAGATGAAGTAAACAAAGCAAAATGACCTTCTTATTGCAAGAACAACCATCAATACATCATTCTTCAAATCTGATTTCACAAGAAAATAAATAGAACCATGATGTCACAATTAATCTTTCTCCTTAGCTAGGACAGCTCTCAGAAATAGAGCGAACAAACCTAACCAAAAAATTATAGCAGTAAACATCCTTCAATAATTCATGGTTACATCAAGGTATAGGAAGGGTTCAAAAACCTCTACCTTAATCTCTTTTTCTACAACAAACTTGCCTCCTCCAAAATTATTTCGGTGGCAAAAAGCATGGCAAACCTTGCAATAACACTAATCATCTATGAAAAAAAAAGATGCGGAACCTTATATTAATCTTGTCTCTTAACTTCTTGCTCCCAAAGAACCTCAACTAAGCTTGGAGGGGAACTCTCCCACTTCCAACCACACCCTTCACAGATTAATATTCTCCTCTATTTATATCCTTCAAATCAAACCCTAACTCATAAAATAGACCCTAGAATACTCCATGAGTTTGTCCTTTGGGTGAATAAAATATGTCCATATTGCCACTTGTCATCTTTCTATTTCATAAGATCCTTTTAAAACATGCATTTATTATTCATTTAAGGGCTTGACCATGTCAACAAAGCCAAATGTCATCTCTTCGTGCAAAGATCCTTCCTTGAAATATGTAGAAAATGCCTCAAACGTGTTCTCACCCCAAAGCGCATCTCAAAGGTGAAACACACCTCCAAATATGCAGAAAAGGCCTTGAATAACATGTCCTTACCCACAAATAGCTCAAAAGGTGAAATATCCCTCCAAATATGTGAAAATAGATTAAATAACCTCAACCGTTTTCTAAAAGGGGAAACATGTCTCTAAATACATTGAAGCTGCTCCATTAGAGTTATTTCTCACCCCTTCTTGCCTCCAACATGTCCTAGCAACCTCCTTGAGGAGAGTGTTTAATGTTAGGTGGGCCTTTGGTCAAACCCAACTACAATTTATTGACATGTGGTACCTTTGTAAGAAATGTGTTCCTCCTTTTATGCTCATTAACTCCTTTGCTTACGACATGCCATGCTCTAAACCTCCACATGTGTCAATGCACCCAAATGGAACCTCGTAGAGAAATATGCCTCAAAAAAGGCCTCCACTAAGTTGAAAATAATCCTCCACATCTTTGTCCTCACCTTCAAATCTCTCTCTTGCAATGTGTGATCGCCACTAAACTCCAATGACCCCTGCTATGCCAGTGAGAGAAGAAAGTTCATGAAAATGCAAAAAGAACTATGCATTTTTTTAGGGGATTCTGGGAGTGGGAACAAGTCCTCGAGGGTGATGCCTCTTGTAGGGATGCCCCAAGAATCTCAATCGGGTCTCTTATTGCAAGTGTCGAGGATGATACAGTTCAGCAAGGGTAGATGGATACAGACTATGAGAAAGCAGCACAGAGAACCAATGAAGAAGTCAAACAGGAAGCCCACAGTAGGCATGTCTTTCATTAAAAATCCCAAGTTTTCTATTTTGCAAATCAGTTTTTTTGCTTGGCCAGTTTAGAATTTATAAATTATAATAGTAAGTTTTATAGCTTTGTGGAAAAGATTGTAAAGAAACCTCAGGATACATTTAACAATTTTGGGTCAAGGTTGCATGAAACGGGGAAACGAGTACGAGTTTCCGAAACGAGAACCGATACGAAACGCGACCTCCCCAAGTTTTGGAAACGGGGAAACGCGAATATATATATATATTAGGACATTTAAGAAATATGTGCAATAGGACATTTAAGAAATATGTGCAATCATAAAGCATATATGATACATTCTAATTTATTACATTATGATAAAATTGTCAATTGTCAATGCATAAACTATAAGTCTCTAAATTTACATCACATTTACTCATGAATGATCACATAATGAAAATAGAAATATCCAAAATCAGCCACGAGAAATTTCTAATTTCTTGTCTTGTGCTTGATTGGGAGTCTCCTCCTACATAGTCAAACGACCTTAATGCTCTTGATTAAATACAAGTTTCATACCCTAGTACCCTACATGCTCTTGATTATTGGGAGTCTCCCCTGCATAGAGGGCTTGGTTCTCTTAATTAAATACAAGTTCCATACCCTAGTACATGATAAAATCCAATGGAAACATTGCAATCCCCCCAATCTTGAAATCCTGAAAAACAGATAAGTCTGTTGGATTTTGAGTGAAATCTAAAATTCTACTTTCTCCATATGAAATCCAATGACAACGAAACCACTCTCAAACATCCTGAGTCATTTCATGGTAATGTTAAAAATTTAAGTAAAATCATCCTTTTACTTTAAGAATTTAACATTACCATGAACTGCATATGCCTCAAACTTCCTGATGAACTGCATATCAACACTAGGGTAAAAGTTCACTTTTATAACTTTAGACAGGCATCTAGAAGCAACTAGAAGTCATTAAGAAAACCTAATAATAAATTAAAAAAAAAAAAAAATTAAAAAATAAAAATAAAATAAAAGGTTACAAGTGGAAACGTGCGTCGTACGGTCGTGAAACGCGTTTCTGGCCGTACTGGCCACGTTTCCGCATCGAGAAATGTGCCAATACGGCCAGAAACGTGTTTCAGGGTTTCGTTTCTGTTTCCGTACAGAAACGGCCTCCTACCTTGCATTTCCTGCAACTTAGTTTTGGGTGCTTCAGAAACTTGGTTACCAGACCTTTTTTGGTTGATGTGTATTATCATGCTGTACAGTGTGGCCACGACTTTCTTTTAATACAATCTATACACATTTAAGTGTTTTTTTTTTTTTTTTTTTTTCAAGTTAATAACTGCATCTAGATAATTTTGCCAGCACCAGCATTGACCCACAACACCTAGAAAGTGGCTTTAATTCCACTGTTATGAACTAATTTGAAAATTGATACTTTAACTTAGATCTAATGTCAATGCTGTTGTTAATTGGCGCTTGGGCACCAGTGTTATAAGCCCCAAAACTGTTATTAACCCAAGAGACTGCGCTAAGAACATGCTGAAGCCTGATATGTATATAACATGAGATCTAATGGAGATAGTTTGTTATTGTCCAATAAATTCGGTAAATACAAGTATAGCAGTAGTATAACCACCAATAAATTCTACGATAATATAAAAATAACAGCAATTAGCACAGAAAACATCAGATCTGAACACCAAATTGACAACAGTTATAAATCTGTAGCAAGAACCAAACTATCATTGAATCTTAAATAACTCTGCAATAATGGGAACATACGTACACCTACCCAAGTTAACTCCAATGGCAAGATGAGCATTGCTCTTGGCTATATACATAATCTTTCTTAGACTATTGATACACAATATTAGCAAAATATCTGCAGCTCTGATGCCTAAGAGCCTAAGTATGCAAATGTTGCCAGTTTTAGCCTCTTTGTCTTTTGCATGTGGGATAATTTGAATTAACATAAAATTCCCTTAACTAACAAAAAAGTACAATTGATTGCCATAATCTTTGTCTTAACATAAAATCCATTAACTAATGGAAAATATAAATGACTATGAAAAATTCAAATGATCCACACAAAGTACCAATAACTAACACTAAATTGGGTTAGCTAAAACATCATAACAATCTTCATTTCTCGCTTTTTCTAAATTGTTTCTTCACTTCTTTTAATTTCTTAACCTATTTAAGGAGGATTAGATTATTGTTTCATGAATTACAAATTTATTCACTCATTTCTACAAGCTCCCTAATGAGGTCAAAGGGGGCTTGCTGTGTCAGTGAAAGGAGAATGTCATTATTGGCCCCAGCAGGTTCAAATGCCCCATAGAATGGTGTATTTGCCCCTTGTGGGCCAATGTGCTCCTTCAAGCAGGGTGCTGCTTAGTAAGGGCCACCATGGTCATCAAGTCGAGTAAGAGGTCATATGCCATTGAATACGACACAGCATTCCAACTCTTGATAGGTGGTGGATGCTGATGCTGAACAATCAAAAGTATAACGTAAGCATTTAAAACTTCCAAGTTCTTTATATAATTCTTCTTTGGCTTCTTTTAAATCATATTTGATATTTTGTATATCTTCCTCATGTTTGCTGCTTGAGATCCTCGACATTTGTTTTCCCGTTATCCATCTATGTAAGTAGAATTCTCCAAACACTACCCAAGTGAGTTTTGATTTTCCAACACTATAACGACTAAGCCACCAATTACGAGTTTCACCACTTAGGAACTACAACTAAAGTTACATGAACCATGGGAACAACCAGAATCGGTATAAGAATCCAGTGTGAGGTGTGGCACTCCTCCAGAAACTAAGAATTAAGGAATCGAAACCCTGGCCCTAGTGCTTTTTTTAATATATATTTAAAATCTAAATTTTGAATAAAAAATGAAATCCAAATTAAAGCATATCAACTGTTTAACTTTCATATTCATATTGGGTAATGCAATTCATCAACGGTAAATACTAAATACTAAACTACCATCTGTAGTCCTCATGAAATTATAGTCTCCGAACAGTTTTAGAATTTTGAAAAAATAATGAAGCGAACACTTTCTGTTGTGCTCCCAATTCTTCTTAGCTATCCGACAATGAAAACCAGAAACAATAACAAAGAAGAACTTAAAAAGTGTTCTTTCCTTTTATCCTGCCTGAGTCAGCAACTCGCTTAGATCAACCAAACTTCCTTTAATCCTAGATGATCTGTCTAAGGAACTTACCATCTTCAAATAAACTTCAGGAGTACTCAGAATTTTACCTATGAATACCAAACCTGACAAGTCGAAGTGTCACTCGACTTGTGTCACTGTGTTAGTGATAAAGTGACTGAAGAGTCTGCCAAGGTGCTAATAAATTACAATGAATTTGTTGAACACATCACCTATAGCAATGAGAGGTGGCATGACTGGTTACCCAGGCAATCCAGTAGATGTTGTGGCACCATAAGGCACTGCAATTAAAGTTGTAGTGAGCTGGTTATCTTGATAATACAAATTGTTGACGATGAAATATAAACTAAATCTGAAACCTGCCATGATTCTGTCACCAGAAACAGATCCTATTTTGGGAAATGGATCTGACCCAAAATGCACAAAAAACCCTAGAATCTGATACAGATCTGAGATTCCCCAATTCCAAGAAGCTTCAGATGCAGGTGCAGTGTGCCCTAAACTAAATCCAGTAACACTGAGTACAACCCTATCAAATATGCATCATTCATGTTCCTTTCTAATACACAACCATTCTCTAGGATCAATCCCATCTTCATCTCATAAAATAACCTTGGTATTGCTATAATTTCTTGAAGGTAGGCATGCAATCTAAGCTTTGTGCTACAGTTGAGACGATCATATTGCAAATTTGCAAGAGTTCCAATACTCAACACATTAAGGATTTTCAGAACCTCTGACCTCCAAATTGTATATCATTGAGACCACTAACCAAATTGATCAAATTTTTTGTGAGAATATCCTCCTCCATCTTCTCTTTCAAACCCCTTTTGACTCACCTAGTTTGGGTATTACAAGTCAAAAGTTATGTTTGATTTAAATTGACTTGCTATTTTTGAACCTTGTACGACAACAGGATATAAGTCGACCTTGTATTGACGATATCTCTGTACTTCTAATCCATGTCTCCTCAAACTGTAACCTATCATATTCAAGGATTTCTTCTTTCTAATGAATCTAGCTTCGTTGAATTTGGATTAGCCAACCAAGGTTATTTTCAGTTATGTAACCCTGCTATTTTTACCATTTCTGAGAGCAAACTGTATCTCCTTCGATTTCTTACCAAATCCTCTGAAATTTTGACCTATAGACTCTTGGATGACTTCTTTCTAATGAAACAGGTTGCACTAAATTTGGGTCTGTAATCAAAAGATATGCCCAATTTATTAACACCTGCTATTTTTGGAACTTTTTCAGGACTGGCTATGAACCCTAACCTGTAAGGACACAAGCTCTTGACATTTTGTGCCAATCTGCTGAAAATTTAACCAAAGACATTGCCAGATATATTCTTTCCAAAAAGCCAAGTTGCACTTAATTTGAATCTCTCTCAGGAATCAGAAGTCAAAGTGTTTGCCCAAAAAGCATTCGCTTCACAGTTCACTACCACTCGTAATAAACCAAATTTACCCAAATGTGCACAATAAACACTAGATACGCCAAATATGTAAGGAGAGCATAGCTCTCAAGATAAGTCACATGACAAGTCACACCCCCCCATGTCACAGATCCTTCGTGTTGGACACGACACGATGATGACACATGCCCGACACAAGTTTGACTCATGTCAAAGATGAGGGGCACAAGTTTGACTGATGTCGGGCACATGCCAAAATCGTACCCTAATTCTGTGACACATGTCTAGAGAAAAGCAACCCCGTGCGCTTCTAAAATCCAGTTTTGGGGCGATTTCCCTCATTTCTGTTTGCTGTTTTGGAGCTATAGGAGTGTGTGAGCGACCAGCAAAGGAGGAAAACAATTTTTGGAGGAGATTCAAGATGCAGGTAAGTGGGTTTCCCTTCCATTTTCTTTTAGTTTTGTTACAGAAGTCTGCCAGTCCATTTTGTTTACATGCACAGCCTTACAGCAGTCCATTTTTCTTTATATTCACACTAATCACGGCTCAATCAAGGGCAGCAGGAAAGGGCCTGCTAGTATTCCATTTGTTGGAAGTGGGGCTGCAACAGCAACTTCAAATGTTGAGAGAAACGTCATTTTAACAAGACAGCAGGCTCAAAACCTGAAATATGACTTGTGGAAGTATGCTACAAGACATCAAGGATCAGGGAGCAAGTTAAAGGCAGGAAGCAATGTTCTTTGGAGTTTGGACATGCAACTTTTGCAACCATCAATTCAAAAGCACCTATTTCCGTGTGAAAGGGCATTTGTTGGGCACATCTTGTGGAATTGGAGCATGTGTAGGAATGAGTGCATCTAAGAGGAAACAACTAGAAAGAGAGGCCAATGTTGGTGTGGCAATGGTGGCTGCAACATCTAAGAAAAACAAGAATGAGGATCCCCTTGCATTCTTGAGGAAAAGCAATTATCCATTTGGGAGTTCCAGTGGGGGTGCAGGTCAAGCAACAAAAAGGAGGGCACTTGGTCCAATGGACAAGATATTTCAACAAGAGAGGCGAGAAGAGATTGATCTTACCATTGGTTTTTTTTTCTATCTCAACTTCATATCATTTAATGTTGCACGATCACCTTTATTTATTGAGATGTGTCAATCTCTAGTTCAAGGGGCTCCATTGGGGTATGTGCCTCCTAGTTCAGAGAAGCTTAGAACCACATTGTTGGTTAAGGCAAAGAAGGTGGATAAAATGCTTGAGCCTATTAAATCAACATGGCCAACATCTGGGGTTAGTATTGTTTCTGATGGATGGATAGATGCAGCATGCCATCCACTCATCAACTTCATGGTGTCTTCCTTGAATCGACCAGTTTTCTCGAAAGCAGTGGATGCTCTTGGAAAATACAAACAGTGGATGCTCTTGGAAAATACAAGGATGCGCAATATATAGGTGAGTTGTTCATTATTGAAAATGTAGGTGTTGATTCTTGTGTGCAAATCATTACAGAAAATGCACCGGTTGGAAAGGTTGTCTGCATGATTATGGAAGCTAAATACTCATAGATATTTTGGACACCTTGCATTGTCCACTCCTTCAAAATTGCACTTAAATCTATTGCTTTGGATGTGCCATGGATTGGAAATCTTATTGAGGATGCTGCACATTTCACAACTTTGTACAAAATCATACCAATGCCATCACAATCTAGTAAATCTACAAAGAGTACTCACATCTATCATTGTTGAAGATTGCAGATTCACGGTTTGTCTCTACATTCATCGTGTTGAAGTGGTTGAGGGAGGTCAAGACCGCTCCTGGGCCATAGTTATTTCAGATTTTTGGCCTTTTTGAAGAAAGATAGATCAAGCAACCTCAAAAAGAGTCAAGGATATAGTGTTAAATGATGTTTGGTGGGAGAGGGTAGATCTTACTATTAAGATCATGGATACTCTCATTGCTTTGTTACGATTTGCAGACATAAACCAACCCAACCTAGGAGAGGTTTATGAGGGATGGGATTCCATGATTGAGTCTGTGAGGACCATTATTTTTCAGAATGATTGCCCTGAATATGAGAAATCAGCGGAGGCCTTCTTCACCACCATACAAGATATTCTTGTTAGTAGGTGGAACAAGAATTGCACACCTTTGCATTGCTTGGCTCACTCAATGAATCCAAAATACTACAGCAATGAGTGGCTCAATGGTGGACCTTCATATAGATTCCCTCCTCACATGGATGGTGAGATTTTACAAGGGAGGAAGGATGCATTTAGATGGATATTTCAAGATAGAGCATCCCTTGATGAGGTGGAGGATGCCTTTGCGGAGTTTTCCACTGGCATTGGGAGATTTGCAGGTCATGATGCAATTAGAGGCAGGGGGCTAAGAAGCCCTATGATTGGTGGGCAACTCATGGGGTAACATGCCCTCCTCTACAATAGTTAGCCATGAGGCTCCTCTCTCGAGTTACTTCATCCTCTTGTTGTGAGAGGAACTGGAGCACATATGGGAATTTGTAAAGTTTGAACTTTGAAGAAAAGCAGGCTTGAACAGTCCAGGGCAAAGGCAATGGTGTATGCGCACACCAACCTTCGTCTTATTTACAAGCAGAGAGAGGAGTGGTTGAAAGGAAAGACAAAGATGTGGGATGTGTTCCCTACTGATATGGGTTTGGACAACAGTGTTGAGTTGCCATTGGCCAACCTAGATCTTAATGAGTCGATGCTAGAGCCTATCACTTGTGATGATGGTGATACTCTTGAGGGGTCATCCTCCACACCAGTAGATGCAGAGATTACATTGGATACAGAGGAGGATGCAAAAGAGAGCAGCAGTGGTAGTGATGTCGATTTTGATGTTGATGAGCTATAGCCTATGAGATTCTTCCATCTTGATCTACGGTTCTGGTATCTACCTTGTTTTGTATTTGATATTTTCCCTTGGCATTCCCACATACAGTATCTATGACTTAGTGAGTCAAGACACAGTGTTTATGTCATTTTGATTTTGATGACTTAATGAGAAAGTTGCAGTTTATGGTTAATTTCTTGTGTTTGTCAATTTATTGTCATTGATGTAGTAGTAAGTACTAGTTGTATCATTGATGAATCATGATTGTATGCATAATGTATGATTGAATTTTTATCATCATGATGTAAAAAATTTAGTTTCTAAATTGAATGAGAATGTGTAACATCTTTTAATTTTTTCATATACATGTGTGTGTGTGTGTGTGTCAATTGGGTTTATCCTAGGTGGTTGGGAGGCATGATTAAGATCCTCCCCACTCAAGTTCAATTCTCGAAAGAGACATGGTAAAATTTGATATAATGGCTTCTAGCCTTGTTGAAAATGAATAGTCCCTCAAGGAATAGAACATGTATATTCCTCATATGGAATACAAAGGCATTTTCCACATGATATATATATATATATATATATAGAACATGTCCTCGTGTCATGTGACTTAGCTCTCAAGTACAATATGAACTTGCATGTGCAAATCTTAAGAAATAGGAGAATATTAAGTATTCACCACTAAACCAAACTAGTTAATGTTAAACCATCATATAAAAATGTGCCTATTCATGATTATAATAATCTCCTATATATACATATTTTCACTCAATGCTCATGTGGGCCGAATTCTAGGACGACCTTTTATTTAATATTTATTTATACAATTGTCCATTGAACCTTGACATTATTGTTTTTATAAAACCAAATGTGAATGTGAACTAAAGTAACCCAAAATGTGAATACCCATTAATATGAAATGACCAAATAAGAATGAGTTTGTGAATGACTATAACAGTCTCCTATATATATACATACTCACTCATGACTCATATCCTTGGGACCACAAATATGATAACCTTGGAGAACAGAAAAGGTACCAACTAGTACCATAATATTATAGATAAGCTGATTTTATACCTTTGTTCCCAAGGCTATTTGTGATTCTATGTGATACCATCAAGATTAGAAGAAACATCTTAGAGGGAGGGCCTTGATTTGCAAGATTCCAACAGTGTTCACGAAGCAATGAATTCCTGAATTTGACCTTGTGTCCCTAGAGTGATCACAAACTTAGGCCTAGTCCATCTCCCAGATTTACCTTTTACATTTTTACACATACAAAGTATTGAGGGAGATTGGGGATGTGCTTGCAAAGTTTACTTCAGTCAGATATTAAGTTACCAGGAAATGGATAGGGATATGAATCCGGATTTGGATATGAGTCCACCGAATTTTTGAAAAGCCGAGATCTAGATACAGTGAGGAAATTCCATGTACAAAAGATACAATAATATCTTTTAATTTTAAAAAACATATTCAAAGTTAAAAATCAAAATCATTTATGAACCACAACATTAGAACTGAAATCATTAGATAATTTATAAATTTGAAGACTAAAATCATGATACAGCATGGGTTATACAAAAAGGATAACTGTAAATACAAAATTGAGTGTCTCATCAACGATCACTCTATTGATATGATGATGTAAAGTAGGTCTAACTACAGATCCACAAATGGGTCTACATCCTCATCATCTAAATATTTCAACTCTACATCATGATCAACCTGTAATCTTCCTTGAAATCTGCCTTAAAATCTAAAAGTTCCTAGCTAGTTATGATGGTAAATGAATATCGTACATTGTTTGAAAACATGCTATAGACTATGTGTCATACTATTCTAAGAGGAGTCTTCAGCTAGAGTTGGATGGGGTTGATTAAATTAAATTATTAACGACACATGCATCCTTTGTACAAAAATAAAATTGAAAACTAAATATATAATATATACTATTGTCTATAGATTGTCTCAAAGCTTTCATGCTATCATTATCAAAAATTGAAAATTAAAATTCTAATGTCTCAGACATTTCCTGTTAGCATTATCATATGCTATACAGCCCACAGGCTACATGTAATTAATAACTTATACAGCTATACAACCTACAGATTAATAATAAGTAATTTAACTAAAAGTTTAAATAGAATATTTGCTGCTTAGTGTTTCAAACAGGTGGCAAATATTTTTATAGAATAAATTAAAAATAAAAAATAAAAACTAATTTGCTTGGGATCTAGCATGTGAGGGCTAGTTGGCACAGGATCAGTTTCAGCAGCATGAGATCCGTTTCTGGGTTTGAAGGATCTCTTTATGTGGTGGATCCATATCTGTATCCAGATGGCAAACGTGGCTCAGTGGATCCAACATCAAGACCCCGTAGATCCAGTAACAAAGGTCAGATATATTTACCAGGATAAAACACTTTCTTGTTTACCTTTGTATTTCTATGCAGATGAAGTAAATGAGGGTGATTGGGGATGTGCTTGCACGGTTTATTTCAGTCAGACATATTTACAAGGATAAAACACCTTGTTTACTTTTGCATTTCTATGTAGATGAATTAATAAGGGAGAATGGACACCTGCTTGTTAAGTTTGTTTTAATCAGCCATATTTACAAGGATAAAGTTATGTCTATGAGTATGTCTGCCAAATTATAAATGAAATTGGGTCTCAACAGACAACTTTTTGAAGAGATTCAATTGGTGTTTGAAGCCACTTGTTAAAGGCAGTCATTGGATTATAAGAATATAAACTTTAGGCACAAGTATTGCCCTGAGTATGACCATCTAATAGCAGTGTGCCGAAAACTTTGAGCATGGACAGAAACCAAGAAGATCAACACGAAAGGTTTTCTCTAAACCGAAGGAAAATGATCTGGTCTAATTTGTAGTAATAACAATTGTGGGTGAGAATGGAATTCTAGTTTATATCATAAGAGACTCATAGTAAGGATTGTGGGTCACTTCTCTCTCCAGGAGAAAGTACCGGTGACAAAAGCTTCCAGGGTTCATGAAGGAAAGGACTAGTATAGAAAAAAGGTAAATTGAGATAAGTGATGAAACTAGCTAATACTGACTCATTTGAAAAAGAATATATATGGAACCTAAAATATTTCAAACATAATGGGGGTGGGGGAGTAGAACAACCAACCCACAAGAAAAAGTTGGAAAAGTGTAAAATCCCAAATAAAATAGAGTGGATTAAAAGAAAAGGAGAAAGGACATAAAATTGGGTAAAAATATGGATGTCCAGTTATCTTCTGTCAAGAAAAAGAGGCTAGATGCAAGTCCTGGGTGATTTTGACAGAATAGATACTCCACAATTGTGGCATCTATGCCTAAGGAAATGATTAAAAAGAGCATCAATGAATGGATAAATCCATGGATCAATCAGGTCCATGACACCTTAAAAGTTAAACATCAAGAACTCGAATTGGTGCACTTTGTACTATTTGGGGTGTATTTCTAACCACATTTAATTTTCGTGGTAAAATTTTTAGTATATCTAAATTTTGAGAAACATGGCTCACAAACATGGTGCTTATCATGATGATTTCATGAATACTTCTACAGATATGAATCACGATAAACAAACTTTCCAAAGTTATTACAATTGAAAGCACACGTTTACCCACAGAATGACGGGTCCTTCCTGTCTTGCGGAACGATGCCAAACATTCATTATTTTTCTAGACAGATTGTCTTTTCTTTGCACTCGCCGGCTTTGGAAGTCATGAAATGCACTTTTAATTACGTTTTGTTTGTTCTAGACTCTAGTAATGCCATTTTCCCCTTGCCATGAATGACTTCACATGAATCTTTTAGAATATCAAACACCAGAGATGCAATATACTTAGATTCCAGTGCCTTACGAGAGTGGAATACAATTCTGCATCTAATTCAGAGCACATACGTAATAATATCTTACCTTATCACGGGAATTGTAATCACTGATAAAAAGGGTGTCTCCAACATTGAAAATGATGTAAGTCCCTTCTCCGTCATAGCTCGAAACAACAGAAGGTGAATGGCTTGCAACAGTGGGACTATGTGCCATAACGGCAGCAGCAGCTGGAGAGGCTGGGACTTTATTTCCTGTACTAGGTTTGCTGGTCCCATTGCTCCCACCAAACCCTAGCATCCGAGTTCCATTGACCCCTCCTAAAAGTCTAGCAGCTGCATTCCTAACGCTACTGGTACTGCCAAAGCTTGAAGAAGCCGGAGGGGGGGCAACCGGCTTATCCTTCAATTGAGCAAGTGTTACCTGTATATAGTATAGCATTAAATTCTGAACTTACCGGATTCGGGTTTGCATAATCAGGCATGATCATTTATCAACTACAAAATTCAAATTAAAACCAATGATATGCAGCGAATACATTAAATGATGAAAAAAAGAAGGATAAATCTCAATGCAAACACTGTAAATTATGTAAAATAAGCATCAAACACTATAATTATTCAAAAATTTCCGTTTAACGAACTGCAAAAATCAAAAGGCGAAATTGCAAAGCGAAGCAAGAAAAAATTCGCACAATGCGAAGAAAAACTGTATAGGTATCAATTAATATTTGAACATAGCATTTACCTGTGTAACGGCTTTGCCATGGCTGTAATGAAGAAGGCCCGCGGGATGAGTCTTTTCGTAAGAAAGCTTGTAGCGACCCTCTGGAGCTTTAAAATAGGACTTCACAGCTGTGGATTGTGCGTTGGATGCCGCCATTCTGATTATTATTGTTGTTGTTTGCTGCGGCGTTCTGCCCACGGATCCATCATTCCAAGTTTCACATAATATGATTCAATGTGTTTGTGCTTCGGTCGCTGGACGAGATCTAAGCGAAAATTGAGGCCCCTAATGGCAGGAATTGAATGATTTTGTCAAGGAAGAAGTGCTGCACGCTTTGGATTTGACTGATCGCCATGGAAACAGGGTCCAATCCTTCACATAAATTCATTTTCTTTCACTCTTCAGATTGTTCCTCTCCACACGACTTACTGGATTTTAGCTAGAGCTACGTCAAGGTTGTTGACCCGGTTTAACATCTTTATTTTTATTTCAGGGCCGCTCAGTCTGTGTGTCCAGTGCGGATTCCCTAGGTACGTTGGAGAGGAGCACGCACCATCGTGTTGGGAATAGAATTTGTGTTTAGCCATCTAGGAAATATAACTTGGACTTCCATTATGCACTTTACAAATAGTATATTCATGGTGGGTTGGCTTATCCATCTTGAAATATAATTAGACTTAGTAATAGTGTATTGATGATCGCATTATTTGGATGTACATTTTTTTTATATTGGCATATCTCATATGCTATGAATTTTATTATAGGTCGTTAAATATAAATATAAAACATGGAAGTGTAAATTGTGAGGTTTTTTTTAGATAATGGTGGATTGAACAATTTTTTCAGCACAAAAGAGAATTATTGAATTATATAGGCATATTGCTATGTGGGAAATAAAGTTTGTAGCAGAGTGTATATGATTTTCAAAATCGTCTAATGAGAAAAACATACCATAAAATGGATTATTCCATACAGTTACATGGTGGTTTGAACAATTTTATAGAAGAGTAAATTAGCAATTGTATTAGATGTTGCAAAAGAAACATTGTAAGGCATAAATTTGAGAAGAATCGTGACCTATAGAAGATCATTGAATATAAAAATTAGTAAACAAAATGTCATTGAAAGGTAAAAGATAAAGAGAAATCACTTAGATTATGCCAAATTTACAGATTCTATAACTTTTCCAACGTAGATTGTCTTTCAATCTTCAAAGATGTAAGTTCCAATAGCAAATATTTGATCGAAAAGATATTCTTTTTCAATATTGAGTTGTCTCACTTGATCAAAAGCTTATGTCAATGTACAATGGAGGAGAAGGATAGGTGTTATACATAAATTTCATAATTACCATCAAGTTACTTGAACAAAATGCCTAATACACCAAAAAAAAAATACAAAAACAAATTTGTACCTTCTCTACTTGAAGCAAATAATTTTCATTTTTTTCTTCACATTGTTCAATCCACATTCTTTGGAAAAGTTATGAACTTGCACCATGTTGCATGGGGATCCATCTTAGCTAAGACAAGGGAGTCAACCCCATGAATGCCTAGGTACAATCCTTTCACAACAGAGCAGTAGCAGTACAATCTTACGAATGGATGAATCATGAGAAAGGTTACTCTTACATAAAGGAAACTATGGCTCTACCATACCCCCTAAATGTTTTGATAATAAGTTGGGTTTAGTTTTGTCGCTTAAAAAACTTAATGTAATTTTGTAATACATGGTTGATTTGAATCTAACAAACTATTAACATACAATATTGATAATTGGTGGACTGTCCATTTAAAATATTTGTGAGAATGATTTAATCAGAGCGAAAAAGTATTTACTCTACACTAAAAAGGCTATCAACTGCTCTCATTTATTTTAATATACAAAATCTAGAATACCAATTTGAATAACACAACCAACATCAATTGCAATACAATAAAAATCTAGAAGTTTGAATGACAAATCATCAAAAGTGGTTTCCAGGTTCATCTCAAGTAAAAAGCATTGTTTCCAACTATTGATTATGCACCTCATATTGATGATTGCATCGAAGATAGGAGAAACCATGAACCTAGCTCAAATGATTCTCGATTCCATCAATATTGGAACATTACAAAACGGGTATGTTTCCCTTGTCTTCTAAACCTACACCTTTGTACCGCTGAAGCTCTGAAGAAGTTAAAGATAATTTTTTCCCTTGAACCTTAAGATAGAAAATGTGTTCACATCCATTATGTTCCTCCATTGATGAATTTGTCCCTAAGCCTGAAAAGTGCAATAATGTTAAATCTGGTGTTGAAATATGAAGCAGAAAAAATAGTTTATTTTCTCAGGAATACCATAGAAATAGAAATGTTCAACAAACTCCCAAGAAGAGTGATTATATGCAACATGATGAATTGGTGATTTTTGATGGATTGAGATTGGTTGCAAATGTTTATACTTTATTCCATGATTTCTCAAGCCAACTCAGTTGTATTTTAGACACAGATGCTTACACAATAAAATCCTCGATTCAATTTCATTATTTAGATTAAGGAAACTATGGCTCTACCATACCCCCTAAATGTTTTCATAATAAGTTGGGTTCAGTTTTGTCACTTAAAAACTTGATGTAATTTTGTAATACATGGTTGATTTGAGCCTAGCTGACTATTAACATACAATATTGATAATTGGTGGAGTGTCCATTTAAAATAATTGTGAGAACAATTTTAATCAGAGTGGAAGAGTATTTTATCTACACGAAAAAGAGCGAAAGAGTATTTAATCTACGCGAAAAAGGTTATCAATTGCTCTCATTTTTTCTTTTTATACAAAACCTAGATTACCAGTATGAATTACACAAACAATATCAATTGCAATACAATAAAAAACTACAAGTTTGAGTGACAAATCATCAAAAGTGGTTTCCAGGTTCATCTCAAGTAAAAAGTATTGTTTCTTACTATTGATTTTACACCTCAGATTGATGATTGCATCGAAGATAGTAGAAACCATGAACCTGGCTCAAATGCTTCTCGATTCCATCAATATTGGAACATTACAAAATGGGTCGGTTTCCCTAGTCTTCTAAACCTACACCTTGTACTATTGAATCTCTGGAGAAGTTAAATATAAATTTTTCCCTTGAACCTTAAGATAGAAAATGTTTTCACTTCCATCATGTTCCACCATTGATGAATTTGTCCCTAACCCTGAAAATTGTAGTAATGTTAAATCTAGTCTTGAAATATGAAGCATAAAAAATAGTTTAATTTCTCAGCAATACCTTAGAATTAGAATTGTTCCGCAAACTCCTGAGAAGAGTGATTATATGCAACATGATGACTCGGTGATTTTTTATGGATTGAGATTGGTTAAAGATGTTTGTACTTTATTCCATGATTCCTCAAGCCAACTCAGTTGTAAACTATGCAAACCAAACTTTTAACGACACATTGTATTAAACATCATATACACCCTCTCTTACTTGCCACAACCAAGGAGAAGTGATACTGGAATATTAAATATGTAGCAAATTTCTATACCAAACAATTAGTGCCCTTACTTCTTTATTTTCCTTTTTAGTTTTCACTTCTTTATCTGTTTTTTTCCCAGTTAGGTCAACCAAAGGCCTTGAATGGACACCATGTGGCATGGTCTGCATATTCATTAATTTGTCTTGATTTATGATCATTACTTCCTAGAAAGAGGTGGGATGATGTTAAGTGGACACCATGTGGCATGACATGCTTATTGATGACTTCTTCATATGATGATCATTTCTTTCTAGGAAGAAGTGGGATTATTACTTTCTTCATTAGTTGGCGGAAGCATTTCTTGAAAAATGGTTAGGCAATCAATCCTTGGTAAATCATCCTGCCCTAATATAACATGCATGTACTCTAAGAATGTATGATACATGAAAAACAAAAACAAAATTCTACATGTGGGTTTTTGTACCTTATCTACTTGAAGCAAAAAAAAAAAATCAAATTTTTCTTCACATTGTTCAATCCACATTCTCTGGAAAAGTTATGAGCTTGCACCATGCTGCATGGGGATCAATCTTAGCTAAGACAAGGGAGTCAACCACACGAATTCCTAGGTACAATGTTTTCACAACAAAGCAGTAGCAATACAATCTTAGGAATGGATGAATCATGAGAAAGGTTACTCTTACATAAAGGAAACTATGGCTCTACCATACCCCCTAAATGTTTTCATAATAAGTTGGGTTCATTTTTGTTGCTTAAAAAACTTGATGTAATTTTGTAATACACGGTAGATTTGAGCCTATTGGTTCCAACTATTCTGCACCTCATATTGATGATTGCATCGAAGATAGGGGAAACCATGAACCTGGCTCAAATACTTCTCAATTCCATCAATATTGGAACATTACAAAACAGGTATGTTGCCCTTGTCTTCTAAACCTACACCTTTGTACTATTAAATCTCTTGAGAAGTTAAAGATAAATTTTCCCCTTGAACTTTAAGATATAAAATATGTTCACGTCCACCATGTTTCTCCATTGATGAAGTTATCCCTAAGCCTGAAAAGCGCAATAATGTTAAATCTGGCCTTGAAATATGAAGCAAAAAAAATAGTTTATTTTCTCAGCAATACCTTGGAATTAGAATTATTCAGCAAACTCCCGAGAAGAGTGATTATATGCAATATGATGAATGGGTGTTTTTTTATGGATTGAGATTGGTTGTAGATGTTTATACTTTGTTCCATGATTTCTCAAGCCAACTCAGTTGTATTTTAGACACGTATGCTTACACAATAATATCCTTAATTCAGTTTCATCATTTAGATTACTATTATTGTAAAGAGCCTTAATTCAGTTTCATCATTTAGATTACTATTATTGTAAAGAGCCTGTAGACTGGACATGTACACCCAAAAGTATGCCTCTACCTTTGCCCAGATCAAATAAAGAAGAACATTGTCACCAATGTAATGAACCCACACCTTTGTATTGTTGAATTAGACTTGATGATAATTCAATGTCATTGTTTTAAATTTATACAAAATGTTATTTAGAAGTATAATTCAACAATTTCATGAAAAAAAGTTGAATAGAAATAAAATAGTTCAACGTTAAATGATGAAAAATATGAATAACAAAAATGTAATCAATGTAAAATAGTTTAGAATCTCCATGTATTTTATTCTACTTTTATTATAATAACAACTTTTCTTACAATAACAGTCACTAATTTTTCCATATTCCTTCTTTTCATTTAAAATCATCTAAAAATGGAACTTACAAGGCTATGCAAACCAACCTTTTAATGACATAATATTGTATTAAACGTCATATCCATCCTCTCTTACTTGCCACAACCAAGGAGAAGTGATACTGGAATATTAAATATGTAGCAAAAAATATGTTTTAAATTTATACAAAATATTATTTAGAAGTATAATTCAACAATTTCATGAAAAAAAAGTTGAATAGAAATAAAATAGTTCAATGTTAAATGATGAAAAATATGAATAACAAAAATGTAATCAATGCAAAATAGTTTAGAATCTCCATGTATTTTATTCTACTTTTATTATAATAACAACTTTTCTTACAATAACAATCACTAATTTTTCCATATTCCTTCTTTTCATATAAAATCATCTAAAAATAGAACTTACAATTATAGACTATGCAAACCAACCTTTTAAGGACACATTGTATTAAACATCATATCCACCCTCTCTTACTTGTCACAACCAAGGAGAAGTGATACTGGAATATTAAATATGTAGCAGATTTCTATACCAAGCAATTAGTTCCCTTGCTTCTTTATTTGCCTGTTTAGTTTCCGCTTCTTTATGTGATTTTTTCCCATTTAGGTCAACGAAAGGCCTTGATGGACACCACGTGGCATGAGCCGCCTATTCATAAATTTGGCTTGATTTATGATCATTGCTTCCTAGAAAGAAGTGGGACGACATTGGTTGTAGACAAGTGTCGTGTCTTTGGGGTTTGCTTTCTGTTTAATATCCTTTTCTATACAAAAGTGAATATTATGGAGATTACATTGCAATCATTGATCTATTTTTCTTTGGTCTTTTTTGTTTTTGTTGTTATGTTTGCCATACTTGTTTTCTCTCTTTTTATCATGCCAAAATATATTAAAAAACAAATTAAATATCAAAAATTATATTAAAATAATAGAGTTACCTTTTTACATAATTATTTACTATTTCAAAAAAAAATGAGAAGTAAAGTATGTTATAGATAAAAATCCAAAAATAACACTCTGGTCTGGGTGTAATGTCCAACACCTCTGCCACAAGTGGCCATGCCAACTTCAACCTCAGGACTGTGTTATCTATTTCCTACACTACATAGGCTTGGCTAATCAGCTGAGTTAAAATAAACTACACTTCGTATATTTCCTACACTACACAGGCTTTGCTAATAAACATGATTAAAATATACTACACTTGGTAAATCTATTGGCAAACCCATGTCCATGAAGGAATTATGGTTGGTTTCTTGAGGTGAGCCATTTCTGAAAAGCTATAAGAGTATTCATGTATGATCTGTAGTGTTTCTGAGTGAACTCCAAGAACACAAACCACGTGAAATTTGGATATTTTCGAGGATTATCAGAATAAAAAAGATCATGTGGAGGTCGTACAATTTTTTCATATGGCGGTTTCAGGAAAAATGTTAGTGATGTGTGAGGTATGGTCTTGTTCACCACTGACCTATGGAGGGATCTCTTGTATTTACCATTGGACGACGAGCCTCATGTCATGCATTTCAACAGTAAAGACAAATTAATGACAATAGAATGAGTGCAACTGATACTAAGAATCTTATTTCCATCTTGCAAATTAGAATTTAGAATTCTAGCGAAGGTAATCAATAGGCCGTTTCAAGTTGCAACATACCATAAATGTGTCTCTGGTTGCATGTCATGTTCACTCTCTCGGGAATATACTGGATGAAGCCATGCTTTTAAAATCTCAATTTGATTATATTCTTGTCACCGCATTTACAGGGAACAGAATTAGACTGTCGACCATCTATCCAAGGAGGTTGCAATCCAACGCAGGGATTTATGGCTAATATAAGAGCAGCGGAATGCAGATCACTTCCAGTACTACCACATGCCATATAACGATCAACTATATCAGAGGGCCGTTAGGCCCTAATTACAGTTTATTTACTTGCATATACCATCAAAACTCTATGTTTTATATATATTGTATATTTTTTTTATCTGAACAGTCACTATATACCCCCTGAGGGTAATTTTGTACAGACTTATAGTTTTGAAGGCTACAGCCTAACTTATTGCATATGCATGTTAGGCATCTATAACATGTAATTTTTCAATTAATAGAAAATTACGATTTTTTACCAGGGAAAAAAATAATTGCATCAGTGTTGGGCCGCACATAATGCCACTTATTATTTATGAAAATCTCCAGACATCCCACTTCATCTTGATGAAGGAGAGTAAGGGATGTTGAATAGCAATGGGGGCCAGTCCCAAGTGTCATATTTGGTTGCACCCAAGGAGGATAATAGTTCAACCTCATGATTGAGTTGCCACCTTCAAAAAAAGTTTGAAGATGCAAATGCCCTACTCTGAGACTCGTTCCCAACAACTCCATCAATCCCAAAGCCAAGTGTTCCATTGCTTCACAATACTCTTTGAATACATTTCTGATGGGAATTGGTAACAATATAAAATCAGTAATAATAATATAATTTATTGTATACAAAGAAATTAATCAAATGCATTTTACAGTGAAATATAGAAAAGAAAAAATACCTCTAGAAATAGTCATCACCTCCAAACCTTGGTCACTTGCAAGCAAAAGTAGAGTTAACCAACCTTAGTCTATCGTTGTAATTAAAATCGAAAAAGTAATACAGTGACCAAACCCTGAATCTCGAGTTTGGAAGGATTGATGAACAAATAAACCAGTCCCTACAAGAGAAATCCTCTTCTAGAGATCCAAGAGGGGAATAAGCCTCCACTTTAAGCCATCAAAAAATTGTGTCTTTGTGTTAACCCACCAAGAAATCATTCAACAAGAAGCAGTTGTTTGATTACATTTTGAATGCCCATTATGTGCCCTAATTATTAGTTCTCTCTTAACTATTAACTATTAATTTGACGACCTAAAATCTTCAATCATCTAACATTCCATCCAATAGTGCAAACTGGTACAGAGTGGCAACTGGGAGAGTTGTTCTCAAAGGGAAACGCCTTCCAGCGTGATTAAAAACAAAAATTAAAATATTAAAATTGTTTATATATATATATATTGGAAGGTTTTTAAGTTTTATTACAAAATTCAATATAAATTACTAATTTTAATATTTAATTAATATAATATAAATTTATTTTAATATGAAGAAGAGAGATTTAAATTTATTATGTTTTAAAATATTAATAATGTTTTAGATGATGATGATGATGATTAATATTTATCGATATTGAATGTGGTTAAGTAAAAGATTAATATGGTTTATTAAACATTAATAAAGTAAAAGAATAATTGGAATTTTTTAAAATTTTATTTTTATATTTGAAAGGTATTAAGAAAAATGTTCCAATATCCTTATAGTTTTGTTGAGTTAAAAGGTTAGGAAAGTTGGTAGTATAACAAATATTTTGAAATTTAGATTTAAACAAAATATGTGTTGGACAATTTAATATGTATCAGGGTTAATTTCCTTCATGCTTCTACCACATTGGCTTGGCGCTTAACCTATGCATGAGAGTAGTCATGGCAAGCCCCTTGGGAGGAGAGGCAAACCCCTCCTTCAAGAATGTGATCATTGAGGATGGAGGTTTTGGTTCAATTCGTTAGATGCAAGCACCCTATCAATCAACTTTGGGTCCAAGTCGTGTAGATAGAAGTAAAGATGATCATCCACTGGGAGGTGAATTAGAAAAATCATATGTAAGGGAGATGCCTCCCTAAGGTAGTCAAAGATCCAAAATATGAAGTAAAATTGGACAAAATTGAGAGCTACATCCATCATATGAAGGATCATGCCTTAATCTGCAAGTTCATCAGTATTTGGCTAAGGAAGTGAGCATTGGTTAGTTGGATCCAACAAAAATGGTAGTTGAAGGGACTCATTGAGCTTGAGCTATGAGTAAAAGGTTTTTTTGCATTGGTTTTGCAAATTTGGAAGATAGAAACAAGGTCTTCAAGAATGGTACATACTTTTTCAATAATACGGGATTATTCATGAAATTTTGGAAAAAAAGGTGCAACTCGAAAAAAGGAAAAATTATTGCGGCTCTAATCTGGGTTCGCTTATTTTCTTTGCTTAAATAATTTTGGGAGGAAGAAAATTTAGAAGGTACTAGAAACATAATCAAATATTTTGTGAAAATATCCATAGTGACCAAGCCAAGGTGCTACACCTCATATGTGAGGATATGTGCATATTTGAATATCTCCTAGCCACTATCAGAGTCAATCAAAATATCCTATCATGATGAAGTTTGGAAACAACCTCTAGATTATGAGTAAGCATCGTTCATATGTCACAGGTACCATGAATATGGTCATCTCTTTAGGGATTATCCTCTAAATCTCACATAGGAAACGAAAAAAAAAAAAAAAAAAAAACAGAAATTGGATCATGAGGGTTTTCAAAAATTCAAACCTTGTTGAAAAAACCCTCAAGCACAAAATGCAACAACATTAGAGGAGCCCCTTCAGTCCAAAAACCATTATGAGACATTAACTAGATAAAAGCATGAAATGCCAAATAAGTTTCATCCTCAAGAAATTGATTGAGACAAGGGAAATGGAAAACCAGAGGTGGAAGCTCATAAGAGAAAAGTGTTAGAGGAATCCACAAAGAACACACCAATAAAGGAAATTGATATGCCAAACATACAAGAAATAGGGAATGTTGATGGGTCAAA
Organism: Pinus tabuliformis; assembly: GCA_031772625.1. Classification (NCBI taxonomy): domain Eukaryota; kingdom Viridiplantae; phylum Streptophyta; class Pinopsida; order Pinales; family Pinaceae; genus Pinus; species Pinus tabuliformis. The sequence continues at coordinate 1,028,716,944 of CM062816.1, forward strand.
TGGCATAGATATGGATGAAATCACATTATCAGATTAACAGGTAAGGACCCAAGTGTGTGGGTTGTGTTATATTCTTTCCACGACTAGCCCCCTAGTTAAACCGAGGGGTTAGAGGGGGCACAGAGCCCCCCCTTCGTTGCGTCGATGCGCAACGGGGGGTTTGAGGGGGGCGGTTAGCCCCCCTCTACATGGTCTGGGGCAGCACCCAGGGGAATTTTTTTTAGACCCATGGTTTTGTGCATGGTTTTCGCACATGGTTTTGGGTGTGATGGTTTTCGGTCCATGGTATTGGATGCTTTGGCATGTATAAATATGTATTGTAGCATTGAAAGGAACATAATGAAAAATCAATCTGGTAGTCTCGGTTTTGGGATCGAGGGGAAAATCTCTGTGTATATTTGTTTTATGTGTTATGCTCTCGCCTTTGTTTATTTTCTGTTTTTAGAATTCCTATGCAGGTAATTTCTATACGAGATTAAAACCTACACTAAGAAAGATACCAGATCAACAAAACAAGTTATTTGGACAAACATATTTGGGGCTAAAAATTAAAAGGAATGTGACATCAAAGGGAGCAAGCTCATCCCCAACAAACCTTGGCATCCAAACACAAAGCTTCAAAGATACTCTCAAGCATGTGAAGGAAGACAAAAAGAGGAAGGAAATGAAAAAAAAGATCTAATACAGGAGATGGGGGGGGTGGGGCATTTGTCAATTATGAAGAAGTGGCCCTCTTAACTAGGATGTTTTCCTCTACCCAACATCATTCTCAATGAAGATAATTTTCGTGGCTTTTTTTTTTTACTTCACTTGGTATTCACTAGTATTGTGGCATAATGTATTGCATAATGAAATTTGGTTAAAAAATCAATAAAATACTAAGAGACGGTGATTTTCATCTTCAATCCTCTTAGTGTTGACAAACTCTTTCATTCTAAGATATTTTGGAAATTGACCAATATTTAATTTCATTATAAACCTCAAAAAAAATTATTTTTATTTTGTTGACGTTTATTTCCTTCTATATATTCACCAAAATGAAGAAATATTTTTAAATAAACACCAAAATAATTAATAAAATCTATAAAAGATCCATTCAATGACATATATAGTAATTATTTATCAAAGCAAAAGAAATTTATGAAAAAACAAAATTGATTAATGATATAATGTAAATTAGGTTATTGTTAAATTAATGATATTAATTTAGTTAATATATATTTTAAATTTAATCTTAATTATAAATAATACTAGCACAATCACATAAATAAATGTGGTTGCTATACGTCGATAGGCCCATGCAGTAGATTGTAGGGAACATCTTATTAAAAATAAAAATACAATTTAGGGTTTAAAAAGAATATTCAGAGTTTAAAGTTAACTTCCATTCCTAAGGTAACAAGAGGATGCATTATAGGGGTGGCAAGAGGGGGAGGGATATTACTCAATCCTGGTGGAATAATAGAATTCAAAATTGCATTGAGCCTAGGAAGGAAGACCAACAATCAGATTGAGATGTATGGCCTTCTTCAAGGTTTAGGCATTGTTAAAGACAAAGAAATCAAAGACATTATTATACTTGAATATTCACTAATTACAATTCATTATCTCATTAAGGAATACATCCCAAAAGATAATTCCCTTGCATCGGTGCTCCAAATAATCAGAGGATTGGTAGAGTCCTTCCATTCCCAAGAATTATATTATATCCTTAGAATCAATAACATGAATTTCGATTCGCAAGCAAATAAAGCTTGCTCTATGGAAGAGACCAAGCTAGAAATCAATGACTCAAGCTATTTCTACCCCATTCCCTAAGGATTCATGACTATTAGCTTCTGGTCCTCCCCATGGAGTATCCCTTTTAGGAATTATTATTATTATTTTTATTTTTATTTTTATTCCTAAAACTCCCTTACCCTCCTTACCCCCTATCTTTTCCCCATCCCCTCTTATTCCCTAATTTCCCACATCCTCCTTATCCCCTCTCCTTTTCTCGTCCTCTTCTTTACGCCACCCTATATTCCCTTGGCAAGCTTCTCGAAGGTTTAATGTTTTAGATACATGAGCATATCTGTATTCCCCTTGACATGGCATCACACGAGACCCGTCGCCATGCATATGATGCTTCCTCTTGCTTGCATGCTTGTTATTATTACATCTATCTACCCAGATCTTGGAAATGACCTTCACTAAGGATCATGATAATTTTCTTTGGAAGTAACATTGGGAAATTTAATGGCATCATGATGAGAATTGTGTGGTTGGGCAAGGAAATTAGTGATAAATTAAACTCTCGTCCAACTCCTGCATCATTCATGACTGAATTGGTTTTGTCAATTCGCCACCTTTAAGGCCCATTAATTCAAATATAGCTATGTCCCTGAATTCCACTACGACGTCCGGGAGTTCATCTTTCAAGCAAATCCGTGAAGATCTCTGCCTCAGATTTCAGCCGCTTATCCTTTGGATAGCGCACTTGTGGGTTCGACACTCTTGTTTGTGGGAAATTTGGCGAAAGGGACTCTCTGGTTCTCAAACTAATATGGTAGTGCCTAGTCTTTCCTCCATGATTGGTCTCAAATTGACTCGGGCTCTTTTGCATGAAGGTAATTTTGGGCTTCCAGTTTTTAATTTGGTAATCAACAATAGACAAGGTTCTGATGGCAACTCCTTTGAGGTAGGCTCCTATTTCAGTGCTTTGAATTTTAATTCTAACTTTTTAGAATCGTATGTGGCTCTGTCAGGGGTGTCTCCAATAGTTCTTTGGTTCGCTCTCTCTGGTGTTTTGAAGAAGCATTTGGTTGAGAGGTGTTAGGATATTCCGACACATAGGATATAGTTAAGTTCAACTTGGTCTAGTATAGAGTTAGGTTAGAGTTAGGTAAAGTGTGTTTCTTTACCGTTGTACATTTTGTAACTTACAATCCGACGGTCACGATATGTAGTGATCCGACGGTTCACTCTCACCTCGGTATTACCGACACTTGATCCGTGGCTTGACACCCGATTGGTCCATGAGTTCTATTTAAAGCGCATGGAGGGTCATTGTTCGGGAAATCCGTGCATGAGAGAAGCTTATGTAAATTTTCATTCTTTGATTAATAAATTGCCTGTAGTACCCACGTTGGGACAGGCCGTGGACTGTTTCCCTCCTTGCACTTTGAGGGTTTTAACCACGTCAAAAATACTGGTGTATTGATTTGAGATCTGGTTGTGAGCGGTGTCCTTTTGGTGTTCTTTCTGAGGAACTTACACTGTAAATTCCTACATGGTATCAGAGCTATTTGAGGGCCACGTCCATTGGTGATCCAAATCTGAAGCCGGTAGAACTGCATGCGGCTGTCGTTTCCTAGATCTGCTGTTTCTGACTGCTTTCGGGCCGAGAGGACTGCTCTGTTGCGTTCGGAGCATCTGTTCCAGTGAGGAACCCCTTTCGTTTCACGCGAAAAGGTTTCCGGTAGCCCTAGCTGCGTCATTTTTCAGATCGGGAGGTATACAGTGTTTTTTTGCAGTTTACTGTTATTTTCTCTCTGCTTATTTCGGTTTCGGTTTATTTAGCCTTTTTTTTTTACCGAATCTATACCTTTCATTTCTGCGTATGCTTTTTGCCCTGCGACTCTGTGCGATCTGGGCAAATCAGAAACAGAAAGGAAGGATTTTTCTCATGCGTATGCTCTTTTCCCTGCACCTTAGTGTGATCTCGGAAAATCAGAAACATTGAGAAAAATATTTAGTTTTTCGGCTAAAGCTAACTTTGAGATTTTTTTTAAAATTTCTAGTTTTTTGGCTAAAGCTAACTTCGAGCCGCAAGGTTCGTTTTTCTTTGCATATTCGTGTTGGGTTTTGTGTTTTGTGTTTTGTAGGGAAAAAGAGCTTTCTCAAGGCAAGCACGCAAACCAAGGCCCCCCCCTCCCCCTCTCTCTCTCTCTCTCTCTCTCTCAAATTTTTTGTATAGATCAATTGGTTCAAAGCTATTTTAAGAGAGTAGAGGTCTTGGGTTCAAGTCTCCATTTTGTGGGGGCGGATTTTTTCATTCCCGCACATTCGCGCACTTTGCCGGCAACTTCAACAATTTTTTTTCAAAAAGCCATAACTTCTTCATCCGAAAGCCTTTTTCAGAGCCGTTTTTTTTAAAACCGCCTATTTTTTCGAGATCTATCCATTGGAACACTTACTTTCAGCATCTTCAGCTTCAGTTTTTTTTTTAAATGGAAAGTCCATGCCAAGTCATTCTTGACAGCACTAACTACTTCCAATGGGTAGCCTACATGGAAGATTTACTTAGAAGTAAAGGTCTCTTCAGAATAGCCACAGACCAAGAGAAGAAACCAAAAGATGAAGACAAGGCTGCAAAATGGGAAAATAGACAAGATCAAGCACGTGGTTTGATAGGGATGTCTATTTCTCCTGATCTTAGATTCCACATTGCAGAACTTGAGACTCCTCATGAAGCATTAGAAAAACTCGCTAAAGTTTTTGGGATTAAAAATGAAATTAGAGCCCATCAACTTGAAAATGAGCTGCTTACTTTGGATCCTAATAATTTTTCTTGCATTGAAGATTTCTTGTCCAAATTCAAGACCCTTAGATATCTCTTGGAAGGTGTTAAAGTTAAGAAAGAAGATGGTAACCTTATTTATTCCATCCTTACTAAGTTGGGACCAGCCTACTCTGTATTTGTTTCCACTTTCCATTCTACAAGGGAAGCTTTCATTTGTCAAGGAAAAGACTACAAGGCCCCTTCCTTTGACTCCTTTTGTGATTCCTTAATAAGAGAACAAGAAAAACTCTTACACCTTGGTCTTCTTAATCTTGGAAACTCTTCCACGAAAGCGTTAGCCGCCCAGCAGCAACCAAATTCAAAGAATCCTAAGAAGTCATATCCTCAAAGGAATGGTCCTAAACCATCTCAGCCTCAAAATGAAAGATCATTTCAGCAAAATGATAAGACCAATAAAAACAAATGGAAGAAGACTGATAGACATTGTAACTTTTGTAATCGAGATGGCCACTTAGAATCTAAATGCTTTAAGAAGATGGAAGCCTTGGAAGCCGCAATGAAGAAACATAACATCCATGTGGAGCCTACTTCAACTTCAACTTCCGGAATGGCACTTTCTGCATGTCATTGTCAATCATCTCAGTCTGGTTATGCATTAAATGTATCTTCTTCTTCTTCTCATTCTCATGAGTGGCTCATTGATTCTGGAGCCTCTTGTCACATGGCCAAAAACCAAGCCATGTTTTCTTCTTTAAATGATTGTAACACCAAAAATATATATGTTGGTGATGATAGATCTCTTAATGTTGTAGGGACTGGAACTGTTCATCTAGACAATGGTCAGTTTAATGATGTATTATGTGTTCCAACCTTATCCTGCAACCTTCTATCTGTCTATCAGATAACTCATTCAGGTGAAGGTAAAATTGTTGAATTTTCACCTCATGATGTTGTAATCAAGGATCTAAAAGATCCTAAACAGATTCTAGCTACTGGTCTTGCTGATGATTCCAAAAGGTTGTATAAGTTTCACAACTTTGGGTCATCAAATCTTCCCTCAGTATTTGTTGCTCATAATGATGAAGTGAGCAAACTTTGGCATGAGCGATTTGGTCACTTAAACTATCGCTCCCTTCAGCATCTATGTAAAGAAAATATGGTGACAGGTCTTCCTATGGTATCTTGCAGAGATGGTGTTTGTTCCGGATGTGTACTCGGAAAACATCATCGGGACAGTTTTGACAAACGTGCCTCTTGGCACGCCTCAGCCCCTTTACAGCTTGTGCACAGTGATTTATGTGGTCCTCTTCCTGTTGCTTCATTCTCTGGCTGCAAGTACTTCTTAACTTTCATTGATGATTTCTCCAGACGCACTTGGGTATACTTCTTAAAACTCAAGAGCGAAGTATTTAACACCTTTTTGGCCTTCAAAGCCTTTGTTGAAAAACAATCTGGACATCAAATTCTTAAGCTAAGAACTGATAATGGTGGAGAATATGTTAAAAACACATTCATCAACTTTTGCACCGAAAATGGAATTCAAATGCAACATACTGTTCCATACACTCCACAACAAAATGGTGTAGCTGAAAGGAAAAATCGCACCTTAAAGGAAATGGCTAATTGTATGCTGCAATCTAAAGGACTCAGTCTTAGTTTTTGGGCCGAAGCAATTAATTGTGCAAATTATATAATCAATCGCACTCCTACTAAGGTTCTAGAGAATATCACTCCAGAAGAAGCTTGGAGTTCCATTAAACCAGATGTAAGTCACTTTCGTGTGTTTGGAAGTGAAGCATGGGCCCATATTCCAGATGAAAAGCATAAAGCTTTAGAACCTAAGAGTGAGAAATGTACTTTTGTTGGATATTCTGAAGATGTAAAAGGTTATAGACTTATTCCATTTAAGTCCAAAAATGTTATCATTAGAAGAGATGTAAAATTTGATGAAAATAAATCGGCCTGCGAGCCTAGTCCGGCGGATGTGCCACCTCTTCCTATCTCTTCTACTTTTGAAAACATTTCTTCTTCAGATGATGAAAGCGAGGATGATAATCCTCCCCCACCTTCTCAGGATCCTCAACTTCCAAGATGGGTCCGTGCTACTCGGGATGCAGCAGGTGATCTTGCCGGTGATCCTACAGATCAGCGACGTACACGTTCTCAGTTTGAAAGAGCCTCTTCTTTACTGGCTCAAGCTCCAGTAAATCATGATCCTGACACTTTTGCAGAAGCTTCAGGCCATCCACATTGGGAAGCAGCTATGAATGAAGAATATCATTCATTGATGACAAATGATACATGGGATCTTGTTCCTCTACCAAAGGGACGCAAACTTGTTAGATGTAAATGGGTTTACAGAACCAAGTATGGACCAGATGGGAAAGTTGATAAACATAAAGCTCGTCTCGTTGCTAAGGGCTTTTCACAGGTTGAAGGCATTGACTACACTGAAACCTTCTCCCCTGTTGCCAAAATGAACTCTATCCGCCTTGTTCTTTCCCTTGCTGCCTCTTTAAAATGGGAAGTCCATCAGATGGATGTTAAATCTGCCTTCTTGCATGGGGACTTGCAGGAAGAAATCTATATGGAACAACCCATTGGCTTCATACAAACAGACTCCAGCCTTGTTTGTCGACTTAAGAAATCCCTTTATGGCCTCAAGCAAGCTCCTCGGGCTTGGTATGCCAAAATGGATAGCTTTCTTTTAGAATCTGGCTTTTCTAGGTGTCATTCTGACAATACTGTCTACACCAAGAAAGTGGGCAACTCTCTTATCATCCTTGTTCTTTATGTTGATGATCTTATTCTTACTGGTAGTGATCCCAACCTTATAAACCATGTGAAGTCCAGCCTTAAAAAGAAATTTGAAATGACAGACTTAGGACACTTACACTATTTTCTCGGTCTTCAAGTCTTGCAATCCCAGGAGGGTATTTTCCTTTCCCAGTCCAAGTATGCTTGTGATATTCTTCGTCATTTTCACATGGAAGACTGTAAGCCAGCCCCTTCTCCCTTTCAGTCTGGAGTCAAACTTTCAGTCTCTTGTACTTCTCCTGAAGTTGATGCTACCTTATACCGTCAACTTGTCGGAAAACTCTTGTATTTAACCCATACTCGTCCTGATCTTTCCTTTGTTGTTGGCCTTGTTGCTCGTTTTATGCAAAACCCCCGTGAAAGTCATTGGAAAGCAGCTAAAAGAATACTTCGTTATGTTCGAGGTACAGTACAGTTTGGGATTCATTACAGTGCCAAAGCAGCTCCTCTGTTAGTTGGTTTCACTGATTCTGATTGGGCTGGTGACCCTGATGATCGGAAGTCTACTGCCGGTTATGTCTTCACTCTTGGTTCAGGACCTATTACATGGGCTTGTAAGAAACAGGCTGCCATTTCTCTTTCGTCAGCAGAAGCAGAGTATCGTGGTGCCGTGGAAGCTAGTAAGGAAGCCTTGTGGCTTCGTCAGATCCTATCAGAGTTTGGCTTTGAGCAGCAGCATCCAACCACACTTTGGTGTGATAATCAAAGTGCCATTCAGCTATGCAAAGATCCAGTCCAGCATCAGCGCAGCAAACACATTGAACTACACATGCACTTCATCAGAAAGCTCATTCATGACCATGTTCTTGAAGTGCAATATTGTCCAACAGATGATCAGGTTGCAGACATCTTCACAAAGGCTCTCACAGAGGCGAAGTTCACTAAACTTCGATATATGCTTGGAGTTCAGGAAGTTGTCACTAAGGGGGGATAGGCTCTAGTGCCTCCTTCCTTCTCCTATTGTGTCATATTTGTAAATCCTTCAATCCTATCCCAAGTTGTTCTTAAGGGGGGATGTTAGGATATTCCGACACATAGGATATAGTTAAGTTCAACTTGGTCTAGTATAGAGTTAGGTTAGAGTTAGGTAAAGTGTGTTTCTTTACCGTTGTACATTTTGTAACTTACAATCCGACGGTCACGATATGTAGTGATCCGACGGTTCACTCTCACCTCGGTATTACCGACACTTGATCCGTGGCTTGACACTCGATTGGTCCATGAGTTCTATTTAAAGCGCATGGAGGGTCATTGTTCGGGAAATCCGTGCATGAGAGAAGCTTATGTAAATTTTCATTCTTTGATTAATAAATTGCCTATAGTACCCACGTTGGGACAGGCCGTGGACTGTTTCCCTCCTTGCACTTTGAGGGTTTTAACCACGTCAAAAATACTGGTGTATTGATTTGAGATCTGGTTGTGAGCGGTGTCCTTTTGGTGTTCTTTCTGAGGAACTTACCCTGTAAATTCCTACAAGAGGGAGTTGGTAGGCTCCTATTTTTGGCACTTTGAGTTTTAATTTTGGTTTTTTAGAATTGTCTATGGCTTTTTCGGGGGTCTATCCAACAATTATTTGGTCCTCTCTCTCTGGTGTTTTGAAAAAGCATTTGGTTCAGAGGGAGTCTATCCATGTTGAGTTTCTAGGCTTTTAGTCGATTATCTTTTGTTTTGGTGACATGGTGCATTATATGACCAAGGTACCAAAAATTGGAAATTCATCTTTGCAATTTTATATCCTCTTCCAATTTAGGTGGACTTCCTCCTTTATGTCATCTCCCCAAGGAGGTCTATTCCATCTTCTCATGTAGTGTGTAGCTCTCATATTCTTTGTTTGTGTATCATCATGAATGATGACTCCAACTTCAAGACTTCATCAACAGCGAGCCCCTATTCTCACTGTTTTTTTCTCACGAAGCATTACAAAGGGTTGACTATGACTTGCAAGTCAGATTTTGTCAATTGTATTATTCACAAGTAGAACATATTGATAAAATTATGGCCCTACAACATCAGATCTCACAACTTGAAGATGAAGTGGACGTGCTCCATGATTTAATAACGGACCTCAATCTCAGCAAAGATATCCCTATAGGATAATATCAGCTCCAAGAGGATCTAGGAAAGCGGGACATCAATCTCAATTGACATGCAACTAAAAATTCTTAATGTGCATGTAGAAGATTGCTCGTTATAGGTGTCTTTTGGTCTATTGTGTTTTTGTAAGTTTTTTGAAAGGATGTATCTCCATGTAATGGGTTTTCTCAATCTGAATATGGGTTAGTATCAAAAATTGGCATTGTACTCTCTCATGTATTTGTTGCGACCAAGCGTAGACTTGACACCAAAGCTACTCATTTTTGTTTAAAAAAACAAGATGATGCATTATGTTAATAACCAATCAAACTACAATATTTACAAAGAACTTACATAGTGATAATTCATATATCTACACCCCAATGATAACAGGATGCGTCGTGTTAAAAACATAAACACAATTTAGGGTTTAAATTGAATAAAATTTAGATGAAGCTATGGTTTAAATTGAATACAATTTAGTTTTCAAATTGAATTTTAGAATAGAAAAACACATGGTTACCACCACCATAAACACAATATAATAAGAAGTAACTTGCTTAAAAAAAGAGAGAGCAAGAAGTTAGGATTTTAGGTATACTTATTAAATTAGTGTCTTCACACATATAATAAAAGCTACTTCAATCGCAGAATCCTAAATCAATAATTAGACAAACACTAGTCCAAATGAATACTACTCATAATCTAGCCCACGGGGCTTTGGATTGACGGTGAATGGGTGCACTGTTAAGGCACTCCTTACGATAGGTCACTGGTTCAAATCCCCTGTGGGTGCTTACCTACCAAAAAATAAAAACTACTACTCATAATCTATATACAAGAAACATATGCTTAAAACACAAACTTGAATACAATGGAATACCAAGGCCTTAAAAACAAAAAAAGCACATCACAACCATTGGACAAGAACAACACTACTTTTTTGAAATCGAATCTCTACGTCTCTGAAATGTGTCGAAAAATAAGAGGCAAGTGTTATGGCCAATCCCAAGAGATCATAATAGCAACCTTGCAAAAAGCACCCATTGCAATAGAGGGAATCTACAACATCAAATAAAATTCCAACAGACAGAGCCAGGCCGAGCAATTTCTGTTGTGCGATGGGACAATAAACATGGCCCTAGGGTTACCTCCTGTTTCTATCAACATGGTTGGTCAATCAAGGTGTGATGAATTGAAACGTTGGCAGAAAAGAATGGGAGGGACGACTTCATATGTGGCAAAACAAATAATAATTAAATTTAATTGGTTATTCTTGCTTTCGAAATGGAAAATCATGATGCTTCATTTCCCAAAATTTTAATTTGATCTGTTTGATTGTGACTTAGACGAAGAATATTCCTGGATTATTAAATCATGACCCTCCAAACAATTTTTTATTTATCAACAATTAAAATTATGTTGAAAATGCAACAAAATATTCCTAATTTTATTTTGCCTTGATTAAATTAAGAGAAATTCGAATTTCAATTTCAGCGGAATACTTGGAGGTATTTAACTGATGTTACATGGGTCTTGTCACTCAGTTAGCTCAGAAAATTCGAGTTGGAGACACTTGAGTTCAGTTCTAAATGATTGATTGCTAATTTGAGTTATTGTCAGTGTAACTAGTTCTCACTGTTAGCAGAACTAGTGGAGGTTCAATCAAGGGTGTGTAACTTTTTTCACATTGAGTGATCATCCAGTTAAATTGATAAATCAACCTAAATTAACTCATGCATGTAGAGAATTCGAGTTACCCAGTTGAGATTGGAGTTCAAGGGCAGTGTACTATCAGTTGTAAATTGTTCCAAGTTTTACAGGTGGTGCATGCGGTCAAAGAAGGGCCTAAAGGAATTGCGCAATCCAAATTGGCAAATTTCCCAATTGATAGGGGCCTAATTCCCAAGGGAACAATGCAAAGAAATAGGAGCTTGACAAACTGAGAAATTGGTTAAGTATTGCCTTGAGTTAGTCTGTGAGGTAGTGAGATAGATTATACTAGTGAAGAGGTTTCTCAGGCTTGAGCAAGCATTGTATTTCTTATTTCTTCTTTGATTAATGCAATACATATAGTAAGGGGTTTTGAGCAGTTGTTTTACCCTAGATAAATCTTTGTGTATGTGTGTTGAATCTCGATGCATGTTAATGATTTATGTTCTCAATCGTGGTTTTCTTTCTGCAAATGAGTAGAGTAGCTTCAAGTCTTGTGATCTAGTAAATTTCATGAGCAAACATTAAATTTCTACATGGTATCAAAGCAGGAATGATAGTAGAGAAGATAATTCGAATTTTTCTTTGCAGGTGGATCAAATTTGCAAGATCAATTCTTCAGAGCTAGCAGGATGGCTTTCTATGGACTAAGACTCAATTATGCCCTTGAGGTTAGCTCAAATTATGTTGCTTGGAAGGACATGATGGAGGCAGTGTTGGAAGATAATGGGCTGAAGGAATTCATAGATAATGATATCCTGAAGCCTCCAACATCTGATGCTCAAGATATAGCAGAATGGAATAAGTGTGTGGCAAAGACGAGGAGGATCATATCGGAGGGAGTTAGAGACCATATTGTCTCGAATCTCCATGGGAAATAGACTCCATATGAAATGTGGCAAGCCTTCACATATTTATTCCAGAACAGTAGTGATCACATGAAGCTAGCACTGAAGGACAAGCTTCAAAATATCAAGATGCAGAAGGGCGACACAATACCACAATACCTAAGCAGGTTCACACAATGTCGTGATGAACTTGGTCAAGTTGGTGTTACTATAACAGAGGATGATCTGGTAAGCCTAGCACTTCTAGGCCTTCCCAAGAGTTGGCACAACTACCAGGATTCGGTAAATGGGAGGGAGAAGCTACCAAATTGGGAATGCCTTTGGTCTGATTTGGTACAGGAGGAGATAAGGCAGAACACTAGAGACAAAACCTCATCCAAGGGTGATGATGAGGAGAACTGTGCCTTGGCTGGAAAGGCAAAGAAAATGAAAGGGAAGAAATCCCAATCCAAAGCAAAATCGGGTCAAGGGGGCAAGAAGAAAGACTTGTCCAAAATCAAGTGCTTTCACTGTCATGAACTGGGACATTATGCCACGAAATGTCCACACAAGAAAGAAGGAAAGAAGATCGCAAGAGGAGCAGTGGGTGAACCCTTGGCTTCACAATTCAAACTTGATTTACCCTCATTACATGCATGGCAAGCACAATGATGGGTAGTGTCAACATTGGTGCCTTGACTTGGAGGAGAAGGATCTCTAGATGCACATCGAGATGGGAGATGATGGAAGGTATAGCGCAACTGACATCGATATAGTTACTTTTCAGAGGGAGTCTAGCTCCCTTCTTAGTCTCAAGGACGTGATGTATGTACCAGGTCTAAAGAAGAATCTAGTTTCTATCACGGTGTTGGAAGATCGTGGCTATGATGTGATATTTAACAAAAGAAAGGATTTCTTGTGACACCTCGCCATAGAAGAAGTGAAGCAGGTCAAGGTTCGAGTGAAGAACCTCTACAAATTGGATGTAGAATATTACACAACATTGAGCAAAAAAAGAAGAAGGTGGAGAGCTGAGATGTCGGTGAATTATGGCATATAAGACTTAGCCATTTGCATCATGGCGCTTTGAAGATCATGCATAAAATTTCTATAGGTCTCCCCATGTAGGTTTTAACCCCATACAGAAATTACCTGCATACGAATTCTAAAACACAGAAAATAAACAATAGTGAGAGCATAACACATAAAACAAATATACACAGAGATTTTCCCCTGGATCCCAAAACTGGGACTACCAGATTGATTTTTCATTATGTTCCTTTCAATGTTACAATACATATATATACATGCTGAAGCATCCAATACCATGGACCGAAAACCATCATGCCCAAAACCATGTGCGAAAACCATGCACAAAACCATAGGTAGGTCCGCCCACCTAATATAGGGTCCAAAAAAAAAATCCCCGGGGCGCTACCCCGGACCCCGTAAAGGGGGCAGCCCCACCCCCCTCTAACCCCCCAGTTAACTAGGGTGGCTAGTCATGGAAAGAATATAACACAACCCAACATTCTCCCACTTGTTGTTTTCTTTCCACAGGAGAGCTTAGCCATTTATCCAGCCCTACAACGCCCATTGTTTCTCTACACCAAGAGAACTTCTCAGAGCTCACAGATTTTGTCAATACATCTGCAGTATTCTTCAAAGTGTCCAGCTTTACCAGCAACACCTTTTTGTCTTCTATCATATCCCTCACAAAGTGATACTGAACATTAATGTGTTTTGTCTTTGAATGGTAAGCAAGGTTCTTTGCTAAGAAAATTACACTTTGGTTGTCACAGTCTATCCTTGCCCACTTGTAGATCTTCTCTGATCCAGATCTCCAACCCAATCTGCATCAACAAAGCCATGAATATCCAACACTTTGTCCAATCCTGGTCTTCCTTGGTAGCACAAACCATAATAACTAGGGCCACGCAAATACCTAAAAACTCGCTTCACTGATGTCCAGTGTTCCTTCTCTGGTTTTGACATAAACTTGCTCAATACTCCCACTGCATGTGCAATGTTTGGTCTAGTACAGACCATCGCATACATTAGGCTACCAGCTGCACTTGCATATGGAAAATGGGACATGTCGTCTTCCTCTTCTTGTGTCTTGGGACACTGTTCAACAGATAACTTCACACCTACAGGAATAGGAACCTTCACCGGTTTGCTATCCTGCATATTAAACCTCTGCAGTATTGTCTTGACATACTTCCTCTGGCTTAACCAGAGCTTCCTCTTTGCCCGATCTATTTTAATTTCCATGCCCAAAATATAGTTTGCAACACCAAGATCTTTCATGTCAAATTTGGAGGACAATTAGGTCTTCAAATCCTAGATGATTTATTTGTCATTTCCAACCAGCAACATATCATTCACATACAAGACCAGATAAATAACACGGTCACCAATTAATTTAAAATACACACAGTGATCTGCTTTGCTTCTGGTGAAGCCAAGTCCCGGTATAAATGTATCAAATTTCTAACACCACATCCTTGGTCACTGTTTTAACCCATACAAAGAATTTTTTAACTTGCATACCAGTTCCTTCTTACCCTTCACCGCAAAGCCTTCAGGTTGCTTCATGTAGATCTCCTCTTCTAGGTCCCCGTGAAGAAACCTTATCTTCACATCCATTTGTTCTACCTCAAATTCAAAAGCAACAACAACAAATAAAAGTAATCTAATAGAAGCTACCTTGGCAACAGGAGAAAAAATATCACCAAAATAAATTCTCGACACCTGGGAATAACCTTTTGCTACCAACCGAGCTTTGTATTTCTCCACCTTTCCTTTTGCATTTGTCTTCTTCTTGAACACCCATTTGCTACTAATGGGTTTCCTTCCAGCTGACAACTCCACTAGATCCCAAGCCTCATTTTTGTGCAAAGATGCCATTTCATCAACCATGGCCTCTTTCCAGAGTTTTCCATCCTCTAAATCTGCTGCTTCCTTCATAGTTCTGGGATCATCATCAGTAATAGATAAAGAAAAATTTGAACAGAAAGCAGATGGACTATACCTTTCTGGTTACATTCTTTCTCGAACTGATCTTCTCACAATCGGAGTTTGTGGCTCTTCATCTTCTGATTCCTCTTTCGCTATAGAGTCTGATTCTTCCTCCTTCAGCTCAAACTCTATCTTCACAGGTTCCTTTAATGGGACTTCATGTTTAATAACATATTTCATGTCTCTAAACACCACATCTCGATTGTACACAACCTTCCTTGTTACTAGGTTCCAAAGCTTATAGCCTTTTAAACCATCCTTATACCCAATAAAGATGCACTTTTCAAATTTACTATCTAACTTTGTTCTTTTCTCCTTTGGAACATGTACATATGCATCACATCCAAATACCCTCAGATGTGAAAGAGAGGGTTTCTTACCAGTCCATACCTCTTGTGGAGTCTTATCCTCCAATGCCGATGAAGGTGATCTGTTGACTAGGCAACATGCTGTCTCCATTACCTCTGCCCATAATTCCTGTCCTAATCCGGCACCACTGAGCATGCTTCTTGCCCTTCCACCAACGTCTTGTTCATTCTTTCTGCAACTCCATTTTTCTCAGGTGTGTATGGAGTAGTCTTCTACTGTGCTATACCACACTTCTTACAGAATTCTTCAAATTCCTTCTTGCAAAACTCTCCACTGTTATCTGTCCTCGGAACCTTTATCTTCTTCTCTGTCAAGTTTTCCACCAGAGCCTTAAATTCTTTAAACCTGTCAAAGACTTCAGATTTCTTCTTAAGGAAATATATCCATGTATTCCTTGAGAGTTCATCTATAAATGATACATAGTACACAAACTTACCCAGTGATGGAACCTTCACAAGTCCAAACAAATCACTGTGCACAAGCTCTAATATCTGTTTCGCCTTCTTACTACCAGAGGGAAAACTCACCCGATTCTGCTTCCCATATACACGATTTTCACAGAAATCAAAATCCAGAGAGCTATTAGTCATACCTTTACCATGAAGTATTTGAAGGTCCTTCTCTCCAATATGTCCAAGCCTTTGATGCCATAGCATGGTATTTTCTCCAGAGACCACTAGATTTTCTGCTCCACTTTCAGGAACCACAGAACTGTTGCACCCATCAACAACAGTGCTACCTTGCAACTTGTACAGAGTTCCAATCCAAACTCCCCGCATCAATACCAATGCTCCCCGAACCATCTTGCATGTATCCTTCTCGAACACTGTTTTTACACCTGCATCATCCAGCTTGCTTACAGAAATCAGATTTCTGGCCAATGCAGGAATATGCAGAACACCCAGAAGTGTTCTAATCCTTCCACCTTGAAAATTCAACTTAACTTTTCCGCGACCAATGATTTTAGCCTTCCTCTCATCCCCCAAGAAGACATCACCACCATCATATTTCTCATACTCGCAGAACCACTCTCTATGGGGAGTGAAGTGAAAGGATGCACCTGAGTCAATCAACCATGCCTCATGATCTACATGTGTACTTGAAGAAACCAAGTACACATCCCCACCTTCATCTGTGTTGAGAATGCAACAAGATGATGGAGCTTAGTGGAAAGGAGTCGCCTTCACTAAGTCGGCCCGCAGGCTATTTTTGGCGCAAAGTCTATTTTTAGACTATGTCTATTTTTAGACATATGGATCATGGTCTATGAGTTGCAGGATGCTATTTGTGGATGATTGGTCATGTTGGTAAAAATAGATGGACTTCTATTTTTAGACATATGGGCGGTTTCTATTTTTAGACTGCCAAGCTAAAAATAGAACAGTCGAATATTATTAGCTCTTAATAATATTTGGACTATAAACATTATCTTATCCTCTTGGAGCACTTCAGTTCGAGCTACAGATGTGGCACATGCAACTGTCAGAAGGAAATACGCTTTTCTTATGAGTCAGTTGAGCTATTGAATGGTGGACTTCAGTTAGAACTCAAGTGATTGAGTTTGGTGGAGTTGATTGAGGAGTTGATGGAGTTGTGTTCAGTTTGACTTGGTTGAACTAGTTGTATTTAGTCTAACTGCAGAATACACTAATGATGAGTGATGTGAATTAATTATTAATTAATTCACTAATTATTAACTCATAAAGCAACTAAAGAATACATCAATTAACTCAATGCATGGACAGTTCAGTGGAGACAGGTGTTAGAGGTGATTGAAAGGGCAAGACAACTGTCAGTTGTGACTATAGTTGTGCATGAGATTTGCACAATCAATGGATTGAGTATTGCCAATGAGGATTGCGTGGTTCAGCCAAGGGAAATATGAGTTTGGATCAGCCATTCTCATCTATTCTCATGCAGGATTGTGCAGTGGAGGAGATTTGAACCTGTGATTGATTCAGATCTGAGCTAGTTTTGTGTGTAACAGGTGGAGATAGTACTGAGTACTTGTGAGGAGTATTGTACTATGTATTGTTACATGTTCTCAATCAATATAATATACAGATAGTTGGGGGTTTTCAGCTGTATGCTTTCCCCGGTTACATACTGTGTTAATGTGTGCATGCGATTGATGTTTCATTGTTTTTAATTCTGCAAAATTGATGATCAACGTAGAGGAGGTTATGTATTATGCATGTATTCTGCAATAGTGTATAATCGGGATAATCTCTGTGAATAAGTGTCATATTATTCAAAATTTTTACATGGTATCAGAGCCGAGTTGATCATCAGATCTATTATTCAGAAAGTGTTTACATTTTATTTCTTCAGGTAGAGTCTGTAATCGGGCCAGGTAGCCTCTGGATTAATCCTTCCTTTGGAAGGTGAGATATCCGGTAAAAGCCCATACAGTCAATATCTGTATGAGAAATACTTTATTCTCACGAATTTTAGATCAGAAGCGGTTGAGTTTTGAGCTGGTGGAATTCGAATTTGCAGCAGTGTTTTCTTAGTGTCAAAGTTGAAATGTCTTTCAACGGATTGCGATTGGAGTATGCCCTTGAGGGCAGCTCGAATTATATTGCATGGAAAGACAAGATGGAGGTGGTGTTAGATGACAATGGGCTGAAGGAGTTCATAAAGGCTGAGGTCCCAAAGCCTGCTGATACTGCTCAAGTTGAGGCTTGGCAAAAGAAGACAACAAAGTGTCAAAGGATCCTATTGGAGGGCGTGAAGGATCACATTGTATCCAGCCTGCATGGAAAGGCTTCTCCATACTTGATGTGGAAAACGTTGACAGATTTATTCCAAAGCAAGAGCGACCAGAGGAAGTTGGCGCTCAAGGATAAACTCAGAAACATTAAGTGTGAGAAAGGAGACAATATGCCCAAGTATCTCACGAAGTTCACTCAATGTAGGGATGAGCTGGGAAGTGTGGGGGTGACTGTCGATGATGAGGACTTGGTGAGCTTGGCTCTTCTTGGTCTTCCGAAGAGTTGGCATTCCTATCAGGACTCTGTCAATGGTTGGGAGAAATTGCCAGGATGGGAAAGACTTTGGTCAGATCTTGTGCAGGAAGAGATCAGGTGGAATACCAGGGACGGATCTTCATCAAAGGCAACTGATGAAGAAAATTGCGCTTTGGCTGTCAAAGAAAAGAAGGGGAAGAACAAGAAAGCTTCTCATTCCGGTGTGAAAGACAAGAAGCAAGACATGTCCAAGGTGAAGTGCTTTCACTGTCACCAGCACGGACATTATGCCACAAATTGTCCGCAGAAGAAGAAAAATAAGCAAGCTGCTGGATCTGCAGCGGGAGAGGCCTTAGCCTCGCAGTTTGAGCTTGATTTTTCGTTGATCACATGCTTGGTATCAAGTGTGATGGGATCGGTATGGTTCTTGGACAGTGGTGCGCCTTTTCACATGACATGAGATCGAGATTTGTTTTTTGATCTGGAGGAGAAAGATCTTGGAGTGCACATCGAGATGGGCGATGATGGTAGATACAGTGCGACCGATATCGGTACCATTTCCTTTGAGAGGGAGTCTGGTAAACCCTTCGTATTGAAGGAAGTGATGCATGTTCCAGGATTGAAGAAGAATCTTATCTCTGTGGCGATGTTAGAAGACAAGGGATATGATGTTGTTTTCAGCGAGGGAAAGGCTTTCCTGCGTAGTAAGACAACTGGAGAAACCCGGAAGATAGGGGTTCGAGTCAGGAACCTTTATCAGTTGCATGTAGATGGTTGTGCAGCAATGGCATGCAAGGCAAAAGGATTGGTGAGCCGGGATGATGGCGAGCTATGGCACAGGAGATTGGGTCACCTTCACCATGGAGCCTTGAAGATACTGCAGTAGATTACTATTGGGCTTCCTAAAGGCACTCTTGCATAGTCAGATCAATGCAAGGGGTGTACTTTGGGAAAATTTGTGAAATCCACCTTTCACGAGAAGGATAGTCGCGCCACGACGATTCTTGAGAGAATTCACACAGACGTGTGTGGACCTTTCTCAGTAGCTTCGACAACAAAGCACAGGTACTATGTGATCTTTGTTGATGATTTCTCTCGAAAGTGCTGGATCTTCTTCATGCAGAAGAAGAGCGAGACATACTCAAAGTTCTGTGAGTTCAAAGCACTGGTTGAGAAGGAATCAGGGAAGAAGGTGAAGGCTCTTAGGAGCGACAATGGTGGTGAATTCATCTCTGGCGAGTTCAAGGACTTTTGTAGCGCAGAAGGGATTCGAAGAGAGCTCATAGCTCCCCATAACCCACAGCAGAACAAGGTTGCTGTGCGGAAGAACAGAATGATCATGAGTGCTGCACGAGTGATGTTGCATGATTAGGGCCTACCCCTTCACTTGTGGGCGGAAGCATGCAATACTGCAGTATATGTGCAGAACCGTTGTCCTCACAGGATACTTGGCATGAGTACACCCGAGGAGGCTTATTCTGGTAAGAGGCCTGATATTTCTCATTTGAGGATTTTTGGTTCTAACGTTTACATGAATGTGACGAAGGATGCTAGGAAGAAGCTGGAGCCGACTGCAGAGGTTGGGATATTTGTGGGGTACACTAATACGCCCCACAACTATCGTGTGTATTTGCCAGACAATCGCAAGACTGTTGTGCGACGGGATATCAAATTTCAGGAGGAGAAAGCCATGAAGTGTTCGCTTGAGGGGGAGCCACACTTGCATGCAGATGAGGAGCTATTAGTTCCTAAGGATGAGCTTCAGGATGTGGATCAGCCACAAGATGAAGTTCATGGAGTGGAAGAGACCACTAATGCAACGCCAACCATCAGAGGGCGAAAGCGCACTACAGAAGCTGAGCGATTGGCTCAAGATGCAGAGAAGGTTGTAGGACCACCTACAGGCCAATGCAGACAAAGACAGTCACCTGATCGGTACACTGGATACATGGCTCTTGTGAGCAAATGTGTTGTGACTGAGCCATCCTCTTTCGAGGAAGCTGTGGAGGATCCCGCATGGATAGATGCCATGGTGGAAGAGTATGATTCGATTGTCAGAAACAATGCATGGGAGATTGTCCCAAGACCGGAGGGGAAATCAGTGGTGGGTTCGAGATGGATCTACAAAGTGAAGTAGGTAGCTGACGGGAGTGTGGAGAAGTACAAGGCAAGATTTGTTGCCCGAGGCTTTTCATAGATAGAGGGGATCGATTATGAGGAGACCTTTGCACCTGTCGCAAGGTATTCTTCCATACGGATGATTCTTGCTCTCTCAGTGTAGATGGGGTGGAAAATTCATCAGATGGATGTGAAGACTGCGTTCCTCAACGAAGTCATTGAGGAGGAGGTGTACATAGAGCAGCCCGAAGGTTTCGAGATCTTCAGCAGCAAATCGCATTTGTGCAGGCTCAAGAGAGCGTTGTATGGGTTGAAACAAGCACCACGTGCTTGGTACACACGGATAGACAGTTATTTCACCGGACTTGGATTCTCCAAGAGTGAGGCGAATCCTAACCTATACCAGATTGTCGTGGAGGGTAAGTTGCTTATCATTGTAATTTATGTAGATGATTTGATTCTGATAGGTGATGAGCTGTTGATACTTTCATGCAAGGATGATCTTGCTAGGGAGTTTGAGATGAAGGACTTGGGCCTCCTTCATTATTTACTGGGATTGGAAATTTGGCAGCGCAGTGATGGACTATTTGTTTCTCAGGGTAAGTATGCTCGGGAGATACTGGAGAAGTTCAACATGCATGGCTGCAAGCCTGTTGATACTCCTCTTCCTGGAGGTTGGAGGAAGGAGGATGCTACTTCAACAGAAGTAGTGGATGCCACTGTTTATCGACAGTTAGTGGGGTCGCTTATGTATCTGGTCAATACACGACCCGATATATGCTATGCTGTTAACTAGCTTTCACAAGCTATGGTTAAGCCAACCAAGCTCTTCTGGAAGGCAGGCAAGCATGTATTGCGTTATCTCAGAGGCACATCGGGATATGGATTGTGGTACAGACAGGAGGATGAGGTGAAGCTATGTGGCTTCACGGATGTGGATTGGGCAGGGAGCCCAACAGACAGAAAGAGCACATTTGGAGGGATCTTCAGTATCAGGTTGACAACAGTTTCTTGGTACAACAAGAAGCAGAGATTCGTGGCACTCAATTCAGCAGAGGCTAAGTATATGGCAACAAGTTTGGCTGCATGCGAGGCTATATGGATGAGGAAGATCCTAGTCGGGTTGTTCGGTTCATGCTTGGAACCTACTGTGATTTATTGTGATAACCAGAGTTGCATTAAACTCTTGGTTAATCCAGTATTTCATGATAGATCTAAGCACATTGACATCAGGTACCATCATATCAGAGATTGTGTGCAGCGGAGAATCATGTTACTTTCATACATTCCAACGGAGGATCAGGATGTTGATATCTTGATGAAGGCGCTCACCAGGAGAAAATTCGAATACCACTGAGGTAGGATAGGGGTTGCTGATAATCCATATCTTGTTGAGAGGGAGTGTTGAGAATGCAACAAGATGATGGAGCTTAGTGGAAAGGAGTCGCCTTCACTAAGTGGGCCCGCAGGCTACTTTTGGCGCAAAGTCTATTTTTAGACATATGGATCATGGTCTATGAGTTGTAGGATGTTATTTGTGGATGATTGGTCATGTTGGTAAAAATAGATGGACTTCTATTTTTAGACATCTGGGCGGTTTCTATTTTTAGACTGCCAAGCTAAAAATAGAACAGTCGAATATTATTAGCTCTTAATAATATTTGGACTATAAACATTATCTTATCCTCTTGGAGCACTTCAGTTCGAGCTACAGATGTGGCACATGCAACTGTCAGAAGGAAATACGCTTTTCTTATGAGTTAGTTGAGCTATTGCATGGTGGACTTCAGTTAGAACTCAAGTGATTGAGTTTGGTGGAGTTGATTGAGGAGTTGATGGAGTTGTGTTCAGTTTGACTTGGTTGAACTAGTTGTATTTAGTCTAACTGCAGAATACACTAGTGATGAGTGATGTGAATTAATTATTAATTAATTCACTAATTATTAACTCATAAAGAAACTAAAGAATACATCAGTTAACTCAGTGCATGGACAGTTCAGTGGAGACAGGTGTTAGAGGTGAGTGAAAGGGCAAGACAGCTGTCAGTTGTGACTATAGTTGTGCATGAGATTTGCACAATCAATGGATTGAGTATTGCCAATGAGGATTGTGTGGTTCAGCCAAGGGAAATACGAGTTTGGATCAGCCATTCTCATCTATTCTCATGCAGGATTGCGCAGTGGAGGCAGGCAAGCAGTGGAGGAGATTTGAACCTGTGATTGATTCAGATCTGAGCTAGTTTTGTGTGTAACAGGTGGAGATAGTACTGATTACTTGTGAGGAGTATTGTACTATGTATTGTTACATGCTCTCAATCAATATAATATACAGATAGTTGGGGGTTTTCAACTGTATGCTTTCCCCGGTTACATATTGTGTTAATGTGTGCATGCGATTGATGTTTCATTATTTTTAATTCTGCAAAATTGATGATCAACGTAGAGGAGGTTATGTATTATGCATGTATTCCGCAATAGTGTATAATCGGGATAATCTCTGTGAATAAGTGTCATATTATATAAAATTTCTACAATCTGAGGTGGCTTTCGCCTTTGCATAAGGAGCACCATTAGATCCCTTTCCTTTATCAGGAGCTTTAGATTTACAGTCCCTTTTGTAGTGCCCTTTCTTTCCACATTTCTAGCACACCTTTACAAGTTTTCCTGGAGATTTAGATCTCCCTCTAGATTTAGATCTCCAACTTGATGACTTATTTTTGTTTCTGTTCTGGGACCTTCCTCGTACAGACAAGGCATCACCATTCTGGCTCTCCATATTTTTCCGTCTCATCTCCTCCGTCATTAAGGATGAGACTATTTCATCAAACTGCAAGGCAGTTTCATTGCTAGCTATTGCAATAACCATACTATCCCATGAATCTGGTAGAGAACACAACAAACTGATGCACTTATCTTCATCAGAAACTTTAATATCAACAAATAATAACTGACTTACCACAATATTAAATGCGTTCAGATGCTCTGTCACCGAGTCTCCATCTTTCATCCTCAGGTTATACAACTTTTTTCGTAGCAACAGTTTATTCACCAGAGACTTAGATTGGTACAAAGTCCCTAACTTGTCCCGCAAAGCCTTCGTCATAGCTTCCCCTGATACATTCAACAATATTGAATTTGAGACACACAATCATATTGTGATCTTTGCCTTCCGATCCAACTTCTTCCATTCTTCATTGGACACTCCCGTTGGTTTAGTACCCGGATCTACTACGATCCATTGATCTTTATCCACCAACAGATCCTCCATCTTGAGTTTCCACAACTCAAAACTATGACCATTAAATTTCTTGATCTCTATCTTTTCACTGCTCGCCATCTTCTTTCACCACCAGAATCGATCCCACAGATCTCCCACTAAACAGGGTCTACCACAAGCCCGAGTGAAACCCCTCAGTAATAAAGGCGTCCCCTTGAAGCCAAAACAGCTTTGATACCAAATGTAGGTTTTAACCCCATACAAAAATTACCTGCATATGAATTCTAAAACACAAAAAATAAACAATAGCGAGAGCATAATACATAAAACAAATATACACAGAGATTTTCCCCTGGATCCCAAAACCGGGACTACTAGATTGATTTTTCATTGTGTTCCTTTCAATGTTACAATACATATATATACATGTCGAAGCATCCAATACCATGGACCGAAAACCATCGTGCCTAAAACCATGTGCGAAAACCATGCACAAAACCATAGGTAGGTCCGCCCACCTAATATAGGGTCCAAAAAAAAATTTCGCCGGGGTGCTGCCCCGAACCCTGTAGAGGGGGGCTTCCCCCTCCTCAAAACCCCCGATTAGCTAGGGCGACTAGTCGTGGAAAGAATATAACACAACCCAACACCCCAATGGAGCATTAGAGCGGTGAGATACATGCAAAGGGTGTACATTAGGGAAGTACACAAAATCCACCTTTAATGATGGGGACAACTAGGTACATGCAATCCTTGAAAGGATCCACTCTGATGTATGTGGACCTTTAACGACAGCCTCCACCGCCAAGCACAAGTATTTGTTATATTTGTGGGTGATTTCTCAAGGAAGTGTTGGATCTACTTCATGTAGAAGAAAGACCATAAATTCTCAAATTTGTTGAATTTAAAGCACTTGTGGAGAAAGAGACTAGCATGAAAGTGAAGGCTCTCAGGAGTGATAACGATGGTGAGTACGTGTTGAATGAGTTTAAAATTTTGTGTGCAAAGGAAGGCATTCGACGAGAGTTTACAACATTTCATAACCCATAAGAGAATGGGTTGGTTGAGAGGAAGAACAAAAGTATTGTGGGAGCATCATGGGCGATGTTGGATGACCAAAGCCTACCTCTACACTTGTGGGCTGAAGCATGCAACATAGTGGTTTATTTGCAGAACAAGAGTCCTCACAGGATTCTTGGCATGAGCACACAAGAGGAAGCTTTTTCATTGCAGAAACCAAATGTGTCACACTTAAGGATCTTTGGATCATTAGTTTACTGTCATGTTTCAAAGGAAGCAAGGAAAAATCTAGAGCCGACAACAAAGTTGGGCATCTTTGTGGGATACATTGATACACATCACAACTATTGGGTATACCTTCCATTCCTTAGGATGAAAGTGGTTAGAAGGGATGTGAAGTTTGATGAGGAGAAGGCAATGAGGTGTTCTCTTGAGAGGGATCTTCAATTGTAGCATGATCAGGAGCTTTTGGCTCCAAAGGAAGAACCTCAGGAAGTTGTGGAGCAGCCACAAGAAAAGGAGGAGAGAGTGGAGACATCCACTCAAACAAAGACATATAGAGAAGGAAGGAAGCTGACTACGGAAGCTGATAGATTATTGCAGGATGCTAGAGAGAATGTGAGAGCACCCACTTCACAACGCAGGCAGAGGAGGTCACCAGATCAGTAAACTAAGTACATGGCTCTGATGAGTGAGCTAGTTGAGACAGAATCATCCTCATTCAAGGAAGCAGTGCAACAACCAGTATGGGTTGATGTTATGGTAGAGGAATATGATTCCATTGTCAGAAAGAGTGTTTGGGAAGTGGTCCCAAGACCAGCAAACAAATCAGTGGTAGGTTCGAGATGGCTTTACAAGTTAAATCATGCAACAGACAGGAGCATTGAGAAACACGAGGCTAAATTTGTGGCTAAGGGGTTCTCTCAGGTGGAGAGAATTGACTATGAGGAGACCTTTGATCTAGTAGCAAGGTACTCATCCATCAGGTCACTTCTAGCACTGTCAGCGCAGATGGGTTGGAAGATCCACCAGATGGATGTGAAGACAACATTCCTCAATGGAGTTATTGAGGAGGAGGTTTATATTGAGCAGTGATGAGCCCCAAAAATGGATAATTATTTGGGCTCATTCAACCTCCTAATTTGACTTAATCCACCATTCTCATTAGTTTATTGCATGTTTTTTATTATATTTATGCTAATAGAGTGAATTTGGTTAGTCATTATGCCAACAAGTCTAATGGGTGCTTTGTGTAGCCTTTTTGGTCAATTTGGAGACAAAATTGAAGGTCTTAATGAGCACTTGGCAGCCAAATTCGTGGGAAGACAAGGAGAGGATTTGTAGGAAGGTGTCCCCTTCATTTATGGGCCCTTACCTCGAATTCTCCACCATCAGCTCGGAGTTCAAGGGCCACCGAATCAATCAACACAAGGGCAGCCAAGCAAGTCAAGTAGGACTGCTGTTAACTACAAGTCTTAGGCAGCCGAGTCCCTGAATTTTAGGAGGACTGTTGGGTCCTCAAATTGTATAAATAAGAAGGCTTAGGGCCTCATTTTGGTTAGCCAGTGGATGTTAGCTAGTTAGCCAGTAGATAGTAGCTAGTGGTTAGTCATCTTGTAGCCAATAGTTAGCTAGTTTGTAGTTCGATTTTTATGCAATAGATTAGCTTTGCTTTCAGCTCATTTTCAAGTCCTTCTTGTGGACAGTTTTGATGTAACTCTTCATTTCTTGATCAATAAAGATGAATCCAGCTTTGCACCAGCTCTAAATCTCTCTTAGGAGGTTGTAGCTCTTGGGGTTGGGCCCATCTCAAGCGCCCAGTACCTCCTTCGTTTATCTTTATGTGTTTGTTGCGTTCTTAAAATAAAATCTGCTATTTAGATTTAGATCTTGCTTCGTTATTTAGATTTATTTTGATGGTTAAAGTAGTTGTTTATGTTTAGAATATATTGGTAGGATAATAACAGGAAAAAGCTCCAAAAAAGGGTCAGCAAACGCTTTTGGTTTCACCTCTTCCTTATTGGATCAGGGGCTGGAGTTGAAGTAACCATGCTGTCCCAAACAAAAACACTTTCTTTGCTTCACCATGCAATCATTAGTGTTTGAATCTCGTTCGTAGAACTTGATATCAGTTTGGATGCATGCTTAGGTTTACGATCACTTAGTTTCATAGTTGTTTCACATGGTTTCACTGCAAATAAACTTCTGTTCATTTCCTTTTGCTGTTAGGTCAGATTAGAGTGAAGTAACTAGGTCATAGGTTTTATAACTAGATCTTTGTTTTCTTGCATGTCTTTGTTTGTTTAGTTTGAAAAACCACTTGCAGAGTACCGGTTATCCTTCCTTACCTGCCCATACTCCATTCAACCTACCTGCTTCATCCTTCACTTATAAACCTTACCTTACATTTGCCTCATCCGCTTACTTTGCCATGATTCTCATCTTCTTGTGCAACATCGCTTCATCCATCCTTGAACAAATCCAATCGCTCCTTAGCCTCATCCACCAAGCCCTAGACCTCTTCACACCCCTATTTCACCTTCATACTCATTCCTCCATCTTTTTCCCTCCATCCATGCTCCAAAATCCCATTTCGAAACATCCTGTAGAAGAATTACAGAACATCCTGTAGAAATCCTGAACATCCTGTAGAACCCCTGCAGACTTCCTGTAGAAGCTCATAAACACGGTTCCTTGGCAGCCAAACTTTGTGAGACTCTCTGGAAGGGTGTTAGGGACCCCTTAGACCCTCTCTGAACCTTCCCAACCTTTCCCAAGCATTTCTCCTCCTTGATCCATCTCTGCACAGTGAAAAGCCAGTTAAAAGCACATGCATGATAATTCCAACAACTTAATCAAAAATACAAAAAGATGTTTTCTTTAGATAGTGATAACTTAGACACATGCATTTTACCTTCCTAGAAGTAATGGCATCTCTTTCAGTAGTTTGCATGCTCTCCTTTGCGTCAGTAGGACTAGCTGGTAGAATTAGGGTTTGCTAGGGTTTGCGTTCCTTTTTGGCTTTCATTTTCTTTTCGCAATTAGATTAGCTTCCTTAGAGTTAGCTTTCATCCATCAATTAAAAAGCTTCTTCTAAGAGCTCATAGAAGTTGGCTTAAGCTCCTAGCGGACTTGTGCCAGCTGACCAAGTGACAGCTGCGGCAAGAGCTAGTACTTGTGCATACAGCACCGTCACTTCCAAGTTTGTTACGAACTACCGGGTTGATAAAATTAAAGAAGGGAGTTCCAGGAGTTGTAGCATTATTGCTACAATACTGGGGCCCACCATCCTTTTTGGCGCCGTTGCCGGGGAAGCGTCAGAGTATTGGTGATTGCCGCTTTTCTTCTATTTTCCACTACAATCTTCTGCTAAGTAGTTTATTTCATTTCCATTATGCAATTTCGTTTATGCAAAAGTAGATTAGCATTTCCCGCTTTCATAGATTATCATTTCAATTCTGCAATTTCATTTCTGCAAGCGTAGATTAGCATTTCAATTCTGCAAGCGTAGCCTAGCATTTCATTCCTGCAATTTCATTTGAGAAAAATAGATTAGTCCTTTCCTGCTTTCATTTCAATTCCGCATTTTCATTTTAGCAAGATAGTTAGTTGCAGTTCAGTCTATTTCAGTTTTGCAAGTAGAAGTAGCAAAAAGCAAAAATCAACCAAAAAGATTTCATTTCATGCCTTGTAGGAGTAGAGATAAGTTAGAAAAATGATTGCACAACACCCCCACTGCTTCACATAGCCAACATTCTCTCTTCTTCGATGGCTGTGAGTAAAGAACCCTTAGGTGGACAGCAAGACATATTTGAAGAACCTCAAGGGAAGAAGAAGAAGAAACCATTCCTCTGGAGCAAATGGCTACAAGCAGAAATGTTGGGAGCAGTCCCTTATCCAAAGATGAATTTGCAAATCAGCTGGAAGATTTCAAGAGTGATATGAGGCAGTTTCTTGTCATGCAACTGGATACCTTCCGGGTCCAAAAGAAGCAAGAAGAAGCCAAGAGGGCTTTGGCCATTTTTTGTCCTAGGTGCACTAGAAAGCATCCTAGGAACGAATGTCCATTGTACTCCATAGAAGTGTGTTTTGTCTGTGAAGAATACCATCCTACAGATCAGTGCCCTTCCTTACCCAGAATCAAAGCTGCATATCAAAGAGCCAAAGGAGCCACTGAATCACTCTATTATATGAACCAAAGGAGGCCGCATGGACCTAGATCTTACCAGCAGGAACTGAAAGGGACACCCGATATCTATTATGACCACTATCAAGCCACTTTCATGCCTTCTTGGGGTCCCCCTACTCATCCTCCCTGGTTCACACCTCCTTCTCGTTCCTTCACAGATCCATATTATGCCCAACCAGCTGCTCATTCATTTCACTCTTATGCTCAGCCACAACCTCAGTGGAATGCACCTCATCAGGGGTGGAGGCCCCAGTACAACACTCCTCCCACTTCTTTTCCTCCACCACCTGCTCATCCACAACCATCACCTCCTGCTCCACCAAGGCAACCCCAAATGCCTGCTCAACCACAACCCCATCCACATCCATCTCAATTACACACCTCCACTCAACTACCCGTACCACTATTTCCAAAACCATACAATGGAGCAGCTCAAACCAATTGCAAAGCTGAGGCACAACATATCCAAATGACTCCTCTTGAGCTCAATGATCTTCACCATAGCTCAGGAAAAGCATTGCAAAAAAGAGATCATCTTGAAAGCATTGAAGGATCACATCTAGCAAAAGAAGATTCAAAAGAGGAGATCAAAGAACCATGGGCTGCACTTGATGAAGAGAAGAGATCAGAATCAGAGATCGAGAAAGCCTCCTCATGGTTACCATCAAATCTTCCATGTATTCAAGAGAAAGATCAGCAAAAAGAGGAAGATGAGAAAGTCATGTTAGAAGGTGACATGAAACATGATCCAGATCAGCAAAAGAACCAAGGATATCAGAGCTATATTGAGATATGGTTTCAGACGGTCACTAAGTTGCAGCGGTACTCTCTTCCTCAGCTATGTTTGATCCCTTCAAGGTCAGATCATTTGGTCTCTGAGATCTGGATACCTATCAAAGCATGCATTTCGAGCCTTCACATCATTTTTTCTCTAATCTCGATGTGCACATGGCTCCATTGGAAGTATTCTTATACTTGAAAATGATTTTGTTTTTCAAGTAGGGTAGGGTAGAAAAAAGAGAAAAAAAAGAAAAAAAAGAGAAAAAAGAAAAAGAAAAAATGAAAAAAAGAGGAAGATAGAAACCTAAGGTGAAAACCTCGTCGGAGGCGCCTTAGATTGGCTCATTGATTGAAAACCTCCATGAGGCGGTCAATGGGTTGGAAAAAAAAGAGAAAAGAGAATAAGATCCTTGGGTGAAAACCTCCTTTGGAGGCGCCCAAGGCAGGCAATTAGGGTGAAAACCTCCATGAGGCGCCCTAGTTGTTTTTCAAAAAAAGAAGAGAAAAAGAAAAAGAAAAATAAAACTAATTCCATTGGCTAATTGCAGGTTGCAAGAAGGACGTTTCATGACAGGAGGAGCACTCAAATCAAGGTTAAAGGAATTTTTCTTGTGCCTTCTACAGGAAGCTCTGTATTTCTACAGGAAACATCCTGTAGAACCTTTGGACGAACCAAATTCAAGTCTAAAATGGAATCTGATGGTGGGAATCTGTTGATTATGCCTACAAGCACTTGTGTGTCCATCCCCTACCTTTCTCCATCATTTTTTCCACCTCATTGTGCTTCTCATTGTGCTTCTACACGAACGTCCTGTAGAAATTGTGGGAAACTAGACATGGATGTCAAAAAGTGGTTTGGCGAACATGGTAGCTTCCTCAAGGGTTCAGAAGCCCTCATGCAATCTTCCAACTCCTCCTCCATCATCTCCATACCTGCATCACAACCCAAGCTCAGTTTTCCCTTCCATGCAAACACATGCAAAGTGCCTTGAAGCAAAAACACATAGAACAGAATTTGTTTTTGCCATAACTTGAAAACCATGCATCCATTTGACAAACCGTTTTATGGGGAATTGTACAAGGGTGATGGCAACATGCTCGAGCAGTTTCAGGCCATTCTGGTGCACGGTTTCCAAGAAATCAGCCTCCATCACCATCAGCCATTTTTGCATTTTCTCCATATCCGTGCATCCATTTCAAAACCTGTTTCATGGGGATATGCATATGAGTGATGGTAACCTACCCAAGCAGTTTCAGCCGATTTCGATGCACGGTTTCCGAGAAATCGATCTCTGAAATCTTCAGCCATTTCCCATTTTTCTCGAAATCCGTGCATCCATTGATCACGATTTTGCTATGGGAGGTGCATCATGATGATAGGAACGTGCTCAGCAAGTTTCAAATCAATCCGGTTTACCGTTTGGGAGCAATGGCGAAAACAAGTTCTGGTTCTGTGACAATGCAGCAGCAGCAGCTTGAACGTGCAGATTTGAACGTGGAAACAATTGCCTGGAGCTTAGATCTGGCCAGAGGACACCTGCACAAGAAAAAACAACCAAAAATCATCAGCCATGCCCTCATGCAACCAAAGGATCCAAGCATGCAGCAGCAGAATATGAGCATGCAGCAGCAAAAAGCTTCACAGCAGCCATTTGACTTCAGGTACGTGACTAAAACCTATTCCTCTATTGCATGAATCTAATTCAAGAAATGCATGAACGAATGGAATGGTGAAATTAAGCCACGAATATAGGAAGGTTAACTTGACATCCAGTTCTCTAACACTCACGAGAAAATCACGTAGCATGCATGGATCAGTCATGCACGTGAGATTTAAAAAAAAAACACAGACAGTGGGGATATTCTAAACTCCAGTGCAACTAATGGAAGTGAATACAAGCAGAGAACAAATAGTTAACCACTGCAGTTCATGATAGCACAACAGTTTGCATGGGCCAACACACGTCTTTGCCACCTCACTCCACCAAAAATCACGCAGAAATTAATGAGCGCTCAGCTGAAATTCATAGACTGTTATTCAACTTGCACTTGCAACATGTTCAACTGAAGTATACATCCTCTGCTTCCACAAAATGATTAACCTATCGTCCTCTGCTGAGTTTTTCTACCTGTTTTCGAATTTCTCTAGTGCATCGGGCTCACTCAAAGGCAGAATAACATTCTACAGGAAACGGGTGGGGTCTTCTACAGGAAGTACAGCATAGCCTTCCGGAGCAGTCTGACAGAGATGGAGGATACAAGACAAGGTGGGATGAATGAAAATCCAAGGGACATGGTGTTGTCAGACAATGATGCTGGACAAAACACAACTGTTATTGCATCTTTTCAAGAAACACATGTTGATTCTGGACAGTCAAAACAGCCTATTTCAATTCCAATATTGGGAGAAATAAATGAAGGCCATGCAGGGAGATGTGTAACAGAGGCTACTCAGCAGGATGTTTTTTTGCCAGAAATGCAAGGACCATCAACATCCTCATTGGATGAGAACTGCAATGAAGACACAGGAAACTATGCTGCTGGGAAGGATGTCGTGATGGCTAACTTGCAAGGATGTCCAGGACCATTGGTGGATGAACGTATTGAGATTAGTAGTTTTGAGGATTCTTCACAGCCTTCTCAGAAGTCAAAGGAATCAATAGAAGCACAAGGGATCTCAGAATCACTATTGGATAAAAGCACCGAGACTACAGAGGTTCTACAGGCAGAGGTTCCTCCGGGGGACTTTCAGGGAATGCCAGAATTTATATTAGCTAAAATTAAAGTTGAAAAGACAGAACAGTGTGTTGCAAACACTTCTATGGATGTTGACACTCAGGGAATGCCTGAATTTGTATCAGATAAAATCAGTGATGAAAGGACACAAGAACATGTTGTCATGATATGTGTTGGAATAAATGGTGAACTGAACTGTCGGGAGTAGGAGAGTTAGAGATAAGCCTGCCTGTGAGTCAAAAATAGCAGCTGCTTGTGTGTAGCATGGAATTTCTCATTCGATTTTGTGTCAAAATTCTCCTCCATAGTTCCCGTTAAAAAAATTTCCTCCTGTAGAAAAGCTAAAGCACTGTGAGGGCTAACCTATGCATGAAGAATTCGAATTTACATGGCTGTATGATCACTGGGGATGAGAATTGAGCTCTGTGCCTTGTCTGTGGAAACCTAAGTCTTCCTTTTATACACGGACAGCCGAGTATTTGGGCAGCAAAAGTCTTGAAGCCAAGGAATTGTTGTTCATTAATATCACACAGCCCAGGAATTCTTCCTTGAGTCCAAGGGGAAACCATCAACAACATTTCCTTTTCTAACCAAAGCATAAGGAAAGGAAGCACTCTCGCCATGCCAAGGGAATTCATAATTCATCATTATCCATGGTTATCATTTTAGGTTGCTGTGTGAACTTAGACATGGAATTGATTCACCTCCATAAAAGAAGTTAAGCATTTCCTATTTTCTTCTACAGTCATTAAGTGAATGTGCCACAAAAATGAATGAAGAGTTTTGGCCAAAGATATCAGTCCTTCTAACAGTGAGGAAGAAGAGCAGAAAGGGGGAGAAGATGAAGGCTGCCACAGCCAAGCTGAAAGGAAAATCGCCCACAGCCAAGCAGGATACAGTGGTGCTGTCTGTTTCTACAGGAAGCCAGAAAACGTAGCTACAGGACTTTCTACAGGAAGTTTGGAAAAAGGGAAGCAAAAGGAGAAATCGGCCGAGATTTTAGCTAAGGAAGCCACCAGGGCCATCAAAGATGAGGAGAGAGATTGGTTGCTCAGAGGATGAGCAACACTTTCAGTAGGGGGGTGATGATGAGCCCCAAAAATGGATAATTATTTGGGCTCATTCAACCTCCTAATTTGACTTAATCCACCATTCTCATTAGTTTATTGCATGTTTTTTATTATATTTATGCTAATAGAGTGAATTTGGTTAGTCATTATGCCAACAAGTCTAATGGGTGCTTTGTGTAGCCTTTTTGGTCAATTTGGAGACAAAATTGAAGGTCTTAATGAGCACTTGGCAGCCAAATTCGTGGGAAGACAAGGGAGAGGATTTGTAGGAAGGTGTCCCCTTCATTTATGGGCCCTTACCTCGAATTCTCCACCATCAGCTCGGAGTTCAAGGGCCACCGAATCAATCAACACAAGGGCAGCCAAGCAAGTCAAGTAGGACTGCTGTTAACTACAAGTCTTGGGCAGCCGAGTCCCTAAATTTTAGGAGGACTGTTGGGTCCTCAAATTGTATAAATAAGAAGGCTTAGGGCCTCATTTTGGTTAGCCAGTGGATGTTAGCTAGTTAGCCAGTAGATAGTAGCTAGTGGTTAGTCATCTTGTAGCCAATAGTTAGCT
This sequence comes from Pinus tabuliformis, assembly GCA_031772625.1. Classification (NCBI taxonomy): domain Eukaryota; kingdom Viridiplantae; phylum Streptophyta; class Pinopsida; order Pinales; family Pinaceae; genus Pinus; species Pinus tabuliformis. The sequence goes on from CM062816.1 coordinate 1,028,750,924, forward strand.
AGTTTGTAGTTCGATTTTTATGCAATAGATTAGCTTTGCTTTCAGCTCATTTTCAAGTCCTTCTTGTGGACAGTTTTGATGTAACTCTTCATTTCTTGATCAATAAAGATGAATCCAGCTTTGCACCAGCTCTAAATCTCTCTTAGGAGGCTGTAGCTCTTGGGGTTGGGCCCATCTCAAGCGCACAGTACCTCCTTCGTTTATCTTTATGTGTTTGCTGCGTTCTTAAAATAAAATCTGCTATTTAGATTTAGATCTTGCTTCGTTATTTAGATTTATTTTGATGGTTAAAGTAGCTGTTTATGTTTAGAATATATTGGCAGGATAATAACAGGAAAAAGCTCCAAAAAAGGGTCAGCAAACGCTTTTGGTTTGACCTCTTCCTTATTGGATCAGGGGCTGGAGTTGAAGTAACCATGCTGTCCCAAACAAAAACACTTTCTTTGCTTCACCATGCAATCATTAGTGTTTGAATCTTGTTCGTAGAACTTGATATCAGTTTGGATGCATGCTTAGGTTTATGATCACTTAGTTTCATAGTTGTTTCACATGGTTTCACTGCAAATAAACTTCTGTTCATTTCCTTTTGCTGTTAGGTCAGATTAGAGTGAAGTAACTAGGTCATAGGTTTTATAACTAGATCTTTGTTTTCTTGCATGTCTTTGTTTGTTCAGTTTGAAAAACCACTTGCAGAGTACCGGTTATCCTTCCTTACCTGCCCATACTCCATCCAAGCTACCTACTTCATCCTTCACTTATAAACCTTACCTTACATTTTCCTCATCCGCTTACTTTGCCATGATTCTCATCTTCTTGTGCAACATCGCTTCATCCATCCTTGAACAAATCCAATCGCTCCTTAGCCTCATCCACCAAGCCCTAGACCTCTTCACACCCCTATTTCACCTTCATACTCATTCCTCCATCTTTTTCCCTCCATCCATGCTCCAAAATCCCATTTCGAAACATCCTGTAGAAGAATTACAGAACATCCTGTAGAAATCCTGAACATCCTGTAGAACCCCTGCAGACTTCCTGTAGAAGCTCATAAACACGGTTCCTTGGCAGCCAAACTTTGTGAGACTCTCTGGAAGGGTGTTAGGGACCCCTTAGACCCTCTCTGAACCTTCCCAACCTTTCCCAAGCATTTCTCCTCCTTGATCCATCTCTGCACAGTGAAAAGCCAGTTAAAAGCACATGCATGATAATTCCAACGACTTAATCAAAAATACAAAAAGATGTTTTCTTCAGATAGTGATAACTTAGACACATGCATTTTACCTTCCTAGAAGTAATGGCATCTCTTTCAGTAGTTTGCATGCTCTCCTTTGCGTCAGTAGGACTAGCTGGTAGAATTAGGGTTTGCTAGGGTTTGCGTTCCTTTTTGGCTTTCATTTTCTTTTCGCAATTAGATTAGCTTCCTTCGAGTTAGCTTCCATCCATCAATTAAAAAGCTTCTTCTAAGAGCTCATAGAAGTTGGCTTAAGCTCCTAGCGGACTTGTGCCAGCTGACCAAGTGACAGCTGCGGCAAGAGCTAGTACTTGTGCATACAACACCGTCGCTTCCAAGTTTGTTACGAACTACCGGGTTGATAAAATTAAAGAAGGGAGTTCCAGGAGTTGTAGCATTATTGCTACAATACTGGGGCCCACCAAGCAGTCAGAGGGGTTTGAGACCTTTGACAGAGAGTCACATGTGTGCAGACTCAAGTGAGCATTGTATTGACTCAAGCAAGCAACTCGTGCTTAGTATAACAGGATCAATAACTATCTCACAATTTGGGCTTCATCAAAAGTGAAGCAGATGCAAACCTTTATCACATTGTGGTATAAGGTAAATTATTTATTATTGCTTTATATGACGATGACTTGATCCTTACTGGTGATGAGAAGCTGATCAGATCTTGCAAGGAGGGCCTTGCAAGAGATTTTGAGATGAAAGACATGGGACACATGTATTATTTACTTGGTTTGGAAGTATGGCAAGGAGATGGGGAACTATTTGTCTCTCAGGGAAAGTATGCCAACGAGATACTGAAGAAGTTATGAATGGAGAATAGAAAACCCATGGACACTCCTTTAGTAGGTAACTAGAGGAAAGAGGATGCCACTTCAGGTGAGGAAGTGGAGGCTACCATCTACAGGCAGCTTGTGGGTTCACTCATGTATTTGGTGAACACACGACCAGACATGTGTTATGCATTTAACCAACCTAGTCAAACCATGGTTAAACCAACCAAATTATATTGGAAGGCAACAAAGCATGTGTTGAGATACCTCAGAGGCACTACTCAATTTGGTCTTTGGTACAGACAAACAGAGGGAGTGAAGCTACAAGGCTTCATAGACGCAGATTGGACGAAGATTCCATTAGACATGAAGAGAAATTCAGCAAGAATTTTCAATGTTGGGTCAGCAACAGTTTCTTGGTACAGTAGGAAGCAAAGATTTGTGGCACTTAACTCAGCAGAAGAAAAATACATGGTTGCGAGTCAAGCAGCGTGTGAGGTTATCTGCATGAGAAAGATTCTTGTTGGGTTATTTTGTCAGCAAATGGATCCTACAATTATTTACTATGAAAAATCAAAGCTGTATCAAACTCTCTGAGAATCCAATATGTCATGATCGATCCAAGCATATCGACATCTGATATCACCATATAAGAGATTGTGTGCAGTGGCAGATTATGTTGTTGCAGTACATTCCAATAAAGGAGAAACATGCAAATATTTTGACAAAGGCCTTGTCAAGACACAAATTTGAGTCCCATAGAAATTGGAGTATCCAATAACCCCTTTCTTGCTGAGAGGGAGTGTTGAAAATGCAACAAGAAATTCCTAATTTAACTTTGCCTTGATTAAATTAGGAGAAATTCGAATTTCGATTTCATCAGAATACTTGGAGGTGGCTACCTAAGGTGACATGGGTCTTGTCACTTAGTTAACTTAGTAAATTCAAGTTGGAGACACTTGAGTTCAGTTATACATGATTGATTGCTAATTTGTAGCAATCTTTTTCAGTTAATTTGAGTTATTGTCAATGTAACTAGTTCTCACTATTAGTAGAACTAGTGGAGGTTCAGTCAAGGGTGTGTAACCTTTATCACACTGAGTGATCATCCAGTTAAATTGATCAATCAACCTAAATTAACTCATGCATGCAAAGAATTCGAGTTACCCAATTGAGATTAGAGTTCAAGGGCAATGTACTATTAGTTGTAAACTACTCCAAGTTGTACGGGTGGTGCATGCAGTCAAAGAAGGGCCTAGAGGAATTGCGCAATCCAAATTGGTGAATTTCCTAATTAATAGGGGTCTAATTCCCAAGGGAAGAGTGTAAGGAAATAGGAGCTTGGTAGGCTGAAAAATTAGCTAAGTATTGGATTGAGTTAGTTTGTGAGGCAATGAGATAGATTATACTAGTTCAGAGGTTGTTCAGGTTTGAGAAAACATTGTATTTCTTCTTTATTCTTTGATTAATGCAATACATATAGTAAGGGATTTTGAGATTTTTCTTTCCCCTAGATAAATCTTTGTGTATATGTGTTGAATCTTGATGCATGTTAGTGATTTGTGTTCTTGATCGTGATTTTCTTTCCAACGATGAGTAGAGTAGCTTCAAGTCTTGTGATCTAATAAATTTCACGAGCAATTTTGAATCTACACATTAAATTTCTACAAATTCCTCAAACCCAATTCCAATATAGGCCACATTAATCGACGTAAATATTTTTATATTAATTATTAATATGATAAGCATCATTAAAATTTTATGTTAGACACACATGGAGAAGACAAAATATATGAAGGATAAACATTGAATGCATTATATTATTCACATGCTATAAATTTATAATACATTGGAGTGACTTTTGGATTCATCTTCCAAGGTCTCTTGGACTTCCTTTGACTGTTCAACTTCCACACCATAACCCTTAGCTGATTAGGTGTCCAACATCCCCCTCTTTAATCCGAAGGGATATGTGTGAGTCCAAGAAGAGAGTTGTAATACAAAAATTTGCAAAAATGCATGGCAACACTAGGATGAATGTGCTCTATGAAATGTTGGTATAAGGAAGACCACCAACACTGGAACACTTAGTGCAGTTCCCAAAACCTTCCAAATCTGGTCAGAAGCTGAAATATTCTGCCAGAGGAAATGTCCCTAATGCTTTGGAGAGGGAGACCTTCAACCTGGAAAAGGGAGGTCTACAACCTGTGGTGGTTTAAGGATGGCCACCAACTCTGGAATGCTTAATGCAATTCCTGGAACTCTTCTAGAACTGGCAAGAAGCTGAAGTCTTCTGTTAGAGGAAGTGTCCCAAATTATTTGAAGAGCGAGAAACTCAACCTAAAATGGGAGGTCTCAACCGTGCATAGATGGTTCAAGGCTGACCACCAACCAAAGGCATGCTCAGGGGAATCTCTGTCTCTGGCTACAACTATGAATATGGTATGGTAGGTTGTGGCTCAGGCTTGCTTGATATGGCTTTGAAGATTGTAGATGACCATCACTTCCCCCCTGTAATATACAAGGTGAGATGATGGAGAAAACTCGACTGCAAGACTTTTCAATACTTTAGAACAAATTCTGACATACGACTGGAATATCTTCTTGGTTGTTGAATCCCATTGCCAGGAAGCGATCCATCCAAGGTGAATCTTTGTTCTTGCAGGAGGCTTGTTTTTGAAGCATCTGTTAGAAGAATGAGTGGTTTTATGACAATGTTAAGATGGATTAAGATCAAAACAATGATCTTTCATATGGCTAACTCTATCACAATGTTGGAATTTAATAATCTGTCGTGGTTGCTATGGAAGAGGAGAAGAATCTGGAACAATTTAAGGTGAACTGTCATGAAAAAACCCAACACTATGGAACTGGATGGGCTTTGAGTAATCTGGAATATGAAAGGACACATCCTTGTCATATCCAAGACCAATTTTGTGCTTATTATGGACAAGCTCTTCCCAAGGTCTAATGTTTGGCTTGGGAAGTGCAGGTTGAATTTTCACACCTGTATTCAAATTTGCTTCTAAAATGGGCACCTGATCTGAATCAATCTCAACTTTATTGACTTAATGACTTACTAGCTGCTGATAGGACATTGTTTCAAAGTCAAATAGGGGATTGTTCTGAACAAAAATAAGTTCATAAAGATGCCTTTTCTACTGTAACTCATTTTAATGAAGTTGAGACTCCAACTGCAAAAATTCAATATTTTCCTGTGCATGTTGTAGACATGTTTGCATGTCAGCGAGAGTGTCTTTGCTTAATTGGATTGTGTTATGAAAAATAGACACCATTAGTGTGCTTAATAGCTCTAACAAATCATTAAGTCTCACCATTGTCTTAGTAGGAAAATAAAGGCCTCAAAAGGGTTTCAACTAGAAATGCACCACTATTAGTTCCAAAAGCTTTTTTTTATAGAAATACTATGAGTTAGAGGTGGAGGTGGAGTTGGGCCCTCTATAAAGAATTGATCTATTCTATGAACCTTAATAGTTGCTACAAATTATTCACCGCACATGAACCAAAAATGACAAGTTTAATATTAAAAAATAAATAACCCAATTTTAATAGTGGAACGACCCTCTTGAATAATGTACCAACACATACCAACATACCAACATATAATGACTAGCACATACCCATGAAACTGCTTAGAGAATAGATCAATGCATCAACACTAAAGCTAGAGTCAACATACATACCAGGACTGCTTCAACTCATTTCTTTGGGCTTCGACTTAGATATAAAGAGCACGAACCAATCACAATACAAATTTGATTAAACGCACAACAATTCACTGTATATTAAATAGAACAACCAACATGCATATATATTGGCCTATACATCACATTGTTCAATGTACGAAAAAGGAACCATTGCATCAGAACTCAAATCTCAATGCACAGAGACACTGAGATCTCTCATTCTCTCTACGCATTCTCACTTTGTGGGCCTCGTCTACGCATTACCACAACCACTTTTTGAGTGCCCAGATCGGGCATATAGCCAGGCTTCTGAATATAGCCAGGGAATTAGAATGCAAATTAGATACCATCCACTTCAGATTCAACTATCTCATCATCATTGGTTGTTTCCTCAGGCACTTTAGGGGCAGTGTTTAAAGGACCAAGTTGTTGTTCAAGTTCTGGCATGTCATCATCGCTTTCATCGACAAAACTATCTTTAACATCTGTATTCTTTGTTGATTCACCCTTGCCGTATGTAATGGCAATATTGTGCCATTAACACTTGGGTCACTTTCATTGTAGGTCTTTCAAAAACTAACGCTTCCCTCTCAACCAATCCACCAAGATTTATTTCGAGTTGTATTTTGGGTGATGTGATAGCTTGAAGAGATACAGGCCATAAATGTTGACATAACCTAGGAACGAAGTTGTGAATAACAAGATTGCAGAGAATGGATCAAACAGAACATGCATCGAGAATGAACAACATATCATCGGAATGAGCTTCAAGAGTTTCGAACATAAAAAATTCAACGCACAGTAATATTCAATAAATGCACAAGGATACCAAGTTTAATACGACTTCACTACATCGGTTCAAGAAATTATATCTGAGATCTTTGGTAAGAAACCAAGTAAATATGTGATGAGGTCGTTGCCATGGGCATTGTCATTTACGGTGGTATACTTCGTGGTGATGTGAAAGAGTTACTTATTCTTGATGTTACTCCTCTTTCGTTGGGAATTGAAACTCTTGGTGGTGTATTTACGAGGCTTATCAATAGAAACTCCACAACTCCAACAAAAAAAATTCAGGTGTTTTCAACTGCTGCATATGGTCAAACTCAGGTAGGAGTGAGATATTTCAAGGTGAGCGTGAAATCGCTTCAGATAATAAGTTGCTTGGTGAGTTCAAGCTTGTTGGCATCATCGACTTGTCTCAAGATAGGTTAGCCTTGCAAAGGTTAAGAGAAGGCACTTCTGTACACTGAACAATGGCAATGTTCAGTGTCAGAAGTGCAGTTGTTATGCAAAGCGCCTTGGTGTCGGTGCCAAAATTTTCTTATTTGTTGCTACAAAATACCAAGTTGTGAAGTGGTTAGGTAGGGCATTAAGTGCGTAGGTTTGAGCAGAGGAATAAACACACATGATGAGCCATTGGTGCAGTCGCAGCAGGAGATATAACGCTCATTTGGTCTAGCGCTTTAACGGTGCCCAAAATTGGAGACCTTGCTGATGGACAAAGATGATAGGGAGGGTTTTAAGTTGATTTTCAGAATTGTATGCAACACAGGTCAACACTATTCAAGGAGAAGATTAATCTGGGGAGAAGAAGATTAAACTGGGACCTGTAGACCTAAAGTTTCGATACCATGTTAGACACACATTGAGAAGACAAAAGATGTGAAGGATAAATATTGAATGCATTATATTATTCACATCATATACATTTATAATACATTGGAGTGACTCTTGGATTCATCTTCCAAGGTCTCTTGGACTTCCTTTCACTGTTCAACTTCCACACCATAACCCTTAGCAGATTAAGTGTCCAACATTTTATAATTAAAAAATAACAACAATTATCTAAATCAAAATATCATATTTTTATATTTAATAATTAAAAATATTATAATTACATTTACTGTTTTTTATACTTCAAAATATATTTTTACAATATTAATTATTACTCTAATAATAAAGAAGGGGAATTAACACCAAACATAATAAGGGGAAGTGACATCTTTAAATATTACAAAGAGAGTATAGTAAAAATTATCTTTCTAAAATCCATTTGAATTAATTATAAATTATTTTAACATTAAATTTAAAATTAGTTTATAAAAAGGCAATAAATTGACTATCACTATGTTATCAAATTTTTAGTTTTTTTTTTAGGTTGGGTTGGTGAGAGATATCTAGGGGGATTGAACTTCTGATCACTTGGATACACAAAAGCTTGCCAACATGCTTTTTGCCAATCATACAACCAATCACAAACCACTATGTTATCAAATATTATATAAATCATGTGATTCAAGTTTCAAATCCCAATGAATCAAATAAAAAATAAAATTATATATATATATATATATATATAAACCAAAATCACCATGAATCAAGTCAATAAAAAAAAACGCTATATATATATATATATATAAACAAATTAATTAATTAAATTAAAAAAAATACAAACTTACATTTTTACATTTCAATTTAAAAAAAAAATTATCTTTACATCTTAATCAATAAAATTATTAAAAAAATTATATTTCTCCATTTCCATTTTTATGAAAAATAACCCAAAAAAACAATTGAAAAAATATCTTTAACATCTTTTCTTTGGTGAGGATGATAGTATCATTCCCCTTTCCATGTATGAAACATCCAAAGAGTGAGGGATGGATCTCCACCCCTCTTTATTAGTCTCTGCCTCGCCAAGGACTATAACATTCGCCTCACGGTCAAAGTGCATTGACTTTGCATTATTTTATTGTGTTTTTGCAATTTTTATCAAAGTTTCAGGAAATGCTTAATATTTCTATTTTCCCGTAAATTCAAAAATGATTTTCTAATTTTCTGGAAATTATATATATATATATATATATATATATATATATATATTTTAATTTTTAATTTTTAATTTTTAATTTTAATTTTTTTATTTTTTCAATTGGCTAACCAAGCTCTTATCGGACATAATTCCCTTGGTGGAGGGCATTTTATTTTTGATATTTGTTAGTGCCCGACAATTCATTTAAATAAAAAAAATGTGAGTGGTCGTTCCATCAATGAGTACGCTGACATTGACATTATTATGCTACTACTCTGCCCAATGATGCAAGCATTGACACAGTTGTACATCCTTTACGTTGGCCGGTTTGGGGGGGGATGCGTTGAACAAATCTCTAATTGATATTATTATGTTTCATTGTGCAGAGCTTTTTCCTCCACATAGTTAAAACTCCGCACAAGAACCTTCACTATGGGACAAATTAAGAAATTCAGATGTCATGTCTGGTAATTCATTCTTCCAGATTGATAATATAAAATTTAAAAGCGAAATCTATTCTTCATACCTGTTACTGCACCCTCTTTTTTTTTTTACTTTGTCACTGATCACTTGTGCTATCAAACTTATTCCTATTTCTTCTATTGGCCCCGTTGTAATGGAAGACAAATGAGTAATTTTTTAAAGCATAGGATAATGGATGAAAGGATACCCCAACACGAGAAAATCCCAAATCAATAACTAGTGCTTGCTCCATGACCAACGTGGTACACTAAGTGGAGGCACTTGTTATCATTGTCTGCTCTCTAGTTTGGAGATTCTTCTAGCCTCAAATCTATGATGCATACGGGCCATTAAGCAATGTCATAATATACTACAATGCAGTCACAACCACTTCCAGAATGAAATCAAGTGAGTTTTCACAACTATATAGTATGTAATTAACTGCGTGTGTTGGGACTCGAACATGGGCCTATTGTTGGAAAGGAAATATTCTTACTCTTTGATTGGTGGATTTCTATAATTTTGAAAGTGTGCTTTGGAATCCGCATCACCCTCGTGCAAGTTTTCCATTTTTTGAGTTGATTTTAGCTTCGAAGAATGCTAATATTTTCTGAAAGCAGTACGTAGTTCGACATGTGGTTTAACGACTTGGTTCAAAATCCTACTTTGTCTGCATTATTAACTGCAGAAGCGGTTGGATTCACGACTCTAGTATTCTTCTTCTGGATGTTGCAGCACTCGAGAAGAAATAACAACATATTGCCTCTAGGACCCTTGTCCTTAGTGAATATTGTGCTTAGTAGTTTCATTGGAGCTTATGGTGATCATGAGATTTGAGTTGTTTTTAATAGATTGTGTGACATGGTCATTTTCCCAAATGAGTATTGACATTGTTAAGCCTCGTTGTATTGACTATGAGGAAGTTCCTTATGTAATGGTTAACTATTGGAAATGTGCTCACTACTAAGAGGGGGGGTGGTGAATCAACAGTGACAACGTTTATTAACTTTTAAATATTTTTCCAATTAGCAGTATGTAGTTCGACATGTGGCTTAGCGACTTGGTTCAAAATCCTACTTTGTCTGCATTATTAACTGCAGAAGCGGTTGGATTCACGACTCTAGTATTCTTCTTTTGGATGTTGCAGCACTCAAGAAGAAGAAATTACAACATATTGCCTCTAAGATCCTTGTCCTTGGTGAACATTGTGCTTAATGGTTCCATTGGATCTTATGGTGATCATGAGATTTGAGTTGTTTTTTAATAGATTGTGTGACATTGTAATTTTCGCAAATGAGCATCGACATTGTTAAGCCTCACTGTATTGACTATGAGGAAGTTCCTTATGCAGTGGTTAACTATTGGAAATGTGCACACTACTAGGGGGGGGTGAATTAATAGTGACAGTGTTTATTAACTTTTAAATATTTTTCCAATTAGCAGTATGTAGTCTTACATGTGGTTTAACGAATTGGTTCAAAATCCTACTTTATCTGCATTATTAACTGCAAAAGCGGTTGGATTCAAGACTCTAGTATTCTTCTTCTGGATGTTGCAGTACTCGAGAAGAAGAAATAACAACAATATTCCTTGGTGAATATTGTGCTTAGTGGTTCCGTTGGAGCTTATGGCGATCATGAGATTTGGGTTTTTTTAATAGATTGTGTGACATGGTCATTTTCCCAAATGAGTATCGACATTGTTAAGCCTCGTTGTATTGACTATGAGGAAGTTCCCTATGCAGTGGTTAACTTTGGAAATGTGCTCACTACTAAGAGGGGGGTTGAATCAATAGGGACAATGTTTATTAACTTTTAGATATTTTTCCAATGAATCTCAACATAAATTAACCCATTAGTAGATCAAATAACATAAAAAAACACATGAGAGCCATACAAACAACCAAATAATCATGCACAAGAGGACATAAGATATTTCTTGTGGAAAACACCAGCTGAGTCAAAAACCACCCTTTTTGTTGTTGCGTTGCTCAAATAATTTGATTATTCATCAAGCAATTCAATTACATAGAATATACAAATGGATACTATCAGTTTGAAACTTTGATCTTAATATCACAACTTTATGGACACTCTTCTGATCCACTTGAAGCAATCAGGACCAACGAGCCTCGCCCAACCCCCATTGGACTTACGAAAAAAATTGTTCTTTGTACTGAATTTGCCAGAGCCCCCACTCCACTCTTATATGTGACCCTCATTTCATTCATTTTCAGGCTGGAGTCAATCTGAACTGCTTAACTAGAATAACACAACAACCTCTTGCATTGTAGGATCAAAATCAAACATGAAAATCACACTAATACAATTATGCAAAACTCACTCAATCACTACAAAACCCCATCAATAACAAATGCTTCATGAACAAATGATAATCTGATGAAAATACAATGAAAAATCATACAAGAAATGATCTACAATCATTCCTTACTCCACCTCCTCATTATTTCATAAAATTATGGTTGAATCATGCTTCTGCTACCATCTACTACTGTTGTGAATGGCTGTAGAATTTCTGCAAAATTCCCTACACAACCTACACACAATATTCTTCTCTCACACATACTCTCCTTACTCACTCAACCATCACTTTTCCCCATCAAGAGAACCAACCAATAACCTCGTGATCTCCTCCTATTTGTAATCTTTTGTAGTGGTTAAATCAATAATTACAATTCTGTAGTGGAGCTTTGTTCATATGTTGAAAGTGGTCAGGTTCATTTCTCCTTGACTTAATCTAGCCACTAACTTCACTTAACAATGAATATTATTATTTTTAACCATCTTCTAGAAGTTAGCTTACACCTACGATAATTAAAAGATGAATTAAAACTTCAATATGTGCGAGGAAATTAAAGAAATTTGCAAAGTGTACAAGGAATCCAAAGGAAATTCTAGTTCAAGCCACAACTGCACCCACATAACTACCAGAGTTCGGCTATAGCCGCATGCAGAGTCCTACCAAATTTTGGTTGGAGCCTTCCAACCACACGCATGAACCTATATCCATGCGGTTGGGGAAGAGGATAGGAAAATGCATACTTCCTTAGCTCAAAACCTGCCCAAACTTTCTCCATTGTTTGACATACCTCTATAAGACCTCAAGGACCCTATGTAACCACTGCAACACTCAAGAAAAGCACTGTCACAACTCCAACATCATCACAAGTCAAATTAGGTTGACTTGAATGCCAACCAACAATTGCACTAACACCTGAGCCATCAAACTGCTCCACAACTTCTCCAACACCTGCAAAACCTTCAAATCACCAGTGACGAGCCCTACAAAGCCCTATAACTGGTCATATTGACCAAAATCCATCCACACACTCATTTGACATAAGACATCCCAACAAACATGACTTGACAGTCTCCAATCATTGTCAACTAGGTGTAGCAGCTCCATAACTTGCCAAGTCATCCACATGCAAACCAAGTACCATCTCCTACAACCAATCACCAAACCAAGTACCTATAGCAATCAAACATATGCATGCACAAACATCTGCAACACCTACTACCAACAACTCATGTTACCAAGTTGACATCAATGTCAACCAACAACTCACCAATGCTACAAAGTTGACATCAATTCCAACCAACAAATTAGCCATAATTCCAACAATATCCCCTTATGGCATTGATGGAAACCCTAGTTGAACCATCCAACTACCTCTGAAAAAGTAAAACTCCTCACTCACTCCCCCTTTGACATCAATGGCAAAGGGTTGAGCTCATCAAAGGTAACCATAATGATTAGACAATACTCCCCATGGACATTAGCTGGATCTGATCACAATGCAGCTAAAAATGACATCCTCTCTCATTCCTCATGGTAGCATGACAACAACAACACCAATAACTCTTTCAAATTCTCTTTCTCTCGAAGCAGCAACAACAAACTCTCCATGAACACCACTTTCAACCATCAACAATATAATGTGAGCAACAACGTTCTCTCCAAACTCAATGAGCAACAATAAGCATTTCCCAATCAAAACACAATAGCAGCAAATACATGAACATGGCCATCCATACTCCCACAAGCAGTAACACGTCATCCATAAATGATTAGCAAGCATACATTGGACATGCTCCCCCTGAGCATCATCATTATCATCCTGCAATCAATGTCTTCTTGCTGAAGGTTTCACCTCATGGACCATGAAGAATGACTTCACTCAACATGACTAATATGCAATGCAATACATGACTAGAACAAAAACATCCATCAACCCACATGCATGGTTAGTCCATCCCTCATCAATCCATACAAGACGCAAGAACTCTCTCTTCAAGACAACCTTAACCAATGATATCTAATGTAATGTAAGTACATGGTTGTATGATGAGATACAAGTATGTAAAATGATTACAACATGATATACAACATCCCAAACATGGCTGCAACAACTCATAACAACACAAACTTGACATGACTCATAACAATTCCTTTCACCAATTCATGACAACATGGGCCCAAAGACTTGAAAACTTGATTACAAGGCTTCATAAACATGATAAACGACTACAAATGATGAAGTAAAATATGAAACGCGTGGTTGCTCAAAACTTTCAATACATGACCAAAACTCATGCCTCTCTCCAAGACATACTCAATTAAACTCGACTAGCACTACAAGTATTTAGATCAACAACAAAATGATGAAAGTCCAACAATATGTAAATCGCATTGTGCATACTACCATCCTCTTGCATAAAATAGATCCATTTGTATCAAGGCACTATCTTCTAGCAACAAATGTTGTGATAGCAACATTAACCAATCAACATAAAATATATGATAATGAGTAACAATGGCATATACCCATGACAACGACTAAGCAACATAAAACTCCAATTTGTAGAAACAACATCTAACACATACTCTCATCATGAGAAAAGATAGCTCATGAACTTGCAGCAACAACATATGACCATCATCTCACATCATCCAAAATGCACCAACCAACATATCTATATGATAGAAACAATAAAGAAATATTTGCAATGAAGAACCATAAATACCTACGACCATATTAGAAGTCAACAATTCTCTCTCCGTATTTCCCAAGCAAATCCCAATGCACTATCATAGAAGAAGTGATAATAAGTAGGCCAACACATCTATATAGTAGCAACAACAAAGTAATATTTGCAATGAGGTACCATAAGCACTTATGCCCATATCACAAGTCAACAAATCCCTCTCCATATTTCCCAAGCAGTTCCTAGTGAATTATCACATAGGAACTGATAATAAGCAAGCCAACATATCTATATAGTAGTAGTAGCAAACATGTCCAATAATATATACACAATTTGCAGCATCAACTAACCATCCTCTCATAGTAGCAGAAAATAAGCCAACACATCTCACATCACAAGAAAACCCAAATAATGTCACCATTCTTGTGACCAACAAAATAAGCCTCAAACTATTATGGAAACAAATCATGGATCCATGAGTAACAAATTTGACCAACAATACCTCCAACCATTGTCATGAACTTATCATATTTCCATGAATACTAGTAACCACCAGGGCACATAATCATAATGCCAACAATTAAGCAACAAATAATCTTCAACTTGGAGTAGCACTATACTTTGTAGCATAAGATGTATCAATAGCAATAATAGTAGTTAACATACTTCCTCAACCATAAAGAGATCTAGCAATAGAAATGCAGACGTAGTGATAGCAACTATTCCCTTAAAGTTGCTAATCAGACATAGGTGAGAAACCATGGAAATATTGTGGCCAATGAACAATAACCATAAAAATTGGAGGTAAGAACATAACATCATATGCATCCAATCAAGACTTAGCAACAACAACCATACTCCTTCCATGCATGAGCAATAAGCAATTTTACCACACAAGCCACAAAGATGACATCAGAAACAACACCATCAAGCTACAATATAAAAGTAAGAATATTCAAATAACAAATCTTCTTGATAGTAGCAACGATCGACAATCATATCACACCATTAGCACAAGAGATCAACCCTTTGAAATCACAAAGTCACAACAAATAAATTTGAGGTAATAGAAGCAATATAAAACCAATGACGCAGTGGTGGGTGCAATATATATCACTTCAACAGTCCTCCTCATAGGCATCATATATCAAATCGAACTTGTGGCCATTCTCATAACCATCATAAAGTTCTCCAAAGCAGCAACACATGCATGACACTCTCTCTTTACTAGCAACAAACACAACTTGCTCATATAATGGTAATGACATAACATGAGTTCAACAACCATCAATATGAAAATAAGCAACTGCATACTAACTAATACAATAACTATGAAGAACCATGTTAGTCATGCAACCTCAAACACATAATTCTCAATCTTCAATGGTTCTTGCAATAACCAATCTTAGAAAAATGCACGACATGAGAGACATTACAAACTCCTCAAGACAACCTCTTTTTCTTCTTGTGCTAACATGAACCTTGATGCCATCAATAAACCACTAAAAATTGGAAGCATGTGAGATGCCCCCCTGCACATGCGTCATCTCTAAATAATGTCTTGCAACAACAACTATCAATGCTACAAATCCATGGCAACTACTTGCAACAAAATTCTCATACAATCTTTTCGATATGGAAACACCTCCAATGAACTGCATGCAGCCTATAATGGGGTCATATTCTCCCCCTGAAACCATGCAAGCCTCAGTTTTTAGTGGGAGAGTTTTGCTGCTCCTTTCTCCTTAAATTTTTGTGAGGTTGGGCTTTGAAAAGTGCATTCCTATCCAACTTCTTCACTGATTGTATTTGTATGAAACTCTTCCTTTGATTAGATTGTTTGTAATATATGGGCAACTTGCAATCCTTGGTCTTATGGCCCACATTATCACAAACATAACATCTAATGTGTCTAAGAAATGACGAAAAAGGTTCAAATCTTTAGCTAATTTGGTTTCTACTCCTTGCTCCATAGACCCTATAGTCAACACCTTTATGACCAAAATCATTACATAAGTAAAAATACCCATAAAATATATTTGTATACCTGAAAACTGATGGGACTACTCTTCCTTGACTGACTGCTTGATATTTCTCCTTGTTTGGTTGCTTGTTTTGCTTGAAATGATTTGTCTTTTTGTTACTACAATTGACTGAAATGTGCCCAAACTTCTAACAACAAAAAGACCTTACATTTCTAATATTTTTCTTTAGCACATTCTTTGGCTCTTGATTTTGACGTTGGTTTTCTTCATTTTTGTTGTAAGCTTCTACTTTGGTTTCTTCAACTATTCCCTTATTTTCTCTCTTAATACTAGATCTACTTTCTTCTAGTTATGCTTTTAGATTCTTATAATTGTTGATCCGATCTTTGAGCTGACTACCAATCTCCTCTTCAATTATCCTTGCTTTCTCCAATAGATTTTTCATATCTGAATTTTCTTCTTTGAAGGAACATTCTCTCTCTTCAAGAATATGAATAAGTTTCTTTAGATATTTGTTCTCCATCTTGAGCTCTTCTATTAGCCTTGCTTGAGCTTTGTTTTTGGCTTTAGTGGTCACCGGTCCCTTAAGTTCTTCATCATCATACTCCTGCACTGGAAAGACACCTTCCTCACCTTTTGAGAAGTCAACTTCTACGCACTGATCATAATTCTCTTCAATAAATCCAAAATCATCATCACTTAATTGGTAACAAGAATGTTCATGACTAAAAACACTACCTGCCATACCTTTTACCAGGAGGAGAGGTTCTCTAGGTTTTGCAACACTCTTAACCTATTTGTAGCTCTCCCTTTTCTGAGATTGTTTCCTCTTGTTCTTGGCCATAATCCCATAATCTACCCTCGATTGATCAAGCTCCATTGAGAGAACCCACGTTGATACCAATTGTTGGAAATGTGCTCACCATTGAGAGGGGGGTGAATCAGTGGTGACATTGTTTATCAACTTTTAAATATTTTTCCAATTACTGAATCACAACATACATTAACCCAATAATGTATCAAATCACATAACAAAAACACATGAGATCCATACAAACAACCAAATAAACATGCATAAGAGGAAACACGATATTTTTTGTGGAAAACCCCCTACAAGTCAAAAACCACCCTTGTTGTTGTCGCACTGCTCAAATAATTTTATTATTTGTTAAGAAATTCAATTACATAAAATATACAAATGACTACATTCAGTTTGGAACTCTGATCTTAATCTCATGATTCTATGGACACTCATCTGATCTGCTAGAAGCCACCATAACCAACATGCCTCACCCAACCCCTACTAGACTTATGAAGAAATATGGTCTTTGTACTGAATTTGTGGGAGCCCCCATTCCACTCTTTTATGTAACCCTCGCTTCATTCATTTTCAGACTAGAGTCAATCTGAACTGCTCAACTAGGATAACACAACAACCTCTTGCATTGTAGGATCAAAATCAAACATGAAAATCACACTGATACAATTATGCAAAACTCACTCAATCACTAAAAACCTCATCAATAACAAATATTTCATGCACAAATGATAATCTGATGAAAATACAATGAAAAATAATATAATAAATGATCTACAATCATTCCTTACTCCATATCCTCATTGCTGCATAAAATTATGGTTGAATCACGCTTACGCTGCCATTTACTACTACTATGAATTGTTGTAGATTTTCTACAAAATTCCCTACACAACCTGCACACAATATTCTTCTCTCGCACATATTCTCCTTACTCACTCAACCATCACTTTTCCTCATCAAGATAACCAACCAATAACCTCATGATATCCTCCTATTTGCAACCTTTAGTAGTGGTTAAATCAATAATTACCATTTTGTAGTGGAGCTCTATTCATATGTTGAAAGTGGTCAGGTTCATTTCTCCTTGACTTAATCTAGCCACTAACTTCACTTAATAATGAATATTCTTCTTTTTAACCATCTTCTAGAAGTTAGCTTACACCTACAACAACTAAAAGACAGATTAACACTTCAATATGTGTGAGGAAATTGGAGAAATTTGCAAAGTGTGCAAGGAATCCAGAGTAATTTCTAGTTCAAGCCACAACCACATCCACAGAACTACCAGCTTTCAGCTACAGCCGCATGCACAAGCCTACCAAATTTCGGCTAGAGCCTTCCAACCACACACATGAACCTGTCTCCATGTGGTTGGGGTAGAGGATAGAAAAATGTAGACTTCCTTAACTCAGAACTTGTCCAAATTTTCTCTACTGCCTTACATATCTCTGTAAGATCTCATGGACTCTCTGTAACCACTACAACACTCAACCAAACCACTATCACAACTCCAACTAGGTTGAATTGAATGCCAACCAACCACTGCACTAACACCCGAGACATCAAACTACTCCACAACTTCTCCAACACATGTACAACCTTCAAATCATCAATGATACGCCCTGCAAAGCCATGCAGCTGATGATACTGGCCAAAATCCATCCACACACTCATCTGACATAAGAAATCCCAACAAACACAACTTGGCAATTTCCAATCATTGTCACCTAGGTGTAGAAGCTCCATATATTTCCAAGGCATCCACACACAAACCAAGTACCATCTCCTTCATCTCCTGCAACCAATCACCAAGCCAAGTACTTATACCAATCAAACATGTGCATGCACAAACATCTACAACACCTGTTATGAGAGACTCATGATACTAGGTTGAGATCAATGCCAACCAACAACACACTAATGCTACCATACGGACATCAATGCCAACCAACAACACACCAATGCTACTAGGCTGATATCAATACCAACCAACTATTGAGCCATAATGCCAACATTAACATTACATTTTCTTTTTATTTTCCTACATATGAAGTATACATCTGCATTAATATAATTTGATTGGTCCATTGAAAGCAGATGAGATCCGCACTCTACACGATTAAAATCTCATTGTGCTAAGTGTGGAGCTCCGCACTTCGTATTTGGGCAAAGTATTTGTATCTCCTTCGATTAACACACAAGCTATCTAAATTTGAATAGGCACCTACAACCCATTCACCAATATCAAAGCACTAAAATTAATCGCTTACAAAGCTCCAAGAACAATTCTCGTAAAACTACGATGTTATACATTAATATTATATTCATAAAAGTGTCATGTTTTACCTTTATTCATTGTTTTGATCCACTTTCGTTTACAGTTATTTATAATAACTTAGTGGAAAGATCAGTTCAAGGCCCCTATCGAATAGTTTTTTTTGCCCATAAGCATTCTACATATTATGTTGGTAGTGAGGGACGAGAGCGCATTCTGCAAATTCACAGGATTGGCCCCATTCTCGCTTTCATGCCAAATGGAATGAATCATTACATACATCTAAGTGTGGGTTCGGTCTCAGATCCAAAGAGACCTGTAGCAGCAGATAGGAGATGAAGCTAAAAGAGCATTTAGAACACTCGCCCCGCACTGCTTAAATATCTTTAGTGTGTCCAAGCTTGTTGAAGATCTACCTAATGAAATCAAGAAAGAAAGACTACCCAAGAATTACGTAACCAAACAACAACAGTGGTTTCAAAGCTGATTAAAAATTCGAATAAAACACAGTGCCATATACACAGAGATATTTGTTTTACAACGAATCTATTACAAAGTTTACTACATGAGAGTGAATCTTAAATAATTAAAGCACCATAAGTTGAACTCATAGTAAAAATATCGACAAGACTACGACGATTTTCGCCTGAGCAGTTTCCGCCTCTAATGGTGCCACAAGACCGCGCTGCAGAGAAGAACAAGGAATTTCTAAGTACGACGATGATGTGGACGGGTCATACTTTGGTACAGCATGTTCATGTAATCCTCACAGGGACTACATTGCAGCCAATTGAGATTACTGCCTGTGTCGAGTATTAAAGAGAAATGCTTAGGTGGCGTGCTGATGAAACGTCCATGAAGTACTCACCCGAGCCTAGCGACATGCTAGATCCTAGCGTGGCAATCACCTACGCCGTGCTGCATGGTATACTGGAATTTGAAGTTAAATCCATAGTCGAGTTGTTTGATGCCACGTCGGAGGCCTTGTGTGCCACGCCAGAGTATTTGAGCACCACGGCAGATCCAAACCTTGATTTCGAGACCTTCTGCAATCTTCACTAGTGGAATGCCCTGACACAGGATCGATTCCTGGCACAAGATTCCAATAATGCCTCCTTTTTCTTTTCCTCTCATGTCACTACTCTTTGTGCATGACTTTCACTCTCATCGAGTGTTTTTCTTATGTTTTCACCCCAATTTTTTCTTCCTATTGTGTAATGAATTGATCGAAGCTAGAACCTTGGTTGTTCAAAATGGGCTGCAGGTGGTTCGGGAATCAAATTCTGACAAGATCAGAGTCGCTTTTTCTAAATGGATAATCAATTTTCATTAGAAAATCCCAATAGAGCAAAACTTAGAATGCCCAACACGATATTATTCACCATCTTAATCGTCGACGAACTTGCCTCTTTCATTACAAAACAAAAATAGCAAAAATCGGCTTCTACAAAAGTGGTTTCCTCTTGTGCGCCAGATTTGACAAGTCCAAACATTATAGATTTGAATCTCGCCCACCCAACATAATAATAAAGCCTACTGTGCTTCAGTCCTAATTCAATGAATGCCTTCAAAATTAGCAACTTTTGTAAAACCTCAGAGTCTTGAAAACATCTGGAAATAATGTTGATAACACAAATTCCGAACACAAACAATAAATAAATCTATCCCCAACCTGCATACATTCGGATGCATTCAAATCATGAACACCCACGACAAATATTTGAATTTACCAGTGCGCAATCACACGACAGATTTATTCAGTTTTCTAGCTCTCGATCCACTATGCAAGTCAAAGACGAGCAAACACTGAAGAGAACCTCACAGGTTCGAGTCTCACCAGCCAAGGAAAACAATTCTATATAAAGGAAAATTCATGATTCTAATATCACCCCTCAACCACAAGATATATATATTTAATTATATAGACATACACACTATTTTGCACAATACTACCCATGAAATCACGGCAGACATATAAATACTACACCCACCTCTGTTCGTTGAATTATTTAAAGCTTGACGTTTTAGTGTTTTTGTAGCAATGGTGTACCAAAAGACACCTTCTTAGTAGTAGGTTGTTACCGGCAAAGAAAAACAAGTAGTTTGGTTGTTGTCAGTGGACAGGCAGGAAGAAACAAAGTATTGCAAATGATGAAGACAATATATACACAAAAATAAACTAAAACAAATAGATGAACACATAAACAATGCTTAATGAAGCAAACAAGTCAACACAATTATGGAAAATGCCTCCCTTTATTCATGGCTGGTGGTAGGAAATGAATACAAATAGTAGAATGCTAAACACTTGAAGAAATTTCTTTGAGAAATAGTGCTAAAAAATCCTCAGCAACAAGGTTCTTTTCTTCACTCTCTTTTCAAGCTTCTCCTCTTTATCCAAGAAGTATCAAGACTCTCTCAATGGTGGAATCTTGTCTACACCAAAGTGATGGATTGCTAAGAAGAAATTCTACCACCACAATAGTGCTCTACTTCTTCTACTTCAACAATGAAATGAAGGTTTTCTTTGATAGCAATTTGGTCAACATAACATTGTCTCATATTTTGGTTCTCCCATGGCTTGTTTATATAGAATTTTTTGAATCAATATTCTCTCTGGTTCATGAATGATAATGACTTATGAGTAGTACAAGATGATTCCATTGAGGGTTGTATGTCTTCAGGGTGGCTCGAATTCGGCTGTCCTTTGCTGAGATCTTGTCAGGGAATCGTCTTCCAAGTGTGGGAAGTGGTCCCAAATTTTTGAGTCGGCCATTCCTTCGACCGCGTGGCTATCGAAAAAAATACCACACGTAGCGTGGCAGCTGGCTATCGAAGAAAAAGTCACGCTGACATCAATTTTTAAATACCACATACTTTGGACCTTAGGAGAAATTAATTTTTTAATATTTATAATGTCTTCAGCTAGAAAATCTTCCCTTGTGCATTTTGCTGGATGATCTTGGGTGTCTTTTGTATTGTACAATTATGTGTACAATTTTTTGGTGTTAATAGTTTCCCCCCTAATGTGTGAGGTTAGGAGCAAGCGTATAGCCGAAATACATCATGTTTTCTTCTCTAACCCAGAGTCTGATCAACTTCTGGATAGAGAGAATAACTTGTTTTGGAGGTGAGCAAAGAAACAACCTTAATTAAAGATAAAAGATAACCATTGTTTGAAAAAAGTGCTTATATGAGAAGGCCATGTCCTGTGCTCGTTATGATGACTAGTGATAGTGTATTACATTCAGATAGGAAATATTCCTGTCAAGTCAGCATTGAAATGACTGACATGCTGATAGTTGATGATGATAACTGCTGATGCCCTCAAGGGCGCTTCTGACACATAGATGAAGTTAGGTGTTCCCATGCATCAAGAAAATGTGAAGCACTTCTGGAGTGGGGTGCTCATGAATGCATGGGTATTCGACTATGGGTACCTCCCACGCATGTAAGCACTTCTTAATGAGGTGCTAAGTGATACGTGGGTCTTCGACTAAGTGAGAGAACTGTGATGGTCATGAAGTACGATACCACCTTGACATGAGACAATATGTTGGTATCAAATTTCAGGAGGATCGATGACATCAATGGGAAATAATGATTCCCATTGTGCCACTCGAAGATGTCCCTGAAAAAGGAGGGGGAGCATCCAAGGTACTTCCTTGATCCTGGAAGATTGGTGTTGAAGTCGATGGGAAAGAGGCATCAACTGCCCAAAATGTTGATTCGGGAATCAAGATGTGTAGTGAAACAAAATTTAATAGGGTGGGTCAACGAGACATGATAATGAAAGCTGATGATATTAACATATTTGGATAACTTTCCAAAGGCTGGAGCAATAACCCGAGTGGCGGTAGTCAAAACAATTCTTCTGAGGCTAGTGGCCCTAGAGTCGGTAGGACATATGGGGTAGGTTTAAGTATGTTCTGAGTGGTGTACAGAGGATGAATGAATGTGGATCATGTGCGATATTCGACCAAGGGCAACTAGGGACTGCCACCGGGTAAAAAGCATGAAAATATGGGTGGGAACCATTTTCCTAAAAAAAAGTGTACGCTTGCCAAAAGAATGTAAAGGTGGTTTGGGATGCACATACACGGAGACATGTGCCCCATGAAAACAATGACCTGCATGATGATGGAGGTAAAATGTGTTTGCAAATGGAGGGGGCCCCATTGGCTGGTCTTGTAATTGGGTTGATGAGGCAGATGGAGTGACATAAAAGAGCCTATTCTGTATGGAAGAATGATGGGCCCAATGTAGAACGCGGAAGAGCATTCACCTTTATCTGTTGCAAATGAGTAAGGTGGCCTAGGAGTAAGGTGAGTTAGAAGTAAGTGAAGAAAAGGTGAATGAGACTAATCTTCAAAATATTCAAGTGATGTGGCTCTCGATCCTGAATATATGGTCATGGATTCCCAATAAGATGTGAAGGTCTATAACATGAGGTAGTCCATGAGTGGGGAGACTCTATCGACTGACGTGGACGTTTACCATGTGCAAGGGGAGGTGGTGGTAAACGTGGTTGAGGTGATGGGCCCTATGGTGCATTTCAGAGAAATGATGTCAAGACATGCATTGCTTGGTAGGAAGCCTGTCATGTTTAGTGATGAATGATACCTGCCCTATTGACGACCACCAGGGTGTTGATTATGGGGAGAAGTCATTGATGTACTTGCAAATTCAATGACCAATACCCCAAGTGAAAACATCTTGATAAAAACATTTGTAAGCTAAAAAAAGGGCTAAGTAAGATGAATAAAAAAAACAAGAGAAGGCACACATGAAGTAAAGTTCTGAGTGTGTAGTGGGCCCAAAAAATGAGTTTGGGGTTAAAGTAAAATAGAGGGTACCATGATGAAGATGATGCAGTCCTGATCCTTATGTCTCTCATGGTTTGAAAATGGAGGTCATGAGCTCCTCTATTGGGCTCTGGAAAATGTTAAATAGGGTGATATATAGGGCAAAGTGGGCCCTATACCACCTCATTTGTACTTGCTATATTGGGAGGCCATAACTATTCTTGGAGTTGTTTCTTGCCATTGTAGTTAGCCTAGGAAGCTTGGGGGAGAGACGGGTTAGACCTCATAGCCCGACCTTTGTCCTTTTGGTAGACTAGGCTAGGTAGGTTGTACAGGGGTGCCATGTACGACATTTTTTAGGGTGAAAAATATTGGCCATGCGGACGACTTAGCCTTAATCACGTGGTAGCCGTGTGTTTTTTATGGATACATGTGGCTAAGCCACCAGAAAAGGGCTCACAACCACACTAGTAGTGTAGCTTGATGGCCAAAAGTTGCAACGTCGTTATTTTGGCGACGCTATGGCTCAACCTCTCAATGTCGCGATGTTCGCTCGTTTGTATTGAGTATAGGTGCGCGACAATGCGACTGGTCAGAGAGCAGATGCGCAACCCTTGAGATAGGGTCACTACAGTTTATGTGCTCACTGACACACGTGCCGTGCGTCTGTTGTCTTGTGCGCTTGTGATGGTGAAAAACATGTGGTTTAGAGATTGTTAATTTCGACAGCCTAGGAGGCTGATTTTTTTAATTTTGACACCCTTTATTGCACGGTGTTGTGGCAAGAGTGGGATTGGGAGTCACTTCATGAGCCTGTCACTACAGATGATGCTATGAGCAGGACCTTGGCCCATTGGGAGTTGCTGAAGTTCCTTTAGATCCCCATTTTGGGGTCGCAGGATGCATTCTTGCATTTTCTGATTCAATATTGGGATTCAGATCTTCATCATTAGGCAGTCCGATCTACCAATTACTGCTTTGGTAGATATCTATTTCATGACTGGATTTGTGCCTCGTGGGAGGTATTGTCGTATCCCTTACTAGTTGGGCATGTGGATATTCGTAGCTGGGTAGAGGCAGAGGGCCACTATTGGCCCAACCCGTATGATGAGGGCTACATTCGTGTTTCGACTATCAAGGATCTCGTTGAGCAAGCAATGCTCGCGATGATTGTGCGTTTGGTAGGGTCGTTGTTCCCTCACTAGGTATCGGGGCCCCAAATTGCAATATTGTAGAGGCTGCAGGCGAGGCACTTTTTCGACTGGACTAGGTTTGTATATCGGGGGATGGCATGCCAATTGATAGAGGTTCGACAGGAAGGGGCTCAGAGCTTCTTCTATGCCAACATAGTTTGTAGTATTTTGTATGAGCGGGTTGTGATGCTACGACCTTTTCTAGCGGTGCCACCGGGTCCTACTAGGGACCTGTGGATGCAACGGTGGGCACCAATGATGCCACGGGCTGGTGGCGGTGTTGCAGGTCATTATTGGAATGGCCAGGTGGAGGGTTGGTTCATGTCCAACCCTTAAATGATAATTTAGTACCCATATCGTAGAGTGGATTTCAGGGGTGATCCATATATGGGGCTTCCTGCTGGTGATGCTTGGGGGCCAATAAGTATGTGATTTATGATTTTTGCATATTTGTGCTTTTTTACATGTATATTTATGACGCATATTTATGTAGGATGTTGATACAATGGATGTTTTATTGCAAATGTGAGGCCCAGAGGATGACCATTGGCCTACCTAGTAGGCAATGATCCACAACGTATGGGTGTGTGGTGGGCCCCAGTATTGCAGCAATAATGCTGCAACTCCTGGAACTCCCTTCTTTAATTTTATCAACCCGGTAGTTCGTAACAAACTTGGAAGCGACGGTGTTGTATAGACAAGTACTAGCTCTTGCTGCAACTGTCACTTGGTCAGCTGGCACAAGTCCGCTAGGAGCTTAAGCCAACTTCTATGAGCTCTTAGAAGAAGCTTTTTAACTGATGAATGAAAGCTAACTCAAAGGGGCTAATTTACTTGCAGAAAGAAACTGGAAAGCGGAAAGGAAATGCAAACCCTAGCAAACCCTAATTTTACCAGCTAGCCCTACTGATGCGAAAAAGAGGATGCAAGCTACTGAAAGAGATGCCATTGACTTCTAGGAAGGTAAAATGCATGTGTCTAAGTTATCACTATCTGAAGAAAACATCTTTTTGTATTTTTGAATAAGTTGTCACAATTATCATGCATACAATTTAACTGTTTTTTACTGTGCAGAGGTGGATTGGCGAGAGGAAATGCTTGGAAGAGGTCGGGAAGGTTCAGAGAGGGCCTAAGGGGTCCCTAACACCCTTCCAGAGAGTTTCACAGAGTTTGGCTATCAAGAAACCTCATTCGTGAGCTTCTACAGGAAGTCTGCAGGGGTTCTACAGGATGTTTCAGGAATTTCTACAGGATGTTTAAAAATTGGATTTTGGAGGATGGGTGAGTGAGGGAAGATGCATGAATGGATATGGAGGTAGGATAGGGGTCTGAAGTGGCCCAGGGACTGGTGGATGGAGTGGTGAGAAGGTGTAGATAGCTAAGTTGGCTCAAAGAAGGCTGAAACAATGATGTACAAAAACTAGGGTTATGTGAGCAAATGTGGCAAACGTGAGGTAAGGATTCTAAGTAGAGGGTGGAGTGGATGGTGCTGATGGAGAATAAGTAGATGAAGGAGTGGTACAGGTGCTCTGCAAGTCGTTTTTCCAATCTGAACCAACAAAGACTTGTAAATTCAAAGACCTAGTTACGTTGACCTAATTTGCTAGCTGTCAGTAAAGAGAATGAACAGAAGTGTGACCTGCAATGAAACCATGTATTTTAACTCATGCAACTAAGCAAACGAAAGTCTGAACTTGTAACCAACTTCTACACATGAAGATCAAACACTAGTGATTGCATGGCAAAGCAAAATCAGTGTTTTTGTGGGCAGCAAAGTCATCCTAGTCACAACTCCTGATCCCACTGAGGGAGAGGTGAAACCACAGATGTTTGTTGGCCCTTTTCTTGAAGCTTTTTCTGTTAACAACCTATCAACTAAATCTGAGCATGAAAAGCTATTTTACTCATCAAAAACAACCTAAATAATAAAACAAGGTTTAAATCTAAATAATAGATTTTATTCTAAGAATGGAGCAAAGACACATGAAAGTAAACAAAGGAGGTACTGGGCGCTTGATATGGGCCCAACCCCAAGAGCTACAGCCTCCTAAGAGAGATTTAGAGCTGGTGCAAAGCTAGATTCATCTTTATTGATAAAAAGAAATGTTACATTCCAAAAACTATCCACAAGGAGAACTTGAAAATGTGCTGAAAGCAAAGCTAATCTACTGCCTAAAAATCGAACTACAAAATGAATACAAAATGAATACAAAATGACTATAAAGTGACTAACTCAAATGAGGCCCTAAGCTCTCTTATTTATACAAATTGAGGACCCCAACAGTCCTCCTAAACTTTAGGGACTCGACTGCCCAAAACTTGCAGTTAACAGCAGTCCTACTTGACTTGCTTGGCTGCCCTTGTGATAATTGATTTGGTGGCCCTTGAACTCCGAGCTGATGGTGGAGAATTCGAGGTAAGGGCCCATAAATGAAGGGGACACCTTCCTACAAATCCTCTCCCTTGTTCTCCTACGAATTTGGCTGCCAAGTGCTCATTAAAACCTTCAATTTTGTCTCCAAATTGACCAAAAAGGCTACACAAAGCACACATTAGACTTGTTGGCATAATGACTAACCCAATTCACTCTATTAGCATAAATATAATAAAAAACATGCAATAAACTAATGAGAATGGTGGATTAAGTCAAATTAGGAGGTTGAATGAGCCCATATAATTATCCATTTTTGGGGCTCATCAGTGTGATCAGCTTGCCTATTGTACCGCAACGACGGAGGGATGATGAGGAGCGAGCAAGACCTGAGAGGCCAACACAATACTACAAGTTCGAGATTGGTGGTCTTTTCGGAGAGGGGTCCAACTCCTCCAACTCTAATGAGATGAAAGGATTGAGAGAGCTTACCGAGGTGGCTGCGACACGATCAATGACGTTAGAGGCGCAGTTGTGGGACTATGTGGATGCATGGGATCACACAACCACCTTGGCAAGGGGGATGCCTGAGGAAGGGTGGGATGGATTAGGAGAGGTGGTGATGGAGATGGTGATGGCATGTGACAGGGCACTACAACCGAATCTTCAGTGCCTTGCGATGACAGTGGATACGACTCGTCCCATTCTAGATCCAGATGAGGCAGTGGGTCCTCAGGTGAGAGGTGTAGGGGCACAACCCTAGATAGACCTTTTATGCATGTACTAGGGCAAGCACCCATTATGAGGATGCTCCCCACTTTTGATGACCTATTTAGCTTGGCCTTGAGCCAACAAATGTATATTCATTTTTTGTACTCACACACACATACACATATATATATGAGATGTGATTTTTTGCGGCTATGATGATGTGCCTTTGATGATATGCTTATATACATGTGATGTATTTCTGCATTTATCTGATGGATATTCTATTGATGCTTTATGTTTATGGAGGGAAATATATATATGATACATGCCAGTCTAAGATTTGATTAGCTATGCGTTCAACTATATGATTTTGATTTCTTGGTATATGCGTAAATGTGATATGATCAAAACTTCGGGCTAACCTTTGTGCATGCATATATTTTCGAAAGAGGTATGGATCGTGAACCTGGAAGGCTCTATTCAATTGTGATACGACAAGATGGGAACCAAGGAATAATTTATTATCCTACTTAGATTTCTTTAGGGACATTTGTTTGTATGGTTGTAGCTGTAGAAATACCCAGTCACCTACATCAAAACTTCTTTCGTTGCGATGCCGATTTGCCTATTGTTTCATTCTATTCTGTGCCAAAGTGAGGTTATCCTTTAGGAGTTGGAGAACTTGTTGTTGATGCTCGATGTGATCTTCCACTGCTTGACCCTTACAATTTTCTCTTAAATATGATGTGATGGATGGTGGATGACAACCATAAAGTGCCATAAATGGGGTCATTTTTGCTGCAGTATGGAAGGAAGTGTTATACTGCCAGTCAGCTAGAGGCAACCATTTGACCCATTGTGTCTGTTTATCAGATACAAAGCAACGAAGATATCTTTCCAAACATTTGTTCACTATCTCAGTTTGCCCATCATATTGAGGATGATACGATGAACTATGAGAAAACTGAGTACCCAGACAATAAAATAATTTTATCCAAAAATTTCTAGTGAAAGTGGGATCTCTGTCGCTTACAATAATCTTTGGGTTTCCATGTAGCTTTTGAATTGTTTCCATAAATGAAGTAGCAACTGTACTAGCTTTAAAGGGATGAGATAATGCACAAAAGTGTGCATACTTGGTAAGCCTATCAATTACCACCATGATGACACACTTTCCTTTAGACTTGGGTAGACCTGTGATAAAATCCATTGAAACCTCCTCCCAATGTTGACTTGGAATGGATACAGGTTGTAATAGACCCGGGGTCTTAATTATTTCAACTTTATTTTTCTGGAAAACCAAACATTCTGCCACAAACTTTTGAATATAAGATTTAAGGCCATCCCAAAAAAAATCCTTCTTAACCCTGTGGTAAGTTTTTAAAAGTCTTGAGTGCCCTCCTAAGGGAGAGGTGTGCAATTCCATAAGAATCTTTTGTTTGAGTTGGGAATTATTACAGAGGTGTAAGCAATCTTTGTACCATAATGAATCCTTTTTCCAACTAAATGTATCAGATGTATCTTAGCTTCTGTTACTTTTTGTGAGAGTGAAATTTGTTGCACTTTGTCTTGTAATTTTGATATATCATGTTGCATTTCTTCCTCTTCTTCATGAGTCATGTTAGAAATTTCAGGTTGCTTAATAGGTGTTTCCATTTCCTTTCTTCGGGGCATCAAATAATGATAATTATGCTTCACTATTTCCTTTGAATTCCTTCAAAATAATTTTTCAAACCAAACTTATGCAAAATTTTAAAAAGGATACACACTTTTTTTGGTTGTATAGGAGCTCGATATTGAATCGGTTGTATCTCTATAATTGCGGATCTCCAAGGTCAAAAATTTATTCCTGTGGTAGCCCTCTGCATCCTCGTTCCAACCCCACAAGTATGATCAAGATTGGATTCTCCAAGAAAGAGTTATTCCAAATCTCCCATGATGACCTAATTATAGACTAGTTCAGTAGAGCGAACTTGTACGAAGTGCCACGTGTCACTGTTTCAACCTTTAGACTTGAAAATGATACACAGAAAACTACAGTCTGTCCTATTTCTGTACCTTTTTATGAAATTTCAATCTGATGCTCAGAGAGAAAGTTATGACGATTTTCCCCAGGTCACCTGTTTGAGATATAATTCGAGAGCTTGCAAAACCCTAACTTCCTTACATCATATCTCTAAAAATATAGTGAGACAAGATCTGAAATTCATTTCTGAGGTTCATCAAGATTTTGGCTCAAATGGATTTTAATTTTAGCTTCTGAAAGTCATAGAAAAAAAGTTATAGAGAAAATTCCACGATGACCTGTTTGAAGCAGCAAAACCCTAAAATCCAAAGCTCTGATACCAATTGTTATGAAACCAGCTCACAAAAAGATAGACATGATAGAGAAATGACTTCAAAATCAGCCTCTTCGAGGGGGAGACCTACTTTACATTATACAAATGAACAATTCTTGGATGATACAAATGACAAGACCTCCTTTCTATATATAGGAGTCTAAGGGGTCACAATATAGTCAAGCTGACATAACAATAATAATGTAAGGGCACAACAATAACAATAGTGGGGTTCTATGGGGCACAATAATAACAATATGGGGATAAGGTGGGCTCAACATGGGCACAACATGGGCACAAAAATAACAATAAAGGGCTACAATGATAATAATAATAAGAGAATGCACTAGTATTATAGGGGCCTAACAGAGGCCAACACAATGACACAAGTTCAAGATTAGTGGTTTTTTTGGAGAGGGGTCCAGCTCCTTTGCCTATGATGAGATGAGAGGATTGTGAGAGATTGCCGAGGCGATTATGGCACAATCAATGACGTTAGAGGCGTAGTTTAGGGACTATGTGGACGCATGGGATCGCACAACCACCTTGGCAAGGGGGATGCCTAAGGAAGGGTGGGATGGATTGGGAGAGGTGGTGATGGATACGGTGATGGCACGTGATAGGGCACTACAATTGAATCTTCGGGGCCTTGCAATGGCAGTGGCTACGACTTGTCCTATTCTAGATCCAAATGAGGCAGTGGGTCCTCAGGCGAGAGGTGCAGGGGCACAACCCTAGATAGACCTTTTATGCATGTACTAGGGCAAGCACCCATTATGAGGATGATCTCGACTTTTGATGACCTATTTAGCTTGGCCTTGGGCCAACATATGTATATTCATTTTTTGTACTCATATACTCACACACAGGTACATATATACATATATATATATATATATATATATATATATATATATATTAGATGTGATTTTCTGCGGCTATGATGATGTGTCTTTGATGATATGCTTCTATACATGTGATATATTTCTGCATTTATCTGATGGATATTCTATTGATGCTTTATGTTTCTGGAAGGAAATATATATGTGATACATGCCAGTCTAAGATTTGATTAGCTATGCAGTCAAGTATATAATTTTGATTTCTTGGTATATGTATAAATATGATATGATCAAAATTTCGGGCTAACCTTTGCGCATGCAGATATTTTCAAAAGAGGCATGGATAGTGAACCTTGAAGGCTCTATTCAATTGTGATACGACAAGATGGGAATCAAGGAATACATGTAGGTGATTGCTACCTAGATGGGAGGCATCGACCAAGAGGCCTATGATGGCGTCGTACTCATCTTGATGGTTGGTTGCAGACCCTATACATAGTCCATTGGTGAGACATGGTGTGTGGCCGAGAAAGTATATGGACCAAGTTGTTGCAGCAAGGTTTTGCGACCATCGAGAAGCACCATTAGTGAAACCGTGGTGATAGGTTGGTGGATGATCCATGTGTGACACATGATGAAAGAAGGAT
This sequence comes from Pinus tabuliformis, assembly GCA_031772625.1. NCBI lineage: Eukaryota > Viridiplantae > Streptophyta > Pinopsida > Pinales > Pinaceae > Pinus > Pinus tabuliformis. The sequence goes on from CM062816.1 coordinate 1,028,782,915, forward strand.
TTTTGAGTGAATCCATGATGAATTGGTCATCATTAAAATAAGTCAGGGTACATAAATTATCATATTAGGGCTAACTGCAATGCTATGGATGAAAATTTATAAGATAAACCCCGTTGACGGGATCTTTGAGGAAATTCCCATTGGGCTTTGCTAATATGTATTCCCCCTCGAGGAGGCAATGCTTGACAATGTAAGGGCCTTTCCATAATGTCTCGAATTTCCCTGGTCCCAACGCTTCTTTTGAGACATTGTAACGAAGGAATAATTCCCCCTTGATAAAGGACTCGGGGGTGACATTGCGGTTAAAGGTGGCTTTCGTCATCTTTTTTTGTGCTTCGTCATGCTGGAGAGGTTCTCATTGACTCTCATCTACATGTTCTAGCTGGACCAACCTTTGCTCTAAAGATGACATGTCAGTGAGAATTTCGATGGCTAAGTGCAAGGTATGGATCTCACACTCGATGGGGAGGACTGCTTCAACCCCATAGACTAATTGGAAAGGCATGAAACCTGTGGATGCTTTGACCGCCATGCGGTACACCCATAGGGATGAAAACACCATGTGGTGCCAGTTTTGTTTGTGGTTGTTCACCATACGTTTGAGGACTTTGTTGACAACTTCTACCTAACCATTGGATTGGGGGTAGTATGGGGAAGCGAACTCATGAGAGAAACCAAGGTGTCCTGAAATATTTCATTTTCGAAATGTTTTCCCCGATTGGATACCAATTCCTCGGGAACATCGAACTATGTTATCACATGGTTAAAGAAAAACCGTGCAATGATTTTTGCGATGTTATTGTATGTGGGTATGGCCTCTACCCATTTGGTGAAATAGTATATGACAACCACATTGTACTTGTGGTTACCAAATGATAGGGGGTCACAGGTCATGAAGTCTATGCCCCATTTGCCGAAGGGGTCGACGACGATGACCAGGTGTAGGAGAGATGGTGGGGCTCATTCCTTATAAGCATATCTTTGACACCACTCACATATCTTGACTTCTTGAATATAATAATGGAAAATGGTGGGCCATAAATAACCATCACAAAGTACTTTTTGAGTGGTGGTCATCCCTGAGAGGTGGCCACCACAATTTCCACTACATCAATCATTTAAGACCTGCTAGACTTGTTCGTGAGTAAAGCATCAACGAAGTATGGTGTCGATGCCTTTTCGATAGAGAACATCACCTAGAAGAAGGTACCGGGGGGCCTGGTGGCATATGCGCTTTTGGTCGTCACGAGTAAGATGAGGTTTGAACTTCTGAGTTCGTAAAAAGAGGATGATGTCTCCGTACCAAGGGTCATCCATTGATACTAAGAACAAATGTTCATCGTGGAATGAATCATTAACGAGGGATCCTTGGGTCTCTATTGGGAGATCAATGATGAACTTGGTGAGGATAATGGCCTTATTTCTCTTGGGGGAGGCAAATTGAAGATCAAATTCTTGCAAAATACCAACCCATCGAGCATATTTGTGGTTCATCATACAACGAATTAGAAAGTATCGGATAGGGTTGATATTTATTATTATGGTGGTGGTTCGTAAGATAATGTAATGTTGAAGCTTCTATAATGAGTGGACGAGGGCTAAGGCTATTTTTTCGTCTAACTCATACTTCAATGTAGGTCCAGAGAAGTTCTTGTTGACGTAGTAGATTATGTGCTCTCTATTACCAGTTCCTTCTTGGACTAGCACCCCAACAATGGCTACTTTAGATGCTGAGAGGTACAGGGCATGGTCCTTCTTATGGTTAGGAGGGCTAATTAAAGGTGCTTGAGACAATGCGTCTTTTAGGGCTTCAAAAGGTCCCAATGGAAAGGGATGTGTTGATGAAGCAAGTGAAAGAAGCCTTGTGCACAGGTGGCATAGTAAGGAATAAAGCAGCGTAAGAAGTTGGCCTTACCTTGTAAGCTGTGGAGTTGCTTTAAAGTTTTTGGAGGTGGAATTTCCCTAATGGATTGGACTTTGAGAGGGTCGACTCTAATACCTTGTTGGGACACTATGAATCCTAGCAGTCATCCTGCATTAACGCAAAAGACACACTTGAGAGTGTTCAAGCATAGTTTATATTGTCGACTTCATTGAAATACTAGGCGCAGGTCCTCCAAATGGCCATCACACTTTTTGGATCATACAGTAAGGTCATCCAAATAGGCGAGAATGAGATGAGCCAGATAATGGAATAATTCATGGCTCGCTGGAAGGTGGACCCAACATTTTTAATGTCAAAGGGCATTAATCAATAGGAACATGTGCCCCATGGGGTTGTGAAGACTATTTTATATTGATCAATGTGGAAAATCTGAATTAAATTATACCCAGAGAACCATTCCATGAAGGATAGGGCCTCATGTCCTGCACAAGCGTCGATAACTTGATCGATGAAAAGCGTAGGGTAATAGTATTTAGGACATGCTTTGTTCAAATCTCGAAAATCAGTACAAATTCGTGTAGTGCTCTATTTTTTCATGACAGGTATAGGGTTAGAAACCCAAGATATGTAAGCGATAGGATAGATGAAACCAACTTTGCAAAGTTTCTCAATTTCCTGCTTGATCGCTTATGCCTTAGAGGGATGTAATTGACGTTGTTTCTACCTAATGAGATGGGTGTCAGGCCAAGTTTCAATACGTTGTTGCGCAATAGTGGAACTGATGCCTGGCATTTCAGAGTAAGCCCATGCAAAGATATCCCTATATTCTTGGAATAGGGTAGTGTATGAGGCCACCTCGTTCTGGGAGCAAGCTGCCCCCAATAAGATCTCTTCAACTATGCCAGGTTTATTTGAAATGTTGACCTTGATGGTAGGTGAAATATTTGCCATGTTCCCTTCCTCAAAAGCATCTGGTGTCAGGATGGGATTCTTAAACCAATCTACCTCTCTTGGAGGCAAGAAGCCTTTTGATTCTACAACACAAATATCAAGGCTAGGTGCGTCATTAGGTACAAATGCTTTTTCAGGTAGAAAGTATGAGCGATGATGCATGTCATACCATGAAAGTTACAGTTCTGTCATGGCTTCTAGAATATCTTCATATGAATGAAAAATATTACCTAGCATTGAATTAGGCTGTGCTAGGCCTTGCGGTTGGGGTTCAGACGTAGTTGTGCTGGTCATCAAGTAAGAATAAGATTCAGTGGTTGATGTCGTAGAACCTAGTGAAGTTGACACTATACAGAAAAGATGGGGATGTACCGATGAAGGTTCCACCGATGTTGTGGGTTTAGCAACATCGACACCAAAAGATGATGAGTAGACAACATGAATCACAGTTCCTACGAACGAGGAAATAAATTGTATGCGATGTTGCGTGTCGTCAACAATAGGTGGTCGTAGAATTTCCATAATGGCGAGTTGATAATAAGAGGGAGGAAGTTCTTATACCCTGGGTGGTGTCCGAGGGCAAAGTTTTCTTCCTCTTGAGGAGTTTGTCGTTGAATCCTAAGTTTTCGAAATGTTTGTAACATATGACATGTCTTAGCATTATGAGAGGTATTGGTACATATACTGCACACAAGACTAATACTAACACTAAAAAAATGGTGTGAGCGTAAATATCATCCATAGTGTGAGATGATGACGCTTGGTTGGGGTCATGAGGTGGGGCAATCCTAGGTGTCGACAACCTTTGGATATTAGTATCAACATGAGGTGACTTCCTATTGTGGGTGGATCTCAATGTTGCTCTTGCTGCACTAAAACATGGAAGGTACTGACAATTCCGCGTATGCTGTGTTTGAGATGAGACGTGACAATAACAACATGTGAGTTTCTCTTGGTTTGAGATATGGATTTGTGGGATGTGCACTAATAAGTGATAGATATCTCTTATCTTGCCCAATTCCCGACATTGATTTACCAGGTGGTTGGGTATATCGCATAGGGCACATGTGAGGGGTGATATTTTTTTCGAGGCGGCCTTAGATCATTTGGTCTTCTTTCTTGATCTAGACCGATGATAGTGAGAGGAGATTTGCTAATGGGAGCCTGGCTGAACTACTAGTGGCATTTTCCCCTCAAACACACATAATATGGACCTAGATGCTTCATTCCCTTGTGGTTTGGTGTGATATGATGGTTCGGTATTTGATCCGACTAAATCCGAATTCTCAACGATGAATCGTCGCATGAATCCCAACATAGAGCGAAATTGGGAAATATGGTAGAAGTGTCACATGTGATGATTTCCTGCAGAAATCTGACAAGTGTGACATATGTGCCTAGGTCTGCTACTTTGGGTAAGGCAAGTAACTTAATATAATCAGTTGAATGCTCGTAATTCAAGACATTGGTTTATCAAATGATCTGGTTCATCGTATAAAGCGCACGTGGATGTTGGGATCTCACTAATCCTGGTTGCCTCCGAACATGGAAGGGGTTTGAGGGACCATAAGAGGGATAGGAGCAAGAAGCTTCTTCCCTCATGACATAAAAATGGTTTTAGACCCATCCTTCACTAGTACTAATGGGGTATTGTTTTGGGTGAGTGATGAGCCTCATAATTGAGTAATTATATGGGCCTTGATTGACCTTAATTCACCTCCTAGCTTAGTCAAACCAACTATTCTCAAAACTTATTGCATACTTTTGATTATATTTTGTTTATGAGATGAGTAGAGTTGGATATTTTGCTTTATGGTCTAATGCGCATATAATGCAGGAATAAAGGATAAAAGCAAGGAAAATGCAAGGATAAAAAGACAAAAGCAATGAACTATGGTAAAATACCTTGGTAAAAACTCGAATGGGACAAGGGAGAGGAATTACAAGAGCTAAATCCTCCTCATTTACTGCCCCTCCATTTGAATATCCCTCCATCAGCTGAAAGTACAAAAAACCAAGCAAGTGAAAGTATGAGTTTATCTTGTGTTGGGAGCCATGTCTCCCTACTAGAAGGCGGTCGAGCTAGTGAAAGGGAAAGCACAAATTTATCATTGAATTGGGAGCTGTGCCTCCGTAATTTTGAGGAAGTCATCAGAGACTTCAAATGTATAAGTAGGGAGGCTTAGGACCTCAGTTTTTTTAGTCAGTCAGTTAGCAAGCATTAGAAGTATTCAAACTTTTTACTCTACTTTGTGTCCAAGTGCAAACTTGTAACAATTTTGATGTAATACAATGTTCTTTCATAAGGAAGATGAGTTTTGTTTTGAGCCAGCACTGAGTTAACTCAGAGGGCTAAAGCTCTTGCATTAGGGCTTGACCCTAGCAGCCAAAGCTCCTCTTTATTGTATTGTTAAGTAGCATATTTTCCTGTTTTCTGTTCATCTGCTTAAGTAGTTCATTTCCATTCCACAAGTTTATTGTTTAACTGTTCATCTGCTTAAATAGTTGCAGTCTCATTACAGTAGTGCAGGGTATATCATTTATGATTTCATTTAGTTAGCAGGTTAGTAAAGAAAATATCCATAAGGTTGTCCACATGTGTCTTGGCCTCACCTCCTCCCTCTAGGACTATGACGTGAGGAAGAAACCCTGCAGCAACCCCAAAAACATAGAGTTTCAGTTTTGCATGCATTTTGTCGTTTAACGCAGTCACTGGTTCATTACATTGTTACTTGGTTCATTTCATGATCATCTGCTCCTTCGCTCTCTTTCCTTCATTCGATCTCCCTCACGTCCCTTTCATTCTCCTTCAGCATGAAAAGCTGAGCATAAGCTGTTAATCCACGTTCAAACGGTTTTTACCCGTAGATCACCTTGCACAACAAAACTACCCAATCACTGCACGAATTCACTTTTAGCGTTTGACTTCATGCACTTTCAATCCCAACCATAAATCTGCCTTGTTAGATCCGACGGCTATCGCGCACCCGCTCACCAACCAGCGTGGTCAAACTCCACCGTTGATTTGCCTCGCCAGATCCGACGGCTATCGCGCCATATCACGTGGATTTCTGTCCAATCGTTATCCACCCAAGGGCATGTGAAATGGGTGGTTTCCCCATCAATCGTGTGAAATTTGAGAAAACTTCTTATAGCTTTGAAGGCACATGAAATACTGCTTAGCACCCTCTAAACCCGCTCCCTCATTTCTGCACATTCCTTTAAGCGCTCCAATCTCCACCATCGATCTGTCTCCTGATCTGACGGCCATCACATCACCCGATACCATTTCCGAACGTTTCTTTTTCCTGAGATCTAATCTCCGCCGTCCATCTCCGGTTATTACCATTCTTTCATCTATTCACTCAATCGCCCACGATATAATCTCCATCGTTCATCCTGTAGTTAACCCTGTTCGCCCATCTACCTACGTACCCTCCTGTGATCCGTTCTTAGCCGTTCATTTGCCTTTCACCCACCTAATCTAATGGTTCTCGGGCGTTGTTGCTCCCTCACATCCTCTTCTCACCAATTTGACCTCCTATTGCTTCTTCTGCTTAGACACAGACTTAACTTAGTTTCCATTGTTTACCCCTTAGTCTAGTTTTGATGCTTTACTTCTGCTACTTAGATAATTAGCATTAAATTAATGATTGATCTAGTAATTTTGCTTAGTATAGTTGTTTAATTGGTTAGCTAGGGTCTAGTGTGAGTTTAGCATTACATGATTGCTTTCTTCATTTATGCAGTAGAATAACTCTCCCCTAGAATAGGTTTGCTCTCTTTCCATCAAAATCAAGCTTCTTCTGACCCTATAGAAGTCTGGCTTGGAACCCCTGGGGTATCTTTCCAGATAAGCAGTGACAATAGACAATATCTCCACTTCTACTTATGTATTTAGCACAGTCACCTCCAAGTTTGTACGAACCCCGGGTTGATAAGTAAAGCTGGTAGCCCTGGGAGTTGCAACATTCTTGCTGTAATACCTAGGCTCATCACTTTTTGGCGCTGTTGCTGGGGAGGTGTCAGAGTAGGAGTGATTATTGCTCCTTCTTCTATTTCTAGTCTCTAACTTTCTTTTCTTCTACTTCTAGTCTTCAATTTTCTTCCATTAGTTTATTTCTGCAAAAGTAATCTAGTTTCTTTCTTTCATTTGTCATTTATCTTCTTTCCTTTCCATTTTGCAAGTAGAATTTCAATTCAACAAGTAGTTTCCTTCTTATTAGTAGTTTTTCATTCAATTAAGCAATTTCATTCTGCAAGTAGTTTTCTTTCTGTCAATAGTCTTTCATTCAACAATTTCAATTCAGCAGGTAGTTTCCTTTTTGTTAGTGGTTTTCATTCAATCAACAATTTCCTTTCTGCAGAGTACTTTCTAGCTTTAAAGAAAAATCTTACAAAAAACCAAAAACATTTCCTTTCATGCCTTGTAGGAATAGGGATAATTTAGGAAAATTCTTGCCAAATACCCCCACTACATCCAATAGTCAACCTTCTCTCTTCTTCGGTGACTGTGAATTGGAAGAACCTTTAGGTGAGCAACTTGACATATTTGAAGAACCTATAGGGGAAGAAGAAGAGGAAGAACCCATTCCTACTGAACCAATGGCTGAAAACCAAGATGACAGAGGAAATAGAGAGAGAATTGAGAGTGCCTTCCCCATTAGGGAAACCAATGGGGACACTAAAATGAAGAATATAAGCCCCTCTGCTCTACCTCATTTCCATGGCTTGACCACAGAGGACCCTAACACTTTCCTGTTCGAGTTTGCTATTATATGCTGAACCTATGACTATACAGAGGATGAGAAAAAGTTAAAACTATTTCCATCTACCCTCAAGGATGCAATGTTTACCTGGATATAGCATCATAACCTGGGCTCAAATGCAGCAGGCCTTTAACAACAAATATAGGGACTATTGTAGGTCAAAAGACACTAAAAAAGAGATTTTTAGGATGACCATAGGCCAGGATGAACCTTTAGAAGACTATGAAGAAAGATTCCAGCTCAGTTACAAAAGGGCCAGGTGCACACTTTACCTTGAGTCACTGAAGCGGGTCCTGCTTAGAGGAGTAAGGGAGGATATCCTAGATACCTTGTATTTTTTAGCAAGAGGAGATATCTACCAACTACCCTATGAGGATATCAAGACTGTCTTTAGAAACCATTATAGGGCAACCAGGAAAAAGGGTAGGAGTAGTCAACCTATGGCCAGTACATCATCTTCCAACTCATCCATCAAGGGTGAAATTGGAAATATGTTGGAGGACTTCAAAAGTGAGATGCTGCAAACCCTTTCCTTGCAATTGGATTCCATGAATATCAAAAGGAAGCAAGAGGAAGTAGAGAGAGACTTGGCCATCTTTTGTCCTAGATGCACCAGGAGGCATCCTAGGAATGAATGCCCATTGAATTGTATTGAGATTTGCTCAGTCTGTGAAGAAAACCACTCCACAGACAAGTGCCCTTCTTTACCTGGACTCAAAGCTGTATATCAAGGAGCTGAAGGGGTCACTAAGTAGCTTTGCTACATCAACCAAAGGAGACCTCTTGGGCCTAGACCATACCAGCAGGGTATGCAAGGATCATCCCATGCATATTACAGACCCAACCAAACCACAACTATACCTTCTTGGGGACCCCCTGCTCAACCTTCCTGGTCTACACCCCCTCCTTGGTCCTATGCACCTTAGTATCATTCCCAGCCAGCCAGCCAGTCATTCCAACCTTACATTCAGCCACAACACCAGTGGAATACATTGATTAAGAAGAAGTGCTTTAAGCATCTAGGAAGAAGAAAAAGGGATGCCCCTACTATTAATGTTAATGGGCAGTTATTTGACTTAATGCTGGGGCAGGTAATATGTCCAAAATACTTAGACCCTGGAAGCCCTGTAGTTGATGTGAAAATCAATGGCACCATTGTCCCACACACTCTGATTGATCTTGGGGCTTCCATTAATGTGATGACCAAGGACACCATACTCAAGCTTAACCTCCAAGGGTCATTAAGGAAGTCCACAACAGTGTTGTAGCTTGCAGACCATTCCACAGTCACCCCTGAGGGAATTGTGGAGGATGTGATGGTATCCATTGATTCCTGGGAGTACCTCGCAGATTTCCTAGTTCTCCAGCCTAAGGCTAAGCTTACTGGGTACCCTCTCATCCTTGGGAGGCCATGGTTGGCCACAACTGATGCCTACATTAGCTGCAGAGCTGGGAATATGACCATCAAGAATGGGCATATGTCCAAACAGTTAGTTTTATACCCTACTGCTCAACCCTCCCTAGAACATGGTTTTCCCTTATGGTTGGAGGAGGAGGAATAAGATGAGCTTTATTCTGCTCAACTATATGCTTTGGAAGTAATCATAGGAGGAGGACAACAAGAGGAGGATGACTTAATTGAACACCTGCTCCAAAGTCCAACTCCTAGTTCATTACCCTTAGAAGAAGAAGGAAAGGAAACACTGAACAATCATCAAATTGACTTATTCTTGGCTGAGTCCAACCCACTCTGAGTCAAAACCATAGAATTTGGCCCAGAGAAAACCTTGAAGATTAATCCATCTCTTTCTACTTTAGAAGAGGAAAAACTATGAAAATTGTTGAAAGAGAACCTAGAAGCCTTCGCTTGGAGCTATAAGGAAATGAAGGGAGTACACCCCTCAGTGTGTACTCACCACATATACATCAAGGAAGGTTGCAAGCTAGTCAAGCAACCACAAAGGAGAATGAATCTAGCCCTTAAATACATCGTCAAAGAAGAACTACAAAAATTGTTGGATGCAGGGTTCATTTACCCTATCTCTGACAGTGAGTGGGTCTCTCCTTTAGTGTTAGTTCCTAAGAAGAATGGTAAGTGGAGGATTGTGTTGATTATAGGGAGTTGAACAAAGCCACAAAGTAGGATCATTTTCCCCTACCCTTCATTGACCAAGTGCTAGATGGCCTGGCAGGGAAGAAGTTCTTTTCTTTCCTAGATGGATTCAGTGGGTACAACCAAATCCAAATCTGCCTAGAAGACTAGGATAAAATCACATTCACTTGTCCTTGGGGTACTTTTTCCTATAGGGTCCTTCCTTTTGGCTTGCCACTTTCCAGAGAGCAGTCTTGAGTATTTTTGCTGAACTAGTGCATGACGCTGTGGAAATCTATATGGATGATTTTACACCTTATGGCTGTGATTTCCAAGAAGCCCTGACTAACCTAGGCAAAGTATTACACAAATGCGTTGAAATGAACCTGTCTCTTAGTCCAGAAAAATGTGAATTCTTAATGACTGAAGGGACTGTGCTAGGTCATTCCATATCTTAGCAAGGATTGTAGGTGGACCCAAACAAAATAGCCATCATCCAAAGGGTCCCACCTCCACTAAAGTAGAGAGATGTCAGGAGTTTCTGGGGGTTAGCTGGATACTACAAAAGGTTCATAAAGGACTTCAACAAGTTAGCCTCTCCTTTGTTTGGATTGTTGGCCAAAGATTCTGAATTTATATGGTCAAAGAGTTGCCAAGAGGCCCTAGACATTCTAAAGGATAAATTAACCACTGCACCAATCCTTACAGGCCCAAACTGGGCCCTCCCTTTTCATATCCATGCTGATGCCTCACATAAAGACATAGGAGCAGCCTTAGTTCAGGTAGAGGAGAAATTGCTTTATGCCATCTATTTTACAAGTAAAAACCTGTCAAAGGCTGAGTTAAATTATACTGTGACCAAAAAAGAACTCTTGGCTGTTATGCATTCATTGAACAAGTTTAGGCATTACATTACAGGCTATCAAACATTTGTGCATACTGATCATGCTGCAATTAAATATTTAATGAACAAACCAGATTTAAATGCTAGAATAATAAGATGGTTACTTTTATTGCAATAGTTTGATCTAACTATTGTTGATAAGCCTGGTAAGGAGAATGTTGTTGCTGACTTTCTATCTAGGATGAATCTTCCTGCAGGTGAAGAAGGAATGGTGGATGATCAGTTACCAGACGAGCATTTGTTTGCTATTTCAGTGCTCTCCCCATGGTTTGCTGATATAGCAAACTATTTGGTATCAGTACAATTCCCACCAAACCTACCCTCCAGAGAAAAGAGCAAGACAATCAGGAAAAGTGCCTCCTTCACCTGGATTGGGGGAAATCTGTTCATACTTGGCCCAAATCAAATCTTGAGAAGATGTGTAAGGGAAGAGGAAGTATTTGACATCCTTCTGACCTGTCATGATGGGCCTTGTGGAGGTCATTTCGCAGCAAAAATGACAACATTCAAAGTGTTGCAAGCAGGCTATTATTGGCCTACTCTTCATCATGATGTGAGGAAGTACATTAGTCAGTGTGATCGGTGCTAGAGGATGGGAAAGCCTACTCCAAGAGATGAAATGCCCCTACAACCTCAAGTGACTTTCGAGCCATTTGACAAGTGGGGCATGGACTTCATTGGGCCTATCAATCCTCCTTCAAAGCAAAAACAACACATTATTGTGTGCACTGATTACTTGACTAAGTGGGCTGAAACCAAGGCAATTAAGGCAACAACAGAAGAAAAGGTGGCTGAGTTCCTAAGGGAGAATATATTCTACAAATTTGGGTACCCTAGAGAGCTAGTCACAGACCAGGGCAGCCAATTTACCTCCAGCATGATTGAAGCACTGCTCAAGCATTACAAAATCAAGCATAGGACCTCCACTTCTTATCATCCACAAGCTAATGGGCAAGTGGAGGTGACCAACAGAGCACTAGAGAACATCCTAACCAAGGTAGTGAACAACAACAGAAAGGATTGGGCAGAAAGACTAGTTGAGGCCACCTGGGCCTATAATACAACATGGAAGACCACCACTGGATTTACACCCTATGAGCTAGTCTATGGGAAGAAGGCTTTGTTGTCAATTGGATTTGAATATAATACATTGAGGATGGAAACCCAACTATATTTGGATCTCAGTCATGCATAGAAAGAAAGACTGTTCCATTTGAATGGCTTAGATGAATTCAGAATGCAGGCCCTCCTCCATACAGAGATAGTTCAACTTCAGAGGAAAATCTGGCATGACAAGCACATTAAGGCAAAGCAATTTCAAGAAGGAGACTGGGCATTTTTATATGACTCCAGGTATAAGGACTTCAAGGGAAATCTAAGGAAAAGATGGCTCAGACCTTATGTGGTGGAAAGATGCCATGACAACAGTTTAGTGCAGATCAGAACTATAGATGAAGAATCCATTCCATTACTAGTTAATGGACATCGACTAAAATTGTATAAGAGGCCTTTATCTAAACAAGAGTTCATTGACAATATTAATAAGATAGTGATGATGGTGGAGCAAATTTCAGCTCCTCTGTCATCAGGTCATTGAAAATGAAAAAAAACAGAATAAGGATTCAGGTGAAAACCTCCATGAGGCGCCTGAGTCCCATCTTTGAGTTGAAAACCTCCAGGAGGCGGCCCAAGGATGAGAAAAATGGAAAGAAAAAGAAGATCCATGGGTGAAAACCTCCTTGAGGCGCCCAAGGTAAATATCTAGGGTGAAAGCCTCTATGAGGCAACCTAGGTGTTTTTAAAAAAATATATATAATAAGAGAAAAAAAAAACATAATTGTTATTTGCAGGAGGATGAGAAAGACAATCAGGGAGCAAAGAGAAGATCCAAAGGGGTCCTACCTCACATATGTTCATCTCCTTCACTCATTACCATGCATCCCTCCATAAATTCCATTGTTTTTCACTTCATTGCTCCAATTCAAGTGAAAATTGTGTTTTCTACAGTGACCCTTCACCTCATCCATTACCATCATCCCTGCCTTCACACACACTCCTACTCCCTCTGTCCATTCAATAGCATCAGATCTGCAGTCACAGACACCATCAACAAACAACAGAAGAGGAAGAAAGATGACCATACAGCAGCAGCAACAACATCAGATCTGCAGTCAAGAAACCATCAGCAGACAACAGAGGAGGAAGAAGAATGACCATCAGCAACACCTCTGATCTTTGACAACTGTAGCGTGCCATTATGGCCACAAGTAAGTATCTTTCTCACTCACTCATATGCATCATTTGATCAAAACTTGTAAAGGTAAGAGGTAGTTATTTTGTAAGTAAAAAGGTGGCCAATTTCCTCTAAAAAAAAAGGCTAGTGGATTACATACATAGGAAACTCTATTTTCTCAAGAATTTGCTCATTTCCTCTTCAAGCCTCACAAGCAAGATGCTCATCAAGTATATCTCATGTGAGGGTAGATACAATATTGTTTATGGCTACCATTTTAGAATGCTTGAAGAACTAAGATTTGGGGTAGAAACACCAGTTCACCAAAGATTCAGCATACCCTATTTTCTGATGCAATCACTCATGGACTCCAGCAACAAAGTAAAGAAAGGAAATTCCCAACCGTTGGCTCACCATGGGTTGATCAGAATCCTCATTGAGGATGCCCTCCTAAACCCTAGGATCCCTATAACATGGACAATCTTCAATGACTTACCAACAGAGGATGACATCAGAACCTCCATCTATGGTGTTAGTCCCCGTGTCAGTGGGGAGGAGGCAAAACAACAAGAAGAAGATACAGAGCTAGATAAGGATATGGTGGATAAGGAAGAAACTAATAGAAAGGGACATGATGAAGAAACACTAATACAAAGGAACATGATGCTAAAACAGAAGAGGAAGAAGGCATTGAAAAACAAAAAAAAGAAGGAGCAACAAGAAATAAAAGAGCTAAGTGGCTTCAGGGATAGAGAAGCAGCTGAACAATCAAATCCCATGATCCTAATCCACACCGATAATCTAATTGCAAATAATCCTCAACCGGCACTTAGATATCTTATTGCCCAAGAGAAAACAAATTCACATTTTGAGGACATGTTTAGGCTGCTAAGAAATGATAATATACATGCCTGCATAAGGAGATGGAAAACACTGCCACATAGCTTGAAGATCAGAGAATATCAGTGGGAAGAAGTAGAAATGAAAGCAGGGTCCTACAAACAGGAAGTAGAGACCATAGCAGAAGCATGAGATGTCAGAAAGGCTACCAGAGCCACTAAGTTGCTCAAAGGATGAGAAAAACTTTCAATATGGGGTGATGATGAGCCTCATCATTAAGTAATTATATGGGCCTTAATTGACCTTAATTCACCTCCTAGCTTAGTCAAACCAACTATTCTCACAACTTATTGCATACTTTTGATTATACTTTGTTTATGAGATGAGTAGAGTTGGATATTTTGCTTTATGGTCTAAGGTGCATATAATGCAGGAAAAAAGGATAAAAGAAAGGAAAATGCAGGGATAAAAAGACAAAAGCAAGGAACTATGGTAAAAGACCTTGGTAAAAACTCGAATGGGACAAGGGAGAGGAATTACAGGAGGTAAATCCTCCTCATTTACTGCCCCTCCATTCGAATATCCCTCCATTAGCTGAAAGTACAAACAACCAAGCAAGTGAAGGTGCAAACAACCAAATTAGGAGTACTAGAAGGTAACCAAGCAAGTGAAAGTATGAGTTTATCTTGAGTTGGGAGCCAAGCCTCCCTACCAGAAGGCAACCGAGCTAGTGAAAGGGGAAGCACGAGTTTATCATTGAATTGGGAGTTGTGCCTCTCTAATTTTGAGGAAGTCATTGGAGACTTCAGATGTATAAGTAGGGAGGCTTAGGACCTCACTGTTTTTTAGTCAGTCAGTTAGCAAGCATTAGAAGTATTCAGACTTTTTACTCTAATTGTGTCCAAGTGCAGACTTGTAACAGTTTTGATGTAATACAATGTTCTTTTATAATGAAGATGAGTTTTGTTTTGAGCCAGCACTGAGTTAACTCAGAGGGCTGAAGCTCTTGGGTTAGGGCCCGACCCTAGCAGCCAAAGCTCCTCTTTATTGTATTGTTAAGTAGCATAGTTTCCTGTTTTTTGTTCATCTTCTTAAGTAGTTCATTTCCATTCTAGAGGTTTATTGTTTAACTGTTCATCTGCTTAAATAGTTGCAGCCTCATTACAATAGTGCAGAGTAGATCATTTATGATTTCATTTAGTTAGCAGGTCAGCAAAGAAAATATCCATAAGGTTGTCCACAGGTGTCTTGGCCTCACCTCCTCCCTCGGGGACCATGATGTGAGGAAGAAACCCTGCAGCAACCCCAAAAACATAGAGTTTCAGTTTTGCATGAAGTTTGTTGTTTAACGCAGTCACTAGTTCATTACATTATTACTTGGTTCATTTCATGGTCATTAAGTCATTTCATGATCATCTGCTCCTTCACTCTCTTCCCGTCATTTAATCTCCCTCACATCCCTTTCATTCTCCTTCAGCATGAAAAGCTGCGTGGAAGCTGTTAATCCACGTTTAAACAATTTTTACCCGTAGATTGCCTTGCACAACAAAACTACCCAATCACCGCCCGAATTCACTTTTAGCGTTTGACTTCGTGCACTTTAAATCCCAACTATCGATCTTCCTTGTCAGATTCGACGGATATCACGCACCCGCTCACCAACCAGCTCGGTCAAACTCCACCGTTGATCTGCCTCGCTAGATCCAATGGCTATTGCGCCATATCGCGTGGATTTTTGTTCGATCGTTATCCGCCTGAGGGCACGCGAAATGGGTGGTTTCCCCATGCTACGTGTCGGCCGGGGAGGCTAATCGCGTGAAATTTGAGAAAACTTCTTACAACTTTGAGGGCACGCGAAATACTGCTTACCGCCCTCTAAACCCGCTCCCTCATTTCTGCACGTTCCTTTAAGCGCTCCAATCTCCACTGTCGATCTGTCTCCTGATTTGATGACCATTGCATCACCCAATACCATTTCCGCATGTTTCTTTTTCCTGCGATCTAATCTCCGTTGTCCATCTCTGGTTGTCCCCATTCGTTCATCTATTCACTCAACTGCCCGCGATATAATCTCCACTGTTCATCCTGTAGTTAACCCTGTTTGCCCATCTACCTACGTACCCTCCTGTGATCCGATCTCAGCCGTTTGTTTTCCTTTCACCCGCCTGATCCAACGGTTCTCAGGCACTGTTGCTCCCTCACGTCCTCTTTTCACCAATTTGACCTCCAACTGCTTCTTCCGCTTAGACACAGACTTAGCTTAGTTTCCATTGTTTACCCCTTAGTCTAGTTTTGATGCTTTTACTTCTGCAACTTAGATAATTAGCATTAGATTAGTGATTGATCTAGTAATTCTGCTTAGCATAGTTGTTTAATTGGTTAGCTAGGGTCTGGTGCAAGTTTAGCACTAAATGATTGCTTTCTTCATTTCTGCAGTAGAATAGC
Organism: Pinus tabuliformis; assembly: GCA_031772625.1. Classification (NCBI taxonomy): domain Eukaryota; kingdom Viridiplantae; phylum Streptophyta; class Pinopsida; order Pinales; family Pinaceae; genus Pinus; species Pinus tabuliformis. The sequence continues at coordinate 1,028,799,034 of CM062816.1, forward strand.
TCTCCCCTAGAATAGGTTTGCTCTCCTTCCATCAAAATCAAGCTTCCTATGACCCTATAGAATTCTGGCTTGGAACCCATGGGGTCTCTTTCCAGATGAGCAATGACAACAGGCAATACCTCCACTTCTACTTGTGTATATAACACAGTCACCTCCACATTTGTACGAACCTTGAGTTGATAAGTAAAGCTGGTAGCCCTGGGAGTTGCAGCATTCTTGGTGCAATATCTAGGCTCATCAGTGAGTGCACCTAACGCATCTCGATATCGAGGGATTTCAAGGCAATGATGAGTGTAATTCCCATATTTCGCACATATGGTGCATGCATGGTTGTTGCATAATGCCTTGTAACATGTGGGTGTGCTCTTTTCTCCAATAGGGGGGGAGGGTTCACTAACACTTTTGGGGCATGCATAAGAGCTTTGAGCTCATATAACTCAGGTCACATATTGGTGGGGTTCCCAAATACTTCACAGAAAGCACAGGGTGGAGGAACCTTAGAGGAGGGAGTGTTTGAAGCTTTCTCCTTCTGTTGATTATCCCTTTCTCTAGCACTACCTAGTGTCGGTGTAGGTGTTGCTTGTTGCAGTGTGTTATCCTGAGGAGGAATATGATTGACGCTTGTTGCAGCGATACCTGAGCTTGCTGACATGGCCTGAGGGGCCAGATACCAGACCGCTATCGCCAGAGCCATATTGGGCAATAAGAGTGTTATAATGACTTGGTGCGAGACAAAACTAGGTGGGGGGGAATAAGAAGGGTGTTTGGGTGATAGCATATGGTAAGAAAGAAGGATTGGTAACAACATTGTTGTTGGTATCCGAAACTGGTTCTTGATCTTGAGGGGTGTTTGATGAACTCATCATGCACACCAGTGCTCTTATGGCTGGAGAAATATCCTCTCTCACAGACGGGTCTCCTAGGAATGTCCCAAGGAGTGTAGATGGATTAAATTGGCCTGAGCCAAATTAAGTGTAAGTGGAGATCAATTCAGGAGAAGATGTGATGAAAGGTAACACACCATCAGGTGCAATTAATGTCTTCTTCTCATAATATGTGAGTTGATCTATTATAATAATTCTTCTGTCATGGGGGAACATCATTATCTTGAATACGAAAGATGCTAATGTTGACATTTCATACATGTAACTTCGACCCAATAGGATATTATAATCCAACTATACGTCCAATACTTTGATATATATTAGCACAGTTTTGCTGGCTAGTTGTACTAGAATGCCTTGGTATAGGCCTATGGGAACTGAAGGGCACCCGTTGTACGCTCTAAGAGTGATGTCAAAAGTTTTGAGTTCGGGGGATCCAAGTTTCTGCCAAATTGATTTGGACATTATACATGTGGATGCCCCTTCGTCGACTATGCAATGATGGATGGTGATATTTTGGACTGAGATTGGGATTTGAAAAGCTACGACTAATGTTTGAAGTGGGGTAGCTTTATCTAAGTCAAATAACATTAGGTGAGAATCGAGAGGATTGATTTCTCCTAATGTGGAAATTAAGGTTTTCCGTTGGGTTGGAAATGATTGCAAAAATTCCAATGCTGACATAGATGAAGGTGTTTGGGCTAAGTCATCGACTGTACTATAGCTGTGAGCAACCTTTGAGTTCTGTCCTACTCATCGTAAAGTACATTTAACCATTTTTTGGATGGGATTTACGACATATTAAGGAATTGTTAAAGGCGTTGTAGATGTTGCTGTAGTTGAGATGGAAGGATTGGTTTATGGTGGAGTTCTGTACTCTCGATTGTGTGTTTGTAGGAGAACATCTTCTCATGCCATGTAAATGTCGAGGCTTGAGGAAATTTGGGAACTTCCTCTAGGAGGGTTTTGGGAGTGGTCTTGTTGGGTATTTACCACTCCTTGGCGGGGGAAGGGATGTTACATTACTGCAATTTGTTGGTTTTCCCCCTTGCCCCCCACTATCTTTCATCCTTTTGAACTCAGGGAGTTGAGGACAATGATGGGTTTAATGACCGTACTCACCACAATGGCGAAAGCATGGTTAGTCCGTAGACTCGTATTCTTGTTTTTCTTTTGTGGGTAGTTATTAATCGAACCCTAGTTTGGGTTTCGGCTAGGGTTTCCCCTAGCCGGTGCCTGCGGAGGTTGTGTTGATTTACCCCTTGGACATGGTCTCCTTTTAGCTCATTCTTTGGTTTTTTCTTAGAAAGATTAAGTGGGTTAACAAAGTTCAATTGGTCCTCTGATTATTGTTGTTGAGCGAGAAAAGGTTGCACTAGATTAACCCCTGCATTAGCTTGCGTTGGCGGGTTATTCTTTTGATGTGTAGGGAAAGGGAAATACTGGTTCCGTTGCCCCTGACTAGCGTATGAGTTCTTGGAAGGAGGAATTGGTTCCACATTCCTAGGGGGTATGGGCCACCTTGCATGGGAAAGTATTGGCCACCCTGCGTGGTTGGTATTGGTTAACTTGCAAAGCAAAATTCTGCATAGGGGTAGGTTGTCTAAGGTGATATGATGGGTGGTGAGGTGGTGTTGTGGCACCAAATGGTTGGAAATTGTAGTTGTATCCAAGGTATTGGCAAGTGTTGTCGGGGTGGTTTTGGGCTATGGTCCCATTTAACCCATCGGCAACATTGGATGCACCTGGTGTTTCTTTATAAGTCTACAGGCGTGGGGCATTTGGAAGCACATGATAGAGATATCCAGACTGGGTGTATATAAGATCTAATTATTGAGCTTTTCTAAAGACCTCTTCCTTGTTATGTGGGGATGAATTTGCCACGTCTTTTGAAATTTCCGATGTGAGGGATATCAAAAATAGGTCGAGGAGGAATTTGTCCTCAAACTGTGCTTTAAACAAGCTACAACATTTCTGCCATTCATGGATATGATCCAATATGTGTGTAGCAGATGTTTGTTTGAAGTGGGTGAGGAGTTCCAAGCTTGAGTCATGATGAATTGGGAGTTGGAGCAATGTGAAGAATGTTGTAGCTAGGGAGCTAAAATTTCCATGTGACGCAAAAGGTTGGTCAATATACCATTTTGCTAATAGCCCAGTAAGGGTGCATTGAAACAATTGTAATCGAATAGTATAATTTGTGATGCTGTTAGATGAACACCCCAGGTGAAAATTCATGACATGGTTTCCTGAGTCCTCTCCCCGCTTCCCTTCAAATTTTGGAATGTAAGAAGGGAGCTTGGTGGGCATGGTTGGCCAATTCTAGTCATGCACAATCGGTCATTGATTAGATTACTCAAATCCAGAAGGTTTAAAGAACCTAAGAATGAGACTTGCGAGTTATCCGCCACTGGAAATTGATTTTGGAAAAAAATATGAATGGGGGTTCCCTGATGAGGGTGGTTACCCTTGTGAGCATCGCATGGACTCCTTGGAGGGGATTTATGGGGGATCGCCTCAGGGGTAGTGTATGGCATACTTTGATGAGGAGGAGTTCTAAGCAAAGTTGCACCGATAAAGGAAGATCCTATAATAGTAGCTGATTGGTGTCTTCTACGCCTAAATGGTGAGAGACCTGACACTGCTCTTGGTCATGGAGAAAGGCTTAGAAAACGTCTATATCGAAGGGGAGCTGTGGGGTCCCCTATGGTGTCGATTAGAGTGTGTACTACTTTGTGTGATTTGAGGGAAGGAGATGATTCTCAAGCAAATATAACCCATACATAAAACAAAGCGAAAATAAAATAATTACTTTCCCTTTAACTTTAGACTACGTGATCAATCAAACAAAAAATAGTTTCCGTTTGTTTTTGGATATCATAAAAGATCCTATTAATACCTATTCGTCCTTTCCACTCTCAAAGTAACTGTTCCTTGCGAAGATATCTTCTGATGGGTACTGGGGCAATGTCTCGAAAGAACTGGCGACACCTTCTAGCAGTTGAAGAATTGACCAAGGTAATAGATGAGGCTTTGGTGCTGCCAGCACCTCTACTTATAGGGATGGATGCCCAATATTTTGGCCACTAAAGCACCTTCGTCCCACATGATAATTCGAGTCCTTAGCTTCTTGGTAGTTCATACTAGTACCGACCACTAGACGAGTCGGATAGCCCCAAATAGTACCACATGCATTGGACCTAAGTCGAACCCCCTCTGAATCGGGTCTCTGCCATGCTTGGGTATTCTTTTCCAAGGCGTGATTGAAGGATTTTAAGCTCCCTAAAAAGTCAACCGCTATGTCTCAAAGATGTAATATGACCATGGCGGCTTATGGGATGCCTACCCCCAATAGTCCTAACTTGAACTATAAATTCTTTGGTGGACCCTGTGGAGAATTAAGTTAGTTTCAAGTTATGGTTGCTTTTAAGGGTCTTACTTTTCTTTAGGGTGTGAGATGTAAGCTAAAATAAACTAAGTATCAAAAGCTCTAGAAACTGGATGCCTTTTAATACGAAGTTTATAGAAGCTTAGTGTGTGATGTGTAATAGTGTGCAATTGATCAAGTGAGCATGAAAAGTGTGATAGGATGTGAATATTCGGTGATCCTTTTCAATATCCTCCTAATTACACTAGATTTCAAGTGTTACTTACATGAAAAAGAAATGATATGCGGATAATGGATCACTTACTCTTTCTCTTATTACACTATATGTGACTAAAGAGAGATGGAAAACGCAAGTGCATTAAGAAGGCTTTCATATGCTAGCCTAGGTGTTCCTTACATGAAAAAGAAATGATATGCGGATAATGGATCGCTTACTCTTTATATTATTACACTATATGTGACTAAAGAGAGATGGAAAACACAAGTGCGTTAAGAAGGCTTTCATATGCTAGCCTAGGTTTGCCTAGAAGATGCAAGGGAAGCAAAGATTACTTGCTTTCTGTAATGACACTTGGTCCTCGTCCCAAAATTAATGAAATGAAAAAATGCTTTGGTTAGTGACAAGATTTCTAGATGCTAGGCCACTCGCTCCTTTACCAATTAAGCTATATGATTTGTAAAAAGTAGCAAAATAGATTGAAAAATATGTGTGGATTTTGGCCACTTACTTTTCCCTTTAATTAAACTATATGCGAATTGCAAATAAAAGTAAAGACAATCTAATTACCCATCTAATTGTGATTATTAGAGTAACTAAGTAATCTAAACTGTCTAGAAAAAAATTGCAGAGGTGAAGACAATTCACTAAAGGCCGCCAATCACCTGAAAAATGAGAAATTACAAGGATTGTTTAGCTTTCTGGAAACCACGCGAGATTTATTATGCATAGAAGCGCGATCGCATCTGTCTGAGAAAAATCTCCACGGTAAAAAAAAACTTTGAATTAGCAAGCTTCTCGGCCAATAACAGGTCCAAATGGTCCCGCAAAAATTCCTCTAGAGATGTTGAACGCCTTGTAAGTTGATTATGCAGAGAGAAGGTCTTGCAAACACAACATATTAGATGAAATAAAAGAAACTATCGGAGTCACCATTCTTGTTGTAGTGTTTTTGTAGCAATGGTGTACCAAAAGACACCTTCTTAGTAGTAGGTTGTTACTTGCAAAGAAAAACAAGCAGTTTGGTTGTTGTCAGTTGACAAGCATGAAGAAACAAAGTATTGCAAATGATGAAGACAATACATACACAAACATAAACTAAAACAAAGAGATGAACACATAAACAATGCTTAATGAAGCAAACAAGTCAACACAATTATGGAAAATGACTCCCTTTATTGACTGCTAGTGGTAGGAAATGAATACAAATAGTAGAATTCTAAACAATTGAAGATTATTCTTTGAGCAATGGTGCTAAAAAATACTCAACAAGGAGGTTCTTTTCTTCACTCTCTTTGCAAGCTTCTCCTCTATATCCTAGAAGTATCAAGATTCTCTTAATGGTGGAATCCTGTCTACACCAAAGTGATGGATTGCTAAGAAGCAATTCTGCCACCAAAATAGTGCTCTACTTCTTCTATTTCAACAATGAAAAGAAGGTTTGCTATGATAGCAATTTGGCTATCATAACATTGTCTCATATTTTGGTTCTCCCATGGCTTGTTTATATAGAATTTTTTGAATCGATATTCCCTCTCTTGGTTAATAAATGATAATGGCTTGTGAGTAGGACAAGATGATTCCATTGAGAGCTGCATATCTTCAGGGTGGCTCAAATCCAACTGTCCTTAGATGAGATCCTGTTAGCGAATCGTTTTCCAAATGTGGGAAGTGGTCCCGAATTGCTGAGTCAACCATTCCTTCGACCACATGACTATCGAAGAGAAAGCTGCGCTGACATCAATTTTTAAATACAATATACTTTGGAACTTATGAGAAATTAATATTTTTGATATTTATAATGTCTTCAACTAGGAAATATTCACTTGTGCATTTTGCTGGACGTTCTTGGATGTCTTTTGGACTGTAATGACACTTGGTCCTGGTCCCAAAATTAATGAAATGAAAGAATGCTTTGGTTAGTGACAAGATTTGTAGATGCTAGGCCACTCGCTCCTTTACCAATTAAGCTATATGATTTGTAAAAACTAGCAAAATAGATTGAAAAATATGTGCGGAATTTGGCCACTTACTTTTCCTTTTAATTAAACTATATGAAAATTGCAAATAAAAGTAAAGATAATCTAATTACCCATCTAATTGTGTTTATTAGAGTAATTAAGTAATCCAAACTGTCTGGAAAAAATTGCAGAGGTGAAGACAATTCACTAAAGGCCGCTAATCACCTGAAAAATGAGAAATTACAAGGATTGTTTAGCTTTCTGGAAACCACTCGAGATTTATTATGCATAGAAGCGTGGTCACGTCTGTCTAAGAAAAACCTCCATAGTCAAACAAAACTTTGACTTAGCAGGCTTCTCAACCAACAACAGGTCCAAAAGGTCCCGCAAAAATTCCTCTAGAGATGCTGAACACCTTGTAAGTTGATTATGCAGAGAGAAGGTCTTGCAAACACAACATATTAGATTAAATAAAAGAAACTATCGGAGTCGCCATTCTTGTTGTAGTGTTTTTGTAGCAATGGTGTACCAAAAGACACCTTCTTAGCATTAGGTTGTTACTTGCAAAGAAAAACAAGCAGTTTGGTTGTTTTTAGTTGACAAGCATGAAGAAACAAAGTATTTCAAATGATGAAGACAATACATACACAAACAAAAACTAAAACAAAGAGATGAACACATAAACAATGCTTAATGAAGCAAACAAGTCAACACAATTATGGAAAATGACTTCCTTTATTGACTGCTAGTGGTAGGAAATGAATACAAATAGTAGAATGCTAAACAATTGAAGATTATTCTTTGAGCAATGGTGCTAAAAAATACTCAACAAGGAGGTTCTTTTCTTCACTCTCTTTGCAAGCTTCTCCTCTATATCCAAGAAGTATCAAGACTCTCTTAATGGTGGAATCCTGTCTACACCAAAGTGATGGATTGCTAAGAAGCAATTCTGCCACCAAAATAGTGCTCTACTTCTTCTGTTTCAACAATGAAAAGAAGGTTTGCTATGATAGCAATTTGGCCATCATAACATTGTCTCATATTTTGGTTCTCCCATGGCTTGTTTATATAGAATTTTTTGAATCCATATTCCCTCTCTTGGTTAATAAATGATAATGGCTTGTGAGTAGGACAAGATTATTCCATTGAGAGTTGCATATCTTCAGGGTGGCTCAAATCCGACTGTCCTTAGATGAGATCCTATTAGGGAATCGTTGTCTAAATGTGGGAAGTGGTCCTGAATTGCTGAGTCAGCCATTCCTTTGACCACACGACTATCGAAGAGAAAGCTGCGCTGACATCAATTTTTAAATACCATATAATTTGGACCTTATGAGAAATTAATATTTTTTATATTTATAATGTCTTCAACTAGGAAATATTCACTTGTGCATTTTGCTGGACGATCTTGGACGTCTTTTGGACTGTACAAATATGTGTACGATTTTTAGGTTTTAACACTTGATTTCCCGAATACAAAAAAATTGAACATATGAATTGAAAGTCAATACCTGTAGAGAACCCCATAAGGGAAACAACTTTTTACCATATTACTTTAAAATCCAAACAAAATTTTGACGAAGTATCAAATTTATTGTCCTTCAAGGTCACCTGGACGAAGAAATCATGGAATACCTTGTAGGAGAAACGTTGGAGAAATTAGGGGGTTTGCCATTGGGGCAACTAATTTGGTAATAATAATTGGATAATCTAGAAGGACTAGCACTAAGAATTGCCTCTCGAGTTCGAAATTAGGATATTCACATGTCTGAGATTATAGCAAGATAACCAACATCAAATCCCAAACCATGTACCTTTCCATCTCGCTAAGTTTTGGTGCTTTCCTCACAAAATCTATCTCTTTCCATCTCATTTGATCCGCAAGCCATGTTAACAATCATGATAAAAAAAATAGACTTAAAATTATCGATGTTGATTATCTCCCTCATGGTGCATTTAGAAGGTCGAAGATTTACAGAGAGGGAAAGTGTGCCTCTAATAATCGATTAACTTGTCCAAACATTCCATATGAAAAACGTGCCCACATTTAGTAATCTGGTGAATTTGATGAGTCACTCGGAAATCAATGAGACAAACAACACATGTAATATATGCCCAACGATGTTCTCCTAAAATGTCGTATTCAACCACAATTGGTAGATTCACAAAGACGCTCTTTAGAGGGTTGTCAATGGAGGAACACCTGGCCATTACCAATACAAAAACAAGGAGCGGGATCCTAGGGATGGTAGAGAGAGGTTGAATGGATGGTATCACTGTGTTGAAGGAGTCGATGATCATAAGCTCAAACGACCCCTGATATTTGAATGTGAGACACCTTATATGAAGCAAGCTTAAATGGTTGTTATATGAGACAAGTTATTTGGCCTCCTAATGCAGATCAATGCAGATACCCAATAATATTAGCATATACCATATATCATAATAATAACATATAGCTAATTAATTATAATATTATCTAATGATTATAATATAACTATTTAATTCAACGCTACCTAGTGTGTGGTTTGATCAATTCTAGCATTTTGCGGAGGTGTAGAGTTACTGCGCACCTCCGCACTATGAAATCCTCTTTATATATAACTGATTATAATTTTAGTTAATGATTATAGTATAGTTTTTTTATTCAATGCTACCCAATGTGTGGTTTGATTAATTCTTAGCATTTTGTGGAAGCTTTCATTTTTCGAAGGTGCGAAGTTACTCTGCATCTCCACACAATTAAAGTCTTTGCACATATCACTATTGGACATTGGGTTCAATGCTTCCCATGTGTTTCACGACATGGACTAACCTTCTCTCGTGGATCCTAACTCTGGTAATTGTAGCAGAAATTGATGCCTACGAGTTTTGGTCTAATGGCAATCATGATTCCAACAAATGGTATTAAAGCAACAGGTCTCGAGTTCGAAACTCACCTGACTCGTGCTTGGGGGGTTGTTGAACATTGGGTTCAACGCTCCCCATGTGTTTCACGACATGGACTAATATTGTAGCCGAGACTAACTGTAGATTTTGGTCCAACAACAATTGCGATTCCCAAAATAACGAGTTATAATAGTGATTCCCAAAATAACAGGTTATAATATTAACTAATGATTATAATATAGCGACTAACTGTAGATTTTGGTCCAACAACAATTGCGATTCCCAAAATAACGAATTATAATAGTGATTCCCAAAATAACAGGTTATAATATTAACTAATAATTATAATATAGCTATTTAATTCAACGCTATCTAGTGTGTAGTTTGATTAATTCTTAACATTGTGCAAATACCTTTATTGTGCTTCACACAATGAAACCCTCTGCACAATAGTGACTCCTTTTGGTCTAGATTCCAAAAATAACTCATGATTATAATATAGCTATTTAATTCAACGCTATCTAGTGTGTGGTTTGATTAATTCTTAGCATTGTGCAAAAACCTTTATTGCGCTTCACACAATGAAACCCTCTGCGGTTTGATTAATTCTTAGCATTGTGCAAATACCTTTATTGCGCTTCACACAATGAAACCCTCTGCAAAATAGCGACTCGCCATATCGTTCACTCTCTGTTTCCACCATGCCAAAGCAACGCTTCCCGTCGATTGAAGGTATGTTTTTCACTACCCATGTCAAGTTGTTGGCCGAGTTTTAGGTGTAAGGATAACAATAATTACTCTCCTTTCTCATTCCTTCCATCCATGCATAAGAATGGGCATATCCTAAGATATTTTTGAATGGGCATAGCCTAAGATATTTTTGGTAGGGAGTGCGATATCCCAGGCAAGGTAGACCGGAATAGAGTACTCTTGTAGGTAAGTAAACAATTGGGAAAAGAAGGCAATCAAGTCAATGCGTCATAATGGATAGTGGAACTAATCACAATGATGCTTCCTTACCAGGTGCCCGAAACACTCAGATGTCTGAAATGCCTACTGCCATGGCTGCAATTAGGGCCTCTTGCATCAATCCATGAAAGTGGTTGTCGAATCTCGTGCTGCAATTAGGGCCTTTTGCATCAATCCATGAAAGTGGTTGTCGAATCTCGTGCTACAATCTATGAATCACTCGATATTTTTTTGAAAGTCTCTCGGGGTGAGAGTAATTACAATTGGAATTGCATTTGCACTTTTTTGAAAGTCTCTGGTAGCCAGAGTAATTACAATTGGAATTGCATTTGCATTTGCATTTTTCTAAAAGTATCTGCGAGCGAGAGAAATTAAATTACAATTGGAATTTCATTTGCATTTTTCTGAAAGTCTCTTGGAGCGAGAGAAATTAAATTACAATTGGAATTTCATTTGCATTCCGGTGCATCCAACAGTCAAAAATGACTGAACAAAGTTTTTGATTGGATTTTTAAGGTCTAAAAAATAAAGTATCTTGTAGGCCCGCTGATGGAGTCATAGTCACAGCTTCGGATGGATCAAGTGGAAAATTAGATGGTTAATACCAGAATCTGCTCAACATTTGAAAGATAATGTCGGCGCCGCATCCATGCTCACACATCTAGCTTTCTATGCAACTAATGTGGGACCAACACTAGAAACCATTAATAATAATTCTTGTAGCTTAAATAGTGTTCTATAATATTTATGGTATTTGTATCATTTTAGTTTACTATATATCGTTAATGTTTGCCTTCTCTTCCGGATTTGTGTTTGCCGTAGTAATAGGGTGCGATGTCCGAGCGCCCTATTTATTACTATATCAATGTAAAGTAAATGTCACCCGCGCTTTATTAATCGATTAGTGAAATTGGCTAGTTAAAATATATCGTTGAACTGTTGCGTGTGATGCTCGTATTTCCACTTCCTTCCCGTAGTAGTAATGGTGTATCGAATTTTTTATACTTAAAGCCGTTGAAAACATGGTAAAATTTGCTTTCGAGGAAAATATCGACGCCGTTAGCTGACCGAATGCAGAAATTGTCAGTAGAAATTACTTACGCTAATTACGAATGACAAACCAAACCGTATGGCATACACATTTTTGATGCTCACTCCGCATGAGGTTACTTTAACCTGCAAAAAGATATGTGAGTGATGTTGACATGGTAACCACATATAAATAGTCGACGCTGCCTGTGGTTACTTTAACTTGCAAAAAATAATGTGAGTGATGTTGGCATGGTAACCACATATAAATAGTCGACGCTGCCAACTTCGTTGACCTCAATATCCCAGTCAACAATGTCACATTAATAATACATCTGCCCATGAAATAGAGGGAAATAACCACACCAAATCCACAAAAATAAGGAGCGTGGAGTGCGGAGATTAGTAATATCTCCGCACCTTCACGCTCTGCACTTCCACATTTAGGTCCACATTAGGAGTGTCGAGTTTATCCCACATAGTGCGAAGATTAACAATACCTTGGCGCTTCCACATTTGTTTTCATATTTAAATTTATTTATTTATGAAAGGAGTTGTTTAACGAGGCGGAGGAATTGTTTGGATAGCCAAAAGTGATTGGAATCTGGGTAAAAAAATTTCAAAAAATCTTGTAGAGGCAGTGTTTGAATTGTGTTTTTGATGGTGGAAATGGATTTAGCACCATCAAAAACATTTAGGACACCTAAAATTTTGAAGTTTAATAATTATAACTTCGATTTACAAAAATCTTTGCCGAATTTTCTCTAAATATGACCAGAATTTCCATAACTTTCCGGGCAACTCCTCCGCCTCATTAGACTAGGGCTTTACAAAAGGTTCAAAGTTAAAAAAAAATTTGATAAAATAACTATGGAGTCGATATCACTACAGTGCGAGGCAAATATTTAATGCATAACAAACCATGCACATTTTCCAATAAGAAATACATTCTCTTTAACAATTTACCAGGGTCAACCTATCAAGAGAGTTAGTCATATCAAATCTATTGACCTGCATCTGAATCCACCATTCAGTATTCTAAAGATTTCGCTTAGTGATAACAATGTTCAACAATATCCAATAGTTGACTACAATCAGTTTTGATTATAAGCATGATTGGATCTGTTTCACGGATATCATAGTTATTTTGTTGCATAGATAAAGTTATGGATCATTGTACCCTCTTTTGCTAAACCAATTGATGACGATCTAAGAAGAAGAAGATTTGCAAGGGTTTTCCCCATAGTGGGTTTTTCCCTCGTCTCGGACCAATCCTGGTGTCTCTATGTGTGCGTCCTTTTCTTCTACTGTTCCTTTATGTTCCACTGCATTGATGATGATGATGTTGTTCTTTCTATATAATTATATATGCTGAAGAATAATGATGTAGATTTGAATAATATAATGATGATATGGGGTGAACTTAATGTATTAATGAATAAATGCAATTATTAAAGCAAAGAAAAATATAGCTCTATGAAAAATTAACAAGTGTGTGAGGCCACCTCATTTTGGGAGCAAGATACCCCTAGTGAGATCTCTTCAATTATGCCAGGTTTATTTGAAATTTTGACCTTGATAGTAGGTGAAATATTTTCCATGTTCCCTTCCTCAAAAGAATCTGCTTCCAGGATGGGATTCTTAAACCAATCTACCTGTCCCGGAGGCAGGGAATCTTTTGATTCTACGACACAAATATCAAGGCTAGGTGCGTCAGTGAGTACAAATGCCTTTTCAGGTAGAAAGTACGAGCGGTGATGCATGGCCTCCCATGGACATTCAGGTTATGTCATGGCTTCTAGAATATCTTCGTTTAAATGAAAAAGATTATCTAGCGTTGAATTAGGCTATGCCAGGCCTTGAGGTTGGTGTTCGAACCTAGTTGTGCTGGTCGACAAGTAAGAATGAGATTCGGTGGTTTATGTCGTAGAACCTAGACAAGTTGACACTATGCAGATAAGATGGGGCTGCACCATCGGTGAAGGTGCCATCGATGTGGTGGGTTTAGCAGTGTCAACACAAAAAAATGATGAATAGACAACATGAATCATGGTTCTTGCGGACAAGGAAATAAATCATATGTGATGTTGTGTGTTGTCAATAGTAGGTGGTGGTAGAATTTCCGTAATGGCGGATTGACAATGAGTGGGAGGAAGTTCTTGTACCCTGGGTGGTGTCTAAGGGGAAAAATTTTCTTCCTCATGAGTAGTTTGACGTTGAATCCTAGATTGTCGAAATGTTTGTAACATATGACATGTGTTGACACTATGAGAGGTACTAGTGCAAATACTGCACACATGACTAGTACTAACACTAAAAATGGTGTGAGCGTAAATACCATCCATAGTGTGAGATGATGACACTTGATTGGGGTCATGAGGTGGGACAATCCTAGGTGTCAACAACCTTCGGATATTAGCATTAGCATGATCCGGATTTAAACAGGAACGCAACAAATTACAGAGATAACCATATACGCAAAGATGCAGCGGAAATAATACTTCATTTCATTAATGGAAAATACTGAAATATGCTTACAACCAGAAATGGAAATAAACCAGCTAGGGCGATGGTAGCTTATCTCTGAGAAGAGATGTGATGGCTACATGCCTCTGAACTGTGTTACAATGAGGCTCGAAGGCCTATTTATTGTTGAGAAACAATGGAAAAACCCTTAACATTCCAAAACCTAACCCTAGGAGATGAAACGCCAAACTGTGGGCCCCGTTTGGGGTAAATTGGTACATCAACTTCCCGGGGTCGTAACTTTGGCATATGATCTCCGTTTGACGCATACAATAGCTCGTTAGAAAGATCTATCCGAGCACTACCATTGTTGGAACGGGCAACATGGGTCCATGGAATGGACCCATGTTGCCCCCGGATTTCCAAGAAAACGTCGTTTAGGGCCTCAAAACGGCTCCGAAAGTTCAGGACCCGAAAAACTGCTAAAAATAGTAAGCTGTGCTATAATTAAGGAAACTGAAAATGCTGAGAAAGACAATGGTGGGGGTCCAGGTGGACTTGGCAGGTGGCCACCAATATCCACCTGGATCATTCCTCCCCCCTTAGGAAGCAATGGTCCCCATTGCGTTGAGCTCCTCCATGAGATGAGGAAACTTTTGCTGAACTTGTTCCCTGGTGAGCCACTTGCCCTGCTGAAGGAGTTGGCCTGCTTTGACAACTCGATACAGTTGGATATTCTGTTGGCGAGTGTTCTTGATCTCTGTGTCCATGATCCGATCAGTTGCGGCTTGTTCCATGCAATCTGGATTTAATTCTGTGGGTTTGAGCTGTTCTGCAATGTCGGATGTGTCTAGCAATGGTGGAAAGTATGGCCGAAGGCGGTCCACATTGAACACTGGGTGCAGGCCAAGGAATGGGGGAATGCTGAGCTCAAATGCATTGTCTCCCATAGCCTTAGTAATGGTGTAAGGACCATATTGGAGTGGTCTCAATTTCCGATAAGCTCCAGTAAGGCGTTCCTTTTGCAAATGCAACCAGACTTTGTCGCCCACCTGAAACTTGTGTGGCACCCGATGTTGATCATGTCGCTGCTTGTACTTGGCATTTGATTTCTCAAGATGTCATGGACCTGCTGGCGAATATGTTGGATGCGCTCAATGAAGCTGGTGGCCTTATCTGTTTCGGACTGGACATGAGCTGAATTTATGTGAGTAGCTGCAAGTGGCATGGCCACATCAATGGGGCATAGTGGCTGGAATCCCAAACCCACCTGAAAAGGGCTATGGCCAGTGGAGCTATGAAGAGCTCGGTTGTAGCTGTGCTGAACATAGGGGAGGCTCTCTTCCCATGTGCGTGGATGCTTTGAGTTATACATGCGCAGAATGTGCACAATCATCCTATTGACAACCTCTGTCTGGCCATCAGTTTGAGGATGGAAGGCTGTGGACTTCGTGAGTTTGGTGTCCAGCATTGACCAGAGACTGGACCAAAATGTGTTGAGAAACCGACTGTCCCGATCTGAGATGATAGACTGTGGGATCCCAAAGTGCACCCACACTCGTTCAGAAGAGTTTAGCAGTGGCTTCTGCTGTGATATTCTTCTTGCAGGCCATCATAATGGCCATCTTCGAGAACCTGTCGACGACCACAAAAACACAGTCATTTCCATGCTTAGTGGAAGGAAGGCCTGACATGTAATCCATGGAGATGGATTCCCAAGGTCGACTAGGGGTAGGCAACAGGGTATAGAGGCCGTGCTTCTTAATGGTCGGTTTGGCAATGGCACAGGCAGTACATGATATAATGTACTTCCCAACATCCTGTCGAAGATTCGGCCAATAGAAATAATTTTGCAGTACTGCCACTGTTTTCTCGACCCCAAAATGCCCAGCAGCCCGACTGTAGTGTGCTTCCCAAATCATCTTGGCACGCTCGCTTGAAGGAACACAAAGGTGACCGAGGTGGCATAATAGGGCATCCTGGAGGTGAAAATCTGCAACATGCCGACCCTCCAAGAGTGTCTGGTATGTGTGGCCGAATTCTGGGTCGCTTTTGTAGAGAAGTGGCCAATCAGAAGTCTCGTGCCCACAAGAGTTGAGCACGGTGGTTAACGCCATGATCGGTGGTCGACTGAGGCAATCTGCAACATTATTGGTGCTGCCCTTCTTATACTTGATATTCAAGTGGAACTGTTGCAGGTATGTAGACCACTTCTGATGGCGATCATTCTGCAATTTCCCTTGGGTCTGTATGAACTGCAGGGGTCGGTGGTCTGTGTGGATGACCGTTTCCTTCCCCAAAATGTAATGCTTCCATTGTCGGCAGGCCTGTACAATGGAATACATCTCTTTATCATAAGTGGGGTACTTCCAGACTGTGTCTGAAAGTGTTTCACTGTGATATGCCACTGGATGTCCATGTTGAGTAAGGACTGCCCCAATAGCATAGTCAGAGGCATCTGTCTCGACCTCAAATGGTTGTTGTAAATCTGGTAACGCGAGCACTGGTGCCGTGCAGAGGCGATCCTTCAACTCCATGAATGCCTTTTGTTGAGATTCAGACCAAAAGAATTTTTCTGTCGCCCCTCCCTTGGTGACTTGACTCAAGGGCCAAGAAATATGAGAAAACCCCAACACAAACCTGCGGTAGAAGTTGGCAAGACCTAGAAAGCTGCGGAGCTCTGTTAGAGTGGTTGGAGAGGGCCAATCCCGAATGACTTGGATCTTGGCTGGGTCGACATGCACCCCCTTTTCATCAATGATGTATCCCAGATACTGAACCTGGGTCATGCCAAAAGTGCATTTCTCCAAATTGGCATATAGCTTGTGTTGCCGCAGTGTTTGGAGAACCTGTCGGATGTGGTGGAGGTGCTCTTCCCAACTCTGGCTGAAGATCAGAATGTCATCCAAGTATACTACTACAAAGGAGTTGGTGAATGGCCGCAAGATGTCATCCATTAGCCTCATAAAGGTTGCAGGAGCATTCGTCAATCCGAAAGGCATAACCAACCATTCGAAGAGGCCCTCCTTGGATTTGAAGGTAGTCTTCCACACATCAGAGGGTTCGATTGGTACCTGGTGATATCCTGACTTCAGATCGATCTTGCTGAAATATTTCGCCCCCTTTAGTTGGTCTAGGAGGTCATCAATCCGCGGGATCGGGTACCTATTACGGACAGTGATCTTGTTCAGCGCCCGATAGTCAATACAGAGTCTCCACGTCCCATCCTTCTTCTGTACCAACACGATCGGGCTCCCACAGGGCGATGAACTCGGACGGATGTGACCTTTCTGCAGGAGCTCCTGAATCTGCCTCTTGATTTCATTGTTCTCCAGAACGGAGCGCCGATAAATTGGTCCATTGGGTAGCGGCGCACCTGGGGTCAGATCGATGGAGTGCTTGACTTGACAGTGCAGAGGAACCCCTGCCGGGGAGGTGAAGATGTCCTCGTACTACTCCACAATCTTGTCCATCTGTAGTTGTCGTGCGGAGGGACCCCGTCTGGAGGCCGCGACCACTGTCTTCTTCTTTCCTTGAGGGCGTATCATCAGGAAAACAAATTTCCTGGTTTTGGAAATGATCTTACTGCATTGTTTTGCAGTAATCAAAGAGATGGCGGTAGGTGGTGCTACCTCTGGTATCTTGAACAACTTATTTCCCAATGTAATAATAAC
This sequence comes from Pinus tabuliformis, assembly GCA_031772625.1. Taxonomy (NCBI): domain Eukaryota; kingdom Viridiplantae; phylum Streptophyta; class Pinopsida; order Pinales; family Pinaceae; genus Pinus; species Pinus tabuliformis. The sequence goes on from CM062816.1 coordinate 1,028,816,511, forward strand.
AACACGGGGCCTTGATTCATACACAACATGTCGCTTCCACAAGTATGGTTGTCCTAGTAATACATCACAAACTTCAAGGGGAGCAATGTCACACAATACCTCATCCGTGAAGGGCTTGATGTTGTATGGAAGGCGACACTGCTGGCTCACGCGAAGATCTCGTCCTTGGTGAAGCCACCCAATGGTGTATGGTTGTGGATGTGCTGTGGTCGGTAAGCCCAACCGCTTCACGACCTCTGCCGAAATGAGGTTCTTTTGACTCCCACTATCAACAATGAACTGTATCAGGGAGCCCTTTACCCACATCTGGGAGTGGAAGAGACGCTCCTCCTCCTCTGGATCTTCGGGTTCATTTTTCTAGATCTTTGCGGTAGCAACAGTGGCGATGGGATCCGCATCAATGATCTGCTTCCCTTTTTCATACCCCTTATCGGGTTCTGACTCAGAGTCGGAACATGCATTTGATTCTGAAACCTTTAGCTCAGCCACCAGTGACTGCTTGGCCCGACACTCACTTGTGTTGTGAGTGGAGCTCTTATGGAACTCGCACCATTTTCCAGTGTCCTTTCTCGGCTTCGCGACGCTGTTCTTTGCTTGCAGCTTCGACTGGTTGTCTTGGGCTATCCCGCCTTGGCTTTGTCCTTTGTTCTGTGGTTTAGGGGCACCTTTCCCCTGCTTTGGATTCGCAGATCCAAAGTCTCGCTTCTTTTGTTTAAACTTCTGCTCGACCTTGACGACATATCGGTATGCTGCGCCGAGCGAGGGGATGTTTAGGAATTGTATTTCTTCCTGGATGTACTTGTGCAGGCAGCCACGGTATTTGAGTATCAAATGTTGCTCCGAATCCTTGATACCCAACTTTGTGCGAAGGGTATGGAAAAGATTGGTGAACTCCGGCACGTCTTGGTCCCTTCCCTGCCGCAGCGTGGTCCACTTTATGTATTCATCCTCATAGCTTCCAACAAGGTAGTACTGCTCCTTGATGGCATCCCAGAACGAATCCCAGGTGGGTGCGGCTGAAAATAGTGAGCCAGTACTTTCATCCTTCTGCTCGCAGTAGGTTTCCCACCAGTCCTTGACGTGGGGGGCTGCTTTGAGAAGAGCAAAAACAATCTTTTCCCGACTCGAAAATTCATGAACAGAAAAATAACCCTCTAGCAGATTTAACCATTATCTACGAAATCTGCGTCTATCTGACCCTCGAATATGGGGATTTCAAAATTAACTTGTACCTTAAAGGGTGTGGCGTTTCCAGAGTAGCTGCTGGAAGCCGATGCGTCGCTTCTGGGTAGCCGCTGAAGGATCTGGGCAAAGTTGTCCATCATCGCGTTTCGTTGTCGCTCGAGGGCTTCTTCGAGCAAGATTTTGATGGGATCTCCTGCCCCCTCGTCTTTCTTCTCATCCGCCATGGGAGGCCGTCGGGATTTGCGAGGCTGGTCTTGCAAAGGTTCAACCAGTTCAAGCCCTAACTCCTTATATCCCGACCTTGTTGGGGACATGCAAAGAAAAACAGAGAAAAAGCAGACCGCTCTGATACCACTGATCCGGATTTAAACATGAACGCAACAAATTACAGAGATAACCATATACGCAAAGATGCAGCGGAAATAATACTTCATTTCATTAATGGAAAATACTGAAATATGCTTACAACCAGAAATGGAAATAAACCAGCTAGGGCAATGGTAGCTTATCTCTGAGAAGAGATGTGATGGCTACATGCCTCTGAACTATGTTACAATGAGGCTCGAAGGCCTATTTATTGTTGAGAAACAATGGAAAAACCCTTAACATTCCAAAACCTAACCCTAGGAGATGAAATGCCAAACTGTGGGCCCCGTTTGGGGTAAATTGGTACATCAACTTCCCGGGGTCGTAACTTTGGCATATGATCTCCGTTTGACGCATACAATAGCTCGTTAGAAAGATCTATCCGAGCACTACCATTGTTGGAACGGGCAACATCGGAATGGACCCATGTTGCCCCCGGATTCCCAAGAAAACGTCATTTAGGGCCTCAAAACGGCTCCGGAAGTTCAGGACCCGAAAAACTGCTAAAAATAGTAAGTTGTGCTACAATTAAGGAAACTAAAAATGCTGAGAAAGACAATGGTGGGGGTCCAGGTGGACTTGGCAGGTGGCCACCAATATCCACCTGGATCACAACATGAGGTGACTTCCTATTGTGGGTGGATCTCAATGCTGCTCTAAAACGTGGAAGGTATTGACAATTCCGCGTATGATGTGTTTGAGAGCAAATGTGACGATAACGTGTGAGTTTCTCTTGGTTTGAGAGATGGATTGTGGGATGTGCACTAATAAGTGAAAGACGTCTCTTATATTTCCCAATTCCTGACATTGATTTACCAGGTGGTTGGGTTTATCGCATAGGGCACATGTGAAGGGTGATGTTTTTGTCTAGGTGACCTTAGATTCTTTGGTCCTCTTGCCCGATCTAGACTAATGATGGTGTGAGGAGATTTGAAGATGGGAGCTTGGATGAACTTTTGGCAGACTTTTTTCCTCAAACACACATAAGATGGACCTAGATGATTCATTCCCTTGTGGTGTGGTGTGGTGTGATCCGATGGTTCGATATCTAATCCTACTAAATCAAAATTCTCAATGATGAATCGTCACATGAATTCCAGCATAGAGCGAAATCGGGAAAGATGGGAGTAGTGTTGCATGTGATGATTTCCTACACAAATCTGGCAAGTGTGATGTATGTGTCTGGGTCTGCTACTTTGGGTAATGTGGGTAACCGAATACAATCGGTTGAATGCCCGTAATTCAGGACATTGGTTTATCAAATGCTATGGTTCATCGCATAAAGCTCATGCAAAGGTATGTTGGGGTGTCACTGATCCTGGTTGTCTCCGAACATGGCAAGAGTTTGAGGGACCAGAAGAGGGATAGGAGCAAGAAGCTTCTTCCCTCATGACATAAAAAATGGTTTTAGACCCATCCTCCACTTGTACTAATGGGGTATTGGTTTGGGTGAGTGCACCTAACGCATCTCGATATCGAGGGATTTCAGGGCAATGATGAGTGTAATTATCATATTCCACACATATGACACATGCATGGTTGGGGCACAATGCCTTATAACGTGCGGGTGTGCTCTTTTCTCCAGCAGGGGGGGGGATTTCACTGGCGCTTTTGGTGCATGGATAAGAGCTTTGAGTTCATCTGAATCAGGGAACCTATTGGTGGGGTGCCCAACTACTTCACACAAAGCACAAGGTGGAGGAACCTTAGAGGAGGGAGTGTTTGAAGCTTCCGCCTTCTGGCATTTTTTCTTATCCCCTTCTCTGGCACCATTTCATGTCAGTGTAGGTGCTTCTTGTTGCGGTGTGTTATCTTGAGGAGGAATATGACTGATGCCCTTTCTAGTTATACCTAAGCTTGCTGACATGGCCCGAGGGGCCAAATACTAGATTGCTATTGCCAAAGCCATATTGGGAAATGAGAGTGTTGTAATGACTTGGTGCGAGACAAAACCAGGTGAGGGGAATAAGAAGGGTGTTTGGGTGATAGCATATGGTAAGAAAGCAGGATCGGTAATAACATTGTTGTTGGTACTCGAAATTGGTTCTTGATCTTGGGGGGTGTTTGATGAACTCATCATGCACATCAGTGCTCCTGTGGCTGGAGAAATATCCTCTATCATAGGTGGGTCTCATGGGAATGTCCCTAGGAGTGTTGATGGCTTAAATTGGCCTAGGCTAAATTCAATGTAAGTGGTGATCGATTCGAGAGAATATGTGACAAAAGGTAACACACCATCAGGTGCAGTTCGTGTCTTCTTCTCATAATATGTGAGTTAGTCTATTGTAATAATTCTCTCGTCATGGGGGAACATCATTATCCTGAATACAGAAGATGCTACTGCTGACATTTCGTACATGTAACTTTGACCCAGTAGGATATTATAATCCAACTGTGTGTCCAATACTTCGATATCTATTAGCACAATTTTTTCGGCCAGTTGTACTGGAACGCCTTGGTATAGGCCTACGGGAACTGAAGGGCATCCATCGTATGCTCTGAGAGTGATGTCAGAAGGTTTGAGTTCAGGGGATCCAAGTTTTTGCCAAACTGATTTGGACATTATACATGTGGATGCCCCTTCGTCGACTATGCAACGATGGATGGTGATATTCTGGACTGAGACTGGGATTTGAAAACTGACAGTTGATGGTAGATGAGGGGTAGCTTTATCTAAGTCAAAAACCATTAGGCAAGAATCGACAGGATAAATTTCTCCTAATGCGGAAAGTAAGGATTTTCATTGGGTTCGACATGATTGAAAAACTTCCAATGCTAAGATAGCTGAAGGTGTTTGGGCCAAGTCATCGACTATACTGTAGCTGTGAGCAACCTTTGAGTTCTGTCATGCTCGTCATAAATTACCTTTAACCATCTTTTGGATGGGATCTATGGCATATTGAGGAACTGTTAAAGGTGTTGTAGGTGCTGCAGTAGTTGAGGTGGAAGGATTGGTTTCTGGTGGAGTTTTGTACTCTCGGTTGCGCTTCTGCAGGAGAACATCTTTTCTTGCCATGTAAATGTCACGGTTTGAGGCACTTTGGGAACTTCCTCCAAGAGGGTTTTGGCAGTGGTCCTGTTGGGTATTTACCACCCCCTAGTGGGGGAAGGGATGTTTCATTACCACAGTTTGTTGGTTTTCCCCCCTTGCCCCAATGTCTTTCATCCTTTTCAACTCAAGGAGTTGATGACAATGATGGGTGTAATGACCATACTCACCACAAATGGCGTAAGCGTGGTTCTTCTGTAGAATCATATTCTTGTTTTTCTTTTATGGGTAGTTATTAGTCGATCCCTGGTTTGGGTTTTGACTGGAGTTGTCCCCATCTGGTGCCCGCGGAGGTTGTTGTTGATTACCCCCTTGGCCAAGCTCTACTTTTCGCTCGCTCTTTAGTTTTTTCTTAGCAACATTAGGTGGGTTAGCTGAGTTCAACTATTCCTCCAATTGTTTCTATTGAGCGAGAGAAGGTTGCCCTAGATTAACCCTTACATTAGCTTGCATTGGCGGGTTATTATGTTGAGGTGCGGAAAAAGGGAAATACTGGTTCCATTGCCACTGACTAACATATGAGTCCTCAGAAGGAGGAATTGGTTCCACGTTCCTAGAGGGTATGATCCACCTTGCGTGGGAAGGTATTAGCCACCTTGCGCGGGTTGGTATTGGTAACATGCATAACAAAATTATGCATAGGGGTAGGATGTCTAGGGTAATATGATGGGTGGTGAGGTGGTGTTGTGGCACCGAATGGTTGGGAATTGTAGTTGTATCTAGGGCATTGGAAAGTGTTGTCGGGGTGGTTTTTGGCTATGGTCCCAATTAACCCATTGACAACACTGGATGCACCTAGTGTTTCTTTATAAGTTTGCAGGAATGGGGCGTATGGAAGCACGTGATAGAGATATCTAGACTAGGTGTATATAAGATCTAATTGTTGAGCTTTGCTAAAGGGCTCTTCCTCATTATGTGGGGATAAATTTTCCATGTCTTTGAAATTTCTGATGTGAGGGATCTCAAAAATAGGTCGAGGATGACTTTGTCTTCAAATTGTGCTTTACATAGGCTACGACATTTCCACCATTCGTGGATATGATCTGATATGTGTGTAGCAGGTGTTTGTTTGAAGTGGGTGAGGAGTTCCAGGTCCGAGTCATGACGAACTGGGAGCTGGAAGAATACGAGGAATGTTGTAGTTAGGGAGCTAAAGTTTCCATGTGACGTAGAAGGTTGGTCAATATACCATTTTGCTGTTGCTCCAATAAGAGTGCATTGAAACATTTGTAGTGGAATAATATAATCTGTGATACTATCAAATGAACACCATAGGTGAAAAGTCATGACATGGTTTCCTGGGTCCTCTCCCTATTTCCCTTCGAATTTTGGAATGTAAAAAGGGAGCTTGGTGGGCATGGCTAGCCAATCTTGGTCATGCAAAATTGGGTCATTGGTTAGCTTACTAAAATCTAGAAGTTTTAAATAAGCTAAGAACATGACTTACGAGTTGTCTGCCATTGCGAATCAATTTTGGACAACAATATGAATGGGGGTTCCCTGATGAGGGTGGTTACCCTTGTGAGCACCGCGTGGACTCCCTGGAGGGGATTTATGGAGGCTCGACTCAGGGGTAGTGTATGGGGTACTTTGACGAGGATGAGTTCCAAGCAAAGTTGCACTGATAAATGAAGATCCATAACTGTAGTTGATTCGTGTCTTCTATGCCTAAATGGCGAGAGACCTAGCAGTCCTCCTGGTAATGAGGGAAGGTTTAGAAAACATCTAGATCGACAAAGAGCCATGGGGTACCCTATGGTGTCGAGTAGAGTGTGTGCTACTTTGTGTAATTTGAGGGAAGGAGATGGTTCTCAAAGAAACTATAACACATACATAAAACAAAGCGAAAATAAAATTATTACTTTCCTTTTAACTTTAGACTACATGATTAATTTAAAAAAAATAGTTATCGTTTGTTTTTGTGTATGTTAAAAGATCCTATGAATACCTAATCATCCTTGCCAATCTCAAAGTAATTGGGCCTTGCTAGATATCATATGATGGGTATTGTGGAAACGTCCCGAAAGAATTGGCGACGCCTTCCAGTAGCCAAAGAATCAACCAAGGTAATAAATGAGGCTTTGGTGCTGCCCACACCTCCACTTATAGGGATGGATGCCCTACATTTTGGCCACTAAAGTACCTTCGTCCCATGTGAGCATTCGAGTATTTAGCTTATTGGTATTCAGTTACTAGTACTAAGCACTAGATGGGTCGGGTAGCCCCAAATAGTACCACACGCACTGGACCTAAGCTGAACCCCCTCTGAATTGGGTCTCTGCCATGCTCGAGTATTCTTTTCTGTGGGATGATTGAAGGATTTTAAGCTCCCTAAAAAGTCAACTGCTATGTCTCAAAGATGTAACATGACCATGGTGGCTTATGGGATGCCTACCCCCAATGGTCCTAACCTGAACTATAAATTCTTTGGTGGCCCCTGTGGGGAATTTAGTTGGTTCAAGTTATGGTTGCTTTTAAGGGTCTTACTTTTATTTAGGGTGTGAGATGTAAGATAAAATAAACTAAGTACCAAAATATCCAGAAACTGGATGCCTTCTAATACGAAGTTTATAGAAGCTTAGTGTGTGATGTGTAATTGTGTGCAAGTGATCAAGTGAGCATGCAAAGTGTGATAGGATGTGAATATTCAGTGATATGTTTCAATATCCTCCTAATTACACTAGATTTCAGTTGTTCCTTGCATGAACAAGAAATGATATGCGGATAATGGGCCACTTACTCTTTCTCCTATTACACTATGTGTGACTAAAGAGAGATGGAAAACGCAAGTGCGTTAAGAAGGCTTTCATATGCTAGCCCAGTTTTGCTTAAAAGACACAAGGGAAGTAGAGATTACTTGCTTTCTATAATGACACTAGGTCTTGGTGCCAAAATGAATGAAATGAAAATATGCTTTGGTTAGTGGCAAGATTTGTGGATGATAGGCCACTCACTCATTTACCAATTAAGCTATGTGGTTTGCAAAAACTAGAAAAAAAGTTTGAAAAATATGTGTGGAATTTGGCCACTTACTATTCCCCCTAATTAAGCTATATAAGAATTGCAAATAAAAGTAAAGATAATCTAATTACCCAGCTAATTGTGATTAGTAGAGTAATTAAGTAATCTAAATTGACTAATTTTTTTTTGCAGAGGTGAAGGAAATTCACTAAAGGCCGCTCATCACTTGAAAAATGAGAAATTACAAGGTTTGTTTATCTTTCTGGAAACCGCGCGAGATTTGTTATGCACAGATGCGTGGTCGTGTCTGTCTAAGAAAAATTCACGCGGTCAACAAACAACTTTAAATTAACAAGCTTCTCAGCCAACGACATGTCCAAAGGTCCTGCAAAAATTCTAAAGAGATGTTGAACACCTTGTAAGTTGATTATGCAGAGAGAAGGTCCTTCAAACACAAATGATTAGATTAAAGAAAGGAAACTATTGGAGTCACCATTATTGTTGTAGTGTTTTTGTAGCAATGGTGTACCAAAAGACACCTTCTTAGCAGTAGGTTGTTACCTGCAAAGAAAAACAAGCAGTTTGGTTGTTGTCAGTGGACAAGAATGAAGAAACAAAGTATTGCAAATGATGAAGACAATACATACAAAAACATAAACTAAAACAAAGAGATGAAGACATAAACAATACTTAATGAAGCAAACAATTCAACACAATTATGGAAAATAGCTCCCTTTATTCACTAGTGGTGGTAGGAAATGAATACAAATAGTAGAATGCTAAACACTTCAAGAGAATTCTTTGAGCAATGGTGCTAAAAAATCCTTAACAATGAGGTTCTTTTCTTCACTCTCTTTGCAAGCTTCTCCTCTCTATCCAAGAAGTATCATGACTCTCTCAATGGCTGAATCCTATCTACACCAGAGTGATGGATTGCTAAGAAGCAATTTTTCCACCACAATAACGCTCTACTTCTTCTGTTTCAACGATGAAATGAAGGTTTTCTCTAGTAGAAATTTGGCCAAGATAACATTGTCTCATATTTTGGTTCTCCCATGGCCTATATATATAGATTTTTTTGAATCCATCTTCCCTCTCTTGGTTAATGAATTATAATGACTTGTGAGTTGGACGAGATGATTCAATTGAGAGCTGCATGTCTTTAGGGTGGCTCAAATTCGGTTATCGTTGGCTGAGATCTTGTCAGGGAATTGTCTTCCAAGTGTGCGAAGTTGTCCCGAATCGCTGAGTCGACCATTCCTTTGACCGCGCGACTATCGAAGAAAAAGTCGCACTGACATCAATTTTTAAATACCATATACTTTGACCTTATGAGAAATTAATTTTTTTGACCTTTATAATGTCTTTAGTTGGAAAATCTTTACTTGCACATATTGCTGGACGATCTTGGACATGTTTTGGGTTATACAAATATGTGTACAATTTTCTATTGTTAACACTTGATTTCCCGAACACGAAAAGATTGAACATATGAATTGAAAGTCAATACTTGTAGAGAACCCCATAAGGGAAACAACTTGTTATCATATTATTTTAAAATCCAAACAGATTTTCGACGAAGTATCAGATTTGTTTTCCTTTGAGGTCACCTAGATGAAGAAATCATGGAATACCCTTGTAGGAGAAACGTTGGAGAAATTAGGGGCTTTGCCATTGGGTCATCTAAATTGGTAATAATCATGGGATAATCTGGAAGGAATAGCTCTAAGAATCACCTCTTGAGTTGAAAATTAGGAGATTGACACTTCTGATATTATAGCAAGATAACCAACATCAAAACCCAAACCATGTACCTTTCCATCTTGCCAATTTTTGGTGCTTTCCTCACAAAATCCTATCTCTTTCCATCTCATTTGATCAACAAGCAACTGTAACAATCACAATAAAAAATAGACTTAAAATTATTTATGTTGATTAGCTCCCTCTTGCTGCATTTAGAAGGTCGAAGATTTACAAAGAGGGAAAGTGCATCTCTAATAATCGATTAACTTGTCTCCCTATGGTTTTGTATGAAGTTCTTGTACCCTCGGTGGTGTCCAAGGGAAATTTTTCTTCCTCTTGAGTAGTTTGAAGTTGAATCCTAGATTGTCGAAATGTTTGTAACATATGACATGTCTTGGCACTATGAGAGGTGTTGGTGCAAATACTGCACACATGACTAGTACTAACAATAAAAATAATGTGAGCGTAAATACCATCCATAGTGTGAGATGATGACGCTTGATTGGGGTCATGAGGTGGGACAATCCTAGGTGTCAACAACCTTTGGATATTAATATCAGCATGAGGTGACTTCCTATTGTGGGTGGATCTCAATGTTGCTCTAAAACGTGGAAGGTACTCACAATTCCGTGTATGATGTGTTTGAGAGCAAATGTAACAATAATGTGTGAGTTTCTCTTGGTTTGAGAGACGGATTTGTGGGATGTGCACTAATAAGTGAAAGACGTCTCTTATATTTCCCAAATCCCCGACATTGATTTACTAGGTGGTTGGGTTTATCGCATAGGGCACATGTGAGGGTGATCTTTTTGTCCAGGTGACCTTCGATCATTTGGTCTTCTTGCTCGATCTAGATCGATGATGGTGAGAGGAGATTTGTAGATGGGGGCTTGGATGAACTGTTGGAGGACTTTTTTCCTCAAACACACATAAGATGGACCTAGATGATTCATTCCCTTGTGGTGTGGTGTGATCCGATGGTTTGATATCTAATCCTACTAAATCAAAATTCTCAACGATGAATCGTCGCCTGAATTCCAACATAGAGCGAAGTCGGGAAAGATGGGAGTAGTGTTGCACATGATGATTTCCTACACAAATCTGGCAAGTGTGATGTATGTGTCTGGGTTTGCTACTTTGGGTAACATGGGTAACCGAATACAATCGGTTGAATGCCCATAATTCAAGCCATTGGCTTATCAAATGATATGGTTCGTTGCATAAAGCTCATGTGGAGGTATGTTGGGGTGTCACTGATCTTGGTTGCCTCTGAACATGGCAGGAGTTTGAGGGACCAAAAGAGGGATACGAGCAAGAGGCTTCTTACCTCATGACATAAAAAATGGTTTTAGACCCATCCTCCACTTGTACTAATGGGGTATTAGTTTGGGTGAGTGCACCTAACACATCTCGATATTGAGGGATTTCAGGGAAACGATGAGTGTAATTATCATATTCCACACATATGGCGCATGCATGGTTGGGGCACAATGCCTTATAATGTGCGGGTGTGCTCTTTTCTCTAGCAGGGGGGGAGGGTTCATTGGCGCTTTTGGTGCATGGATAAGAGCTTTGAGCTCATCTAAATCAAGGAACCTATTGGTGGGGTTCCCAAATACTTCACACAAAGCATGGGGTGGGGGAACCTTAGAGGAGGGAGTGTTTGAAGCTTCCGCCTTCCGGCCTTTTTTCTTATCCCCTTCTTTGGCACCATTTTGTGTCGGTGTAGGTGCTGCTTGTTGCGGTGTGTTATCTTGAGGAGGAATATGATTGATGCCCTTTCCAGTGATACCTAAGCTTGCTGACATGGACCAAGGGGCCAAATACCAGATCGCTCTTTCCAAAGCCATATTGGGCAACAAGATTGTTGTAATGACTTGGTGTGAGACAAAAATAGGTGGGGGGGATAAGAAGGGTGTTTTAGGTGATAGCATATGGTAAGAAAACAGGATCGATAAAAACATTGTTGTTGGTATCTGAAACTGGTTCTCGATCTTGGGGGGTGTTTGATGAACTCATTGTAGAGCCTCTATTCTACACCTACTTGTCTACCATTTTCCTCAGTTCTTCCTTATCTTTCCTTCACTTTTGCCTCATTTTCACCATGAAACCTCTCAGATCATTACATTAGGTGTCAATAAGCATGATCAAGCAAGTTTTGCTAATGGATGACTATTTGTTTAGATTTTGACTTACTTGCAGGAATCCCGCAGCTATCTGATGATCCCGCAGCTATCTGAAGATCCTGCAGCCTTTTTGTTAAACACAATGATCCACATGTCGGTTTGCTAGATGAGCCACATGGGCACTCAGGTATCAACGTGCTCGAGGTTCCTGTCCCATTGTTCCAGCCATCCACGTCATCTCCACCCATGGTCAAAGCTGGTTAAGTTACGGTCAACTCAAGGCTGTTTAAACGGTGATTGAGAGGTGCTTGGTCACGTCATCTTAAATGGTGATTTGTCCATGTTCTACAGGTGGCAGGGGACGCAATCCAACATGGGATTTATTATCCATGACGACAGAACCACTAAACTCGTCCACGCAGCCGTGATGTGTCAAGGGACCATAAATACGCATGACTGTTTATTGTTTTTCTGTTAATTAGCTGTACGAGTAGGCTATCTTAGAAACTCCTATAAATTGCTGCGTCTGCGTACGCTCAAGGAACTTTTGATTAGTTGTAATTTTATGAACTTGTGTGGAATTTAAGAGCTTTGTGAACTCTGTTTTCTAGTGCTATTCCAACGCTCTGTTTTGTATACTTTTTGCAAATGGAGGAATAGACATAGCACCGTTTTGAAGTTTCCAGATCTCTGAGTTTTCTTGTGGCTGAATGAACAGAGGGCCCCTGCTCATCTCAGCCTTTGTAAAGTATTTTATGTGCAGTATTTCGTTATTTTCTTATTTATTTCCTTAAGCATGTATAGTTTCATTTACTTGTTTTCCTTTCTTTCAAGCTGATCAGTGTTATTTCTTTGCAGGTTTCTTTTAGCCCGGGATTTATTTTTATATGTGTGTATTTGCTTTACAGCTAATGGTATTTGAAGTTGACAATTCAAGTGCTGCTTTTGTCTTTATAGTTGATTTTTAATCTTATTTCTCAAAGAGCTGTTAATATACATGAATGATCTTCATCATAAACTATTATCTTTTAAGATCAAAATATCACTAATTTGCAGCTAGTTTGGGTGCTTGTTGGACTGTTCTTTCACTACTTTCTATCCGTGCTTTACACAGTACATGTGCTTTGAAGCATCGAGTTAGAAAGAGTAAATCATTACCACTAGTCTTTAACGTAGAAGTTTTGATTTTAAAGTGCTTCCTAGACTATTTCCTCACTACTTTCTAATCATGCTTTCCATAGTACATATGGCTGAAGTAGAGAATTAGAAATAGCAAATCATTATCATTAGTCTTTCAAGCATATTTTTCTCACTTTTCTAATTCCACTTAAGCTACTTTCTTTCCGTGCTTTACACAGTACATGTGCTTTGAAGTATCGAGTTAGAGAGAGATAATCTTTATTCTTGGGTTTTAAAAGTGACTCTCTTTTCTTTTATTAGCAGCAACTTGATTGGTGTCTAGTGCCATTGGTAGTGGTCATTTGCTTTCAAGTTTATTTCAAGTCATTTCAGTTCACTTCTTCTTTTCAAGCATTTCCTTTCAAGCAAATAGTTAGAGATCACTCAACACACACTTTCACTCATTTAGGATTCACTCTACACACACACCATCACTCACTTGTTTATAAATTCTCACTCCATCTTAGGAACATAATTAACCACAACAACACCCCCAACGATAAGAAAAACTCTAAGAGGTTACTTAAGTACATATAGTACACCCTCACTTCATCAGCTTACGAGCCCCGGGTTGACAATAAATACTAGCAATTTAGATAACACTAAATTGACTAAACATTTTGGCGCCGTTGCCGGGGAAGTGAAATTAAGTAGCCATATTCTTAGAAGAAAAAAAATATATAAAAAAATTTCAAGGAAAGAAGTTAATAGCCTATCTAAGTATGCTCTCCTCTTGCACTTTAGAGTGATCTGGAGGATCAGAAAGGAGAAAGTTATTAATTTAGTAGTCTCTTGAGTATGCTCTCTTCTTGCACCTAGAGTGAACTGGAAGATCAGAAAAAGAACTATTAACTTGACTTGAAGATAAAATAAAAAATGACATGCATAGAGCTAGAGATTCTAGGGGAAGGTTTTTAGCTAGAGCTCGAAGTTCAATTTTTACAAGTCCATCTGCTTCAAGAGATAGACAAGAGACACCTCCCTTATCTCCAACCGAAACTCCTAGTCCTGAAATTCAAGAGCCAAGAGTTGACTCTCCTATACCTTCTATTGAGTTTGAACTAGGAAGAGACTCTTCTCTTTCTCCTACCAGAAATCCAATTGTAATTGAGGAAATAGACTCACCTGAAGAGGAAGGAGAAATCTCTTCTCATTCACCCTTTGTAGAAGAACCAGAAGATTTTGAAATCCCTAGGAGAATCATCATGGCAGAGGAAGAAGGAGGTGGTAGAGGTAGAGGTAGAGGAGGAGGAGGAAATAACAATAATAATGGAGGAGGTAGAGGTCCCATAGGAGGAAATAGAGACGGGGATAATTCATTTGGGTTTCCCATTGTTAATGAGGATTCCCAAGCCACCATGAAAAACATATCACCATCCGTCCTCCCAAATTTTCATGGATTAAGAACTGAGGACCCTGAAACATTCTTGTTTGAATTTGAAGTTGTGTGTCGAACCTATGACTATCTGGATGATACTCAGAAACTCAAACTGTTCCCATCAACATTAAAAGATCAAGCTTTGAAATGGTTCATGGGGTTACTTACTCAATCCATTAGGACCTGGGATGAAATGAAACAGACCTTTTTGGATAGGTATTTGGACTATTGTATGCCTACTAATCATAAGGATGAGGTTTTTAAAATGATGCAAAAAGAAGATGAGAGCTTAGAAGATTTGCTTGAAAGGTTTCAATATAACTTAAAAAGAGCAAAGATGAGCAGCCTGGATGAAGAGACCTTAAAAGCCCTCTTATTAAAAGCCATTAGGGATGAATGGATAGATATCTTAAACATGATGGGGAAAGGGGATATTTCTCAACTTTCTCTCAATGATATAGCAGAACTTTGTATCCATCTCTCAAGGGGCAAATCAAAAACTCAAAAAGGGCCTAGAGATCCTTCTCTCCTTAGGGCGAATAAATCTGCAACAGGATCAGTGAGTAGGGCTGAAATCGGTAATATGCTAGATGAATTTAAAACTGACATCTTAGGGAGTCTTAGTGAACAAATTGATACCCTTAAGATTCAGAATAAACAAAAAGCAGAGGCCGAGGCTATGACCATCTTTTGCCCGAAGTGTAGAAAGAAGCATGCTTTAAGGGAATGTCCCTTGGAAGCACAAGTTGTGGAAAGCTATGTAATTTGCTCAGAAACCCATGAGACCAAGGAATGTCCTTCAATCCCTGGCCTCAAAGCAGTCTTTCAAGAAGATCCAAGTACGCTTGAATCCATTTGTTTCGTTGCAAGAAGACCTTGGCAGGGGCAGCAAAATCAAGGGTTTAATAACTCTATGAATTTTCAGCCCCCACCAAATTGGAATCCTTTGCAACAGCCTTGGTCACAACCACAAAATCCTTTCCAAGCATGGTTGCAAAGCATGCAAATGCAAAATCCTTATGGGAGATTTGCCCAATTCTATCAATATCCTCAATCCTTTCAGAATCAGCAAGCTCCCCAACTTCCAAATCAAGGTCAACAATTGTCATTACCATTCCCTCAACAACAACAACCTCTTCCACAAAATCAAAATTCTCAACTCTTGTTACAATCTCAGCAGAGGCCAAATCAACTTCCCTCTCAACCCCAACCAAACCCCAATAATAGGAACCCTCAAAGTGCTTATGTGATGGAAGGTCAACCACTTATGGAAGGTCAACCATTCCCTACCTATATGGTTGTCCCTCTCAATGAGGTCCAACTCAGATCAGGTAGAATCTTAGACCAACCTTCTACAAGTGCTCAACAACCAAGCATTTCTGAGGAAGAATCTCTCAAGGCCAATAAGGGTTCTGAAGTATCCCTTCAAAACCCAAGCATTAAAGAAAAAGAAAAAGAATCAACTCCCTTAGTAGAGCAACCCACATCTTCAGCTATTCCTCCTTTTCCTGAAAGATTGCAAATTGATAAAGGAGTGGAGAAGCAGATTTGGTTGCCTGACTATAGCTTTCTAGATGAATTGAAAAATGTCTGTATCAAGATTCCCTTGTTAACAGCCATTAAAGAGATTCCCATTCTAGCAAAGACAATAAAGGAGATGAGTTTGAAAAAAACAATAAAAAGAACCAGAGACACCAAAAGGATACATCTAGTTGGAAAAATTGCAGACATTATGATGGGTAAAATTACCATGCAAAAATATGTAGATCCCGGTAGCCCTATTGTTAAAACTCATATTAATGGGGTTGAAATCCCAAATACCTTGATTGACTTAGGAGCCGCTATCAACATTATGAGTAGACAGACCATGGATCAGTTAAAACTTCCTAACCTTCTCTTTACACCTACTTTGTTGCAACTTGCAGATAGATCAATCATTAAACCTGATGGTGTATTGGAAGACATTCCAGTCTCACTAGACTCTTGGGAATATCCAGTTGATTTTATGATTTTAACTCCCAAGAACAATCTAGGAGGACATCCTCTTATTTTAGGAAGACCTTGGCTGGCCACAGCTGATGCTTTCATAAGTTGTAGGTCGGGAGACATGTATATATCAGATGGTAATTCTACCAAGAAATTCAACTTGTATCCTCCCGCAAAGGCAATAACAAAAATAGGAGAAGATGAGTGGATTAATGATGAGGATACTCTTCAACCTGTTCTAACCATCTCTGAAATCAGTGAGGACAGTCAAATTCTAAATACATTAGAAAATTTTGAGGTATCCTCAGAATATGACTCTTCACAGTTCCAGTTAGATGCAGATATTGAATATCTCTCCTCTAGACAGATGTCTCTCTTCTCAATGGAAGAGTTTGGTAGTTCTACAGTTGAAATCTTTCCAGGAAAAACATTAAACATTAACAAAAACTTGGAAAGACTACAACAAGAAGAATTAACTAAACTGTTGCAAAAACATTCCACTGCCTTTGCATGGGAATATACTGACATGAAAGGAATCAACCCTAAGACTTGTATTCATCATATTTATATTGAAGAAAACAACAGACCTATTAGGCAGCCACAAAGACGGATGAATCCAAATCTTAGGGAAATTGTGAAAGAAGAACTTCAGAAATTGCTCAAGGTAAACTTCATTTACCCCATTTCAGATAGCCAATGGGTTTCTCCCTTGGTTATAGTGCCCAAAAAGAATGGTAAATGGAGAGTTTGCATTGATTATCGAGAATTGAACAAGGCAACCTTAAAGGATCATTTTCCTCTACCTTTTATTGA
The DNA here is from genome assembly GCA_031772625.1 of Pinus tabuliformis. NCBI lineage: Eukaryota > Viridiplantae > Streptophyta > Pinopsida > Pinales > Pinaceae > Pinus > Pinus tabuliformis. The sequence continues at coordinate 1,028,833,297 of CM062816.1, forward strand.
TCAGGTATTAGACACTTTAGCAGGTAAAAAGTATTTCTCATTCTTGGATGGTTTTAGTGGTTATAATCAGATTCAGGTAGCACCTGAAGATCAAGACAAAACCACCTTTACTTGTCCTTGGGGGACTTTTGCCTATCGAGTACTCCCTTTTGGTTTGTGCAATGCACCAGCCACATTTCAAAGGGCTGTACTAGGAATCTTCTCAGATCTGATTCATGATTGTGTAGAGGTATACATGGACGATTTCACAGTCTATGGTAATACATTTGAAGAAGCTTTGGCAAATTTGGAAAAAGTACTGGTAAGATGTAAGGAAACAAATCTTTCTTTAAGTCATGAAAAGTGTTTTATGATGTTTACTGAAGGGATTGTTTTAGGACATCATATTTCAGGAGATGGAATCAAAGTTGATAGATCTAAAGTAGAAGTCATCTCTAAGTTACCTGTTCCAAATTGCCAAAGAGATGTTAGAAGTTTTCTTGGGTTTACTGGTTATTACAGGAGATTTATTGAAAACTTCACTAAGATAGCATCCCCTCTTTTCAAACTACTTACTAAAGATTGTGAATTTAAGTGGGATCCTGAATGTCAATCTGCCTTTGAAGCTTTAAAGACTAGAATATCTGAAGCACCCATTTTAAGGGGTCCAAATTGGAAACTCCCTTTCCACATTTCTACTGATGCTTCAGATACAGCTTTAGGAGCTGTTTTGGGACAAAAGGATTTGATCCCTTATGCCATTTATTACACGAGTAAGAATTTGACTCCTACTGAGTTAAATTATACTGTTACTGAAAAGGAGTTTCTAGCCGTTGTTCATGCTATAAACAAGTTTAGACACTATATAACCGGCTATGAAACCTTTGTCCACACTGATCACTCTGCCATTAGATACCTCATGAACAAACCAGTCACTAATGGTAGAGTTACAAGATGGCTTTTTCTTTTACAAGAATTCAACATAACTGTGTTAGATCGACCAGGTAAACAGAACACAGTAGCTGACTTCTTGTCTAGAATCCAAAACACTAATGAGGACTCTCCTGTAGAGGATAAATTTCCAGATGAGTATTTGTTTGCAGTAACTACCAAAACCCCTTGGTATGCTGATATTGCTAATTATTTAGTTACTAGAAAATTACTTTTACATTTATTTCCTAATGAGAAAAGGAAAATCATTCAGGATAGTTCACTTTATTCTTGGATTTCTAATGAATTGTTCAGAACAGGGCCAGATTTGATGATCAGAAGATGTGTACGGGAGGATGAGATGCCTGACATCCTTAAGGCATGTCATGACGAACCTTGTGGCGGACATTTTTCTGATAAGAGGACTGCCTATAAAATCCTTTCATCAGGATATTATTGGCCTTCTCTCTTTAAGGATGCAAAGCAATATGTTAAAAGGTGTGACAGTTGTCAAAGAACTGGGAGACCAACTCTTTCAAATGAAATGCCACTACAGCCACAGGTATGCATCGAACCTTTCGAGAAATGGGCTCTAGATTTTGTTGGACCAATTAATCCGCCATCCAAGCAAAATAGATATATACTGGTTTGTACTGATTATGTTACCAAGTGGGTAGAAGCTATAGCATTAACTTCTGCTACTGAAAATTCAGTTGTTCAATTTCTTTTCAAGGATATTTTCACTCGTTTTGGTGTCCCAAGAGAAATTGTAACAGATGAGGGAAGCCAATTTACATCAAGGATGGTGGAAAAGCTGATGGAGGAATATAAGATTAAGCATAGAACATCTATTCCATACCATCCGCAAGCGAATGGTCAAGTAGAATCTACAAATAAAGTTCTTGAAAGCATCATCACAAAGACTGTTCATCTTCATAGAAGAGATTGGGCAGAAAGGCTTCCTGAAGCCTTATGGGCCTATAGAACCACATGGAGGAACACCACAGGACATTCTCCCTATGAACTTGTTTATGGGAAGGAAGTCCTGTTCGCCATTGAGTTCCAAATCAAGACCTTCAAGACAGCAGTTCAATTGGGGATGAGCTTATCAGAAGCCCAAAAGCACAGATTGGACCAGTTAAATGAACTAGATGAAATGAGACAAGATGCAATTCTAAGAACCGATCTAGTTCAGCACCAAAGAAGCAAATGGCATGATCGACATATCAAAGAAAAGAAGTTTCAAAAGGGTGATTGGACACTCTTGTTTGATTCAAAATTTAAGGACTTCAAAGGAAAATTTCAAACTCATTGGCTTGGGCCATATGAGATTGATGAAGTCTTTAATAATGGAGCAGTTAGAGTGAAGACTATTGATGAACTTCAAACTCCCTTTATTGTGAATGGCCACCGGTTAAAAGTCTACCACAAGCCACTCTCAAAAGAGGAGTTTGTTAAGTTATTCCAAGGCGATTCTGAAATGAGGCTGGTGGAGAAGAATTCTTCTCCTCCATCAGCCTAATCTCTGTTTCTTTCAATTTCAATAAAAAAAAAAAAAGAAAAAAAAAAAAAGAGAAAAAAAAAAAAAGAAAAAAAAAAAGAAAAAAAAAAAGAAAAAAAATGAATAAATGTATGAGCCTGAAAACCAATCTCTGATTGGCAGTCTCATGCAGAAAACATGAGGTGAAAATCAGGGTCACCTGACACCTCATGTTTTCCAAAAAAAATAAATCTCTCTTTCATTTTCATTTCATTTATTTCATCTCACCATTTCCTTCCATCTTACCATCCTCACTTCACCTCACTGTTTCCCACTCACTCATTCATTCATTCTTTCATTCCATTTCACTTCATTAATAAAGTTTTTTTAGGCAACTAAAGTATTTTATGCAGCTGGAAGACTTCATTACAGTTCCTGCAGCTATTTAACAATTCTGCAGCTGTTTAGCCTTCCTGCAGCCTTCTGCACCTGCACAAGAAACACAGTTTGTCTGAAGAAAATATTTACAGTTCAAAATCATCAAAGACAAGGAGGAAAGATCATGTGCTAGCAATAAAGTTAACAAAAGGTTAGTAGCAAATCATCAGAAGCCAAATCAAATGCGGATCCGAGGTATGTTTAAAACTCTAAACCTATGGTTATTTCATTATGCGGAATTTTCTGGGTTATGTTTTGTTGGCCACTAATCGTAATGATTACCCATTTTCTTTTCCCATGCGACCACAAATCTACGAATCCTCCACGTCTACCAGCTCATAATAACCACGATTTTTGAAATCACATATGGCTGTTTCTGTCATTAAGGTCTTGTACCCTAATGACGTAACCTACCGTATTACGTCTCTCAGTTCTCGTCCCGCAGCCATGTGTCAATTCACAGCCGAAATCGGAGAATATAGCCGTTCCATTTATCATTTCGAAACCCTCTGTGCTCATAATACTCCATTCCTCGCTATCATCTCCCTTATTCCGTTTCACTCACTACGATTACCTCCATAAACCATCCTCTGTTTTCCCTCTGCCGTATAGCCAGTAAACCTGTGATACAGTCGTATTACGACTGTTAGTCACCGTTTCACTGTGTCCACGCTGTTATCCTCCGCTTAACTCTAATTCAAGCCGTGAATTCTCGGTGTCTGAGGCTGTTGATGCACCGTATACCCTCTGTTCCACAAAGTCTGAACATGAACCAAGGAGTTACTGTGTAAAGTGACGGGGTTACTGTGTAAGGTCACCATCAAATTCGTGTTTTAAACAGAGTTGAGGAGTCGATGGGAAAGCTTTTAAGGGCTGAACCAGAAGGTTCGAAATTCTTGGAGGCATACCCTCAGGTTGAGGAAGCATTACAAAAAGCTAATTGGCTACAGTGCATCAGGAAGTTTAAGGGCTACCACAAAGAAGTAACAAAAGCCTTTGCAAGATCATTTAAGGACAAAGACAGTCAAGCAGAAGTGGGTGATTTAACATTTACAGTCAGCGAAGGAAGCATAGCAAGGGCTACCTCTCTTCCACAAACCGGTGAACGTTGGTTCAAAAACCGGGCAGTCCAGGATCAACAATGGAAGCGGATTTTTAAAAACCCAGGTATGGACACAAGTGTTTTCACCAAAGGAATTCCAATCTCCCATGTTAAAGAAGAATGGAAAATTCTATTGTTGTTAGTGCAAAAATTTTTCACGTGTGAAGGGAGATTTGGAGTGTTGTACGTTTATCATGGTAAAATCATGCTGCAATTTCAAGGAGAACATGATATAAATCTTCCTTACTTTCTATTCCAAAGCCTTAGGAAAATGTGTTCCATGGCTCAACGAAATCCACGAAATGTAGAAGCTTACCTCTGTCACCATGGTCTTGTAAAGTTATTGATAGAAGAACAGTTAAAAGAAAAACAAGACACATGGGAGAAATTCCTTGTAAGGAATCATTTTGCAGAACCTGGAGAATCTTCTATACCTAGAAAAAGCAGAAGGAAGAGAAAAGAAAGTATCTCTGAGACTGATATCTTAGAGGAAACTGTTCAAGGACAAACTGTAGAGGAAATAGAAGTCCATCATCCTGAACCTGAGATTGAACCCACTGAAGACAGTGCTCAAGAGGTCATCTCAGAAACCCTCGCTGAACTTGCCAAGGAAGCTACCAAAAAGAAAAGAGAAGACAAAAAGAAACAAAAACAAGACAAGGGAAAATCTATAATCCAAGAAACTGATCAGACCCCAGAGCATTCTAGTGATGAAGAAAGGGATAACCAGCCCTTAGCACAAAGGGTAGCTAAACTCCATGAGAAAACTGCCCTCTCTGAGAAAGTAAAAGTTCAAAAACCAAGGGAAAAGGCACAAAAAGAAACACAGAGTGCTGCCACTGTAAGAAGGAGTAGTAGATTGCAGAATAAAAGGAAAGCCACAAGGACACTCTTCGTTGATCTTAGCACACCTGAGAAGGGTGCTACAAAAGCAGACCTTGAGGATAGTCCATCACATGAGGCAGCTACTCCTCCAAGAGAAGACAGTCCATTTCAGCCGGAGTTTGAAACTGAAATTGAGCATGAATATAGTCCAAGGAAGTCACCAATTGTTGACCCAATTCAACAAGAGGTGTACAACTATTTTGAAACATTGGAGCAAAACACTGCTGGCCCAAGTAATGTCATACCTCATGAGCAGCAAATAGATTTACTTAAACAAGAAATCTATGAACTTGAAGTGCTAAACCGTCACATTAAACAGAGAAATGAAGAAATGAAGCAGCAAGCTGAAATTGCCAAAGCAATCCAAGATAACACCTTTCTTCACATGAGCATGTGGCAGAAGAAACACAGCAGACTCAAGAAGAGATGTAGAAGGCTGAACAGAGCCTTAATCAATTTGAAATTCAGATGCATGTTCAAGAGGCCAAAGGTTAATGTTTCTACACAAAGGAAGAGAAGGAGATTGGATGTCCTAGCTGAGGCATCCCAGCAGATGGACTGAATTGTGTTTTCATTGCATGAGGACATGCAATACCCTCGGAGTGGGGGTATGTAGAGCCTCTATTCTACACCTACTTGTCTACCATTTTCCTCAGTTCTTCCTTATCTTTCCTTCACTTTTGCCTCATTTTCACCATGAAACCTCTCAGATCATTACATTAGGTGTCAATAAGCATGATCAAGCAAGTTTTGCTAATGGATGACTATTTGTTTAGATTTTGACTTACTTGCAGGAATCCCGCAGCTATCTGATGATCCCGCAGCTATCTGAAGATCCTGCAGCCTTTTTGTTAAACACAATGATCCACGTGTCGGTTTGCTAGATGAGCCACATGGGCACTCAGGTATCAACGTGCTCGAGGTTCCTGTCCCATTGTTCCAGCCATCCACGTCATCTCCACCCATGGTCAAAGCTGGTTAAGTTACGGTCAACTCAAGGCTGTTTAAACGGTGATTGAGAGGTGCTTGGTCACGTCATCTTAAATGGTGATTTGTCCATGTTCTACAGGTGGCAGGGGACTCAATCCAACATGGGATTTATTATCCATGACGACAGAACCACTAAACTCGTCCACGCAGCCGTGATGTGTCAAGGGACCATAAATACGCATGACTGTTTATTGTTTTTCTGTTAATTAGCTGTACGAGTAGGCTATCTTAGAAACTCCTATAAATTGCTGCGTCTGCGTACGCTCAAGGAACTTTTGATTAGTTGTAATTTTCTGAACTTGTGTGGAATTTAAGAGCTTTGTGAACTCTGTTTTCTAGTGCTATTCCAGCACTCTGTTTTGTATACTTTTTGCAAATGGAGGAATAGACATAGCACCGTTTTGAAGTTTCCAGATCTCTGAGTTTTCTTGTGGCTGAATGAACAGAGGGCCCCTGCTCATCTCAGCCTTTGTAAAGTATTTTATGTGCAGTGTTTCGTTATTTTCTTATTTATTTCCTTAAGCATGTATAGTTTCATTTACTTGTTTTCCTTTCTTTCAAGCTGATCAGTGTTATTTCTTTGCAGGTTTCTTTTAGCCCGGGATTTATTTTTATATGTGTGTATTTGCTTTACAGCTAATGGTATTTGAAGTTGACAATTCAAGTGCTGCTTTTGTCTTTATAGTTGATTTTTAATCTTATTTCTCAAAGAGCTGTTAACATACATGAATGATCTTCATCATAAACTATTATCTTTTAAGATCAAAATATCACTAATTTGCAGCTAGTTTGGGTGCTTTTTGGACTGTTCTTTCACTACTTTCTATCCGTGCTTTACACAGTACATGTGCTTTGAAGCATCGAGTTAGAAAGAGTAAATCATTACCACTAGTCTTTAACGTAGAAGTTTTGATTTTAAAGTGCTTCCTAGACTATTTCCTCACTACTTTCTAATCATGCTTTCCATAGTACATATGGCTGAAGTAGAGAATTAGAAATAGCAAATCATTATCATTAGTCTTTCAAGCATATTTTTCTCACTTTTCTAATTCCACTTAAGCTACTTTCTTTCCGTGCTTTACACAGTACATGTGCTTTGAAGTATCGAGTTAGAGAGAGATAATCTTTATTCTTGGGTTTTAAAAGTGACTCTCTTTTCTTTTATTAGCAGCAACTTGAACGATGTCTAGTGCCATTGGTAGTGGTCATTTGCTTTCAAGTTTATTTCAAGTCATTTCAGTTCACTTCTTCTTTTCAAGCATTTCCTTTCAAGCAAATAGTTAGAGATCACTCAACACACACTTTCACTCATTTAGGATTCACTCTACACACACACCATCACTCACTTGTTTATAAATTCTCACTCCATCTTAGGAACATAATTAACCACAACAACACCCCCAACGATAAGAAAAACTCTAAGAGGTTACTTAAGTACATATAGTACACCCTCACTTCATCAGCTTACGAGCCCCGGGTTGACAATCAATACTAGCAATTTAGATAACACTAAATTGACTAAACACTCATCATGCACATCAGTGCTCCTGTGGCTGGAGAAATATCCTCTATCACAGGTGGGTCTCCTAGGAATGTCCCTAGGAGTGTTGATGGCTTAAATTGGCCTAGGCTGAATTCAGTGTAAGTGGTGATCGATTCGGGAGAAGATGCGACGAAAGGTAACACACCATTAGGTGCAGTTCATGTCTTATTCTCATAATATGTGAGTTAATCTATTGTAATAATTCTCTCGTCATGGGGGAACATCATTATTCTAAATATGGAAGATGCTACTGTTGACATTTTGTACATTTAACTTTTACCCATTAGGATATTATAATCCAACTGTGTGTCAATACTTCGATATTTATTAGCACAATTTTTTCGGCTAGTTGTACTGGAACGCCTTGGTATAGGCCTATGGGAACTGAAGGGTGTCCATCATACGCTCTGAGAGTGATGTCAAAAGGTTTGAGTTTGGGGGATCCAAGTTTCTGCCAAACTGATTTGGACATTATACATGTGCATGGGCCTTCGTCGACTATGCAATGATGGATGGTGATATTTTGGACTAAGATTGGGATTTGAAAAGCGACGGTTGATGGTAGATGAGGGGTAGCTTTATCTAATTCAAAGACCATTAGGCGAGAATCGGAAGGATAAATTTCTCCTAATGCAGAAAGTAAGGCTTTTCGTTGGGTTGGGCATGATTGAAAAACTTCCATTGCTGACATAGCTGAAGGTGTTTGGGCCAAGTCATCGACTATACAACGGGATCTATGGCATATTGAGGAATTGTTAAGGGTGTTGTAGGTGCTGTAGTAGTTGATGTGGAAGGATTGGTTTCTGGTGGAGTTTTATAATCTCGGTTGTGCATCTGCAGGAGAACATCTTTTCCTGCCATGTAAATGTTACGGTTTGAGGCACTTTGGGAACTTCCTCTAGGAGGGTTTTGGGAGTGGTCTTGTTGGGTATTTACCACTCCCTAGTGGGGGAAGGGATGCTTCATTACCACAGTTTGTTGGTTTTCCCCCCTTGCCCCCCAATGTGTTTCATACTTTTCAACTCAAGGAGTTGATGACAATGATGGGTGTAATGACCATACTCACCACAAATGGTGCAAGCGTGGTTAGTCCGTAGAACCGTATTCTTGTTTTTCTTTTATGGGTAGTTATTAGTCGATCCTTGGTTTGGGTTTTGACTAGAGTTGTCCCCAACCAGTGCTCGTGGAGGTTGTTGTTGATTGCCCCCTTGGCCAAACTCTACTTTTCGCTCGCTCTTTGGTTTTTTCTTAGCAACATTAGTTGGGTTAGCTGAGTTCAACTGTTCCTCCAATTGTTTCTGTTGAGCGAGAGAAGGTTGCACTAGATTAACCATTACATTAGCTTGTGTTGGCGGGTTATTCTGTTGAGGTGCGGGGAAAGGGAAATACTGGTTCCCTTGCCACTGACTGACATATGAGTCCTGGGAAGGAGGAATTGGTTTCACGTTCCTGGGGGGTATGATCCACGTTGTGTGGGAAGGTATTGGCCATCTTGCGTGGGTTGATATTGGTAACATGCATAACAAAATTATGCATAGGGGTAGGATGTCCAGGGTAATATGATGGGTGGTCAGGTGGTGTTGTGGCACCAAATGGTTGGGAACTGTAGTTGTATCCAGGGTATTGGAAAGTGTTGTCGGGGTGGTTTTGGGCTATGGTCGCAATTAACCCATTGACAACATTTGATGCACCTGGTGTTTCTTTATAAGTTTGCAGACATGGGGCGTATGGAAGAATGTGATAGAGATATCTATACTGGGTGTATATATGATCTAATTGTTGATCTTTGCTAAAGGCCTCTTCCTCATTATGTGGGGATGAATTTTCCATGCCTTTTAAAATTTCTGATGGGAGGGATCTCAAAAAAAGGTTGAGGATGACTTTGTCTTCAAATTGTGCTTTACACAGGCTACGACATTTCCACCATTCATGGATATGATCCGATATGTGTGTAGAAGGTGTTTGTTTGAAGTGGGTGAGGAGTTCTAGGCCCGGGTCATGACGAACTGGGAGCTGGAAGAATGCGAGGAATGTTGTAGCTAGGGAGCTAAAGTTTCCATGTGACGTGGAAGGTTGGTCAAAATACCATTTCGCTGTTGCTCAGTAAGTGTGTGTTGAAACATTTGTAATCGAATAATATAATCTGTGATACTATTAAATGAACACCATAGGTGAAAAGTCATGACATGGTTTCTTGTGTCCTCTCCCTGCTTCCCTTTGAATTTTGGAATGTAGTAAGGGAGCTTGGTGGGCATGGCTGGCCAACCTTATTCATGCATAATTGGGTCATTAGTTAGCTTACTCAAATTTGGAAGGTTTAAATAAGCTAAGAACAGAACTTACGAGTTGTCTGCCATTGCGAATCGATTTTGGACAACAATATGAATGGGGGTTCCCTGATGAGGGTGGTTACCCTTGTGAGCACCGTGTGGACTCCACGAAGGGGATTTATGGGGGCTCGCCTTAGGGGTAGTGTATGGGGTACTTTGACGAGGATGAGTTCCAAGCAAAGTTGCACTGATAAAGGAAGATCCTATAATGGTAGTTGATTCGTGTCTTCTACGCCTAAATGGCGAGAGACCTAGCAATTCTCCTGGTAATGGGGGAAGGTTTAGAAAACATCTAGATCGACAAAGAGCCATAGGGTAACCTATGGTGTCGAGTAGAGTGCGTGCTACTTTGTGTGATTTGAGGGAAGGAGATGGTTCTCACAGAAACTATAACACATACATAAAACAAAGCAAAAATAAAATGATTACTTCCCTTTTAACTTTAGACTACATGATTAATTTTAAAAAAATAGTTATCGTTTGTTTTTGTGTATGTTAAAATATCCTATGAATACCTAATCATCCTTGCCACTCTCAAAGTAATTGGGCTTTGCTAAGATATCATATGATGGGTACTGGTGAAATGTCCCAAAAGAATTGGTGACACCTTCCAGTAGCTAAAGAATCGACCAAGGTAATAAATGAGGCATTGGTGTTGTCCACACCTCCACTTATAGGGATGGATGCCCTACATTTTGGCCACTAAAGTACCTTCGTCCCATGTGATCATTCGAGTCTTTGGCTTATTGATAGTCGGTTACTAGTACTAAGCACTAGACATGTAAGGACCTGCGGTTCATAACTTGTTTGCTGGTGTGAAGTGCGAAGGAGAGCGCACGAGCTAACCAAGTGACACTTTAAATATGTGCGAAAATGTTGAGTGGTCATATGTTTATATGGTGGACAGCATGGGCGTTCACCTAGTTAAGCCGACGGTTGAAGGATTGCGTTTGAAGTGTTGGCTGATGGGCTGACCACATAGAAAGGCGATGGAAAGGCGTTGTTGGATGATTAGCAAGGGTCGGCCGAGGGAGTGGCATGACGACATGGAAAACATATATATTAGTGCGTGGATGATGGCATTGGAGGCATCGCTCAATTGCTCTAGCATTCAAGCGAGATTCTTCAAGCAAGAAGTGCGAAGATAACGGTCGCAGCAAGGAGAGAGGCGCAGGTCGTATGTGCCCAAGTCTTGCGTAGGTCATTTAGGTGCACGAGTCTTGAACGAAGGCGTAAGGCGCTGGTGCACGGGTGAAGGCGCTGGGCGCTCGGTTGTGCGAAGGTGTGCACAGGTTCTTGGGTAGCTCGGGTGAGCGCTCGCCCGGCGTATGAAGGCAAACGCAGAGGTGGAACGTTGGTGAAGTCAGTTGTGCGAAGAGGGTGTCTTGGTGACTTGGTGGAGTCACCTGCCCATCGTGCACAAAAACAAGGTTCAGTTGTGAAGTGCGAAAGACAGCTCGTGTGAGGGCGCGCCCGCCTGCCTTGGCCAAGGATCTTGGTTATCACACGAAGGTGTGATGAAGTTGTAAATTTGGCTAAGTATGAAACTTGGTGTTTCCCAAGTATACTTGTAAAGCTTTGTAATATTGAAAGACTGTATAATATATTATTCGGGCAGACTCATTGTTCAGGGAGTTGCCCCTCCCTTTATACTGTGCAATTGTGTTCTCTTGTATAATTGATGTTGATAATGAATGTGTATGGGTGTTCATTGGTATAAAGGAACATAATAATTACTTGGTTGCGAAACACAAAATAAGTAGGATAAGTGGTTAGGCGTAGTCCACGAACATAAGTATTGGTGAAAAGAAAGTGTTCGGTGGTGCTGCACCTCGCCAAGAGCGGTTGAAAGACTACCGTGGCTCCGACGTCGTGACAGGTGGCATCAGAGCTCGGTGAAGGGCTTATCAGAGCAAGGTTGCTCGTGATGAAGTGATAGGTGGTATACACTTGGAAGTTGGTGACAGTGAAGCAGGTACTTGCAGGTGAAGGAAGCTATTTCACATACAAGTGGAACAAGGGCTGGTTCATGGGTGAAGACAACTTGGTGAAGCTGTTGGATGGTTGAAACTAGATCGCAAAGAAGAAGGAAACTGTTAGCAATGGCAGGTGAATCTCAGGTTGGGTCTAGTCATGGTGCGAAGGATGCTACTATGGCATTCATTGAAAAGGTGTTGGAAAGGATGGAGGACTTAGAGGCTTACTAGACTAAGAAGATGGACTTGGTCAAGAAAGATCAAGAGGCCAATTTGAAGATGAGGGAAGAGCTCGATGAACTCCGGACTCAACACGAGTACACTGATCTTATGTGTACACAACTTGAAGTAAGGGTCAAGGAGATTGAAGGGGCAAGAGATTGAGGCTTGGCAGAGATTGTGGACTTGCATAAATCTCTTGACGAAGCCAGGTTTGAGATCGCGGTGTTGAAGAAGGCCGTGAGGCATAACTTAGGTGGAGGAGTGCCTCATGTGAAAGTCAAGGAACCAGAATCTTATGATGGTACAAGGAGTGCAAAGACTCTTGGAAACTTTCTATGGGACATGGAGCAATACTTGGAACGCTTGGGTCTATTCGATGATGAGACGAAGGTGAAGGTAGCTGCTCAGTTCTTGACGAAGGATGCTAAGATGTGGTGGCGAAGGAGGATGGATCAGATTGCTAATGGCAGTGCTGGTGACATAACTTCGTGGGATGAAATGAAGAAGGCTTTGTAGACCCATTTCAGTCCTTAAGATGAAACATGGGAAGTAAGGATGAAGATTAAGTTCATAAAGCAGACAAGGAACCTACAGACATATCATCAGGAGTTTGCAAGTGCGGTTCTGGAAATTCTTGACATGGCAGAGAGGGACAAGGTGTTCAATTTCATTATTGGATTGAAGCCTTGAGCACGCAATGAAGTGAAGAGGCAGAATATTAAGACACTTGAGGAAGCTTTTTCTACTGTGGATAGGTTGGTGGAGCATTATGATGAGACTTCTAATGATAGGAAGAATAAGTCCGATAAACCGAAAGAGAAGAAGAAGGATGATGCTTCGAAATCGGATGATAAGTCGAAGACGAAGAAAGCCTTGAAGTGTTGGATATGTGCTGAACCACATACGGTGAAGAATTGTCCTTCTAGACTTAAAGTGGTTGCTATTGCACAATCTAATACGAAAAATGAAGAAGCTTCTGTGGGGATGATGCAAATTCTTGGAGCTACTGCTGCTACAGAGGTGGTCTCTCGGAGGGATCCTGAGAGGAACAGTTTGGAGTATGTTCGGATGAAGATTGGGAGTGTTGATATACTCACTATGGTGGATAGTGGGGCTACTCACAACTTCATGAGTGAAGATATTGCGAGAAGGATTGGGCTGAAATTTGTACCGGTGAAGGCACAAATGAAGACAGTCAATTCTCCTCCTGATTGTGTTCTTGGTGTAGCTGAAAGAGTGGACACAACACTAGGTGAGTGGATAGGGAAAGTCGACTTCACTATAGTGCGGATTGATGACTATGAAGCTGTGCTGGGGATGGAATTCTTGAAACAATTTGATGCTATGATTGTTCCACATTTGAAGAAGCTGTACATTTACGATGGAAGGGAAGATGTACCCATTGGTGTTCCAACCATTGGTGTGACAAGGCCTGATTGTAAGTTGGCAGTGATGCAAATGGAGGATGAGAAGTGCATGGAAGACATGAGTAAGTGGTTGTCTACTGTTGAGGCAAAGCTTACCAAGCAGTCATTGGTCATCAAGACACTGTCTGATAGTATCTTGGATTTGTCAAGAAGGCTAGAAGCAGTTGAGGATGATGATGATGATGAGGAGGCTTATGTGAGGCCGAATGTCCGGGAGGAGGATCGGGTCACTTATCTACAGAGGATGGAGATAGAGAATCCTGACAGATGGATTGAGATGATTAGTGAGGGTGAGCCTTCAGGCTCTACTCCCTCTACATCTTCTTAGATGACATAGAAGATGGGGCTCATTGTTAGCTGCTCATGGCAGTGAGTCCTTAAAATAGGTTGAGCAGGTATGGAAAATGGTGTAGGGATGGCTTGGCATCAAGCATCACGACATGTTGCAAATGGGATGGAGTTTCCATGGACCTAAGCATGGGAGAGATTCTTGGTGAGTCCAGGATGTGGCAGAATCCGAGATAGACTGGTGAAGGCATAAGGATGGACATTCTTATGATTTGAGCGTGACAGTTGGACTGATCACCCGACTAGTTCAAGTCATGAGGGCTAGCAGTGTACCAGAGAGATGTTGGCATCAGGCAGGAAAGGAGGACAGTTCACAGGATGGGACGACACATGATGGAGATGGTAGTTCTACATATGTTGCAGGGATGTTTGCAGTATGTGGAGGAGTTGACATCATGGACCAAGGATGAGACAGTTGTTGATGTTGATCTTGGTGGATGGCTACCAGGATGGTATGTTGTCGAGGATGACAACGATTTCAGGTGGAGGAGGATGTAAGGACCTACGGTTCATAACTCATCCGTCGATGCGAAGTGTGAAGGAGAGCGCACGAGCTAACCGAGCGACACTTGAAATATGTGCGAAAGTGTTGAGCGGTCATATGTTTATACGGTGGATAGCATGGGCGTTCACCTAGTTAAGCCGACGGTTGAAGGATCGCGTTTGAAGTGTTGGCCGATGGGCCGACCACATAGAAAGGCGATGGAAAGGCGTTGGTGGATGATTAGCAAGGGTCGGCCAAGGGAGTGGCACGACGACATGGACAACGTATATATTAGCGCATGGATGATGGCATTTGAGGCATCGCTCAATCGCTCAAGCATTCAAGCGAGAGTCTTCAAGCAAGAAGTGCGAAGATAAAGGCCGCAGCAAGGAGAGAGGCGCAGGTCGTATGCGCCCAAGTCTTGGGTAGGTCGTTTAGGTGCACGAGTCTTGAACGAAGGCGTAAGGTGCCAGTGCACGGGTGAAGGCACTGGGTGCCCGGTTGTGCGAAGGCGTGCACGGGTTCTTGGGCAGCTCGGGTGAGCGCCCGCCCGTTGTATGAAGGCAAATGCAGAGGTGGAACGTTGGTGAAGCCGGTTGTGCGAAGAGGGTGTCTTGGTGACTTGGTGGAGTCACCCGCCCATCGTGCACGAAAACAAGGTTCAGTTGTGAAGTGCGGAAGGCAGCTCGTGTGAGGGCGCGCCCGCCCGCCTTGGGCAAGGATCTTGGTTATCACACGGAGGTGTGATGAAGTTGTAAATTTGGCTAAGTATGAAACTTGGTGTTTCCCAAGTATACTTGTAAAGCTTTGTAATATTGAAAGACTGTATAATATATTATTCGGGCAGACTCATTGTTCAGGGAGTTGCCCCTCCCTTTATACTGTGCAATTGTGTTCTCTTGTATAATTGCTGTTGATAATGAATGTGTATGGGTGTTCATTGGTATAAAGGAACATAATAATTACTTGGTTGCGAAACACAAACTAAGTAGGATAAGTGGTTAGGCGTAGTCCACGAACATAAGTATTGGTGAAAAGAAAGTGTTCGGTGGTGCCGCACCTCGCCAAGAGCGTTGAAAGACTACCGTGGCTCCAGCGTCGTGACAAGACGGGTTGGGTAGCCACAAATAATACTACATGGAGTGGACCTAAGCTAAACCCCCTCTAAATTAGGTCTCTGCCATGCTCGAGTATTCTTTTCCATGGGATGTTTGAAGGATTTTAAGCTCCCTAAAAAGTCAACTACTATGTCTCAAAGATGTAACATGACCATGGTGGCTTATGGGATGGCTACCCCCAATGGTCCTAACCTGAACTATAAATTCTTTGGTGGCCCCTATTGGGAATCTAGTTGGTTTCAAGTTATGGTTGATTTTAAGGGTCTTACTTTTATTTGGGGTGTGAGATGTAAGATAAAATAAACTAAGAACCAAAATATACGGAAAGTGGATGCCTTCTAATACGAAGTTTATAGAAGCTTAGTGTGTGATGTGTAATTGTGTGCAAGTGATCAAGTGAGCATGCAAAGTGTGATAGGATGTGAATATTCAGTGATATGTTTCAATATCCTCCTAATTACACTAGATTTCAATTGTTTCTTGCATGAACAAGAAATGATATGCAGATAATGGGCCGCTTACTCTTTCTCCTATTACACTATGTGTGACTAAAGAGAGATGGAAAACACAAGTGCGTTAAGAAGGCTTTCATATGCTAGCCCAGTTTCGCCTAAAAGATGCAAGGGAAGCAGAGATTTCTTGCTTTCTATAATGATAGTAGGTCTTGGTGCCAAAATGAATGAAATGAAAAAATGCTTTAGTTAGTGGCAAGATTTGTGGATGATAGGCCACTCACTCATTTACCAATTAAGCTATGTGATTTGAAAAAACTAGCAAAAAAAGTTTGAAAAATATGTGTGGAATTTGGCCACTTACTATTCCCCTAATTAAGCTATATAAGAATTGCAAATAAAAGTAAAAATAATTTAATTACCTGACTAATTGTGATTATTAGAGTAATTAAGTAATCTAAATTCACTGGTTTTTTTATTTTTTTTTGCAGAGGTGAAGGAAATTCACTAAAGGCCGCCAATCACTTGAAAAATGAGAAATTACAAGGATTGTTTATCTTTCTGGAAATCGTGTGAGATTTGTTATGCACAGACACGCGACTGCGTCTATCTAAGAAAAATTCGTGAGATCGACAAAAAACTTTGATTTAATAAGCTTCTCGGCCAACAACATGTCCAAAGGTCTTGGAAAAAATCCAGAGAGATGTTGAACACCTTGTTAGTTGATTATGCAGAGAGGTCCTTCAAACACAAATGATTAGATTAAGGAAAGGAAACTAGTGGAGTCACCATTCTTGTTGTAGTGTTTTTGTAGCAATGGTGTACCAAAAGACACCTTCTTTGCAGTAGGTTGTTACCAGCAAAGAAAAACACACAGTTTGGTTGTTGCCAGTGGACAAGAATGAAGAAATAAAGTATTGCAAATGATGAAGAAAATACATATAGAAACATAAACTAAAACAAAGAGATGAAGATATAAACAATGCTTAATGAAGCAAACAATTCAACACAATTATGGAAAATGGCTCCCTTTATTCACTGGTGGTGGTATGAAATGAATACAAATAGTAGAATGCTAAACACTTCAAGAGAATTCTTTGAGCAATGGTGCTAAAAAATCCTTAGCAAGGAGGTTCTTTTCTTGACTCTCTTTGCAAGCTTCTCCTCTCTATCCAAGAAGTATCATGACTCTCTCAATGGTTGAATCCTATCTACACCAATGTGATGGATTGCTAAGAAGAAATTCTGCCACCACAATAATGCTCTACTTCTTCTATTTCAACGATGAAATGAAGGTTTTCTCTAATAGCAATTTTGCCAAGATAACATTGTCTCATATTTTGGTTCTCCCATGGCCTGTATATATAGATTTTTTTGAATCCATCTTCCCTCTCTTGGTTAATGAATGATAATGACTTGTGAGTAGGATGAGATGATTCAATTAAGAGCTGCATATCTTTAGGGTGGCTCAAATTCTGTTATCCTTGGCTGAGATCCTGTCAGGGAATCGTCTTCCAAGTGTGGGAAGTTGTCGCGAATTGTTGAGTCGACCATTCCTTTGACCGCGCGACTATCGAAGAAAAATTCGCGCTGACATCAATTTTTAAATACCATATCATTTGGACCTTATGAGAAATTAACTTTTTTGATCTTTATAATGTCTTTAGTTGGAAAATCTTTACTTGTGCATATTGCTGGACGATCTTGGACATCTTTTGGGTTATACAAATATGTGTACGATTTTCTGTTGTTAACACTTGATTTCCCGAATACGAAAAGATTGAACATATGAATTGAAAGTCAATACTTGTAGAGAACCCCAGATGGGAAACAACTTGTTACCATATTATTTTAAAATCCAAACATAATTTCGACGAAGTATCATATTTATTTTCCTTCGAGGTCACCTAGACGAAGAAATCATGGAATACCCTTGTAGGAGAAACGTTGGAGAAATTAGGGGCTTCGCCATTGGGGCATCTAAATTGGTAATAATCACGGGATAATCTAGAAGGACTAGCACTAAGAATTTCCTTTCGAGTTGAAAATTAGGAGATTGACACTTCTGATATTATAGCAAGATAACCAACATCAAAACCCAAACCATGTACCTTTCCATCTTGCCAAGTTTTGGTGCTTTCCTCACAAATTCCTATCTCTTTCCATGTCATTTAATCAACAAGCAAACATAACAATCACAATAAAAAATAGACTTAAAATTATTGATGTTGATTATCTCCTTCATGCTGCATTTAGCAGGTCGAAGATTTATAGATAGGGAAAGTGCGCCTCCGATAATCGATTAACTTGTCTAAACATTCCATATGAATAACGTGCCCACATTTAGTAATCCGATGAATTTGATTAGTAGCTCAGAAATCAATGAGACAAGCAACACATGTAATATATGCCCAATGATGTGCTCGTAAACTGTCGTATTCAACCACAGTTGGCAGATTCGTAGAGACGTTCTTTAGAGGGTTGTCAGCAGAGGAACGCTTGACCATTGCCAATACAAAAATGAGGAGCATGAACCTAGGGACGATAGGGACAGATTAGCTGAGTAAATTTTCCCATAAG
Source organism: Pinus tabuliformis (assembly GCA_031772625.1). Lineage (NCBI taxonomy): Eukaryota > Viridiplantae > Streptophyta > Pinopsida > Pinales > Pinaceae > Pinus > Pinus tabuliformis. The sequence continues at coordinate 1,028,851,581 of CM062816.1, forward strand.
CAGAGAGAGGTTGAATGGATGGTATCGCTGTGTTGAAGGAGTCGATGATCATAAGATCAAACAACCTCTGATATTTGAATTTGAGACACCTTATATGGTGCAAGCTTAAATGGTTGTTATATGAGACACATTATTTGGCATCCTAATTCAGATCAATGCAGATACCCAATAATGTTAACATATATAATATATCATAATAATAACATATAGCTAATTAATTATAATATTATCTAATGATTATAATGCAACTATTTAATTCAATGCTACCTAGTGTGTGGTTTGATCAATTCTTAGCATTTTGCGGAGTTGCGGAGTTACTGCGCACCTATGCACAATGAAAGCATCTGTATATATAACCGATTATAATATTAGTTAATGATTATAATTGATTATATTAGTTAATTTAATTCAAGGCTACCCAATGTGTGGTTTGATTAATTCTTAGCATTGTGTGGAAATTTTCATTGTTCGAAGGTGCGAAGTTACTCCGCACCTATCACTGTTGGACATTGGGTTCAACGCTTCCCATCTATTTCACGACATGGACTAACCTTCTCTTGTGGATCTTAACTCTGGCAATTGTAATAGAGACTAATGCCTGCGATTTTTGGTCTAATGGCAATCAGATTCCAACAAATGGTATTAAAGCGATAGGCCTAGAGTTCGAAACTCACTTGACTCGTGCTGGGGGAGGGATTGTTGAACATTGGGTTCAATGCTCCCCATGTGTTTCACGGCATGGACTAATAACCTATTATGGATCTTAAATCTGGCGATTGTAGCTGAGACTAACGTCTGTAGGTTTTGGTCTAACGACAATTGTGATTCCAACAATAACTAGTTATAATATTAGCTAATAATTATAATACAACTATTTAATTCAACACTATCTAGTGTGGTTTGATTAATTCTTAGCATTGTGCAGAGACCTTTATTGTGATTCGCACAACGAAAACTTGTACACAATAGTGACTCGCCCTATCCTTCACTCTCTGTTTCTCAAAGCTTGCCTCCTGTTTCCACCATGCCCTCGACAACAACACAACACAAAGCTACTGAGTCATTTCCACTCCACAAAGCAACACTTCCCATCAATTGAAGGTATTTTTTCACTACCCATGTTATTTTGTTGGCTGAGTTATAGGTGTAAGGATAACAATAATTATTCTCCTTTCTCATTCCATCCATCCATAAGAATGGGCATAGCCTTAGATATGTTTGGTAGGGAGTGCGATATCCTAGGCAAGGTAGTGTTAAGCTCCATTAATTTTTGCACAATTGCTGCCTACAATTATGGAATTTAAACTGCAGTCTTTCCTTAACTTATGGAAACCAACTGCAGTAGTTTCCTTAAGTTAAGGAAATCAACTGCAGTTAATAAATTTATTGTTGGGAGCTACTGAAGTGGTCCATTACTCCATCTGGAGTTCTCTGCCTTGATCTGTGGGACATCTGACACATAGCTATCAGAAGCTTGATGGAAGCTTGGCTATAAATTCATCTGTTTGGTCCCCAAGCTTGCATCTCAATCCCCTTCAGTTTTTCACACCATCTAGCTGAGATAGCAGAGCTTGGAAGTGCCTTCAGAATTTCTGCATTCTTTTCTTCTTCTTGGATAGCTGGAGCATGGTTTTCAGAAAGAAGTTGCATCAAGAGTTTCACCAATGGCTGGAGGTAATTCGTATCCCTGGGCATTAAGTTTCAACGATTCATTGAATTTTTCCGCATGCAGAATCGCTGTTTGAATTTTTTATCTTACATTTGGTATCAGAGCGAGGTTTACCTCTGTCTTGGTGTTCTCTTGCCGCCCCTTTGTCCTTCTGTGCACCTCTTTCGATTTGTACATACTGCCTTTTATTTTGAAAATAATCAATGATTCGAATCCCGGTTGAACCTACCATTGTTTTATTGTATTAAAATGGCACAGATACCCGTAACCGTGGCATTTACGGTTCGGTGTGACCATCGAATTATTTTCGCCTACACCTGAATAGCATGACGTGTTGTTGTTATACTAGAGGAGTCACATGAAAAATATTGTACTAAGCTAGTCACATGCAATTGTTTGTTGTGATTGAGTCGTGGATATTATGTGACGCAGAGCATACCATTTTCATGATAACCTAAAGGTGTAACATCATTTATATAGAAAGGTGTGTCAAAGTTTTCGTTAACCCATTTGCAAGTAGTCTTCTATCTCGTATCTGAAATGATTACTTTGTAGGCTTCGAATAAACTGTTATAAACGGTTCATGCCTTGCGCTCAACATGTCCCATAATTTTGTGATCATTTCATCTAGTAGGCGAACAGTCCAAGCTATTGAGTAATATTTCTGGAATCATAGATAGTATTTTCTATGTTCGTCCACACGCCTAGCTATATGGAAAATTTTCTTAAAAAAAAAAAAGGCAAATACCTATCCATCCTTATATCTGTATCTGCATTTATATACTGGAAACATAGCTTGATTGAAATTATCAAGAACATGTGCTGATGGATAAATTACTACTGGAGAATATTGGTTAATGAGGGTCCTCAATTATTTTGCCATTTTAGAATTTTGTAAAAACCTAAACAAAATAAAAGCCAGGCACAGAACCGACTACCCTGCATCATTAAAACTGGAAAACAATAAAAGGAAAATGTCTCTATGGGTAACATTGAGCAATCAATATAGTTGTTCATCATAGACTCTACCCAGGATAAATTGCCAAAGACATTCTATTGTGTTTAGGTTCCATCATAAAGTCTTAAAGGGTGAGGTGTAAAGTAAACAAAACCAAAGAATTTATAGAAGGAAACCAAATAAAGTATTATTGGTCACACGTTATAAATAATATTTCAAATTTGCAGTTTTGCTTGCAAATTATTTAAAGAAATAGTTTATAATTTTTAGAGCCCATTTTGTAATTAATTTAAGAATTAGTCTTAAATAAATTATGGGACAGTTAGACTAAGGAGAGTAAATAAAATTGATTGGTTATGTAAGAATTGAATTCTTATGGGTATAAATTATTTTATTGTTTTGAAACTATATTTAATTATGGAGGCTGGAGTTTAAATATGAGGTTTTGTATTCATTTTATAAAAATATTAGAGGAAATGAATATAGGGATGACCTTTGAAGTATTACTTAAAGAAAATAACTCTAAATTGTGAGAATCTCTATTTTGAACTCAATAGCATTGCAATACAATTTGTAGTCATTTGCGGTAATGCTGACTGCTTTAACCTTAATTTTGATTTTGCGGGAGAATTATTACAGTTATATGGAGTTTATTAAAATGTCATTTTGACTTACTCCTTTCAGTAAACATTATTTTTCTCTCTGGTTAAGTTTTGTTTATGCAAAAAAAAATAATGTCTAGTGATCCATATAATTTTAATTAATTAGAGAATAGCCACAACATCTTTAATTAAATAAAATTATATATTTTGATTGGTTAGATCACATAAAGATTATTTAGACATTAAATTGTAATTAATTAGACTGAATATAATAAATTTTATCCCACAGGAATCTTTATTATATTTATCTAATTAATTATGATAAAATTTCATAACCTACCCACAGGAGTTATGAATTAATAAGTTTTATCATAAAGTTTTATTGAATCTGTTTGAATTGAAAATATAGCCCACAGGCAATTTTTATGTCATTAGATTCAATTCTTTTTAACATGATTTACATTGAATATAATAAATTTTATCCCACAGGAATTTTTATTATATTTATGTAATTAATTAGGATAAAAATTTCATAACCTACCCACAGGAGTTATGAATTAATAAGTTTTATCATAAAGTTTTATTGAATCTATTTGAAATTAAAATTTTACCCACAGACAATTTTTATGTTATTAGATTCAATTTTTTTAGCATGATTTACATTGGTAAAACATGAAAGTTTATTAAGCCTCAGTTTTAACATAAGCATGTGATTTTTTAATGCAGTAGTACAACCTGCAAATTTATCTGAAATTCGTTGTGACATTCCCGAACTTAAGGAAGTAATCTCGTTTGTTTGTTATGAATCTAATATGGTTAACGTTAATATTAACACATGGTGGATTGATTCTGGATCAACAATTCACATTTCGAATTCCTTGCAAGGTTTGCAAAACCTAAGGAAGCCAGTGGGAAGTGAGCAAAACATCTTATCAGGAAAGAAGATGGGCTCGCATGTAGAAGCTATAGGAACATGTTATTTAACTTTAAGTAGTGGCTTTGTTTTAGAATTAGAAAAGAACTTCTATGTTCCAAGTTTTTCTAGAAACTTGATTTCAGTTTCAAGGCTTGTACCTTTTAGATATTCCTTAAACTTTTCAGAAAAATCTTTCAGTCTATTCTATAAATCTGATTATGTTGGGAATGGTATTTTGTCTAATAGTCTTTACTGCATTAATTTACAAAACAATGTCACTTATGATTCAATGCATGTTCACACTGGCACTAAAAGATGTGTTATTAATGAAGATTCCTCTAAATTATGGCACCGGAGACTAGGTCATATCTTCATAGAAAGAATTAAAAGATTGGTAAATGAAGGAATACTTAATACTCTAGATTTTACTGATTTTGAGACTTGTGTGGACTGCATAAAGGGAAAGCAGACCAACAAGTCAAAGAAAGGTGCCAATAGGAGTTCAGACATATTAGAAATCATACATACTGATATATGTAGTCCAGACATGGACTCACATGGTCAGAGATACTTCATCTCCTTTATAGATGATTACTCACGATATATGTATCTCTACATGCTTCATAAAAAGAGCGAAGCATTAGATGCCTTTAAGATCTTTAAGGCTGAAGTAGAGAAACAATGCGGCAAGCAAATTAAGATCGTGAGATCAGATAGAGGTGGAGAATATTATGGTAGATACACAGAAGATGGACAAGCACCTGGGCCATTTGCTAAATTTCTTCAAGAGCATGGGATTGTTGCCCAATACACCATGCCTGGTTCACCCGACCAGAATGGTGTAGCAGAAAGAAGAAATCGAACATTATTGGACATGGTGCGGAGTATGCTTAGCAGCTCCAATCTTCCTAAATCCTTGTGGACTGAAGCACTTAAGATGACAGTGTATATATTAAACCGAGTTCCAACCAAGGCGGTTCCTAAAACGCCATTTGAATTATGGAAAGGTTGGAAACCGAGTTTGCGACATATGCGCGTTTGGGGATGCCCGTCTGAAGTGAGAATTTATAATCCACAAGAGAAGAAGCTGGACCCAAGGACCATTAGTGGGTATTTCATTGGATATGCTGAAAGGTCTAAAGGTTACAGATTTATTGTCCATCTCACAGCACTAGGATTGTGGAATCAAGAAATGCAAAGTTTCTTGAAAATGACTTGATCAGTGGGAGCGATCAAACCAAAAACATAGTTTCTGAGAAGTATCATTCAGAATCTCAACCTTCCACTTCAAGTGATAGATTGGTTATTGTTCATATCACCCCTCAAGTACAAACTGGTGTTGAACAACCAATTGTTGAAGTTCCACAAGCTGCTGACGATATTCCAGTAGATCAAGGAGTTCAAGAGTTGCCAAGAACTTTTGAACAACAAGTTGAACCACATACTTCTCAGGAAGATGATGGTACAACATTAAGAAGATCTGCTAGACCTAAGAGATCAGCAATTCCTAATGATTATATTGTGTATCTACAAGAATCTGACTACAACATTGGAGCCGAAAATGATCCCGAGTCATTTTCACAAGCCATGAGTTGCAAAGAATCAGAACTATGGTACAATGCCATGAAGGAAGAGATGAATTCCATAAAGAGTAACGAAGTCTGGTATCTTGTTGAGTTGCCTAATGGTGCAAAAGCCATTGGATGTAAATGGGTCTTTAAGACAAAGAAAGACTCATTGGGCAACATTGAGAGATACAAGGCAAGACTTGTTGCTAAGGGATTCACTCAGAAAGAAGGAATCGACTGCACCGAGACTTTTTTTCCTGTATCTAAGAAAGATTCCTTGCGCGTTATTATGGCATTAGTAGCCCATTTTGACTTGGAGTTGCATCAAATGGATGTGAAAACGACTTTTCTTAATGGAGATCTAGAGGAGGAGGTTTACATGAAACAACCTGAAGGATTCCCCTCTAGTGATGGTGAGCAATTGGTTTGCAAGCTCAAGAAGTCATTATATGGTTTAAAACAAGCATCCCGCCAATGGTATTTGAAATTCCATAATGTAATTTCTTCTTTTGGTTTTGTAGAAAACATTATGGATCAATGTATATACCTGAAAGTTAGTGGGAGTAAAATTCGTTTTCTTGTTTTATATGTGGATGACATTTTGCTGGCAACCAATGATAAGGGTTTGCTACATGAGGTGAAACAATTCCTCTCTAAAAATTTTGATATGAAGGATATGGGTGAGGCATCTTATGTCATTGGCATTAAGATCCATAGAGACAGATTTCGAGGCATCTTGGGTCTGTCACAGGAAACCTATATTAATAAAATTTTAGAGAGATTTCGGATGAAGGATTGTTCACCAAGTGTAGCTCCCATTGTGAAGGGTGATAGGTTCAATTTGAACCAATGATCGAAGAACGACTTTGAAAGGGAACAAATGAAGAACATTCCATATGCTTCTGCTGTCGGAAGCCTAATGTATGCTCAAGTCTGCACAAGACCTGACATTGCATTTGTTGTGGGAATGTTGGGACGATATCAAAGTGATCCAGGTTTAGACCACTGGAGAGCTGCAAAGAAAGTAATGAGGTACCTTCAAGGAACCAAAGACTACATGCTTATGTATAGACAGACGAACAACTTGGAAGTAATTGGCTACTCAGATTTTTACTTTGCTGGATGTGTTGATTCACGCAAATCAACATCATGATACATTTTTATGATGGCCGGTGGAGCTCTATCATGGAGGAGTGCCAAGCAGACCTTGATTGCCACTTCCACTATGGAAGCCGAGTTCGTCTCCTGTTTTGAGGCTACTTTACATGGTGTATGGCTTAGGAGTTCATTTCTGGGCTTAGAATTATGGATTCTATATCTAAGCCATTGAGAATATATTGTGATAATTCAGCTGCTGTTTTTATGGCTAAAAACAACAAAAGTGGGAGTCGAAATAAACACATCGACATTAAGTATTTAGCTATAAGGGAACGTGTTAAAGAAAAGAAAGTGGTCATTGAGCACGTCAGCACTGAGTTGATGATCGCTGATCCTTTGACTAAGGGCATGCCACCGTTTAAATTCAAGGATCATGTAATGAATATGGGACTTGGTTCCATTATGTAGTTTCTCATTGTATGGACAATGTTATTTTAATGAAATTCTTAATTATTGTGATGTTTTTTCTCATATTTATGTGCACCTTAAGTTGATTTGAGAAAATTCATTTAAGAAGGACCAAGAATAAACATAAGGTTTATTTATTAAGAAATTGTTGCCACATAAATTATAATAAGAATAAATGCATAGTAATACATGGAAGATAATACTCATCATTAGAAGACTTATCGCCATGATTCATGTATCTATTACTTAATACAGATTATCAATGGTTTTTAAGTTGAGACATTAAGTTTGGAAGTACGGACCAAGTGGGAGAATGTTAAGCTCCATTAATTTTTGCACAATTGCTGCCTACAATTATGGAATTTAAACTGCAGTCTTTCCTTAACTTATGGAAACCAACTGCAGTAGTTTCCTTAAGTTAAGGAAATCAACTGCAGTTAATAAATTTATTGTTGGGAGCTACTGAAGTGGTCCATTACTCCATCTGGAGTTCTCTGCCTTGATCTGTGGGACATCTGACACATAGCTATCAGAAGCTTGATGGAAGCTTGGCTATAAATTCATCTGTTTGGTCCCCAAGCTTGCATCTCAATCCCCTTCAGTTTTTCACACCATCTAGCTGAGATAGCAGAGCTTGGAAGTGCCTTCAGAATTTCTGCATTCTTTTCTTCTTCTTGGATAGCTGGAGCGTGGTTTTCAGAAAGAAGTTGCATCAAGAGTTTCACCAATGGCTGGAGGTAATTCGTATCCCTGGGCATTAAGTTTCAACGATTCATTGAATTTTTTCCGCATGCAGAATCGCTGTTTGAATTTTTTATCTTACAGGTAGATCGCATTAGAGTACTTCTGTAGGTAAGTAAACAATTGGAAAAAGAAGGAAATCAAGTCAATGCCTCGTAATGGACAGTGGAGCAAATCACAATGATGCTTCCTCTTCATATTACCGAAACACTCTCCCTCTGTCTAGTCCCATGTATGAAATGCCTACTGCCATGGCTGTAACTAGGGCCTCTTGCATCAATCCATGAGAGTGGTTGCCGAATCTCGTACCGCAATCTATGAATCACTTCGTATTTTTTTGAAAGTCTCTCGGGGTGAGAGTGATTACAATTGGAATTTCATTTGCATTTATCCATGAGAGTGGTTGTCGAATCTCGTACTGCAATCTATGAATCACTTCGTATTTTTTTGAAAGTCTCTCGGGGTGAGAGTGATTACAATTGGAATTGCATTTGCATTTTTCTAAAAGTCTCTGGGAGCAGGAGAAATTACAATTGGAATTGCATTTGCATTCCGGTGCATCCAACAATCAAAGATGACTGAACAAAGTTTTTGATTGGATTTTTAAGGTCTAAAAATAAAGAATCTTGTAGTTCCGCTGATGGAGTCATAGTCACAACTTTAAATCAAGTGGAAATGTAGATGGTTAATACCAGAACCTGCTCAACATTAGAAATACAATGTCCGGGCCGCATCCATGCTCCCACATCCAGCTATCTATGCAACCAATGTGGGATCAACACTAGAAACCATTAATAATAATACTTGTATCTTAAATAGTGTTCTATAATATTTATGGTATTTGTATCGTTTTAGTTATTATATATCGTTAATGTTTGCCTTCTCTTCCGGACTTGTGTTTGCTGTAGTAAAAGGGTGCGATGTCTGAGCGCCCTATTTATCACTATATCAATGTAAATGAAATGTCACGCACGCTTTATTAATCTATTAGTGAAATTGGCCAGTTAAAATATTTCGTTTAATTGTTGTCCGTGATGCTCCTATTTCCACTTCCTTCCACTCGTATTGTAGTAGTAATGGTGTATATAATTCTTCATATTTAAAATTGTTACAAACATGGTAGAACTTTTTTTCGAGGAAAATATCAACGCTGCTAGCCATTCGAATTCTTAAATTGTTAGTAGAAATTACTTACGCTAATTAAGAATGACAAGCCAAACTGCATGGTATACACATTCTTGCTGGTCACGCCTCACGGGGTTACTTTAACCTGCAAAAAATGATGTGAGTGATGTTGGCATGGTAGCCACATATAAATAACCGATGCTGCCAACCTCACTCAACAATGTCACATGAATAATGTTGCACTTTAGTGTATTAGTGGTTGGGGTTTGGCAGCCTCGAAGAAGATGACGAGGGTTTGAACCAACGAAAGGCGTAGAAAGCGTTAGTAGGAGAATTTGTAATTGGCATTTGAGCATATGAGAATATGGAAAATGCTCAGAAGAGCCCAGACATAAAGAGCAGGGATGCCTATGATGCTGCAGGAAAAAATGTTGCAAGGGAAAGGGAAAGAAGCTGCTTTTAATATTAAAAATGGTAAAAATGTTAAAAATGATAAGGAAATCTCAGATTTTGTGGAAACAAATTATTTGGGTCAAGTCAAAATTGTTTCAACAGACAAAACAAGGAAGTGGATTTGGGTAAATGCAAAGCAATATGAGGGCATTTTAAGGCGTAGGCTTGCTTGCTTTAAATGGGGACAAATGAGAAGAAAACCGATCTAGAGAAATAAAATAAATAATAAAAACAAAAATAAAGAAGAACAAATCATTTACAGTCCCACATCTACACCTCTTACTTGGTCATTCGATTTATATGTCCAAGGACTGATGAAGGCTAGTACAAGGATGGAGATTTTGTAAGCCAAAGAACAGGAAAGGGACTGCGAAATTTTAGAGATCACAGTTGCAAACCGATGTCTAATGGAAGGTAATAGAATTTTAAAATAAGAAGTAACAATGTTACAAGAGACTCTAGAAACAGGAAAACAAGAATGACAAAGCATGAAGATAGTGTGGAAAAGCATGAAAGAATTAATAACAACAAATAGGGATGTGATAATTTTTAAGCAAACTCAGGTAGATACACAAGTATCTCAACAAACGAACATTTCCAAAGAGAAGGAAAAAATGAACAATGAGAAAGAGAGTCCAAAATAAATCAAAGAGCTGAAGACACTAATGGTTACATAAGGGCAGAGGAAGAAGAAGATGCAAGTGCTCATATAACACAGGAAATAGAACACAAAGAAACACAGGACAGGAAAACAAACTTCATTATTAGGGGAATAAGAGACTATGGGAAGAATGAAAGTACTCTCAATTTGACAAGAGACTTTCTAAAAGAGAAACTACATTGGAAAGGGAAAATTTGCCAAGCAAGGAGGGTTGAGAGGGTATGAGGGTTGAGAGGGTATGTAAAGAGAGGCCTCAACCCATAAAAGTCACCATGGCAAGTGTACAAGACAAACACCAAATTTTTGGCAAAAAGAAACTCTTGAAAGGCTCACACTTCTTCGTCGATGAAGATTTAACAAAAAAACAACAAGAGGAGAGAAGGGATGACGTGGAGAAAATTAGAACACTAAGAAATGAAGGGAAAAGGGCATGGCTGTACAATGGTAAAGCCGTTATTGCAGTGTTTGGGCCTCCGGGAAAAACAGGGTAACAAGCTGATAGTCAAGAAAAAATAGAGAATTCAATAATAGGGATGAAAACAACAAGAGCAACATGGACGAAAATGGGTGAAGACTCAAGTTTGAGTCTTATGTGCCAAACTGCGTAGCCGTAAAATCCTATCCAAGTCTACCTAAGTTTAGTTTGTTGGAATTATAGAGATTACCCTTGGAGGAGGGGACCTGGGTTAGGGCCTATTGCGGAAGGTAGAGACATAATTTGCCTCACAGAAACTCATGATCATGATGGTTGCAAAAATCCTTTGTTTAACTGTTATTTGAAGTTGGCAGTTTGGAATAAGGTAGCAGAAAATGGAAAAGGGTATGGGGGAATACTAGTTTTAGTGAAAGAAAAAGAAGGCTGTCACATTCAGTTAATTAAAGAAGATGCAAATAAACAATATTTATGGTTGAAAATATCAGAGAATGAGAATCACATAAGAATTGTAGCAAGTTATTTTTCCCCTCAAGTCTAAAAAACTTACAAAAATAAGAAGCTTGACAACAAGGATTCGTATGCAGCGTTAAAACAAGATATTGCCATGTACTCTCAGCAGGGAGAAGTTCTTTTAGTGGGAGATTTCAATGCTAGAACAAGAAATAATCAAGTTATCATTCTTTGTTGCAAAGAGGATAGCAATTCTATTTGGCTCACTGAAGAGGAGAATCCCTAATGGGTGAGGTGTTCAGAAGATGACAAATTTAACAATCATTTTGGAGAGGAGTTGCTTACACTGTGTGGGGCTTTCAACTTAATTATTTGCAATGGTCTAGATAGATGGAAAATGTATGGGAACTTCACTTGCAACACATACAATGGGGCAAGTGTCGTTGATTATGTGATTTGTTCACAAAGCTTGATAGAAAAAATAGACAAAGTTAGTATTGAGAGCATATTTGGGACATAAAATCAGACCATAACCCAATTCGTATAAGGTTATCATGGTTAGAATAAAGACAACATAGGAGGAAAACCCAATGCTCTCGATAATCATTATCAAGGGGAAAAATTATTCTAACACAGGAAATTGTACTATTTTCAAGAAAATGTTAGAGAGATTAATTCAGAAAGAGAAAATTGGTTTCAAAAGCTTCAACAATCATGAGTTAACAAATATAATTCAAAGTGCACTTGAAAAGTGCAAAAGAGAAAAAAATAGGAAATCATAATCAACTTGTTTTCCTATAAATGCTTGGTTTGATGAGGAATGCAAAATGGCAAGGAGAACCTTGAAAAAGGCAGGAAAGGAGAAGATGAATGCAAAGTTATATAAGTAGATACTAAAAAGGAAAAAAGATGAATTCATGTAAACAAGGAGAGAAGAGTTAATATATTTAAGCAAGAATAATCCAAAGCTTTTCTGGCAGGAACTGTAACCAAGGAAGAAGTAAATTGAAAATAATATTACAGCCAATCAATGGTTTGAATATGCAAGGCAACTCTATGAGAAAGAATATGAGGCAGAGCCCCCCCCCCCTGGATCAACACAAATTCAAAGCTCTTCACGTTACAGGAGGTCGAGAATTGAATTAAGATGCTGAGAATATGAAAGGCATAGGACTTGGTTGAACTTCAAGCAGAGTATCTAAAATGGGGAATGAACACTGTTGCACCGCACATCATGGAAATATTTAACAACATCATTTAGCAAGGATTTCCAAGAGACTGGACAACTAGCCTATCAATACCCCTTTTTAAAAGTGGAGACATTAATAATCCATCAACTATAGAACAATTATGATCAATCCTTTGTTTGCAAAGCTTTTTGGCAACATGGTAGAAAACATAATTAGTAAGTGGGCAGAAGTAAAAGAAAAGAGGGCAAGAGGACAAGCGGGTTTTAGGCCGAAACATTCTACAGTGGATCACAGTATCAGGTTGAGACACATTGTTAAAAAGGTTTGGGAGGACAAAGAAGAAGTATTTTGCTACTTTGTTGACTTCAAAAAAGCATTTGACATAGTCCAAAGGGATAAGTTGTGGTGTAGGATGGAAGAACTTGAAATTCTTGTGCATTATAGAGCCGCTATCCATAGGCTTTATAAAGAAGTGAAAGTCAAAATTAGAACCTCAATAGGTATTTCAGAAAGCTTTATAAGTGACATTGGAGTCAAGCAAGGTTGCCCTCTATCCCTTACTCTTTTTGGTCTATATATGGATAAATTGGAAGAGTGGCTAAATCTGCAAGGTGGAGATGGTTTTCGGTTGAGGGAGTTTGTGATAAAGCTTCTTTTATATGCTGATGATATTGTATTGATTTCTAAATCGGCCCATGGATTGCAAATGCACTTATATGCCCTTGAGCATTTTTGTAGAGCAGTGGGGATGCAAGTCAACACTAGAAAGACCAAAATAATGATTTTCTCTAATAAAAGGAAGCAGAGGCATCATACTTTCTTCTTTGAAGACAACATTTTTGAAGAAGTAAATGAGTACAAGTACCTTGGGATTGATTTCAACAACAAACTCAATTGGGAGGACTATAGAAAGAAGAGAATTTCAGGAGGGTGGAAAGTATTATATGCTCTTCAAAACATATGTAGAGAGGCAGAGTTATGGGATTGGAAAACGATTAAAGTGCTTTTTGGACTCCTAGCATATCCAGTGATGCTATATGGGAGTGAATTGTGGCTAGCAGCACTCCCGTCTCAAAATGGAAACAAATTGAGAAAATAAAAAAATGCTTGATCATGAGCAAGTTCAAAATAAAAAGTTCAGTACCTTATGAGATAATGTTGAGTGAAACAGGAGCAACTCCCATTGAAGCAATTGCTATGGTGTGGCTCATAAGATATCTAAAAAGAATTGAGAAAATGAGAGTAGGTAGATGGCCTAATGTTATCTTCAATGAAGGCATGAGTGAAAGAAATAAAACATGGATGAAACAAAACTACACATGGATGCAAAAATGGAATATCTACTTCAATGCCTGTCCCACAAATAGCAAGGAGCTAAAGGATTTTGTTATGGAGAAGTTTCGTAAAAAGGTATGGGGAAAAGAGTTGGGTAGAAAGAAGAAATATTACATTGAGGAATTCAACCCTACGTGTGATCTACAACAAAAAGAGTTCATTGGAGCTAGCATTTCGTGGAGGGAAAAGGTTCTTATTGCTCAATTAAGGACCAACTCACATTAACTTCGGTGTGAAACAGGACGGTGATGAGGCCTAAAGAAGCTTGTGAAGAATGGGCGTGTACATTTTGCACGTCTGGGGCCATGGAATCGGAAAAACATTTCATTTTTGGAATGTGATGCATTCAAAGACATGAGAAAGTTATGAGAGCATGTTAGCATCAGTTTCTTGGCATTGTCTTTTTAGCGAGGGGATCATTGGAAGGTTGGGCCAGTGCATCATCAATTTGAATCAGAAAAAGGTTGAATTGCAAAAAAGCAAAAAACAGGAAACTAATGGTCTCATAAACTATTTTTAGTCTCGTGGACCTTAAAATATCGTTTCATTTCATATGCCCATGAAATAAAAAGAAATAACCACACCAAATTCACAAAAATGCAAAAGCACGGAGTGCGAAGGAAGTTCGGAAGACCCACAATTGGAGTGTGGAGATTAGTAATACCTCCGCACTTGGACATTCTCCACTTCCACATTTGTTTACATAGATTTTCTTCGAGCGCAGAGATTATCCCACATAGTGCGAAGATTAACAATACCTCCGCATTGCCGCATTTGTTTTCATATCTGAATTTATTTATTTACCAAAGGTTCAAAGTTCCAAAAAAAAAAAAAAAAATCGATAAAATAACTATGGATTCGATATCACTACGGTTAAAGACAAATATTTAATACACAATAAATGATGCACACTTTCCAATAAACATACACTCTATTTAGCAATTTACCAGCTTCAACCTACTTGGAGAGCTAGTCATACCATATCTATCGAACTCCATCTAAATCTCATGATCTAGTTAGAAATCAAATATAATAATAACCATAAATATAGGTATTTGGTGCTTTGGTAATCCAAGGCGTCGATTGTTGCCTACAAATATGATATGCGGAATAACTAAATTTTGTAGCAAGGGTTCATCTGACCAGTTGCCTTTCTCATACCTTAAAAAGCTATTAAGGAAAAATTGTATTAAAGTTAGGGCCCTTTAGGGCATGAAATGAAAATCTTAGGAGTCGTTACATTTCAATAGGTAGCTGATCAAATCAATTTCAATTTCATGTATAATTCATATTTTCAAAACCTTATAGTGGCGGGGATTGAAACCACTTTGTAAATGTTTGTTGCTTACTGGCATGCTGCCATGAATGTGCATTATGTAGAGTGTGCAACTCTACACTTCAAATCTGGGCAAAGTATGCGACTTATGGCTCCCAGGTTATTCAGTGTATCAAACTCAACATAAAGGGCTGCAAATTTAACTAGCTCGTTGTAAAGCAAATGGATTAATTGTTGCAACCAATTACGGGTCCAACAACTACCAAATTTACAAATGTGGGAGCTTTATTTTGGTGCGCGGAGAAATGGAGTGAGAGAAAAAGTGTGTATGGAGCACGGGACACAAATTCCCCACACTTTCTCTGCACTCCACACACCACACACTTTCTCTGCACTCCACACACCAAAATAGAAACAAGAGTTTCAAGCTTTCAACCCTTCATAACATATATAATCTCTATTAAATTTACTTGTCTTAAGACTACCTCGATCTAGATTTGTGTAAATAATTTTGAGCATGTCAAATTATAATCAATCAACCAATCAAAAATTTAAATAATACCCCCTATCAATTCAACATTTTTTTATAATTTAATACATTTAAACCATTATAATAATATTTAAATAAACAAATACTCATAATAATAATATTTAAATAAACAAATACTCATAATGTAATATTTTTATTCTAACGTAATAATTTTATTCTAAATGTAAAGTTTTTAATCTCTTATAACCTAAACCAAATGTAAAATTGATAACATAAAGAAAATGTGTTAATTCTTGCAATCAATTACGTATCCTAACACATAATGAGATAAGTTCATTATACACAACTCCACACTTTGTTGATATATATTCATGAGCCTTTAAATTGTCACTTAAGCTTATGCAGAGAGTTTCGTTGTTATATATTAATGAGTCTTTAAACTATCATTGAAGTTTGTGTGGAGAGATTTCACTGTGTGGAGAGTTTTCACTGTGTAAAGAGCTTTGTGTGGAGTGTTAAGTGTGCAGCCAAACCGACGCATACTATGCTAATGTCGGCACCGACTCCCCGACACTCCGCTGTCCCAACCATCACAACCACACTCGCGCCGAACCTACCACACTACCATTATTTTCTAGATCTTCATCTGAATCACATGCAAGATTCTAGATCCTCCTTCAGCTTCTACAAATTTGTAATTTCTCTAGCCAAGGAATGCAAGACAAGGGCCAAGGCCTCTGTGTGTAATGTGAAATGTGATTTCTGTTCTCCAGTTATTCAATTTATCTCTTCTGCTGTTTGCTGTTTGTGATTGAGTAATGTCTATGAATGAGTAATTCTGTTGTTGCCCTCTGTGTCTATCAACTGGTATCAGAGTAGGCTCAAGTAAGCTTGGTGGTGTTGAGCAGTGTCAAGAGGCAGTAAGTCATTGTTATGTTCGAGTCTTACCGACTGCTTTTCATTTTCTTTCTGAGTAAAAGGAGTGTTCTGTATTTGTAAGTGCGAGCAAGAAAATGGCTCAGGAGAATGTGGTGGCCATGGCAGAGAAAGGGAAGGGAAATGGTGTTGTGGCTAAGTTGTCGATGTTCTCTATTTTGAAACCCCATTTCATTGTGGAGGCCTCACATGTTGCAGACGCCATAAGTTTCTATAAGTGTGTGTTTGGGGCTGAAGAAATTGCGAAGTCTCATCATCCCAAGCGTAAGGCTGACCAAGAGCTCCCTCTCATCCTTCACGCCCATTTGAAGTTCGGTGTTGTTGAGGTTATGGTCTGTGATGAGACCAAGGAGGCCAGTGCAGAGGTGAAATTGCTAGTGGCAATTAAGGGCACCTCATTGGTTCTCCATTTGGAGATGGGTGACGTCGATGTGGCATTTAAACTAGCGGTGAGGCAAGGGCAACTGTTCCTGAAGAGGTTGCGGAGCGTCCTTGGGGTCAACAATATGAAAAGGTGAAGGATCCCTATGGTTTTGTATGGAGTCTCACTACTACCATTAAAGAATCTAGCGTAGCTGAGGACATTGATGGATTATCCACCTCATCGTTGACTGGGCCGAGGTATCGTTCAAGGATTAGTAGTGAAGGATCTCGGTGGATTAGGTTGAAAGGCCTGCACTTGGAACTGTGCCGAGGGTGTCTCGAGCGACCTCGTTGAGAATGTGTCGAAGATCGGTCAGATCTGTGAAAGGATGTTGTTGCCCAAGTTCTTGGTGTCGTGGAGTAAGGCACGAACACCCATTTTTTGGGAATTTTGCTGCTTGAAGATCTGACTGTTAATAATCTGTGGTCGAAGATTCTGAGAAGCCTGCGAGTCGTGCTGTCATCTGTTGTGGAATAGAGTTGTTGCCTGCAGAGTTCCGATGAAGGAGAGGCAGGGCCTCTTGTAGTTGAGAGTTGCAGTCTGAAGTGTGTAAAGTCGTGGATTGTGCCCCTGCTGTGCCGAGGACAATCACAGCCTGAGGTAGCTGCAACTGTTGATCGTTGTGTATGGTGTGACGGAGAGCTCGGAAGATTGAGCCAGCTTGGAAGTTTATTTTAGTATCTATGAAGGTTAAAGAGAAATGGCCGTAGACAATAATTTGTTGGTGGTGCCTTGTGTTAGTAAAGAGCCTTGAAGCCGAGAAATGTAGAGGAAGAGGGCCGAGGAGTTCCAATGTGAGATATGGTACTCAAAGTCCTGCAACCAGCTGTTTGGTGGGCAAGAATGTTGACATGTGTTGATTTTTACATTGTGGTGTAGCATCTAGCTACGTAACACCATTGAGTAGCGTGGCTCCAAGCCACTGTTAAGATCTAGCGTGCCAGATTTGCGTGAAGGAGCATGGAAGCCGAGGAGTGCCGAAGAAGAGCGTTATTGAGACGCTGCCTTGTGTGGTGAGACTCATTGCCAGAGCACATGGAGCTGTGTGTGGTCTAGCGTTGTCCGGAAGAGGGCATGAGGGTGAACTTAGAAGTGTATCAGTGTATGAGCTCAGAGCCAGAGCTATAAGCTCGATGGTGTGCAGAGCAGTGAGCTCTGTGGTGTGAAGAGCCAGAGGAGCTTGATGGTGTGTAGAGTGGTGAGATCTGTGGTGTGAAGAGCCAGAGAAGGGCTCGATGGTTGTGATGGGCAAGTGGAGTATGCCCTATTGTTGACGCTGTTGGAGAGCATTGTTTCTAGTGGAGTGTCCACTGAAGAGGGTTATGATGCCCGTGGCACCTATGTGGCGCAAAGAGTGATCCAATGGAGTGTTGGTAGATGAGAGTGTTTCCAACAGAGTGTCCACTGATGAAGATCATGTCGACTGTTATGCTCGTGTGGCGTAGATCCAATAGAGTGTTGGCAAATAGGAGTGTTTGCAATTGAGTGTTCGTTGATGAAGTTTGTGTCGACCGTGATGCCTATGCGGCACAAAGAGTATCCAATGGAGTGTTCGTAGATAGGAGCGTCTGCAACCATTCGCTGATGTCGACCATGAAGCATGTGTGGCATAGAGAGTATCTAGTGGAGTGTTCGCAGATAGAGTCTCTGCAACCGAGTGTCCGCTAATGAAGACATTGACGCCTATGTGGCGTAGATCACAGAGAATATCCAGTAGAGTGTCGGCAGATAAGAACGCATTTATGGAATTTAACCTTCCAAAGGTTAATGATTTGTGCACCACTTTTCAATCCCATGTAGTTATTCGAAGATTCAACAGATTCTGGCCCAAATCAAAGGATCTACATTAGTGGGTTTTCTCCAACTGGACTACAAATTATGATATTCATTTATGTTTAAGGGGTTATTTTGTTGTACAATTTGATACACTGAAGGATAAGGATTTCGTCTTAAAAGAGGGTCCATGGTTTTGGTGTAGCATAGGCCTTTTTATGACCCCATGGTTCCCGAGTTTTAACGCCAATACAATGGTGGTTTAAAAAATGCTAGTTTGGGTCAGATTACATAACTTCCCTCTCCATTTATGTATGGCATCACAAAGTATTAGAAGGAATTGGAAACACATTGAGGAAGTTCATAAAGCTGGATTTGGATAGACCTACAAAAGGAATTTTTACTTTTGCCAGAATCTGTGTAGAGTTAGACTTTAACAAAGGTCTACCTGATCGCATACACCTGATTCATAACAACTTTTAGCAGACACATCCTTTAGATTTTGAAAACACGACATGCAGATGCCATATTTATCTTCAAACATGACATTTACAAAATATGTGTCCTCAGACAAAGAAAGATCAAAAAAAAAAATAGTCCCAAAAGCCAAAGGGATGGCAGTTTTCAGAGCAACATCTCCCAGAAGGAGAGGATAAGGAAAAATGGAGAATTCTACAAGTGTGGCTAATCAGAACCCACAAGAAATATTAGTGGAAGGAGGAGTTGAGCAGGTAGGAACAATGGTTCAAAGTTTGAATTATTGAAGCAACATAAATTATAGTTCTAGTGTAGCAAAATGAGAAGATTTCCTGTGAAAAGGAGAAGGGAGACATTAAAAGAATCCATGCATTTAACATATTGGACTAAGATAAAGAAGCCCCTTTGAAGGTGGAAGAGAATCAATTGACTATTGTAATTGCCACTCCCAATCAAGGAGGTTGGCGAAAAGTGGAGAAAAAGAAAGGCAAAAAAGGGTAGCTAAGTGCCTTCACACTTAGCTCCTAAAAGTAAATTTTTATTGTTGTTTTCTTTTACAGTTTGTTTTTCCTTGGGCACCAACCATTGGGTTGGTATGATTGAATGCTTTTTAGCTTTTGCAAAAATGTAATTTTGTTCTTTGAATAAAATTATGACTTTTCCTTGAAAAAAAAGAGATCCAAGGTTCAATCCCTCGGTCGTGATCCAGTCTATGGAGAGGAGGACATGTTGTAAGCCGTAGAGGTATAGTGGTAGTGACCATAATTGACCATGTGTCACATCAGTACGAGGCTGACTCAATTGCCAATTCCTCTAGGTTACAAAATGAAATTTAAAAATAATAAATTTCTAGTGTTTTTTTTTTTGGTGGCCTGTCCCACAAAGATTTGAACAAATATTTGAACATTGAATCTCCTTGTTCACATAATACTTCATATCATGGCAATCACCAATTAAGCTGCCTAAGTTAAATTCCTTAAAAAAATTGATTCCTAAATTTTTATATTATTTATTTATTTTAATTGAATTGCCGTTATTCCTTTATTTCTTATTTATTTACTTTTCAACTTATATATATATATATATATATATATATATATATATAAAATTGAGTTAATTCATTATTTTGATTTATATTTTATTTATTTTGTTTTTTATTTTCTTATTACTATTTTTCAGTTTTATAGTTTTTATTTTGTTTGTTTATTTATTTATTATTATTATTATTATTTATTATTTCATTTTTTTATTACCATTTTTCAGTTTTATTGTTTAGAATAATTATCTAAAGCCATGTTCTGGGTCTTCATCTTATCTTGAAAATGAACCACACTAGATGATTCGAAACAATGAACTTAAGATTTCTTTATGTAATTTTTACCAAAAAATCTCTAAATATTCATAATTTTCTTTTAACCTAATTATAAAATTACAAAATCTAAATATTTTACCATTTTGATTAAACACATTTATATATTTAAAAATTTGCATTTTCACATCCAATATAATTGAAATCTAATAGAAAAAATAAAAAATAAAATAAACTTATGCCATTAAACTCTGGATACCAAAATTCATCCCATTGAAACTAGAAGTCATGACTTAGAAACCTTTGCAAATGATGCCATGAACCACAAACGACGTGTGTACCTCATCGAGGAGGAATTAGCACCCAGACAACTCCACGACTATGAGAACAACGGCAACTTGCTCGACTTCTCTATCTGTTTAATAACTCGAAATGTCGTTTGGTTTGTTTTGGAAAATTTGTACCGCTTATGAAAATAAAATCAAACTTTTATTTAAACAGATTCCAACGGTGCACAAGATGGGCTGTAGGCGTATTTAAATTTTATGTGACAGGTCTGAAATTGAAATATCCAAGAAGATTGTATCCCTCGAGAGATGGTTTGATGGAAGAATACTTTATTTTGTTAAAAAAATATATTTTAATTATATTTTAAAATAATAAGTTAGGATTAAGTTAGAAATTAAATTGATATATAAATTTGATTTATTTATAAAATAAAAGATTATTTTTGCATAGTAATTTTATTGTTAAAATCTACCAAAATATATAATCTATTTTTTCCGAATTTGAATTTGAAATCTTCTGAGAGAAAATACAATTTTTTGACCACCAGACCCACTCATGATATATGGCCAACTCATATTCTAGGGATCCTATGATTATATCTCACACTTAGCAAAAAATCTTCTTTCTTTGGTCACTTACTCTCCCCACTTAGTTCTCCTCATTTGGGATTTACTAAATTTAATACGGAATTAATAAAAATCTCTTACACTTATTATCATTAGTAAGTTAAGTACATTAAAATCAATAATAGAGATAAAGCCTTAAGAACTTCATAAGTAAAATTATATATTTTTTCAAAGAAGAAGTAATTAATTAATATGGAATATTTGAATGATGTTACACGTTTAATTTAAGCTTATTTTTCATTATTAAATTTTTTAAAATGGATTAATATAACGTGTTTAGTTGAAAAGAGGAGATTAAGATTTTGATTAAATTTGTTTTCTAATGTTTAATATTATTGGTAAATTTACGGGTTATTTAAAAATATATATAATAATAATAGAATCCATAACTTAGGTAAACCAATTGGGTGCTTTCTTTCATTTTGAGGATTGTATCCAAGGTAGACTAATTGATTACAATTTTGACAACCTAATCTCATAGGGACATCAAGAGAGACCTATAATATCCATAGAGGCCGCTGTCTTGGGGACTTGATCCCATAACCTCGTGCTTGCAATTTGTGGCACTTGACCACTCGATCTAACCCACTAGGTTATTTTATAATTTGCTTACTCTTAAATCTGATTTATAAATAGGATTGATTAATTGAAGAATATTTTGTTAGAGTATGAATCCTATGAAAATCACAAAGTTTGAGACCACAATTGTTGTGAATTGTAATCCTTATCTTTAATGAGGTGCTGTCATGATCCACCCATGAGTTTTCAGTGAGATATAAATCTAGAATGGTCCAATTGATATACTATAAATTCATGCCATGAGATCAATACAATGTGTTGAGAAAAAAATTAAGGCCTTTTCCGTTTACTTGTCTTGTCTTGCTTGCTCCAATTCTTAACATATTTTGTTTGTAATTGTAGCCTTAATCTGTGCTTAACATTATTTCTATGTGTTGGGTGCAATACAGGGTCTACAAATGTACCAACATTCAATTTGTAATCTGGAGAGTTCGTGAACTTCGAGATGCAGCACTGGAAATTCCAGAGAGAGTCCCTGGTAACCTGTAAAACAAATTCTAGTCTATCTTGCGATTAATCTCAAAAATAAATGTAATCCAGCACTAGTGCGAGAAACACCAATCCAAACAATTAAAAGCACGCGAGAAAGTAAAAGCAATCAATGCGAAAGGAAATTCTAATTGCAAGTAAACAAAAGGGAAATCAGAATTGAAAATCAAGCGGTGCCAACACAATAACGAAAAGACTGTAAATGCTGGAATAAATTCAAAAGCAATTCAAACTATTTTGCTTGCACTAATTCTGTGTAACAATTTGATTGCACTAATTTTTCCTGTACTAATTCTGCTTGCACTAATTTTGTGTAACAATTTGCTTGCACTAATTCTGTGTAACATTCTGCTTGCACTAATTCTGTGTAACAACAATCCAGAAGTTAAAGGAAACCATAATATTAATTAAACATTTATCGATTCAAACATAGTGTAGTTTCCTTATTTATAAATATCGGCTCAACAAATGTAAAAATCGTAGCTTTAGATATAAATTAATAGATCTGGATTAATTTACAGAATTCGAGTTAGAGCTCATAAAGGCAGAGCTGATCTTGTGGATTCTGGAAGGACATGATGTTTGTTTAAAATATTTCAGGTGCAAGTATAATTAATAATGCAGCAAATGAAATAGAAACAATTTGCAGCAACTCAAATTAACCTTAAAACTGAGAATAATGGATTGCAACAAATCGAATTAATTCTTGGAAATAAAACATCTGCAGCAAGTTAGATAACATCAATCGAAGGCAGAAAGAAACTGTAAAGAAATCAAATTCACACAACAAACAAACAAAAAAATTGAAATGCTATTTAAAAGATGAGAGCGGTGTCAAGCTGGTCTGGTGGCCAACCCAGCCAGCTCACACCCTCTTTGAGTGCCTAGTTCACACAAAGAAATAAATCATTAGATGCAATAGATGAATAGACAAAGCATGAATAAAAATTGCTTCAATTAATTAAAAAAATACAGTCTTTTACATAATGCAGACATCGGCTAATCCCAACAAGTAGGAGAAGCATTCCACACTGAAATCCACGTGCTGCTACATTGGAACAACTTCTCCTCCCTTCTGCGTTGTGCCTGCCTGTGCGTGCTTCTCCCTCTGCTTAATTGATTGACTAATTAATTTAGCTAGGCTTGGAGCCATAACTCTTCTTTTATAATCTTTTTACATTCCAAACTTGGCATAAAACAAGCCAATCCTTTGCAAACATCATGGGGATTGAATCCCAACTAATTATCATTAATAGAATATCAGTACAACCGTTTCCCTACTGAAATAATGGAGATTTACCACGAATTTCCCAAATCTGGGCATTTTCTAGAATTCTAGAAAAGTTTGTATTTTTAACAAACTTCCACCAAAGCCCCCTTCTTATCTCCTTAACCATTACGAATTTTGGAAAATGGCCCTAGGCTTACTCAATTTCCTATGTTGGGAGAAAAACCCATGTTTTAGAATTATGAGATTCACTATGATTGACGCAGAAATCAAGGTGTAAATAGGTAGTCTGGAAACTGCTACAAATTCGGGGCTGTAGCATTAATTATTCTCTAAATATAAATCTGTATGACCTGGGTGTGTCTTGGCTTATGTGAAAGTGTTCAAATGAAATTTTGATCATAAAACTCTTTCAAATTCTCCCAGAAATGTGTCAATGTATGAAAGCCCCAAATTGGTGGAGGCACGTTGTAAAACTTGCACTGGTGCAGGCACGTTGTAAGAACTGAATTGGTGTAGGAATCTGTTGCACAGTGCAGGTAGGTAAGTGTAGGTTCAAAACATGATCAAATCAACTTTAACTTGCAACATACAAACCTTTATTAAACTTCCATTAATGGTATTTTAATCCTGTTAAAACAAAAGAAGTAACAAATACTTGCAACAATAATCATTTAATCAAATAGTAGCATGAGAGATTTTGAGTGAAAAATGAGACAAAATTGAGGCCCAACACTATGCTCCTTAACAATAGGGTAAATTACTTGCTCATATTCAAAGCATATCTTGGTGAAAGAAATCTTTATGAGAAGGTTGTTTTCTTAAGGGACCCAACTTACTTCCATTGGATCCACTTCTAATTCATGAAGAAATGGGGAGGTTTAAGTTCTCTGCATAAATGTTTTCATAGTCATTAAGAGTGAAGAAGATGGTATGATGAAGCCCCACTTAAGGATATGTCGTGATAAAAAGGGGATTGGAGTCTTGGGGTGTGGATTTCTTTACATAGTCATCTCAAAATTTATATTGAATCATAAAGACCTTCGATGCGATGCTTTCTTCCACAAAGGGGAAGATGACCGCAAGATCAATCCATCCCCCTTCATTAGCTCAAACAAAAGAAGAAAGTTATATTTAGTCATAACCTTGCAACATGGTATACAATTGTTAAACCTAAGGTTGAATGTAGAGAGATAGTGCATCAACTATCGTCTTCTTGTAATCCATGAAAATTCTCAAGAAGAAACTCTAAGAAACTTGAATGTTAATGTTGTATCTTCGCTTGAACTTCTAGGCTATACTATATTGAATCATTAACATGTTGTACTTATGTAGTTGATTTGATGAGTGTCAAGCTAGGTGGGCTAAGTTATAGTGACCTCATGATGTAAATATGTAAAACGTTTTGTAAATATTCATAGTATAGATCTCAAAGCAAAGGTCTTGTTAGTGAATGATTATGAATATGTGTCATGGGCTAGATTATGGTTAATGTGTTGTATTCTAAGGTATTGCCATATGAATATGTTGTTGTTGTTGTTTTTTTCTTTTCTAGTTAAGACTAACCTAAGTACCCACGGGGGATTTGAACCGGTGACCTATCGCATAGAGTGCCTTAACAGCACACCCATTCACTGTCAATCCAAAGCCCCGTGGGCATTGCCATATGAATATGTTGCTAGAATGAACTTTAATGTTATGTTTTTAGAGCATAAAATATAATAAAAACCACCAAAAGGTTGCTAAGAAGTAAGGGGATATCGATCCATGGGAGCGGAATAAAGGGAGTCCATGGAAATGGATTGATAAGTTAATGTTGACATGTGTCTTATCCCAAGCTTATTAATTTTTCCCACATTTATGGGAATATTGTCCACCTTTAAATTGAGGTGTCCCAAGCCAAATACATGATATTATTTTAGCAAGGTGTGCGATCTTATGCAAAGAGGAAATATAATTCCACAAATTGGTTTTACATATTTCTCTACTTCCATTATGTTTCTTCCCTAATTCTTTTGTATGAGGCATTCCACCTCCCAATGATGGTGCAACTCATGTGGTTTTAATGGTTGTCATTCTTATAACCTTGTGCATATGTCAATTAGTAGCTAATTCTTCATGCTTAAATTGGAGTGCTAAAAAGGACAAATCTGTGAGGGACTACACTACAAAGAAGGGAATTCCCAACCTTTTGTTGTATCTTGTTAAGGGAAGAGTTCTATGATTGATTAAAGGGTGGGCGAAGTGCTCGATGATGTTATCATTGATAAAAACCATAGGAGGTTTATGGTTATAGTTAAATATTGAGCATCATGGATTGGATTGAGTGAGATTAGAGCCTCACAAATATTTATTCACCTTGGTGGTTCAAATGTACAATAGATTTTATCACTCCACCATAGGTTTGATGTATAAATTCACAAGAAAAGATAATTGTTTGCCTTTATGCTCCCATGAAATGTCTCTTTTGGCATTTTTCTTATTGGATTTCAACATATTTAATTCAATTATGGCTTTTGTTGAATGAATATATTGAATGGAAATCCTTATTAACCATGCATGTTAATTAATTCAATTTGAGAATTTCTTAATAAATCAACTTATATAGAATTGATTCCTAGTTATAATTGCATTAACATATATGGACTGCTATTTGATGCAATTTCTATTCATAAGCATGTTGAGTCTGCTATGTGAAGTGGTTATTAGTTTCTATAATGATTTTTTTAGATGTGATGTTTATTTTGCTTTTGCTTCGCATATGAAATTTGTTTTGTTGTAGTTAGAGACCACATAGGGTTCCTAGTTAGCATATCTAGTTGGAAGGTAAAGAAGAAATTGTTATTTGGAGTGGCTTGATGGGCAAGGGAGGTGTTAACTTTAAAGGTATGTGATATAATGGTATTATTAGAGCACAATGTCAATCTTGAAGCCTTTGGGCATGTTTATGGGTGAATTTAATATGAACCTAAGAGGTTCAATCTTCAAACGAGTGGAGTAAGACAAAATTGTAGCATCCTAATGAGGTTTGGGTATTAAATTCCATGTAATGTGAATCATATTGTTTTCCAAGGATTTCTAGGTGTCACATCCTATCATGTATGCATGCATCTATCAAACTCTAATGAGGTTCATGTTTCAATTCTTGTGAAATATGCAACCTGTAACTTTCCAACAAGGTTCAAGTTTCAAATCTTGTGAGGTACATAGGCTCATAACATTCTGATGATGGCCCAATCTTCAAACTTAACAATTTTCAATTGTATTATGTGCATATAACTAACTAAGAGGTCATTGTTGATCCTAAGAACATGTTTTGGTTGTAAAAGGCTACAATTTTCTCTTTCAAAGTCAATTTGAAACCTTCAATTCAAATGCTCTAACCCAAACTTTAAGATCTTATAAATCAAAACTAGATGCCCTACTTTATGGATTATTTATACTTTAGTTGGTCTCCTTTGTGACATTTATGAGACCTACCACCTAGGCCACTCATGATAGTTAATATCTTGGCATGTTGGTACATAATGACATTGTGTTAATTTTGTCTATGTTTAATATTTTGTGACATGACATTGACCTA
The DNA here is from genome assembly GCA_031772625.1 of Pinus tabuliformis. Taxonomy (NCBI): domain Eukaryota; kingdom Viridiplantae; phylum Streptophyta; class Pinopsida; order Pinales; family Pinaceae; genus Pinus; species Pinus tabuliformis. Next base: position 1,028,878,729 of record CM062816.1, read on the forward strand.
GAAGGTGGGCACCATAATCCTAATTATGTTTTCAACACTTAATATTATTTGATGGCAATATTCATTTGTCTATGTACTTTTTTGATGTTGCATAATGTACATTTGGCTTCAAGATATTTATTGTGTTGTGATTATCCATGGAATAAGCCAAAAATGATAATATTTACCTAGAACACATGATTTGGCTTCTTGATTCCTATAATAATAATAGAAAGTTTGTTAGTCATGACCATGTACGAAGTCAAACCAAAAGGATAAGCATTAATGGTGAGTACATGAACACGTATAATTATATGTGAAAATGTTTAAAGTACTTTGGTTGATCTTGATGTTATGACACCCAACCTCATTGGTTATGGATATATAGTAGGAATGTCTACTATTGAACTAAGCGTCATATTAATTATAATGTAATTGAGGTGCCCAATTTTTTTTGTATAAATATTGGTCCTCGTAATCATTATTGATTTCAAATTCACATGTCTATACAGAGACTCTCACTAGTATTTGATACAAAGAGTGTGAATATAGTGGGCCATGCAAAATCCTTTCCATTACACAATGAAGAAAGTGTCACTTGTTATATTTAACATTACATTAGGTTGAGTGATGGTGAAACTCTCCTTTTATCAATGATATGTATTAGACAATCCTTGTGATTCCTTAGTTGATGGAAGTAGTTTCACAGGTTTTCCTCGGTTCATTTTCCCACTTTTGCTTTTTAGCTTTATTATTTCTTTATTCAATATGCAACATATCCAACCACCCAGGTCATTTGAAGGAGGTGGAATTATAACATTTCTATTTCTTTTACTCACAATTGACCCCACTTATTAGGTCTCCATTATCTTTTGCCATCAAGAGATTTTCAATGATATAAATTTCATTTGAATTTGAGATCTAAACACAAAGTTATAGCCTTCTAAAGATTTTCCCTTCCAGTCACTACGTCAACATCTGTACCATTGCCATGTGTCATACACATGTCAATCCTTTTTCCCAGGTGTCATCATTATATAATGCTACACTATTAATATGTGGTTAATACATGGTAATCATTTGCCCACATGTCACCACTGTGCAGGGCCACATCCTTACTAGAGACATTAATGAGACTCCCCCTTGCATCCAAATATGAATTTTCCTTAAGTCTCAATTTTAAGAAATTATGGGTTTTTGGATTTCCAAATTTCCTAAGCATCTAGATCCATCCATATCTGTGCTCTCATTTATTTTTGGTAGTCAACAATTTGACTCTATAGACACCTAGATGTGGAAATTTATAAAAAAATTGTTCAATTGAATTTCCCAAATTTATGATCTCCATTATTAGAGCTTCTACATTCCATGTCACCTCTGTGAGACTACCACCTGGCCTCCACCTCAGTGCCAAAGCACCTAATTCCACATTACCTCATGACACATCATAAGATTCAATGCAATTTAAATCCCCACCTGTCCAAATATCCATCTTTTATTTTTTTCATATTCATTTGGATCCATCAAAATCTATAAAAATATAAAAAGTCCCATTTCACAATTCTCTGGATTTTTGGATTCCACATCACCTGCTACAGTATGCACTATGTTAGTCACCACATTTCTCTATCTCGTTAACTTGCACTACATCAGAAAAATAATGGATGCTATATACAATACAATTAATTTAATTTTATGGATTAGGGAAACATCAACAAATGCTGTGCATGCAATAAATCACTCCATAAAGCAGGGGAAGACAAGCTATGCAAGGCTAACTAAACTTAACTTGCTTAGTTATTCTTATGACATCTATATAGCTTTCTAGATTTGTTTCTTAACCTTGGATTTGGTGCTATATGTTTCCCACTCTTTGATGAGATGGTTAAATTAATTTGACATTGATATCTTCTACATAGTACATATGTTCAGGAGAATGGTTGCTTTCATTGGTGTTGGATCTACCTTGGAGGAGGAGTGTTGGGCACTAGGAGGTATTTAACCCTAGGAAGAATGGTACCACTTGGAATTCCTTAAGAGGATGAGTGCTTGACTTGAGGATGCTTGCGTAAAGGGTACATTGCTTGGGGTTGTACATTAACAAATGACACATATGTTGAGGAGCATTAGAGCAATGGATATGTTCCTTGGAAAGTGACAAGCCCTTGATGAACAATTGATACATGGAGCCCATGCTTGGGGCGAACACCACTTACGGAGCCTTGTCTTGATATGTGTATACATGAGAGAGAGATCACTTCACTTGAAGATCTTATTTATTAGGTTTTACACAATCTTTTTATCCACCCCAACAGGTGGGGGATATTGGGTAAGACATATAATATAACATAATATGTTTTACACAATCTTTCCAGCTACTCCTATCCTCATGTAGTGGGGGGAAATATTGGGTAAAATATACTATATAATATAGTATATTTTTTACAATCTTGACCCCAACCCCCACCCTTATAGAGGTAAGATATATTATAGAATATAAAATGTTTTACATAATATTTCCACCCACTCGCACCCTCATGTAGTGGGCAAAAATGATCCAGGTGGATATTGGTGGCCACCCGCCTATTCCACCTAGACCTCCAGTCAATTTCTTCCGTTTCCTTGTTTATTGCAACAATTACTAATTTTAGCATTTTTTCGGGTCTTGAATTTCGAGAGCAATTTTAACCCCCTAAATGACGTTTTTTTGAGGTACGTAGCAGGCTCGTGGTCATAGGTAAGGGCCTATCGTAAATCCTGTAGTACTCGGAGAGATCTTTCCAATAAGGTATCATACATGCCAAACAAAGATAATATGACCAAGTTACTACCCCAGGAAGTTGGTTGCCCAACTAAGCCCAACGAGCCCCCAAACTCTTGACGTCCCATCTCCTGGGGTTAGGGTTTTGGTTGTTTATGGTTTTACCTTGTTATTCAATAATAAAGAGGCCCTTGAGCCTCATTGTAACATAGTTTAGAGGCATGTATCCGCCACATATATTCTCAAAGATAAGTTACCATCGCCTGAGCTAGTTTTATTTCCATTCTATTTGTAAGCATATTTCAATATTTGATATTAATGAAATGAAGTGTTATTTCTACTACATCTCTATATTTATGGTTATATCTGTAATTTGTTGTGTTCCTGTTTAAGTTCGGATCAGTGGTATTAGAGCAGTCTGCTCTTTCTCTGTTTTTCTTTGCATGTCCCCAATGAGGTTGGGATATAAGGAGTTAGGGCTCGAACTGGTCAAACCTTTGCAAGACTAGTGTGGTGTAGGTAAATCTCCTCTGAGGACATAGTTGATCCCTCTAGCCTTAGAGTGGGTCTATCCACAGACAGAACAACCTAATGAAAACTTCCTTAGACTAAAATAGAATAAGAGGGCCTACCTCTTAGAACGCTAATCCGCTTGATGGTGACCTCGCTCCTTTGCTCCAACTTCTTTTCGTTCTTCTCCTTCAAATACCTAAAACAAATACACAAGAGACAACAACAAACGAAATAACATAAAATCGCATTTAATCTACTCAAAAAGTCAAGGGATCTTAAGCCATCAAATGTAATATGACACTCAATGTAGGAAATAAACCATTAGTTGTATTGATATAAAACTCAGAAAGAGATACAACCAAAGCCTTGACGTTGCAGGTCTCCTCTGGCGTATCTGGGTTCCAACACCACTTCTAGCATCTCATGGTTAGCCTCAACAATGGAAGTTTAAGGCATCTTCCATTTAGTTCCAAACCAAATCAAACACACTATTCTCCATTCACAAACATAAACTAGAAGGTTAAAGCTATAGATATCTTGTTGGTTATTCAAGCTCCAAAGCAAACTAGTTCAACTTGGAAAAGAGGAGTTTATATAGCTTTCATGGAGGGGAGATGGTTCCTCTTATGATGGGAGAGGGCTTAACTCTTTGGTTTGTTCCATCTTTATAGGGGAAAGGAGCCAAAACAAACTCTCTCGTCTCTATCCAACCCAACCATTTACCAGACTTCCATTCACGAAGCTTTTAGACCTGGAATCTTTGACTCCATTTTTAAAAACTTGCCAAAAGAGGGTCGATGCAAGTGGTGAAGGGCTCACTTGCGGCTTTTGACACCAGGCCTGGTTTCAAACTCTGCAAATCGGCGCAGGGAAGGAACTGATCACTAGCGCTAATCCTGAAAACTGGGATTGAAGGAATATTCTTGGGAAATGATGCAAGAGGGGAATGTTCTGCACATAAATAAGGATGCAAAGGTATTCTCTTCATGATGGGAAAGCATATAGATTTCATTGTAAAGGTCCTCCAGGATCGAGGAATGGGGAGTATAGGGACAATGACGAAATGTTGTGTAACAACTAGCCTCGCAAATCCCGATGACCTCCCATGGTGGAAGAGAAGAAAGATGAGGGGGCATGAGATCCTTTCAAAACCTTGCTCAAAGAAGCCCTTGAGCAATGAAGGAACACGATGATGGAGAAATTTTCCTAGATCCTTCAGCATCTACCCAAAGGCGACGCATCTCCTTCCAACAACTACTCTAGAAGTACCACACCCTTTAAGGTACAAGTTAACTTTGAAATCCCCATATTTGAAGGCCAGATAGATGCAGGTGCCGTAGATAAATGGTTAAATATTTTAGAAGGATATTTTTTTGTTCATGATTTTTCCAGCCGGGAAAAGATTAATTTTTCACTTCTCAAAGTTGCCTCCCATGTCAAGGACTGGTGGGAAACCTATTGTGAGAAGAAGGATGAAAGTACACCCTCAATATTTCAGCCACACCCACTTGGAATTCGTTTTGGGATGCCATCAAGGAGCAGTACTACCTTGTAAAGAGCTATGTGGATAAATACATAAAGTGGACCACACTACCACAGGGAAGGGACCAAGACATGCCAAAGTTTACCAGTGCTTTTCATACCCTTTGCATGAAGTTAGGTATCAAGGATTCCAAGAGACATTTGGTACTTAAGTATCACAATTTCCTACACAGATACATCCAGGACAAGATGGAGTTACTAGACATCTCCTTGCTCGGCACAACGTAGCGATATGCTGTGAAGATTGAGAAGAAGTTTAAATAGAAGAAGCGAGACTTTGGATCTGTGAATCCAAAGGAAGGGAAAGATGACCCCAAGCTATAGAGAAAAGGGAAAAGCCAAGGGGGGTGATCCAGGACAACCTACCGAAGCTACAAGCAAAGAAAAACACCATGAAGACAAAGAAGGACATAAGAAAATGGTGTGAGTTCCATAAGAGCTCCACTCACAAAACAAGTGAGTGTCGGGCCAAGCAGTCATTGGCAGCTGAGATGAAGGCTTCCGAATCAAACACATGTTCCGACTCTAAGTCAGAACCCAACAAGGGGAATGAAAAAGGGAAGAAAGTCATTGATGGGAAGCCCAATGCCACCGTGGCCACCACCAAGATCCAGAAGAATGAGCCTGAAGATCCAGAGGAGGAGGAATGACACTTCCACTCACGGATGTGGGTGAAGGGTCATCTGCTGCATTTCATTGTCGACAGTGGGAGCCAAGAAAACCTCATTTTAGTAGAGGCTGTGAAGTGATTGGGCCTACCGACTACAACACATTCACAACCATACACCACAGGTGGCTTCACCAAGGACGAGATCTCCGCGTTAACGAGCAGTGCCACCTTCCCTACAACATCAAGCCCTTCATGGATGAGGTACTGTGTGATGTTTCCCCTATTGAAGTTGTGATGTATTATTAGGAAAACCATACTTTTGGAAGCGACATGCTGTATATGAGTCTAGACCTCGCTCTATGATTATTACTTTGGGAAATAAGTTATACAGGATACCAGAGCTAGCCACAACTACCACCATCTCTTTAATCACTACAAAGAAATGCAGTAAGATCATTTCACAGAATAGGAAATTTGTTTTCCTCATGATTCACCCTCAAGGAAAGAAGAATATTGTGGTTACGAATTCCAGATAGGGCTCCTCCGCAAAACAACAACAAATGGACAAGGTCATGGAGGAGTACAGGGGAATTTTCTCCTCACCTACAGGGGTGCCTCTGCACTGTCAGGTCAAGCACTCCATCGATCTAACCCTGGGCGTGTCGCTACCCAATGGACCAATCTATCGACACTCTGTTATGGAGAATGATGAGATCAAGAGACAAATTCAAGAGTTGTTGCAAAAAGGGCACATCAGGCCAAGCTCATCACCTTGTGGGAGCCCGATTGTATTGGTACAAAAGAAGGATGGGACCTAGAGACTCTGTATTGACTATCATGCACTGAAAAAGATCACTATATGAAATAGGTACCTAATCCCATGGATTGATGACCTTCTGGACCAGCTCAAGGGGGCCAAATATTTCAGCAAGATTGATTTGAAGTATGGTTATCACTAAGTGCCTATCGAACCCTTCGATGTGTGGAAGGCTACCTTCAAATCCAATGAGGGCCTTTTCTAATGGCTGGTCATGCCTTTCGAGTTGAAAAATGCCCCCACAACGTTCATGAGATTGATGGATGACATCTTGTGACCCTTCACCAATGAATTCGTGGTGGTGTATTTAAATGGCATCTCAATCTTCAGCTAGAGTTGGGAAGAGCACCTCCACCATATTCGACAGGTCCTCCAAACCTTGCAACATCACAAGATGTGTTCCAATTTGGAGAAATGCACTTTTGGCATGACCTAGGTTCAATATCTAGGGTACATCATTGATGATTAGGGTGTGCATGTGGACCCAGCCAAGATATAAGTCATTCGGGATTGTCCAACCCCAACCACTCTAACATAACTCCAAAATTTTTTGGGTCTTGCCAATTTATACTGCAGGTTTATGTTGGGGTTCTCTCATATCACTTAGCCTTTAATTTAAGTCACCAAGGGCGGAGCGAAAGAAAATTTATTTTTGTCCAAAACCCAACAAAAGACATTTTTCGAGTTGAAGCACTGCCTCTACTTTGCACCAATGCTCAGATTACCATACCATTTGCAGCCACTCAGGTAGATTCGACTCATGTCCAGTTCGAATCCGATAGGGCTAACAACTTCATTGAGCACATTAAAGACATCCACCAACATGTCCACGATATATTGGATAGAGCCAATGCTAAGTACAAGCAACACCATGATCAACATCGGGTGCCAGACAAGTTCTAGGTGGGCGACAAAGTTTGGCTACATTTGCAGAAGGAGCACCTCACTGGATGCCATAAGCTTCGCCCGTTATGATATGGGCCATAGACCATCACCAAGGCTATAGGGGACAATTCCTTCGAGCTTAACATTCCACCTTTCCTTGGTCTGCACCCAGTGTTCAATGTAAACCGCCTTCAACCATACTTTCCACCATTGTTGGACACATCTGACATTGCAGAACAACTCAGACCAAAAAAGATAAACCCAGATTGCATGGAACATGACACAACTAATTAGATCATGGACATGTAGATCAAGAGCACTCACCAAGAGAGAATCCAACTATATCGAGTTGTCAAATCCAATTCCTTCACCAGGGTAAGTGGTTCACTAGGGACCAGGTTCAATAGAAATTTCCCCACCTCATGGAGGCTCTGCATGCAATGGGGACCATTGATTCCTAAGGAGGGAGGAATGATCCAGGTGGGTATTGGTGGCCACCCGCCTATTCCACCTATACCTTTAGTCGGTTTCTTTTGTTTCCTTGTTTATTGCATCATTTATTATTTTTAGCAATTTTTCTGGTCCTGAACTTCCAGAGCAATTTTGACCCCCTAAATAAGGGATCATACGTGCCAAATAGAGATAATATGACCAAGTTATGACCCCAAAAAGTTGGCTTTCCAAATTACCCCAACGAGGCCCACAAACTCTTGGTGTTCCATCTCCTGGAGTTAGGGTTTTGGTTGTTTAGGGTCTTCCCTTGCTATTCAATAATAAATAGGCCCTTGAGCCTCATTGTAACATAGTTTAGAGGCATGTAGCCGCCACATCTCTTCTTAGAGATAAGTTACCATCGTCTGAGCTATTTTTATTTCCATTCTATTTGTAAGCATATTTCATTATTTGATATTAATGAAATGAAGTGTTATTTCTGTTGCATCTCTGTATTTATGGTTATATCTGTAATTTGTTGCATCCCTGTTTAAGTTTAGATAAAAAAAAAATTGGGTCAAATTTGTTATATATATTATGTTTCACAAAATTCCCCCCCTTGTCACCCTATGTGGGGAGAAATATTGGGTAAAACCTATTATATAATATAAGAAGTTTTACACAATCTTTCCCTCCACCCCAATTGATGGTGAGAAATATTGGGTGAGGGGTATATTGGATAAGACATATTATATAATATAAATATGTTTTATACAATCTTTCTACCCACTCCCACCCTCATGTAGTGAGGGGAAATATTTGATAAAACATATCATATACTATACTATAATATAATATGTTTTATACAATCTTTCTACCCACCCCCACCCTCACCCTCATTTAGTGAGGGGAAATATTGGATAAAACATATAATATAATATAATATCTTTTACATAATCTTTCCCCCCACCCCCACAAGTGGGGATAAATATTGGGGTAAAACATATTATATAATATAATATGTTTTACATAATCTTCTACCCTACTCCCACCTTTATGTACACACAGACACACACACGAATGTGAGGATGACAGGAAATATTGGGTAAAATAATATGTTTTAATCTTCCCACTAATTGGGGGGGTGGGGGGTGCGTATGTTAGGTAAAACATTATACATGCATACATACATACATACATACATACATACATACATATATAAATACATACATACATATACATATACATATACATATACATATACATATACATATACATATACATATACATAATCCAATATTTATCCCCACTTAAGTGGGCATGGGGTGGTGATGGGGAATATTGGGTAAGGGGTGTTAAATGGGGAAATCCTGGGTAAATCGTTATTATTATTATTATTATTTTTAACAAAGTCATATATTTGATATTCATTCCAAAAATAAAGGGAAGCAATGCTTCCCATTATGAAAGTGCTAAAGAGGTCAAGGAAGAAGAGGAAACATAATCCTTGAACCTTCTTTTCCAGCTGTTGAGTTAACTTCAAAAGTTCCTAATTGGCCTACATCATCTAACTTATAGATCTTAACAAACAACTGTAGCAACAATTTACATTTACAACTCATAACTAGATTTGAAGATTAGGGTGCTTAGAGCTGGAAATTCCTTCTCGCTGGGAGAAAAAATGGTTCTGTTGCGCCAAATTTTGAATTCCTGTTATTCTTGATTAACTGTATTCTCCTATTGTAGTTGATTACTATTGCTATGATCCAAAGTGTTGGAGCTTTCCCTAGGTTTCTTTGTAATGACATCTCACAAAAAGGTGACAATGTTCACCAGATGAGCATATTTGTTATTAAGCTTATGAAATTCTTCACGATGTTTGCTGAGTTGTTGTAGAATGAAAGTGTTCCCCAACTTGGTCTAGTTTCTCAGCTATTCATACATGGATTAGATATGATCCAATGCAACTTTGTGCGATTTATAGTGAGAGTAGGGTTGAATCTTCGGGAAGCTTTCTAAAGGATCCATTTGGGAAGAACGAGGAGGGTAGAGAGATAACACCCAAAAAGAACGATGAAGGACCAAAGAACATGGGATGAGGGATGCAACACAAGGGGAAGAGGAGCAAGGGAATGTAAAGCAAGGAAAAGCACCATACAAAAGGAAAGCGCAACACATGAGGAGAGGGGCAAATTATAAGTGGGAAGATCAACACGAAAGGAGGATACACAGGACCGGGGAGATGAGAGGAGGCATACTAAAATAGAGAGGACGGTCAAATGAGAAGCCCAAGGGTCAGAGGAGGAATGATCATGAGGAGGTTGGGAAGCAAAGAAAAATGATCGAGGAAAGGAGCTGATCGATTTGGAGAAGAGAGTTAAGACTTAAAGAGATTGCAATGGGATAATGGAGATGACATAAGTAAGAAGGTATAAAATTTTGAGGGAGATTTCCCTTAGAATGAGGAGGATAATCAGCAGAAGATAAAGACTAGAGGATTTAGGGAATGATTTGGTTGGAGACTTCATTATCTATTTTTATTTCTCCCTGGGGAAGAGCTGCTACATTGCTTGCATACCTGTCAGCAACCTTATTGTTTTCTCTCAATAGGGGTTATAGAAGGTGACATTTCCCAATTTTTTTAATTGGAGATGGATTCTGGATGTAATTTGTCTGAGGCCATCATTTTTTAGCCTTGCATTCTTTACCATTTGCTGGATAAGGATTGAGGAGTCTCCAAAGATGACACTATTCAAATATTTTTTTCTATTTAGGATTTGAGATCCCAGAAGAAAGCCATAAGCTTCAACTTTGTTGTTGGATTATGTACCAAGACCCCATTCAAAGACTGTCACATTTTTCTTTTCTTGATCCATTACATAGCCACCAGCACCTACTTTTCCAAGATTGGATTTTGAAGCACCATCAAAAAATAAACATGTCCTCTTTAGAGTACTTAACCATAATAAAAACTCCTTTTCTTTTAGGAGAATTTTCCAATCTTTGAATTTAATTGGTGCTATTCTGAGAGGACTTCTAATGATCTGAGGCCTATCTGAGACAAAACTCATGCATATTTTTTCTTCATGTTGGAGGAGACTATAATCTAGATTTTTCGCTTCTTTTGCAAAAAGGAATTCAGCTGCTAGCCCCCAAGTTTTGGAAGACCTATGGTTTGATATTTTGAAAAATTTGATTGTTTCTGGCAAGCCAAATTTTCCGACATAAAAAAGAGGGCAGGCTGATCTAGAACCTCTTTATAAAGTTCTTATTTTTTAAGGAGTATAGGTAATTGTCTTTCCAATTTGAAAATTTTTTATTGATGGTGAGATTGAGATTAATGGTTACTTCAATTGGGTAGAGTAACAAGGACCAACATTCTTCAACAATTTTGAAACCTAAAAATAGATGTTGAATAGTTTCTTCTTCTTCTTGGCATAAGGGACAACGAGAGGGACCAAGAATGCCTTTTTTATTAAGGTTTTATGCTGTAAGAATATTCCCTTTTAACATGGTCCAAATGAAGATTTTAATTTTTGGAAGACTCTCTATCTTCCAAACTGGTTTCCAAAGAGGCCAATCCTGATGATTTTATTGTTCTCGAAGCTTCAAATACCCCAATTTTACAATAAAATCTCTTCCTGTTAGATTCCATTTGAAGGAGTCTTACTGACCATAACTGTTGGGAGGTGCATCTTTGAGATGAGACAAGATAATTTCCCATTAAGGTTTGATATCTAGGGAGAAAGCTAGAGGAAGCCAACATTCCCAATAATTATCATTCTGATTCCATTCTGATATTTTTTTCAGGGAGGAAATTCCCTTATTAATCATCCAAGTTTTAAGATCCTGAATTCCATGGAGATCTGAGAGAGGAGGATTTCCCATGATATTATTACTCCAAAGGTTTATGTCCTTTCCGCCCCTCAGGATTCGAGATGTGTTTTCTTTGAAAAGAGGGAGGGATTTGTTGATTAGTTTCCAAATTTGAGAGCAAGGTCTGGTGGGAATTTTCCTAGTGAGAAAGGATTGGCGAGGAGAGTTAAGATATTTTTCCTCCAAAAATTTCTTCCACCAGGTGGAATCTCGTGTTATAAATCTCCAAATTACCTTAGCTCATAAGGTTATGTTCATTAATCCAGGAAGACGAATAGAGATTCATCCTTTTCAAATGGAGCAATTCTTGGTTCCATTTTACCATACATAATTTTTTTGTCTCATTCTTGCCTCCTTGCCATACGAAGTTTCTAATAATAAGTTCTATTTGATTACTCCAGTGGGGGAATGAACTATAGAAAATTGTTAGAGAGAAAGAGCAGTTAATACATATTTGATCAACGTTATCCTCTCGACAAGGTTAAGCTAAAGAATGCCCCAATTTTGAATTTTCTTCTTCATTTTTTTCTATATAATTATACCATATTTCTGACTTCATAATTTCTTTGTGATGGGTAATCCCAAGTATTTAAAATGATCCCAATTTACTTGGAAAGGAACTCCTAATATTTGGGATATACAGTGAAGAGTTATTGCAGGAACATTCCAGTGCTATATACTTCTTTTTGAGTTGTTTAGGAGGAAACCAGAGATCTCCAAAAAAATCCCAGGATGCTTTTGAACCTTCTAGCCACAATACACGAAGCACCTCCTAAGAATAAGATGCCATCAAAAAATAAAGAGTGATTAATACTCTTGACACCTTTGCTTAAGAATAGTCCAGTGATAGAGCCATTCCTCCTACAATGTTCCAAGTTCCTGCTGAGAGATTCAACTATTAATATGGAGAGGAAAGGGGAGAGTGGGCAGCCCTGTCTTAAACCTCTTGAGATTTGAAAAAAGAAGCTAGGATTTCCATTGATAAGGGGGGGAATCTAGGGGCCCATAATGCAATCTTTTATGAGGTATATGAAATCAGGAGACAGCCAAATTTTTGGAGGACAACTGAGAGAAATGATAGATTCACTCTATTAAAGGCATTGGCCATATCAAGTTTTAGTATGAAGCCTTCTTTTTTTCTAGCTAAGCTTGAATGGATTCTTGAACGACCATTATATTGTCAACAATTTGCGTATTAGGGACAAAGCCTCCTTGATTTTCGGAAATCAAGTTGGGGAGAAGAGGTTTAGTTTGATTGGATAAGATCTTGGATATTATTTTGTATGATGAGTTGCAAAGCAATATGGGTTGAAAGTAGGGAAAGGAGGAGGGTTCAATTCTTTAGGGATAAGGGCCAAATAGGTGGAGTTAGTGAAGCCACCAATTTTTTTGTTTTTTTGTTTTTTTGTTTTTTTTTTTGCTTTTTGTTTTTTGTTTTGTTTTTTTGTTTTTGCTTTTTTGGGTTTTTTTGGTTTTTTGTTTTGTTTTTGTTTTTGCTTTGTTTTGTTTTGTTTTGTTGTTTTTGTTTTTGTTTTTTTGTTTTTTGTTTTGTTTTTTGTTTTTGTTTTGTTTTTTTTTTGAATACCCACCTGATCATCTTAAGAAGACATTTTTTTATAATCAACCAGAAGGAGTGATAGAAAGCTATGGAAAACCTATCAGAACCCAGAGATTTCTGAATTTTCCTCTTCAGAGAGATTTTTGGGAATATAACTTATAAATTCTTCATAACTTGGATTTACAGGATTAACTGATAATAATATTTTGTAATGCTGATGAGCTTCTTTTTTTAGCTACTCTTGTCTCTTGATTTCTATCTCTCCTTCTCCTTTTATTGTTTCTATATGGTTTTTTATTTTTCTCATTTTTGTGGTGTTATGAAAAAAGGCAGTGTTTTGATCACTGACTTGAATCCACAAATTTCTGCATTTTAACCTCCACGTCTCTTCCTATTTTATGTTGTTTTTATACATTTCCCAATGCAGTTCTTTCTCTTTCAACTGATTTTATTTTGTTACTTCTCCTTCCTCTAAATTTTTTTGCACTTGTTCAATCTCTCTTTGCAACTCGATTTTCTTTTGATGAGGTTCTTTGTAGTGTGCTTTGGACCAGATTTTAAAGCTTTTTTTAACATTTTTTAGCTTTGTCTCCCATAAAATACTTGGAGAACCATTTATCCTTTGTTTCTATACTGTTGTGACCATCAATTTGACTTCTTCGTGGGTGGACCAAAAAGGATTATATCGGAAGGGAAGGGGACCCAAATTTTCACTTTCCCCAAGTTTGATTGCTATAGGATTATGATCTGAAGCTGTTGAAGAGATAATCTTTGAAATCATTGTGTTATAATATGATATGACACTATCTTGGATAATAAATCTATCCAGTCTCTCTTTGATGTTGCCCAATCCTAGCCTTTTTTCGACCTACGTAAATTTCCCATTTTTTGGGACTATGTCCATTAGATTATGCTTCTCTATGATATTTTCAAGGATATCCCTGAAAGGACCTATCTAGTAGTAACTACCTTACTTTTCATCAACATTTAGAATGAGGTTTAGATCACCTCCTATTATAATATTATTATTTTATTCCAGGTTTAAACTATCAATCAAGGATCACCAACAATTCTCCTTATCTCGATAGTGAGAGGGGGCATAGATGTTGTAGAGGCCGATTTGATACCCTATGTTTTTATTTCTTAGATCAATTTTGATCCAATTTATCTCTTTGAGATGGGATAATAATTCCCAAGTGGGTTGGTTCCACATTGTGTAAATTCCATAATATTTTTTTTTTTGAATTATTTGAATCATTTCTTGTTCGGAGGACTTGGTCTCCTGAATTAGAAAGAGGTTTGGAAATTTTGATTTTAGAAGGTATTTTACTGCATTGATTTTCAAGGGATGGCCAAGGCCCCTAAAATTTGAGGAGACCATAACATTATTTACTTTGATTTGAGGTAGAGGGACCCTTCCCTCGAATTGTCTGTTGAGTTTTTTTCCTTATTTCCAATATTTTTTTCAATATATGTTTCCATTGGTTGTTGGGTTCCCATTGAAATTTCTTTTATTGCTGCTTCATCCCTTAATTATTTGTTGGAATTCCTTCTAGGCTTCTTGTGACTATCAAAGAGAATAAGGGAGTCCTTAGATTGATTTCTAGTATGAATCCTTTCAAAGGGAGGAGGAAGAGGACACAAGGGGGGCTAGAGGAGTCAGGCTGAGGGAGAAGGGGGAAAGAGAGGAAGGATCCAGAGGGGAGGGAGGAGGAGAGGGTGAGGGATCATCAGGGAGAGGGGTACAATCCAATCTAGCTAGGGAAGGATCGAGAGGGAGAGATAGGGAGGAAAAATGATTGGAATCAGAGGGGAAGATGGGAGGGGAGGAGGAAGGAGGGGCACCCTAGGAATGGGAGTTGAGGAGGAGGGGAAAAAGGCTTGGAAGACTTGGATCTTGGATTTTTGTTTTTGACTAGTTCCCATTGAGGGTCTTGAGATTCTATTGTTTCTTCTACTTCTTTCTTTGAACATCTATTTGAAAAATGACCATATTAATGACATACCTTACATTTGAACAAAATTTTCTTGTAGTCCAGTTGCTGTATATGAGTCCATTTATCTACCTTTATTTTCATCACTTTTGGAAGCCCTTTTCCCATATAGACTTCCACACAAATTCTAGCACAAGCATGCATGTTTTATTTTGGTTCCCTTTAGTCAATATATTTCCCAACAACATTTCTTATTGCTTTCACAGATTCATCTCCCCAACAATGAAGAGGGAGGTGGGGAAGACGAACCCAAACTAGAACAACAATTGGGACATTAAGCTCTGGATCAAAATTTGGGGTCCATCTGTTTAATTATATACCTCTTGTATCCATGAAGTAGGGACAATTTTTGAATATTAAATCTCTGTCTTCTTTGGATTCAAAATAGAAGGTGAGATAACCCATGCACTGTTAGCTTAGGAGTAGGAGTAGTATTTTCTTTGAGTTGTTTTCTTGCATGCATGTTTTCTTCTTTCTTTATGTGTTTTCTTGCTTGATTTTTTGTTTTCTTACTCGATTTTCATACACATTTGATTATGCTTCTTTCTTTTATTTTTGGTTTGTTTTCTTGTTTATGTCCATAGGTTAGTTTCTCATGGATCGTGCGCGACTCTTGAAACAAGTTGGGTGAAGTACAAATGGACTTGTACAACTATTAACATTTGGTTATCTGTTATCCAATCTCTCATGAAGAACTTGTTAATTTCAGTCCATGATACATTAATGGAAAATACATACTGTTCGAAGTGAACCTTGGTAAAAACACAATGCTTGCGTGCAAACTAGTATCACCTACTCTAGTCAGTTGTTTTTGGTTTAATCCTTCTCAGCTCAGTCAAGTAGAGTAAGGTGAGGGGGAAAAACTTTACAAGAACGTCCGAGGTATATATAAACTACTTATTTTAAGGAACAACCCCTTTTGTTCTCAATAAGTTGGGATCCCTCTTTCGCCTCTGAAATGAAGAACTTCTATGCACAGTTATGAAAATGAAAAATGATAAAAATAAAAATGTGAAAAAATTCAGAAACAAAATAAAAATGAAAAAGGTGAAAGAAGAGAAAGGCTTCTTGCGCAGAGAGGTTATGCAAGTAACTCCGCTGGGGTACTGACCAAGCTCGTTGGCAGTGGAGCGATTCTTGTGTTCTTGCGTGACTTTGTCGGGGTACTGTCCAGGCCTGCTGGCAGCGGAACAACACCAGAGATGAAATTAAAACTCTGACGATCTTATGACTTGTGCACCAATATAACCATCATCCCCAATCGAAACAACTATGTTGGCTTGGCTTGGAATAAGTGTCGACTGACCAAGGTCTTAGCAGATGCTACATCTTACAATCAAGCAAATGTGAAAACCAAGACGACCAGAGAAATGAACAACACTTCCAGAGGTGTTAGACTTACTTTTCATGAACAAGGTCCATTCACAGAGTTATAGTTCTACCAGTGTGTCGCAAAGTGTTGTAGCATCTACAACCACCCTCCAAAATTTTTCCTTAGCTTCATTTTGGAGCCTCCCTACTGACCATCCTCAACAGCATGTCTTACACTATCAAGCACATCAACTTCAGTTGTTTCATAGTCTTGTCAGCCTCTGCATGCAATTTTGTTCCACCCCCTTCACAGGCTGCTTTCCGGACTAAGTGTCAGTTTCTCGTTAAGAAACTCCCTCTAGGAATTGCACAATTTTGGAGAACCAACCTTCCCTCCAAAAATTTCTAAACCTAGTTGGACACCAAGTTGGGCTCTAAAATTGTGCAATTCCTCTTGACAATATTCCTCTAAAAAATTGTGCAATTCATCCCAGGACGGCTACTCAACCTAGAAATTGTGTAATCCCTCTGGGACAGCTAACCCAATAACTAGCGGAAATTGCACAAATCTAGTCAGGCAGCCTTCTGGGCTCAAAAATTGCACAATACAGTCAGACATGCTTCCTTAAGAAAATTGCAAGATCTGACCCAGGATAGCTACTCAGCCCAAAAATTGTGTAATCCTAGGAGACAATCACTTGTTCCTCTCAGAAATTGTGCAATCCATCTAGGACAACCATCTCAGCTCAACCCAGAAATTGCACAGATTTTCATCCAAGGTTCGCACACCGTTGCATGTGCCTTCAGGTTGACCGGTTCCCTCTGGGACCAAGCAAAACTGAATCGCATGCATGGAATGCTTATCCTAAGGCAGCATGCAAAGGCATCCCTTGATTCAAGGATCTATTTTTAGTAGCTGGAGTTTACATGCAAGGATCATTTCAGAAACCTCTCGTCAAGTGTCGCCTTCCTAGATTTGTGGCATGCGCATCACAACCTCAATTTTATTAAAACTCATCAACTGGAGGCTGCATAACTCAGTCCTCACATCAACCTTGCAAATCTAACATCCCACATTGCATTTAGGAATTGTCGGCATGTTCAGCTCAGCTATTTTAGGGTAAGCCCATTTTTCATGTCTTGTGTTGTGTTTCTATTGCTTTTTGTGTTTCTCTTTGTGTGAGTGTTGTCTGCTTGATTTCAGTGACCGCTTGCTATCATTTTGATGTATGTTAGCTTGTAGAAGCACCGTTTTTGTTTTCGTTCACATCTCACTATTGTCGCATGCATGAAACTATTTTTGTGGCGACTCGCTCCACACACATGCATGCTTTCCCTTTTTCTGAATCCTGCACTTGTTGTTTGCATGAATGATAATTAAATCTTGTTGGCACTCATCTCACCATGCATCGAGACTTTTCATATTTTCAGTCGCCCGTCAATCGGTCTGGGCTACCTTTGCCTGAACCCTTCCCTTCCTGGCTAGCACTGCGCATTTACAGAAGCAAAGGATATGCCTTCCCTCCAGAAATTGCACAAGTCTAGCCCAGCACTGACCTCCAGACTTGCATTGCACAATTCTTGGAGGCAGTGTCCTGTTGGCCCTAGAAATTGCGCAATGCAATTTGCTGGTTGCATGTTACTGCTGACTGAAATTGCGCATTGTGCAGTTTCAGTCCTTAGCAAGCCAAGCTAGACTGTGCATTGCGCAGTTCCAGCAGTTAGTTAGCCTCACTACAGCTTGGACTGTGCCTTACATATTTTTTGCAGTCAATCTCCCGACCTCCCACAGAAATCACATAGCCTTCATGATTAGTCACACATGTATGTTGCAAGTCAGTTCTAAAGTTTGTTTTGGTTTTCGACTGACAGATTGTTTTCCATGAGTGTTGCTATGTATCCAGGCATCATATGTGTTCATCTGTCTCTTAGTAGCACAAGTATAATGACCTTCGGGAGAACTGAGTCAAAGGACACCATTGAGAGCACAACATGGTTGCAACCAAGCAAGTGTCTATGAGCTTGCCTACCTATGAAGACATCAGTTTGGTCGTAAACAAGGACATCAAGATAAGATGGAAGCAATATCACAGCAAGCAGCACCATCAGTAGCAGCGGAAAGTAGTACAACTGCATGCAGCGAGTGCAAGAGGAAGGTTGTTGATAGCATTGAGACGGAGCAAGGATGCAAGTTCAAAGCAGATCCGTGCATGACGAAATCAACTTTGGAGATTGAGACTATGAGGTGACGACGCAACACGAGCATCACACAAAGGTAGAGAAAGGAATAGAGAAGGAGTTGCATGTGTTGAAGAAACAACTCAAGGAAGAACAAGAGCTGCATAGACGAGAGAATGAGTTGCAGTAGGAATAGGTACAATAAGGGGCACAACATGCATATATGGATGAAACTGCACCCGTACAAAGTTATAGATCCATTCTAGCAGCTAGCATGGAGTAGACAATGTGAGTAGTGTTGTTGAACACATGCAAGGGAATTCAAAAGCATGCATGTCATTGTGCGCATGCATGCGATCCCACCCATTTGGCACACTCACCGAGGAAAGGACAAGAAGTAAGTCCAACTGGAGCTGAACATGTATTTTGAAAAGTTGATGTGCATGACCACCATCACATGCTTGGAGATCTATGCAGACACTATGCATCAACATGTTTTCGATCCGGTCGCACCCAGGATAACCATACACATGATATTAGACGAGTTGGATAGAGGGGCCATATCAGTGCACCCAGATGGAATGGAGGCAAGAGTTTGCTTTCAACAGGTTGTCACCATTGAGCGCATGGACACCATCATGGGTGACCAAGCTTGGCATCAGTTCGCCACCATTGACCATCATAAGGATGTCAAAGATTTGGTCTCACCACAACAGTACGAGTGTCAGTGATGTCTTGCATGGATTTCTCAAGCCATTTTGTCTCACATGGGCACATGTGCATTGTAATGTAATGTCTTCTCAAGTGGAAGTTCAAGTGTCGATAGTTGAATGTAACAATCATAGAGTAGTTGAAGAGTCATGAGGATAGATGAATGGTCACAAAGGGGAATTTCAAGCGTCACCCCACCCTTTGCTATAAATAGTCCCTCATAACTCGTTGTAGAGGCTTTTGGTCAGCCAAGCTTTTGATTGGAGCATCTTAGAGAAAGCTTGGACAATATTGTAACGAGCTTTGGCTTCTCCACTGCGTAGATCTAGTATATCTCTTTGGAGGAGCAGGAGATAGTGACTATAATGTTCCACTGTCGAAACTAGTTTTTGGTCATGGATGTGTCATATGACTGGAACTTACACTTAATATAATAGAGTCAGCACGTTTCATGCATATGTCATATTGTATTTCAGCTATTTGTTTACTCTAAATGATATATGTATCTGTTTTATTACGCATGCATGTGTAGATATTTTTTGTATATGTATGTATGGATCTTACTAAAATGTGTTGTTGGTTTAACCATCACTTTGGATTGCTAGCTAACATGCCATCCATGTTGTGGTGCATCTTTTCTCATGTGTTCCCTTCTTAACTCCGTGCTATCACAGGTTTCCAAGGGGTGCACTCACCTCACCCTCAATGTTTTAGAACCACTCATGCACCTCCCTTAACTTATTGCATTTGTCACCCCTTGCTACCAATAGGGACATCTTACTTGCCTCTGTGGGAAACCGCGGTGAAGGCGATACCATATGACCCACTGCTAGGACTCCTACACCAAATGGTTTGAGGTTAATTGAGACTTCTTACCGGGGAGATCCGCTGACATGTTGGCGGGTCCAACACCGTCAACAAAGGTTATCTAGAAGAGAAAGAAACCCTTGGGGAATCCAATCCAAGTCCTCATAAGCCATGTATTTGTCTCTTTTCTCCTCCTCCTTCTGTGAATATGAAGAGCCTTCTCCTTCACCATTTAAACCATCTTTAAACTCAAAATCATATCCCAACTATTCTTCGTCAGAAAGAACAATATCTTCCTCGTACTCTTCTTGAATGGGTGGAAGCAACTCTTGTTGAACTATGTCTTCTAAAGACTTCACTAACTCCTCAAGAGTGTGTTATGCTCTACAATAACCCCCCATTTCATACCATTTTAATCATAAAACTATAATATGAAATGGGTCCCTTTTTGTTTTTAATTGGTATCAACTTTGTATCATTCAAAAAGGTCCGAAAAACAAAATGAAAGCATTATAAAAAACCTTTTTGACAAACCAATTATTTGGTCTTATAATATAAATAATTAATCTTTTATCATTGCGATAAAGCGATCGCAAGATCGCATATCGCAATGACAAAGGAAACACAACTTAAAGGCCCGTTGGTTTTCTCCAACGCAATGACATGCAGTAGGCTATCGGATATCGGCAATAATAAGTTCCCGTAACAAAAGTGCCTCCCGCTCCGATGCGATGCGATTAAATGCTTTTCGCTCCGATGCGATGCGATTAAATGCTTTTCGCTCCGATGCGATGCGATCACGTCCCTTTCGCTCTGATGCGATGCGATATCGCTATCGGCGATCGGGGATATACCATGCATGCTTTTTAAAGTGCCCATACTCCCAATGCGATGCGATGCGATATCGCTATCGGCGATCGGGGATTTCAAAAGGTGTCAATATAAAGATTTAAGTTTTCCCCGACACCCGATTGCGATAAAGCCAAAAGTGCAAACTCCAAAAAGCCATTAAAGCAGAGGTATTACGATTAATTCGTATTTAAGGCTTTATCTTTCAAACAATGATTCACCTGCGCTCAACCGCCAAAACGTCCAAGGCACGCTTAAACAAATCATGCGGCCGATAAGAGATATGATGAGCATTTAAAGGATTGGCAGGTTTTAATGGCCATTTAATGAAATAATAAGCTTAAAAAAAATCTTCTCATAGATTGTATTCGCGGCCACTTTAAGTTAATCCCTCATCATGCATTGATCAATATATCTCACTCGTATTTGGTTTTCGCTACCAATTCTCTGTGTTACGCTTATTTCCACTACTATGCAGAATTTTTCCGAAGTAATAGATTCAAGCAGAATGGGGAAGAAGTCTAAGAAAACCGTAATCGCTTCCACTGCACCAGCCACAGGACAAGCCGTCGCTGATCCAGCAACTAAAAAGAAAGGATTAATATCTGATACTACATGTTTAGGACTTGGCAAGACCACTTGGCAAAGTACCTATAATTTGATCGAAGCCGAAGAACCAAAGATGACGACAGTGCAAGCTACAACGGGTTCCAGTAGAAAATCTGATGGTACTTTGAAAGAATTGGCCGACTCTTTCCTTCATCGGATAGCGGCTCGGGAACAAATTCTCCCATATACGGATGTAGTAAAGTGGGCAATTGAAGAAATCCCAATCACTGACAGAACTTTCTGCACCAGAGATGGGAGGATCTTCGGTTCATTCAAGGTTGATGATTTGAGGCAAATGTATCATTTGCCTGAACCAGAAAAGAAGTACAACAAGGCATTTCTGGAGAAATTCCGAAGTGAGAACGAAACTGAATCCGAACCCATTCGGGAATGGAGGCAAAATCCGGCGAAACACAAGCATGAAACTTCTAGTAAGTACTCTGTTGATTCTCTATGTTCTCCGTATTGTTATGTTGGGATAATGATGTGTAGATTGTGGGGGTTGCACGATTCCGCTAATTTCACCATAGAAATGGTTCCCTTGATGGAAGCGGCATGTAATAGTGAGATTATGGATTGGGCAACCATACTGTCAGATAAGCTAGCGACAGCAGTTCTTAGTTTTAGAACTAAAACTTCCGTCTCAGAAAGGTTTATTCCCCCATTCTACTACAGTGCTTATATACTAGATACCCTGTGTTTTAATTCTGAGTTTCCTGTACTCGGCTGGAGGTGGACTGTGCAAGACCCCACGCCTATTCACATATACCATCAGAAATTGTGGAAGACCTCCTATAAGCACCATTTATACCAAGTCTGCAATGGCTTCATGTTACCCATTCATTATTCTATTTTTAATAAACCTGCTCCCAAGATTTCTTACCAAGCAGGGATTGATTTAACATCAATAGGAAGATGGTTCGGAGAGGAGAAATTTACTTATGTAAGAATTTTCGGCAGCCAAGCCGAACCTCATGTCCTTCCTTTGTACATACCTGACAAACTGCTGGCAAGGGAGATAGCCTATCAGATTATTGCCGAAGGAGTTACACAAACTCTGAAGAAAAATAAGAAGCAGGTCTGGCCCTCCTTTCCTCTGAGATGTGGTGTCTACACTTTGCATGATTTCAAACATGCAGAAAAAGAAGCTACGAAAATGAAATCATTAACTCTAGCGACTCTCCCAAATAGGCGATTTGATCCCAACAAAGTCGCCTATAATGCACTTGAACAGGCTAAATTGACAAAGTTTGATCATGTAGAAGATAAATTTGATGACCTGTTCTCTTCGGCTGAATCAATGTATCAAGTTAGATCGCTGGCCATAATGGAATACAAAGATGAAGGGTTAGTTGAATTCAACAGACTTAGAGAACAGAGGTTGCAAACTCTGCGTCTAGATCTGTTAGCAACAGCCCCAGCAACAAGACCAAGAGAGCCTGAACAACGACATACTAAGGAACCTCCGGTTACAACAAAAGAACAGGAGAAAGTGCAGGAGGAAACCCAGAACAAAGAATAGGAGAAAGTGCAGGAAGAAACCCAGCCTAAAAGGCAGGAACAGAGCAACATAGAGGTAAATGTGGATACTCAAATTGATCCCAAATTTCTCCAGGAATGGCAGCAATTTGATTCAATTATTAGTAATCTTGAGTGCTCAAAAGACACCGAAACTTCAAAAGTGGCAGATACACAGGAGACCACTTCAAAATAGGTTCCAACTGGAACCAGCGGCCTACCCAGTTCAAAGGAAGTAGAAATAATCCCAAAGGATCCCTCCGATCAAATTATTTTTCAGATAGAAGAAATCCCTCCTTTGGATGTCTTCTATAGCCCAAGACACAAAGCTGTGGTAAAACGACAGAGGAAGAGGAGAAGGACTGATCAACCTTCCCTTTTCCCAGAACAGACGGTCACGGGCAATGTGGTTTGGAAGGAGGAATTCAACCCCTCTGATGACCTAACAAAGCTATCACAATATGCTGGAGCCTATTCGGCAGCAACAATAGACAAGGCATCAGAGGTGAGTCTTTTATTAAAAACAAAAGACCAGGAAATCTTTTTATTGCAAGCATAGCTAACAGAAGCACAACAGAAATTGTTAACACAACAGCAAATAAATAATCAATTAACTCAACAATTGCGAGAAGAGAAACAGAGGATTGATTACAGCACAGTCCAGAAGCAGAAAGAGTTGTCTGAGGCCTTGGCACAACTGAGGGCAGCGAATGAACAAATGCTGAAGATAAAAGATGAGCAGATTGCTCAACTATCAGCGCAACTTGAGAAGACAAAGGGCGTTCCACAGATAGCGAATTCAAATTAGAAGCATTACAGATAAATAAGGCATTAATAACACAAATCAAGCTTTTATGTCAACAAATCGCCCAGGCGGAACCACTATGCGAATTGACGGCATCAATAAGTAAACAAACAGAAAAGGCTAGAACAGAATTGGATCAAGCTGAAGAAACATTAACTGAATTTCTTGACTAGCAAGATACCGATCAGGGACAAGCGGGAAATTTACCAAGAATTTTAGAGCCACATAAAGAAATATTGTTTACAGAATGGCAGTCCCAGTTAATGAAAGCAGAGAGGGCAATTTCAAGATGCAAATCAACCACAAGTAATTTGGTTGAATTGGTTAATAATACTCTCTACTTGTCAAGTATGATTTCCCAATGCACTCCAGGTAAATTGACAGCGGTGAAAACATTGGAGCAGTCATGTTATCCAGATCTAGAGGAAAAGGGGAGATTAATTGCTGGAATTAGCAGTTTAACATGGGACACCTATTGGTTCTTCTTGGTAAAACCACACAGTCAAAGAGCCGCCCTCAAATGCCTTACATATGCAATCGGGTATATTATCCCTGATATTCAGGATGCCACCTATGCCGCCCAGCTTAACTCTCGCCTCAACAGACCGCCCGAAGTGGAGCCAATGCTTGCGATAAGTCAGCTCAAGTTTAAAGGCAAACAACCTACTTGATGATTCATGTCGCCGACTGCCAGGTTGCTGAGAAGAATATATTCAAGATCATTTGATACCAATTAAGTAGGATTTCAGTTTCATAGATAGTTAGTTTAATTTAGTATTTATAGACCCTTTCATTGTTTTGGAAAGGGTCGTAAATTTTTGTACTTGAATTAAAACCTGAAGTTGCACTACTGTACTTCAGGCATATTCTTTTATAAAACTGGACCAATCATTCTGATTTTGGCAAAGAAGCTTTTATGCAAATGTGCACTACTGTCTTTGTTTGAAAGTATTTCTGCGTTAGAGGAAGAATTTCAAATAGCGATTGATATTGGAGAGTGACTCGCAGCTCATATGGTACTATTATCTATGTTTGAATCCATTCTTTTTATATGAATTGTTATTTGATCGCCTTTGCTATTATCGAATATATGTATGTGTTTTAACAACATTTATTTATTCCCTCCACTATTGGATGTTTATGGTAATGCTTTTCTTTTAATCATATATGTATTGATGATATAAATGATGAGTGTAGCAATACTGCGTTAATCACCTTGTTTAACTATTTAAGCAAAGTAATCCTTGAATGAGTAAATGTCCATGTTTATTAGATGGAGTCATCTACATGCCTGTTAATAAACATAGATCATCAAGCGCTACACTTCAAAGTACAATAGTTCCCGGGATTAGTAGTAATTCTTTTTATTTCGCTGATAAATTAAGTTATTCGCCTATCATTAGATTAGTTGATCAATCATTCCTTCATCCCGTTTATTCATTGCTGGGAAACTGGTTCCATTATCCCCAGTCGGAGCCACCATTCCAAACAGAAAAGGAGCTGTATTAAGGTCTGGACCGGGTGGTTATCCCCCAATGTTGATACAACGATTTTCGGGGCATCAACATTTTTGGCGCTAGAAGGAGGGCCATCAACTGTGCATGGCAAGCAAACCCAAATCTGCAGGCCATTCTAAGAGTAATTCTCCCTCCGCATCTCCTCGTACTTCCTAATTGCATGCTGGTTCTCCAGTATCCAAACAAGAAGAAGAGGAATCAACTACCACTGCTCAAACCCATCATACTCCAGAACAGATAAGTCTTGAATCCCCTGAAGTTCAGTCTCTCATCCACAAACTTCAGAGCTTCTCGATTTCACCACAGAAATCTGAGCTATCTCAAAGCAGTGCGACTTCGCAGTTCAATTTACCTCACCCTCTCACCAGACTTCAGAGTGGAAAACTCGGTATTGAACCTACTAAGTTCCCTTTACCCAAAAGGAAAAAGGTGAAGAAGAACACTGAAGGATCTGACAGTGAAGAACTTTCATCCACATCCTCCATCTCACCTTCCCCCGTGCGAAGTCAACCATCCACTCCCTCATCACACATTGTTGTTCATCAGGGATTAGCAACTACAGCATCCCAAACTGCGCAATCCTTAATATCAACTCCTTCCCAGACTTCTGTAAGTTCAACAGTAATATTATCCACTACTGCAGTTACAATGGCAGATCCATGGACCAGGCCTGGTGCAGTCAATATGCCTGCTCCATTGCATGCATTACCTGATGCACCTGAAAAATGGCTACCCAAGTTTAACCCAGATGGTGGAACACAAGCTGAGGAACATATTAATAACTTCATGTTGGCAGTTAATTTGAAAGGAGTAACGAAGCAAGATGTTATCGTTAGGCTTTTTCCTTATACCTTGCAAGGATCAGAAGGATCCTGGTATTTTTCTTTACCTTCTGGTTCCATTACCAGTTGGACGACTTGCCAAGAACAATTTCTTACTAAGTATGGTGATGATAGGTATTTGGCTACACTAATAAATGATCTCTCCAATCTTAGGATAGAGCATAGGGAACCAATTAAGGAATTTAATGCGCGATTCAATAAACTCTTGAATAAAATCCCAACGGCCTCCAAACCAAGTGAGCAAATCCGAAGCGAGTGGTATATAACTACCCTACCTGCCAATATAGCTATTTTTGTAGATAGGGTTGGAAAACCTACTTTAGCTGAAAACATGAAAGAAGCACTTGCTGTGGAGAAACGTATTAATGCTCTAGAAAAGAAAGCTGCTCTTGAAGATAGAAAAGCCAAAAAAGTTTCTTTTAAAGATGATTCAAAGAAGAAAACCCCTAAAGATCCATATGACATGGAAGGTCTTCAAAAGGTCCTCAATACTATGTCAAATGAAATGGTTGAAATCAAAAAACAAGTAGTCGAAACTTCAACCAAAAGACCCTTTAGAAATTATAAGAAAACTGAATCAAAACCACCAAATGTTATATCAAATGCAGATTCAGATCTTGAAGAAGAAGAAGAAGAAACAGCTACACCAACTGATGAAGAAGAGGAAGTTGTTGAATGTCATGGAATATGGGATTTTATATTACCTAACTCCGATACAGAAAACGAAGAAGAAGCGTTTCCTGTCACTACCAGGAGTAAAGGTACCTCCGAACCTGTTCAGACAACTTCGAAGAAAAGAAGTGCAGGGGCTGCTACAACAAAAGAAAAGGTACCCCCGAAGAAGCCACCTGTAACAATTCCACAAAACCAACCTTCAACCTCAACAATTCCATCAACATCTAAGACATTGGTAGTATCTGATTCAATGGATTACAATATTGTTGATGACATGAAAAAGACCAAGGCAAACATTACCATGTTTGAACTTAGTAAATTGAAACATCAGCAAAAATTGCTTCTCAAAGAATTAAATGCTGTTCCTACTTCACCGCTTCCCAGTGCTAAAGCTGCAAACGATACAGGTCAACCACCTTCTGGTATGGTCGAAGCTACTAATACAGTACTAATAGGAGATAGATCAAATTCTCATACTCCACCTTTCCTTCTAACCTATGAGATCTACAATAGAAACCTGCATAACTGTTTGATTGACTCAGGGGCATCCTCTAACATAATGCCAGCTTCAGTTTGTTCCAAACTGAACATTGAACCCCAGAAGTCCGCTATTCATATTGTACAGTTGGACAGGACTAAAGTACAGGTTTTGGGAGAGATCAACTCCATAACTATCAGGTTATCTGCTGATCCCAGAATAGTACAAAGGATTGATATCTTAATCGCCGATATACCTGAATTTTATGGTTTGATCTTAAGTAGGGATTGGTCTGAAAAACTACATGGGTATATATCTACTGATTGGTCACATATGTGGCTTCCCTATAAGGGTAAGCCAAATCAAATAAGAATCGATCGGGAAAAGCATATGACCCATACAGTTACTGAATTTGAACAAGAAAATCAACCAATAGCATTTAATAACAACATTTTGGGGAATTATTCATCAGAGTCATTCTTTGGCAACTTCGCTGCCCAGCCATCCCCTTTCTCATTAAACCATTTTACATCTCAGATCGAAATTTTTTCACAAACAGATAGGTCAAGATGTTTCAATGATACTGAGAAAACTGTAAATAAAATTGTTAGTACTTCTTTATTTTGGTCGTTATATTTCGATGGGTCCAAATCTAGTGAGGGCTCAGGAGCAAGATGTATTTTGATTAGCCCGCAAGGAGAAAAAACATTGCTCTCCTGTAGGTTAGAATTTGAATGCACAAATAACACAGCAGAATACGAAGCCTTAGTCCAGGGACTATATAAAGCTATTGGCCTCAAGGTCCAATATTTGAAAGTGTTTGGAGATTCTGAAATTATTATCAAACAGGTAAGGAATACAATTCATTGTCTTTCTACCCATCTCAAACATTATCAATCACTGGTACAGGAACTCACCTCCCACTTTTCGGCATTCAATATTTCTTCTATTCCCAGGTCTCAAAATTCGGCAGCCGACCTGCTAGCCAATGTTGCTTCCAAGCTCCTACCTTCCGAAGACTATACCCTAGATATATTTTCAATAGAATTGCTTTTTAGGCCATCAATTCTCGACAATGTAACTAATTGGAAAGTATTCAACCACGATGAAGACATTTTACAGTTTTTAACTTCCGAAAAGTCCTATGATGATCAAATCATCGAGGAAAACGAGCATGACCATCAAATGAGAGGTAAAACCGAGGAGAATTCAATCCCTAAGCCTGTGGTGAAGCTTGAGGATCTTTATGATATTAAAGATAGGTTTAAACCTATGACCAATACAAAGCTCCAAAGTTCTACCTTAAGGTTTGAGTTGATAAACCTTGGCACTGAGAAAAAT
Organism: Pinus tabuliformis; assembly: GCA_031772625.1. Taxonomy (NCBI): domain Eukaryota; kingdom Viridiplantae; phylum Streptophyta; class Pinopsida; order Pinales; family Pinaceae; genus Pinus; species Pinus tabuliformis. The sequence goes on from CM062816.1 coordinate 1,028,907,337, forward strand.
CCTCAAAACATTAATTTAGGACTAGGACTTTCCTTGGAAGAAAAGGAAGCATTCATTAGACTGTTAAGGAAAAATAAACAGGTTTTTGCTTGGAAATATGATGATTTAAAGACATATGATACATCCATCATCCAGCATACCATTCCAATGCTTCCCGAACAGAAACCAATTCAACAGAAGTTGAGAAAAATACATCCGAACTTAGAGAGTCAAATAAAATCTGAACTTTATAAACTCTTAAAAGCTAAGATTATTTTTCCCGTTCGACACTCAAACTGGGTCTCCAATATGGTGCCAGTTAGAAAGAAAAATGGCGACATTAGGATTTGTATAGATTTCAGAAATTTGAACAAGGCGAGCTTAAAAGATAATTTCCCATTACCTACTATGGAGCAGATACTCCAATCAGTAGCAGGCTCTGAGTTAATGTCCTTTCTAGACGGTTTCTCAGGATATAACCAAGTTTTGGTCCATCCTGATGACCAACTCAAAACCACATTCAGAACAAAATGGGGAACATATGCGTATCAGAAAATGCCTTTCGGACTTATTAATGCAGGAGCGACGTTCCAAAGAGCGATGGATATAGCCTTTAAAGGGTTGATTAACAGAACAGTAGTCGTCTACCTAGACGATATTACTGTATTTTCTAAGGAGAAGTCCAATCATTTGCATGATTTAAATCAAATCTTTCAACGCTGCAAAAGATATGGTATTTCACTTAACCCTAAAAAATCTTTCTTCGCTCTTGACCAAGGAAAGCTCTTAGGTTTTATTGTGTCTAAAGATGGTATTTATATTGATCCTAATAGGATCAAAGAAATCTCTGAAATCCCTTTCCCTCATAATAAAAAATCCATGCAGTCATTTTTAGGCCAAATCAATTTTGTCAAAAGATTTGTTCCAGACTTTTCTCAAATCATTTTGCCACTTCAAACTATGATTAAGAAAACTTCAGTCTTTAAGTGGGGATCAGCAGAAAAAGAAGTGTTTGATTTAATCAAACAATCAATAATTAATGCCCCCACCTTAAATACCCCCAATTTTTCTAATCATTTCACATTGTATACTATCGCATCCGATTTATCTTATGCAGCAGTACTCACACAGATCAACGATCACAATTCGGAAGCACCCATTTCGTTCTATAGTTCAAATCTTCAAGGTGCTGAATTGAATTACTCCGAAGTAGAAAAACAAGCCTTTGCTGTATATAAAGCTGTCAAACATTGCAGACCCTTCCTTTTAAAATCCCATACAAAACTTATAGTTCCTTTCCCCGCAGTAAGGCAACTATTAATCCAAAGAGAACTAGGTGAAAAAAGGGCAAATTGGGTTACAGCACTTTAGGAATATGATTTAGAAATTAAACCAGCAAAGATTGTTAGAGGCCAAGGTTTTTGCAGGTTATTGGCAGGAGCATCCAACATTCCAGAATCAGGTGATACAAATCAAACTAAAGAAATCAACCAGATAAGTATTACTGATTCTGAATCACAATATGCAGATTTAATCTTTTATTTGAAAAATGGATATGCACCTCCTAACCTGTCTTACAAAAACAAAAGGGCCATTAGATTAAAAGCGAAAAATTTCACAATTATTGATGATGTGCTTTTTAGGCAAAATTATGATTCAATCTTATTAAGATGCCTAAAAAAACCTGAAGCACAAAAGGTCTTGCAGGAATTACATGATGGACCAGCAAGAGCAAATTTTTGAGCTGATACAACAACCCATAAAATCATTGATGCTGGATATTACTGGCCCACTCTGTTTAGAGATGCTCATGAATATGTAAGGAAATGCCGAAATTGTCAAACTTCTAGTGGAAGGCAAAGAAAACCAGCTTTCCCTTTGCAACCAGTCAACATTGAACAACCATTTGAGCAATGGGGATTAGATATCATTGGGGAAATTACTCCTCATTCTTCCAAACAGCATAAGTATATCCTTACTGCTACTGATTATTTTACTAAATGGGGTGAAGCAATTCCTTTGAAGACAACAAATTTTGAGGTAATCATTGAATTCATAGATCAATTCATCATTACCAGGTTTGGTGTCCCAAATGCTCTTGTTTTTGATAATGCATCTTACTTTTCAGGCAATGCTATGTTTGATTTCGCTATTAAAAGAGGATTTAAATTAAAATATTCTGCCAATTACTATCCCCAGGGTAATGGTTTAGCAGAGTCTACAAATAAAAATCTGATTAAAATTATTAAGCGAACCATCGAACAGAATCATAAAACCTGGCACAAATCCTTAATATTCGCACTATGGGCTGATAGGATAACGCAAAAGGCTTCCATAGGATCTTCCCCGTTCAACCTTGTATATGGAAAAGAAGCAGTACTACCAACAAATCTTGTTCTTCCTTCTCTAGCCCTAGTGCAGTTTATTGAGGAAAACCCTTCTTCTTCTATTCAACTTAGACATGACCAAAATTTAAAATTAGAAGAGGAAAGAGAAAAAGCAAAGGTTATTCATGCAAAACATCAGCAAATCATCAAGTCATCCTTTGATTTAGTCACATCCGGTTCAAAACAATTTCAAGTCAGTGATTTGGTCCTGAAATGGGACAAAGCCCATGAGGACAAGGGAAAACACACCAAGTTCCAAAAGATGTGGCTTGGGCCATTTCAGATCTGTGAGAAGATAGGCCATTCGACCTTCATATTACAAGATTTATCAGGTTTGAGAGATGCTCTCCCTGTTAATGGCATTATCTTAAAGAAATTCTTCAATTGAGAAGGTAACCCCTTCTCCCCCTTTTTTAGAATTTTGTAGTTTGTAGGATCATTAGAAAATAAAGTTGTGAGATATCTACCATTGACCTTTGTTGTACTTGAAAGTGGCTCAAAATAGAGTAGGGTTGATATTTACTTTTAAAATAATAGAGATCTTAAACAAGAGGGATAATTTCTGGGAAATTAGGTGTAATTGCATTCTGAAAACTACATTTCAATTTTTGTGAATGCTTCTCAAAGTTTAGAATTATTGTAAATCATTTTATGATTCTAAATTGGTCACAAAAAGGTTATCAATATCAGAATAGAAACTGATCCAACTTCAGCATCTTTAACTCTTACCTTGTCATCCATTTACTCTTAAGGAGAAAATTGTCCATCCCACTCACCAAAGCTTATGATTACTTAGAGTGTAATTCTAAAATATTTGATATAAAAGATAAGAGGTCTTATTACAAGCCTGCTTACCATGATCATAGGGAAATAGTTTAACCGACATTACCAATACTGCATACCAAAATAGGGTAATGGCTTAGAATCATAAGACAAGGGGTCTCATCACGAGCCAGCTTGTTCGGTTAAATTACTACCGGTGAATGGCATTGTCACTAAGCTGGTCACCAAACCAGGACAATGGATTTTTATCTTACAAAATAGCAGAAAAGTGGAAAATAAATGCAAAATATGAAAAGTATGTTTTGAATTCATTCTGATAATCATACTCTGAAATAAGCAGGACGATGGACAATAGCATGGTTAAAAAGGTATCCCTGTCGAAACTATGAACGTTTGCTGGCAACAGAGGCTCTACCTATGACAAAGGAGTCAACTCTAAAAGCTGATTTGGAAAGGTTTTCTGTTTTATCATTATCAACCACTAGAGGCCAATTTAGAACTTAGAATGTATCTAATTTTAAACAAGAGAGGAAATTAGCAAAGATAGTTTTATTTTATTTGGAATGCATATATACCTAGTTATATTAGAATTTTCCCCTTTGATGAGAACTCTATTTTGAAAAAGTTTAAATATTTCCATACTTTTCAGAGATAACTGTTTCTTCCAGCGAATCGCCAATTGTTGTGCTCTACAGCAACCCCCCATTTCATACCATTTTAATCATAAAACTATAATATGAAATGGGTCCCTTTTTGTTTTTAATTGGTATCAACTTTGTATCATTCGAAAAGGTCCGAAAAACAAAATGAAAGCATTATAAAAAACCTTTTTGACAAACCAATTATTTGGTCTTATAATATAAATAATTAATCTTTTATCATTGCGATAAAGCGATCGCAAGATCGCATATTGCAACGACAAAGGAAACACAACTTAAAGGCCCGTTGGTTTTCTCCGATGCGATGACATGCAGTAGGCTATCGGATATCGGCAATAATAAGTTCCCATAACAAAAGTGCCTCTCGCTCCGATGCGATGCGATTAAATGCTTTTCGCTCCGATGCGATGCGATTAAATGCTTTTCGCTCTGATGCGATGCGATCATGTCCCTTTCGCTCCGATGCGATGCGATATCGCTATCGGCGATTGGGGATATACCATGCATGCTTTTTAAAGTGCCCATACTCCCAATGCGATGCGATGTGATATCGCTATCGGCGATCAGGGATTTCAAAAGGTGTCAATATAAAGATTTAAGTTTTCCCCGACACCCGATTGCGATAAAGCCAAAAGCGCAAACTCCAAAAAGACGTTAAAGCAGAGGTATTACGATTAATTCGTATTTAAGGCCTTATCTTTCAAACAATGATTCACCTGCGCTCAACCGCCAAAACATCCAAGGCACGCTTAAAAAAATCATGCGGCCGATAAGAGATATGATGAGCATTTAAAGGATTGGCAGGTTTTAATGGCCATTTAATGAAATGGTAAGCTTAAAAAATCTTCTCATAGATTGTATCCACGGCCACTTTAAGTTAATCCCTCATCATGCATTGATCAATATATCTCACTCGTATTTGGTTTTCACTACCAATTCTCTGTGTTACGCTTATTTCCACTACTGTGCAGAATTTTTCCGAAGTAATAGATTCAAGCAGAATGGGGAAGAAGTCTAAGAAAACCGCAATCGCTTCCACTGCACCAGCCACAGGACAAGCCGTCGTTGATCCAGCAACTAAAAAGAAAGGATTAATATCTGATACTACATGTTCAGGACTTGGCAAGACCACTTGGCAAAGTACCTATAATTTGATCGAAGCCGAAGAACCAAAGGTGACGGCAATGCAAGCTACAGTGGGTTCCAGTAGAAAATCTGATGGTACTTTGAAAGAATTGGCCGACTCTTTCCTTCATCGGATAGTGGCTCGGGAACAAATTCTCCCATATACGGATGTAGTAAAGTGGGCAATTGAGGAAATCCCAATCACTGACAGAACTTTCTGCACCAGAGATGGGAGGATCTTCGGTTCATTCAAGGCTGATGATTTGAGGAAAATGTATCATTTGCCTGAACTAGAAAAGAAGTACAATAAGGCATTTATGGAGAAATTCCGAAGTGAGAACGAAACTGAATCCGAACCCATTCGGGAATGGAGGCAAAATCCGGCGAAACACAAGCATGAAACTTCCGGTAAGTACTCTGTTGATTCTTTATGTTCTCCGTATTGTTATGTTGGGATAATGATGTGTAGATTGTGGGGGTTGCATGATTCCGCTAATTTCACCATAGAAATGGTTCCCTTGATGGAAGCGGCATGTAATAGTGAGATTATGGATTGGGCAACCATACTGTCAGATAAGCTAGCGATAGCAGTTCTTAGTTTTAGAACTAAAACTTCCGTCTCAGAAAGGTTTATTCCCCCATTCTACTACAGTGCTTATATACTAGATACCCTGTGTTTTAATTCTGAGTTTCCTGTACTCGGCTGGAGGTGGATTGTGCAAGACCCCACGCCTATTCACATATACCATCAGAAATTGTGGAAGACCTCCTATAAGCACCATTTATACCAAGTCTGTAATGGCTTCATGTTACCCATTCATTATTCTATTTTTAATAAACCTGCTCCCAAGATTTCTTACCAAGCAGGGATTGATTTAACATCAATAGGAAGATGGTTCGGAGAGGAGAAATTTACTTATGTAAGAATTTTCGGCAGCCAAGCCGAACCTCATGTCCTTCCTTTGTACATACCTGACAAACTGATAGCAAGGGAGATAGCCTATCAGATTATTGCCGAAGGAGTTACACAAACTCTGAAGAAAAATAAGAAGCAGGTTTGGCCCTCCTTTCCTCTGAGATGTGGTGTCTACACTTTGCATGATTTCAAACATGTAGAAAAAGAAGCTACGAAAAAGAAATCATTAACTCTAGCGACTCTCCCAAATAGGCGATTTGATCCCAACAAAGTCGCCTATAATGCACTTGAATAGGCTAAATTGACAAAGTTTGATCATGTAGAAGATAAATTTGATGACCTGTTCTCTTCGGTTGAATCAATGTATCAAGTTAGATCGCTGGCCATAATGGAATACAAAGATGAAGGGTTAGTTGAATTCAACAGACTTAGAGAACAGAGGTTGCAAACTCTGCCTCTAGATCTGTTAGCAACAGCCCTAGCAACAAGACCAAGCGAGCCTGAACAACGACATACTAAGGAACCTCCGGTTACAACAAAAGAACAGGAGAAAGTGCAGGAGGAAACCCAGAACAAAGAATAGGAGAAAGTGCAGGAAGAAACCCAACCTAAAAGGCAGGAACAGAGCAACATAGAGGTAAATGTGGATACTCAAATTGATCCCAAATTGCTCCAGGAATGGCAGCAATTTGATTCAATTATCAGTAATCTTGAGTGCTCAAAAGACACCGAAACTTCAAAAGTGGCAGATACACAGGAGACCACTTCAAAAAAGGTTCCAACTGGAACCAACGGCCTACCCAGTTCAAAGGAAGTAGAAATAATCCCAAAGGATCCCTCCGATCAAATTATTTTGCAGATAGAAGAAATCCCTCCTTTGGATGTCTTCTATAGCCTAAGACACAAAGCTGTGGTAAAACGACAGAGGAAGAGGAGAAGGACTGATCAACCTTCCCTTTTCCCAGAACAGACGGTCACGGGCAATGTGGTTTGGAAGGAGGAATTCGACCCCTCTGATGACCTAAAAAAGCTATCACAATATGCTGGAGCCTATTCGGTAGCAACAATAGACAAGGCATCAGAGGTGAGTCTTTTATTAAAAACAAAAGACCAAGAAATCTTTTTATTGCAAGCACAGCTAACAGAAGCACAGCAGAAAGCGGAGCAGACAGAACAGCAATTGTTAACACAACAACAAATAAATAATCAATTAACTCAACAATTGCGAGAAGAGAAACAGAGGATTGATCACAGCACAATCCAGAAGCAGAAAGAGTTGTTTGAGGCCTTGGAACAACTGAGGGCAGCAAATGAACAAATGCTGAAGACAAAAGATGAGCAGATTGCTCAACTATCAACGCAGCTTGAGAAGAAAAAGGGCGTTCCACAGATAGCCGAATTCAAATTAGAAGCATTACAGATAAATAAGGCATTAATAACACAAATCAAGCTTCTATGTCAACAAATCGCCCAGGCGGAACCACTATGCGAATTGACGGCATCAATAAGTAAACAAACAGAAAAGGCTAGAACATAATTGGATCAAGCTGAGGAAACATTAACTGAATTTCTTGACTGGCAAGATACCGATCAGGGACAAGCGGAAAATTTACCAAGAATTTTAGAATCACATAAAGAAATATTGTTTATAGAATGGCAGTCCCAGTTAATGAAAGCAGAGAGGGCAATTTCAAGATGCAAATCAACCACAAGTAATTTGGTTGAATTGGTTAATAATACTCTCTACTTGTCAAATATGATTTCCCAATGCACTCCAGGTAAATTGACAGCGGTGAAAACATTGGAGCAGTCATGTTATCCAGATCTAGAGGAAAAGGGGAGATTAATTGCTGGAATTAACAGTTTAACATGGGACACCTATTGGTTCTTCTTGGTAAAACCACACAGTCAAAGAGCCGCCCTCAAATGCCTTACAGATGCAATCGGGTATATTATCCCCGATATTCAGGATGCCACCTATGCCGCCCAGCTTAACTCTCACCTCAACAGACCGCCCGAAGTGGAGCCAATGCTTGCGATAAGTCAGCTCAAGTTTAAAGGCAAACAGCCTACTTGATGATTCATGCCGCCGACTGCCAGGTTGCTGAGAAGAATATATTCAAGATCATTTGATACCAATTAAGTAGGATTTCAGTTTCATAGATAGTTAGTTTAATTTAGTATTTATAGACCCTTTCATTGTTTTGGAAAGGGTCGTAAAGTTTTGTACTTGACTTAAAACCTGAAGTTGCACTACTGTACTTCAGGCATATTCTTTTATAAAACTGGACCAATCATTCTGATTTTGGCAAAGAAGCTTTTATGCAAATGTGCACTACTGTCTTTGTTTGAAAGTATTTCTGCGTTAGAGGAAGAATTTCAAATAGCGATTGATATTGGAGAGTGACTCGCAGCTCATATGGTACTATTATCTATGTCTAAATCCATTCTTTTTATATGAATTGTTATTTGATCGCCTTTGCTATTATCGAATATATGTATGTGTTTTAACAACATTTCTTTATTCCCTCCACTATTGGATGTTTATGGTAATGCTTTTCTTTTAATCATATATGTATTGATGATATAAATGATGAGTGTAGCAATACTGCGTTAATCACCTTGTTTAACTATTTAAGCAAAGTAATCCTTGAATGAGTAAATGTCCATGTTTATTAGATGGAGTCATCTACATGCCTGTTAATAAACATAGATCATCAAGCGCTACACTTCAAAGTACAATAGTTCCCGGGATTAGTAGTAATTCTTTTTATTTCGCTGATAAATTAAGTTATTCACCTATCATTAGATTAGTTAATCAATCATTCATTCATCTCGTTTATTCATTGCTGGGAAACTGGTCCCATTATCCCCAGTCGGAGCCACCATTCCAAATGGAAAAGGAGCTGTATTAAGGTCCGGACCGGGTGGTTATCCCCCAATGTTGATACAACGATTTTCGGGGCATCAACAGAGTGGCAAAAAATAAATCTTCCACTGATGCAGCTAATACACCAATGCGAGTTGTTTCTTAGGCTTCTTAGGGTGATGAGGAATATTATGAGCACCAGGGAGTAAAGTGATATCTTTCGCAAACAAACGGGTGATAGGTTGAATTACCCAGAGTTGTTCATAGGTAACTTTGTAAGCCAAATCCTAACCAAGATGAGAAGACCCTCCTACCTCAAGAATAGGAGTTGGGACAAGTATCGAGATATTACTGCCTTGTCCATAAACCAAATGATTGGGATATGAAGAGTTATGAGCCATAAAAAACTGGATGCCCTCCTTCTAGCACCAAAATGTTGATGGGGCTAGATACCGCCAACATACAGGGGATCTCCCTGATATGAGGTCCCAATTATACCTCACACCATTTGGTGTAGGGGTCCCATCTGTAAATATGACCTAACTATTGTTTACTTAAAGGTTTGCCTTGGCTTAAGCAATTAACATGATAGAGAAGCACACAAGTTATTTTGAATGAACAAGAGTGTGTGCCTTGGGAATGTTCAGTTGTAGATGTATCAAGGTTCTTTCACTACAACGAAGAGAAAGTTCGCTTCTAAAAGAGAAGTAATAGTAATACTCTAATGGAGAAACACACACACATGTATAATAAATACTCCTCTAGCATCAAGCGAAATAGTTCACATAGATGCGACGATCGTTAAAATCATTACAAACATTTCTAACAAGTGTAGCACCAAAGTCATTAAAATAGTTCAATTACTTCAGTACATGTGAAAGCCAACATGAATAATAAACATTAGAATAGTAATTCTAAAACATCCACAATCCATGCATGAAAATGTGCTGGCCAAATGGCTTCAAATATTAATCAAATGTTCCAAGATACATAAGTACAATGAAAATCACTTTCTCCAATAGTGCAACTTTAGAGCCACTACTTGCTCCCCAAAATTACTATCACTACCTCTCTAATGCCTCCTGGGAGAAGCCAAGGTTAAAATTCCTTTGCTTGAGTATTGAGGATCCTTTTATAACTTAAGGCTTGAGCTTTCATATCCTCATGACTCTTGACATTACAACTTCTAATGACCTTTGGACTTCTAGAACTCTTGGACTTCCAAATAAATTTTGGAATTACATATGACTCTTGGAATTACATGTCTTTTGGACTTATATACATGGATATTTTATCCATACATGACTCTTGGACTTACACTTCTTTGTCTTTACAGTGATTACATGATTACATCATAACTTCCACATCATCATGTGACAAGGACATGAAAAGTATCTAACATCGATGACTTGGACTCATAGTGACTAATGACATGGACTTTCTTTGATAGGTGACAAGGCTGCCACTTATGTCTTCGATCTTGCACGTAAATTTTGATCATTGATGTCTTCATCCTCCAAAGGGTCTTTGATCTAATGGAGTCTTTAAGGCTGCTTCGATCATCAAGATTCTAATGTGTTCTTTGTTTTCAAATGCTTGCTTTAACTTCCCTATTTGCCTAATGTTCTTCATGAATCATTGTCATGCTCTTCTTGAAATACCTGTAACTGTAATTACTCATGGAAAGAAAACATCAACCTGAAAAATCTCCTATTCTAACATGTTTCATGCAGATTTCCATTTTATGTCTTAACAATGCACTTGGGAGGAGTAAGGAGAACTTCTGGGCGCATGGGTGCACTTTGAAAGGTTGAAGGGTTGAAGAGATGAAGCTTTAGGGCTTCAGAATGCGCTCATGAACTCAATAGGAGATATAAAACTCAAGGGAGGGTACAGGGAACAAGTCTAAAGGATGAAGGGAGAGCATTTTATATTCCTAAGTGCATTATGCACTCAAGGGAGACAAGAAGGGTGTAAGGCACACTGGAAAAGATTGAAGGTATGAGGCTCTCTGTCTTCAGGGTGCACTCATGTGCTCAAGGAGGATAAAGAGGGTTAATGAAACATTGTTGAAGGCTGAAGGGGTTAATCTTAGGGGCTTTAGAGTGTGGTCATGGAGGGCAAAGTTCTTCGAGTTGAAGGAATGCACTCAAAGGATGACTTGAATCTTTAGTGCACAATTTGAAACAAGGAAGGGTAAATATGCTTAGGAGTGCACTATGTGCTCTTGGAGGGTGCAAGGCGTGCTTCCAAACAACAAAGGATTCCTGAATAGGGCTTAAGAGTGCACTTTTTGCACTCCAAGCCTTAATGGGTTCACTTTGCAACCAAAATTTGTATAAGTATGAAAGATGGAACAAGGGGCAAACAAAATGAGTTTAGAGATGAAATCAAGTGCGATGCATACCAACTCATTAATAAAACTTATATGGGCTTGAGAAATGATAAAAAAACATCAAAAAACTGGTTTGCAAACATTGCCCAAGTAGAATGGACAATGTATGTGCGAATGAGACCAAAAGTGTCATTTTGTAAAAAACAAAGATGTTATGATCATGAAATGCACTAGAGATGTTCTAAAAAATGCGATGACATTTAAGAATGATCAAGAACACTTGAAACATATGGAACTACTTGAAATGACACTCGACGATCAAAGTGACACATGACATGAAATTTAGGTAGGCTCCAAAATTTGGATGTAGTGAATTTTTGGAGGGTGTTGTAACAACGATGATTGTGGCATATCTGAAATCATCGTATTTGGAAAGAATTAGTGTTATGCACAAACATGAAGAATGTTTTATACGATGCTATAATTAGTTAATGAGATTGTTTTCTCATAGTCACCACCATCATACTTATGCTTTGGTATTATTTTGAAATTTGTAATAGAAATCCCAACATCTGCAATAACATTTTTCTCATGTTGCTTGATAAGCTATGTAGGCACAAGCATTGTTAATGTCATTTAAAACTTTATATACCTAAAATCTGCATGGAGTATTGGTCTTTCCTTATTTGTTTTTTCCAAAATATTTCTATATGTAACCAACACATTACCATGGAAAATTATTCCTATTATATTGTTACTAATATCTTTAATTGATATTGGTATAGGTTGGAACTTTTTTAGCCTAGTCATATTGAAATTAGTTCTTGAAAATAAAACAAATATGATATCCATTCATAAGCATTGGATTAAAATTAATTCTTGAAAAGAAAACAAATATGATATCCAACTAGATAAACTTGGACAAAACTACCTTTTTTCCTCTGTTTCCTGTGTGTTTTCTACTTGTTTCATTGTTTCTAGTGTGATATCTACTTATGTAATTATGATTTTTGTCATTCTAGTTGTTTTCTTATGTCTCTTTCTATATGAATGGAAATATATTTAATTTATAATCCTCCAGAATATGACATTTTATTTTATTCACAAGTATTCATTGAAATTAATGATTGAAAAAAAAAACATTTGATATTAAAAATTTGGATAGATGAATAAAATCAATAATTAGATGCTTTTTTATATTAAAATAAACACATAAAATCATCTCTACATATTTTCATTTAGTTCAAGTCACATAGATTTAGGGTACAAATATGTTGGTAAAATTATATGTATTCTAATTCCAACATTTAGTTATTGAATTCGGGATTGTAAGAGTTAGAGATGCAAGCACAAGAAATGCGGGATTAGAGCCTAAGTTAACCTTAGACCACCTTTCACACCATTCAGAAATAAAATACATTGCTTAACAGGAAAAGGAAACAATAAAAAAATAAACGCTGTGACATTTATTCTATTGTTGGAAATGAATTATTACAGGAAGAATGAAATGATGTTAAGACTTCCCATTTATCGACTCATGAAATACAAAATATGGGCTCTGAATTGTTCCTATATTAACAAACTTAACTCTGGATATGTAAATTACACAACAATAAATTTAAATTTAGAATCCTATAATGTAATGTAACCTTAGTGCAAACTACTCATGTAAGACTGAATCAAGAAACTAATAATGAAGAAATGCTGGTGCACTGCACACATAAACGATTTTAGAAAATCCACAATATACACATTACTTTGCCTCACACATATACTAACATCATCTAGTGTATCTCAACCTATCTCAGATGTAGGTACCGAATCAATTATTCTGTTAACAAGTATAGGAAACGCTAAAACAAAGTATGGTCAAATTCCTATATGAAAAAGTAAGTTACTTATGATGATACGAAAACATGAAATTAGATAAACAATATATATTAATCATATATAAAAGATCTAAATTAATACATGGTAACTAAGTACTGAAAATATGAAAACAATACTTACAATTATTTATGATTTGAAACCAAAATAATACAAGAAAGCCTACCAAAGATGGAGACGATGGGCCCTTGCTTTTGTTATTGGACACTGAAGAGAGACTATGATTCTATGAAGGTAGGCTATTGTTCTGTGATAATTGTAAAGAGAAAGGTCACTTAGACAATAGATGTACATATTCCTTTTCTAAAGATAAATATTGTCATACATCTAGTTGTTGTGAAGAAAGACCTACATTTGTAGCAATATCCAATGAGGGTACCTCATAGGAAGAAGAGAGATCCTAGGTTTTCTCATCCATAGGATAAAATAAGAGTACCCCAGGTAGTGATGAACAAGGGATAACCCTTAGACTTGTGGAAGACTCCATGGACATAGAGATGGTTTTAGAACACTGTGTTGACTCTGCTAGCACCTATGATAGCGAAGAAAATGATCTAGATGAAAGGATATATTTGAGGAAGAAGTTGATCTCTGCTCTAAAAGAGATCAAGGAGCTATCATAAGAAAATCTCAAGCAAAAGGAGCAGTTTCATGAGTATGAGCTTGAGAATGAGAAGTTGAGCAAACAATAGTTGATATAAATGCTCAACAAGAAGAGGCTAGTAGATTGAATGGAAGGCTAACCATTCAGCTAGATGAAAGAGAAGCTTACTGTGAGAGACTACAAAATGAAGTAGTCTCATTGAGACATGATCAAGAATGGGAAAGTGAAGAGCTATCTCAATATCAAAAGATTAAGGAGAGAAAGAACTTCTTGGATGAGATGCTTGCCAAGCAAAGATCCCCTCTCATCAAGGTTGGATTGGGTTTCGAAGAAGAACCAAGCTCCAAGAAGGAAAAGGCTGGAAGGTCAACAACCCATGTAAGGGCAGTTGGAAATTCCAACAATAAAAAAGGAAAAGAGGCGGTTATACAAAAAAGGTACCAAGGAAAGTAGCAACAACAAGAGAAGAAGAAGAAGTAGTAGAATGTTATGCAACATCAAAGGCAACAACAAAATAATTCCAAGCGACAACGAGAAGGAATGTAAGGAAGTAATGCAAATTTCCATGGAATGCACATGAAGAAATAATAGAGGTTCTTTCCCACTCAAGGACAATGCCTTCAAAGAAAAGATATTGTTAATTCTCAGAAGCCTTTTCATGGTTATTGTTTCTCCTACAATAATTTTGGGCATAAGGCCATACACTGTAGATGGCATGGAAGAAAGCAAGATACATTGGGTGGTAGCAACCTAAGAACACATAAAGAGGATAGGAGAAGGCATGTTGATAGTAATAGATGACCTCACAAGAGTGTTGTCAAGAATAGTAGCTCCTCTTCCCCATTCTTGAGCTAAATCGAATGCTACAACTGTGTTAATCTGGGGCACAAGAGAACACACTGCAGATATGGAAAGAAAAAGTGTGCTTCTCAGCATATGCATGCAAATGTAGTAGCTCAAAATTTGAAGATAATAATAAATAGTGGAGTAGAGGAATATGAGTTTGTCTTCAACGCTCTATATCAAAAGGACTTGTTGAATAGAGGAAGGAGATAGTTATTTGTAGTCTCCAACTACAATCAGTGCAAGCCTCAAGTAAAGAATGGAAGCAAAAACCCCGTAAATATATACTTGTAAACAAAGCAAAAAGGAAGCAAGAGGATTTGGGTGAAGAAATGTGAGTTGAAAGAGAAGGGCCCTCCAACCATGCACAACCAAGGGAAAGCCAAAACATGGGGAAAAAGAAGCTGGAAGGTAAGAATTATATCAAGACTCAACTTTTGAAAGTTTGGAAGAAGAAGGAGGATGATCTACTCAGGGGGAGTAGATCCTCTATTTCTCTTTAGTAAAAGAAGAGAATGGCATCAAAGGTAGACCGAATAAGTTAGAGACTAGGAGCTAGAAGGCAAAAATAGAGAGGTGCATCTGACTATTGAAGGTATGGTCAAGTCCCCTCGCTGATTATAGTAATGTATGTATTTATTTAACATGTATCAACATTGAAAGAGAAAGGAGGAGTGCAACCAACATGAGTTCAAGGGGAGTACACAAAAATATATTATGTTGTGGGAAGAAGAAGATGAGCTGCAGTAGAAGTTTGAAATGACAGGAAGCCCACAGTCAACTTAGGTCCATAGTATTAGTCCCCATGCAGAATCAAGGGAGAAAAAGCAGGAGATCAGAGAGCATTGTCTCAAGGGGAGATTCTTTGATAGTAGTAGAAGGCAATGATTATCATCTGAAAGAAGAAAGATTGCTTAGGAAATGAAAGGTTTGCATCTTGGGTGAAATACCCTTATTTCATTTAAGTTGTGAGTTTGATTATGCCTAGCAGTTTTGTGTTCATGAAACATAATTGGTACAAGTTTTGCATGTATTTTAACCTTGAATTGGTATCACTATGTCAATTGGTGGTCTAGGTTCATATGGAGAAACCTTTTGTGCAAATGGTCATTTCTTTTTGAGAAAAAAAATCTATTGGAATTTTCCTAGTACATTGTCCAATTTACTTTTTGGTGCAATTGGTATCTGTTAAGGAGCAGTCCATATTTGAGGTATCATGATCTCAAGGGGAGTAGAGTTGGTTAATGGGGATTCTCAAATGAAGTGAGTACAATCTCGAAAACAACAACAACGGTGAAAAGCAAGCCAAAATGCATCACTAATGATTGGTATTTGTAGCAACAACAATACCATGAGTAGTTCAATTGGTATAAATTCCTTTTAATTGATACAAAAGATGCATTAGTGGAGAGATTGCTTATCTAGTAGCCTAAGTCATTCAAAACTGGAGAAATTCAAAGAAGAGGCAATATATGTTCAGGGGGAGCATATCACACAAGTCCAATTTATGGAGTAGCAACAACTAGTTCCTTGGTCTTGATAGTTAGTGATTGCATGGGGGAGAAAAAGGCAACATGTATCCCTTTGCCATTGATGTCAAAGGGGGAGAGAATTATTGGAGGAGATGTGCTGGCCCATGCATAGGAGAGAAGTCCATTGGTGGCTTGTGTAAGAGAAGTGTGGAAGAAACATCAGGATTGACCATCAAAGTAGAGTGATGAGGTTGAGGTATTGCCATCAATTTCAAAGGGGGAATTATTGGATAGTTGACATTTTTTGGATGGCTAGTGAATGCAAGTATGTTGGCATTGATGTCAACAATCATGCTGGGAGATGAGGTGGGAATTTGGAATTATCTAACAGTTAGCAAGAGTGTTGGCATTGATGTCAACGAGACTAGCATGGATGTTTGTGGCAGCAGATGTTGGCTTTGATGTCTCATAGCTTAGTTGTGATGATAATTATGCTAGCATTGATATGCTTGATGTGTCAAGATTAGGGGGACTCTCATGGTTGCTGCAGTGCTCTATAGAGAATCATCATAGTAACAGGATTATTGGAGAAGCCATAAAATGATGACTATGGTGGTAGGGAGTCCAAGATTCCAAGCACAAGAGAAGGGCCAAGGTGCAAAGAACAACAAAAAGTTTGTAGCCATTTCTCAGGTATAGATTTCTAATGGTATGTGGAAGTCCATGAATGGCCATCGAGATAAAAAGTTATTGACTACCAAAGTTAGTCCTAAGCATGTCGTAATATCAGAGCAATCTGACATATCCAGACCTAGGGAGGCCAAAATATCAGAGGGTTAGAGTCTCGAGAGCCGATTATCAGAACCCCATATCAGAAAGGTTGGAATATCCAACCTCGGCAGTTTATTTCCTCCACAGATTATTTAAAAGAGACCCAAAAGGAGCAGGCTAAATATTGGAGCTGATTTTCAAAAGGTTGGGCACATCAGAACCTTGAAAGGATGAATATCGGAGGTCACAATATCGGAGGTTGGAGTCTCAGCATATCAGAAGGTCGACATATAGGAGGTTTGGAACCTCAGAACCTCATAACTTATTAACAATTGAATTTTGAGAAACGATACATGGAGCTGCTGATATTGTTGAAGTCCTGTTTAAAAATGCCAATGGATGTGGAGCAAGATTAACAAAGGTTTTTGTCGCAAAACCAAAGGTTTGAGGGACCCTTTCTATCTCCTCAAGATGGGACACATGACGAAATTTGATTGGTCCTCAGAAGCTGACAAGGAAGATTTCATCAGCATGTCGTGGTTGTACTATGGACACGTGGCAGTCATATTTGGCAAAATTGGGTGGCATAATAGGGAAAATCCAGGTAACATGTGTCACCACTAAGGAGATGCTACATGGAGTTGATGACATTAGCATGATGTCATCTCAAAGGTGAGAACTTCGGAGGTTGGAGTTTTCGTAACTCCCTTGTATTTTCATTTGAAGAAAAGTTATGATATTAGGGGCTCTAATGCCGTGTTGGCACTTGGTCGTGGAGTTCAAAGAACTGAGGGTAAGGAGAAAGTCTAGCACTTAAGTGTTGTGCATATTTTGGAGGTCAGAATTTTAGAACTCCTCTGAAATTGGATTAAGAGGAAGCCCCGATACAGGGAGCTCTGATGTAGTATCGCTTGGTCATAGAAGCCAAAGAACTAAGGGCGTAGTGCTAGAATATAAGGAGATAGGCCCCCAACAAGTCCTGAAGGGATTATAACCTAAAAGCCATGTTGCTGGTCACAACACCCAGGCCCATGGAGAAAAAAACAATAAGGAGCTAAGAATTAGGGGATAAAGGCATCAAAATCTCATAATATCGTAATATCATTTCAATATAAAGTTACAATATGTTGTGGCTCTGAAATTGCACTATGGTGTCAAAGCTCTGATAGTGCAACACAAAGTTATTGAAGGATGGTTAAGTTGGCAACTAAGTAAATGCATGTAGAAGGTTTGGTGTCGCAGGAGTAATGACAACTGTAGAGATCTCTTGGTCAAGGAGACGAGGACCACGATTTAGAGGGAAAAGTGTTGGGGCTGCCATGAGCTGAGACACACCTTATTGAATTAAATTAAGTGCATAGAAGCCATATGAAGTACAATCAAGCTCTGTGAGCCATGAATAAGCATGGAGAGCCTTGTTTTTTTTTTTTTTTTTTCTGAGTAAAGACTAATTCTATTAAAGTAAGAGGAGTATTGTACAATCTGGCTTGCATGCAAGCGAAGCAGAAAAGCAAGGGAGCCCAAGAAGATAGGCTCCACCTTGCTCCATGGCGAAGAACTAGGAGAGGGCTAAAAAGAACATGGAATGACAAAGAACTGGAACTGAGCAGAGAGAACTACCCTGAGGGGGCTGTTACAATTACCCGACTTTTTTTCCCTTTTTTCTTGCTAACTTTGACCCATTCAGAGGAGTTTGGCTGAGCTGAAACAAGTTGGAGACTATTCTGCCCAGGCAGCGGAATATCCTTCTCAGAGTCTGAGGACGAAGTGAGATGAGAACGTTTCTGGGATATCTGAGAAACGGAAGGGTTTACTGGATCGTCCAAGGGAGCTTCCAGCAGAATCTCAATGTTCTGCCCATCTGCAGCAATTTCCTCCTCATCCGAGCTGGAGGACTCTGAATCGTCCATAGGGGGAGGAGGCGCACAGTGGTTCCAACTTTTAGACTTGGGCTTGCGCTTCAGATTCTTCTTTTTGTCGAGATACTGGGGACAGGAACTTTGGAGGTGTCCTGTCTGATGACAATGGCGGCAACGAAAGGCTATATTCTCGTAATCCAAGGTTTGAGTCCAATGGAAATCTCCATACTTGAGATTAATCTGATCCGGAAATCCTCTGCTAATATCTATTTCTGCACAGATTCTACCATAGGTGTAGAGCCCATTTTCCTTCCGATAAGAATCTACAACCAGGTAGCGTCCTAAAGTTTCTTCAATGGCTATGAAGACCGAGACGTGCCATAGATGCACTGGAAGGTTCGGGAGCCTGACCCAAATGGGGATCTTGGTGATAACCGCTGTTGAAGGGTCGAAGTCTGGAAACCAAGGAGTAACAAAAAGCCCAGCCGAGCCCCAGAACCAAGGGCCTCCCGTTAAGGCCTTCTGGTAATCTTCATTTAGGTCAAAAACCACAATGAAGAATCCTTTTGAACATAAGTATATCTGGCTTTTTTTAGTCCAGTTGGTATGAATCCATTGGTATAGATCTGATGTGCGAGGCCATAGCCCATTAAATCTACTTACAAGTGCGGATTCTGCAAAAAGTTGATATCGATTATCAATTCCAGGATGGGAGAGATTGATGGAAGGAATGTCCTCTGATTTGTCTACTAGAAAAGGCTTTGGAGCCTCAAATGGAAGGCCTGCTGTTGAAGAGGGCTGTGTATGTGTAGCATCTTTGCGGACAGCCTCTTTATAAGAGCAAGAAGGGGCGGAGGAGGTCTGCCTGAAGGAGCCCCCTCTCAAACGAAAAGTAGCTACAATAGAGGCATCCCTCTGAATGCTGTAATAAGAGAGAGGAAGGGTACTCAGAAGTTGCTTACCCTTGTATATTAGTTTGAGGCAAGATGAGGGGATCCCTAGCCGGCCTTGAAGATTTTGCAAGAGGTCCTGCACAAGATCCGTTGCGCGTGCCCATTGCATTGTTGTCTTGCCCGAGAGGTTGACCTGGATTTGGAAAACATGTAACTCTTCATGCAGATCTGGCCCCTGCTACTCGGCTCCAACGGGTCCAGGAAATCTTAGACCCATGGCGAGGATAGGGAGGGTTATTCACCAGTGATTTAGGTTCTGGTTCTCCTGCGGACTCCTTTCTATTGTCCACAAAACTCCGAGGGTAAATGTCAGTGCTGCAGTCATTGATGGGGAAATTGCCAGAAAACCTGACAATAGAACCCCGGACGCAGACCGAGGCTTCCTCCGGAATAGCTCTCAAATGCATCCCAAAATCCGCATTCATATTAGTTTTCTTTTCACAATAAAAAGACGGGTTCGAGTTTATCTCTTCAGCCGCTACGAGGATCTTCTCCTGTTGCAGGCATGCAGGGAGACGCATCAGAACCTGGTTCACATGTATTTTCCGAGGTGATTCCCCTGTTCCGGCCTCTGAGTCGGCGACAGATTTCGCTCCTGCTTCCTCAGTTTTATTCAATACCTGCTTCCATATTGCGGCCTCTACCGCCTTAACCTGTACAGAATCAGCGTTTGACAATGGCGGCCGCGCCTGTGCGTCTTTATGGATTTTCGTCAACGAGGTAGGGTTTGCTGCAGCGGCGGCCATTCTTCTCAACTCTAGTACCCAATACATTAATAGAACTATAACTTAAAAATATTAATAACCCTCCAAATTACTACAACTATTTTTAACTCATCGCATGGAGAGCCTTGTTGAGTGTCCAAGTGAACTATGAATTAATTCTTAGTATGGAGATTACATAGGTGCCCATTCCTAGTGTTTCTGCAATAGTGGAATTTAAGTCAGACGCAACTGCAGTATGGGAAGACATGAAGGAGTACACTCGGGTAGTGTGAATAACAAAGTGATGGACAACAAAGGAATATTGACTAGTGTGCAACAGAGGAACACAATAAAGGAGCACGGTTGATCAATTGTCGGGTATGCAACATTGTGGTGAGAGAGCTAAGCAGGGAGATTTGTGGGTGTAAGTACGTTGTTGTGTGAGGCCGAGTGAGCCAGTTTTGCAGAGAAAAGGCTAAGGGTTCATACGGATAGAAAAGAGACCCCGACAGAGAGTGCTGATGTCTAAGAAAGGTCGAAGGTGCTTATGCTGTGTGAATAAGGCCAAGATAGTCTGTGCTGTGGTGTAAGAGGCCAAGAGATCCTGTGGAATAGAAGGAGATGAAGTGCATGTTGTTGAAGAGTAGAGGATAGAGTGCTATGATAGGATGTGATGAGTGACTGATTTTGAGTATATTAGTGATTTGTTGTAGAGTGAGTAGAGTGAGCAGAGAACATAGTTGATATCAAGCATAGTGGTTGCCAATAAAAGTGAACATTGAGTTCCTATTTGAGTGTGGGTTGGAGCCTGCATACATGAAGTTGGTGCTTGCATCTCTAGTGGGTGCTTAAGAAGGCTTGGGGTTTGGTGCCTCTTGCAAGTTGGTGCTTGCGTAAATCCAAGGAGATGCAAGTTGGTTTTTGTAACTAATCCTTGAAATTGGTGCTTCACATGGTGCTTCTAGTACGCTGAATAGGTGACTGCAAATGGAGGGAGTTGGTGCTTCCTACTAGTGGGCACTAGCAAAAAATTAAAGGGATTTGGTGCTTCCTGTGAGTGGTGGCTCACTAACAGATTGATGTAATAGATAGGTGCTCTTATTTTACATTAATAACAACAACAATCTTTGGTGGTTTTTTTTCGAAAGGGTTTCCACGTAAAACATTTGTGTCTCATGTGTTTGTTGCTCATGATGTGTATGCTTGTATGGGTTGATATGGTTTGTTAATGGTGCTCACATATAATGGATGACAAGTTTGAATGAAGAAATATAAATTGGCATAAAGTTAAAATCAACCTTAACACTGATTCATCCCCTCTCAGTGTTAACATTGTTTCTAACATAATTAATATATTTAAATTAATTAATATAATAAAATATAATGATGTAAAAAATTGTTTAATTAATATATTGGTATTAATTAATTAGAAAGTTAAAAATAATTAATTAATATAATATTAATTAATCAATTAATGTATTAGAATTAGTAAATAACCTAATATTTAAAAATAAAAATAAAAATTAGAATATAAATGTTGATTATTTTAAAGTTAATAATATATAAATATATAAAATTAATTATAATAATATAGCATATAAGTATGTTAATGGAATATCATATAAAAATTATTAAATTAATTAATTAATTAGTTAATTTTAATTAATATAATAGAATTAATGCCTCAGTTACTAAAATGATTATATCTACCATAAGGGATGTATAATGCATTCAGTTTTTTATTGACGGAATATTAGTTGTTTTTTATCAAAAATATTTGTACAATTACTCTACAGTTTAACAATAACAATTAATTTTTTTTATTTGTACATACCCTATACTTCACGGTCCATATTTTAATGTTGTGTAGGTCCATATTTTAATGATGTGTACGCCAAAAGCAGATGCTTTGGGTTTTGAAATTATTTTGCAATTTTTTTATTACTATCCAAGGAATCAAACATATCCAAGGGGGACACATGGAATTGTTGGTTAATGTCGTTGGCCATTTGCAAATGTGTACGTCAGCAGCGTCCCCAAATACTTTGGATTTTGAGATTATGTTGCAGCATATAGTAAGTTACTTAAAAATACCCAAAATAATAAAAAATGGAAACAAATAGGAACTAAAAAGTTCCGTGTAAATATTTCAAAGGTTGGTTTTGTACAATGCACTTATCATCAGGAAAGAAAGAAAAATACTACGAGGAAATCTGAGAGACCAAAGATGGGTGTGGTACAATGTACATACCAGGAAAACAAACTAGGAGGAAATATGAGTATTAAAAAACATGATAATCTTACACGCGTAAATTATTTCCAAATATGATTAATAATTTTCTAATAAGTTTTGAATACTGCATTATATTATAGATGTAATGGACATTGACAATCATATTTTTCTAATAAATTTTGAATACTGTAGTATATTAATGGACATCGATATTTTAATTTGTTATGATTATTATAAAAAATGGATTATTAAATTTAATGAAAGTATTTGTGTTGAAATATGGTAACAAAAATATTTCAATTTAATTTGTTTTTGAAAAACAAATTAAATTGTGAATTAAAATCCAATTTAGTTTTAACAATGATTTGGAAATAATTAATTAATTTATTTTAAATTAATTAGTTGAAGAAATTCAAGTTAGAAGCATTTCTGAAGTAATGAAAGAGTTATCCCTTAAATTAAAGAGATAAGATTGAGTTATATTTGAGTTGTAATTAGTTAACTCAGTTTACCGAGTTAAGTCCAGTTAAATTAGTTCCAAACTATTTGAGGAACTAATAGTGAGTTAAGAGTCAGTTGAATGCATTAATGCACTCAACTAGTGCTAGTCTAGTTAACTGAAGATTCCCTCATCAGAAACTCATGCATGTCTATTCCGAGAAAGACCCAGTTGAGATTAATGTTCAAGGACAGTGTACTATCAGTTGCATGTGTTTTCTCATGGAGAAAACTCATGCATGCAGTCAAGGATTCATCCTTGAGGATTGAGCAATTTGGTAATAGGCTAATCATCCACAAGGAACAACGCAAGGAAATAGGAACTTGGAGGGCAGAGGGGAAGGCTCGAGAGAAGCCAAGATTCCCTGTGAGCATCTGTGAGGATTGTACTGAGAGCTGGCTAGTTGTGAGAGCTAAGGCTTTGTATAATTCCTATGTATTTCCACCATAGTTGAATTGAGGCTTCTGTGATCCATAATAGTTGAAAGAATAACTTCGGCGTAAACCACATGTAGACAGACATTTGTCGACGCGTTTCGAACCAACTAGTGTGGTTCATCGTCACGATAAGTTGAAGAAACAAATCCAGCTTAGCATGATAAATAGTCTGAGGAGAGTCTCCAATGACTAAATTGACTAATGGCTAATTTTGACCTTAGGGCCCAGGTCTAATTAATATTTATTAATTTAATATTATTATTATTTTTATTATTATTTATCTTAATATTATTTATGGAAGTAAGTTAAATTAGGTAAAAATACATAAATAAATTAATATTGATAGTTGGTTTAAAAAGAAATTTAATTAATTATTTAAATTAATTATTAATATATATATATATATATAATTATAATTTTTTTTTAATTAAAGTTATAATATTAGGTTAATAAGATAAAAGTTAGGATTAATAAGTAAAATAATTTCAAAGGTTAGTTAAAATAAATAAATAAATAAAAATAATAATAATAATAATTTATTTATTCATTTAAATTAATTCATAATTATTATATATATATGATGATGATGATGATGATGGTTAACGTCCGCTGAGACCAAATAATGATCTATCGGACCTAAAAAGACAAATTATGTATTTTGATTTAAGATTTTATTCCTATGCTCAAAATATTCCTATATATATATTTTAATTAAAATCATAATGGTTAGTTTATTTTTAATTATTATTATTTATGGAAATTAGTTAAAAATATATAAAATAATTTTAATGGTTGGTTAAAGAAGTAATTTATTTTTATTTAAATTATTTATTATAATAATATTAGGTTATTAAGATCAAAGTTAGGATTAATAAAATAATTTTAATGGTTAGATTAAAAAGATAATTTATTTATTTACTTAAATTATTTATTAATTATTATATATATATATATTAAAATCATAATAATAGGTTGAGACTTTTCATTTATTAATTTAATAATAATTTATAATGGTTAGTTTAAATAATAATAATAATAATAATTTCATAATAATATATATATTATAAAAATTATAAAGTTAGTATAAAATACTATATAAATAAATAGAATAATTCAAAAGTTAGTTTAAAAAGATATTTATTTATTTAATTAAATTATTTATTAAATATTATTAATGATGCGTATATACATATTAGTTCTATGTAATTTATTTATTTAATTAAATTATTTATTAAATATTGTTAATGATGCGTATATACATATTAGTTCTATGAATTATTCTATTTATTTATATAGTATTTTATCCTAACTTTATAATTTTTATAATATATATATATATATATATATATATATATATATATATTATTATTATTATTTTTAAACTAACCATTATAAATTATTATTAAATTAATAAATGAAAAGTCTCAACCTATTATTATGATTTTAATATATATATATATATATATATATATATATATATATATATAATAATAATAATAATAATAATTATTATTATTATTATTATTAAATAATTTAAGTAAATAAATAAATTATCTTTTTAATCTAACCATTAAAATTATTTTATTAATCTTAATTTTGATCTTAATAACCTAATATTATTATAATAAATAATTTAAATAAAAATAAATTACTTCTTTAACCAATCATTAAAATTATTTTATATATATTTTAACTAATTTCCATAAATAATAATAATTAAAAATAAACTAACCATTATGATTTTAATATATATATATATATATATATATATATATATATAGAATTAATTTAAATAAATAAATAAATAAATAAATAAATAAATAAATTATTATTATTATTATTATTATTATTATTTTTTAACTAACTTTTGAAATTATTTTACTTATTAATCCTAACTTTTATCTTATTAACCTAATATTATAACTTTAATTAATATATATATATATATATCTATATATATAAGAATCTTTGGTTTATTCACGGTTCTCCTCGTATAGTTCTGCGGTTCTGCGGTTCTCCTCGTATAGATCTGCGGCTTCCTCGTATAGATCTAAACTATAGATCTGCGGTTCTCCTCGTATAGATCTGCAGCTCTCTCTCTTCTGCGGATCTACTGGAAATAATTATTGCGAGGAAATTCTGCGGATTTTTATATGGGTTCCAAAGTCAACTGGAAATAATTATTGCGAGGAAATTCTGCGGATTTTTATATGGGTTCTCCTGCGGCTCTATTAGTCTCGATTCTTCTGCGGCTCTATTAGTCTTGGTTCTCCTCTTCTGCGGTTCTCCTCGTATAGATCTGCGACTCTATCTCTCTTCTGTGGATCTACCTTTCTTCGGTGGTGGATCTCTCTTCTGCGGATCTACCGGTGTTTATTATCTTTCTTCTGCGGATCTATCTTCTGCGGATCTACCTTTCTTCGGTGGTGGATCTCTCTTCTGCGGATCTACCTTTCTTCGGTGGTGGATCTATCTTCTGCGGATCTCAGAAGTCTCGGTTCTCCTTTTCTGCGGCTGCGTTCTACGAGCAAGTAAAATATGGCTCCGAGCTTCGCAAAAATAACTGGTGGCTCATCCGCCTCTGAAGGGCAATCTCCTGCCCATATCGTGAGTGAAGCCCCAGCTCCCACTATCCAAGTGGTCCAGGACTCACTCGATGAAGCTTTGAAGTTCTCCGAAAGTGCCCTAATTTGCCGGTTCAATGGTTTTTGGCCGCGGCTCATAGCACTCCACAATTGGATCTCGGAGGTATGGAAGCCTATCATTTCTGATGAAATTAATATCTACCCCTGTGCTAGAGGTTTCTTTATAGTAGATTTTGAAAATCCTGAAAGCAGACAATGTATTCTAGACTCCGGCCCTTGGTTTTGGGAAAAATCAGGCCTATTCATGAAGCCATGGAACCCATCATTCGATCCCTCTACAGCAGTGATAACCTCAGCACCAGTTTGGGTGAGATTGCCAAGCCTACCCTTGCATCTCTGGAATCTCTTCTCGCTAAAAGCCATCGGAAATGCAATTGGGAAATTTTATTGCAGGTGCCCAGAAACAGAGGAATATGCCAGAACCACCTATGCACGCATCTGTGTGGAAATGGATTTTAGCGCCGGATTCCCAGCTGAAATAAACCTAACAAGTAAAGACTATGTGTGGAACCAGAAGCTTGATTATGAAAGTGTCCTCTTCAGATGCCGATCGTGCTTTGAGACGGGGCATCTAGCCAAAAATTGCCCAAAAGCCTCTGAGAAAAATTTTGCTAGAAAAAACCACTACAGATCTACATGGTGGGAAGGAGCACAAAAAGAACACTACACTATCATCAAAGAAGAAGAATATTCTAGAGAAAATGAGTCACAAGAAATCAAGGAAGAAGGAAGCAACTCTCAAAACAAGCAAGGAGAAAGCCCGCCCCAACAAATCAACAGTTATGAGGATTTGAATACCGCAGAAAATAAATCTTCATCTCCGACTATTTTCAAAAGAACGAACACAATAGATCGCGAAGCTAAGACACCAATGTTCCAAGAACCAGAAGAGATGAAGGAGGTGCAAGACAAAGGAAGTTGGAACACTGTAGAGAAAAGAAAGAAAACTACAACACCAATCTCGCCAAGAAAGACGAGGAGCCAGACAAATAAAAATTAAGAAAATTGTAGGTCCGATAGACCAATTTGGTCTAAGTAGACGTTAACCATCATCATCATCATCATCATATATATATATATATATATATATATATATATATATAAAAAATTAATTTAAATAAATAATTAAATTTCTTTTTAAACCAACCATTAATATTAATTTATTTATGTATTTTTACCTAATTTAACTTACTTCCATAAATAATATTAAGATAAATAATAATAAAAATAAAAATAATATTAAATTAATAAATATTAATTAGACCTGGGCCCTAAGGTCAAAATTAGCCGTTGGAGACTCTACTCAGACTATTTATCATGCTAAGCTGGATCTGTTTCTTCAACTTGTCTTGACGATGAACCACACTAGTTGGTTCGAAACGCGTAGACAAATGTCTGCCTACATGTGGTTTACGCCGAAGTTATTCTTTCAACTATTTCCACCATGTATGATAATACAGGAGTGGGGTTTTTTTATGAAAGACTTTCCCTAAAGTATTTTCATGTGTATTGTGCCATTGATTCTTCTTCTTTTGGTTATATTGTTCAGCTGGATCTTTAAGCTTCCGCAAATTGATAGTAGAAGTAGGTTATAATTGATTTATATTGCATTATTGAGTTCACCTATCACAGATTTTTGAAAATTTGATGAAACTTTAAAATAATAAAATATTAGCAGTTTTCACTTAAACTATAATCTATAACCAAATTAGTGGAAACATTAATATATTTTGCAATATTATTTATTTTTTTACTTCATGTTAAATATAAAAGAAGGTGTTATTATATTGATTTGAGAATTTCAAAGTATTTTGTTTTTTTTTTAGCTTTTTAATATTGACTTTTATTTTTAAGTATGAATTATAATTTTTTTTATAAATTAAATAATAAATAAATTGGTTTTATATCTTTTTATAATGTTAAAATTGAAAGTTATGAAATGATAATTTCTTTTAATGGATGCCTTTTAAAGTTATAAAATAATATTTTTAATTTAAAAAAAATATAAGATATTATTGTAGATTTTTACTTTGTATAATTAATTATAGCTAGTTTTTTTTTCTAATCTCTTGTTTTCCAATTTTACTTCTTTTTCTTCTAGTTTTGGTTTCATGTTTCTACATGCACTTATATAGGCTTCCATTGTGTCAAATCTTCATAATTTCTTACTTTAATTTAGTTATTTTTAAACTAAGCGGTAGGTACTCACTACTATGTAGCTTGTTTGTGTATTACTGTAAAATATATATAGAGACCTATGAACTATAGAGTTATATTAGATAGAATCGAAGAAAGAAGGATAAATATTAAAATTAATAGAGTAATATTATTAATATTAATACTTTGATGAGAGTGATAATGTTGATAATGACTATTAATTTAATATTGAAAGGGAGGGAACAAACCTTAAGTCCGAGAGAGCACAGAGAGTCAG
This sequence comes from Pinus tabuliformis, assembly GCA_031772625.1. Classification (NCBI taxonomy): domain Eukaryota; kingdom Viridiplantae; phylum Streptophyta; class Pinopsida; order Pinales; family Pinaceae; genus Pinus; species Pinus tabuliformis. Next base: position 1,028,935,731 of record CM062816.1, read on the forward strand.
CTATTACTAACTTCAAGACTGTTGTCCCTATCGAGGTTGTTTGGATGTATTAATATCTCCAAGGTCTCTCTGAATCTTCTCCTAAAGTAGCGATCTTCCTTTGCAATGATAGTAGTGTCTTTTAGGCATATGTGATGTTTAGTGTGGAGGGAATGTTTTGCAAGAACAGAGGAGAAAGAGCGTTGATTTTTAATGTTAGCAAAATGCTCTTTTATTCTTGTTTTGAATGACCTCCCAGTTTCAGCAATGTATATTTTTCCACAGGATAAATTGATTTTATGGACTCCTTTACATTGATGTTGATCGTTTTTGTCCTTAACAGATTTCATATTTTCCCTTATAGTTATTAATGGTTTGAATATAGAATCAATATTCTTTTTCTTGAGAATTTTAGTTATTCTATTAGTTATGCCACGTAAGTATGGAAGGTGATATTTTATGTCAGAAGGTTGAAGATTAGTAGATTTTTATGAGGGAATCCTCTTCTCTTTTTCTCTTTTAATGGCCTTGGTAATGACTTGATCATTGTAACCAATTTCTTTTAACACGTTATTAAGATGATCCAACTCTTGATCCAAGTGATCTTTATCATGTATCCTAACAATTCTTAAGGTCAATGTATTGAGGATTCCAATCTTCTATGTTGGGTAATGGTGGGAGTCAGTGTGCAGGTAATTGTTAGTATGAGTGTTTTCCCTGAATACTTGATACCCTAAGGTCCCATATTTATTTCTAGTAATTAAAACATCAAGGAAAAGAATGAAATTATTATCCTCCAGTTCCATAGTGAATTTTATGTCATCAAATATTCCATTAATATGTTCTAGGAATTTGTTTAACTCTTTTACACCATGTTACCATTTCACATTAGTATCATCAATGTACCTTGTCCATCTTCTAGGTTTCAATGGGTAGGAGTCTAATGCTTTTTGTTCAAATTTTTCCATGTATAGATTAGCTACAATAGGAGAAAGGGGGGAGCCCATAGCAACACCAGTGACTTACTCATAGTATTCTCCTTGGAAGCTAAAGAATGTTGTCTGAAGAAAAATTTCTGCAAGTTTAGCAATTTCAGAATCGGTAACCTCATAGAGAACTTGGATAGCATCCTCTAAGGGAATATTAATGAATAATGAAACCACATAAAAACTAGTGATTAGGTCATTATTGTCCACTTTATCATCCTTGATGAGTTTAACAAAGTCATATGAATCTTTGAAGGAGTTGGTGTGGCCAACAAGGGGTCTTAATTTTCGAGCCATATATTTGGTTAATCCATAAGGGGGGGAACCAATGGTATTAACAATGGATCTTAATGGAACTTTGTTTTTATGAATTTTTGGGAGACCATAGGTTCTAGGTGTTTTTTTTGTTTTTTGTTTTTTGGAGTTGGTGTGACCAACAAGGGGTCTTAATTTTCGAGCCATATATTTGGTTAATCCATAAGGGGGGGAACCAATGGTATTAACAATGGATCTTAATGGAACTTCATTTTTATGAATTTTTGGGAGACCATAGGTTCTAGGTGTTTTTTTTTTTTTTGAATAAAGAATAATTCTATTAAGATAAGAAATGTATAGTACAATCAAGCTTGCATGCAAGCGAAGCAGAAAAACATGGGAGCCGTAGGAGATAGGCTATCTACCTCGCTCCTTAGAGACAAACAAGGAAAGGGCCATAGAGTACACGAGAATACAAAAAGCTAGAACTAAGCAGAGAAATCTACCCCGAGAGGGCAGTTACTGCCACACGACATTTTTTGCCTTTTTTCTTGCTTACTTTGACCCATCCAGAGGAGTTTGGCTGAGTCATAACAAGTTGAAGACTATTCTGCTCAGGCGGCAGAATATCCTTATCAGAGTCTGAGGACGAAGATAAATGAGAACGTTTCTGAGAGAACTGAGGGGCAGAGGGGACTGTCGGACCGACCGAGGGAGCATCCTGCAGAATCTCATCATTCTGCCCATCTGCTTCAATTTCCTCCTCATCCGAGCTAGAGGAATCTGTATCGTCCATAGGAGGGGGTGGCACACAGGGATTCCAGCTCTTGGATTTGGGTTTGCGATTCAGATTCTTCTTTTTGTCGAGGAACTGGGTACATGTACTCTGGAGGTGCCCCGTTTGATGACAATGGTGGCAGCGGAAGGCTGTATTCTCATAATCCAAGGTTTGAGTCCAGTGGAAATCTCCAATCTTGAGATTAATCTGATCCGACAGTCCTTTGCTGATATCTATTTCTGCACAAATTCTGCCGTAGGTGTATAGTCCATTTTCCTTTCTTGAAGAATCTATAGCCAGGTAGCGTCCTAAAGTGTCTCCAATGGCTAAGAAGACAGAGGTATGCCATAGATGTGCCAGAAGATTCGGGAGCCTGACCCAAATGGGAAGCTTGGTGATGACAACTGTAGAAGGGTCAAAGTCTGGAAACCAAGGGGTGAGAAAAAGCCTAGCTGAACCCTAGAACCAAGGGCCTCCCGTTAAGGCCTTCTGGTAATCTTCATCTAAGTCAAAAACCACAATGAAGAAACCTTTTGAACATAAGCAGATCTTGCTTTTTTTAGTCCAATTGGTATGGATCCATTGGTATAGATCTGATGTGCGAGGCCAGAGCCCATTAAATCTGCATATGAGTGCGGATTCTGCAAATATCTGGTAGCTATCGTCAATCTCAGGACGAGAGAGATTGATGGAAGGAATTTCCTCTGATTTGTCTACCAAAAATGGCTTTGAAGCCCCAGATGGTTGAGCTGCTTTTGAAGAGGACTGTGGTTGGGCAACGTCTTTGCGGATTGCATCTTTATAAGAGAAAGAAGGGGCAGAGGAGGTTTTCCCACTGGAACCACCTCTTAAATGAAAGGATGCCACAATAGAAGCGTCCTTATGAATGCTGTAAGAGGAGAGAGGAAGGGGATTCATAAGTTGCTTACCCTGATATAGCAATCTGAGGTAAGAGGAGGGGATCCCCAGCCGGTGTTCGAGTTTTTGCAGAAGATCCTGCACAAGATCTGTTGTGCTTACCCATTGCATCATCGTCTTGCTCGAGAGTTTGATTTGGATCTGAAATGCATGTGTTTCTTCAGGCATATCTGGCTGGTTCAAGAGAGGAAACGTCTGAGCTTCTCCAAGTCCATGCTTCAGGGCCTGACCGGTTGCCTTATTAACCAGAGAAAATGAAGGACGACCATCTTCATCCTTTACCATGCTCCACGTCTTATCCATGACCCATTGCTGGAACTCGTCACTGGGATTCATATAGGCCAAAACGACAAACCCTTCACGGATCGCGAGCCAAAATTTGGGATTGGTCTGGGTAAAAACCCTCACGGCCTGCCCCTCGGGCAGAACAAACTCACCTATAGGTCACGGGCACGAATCCCCCTGAAGCCCGTAGCCAGGGCACGTGAACGAATCCTCGGAAGGCCCACTGCTAGGTCCCTGGAACGAACCCGAGGGAGTCTCACCTTCTGGTTTCTGGAAAACGGCCGAGGAAGGAGAAACGTATGAGAAAGAGGAAGAAACGAGACCAGATCCTTCAGCCTTAAGTGCCACATTTACGAGCTGCCGTTGCAAATCGAAGGTAGAGGCAGCCGAACCCTCCAAGTCACCTGAATACTGCTTTGCATTCCATTCGCCGCCTGATGACTTGCAGATGAATGTATATACACCCATTCTAGTGTATTGCAGAGCTCCAGAAATTTTTTCAGTAAGTACTATCAACAAAAACCCATAGGTTCTAGGTGTTATCTCTGTGGTTGGGAGTAGTTTTTTCTTTATTTTATCATCAAGGTTGGATTTTTTGATTGCCTTCTTAACTTAATTCAAGACTTTTGAGATGGGGTTTTTGTCTAACTTTCTATAGCTAGCACAATTGAGGTGGCCCCTCATTTTTCAATGTAACTTTCCTTGTTTAGGATTACAGTGGCACCTCCCTTATCTGCTTTGAGAATTACAAGTTATATTTTGATGGCTTGGCCTTTATGAGTATTAATGCACAATATTGTCTTATTTCTTCTTTCTCTTCCTCATTTTCAAGGTGTTGTATAATATCTTCTATACTAGATATGATGTTTTCCATTGAGATGTGTTTAGGAGAAATGGGGAAGTTGAGAATTTAATCAACTTCATAAAATGAAATTCGATCAACCAATATAAATACAAATTCTTTTAAAAAAAAATTCTTTTCTAACTATATTTATAAATATGTTTTATTATAAAATAGTTTGAACTTACATCAAAGCAATTAAAAGATTTCTAATTAATTTAAAAATTTCTATATTATTTTACACTTTTTTAAAACATAAAACTATATGGAGTCATTAATAATTAAATAAAATGTAAGGAAATAAAATGAAGATATTTAATATACTTAAGATGAGAAAACATTCCCTAGATGGGGTGACAAGGGAAGCGCCATGGGAGGGGGTAGGGAGTGGGTAAGGGATGGTTGTCACCACCCCACTTGACCATTAGGAAGGGGGACGTTGCAATGCACCCCTTGTAGATGGAAAAAGTTTGTAGAGAGGATATCGTTGGGGGTGGTTTACATTACAAAAACAAACGTTGTTTGTGAGGAAGGGGATGAACGGGGAGTACAACACGAAGGTCAAGATGGTCAATAAGCATTCAATGGTTGAGCAAGGGGTGATACTTCGCACCGTATATGTAACCAAGCTGGATCAAGTTTTGAATTTATGTTGTAAGACGATTCATGATCCAAATATTTTACTTCAAGGATGCATACATAATTGCATTTAAAAGATCATGTAACCAAGTAACATAAACACATGAAAGAAGCGGAAATCAAAAGCAACCATGAGATCAAAGGCAAAAGAAATTTGATAATGGAGTTCACCCAATGTGGGCTATGTCTCTGGGTCCTGCTCAATGTGGGGAGGTCTCTTTCAATAAATGGAAGCAAAAATAAATTACAATAAATTACACAAATGACCCTTATACCTCCATTTTTCTGGAATGGTCTGAAAATGTAAAGCTCAACTATAGAAACAAATATCATCGTTGAATTTGTGGCATGAAATTGTGTCAAACAATTATAAACTTGACCCTATTCTGAGTAGGTGACTTCTAGAGCTATAAGGAATCTTTTAGATTCCTTCAAGATTCTCCCAAGATTCCTAGGAATATTTCTCGAAAATGGTGCCATACTAGGCGTAGTTCCAGCTTGGGGTGTTGTTCCTCCACCTGCAATCGGCTCTCTCGGTTCCGCCTTCTTCCATCATTGGGTGATTTGTGAGGTTTAGGTAATGTTGGTCAGGGAAAGTTTCCAATAAAGGGTCGTTGTCCTGTTGGTTGGCGACATATAATTAGAGAGTTTTTTGTGGGAGGTTTGGAGGTCTAACCTCGCGGAACCTCTGTTTTGGCGTAACGACTGTTATATATGGACGCGTGGATTTTTGTTGGTAACAGGGCCACCTATTTTGGTGGGTTGGCCCACCAAGTCGGGCAGTTTCAAATCTTGTCGGCTCCACAATAGTCATTGGACCGTTGGTGTATACCATAGGCGGGGTTCGGGTCTCCCGTGGTCCCGACCCATTTAAGTTTTGTTCTATAATATATATAACATATGTTGGTTGGGTGGGTGGTGGGGTTGGTGGCCTGCCACCCTTTTTTTAATAATATTTCATATATATATATATATAAAACAATTGGTTAAAAAACCCGTCGGCCAAATTTGGGGTCATCGCTCAAATTAAAGAGGTGACAAATTTTCCCGTTCTAGTGGTTGGAATCTGTGCACCAAGAAATGCCAGATTGTTGTCTCGTTAATGGCTGCCACTAGGCCTAATTTGACCAAAACTTTGATTGGCCATAACTTTCACATATGAACTCGGATTGAGGTGTCATTCACACTGTTGGAAAGCTTGTAACGATGTCTTCGATCTGACCATGGTTCCACTTCAATCTAGTGAATTTTATTTTTTGAGATTATCCAAAGCCACTTCTAAATTCTGAGCATTTCTGGAGCCATTGGATCATTCCTTCTCACTAATGAGCTTTTGGGCCACCAAAATCTTTATCAGTCAATTGGAAACTTAGGGAATTTCTCCCTCACTTTCTGTTTTTCAATCCTATGGGTCTCACTTGGATGAATTCCCTTGAAACCAATATGAAGGCACTTCACATCTTTCCATCATGAAGTCCTAGTCTTCCTGTCAAGAATGATATCCTCAGGTATCTTTTCCAAGTATTCAGGTGCAAATTCGTCCACTATAGGAAGTTGTCCAACCTCTTTGGTGTCCATGATCAAAGGAGACTCATATCTTCAAGTTTTCAACGTTCACCACTGAGTACATCTGCATGTATGCTGACAAATCAAGATGAAAAACATTGTGTCCAATATTTTCTAATACGGTGAATGGACCATAGCGGATTGCTCTCAACTTATTTCCTTACCCTTTCATTATGTCCTTGCTGATGTGGAGCCACACCCTATCATTAACTTGGAAACTGGTGATCAACCCGATGCTTGTCATGTTGAGCATTCTATTGGGCTTGACTTTTCTCCAACTGCTCTTGCACTGCCTGGTGAATCATCTAAATTTGCTGAATGAAATTTTGTGCTTTGTCCTTGTCATCTTTACCACTAGAATATTCATCTCTTCCAAATACCATGTCTAAGGGATCCTTTGGAAAATATCCAAAGCATGTCTTGAACAGTGAGCTCTAAGTGGATGAATCCACTACATGGTTGTAGGCACATTGTACATATGGAAGTTGCTCATCCCACAACTTGGGATGCTTGCCACAATAACCTCGGAGTAAATGTATCACTGTACAGTTGACAACTTTTGTTTGTCTATCAGTCTATGGATGAAATGTTGTGGTCCTCTTCAGCTTGGTGTCCATAATTATCCAAAAACTCATCCAAAAATCTCCAAGGAAGTGAAGTTCTCGATCAAACACAATAGATGTGGGTGACCCAAAGTGGACCCATACAAATTGGAAGAAGAGATGAGCAGTCTGCTCTGTAGTGATGTGCTTTTTAAAAGGCATTAAGACACATTATTCTAAATCAATCCACAATGGCATACAAATAGTCATGACCTCTCCTAGACAAAGATAAACCACCAACAAAATCCATTGACACACTTTCCCATGGAAGGATCAAAATAGGGAGTGGTGTGTAGTGGTCTTGCTAACTGAACACAACACACATCCCTTTACATATCAAGTCACAATATTTTTCATGTGAGGCCAATAACATAACCTCTGCAAATGACACAAAGTTTTCCCTACACCAAAATGACCTAACACAAGAGAGGTATGTACCTCTTTGATTACATGTATTCTCTCATTGGCGGGGATACAAATTTTGCCAAGGTGGTACAACAATTTTCCCTACAAATGGTAATTATTCACATGTGATCCATGAGGCAGCTTTGCATAAATATCCTTAAAATATTCTTCATCAACATATTATTCAACATAACTTTCAAAAGATAAAGAATCATTTTTCAAAACTATAGATGCAAAAATAGGAGGGCGAGAAAGCATATCTGCCACTTTGTTGTTGGTGCCCTTCTTGTATTTTATTACCAAGTGAAACTACTGGAGGAATCCTATCCATCTGAAATGACATGCTTGTTGAAGCTTTATTTATGATTGGAGGTATTGCAAGGGCTGGTGATATCTGTGAATGGTGGTCTCCTTTCCAATCAAATAGTGCTTCCACTTCTTCATGCTTTGAACCAAGGCATACAACTCCTTGTCATATGTGGGATAGTTCACAACAACTTGGGAGAATGTCTCTGAATGGTAACATACATGTTTCCTTTGCTGCATCAACATTGCTCCCATGGTGTACCCACTGGCATCTATCTTGATCTCAAAAGGATGTTGGAGGTCAGGTAAGGCCAAAACTGGTGCGATATTGATCTTCTCTTTCAATGTATCAAAGGATTTATGCCGCTTTCCTCCCCACTGAAATGTTTTCTTCACACTTGTTGATGGATGTAAGGGGGATGCAATGATGGAGAAGTTGGCATGTAGGTTTTAACCCCATACAAAAATTACTTGCATACGAATTCTAAAAACAAAAAATAAATAATAGCGAGAGCATACCACATAAAACAAATATACACAGATAGTTTCCCCTGGATCTTAAAACTGGGACTACCAGCTTGATTTTTCATTATGTTCCTTTCAATGTTACAATACATATATATACATGCTGAAGCATCCAATACCATAGACCAAAAACCATCGCGCCCAAAACCATGTGCGAAAACCATGCATGAAACCATAGGTAGGTTTGCCCCACCTAATATAGTGTCCAAATTTTTTTTCCTTGGGGCGCTGCCCTGGACCCCGTAGAGGGGGGCTACTCGCCCCCCCCTCAAACCCCCTGGACAAGGGGGCTGGCATCCCCCCTGTGATCCCCCCACTGTAAAATTGATGCAACAAAGGCGGGGCTCTGCCCCCCCTCTAACCCCTCAGTTAACTAAGGGGGCTAGTCATGGAAAGAATATAACACAACCCAACATTTTCCCACTTGTTGTTTTCTTTCCACAGGGGGCCACATGAGAGCTTAGTCATTTATCCAGCCCTGTAACGCCCATTGTTTCTCTACACCAAGAGAACTTCTTAGAGCTCATAGATTTTATCAATGCATCTGCAGTATTCTTCAAAGTGTCCACCTTTACCAGCAACACCTTTTTGTCTTCTATCATATCCCTCACAAAGTAATACTGAACATCAATGTGCTTTGTCTTTGAATGGTAAGTAGGGTTCTTTGCCAAGAAAATTTCACTTTGGCTGTCACAGTCTATCCTTATAGCTCCCTGTACTAACCCCATACTTGAACACAATCTCTGCAACCAAACTGCTTCCTTGCTTGCATGAGTGGTTGGCATGTATTCTGCCTCTATAATTGATAGTGCCACTACAGATTGTCTCTTACTCATCCAACTGATTTCACCTCCAAATAGGTTAAACACATACGCACTTGCAAATCTTCTCTGATCTAGATCTCCAACCCAGTTTGCATCAACAAAGCCACAAATATCCAAAACTCTATCCAATCCTGGTCTTCCATGGTAGCACAAACCATAATCACAAGTGCCATGCAAATACCTTAAAACCCACTTCTCTGCTGTCTAATGCTCCTTCCCTGGTTTTGACATAAACCTTCTCAATACTCCCACTGCATGTACAATGTGTGGTCTAGTAAAGACCATCGCATACATCAGGCTACCGACTGCACTTGCATATGGAACACGGGACATGTCCTCTTCCTCTTCTTGCTTCTTGGGACACTATTCAGTAGATAAATTTACACCTACAGGAATAGGAACCTTCATCGGTTTACTATTCTACATATTAAACCTTTGCAATATTGTCTCCACACACTTCCTCTAGCTTAACTAGAGTTTCCTATTTGCCTGATCTCTTTTAATTTCCATGCCCAAAATATAGTTTACATCACCAAGATCTTTCATGTCGAATTTGGAGGACAATTGGGTCTTCAAATCCTGGATAATTTCTTTGTCATTTCCAACCAGTAACATGTCATCCACATATAATACCAAATAAATAACACAATCACCAATTAATTTAAAATACACAGAGTGATCTACTTTTCTTTTGGTGAAGCCAAGTCCTCGTATAAATGTATCAAATTTCTGATACCACATCCTTGGTGACTATTTTAGCCCATACAGAGACTTCTTTAACTTGCATACCAATTCTTTCTTACCCTTCACTGCAAAGCCTTCAGGTTGATTCATGTAGATCTCCTCTTCTAGATCCCCATCGAGAAATGTTGTCTTCACATCCACTTGTTCTACCTCAAAATCAAAAGCAATAGCAACAGATAAAAGTAATCTAATAGAAGCTACCTTGGAAACAGGAGAAAAAATATCACCAAAATCAACTCTCGGCCCCTGGGAATAACCTTTTGCTACCATCCGAGCTTTGTATTTCTCCAACTTTCCTTCTGCATTTGTCTTCTTCTTGAACACCCATTTGCTTCCAATGGGTTTCCTTCCAACTGGCAACTCCACCAGATCCCAAGCCTTATTTTTGTGCAAAGATGCCATTTCATCAACCGTGGCCTCTTCCCAGAGTTTTCCATCCTCTGAATCTACTTCTTCCTTCACAGTTCTGGGATCATCATCAGTAATAGATAAAGCAAAATTTGAACAAAAAACAGATGGACTATACCTTCTGGTTGCCTTCTTTCTCGAACTGATCTTCTCACAACCAGAGTTTGTGGCTCTTCATCTTTTGATTCCTCTTTTGATGTAGAGTCTGATTCTTCCTCCTTTAGCTCAAACTTTATCTTCTCAGGTTCCTTTGATGGGACTTCATGTTTAATAACATTTTTCACCTCTATGAACACCACATCTCGGCTGCACACAACCTTCCTTGTTACTGGGTTCCAAAGATTATAACCCTTTAAACCATCCTTAGACCCAATAAAGATGCACTTTTCAGATTTACTATCCAACTTTGTTATTTTCTCCTTTGGAACATGTACATATGCATCACATCCATATACCCTCAGATGTGAAAGAGAGGGTTTCTTACCAGTCCATACCTCTTGTGGAGTCTTATCCTCCAACGTTGATGAAGGTGATTTGTTGACCAGGTAACATGCTGTCTCCACCGCCTCTGCCCATAATTCCTATCCTAACCCGGCACCACTGAGCATGCTTCTTGCCCTTTCCATCAACATCTTGTTCATTCTTTCTGCAACTCCATTTTTCTCAGGTGTGTATGGAGTAGTCTTCTGTTGTGCTATACCACAATTCTTACAGAATTATTCAAATTCCTTGCTGCAAAACTCTCCACTGCTATCTGTCCTCATCACCTTTATCTTCTTCTCTGTCTGGTTTTCCACCAGAGCCTTAAATTCTTTAAACCTATCAAAGACATCAAATTTCTTCTTGAGGAAATATATCCATGTATTTCTTGAGAAGTCATCTATAAATGATACATAGTACATAGACTTACCCAGTGATGGAACCTTCACAGGTCTAAACACATCAATGTGCACAAGCTCTAATATCTGTTTCGCCCTCTTACCACCAGAGGGGAAACTCACCCGATTCTACTTCCCATATACACAATTTTCATAGAAATCAAAATTCAGAGAGCTATTAGTCATACCTTCTACCATACCTTTACCATGAAGTATTCAAAGACCCTTCTCTCCAATATTTCTAAGCCTTTGATACCATAGCATGGTCTTTTCTCCAGAGACCACTAGATTTCTAGCTCCACTTTCAAGAACCACAGAACTGTTGCACCCATTAATAACAATGCTACCTTGAAGCTTGTACAGAGTTCCAATCTGAACTCCCTGCATCAATACCAGTGCTCCCTGAACCATCTTGCAGGTATATTTCTCGAACACTGTTTTTACACCTGCATCATCCATCTTGATTACAACAATCAGATATATGGCTAATGCAGGAATATGTAGAACACCCGGAAGTGTTCTAACCCTTCCACCTTTCAACTTCAAGTTTACTTTTCCATGACCAATGATTCTAGCCTTCCTATCATCCCCTAAGAAGGCATCACCACCATCATATTTCTCATACTCGCAGAACCACTCTCTATGGGGACTAAAGTGAAAGGATGCACCTGAGTCAATTAAGCATGCCTCATGATCTACATGTGTACTTGAAGAAGCCAAGTATACATCCCCACCTTCATCTGAGGTGGTTTTCGCCTTTGTAGAAGGATCATCATCAGAGCCCTTTCCTTTGTCAGAAGCTTTAGATTTATAGTCCCTTTTGTAGTGCCCTTCCTTTATACGTTTCTAGCACACCTTTATAGTTTTTCCTGGAGATTTAGATCTCCCTCTAGATTTAGATCTCTCACTTGATGACTTATTTTTTTTTTGTTCTAGGACAGTCCTCGTATAGACAAGGCATCACCATTCTGGCTCTCCATATTTTTCCGTCTCATCTCCTCCGTCAGCAAGGATGAAACTATTTCATCAAATTGCAAGGTAGTTGCATTGCTACCTATTGCAATAACCAGACTATCCCACAAATCTAGTAGAGAACATAACAAACTGATGCACTTATCTTCATTTGAAATTTTAATATCAACATATAATAATTGACTTACCACAGTATTAAATGCATTTAGATGCTCTATCATCGAGTCTCCATCTTTCATCCTCAGGTTATACAGCTTTTTCCGTAGGAATAGTTTATTCACTAGAGACTTAGATTGGTACAAAGTCCCTAACTTGATCTAAAAATCCTTAGCCGTAGCTTCCCCTAATACATTCAACAATACTGAATTTGAGACACGCAATCATATTGTGCTCTTTGCCTTCTGATCCAACTTCTTCCATTCTTCATCGGGCACTCCCGTTGGTTTAGTACTCGGATCTACTACGATCCACTGATCTTTATCTACCAACAGATCCTCCATCTTGAGTTTCCATAACTCAAAACTCTGACCATTAAATTTATCAATCTCTTTCTTTCCACTGCTCACTATCTTCTTTCACCACCAAAATCGATCCTACAGATCTCCCACTGAACAGGGTCTACCACAGGCCCAAGCGAAACCCCTCAGCAACAAAGACATCCACTTGAAGCCAAAACAACTCTAATACCAAATTTAGGTTTTAACCCCATACAGAAATTACCTGCATACGAATTCTAAAACAGAAAATAAACAATAGCGAGAGCATAACACATAAAACAAATATACACAGAGATTTCCCCGGGATCCCAAAACTGGGACTACCAGCTTAATTTTTCATTATGTTCCTTTCAATGTTACAATATATATATATATATATATATATATATATATATATATATATATATATATATATATATATATATATATATATATATATATATGCTGAAGCATCCAATACCATGGACTGAAAACCATGCACAAACCCATAGGTAGGTTAGCCTCACCTAATATAGGGTCCAATGTTTTTTTCCTCCGGGCGCTGCCTCAGACCCGTTAGAGGGGGGCTACGAGCCCCCCTCAAACCCCCTTGAGAGGGGGGTCTACCACCCCGCTGCGTAATCGATGCAACGAAGGGGGGGCTCCGCCCCCCTCTAAACCCCCGGTTAACTAGGTGGGATAGTTGTGGAAATAATATAACACAACACAACATGGCAATGAACCTTCTCCAGTATTGTATTGCACGCAAAAAGCTACAAACCTCTGTAACATTGGTGGGTTTAGGCCACTTTACAATCACATCAAATTTAGAATGATCTATTTTTAGTTGTCCATCTCCAACAATGTGACCTAGTTAAACCAAAGAGGTCTTACCAAATTCACACTTAGACATTTTTCCATACAATTTTTCTTCTTGCAAAAAATCAAGCACCTTTTTAAAATGACTCACATGATCTTCCCATCTTCTACTGTAAAGAAGAATGTCATCAAGATACACAAGTACAAAATCATCAAGAAAATGTCTGAAAATAGCATTCATCACCCTCATGAATTTGGCCGAAGCATTGCATAGTCTGAATGGAATTGACAACCATTTAAAAACCCATGTTTTGTCTTGAATGAAGTCTTCCATACATCTTTGTGTAATCCTAACCTGATGATAGAAACTTCTCAAGTCTAGTTTTGTGAAATAGATAACATTTTTCAATTGATCTAATAAATCATCAATGCGAAGGAGAGGGTACCGATTCTTCACCGTTATTTTTTTTAGTGACCACTAGCTTACACACATCCTCCATGTTCCATGTTTCTTTGGCACCAGCATAATAGCATGGAGGAGAACTTGGCATTATGACCCCTTAGTTTAGTAATTCCCACACCTGCTTCTTTATCTCCTCCATCTCAATGGTTGACAACCTGTACATACCAATGTTGGTTAAAGGAGCATCTTGTTGCAAGTGGATCTCTTGTTTGATTTCACGCTTTGGAGACAACCCACTTGGTTCCTGAAAAAGCCCATTATAGTTAGAAACAATTTCATACATTCTTTTTATGAGTGGGATCACAACCTTGGAAAGCTTCATATGTCTCTACATCTTTTTCTCTCACAACCATGAGCATGCACCCCTTGCTGGAACTGATCAATCTCTTCATTTGACCTACACTTACAAGATTGGCACTGATTTGGCATGATGAGCTCTAACAATGTATTCCACCTCATATTTTGTGAGATGATACTTGTTTTCATGGCAAAAGAAAATTTCTTTCCTGTCATACGAATATGGACTCCCTAATATAATGCCATAGATATCCAAAGGTACACCATCAAGGTCAATCTCATCTACTAGTTTGGATGCAATCACAAATCTAGGTCTACACTTCTTGTTTAAATGTAATTTAGCTTTATCACACACCCAACCAAGAGGGTAGGGTTTTATATGAGGCTTGGTCTGTAACCTTGACTTCTTAACCAATGATTCTGAAATCATATTTTCTTGTGAGCTCGGATCAAACAAGGTTTCCACTTTAGTATGTTTCATTACGACTCTAATGTGGAAGAATTCAATCCTCTTTCATTCATTAACAAGAGACTGATTTGAAGAACTTGTACTTGCATCCAATTGAGAATTTTCATTAGCATGAAGAGAAAAAGTACCTTGTATGCCCATCGTTGTGATCTGTGTCTCATCATCGGAGTTGGATCCAAGGTCCTACTGTATGGTTGCCACCATCTTTTGCTTGTTCTTACCACCAAATCTCTTTAGTTTCAACTCTAGATGCAACTTCCAATAATGTTCATCATCATGGCCTTCATTCTTGCAATGTGTGCAAGATGGATTTGCTCCTTCCTCCTTCTTGGTTGTAGCTGCCTTATTTTCCTTTCCCTTTCCTTTCCCTTTGAACTTTCCATTATGAGGTTTGAAATATGATTTTTTGGATTGATCTTATTTTTCATTCTTGACCCTTGTTTCAAGGTGAATGGCCTTCACACTGGCCGCATCAATAGTAGTGAGGTCAAATAACAACAAAGAATGTCTGATGTAACTATGCAAAGCACCAATATACTTTGTTACATTTTATGGTGAATCAAGTGAAATTCCCAAATTCAAAGCTTGTTTCCTAAACTATTATGTGAATATTTGTACATTTTGACCCTTTCCTTGTCTCAAATATTTCCATTCCATTAAAGAATTTTGTCGATAACCTAAAGGATAAAACTAATCTTTTAATGCAGAAAGACAATTGGACCAAGAAGAAAGAAGATTACCCATTTTTTTTCCTTTCTACAACTTGCTCTCCCACCAAACGAGAGCGGTGCCACTCATCTGAAGAGATGCTAATTGGATCTTGGCCTCATCCTCCTCGATCTTCTAAGTCCGGTAATAAACCTCGATCGATCTAATCCAATTGCTTAATTTCTCTACACTACATTCTCCATTATATGTGGGCAAATCAAACTTTATATCTAGCTTAAAAATTGGCTTCTTAGATGCATTCCTATGATGCCTATTAGAATGATGAGAAGAGGAAGAAGAAGAAATATCATTATAGGATGGAGAGGGTGGTTCATGAGGTTCTCCTCTTCCGCCTTCATGATTTATCGAGGCATGATCATTTGGTTATTTCTTCTCAAGCTTGATTTTCTTCTCATATTCTGCAAACAACTTATAAACTTTCTTTGCCATGGTGAAGATCTTGTGATAATTTCACTCTTCCTCCATTCAAGATTCCTCATCTTCCATGTTCCGTCTTCATGTTGCATGCCCTACTTCGAGATAAAAGGATTTGAGTTTTCCATATCCTCTTTGGAGCTTGTTCCTAGTTAGAATTCACTCTTGCAACTCAAATGAATAAGACCTACTCTGATACCAAAGTTGATCCACATCTTTTACTTCAAGGATGCATACATAATTGCATTTAAAAGAGAATGTAACCAAGTAACATAAACACATGAAAGAATAAGAAACCAAAATAAACCATGTGTTGGGCATGGAACCCCCCCCAAGGCATGTTTTGGTGCTCAAAGCCCAAGTTTTGATCCAATATTGTTGTAAAGACTTCGCGAATTGCGGGCACGGAGTGCGAAATGTATGATAGAGTCACAAGGTTGTCTGCCCTAGTTTTGTGACGTAATAGAGTGAGGCTCTAAGTGTAAAAGATAACAAATAGGAAGAAAGAAGCAAGAAGAAAAGATCGAGTCTAATTGACTAAGTGTGTCTTGGGTCGTAGAGTAGGAGAAGGCTTTGCAGCTGAGTGCACATAGGCTTAATAGTCCACAGTGGAGTGCGCGAACCCCTACAGCTGAGTGTGCAGGGCAGAGTCGAGTCTGTAACCGAAGAAGAGATTAATAAAGAAAAGTTTTGTTACCAATTCATTTATATGTTCTTGGATTAATACATGTTTGATGTAAATCGCAAATATATTGTCTATTATTGTGCGCACCTAGATGAATTGTTTTTGTTGATAAGTATAACTTAAAGCATGCAAGTAGGCTAAAATAATCAACTAACATTGGAATACTAGTAAGGAATTGGGTAATAACAGCATTCGGTCCTCGAGTAGGGTTGCGCGAAGGCAACATCTCAAGCTGCGAGGTAAGGGAAAGTGCACGCAACGACGTGTACGCAGGGTCAAACCGCGGACTTCTTGAACTCATCAGACATCTCCAGGGTGTAGAAACCTGGTTCTAGCACCCTCCCATACTACCTTGGGTGAGACCTCAGTCCGCGCTCCGTGGACTGTTGCCGAAAGGGCCAGTAGTACTAGGATTTGTTTGGTTAAATCACCTCCGAACCTGGGTCAGGCCCCAATAAGCCAACAAATGGTTCCGTTGCTGGGATCAGGATCTGCATAAGAGATGTCTGATGTCGTGTCACTGGAATCTGACAAAGAAAGAAATTGAAGGGTGGTTGGACAGAAATATTCACGAGTTTGCGGTGCATGAAAATAGGAATCTGTGAGTATCGAAGGAATAATGGTTAGAGCGCTACTTATATACAGAAATCCATGAAATTTTCTTTGCATCCTTCCCCTCTGAGTTGTACGAGTGGATCGCAAAGCTAGCAGACAGTCAAGGAAGGTGTAGGCTTGACAAACCTATTGTGTGGACTCTAGAGTTGGTGCACAGACTAGAAGCATCAGGAGATAAGATCGCGCGCACTGTGGACCATTGGCTCGATCAAATTATAGGAGGGTTTATCACTGAGTTCGTGGTAGATACGTCAGTCAGCTACAATGAGGTGGAACGACGCTTCCTCAAAGGACAGCGAGGTATGTACATTAAATCTTTGAACACTTGGATTAAAATGCTACTGTGTGAAAAGCGGGTTATGCACATAAATTGATGTTTGGGGATACGCGAAGTGGGAGGATCTACAGAAATGAAGGTAGTGAGGAATTAGAGACTAGTCCCTTGATTTCACCTCCGTGGGAAAGCAAGGAAGAGCTTGCAAAAGTTTCACCGAGAAGTGCGATTAGTCTGATAAGGCAGCGAATTCCGCGCATACAACCCCCACCTACACCACCACCAGTTTCACCATCTTCAACCCCCATCTTCTCCCACACCACCTCCACTGCCACCATAGTTTAATATGACGAGCGCAATAAAGTTTCCGGTATTCAAAGGAGTAGGGAATGAAGATCAGACGAATTTTGGTTTGTAGTAAAGGTTGTATGAGAATCGAAAGGAGTCACAGATGATAATATCAAGAAGGAAACACTGGTTAGCGCCTTGCAGGATCGTGCACTGACGAGGTACATTAAGCATTCCAATGAAAATCCAAACGCAGGGATCGCGGATATCCAAGCTGCGCTAAACAAGGAATTTAGCATGCCAAAATCAGAGACACAATCGATTATCAGATTTAAGGAAATTGCGATGCTTCTAGGTGAGACCCCTTGGGAGCTGGATCAGATATTGAAGTGTATGATTCGTGAAGCCAAAATTACCTTGACGGATGGGCAACACCACACATGGTTTGTAGTGTCACTAACGCCGCATCTAAGGAACGCGTTGTCACAACAGAAGCTGTCAACTCAGGCCAAGGCTTTGGAGATCACAATGAGACTGCACGAGACCCCGATACAAGATCCTAATTTAGGAGTCCAACAGATCCACGTGCAGTTGAAAAACTTGTGTCTTGAGATGCAGAGCTTGAAACAAGACAAGACAGCTCGCCCAGAAGCACGCGAGGAGGTATGGTGCATAAAGTGAAAAAGCCAGGGACATGACAAGGACCATTTTCCAGTCTTCGCGAACTACCTGGCGGGAGGAGGGCCAATGCCATTGAGACCAGAGGCACAAGCAGGGCTGAGCGCGGCACCTGCATTATGGTGTGTGATTTGTCAGATAGGAGGGAAGCATGCTACAAATAACTGTCATCTATTACAGAAGTATATGAAGACATCCCAACAGTTATTTTGTAATTTCTGTAGGTCAGTAGGCCATGATGAACGTACCTATAGAAGTTATGAACTGATGATGGATCAGACTCCTACCTACAGAGTTCAGACTGAAATGCGAGCCCTCGATCAAAATGCAGGGACGGCGTGCATTGGGTTTTAGGGGCACGGACGAGGTCAAGGTGGAATGGGACTAGGAAGGGGTCGCGGATAGCTAATCTGTTACAATTGCAGAGGGCCAGGGCATTATGCCCATGATTGTACAAATCTGACTAGGGCATCATGGTTATATTGTAACCAGTTTGATCATGAGACAAAGGGTTGCCCCACACTAATAGCAAGTGTTGGGCAATTTATTTGCTTAAATTGCTTTCATTAAATTATCAACCAGGGAAACTCGTAAGCTTGTGATGGTGCCAGAAAAATATATGGAGGAGTAGGCAACTAACTCTATGTCTAACTAAATTATTTACAATTCAATATAATATGCAAGGGAAGAGGCTCCTAATTAAGGAGGTCCTGGTTGTCCTTCCCTATAGTATCATAGAGAAATCATTGATTACATAAAACCAAAAACTTGAAATGAAGACAAGAGAATGAACTTTAATTGTTGTTCAGATTCAAAGAGAGAGAAAGACTAACTTAGTCTCTTGATTGTCCCCTCATATACTAATCCAAACTAAACTAATATTCATTCATAAGCCTAAGAAATGAAATGACTTGAAACATAAAAGCAAAAGAATGAATTTCAATTATCATACAAATCAAATGGAGAGAGAGCCTAACTTAGACCCTTGGTTATCCCCTCATATGATACTTGAAACATAAAAGCAAAAGAATGAATTTCAATTATCATGCAAATCAAATGGAGAGAGAGCCTAACTTAGACCCTTGGTTATCCCCTCATATGCTGATAAGATTTAAAACTCATTCATCAATCACAAACAAATCCTCAAACATCTAAGCAATTAAATGAAATAAGATCTATTATGAAATAAAATGTTTCTTTCATCCTTTTAGAGTGAGCTCAATTCTCCTAAGAACAAAGTGACAAATTATTCCATTTACTACACTAAGACAACTTATATCTAAAACTACATAATGGAAATATATGTAAAATGAAGCTTTATTCTATTCCATCATAAGTTGGATACATGCTCCAAGAGTCCTCCCTTTGGAATGGAGGAGGTACTCCTATTTATACAATGGGACGAGATAACAAACTCATAATGATGATCCACTAATCTCTCTTTTGTTCCATACATTTCTCAACCATCTAGACACATAACCCTATCCTCCATGATCTCCTCCATGAGGTCCATGATCTTCTCCATGAGATCATGATCTTTTCCATGAGGCTTATCTTATCAAATTCGAATTTGATCATTCAAGGCCACATAAAGATGCCCTGGAAGCTTCCTTTGTACCTACACATGTCAACAAACTCATTCTAATTGTTAGGTATAAGTATAAGCATATTATTTTCTAAAGTTTAGCCATAAATCCACTTTAAAATGTTAAGAATTAATAAACTTTGGAAAAGCATAGTTATAACCCAATAATGAGGTAAATGTAATGATGTGGAGGTGGAATGGAGGTGACATGAAGGTAAAATGTGAAGATATTGGTGAATAATGGAGTGAAAATAAGGACTATTTTGAGGCCCAACATACCCCCAAACTGAAGGTATTGCATGTCCTCATGCAATCTATTACATTACTTTTTGGTACTTGAGCTTTGGCTTAAACTCTGCATGATATCATTTACTTAACTTTTGCAAAGCGTTATTTTGATGAACTACAACTTGGTTGGTTCTTGTGTTTCAACCATATTTTGTTTGTTGCATTCAATGTATGATCTTTGCATATTGATAATGTGATTTTTATTGCAGAGTATTTTTGTTGGAATGCATCATGGTTGGTTCTTGTGTAACAACCATGATTGTGTTGGCATCCAATTAACTTTTAAATACTTTTGACAAAGCCATTTGTATGCTCATGTAATAGTGAAGATATTTTGAAGGTAAGTGGGGTTTAGAATGTGATATATGAATGTGGATGTTATATGAATGTGACAAAGTATGTATGTAAATGTATCCTTTCCCTTAAACGGATGGTTTGGGCAGTTATGTGAAATGGGGAAAGGAAGGGGAAAGGAAGTGAAGTTTTTTCCAAAAATTATTATTCTAACTTTTCAAGGAATTTAATGGTTAAAAGTTAGAAAATATCATACCTTAACTTACCCTTCCAAAAATGGATGAGAGTTGTGCACGTGTGGCTGCAAAAACTGTTGTTCATAGTCTTCTTTACTTGGTTGTGAAAATGGTGGATGAAATCGAAAAAGTGAATCTTTTATTGTTGCTGCATCTGCTGTTGAATTTGTTGTTGGATCTTCTGCATAATGTTCGGAATCTGCTGCTAAATGCGGCTGAAAATGTATAAGGCTTGGAAGGTATACAAAATATAGAAGTTACATTTCCCCCCCAGCCTTATTTATTGACTTGTCCTCAAGTGATGACAAACTGAAAAACAATGAAAGGAAATTAGCTGCATCTGCTACAAAATATGGGTCTTCAAGTCTTCAACGCTCGATGGCACAAATCTTACTATGTGATTAAATGTGTCGATGTCCAACATACCAAGAAGTTGCTGACTTAGTGGCCGTTAATGAATGCCCCTAGCCAACACAAGATCTCCCACCATTGATTCCAATGGGAGTCAGGATGCCTAACACATCTTTGTAGGTACGATTAAATTTGTCGTGGTCGAGTCACCTACAAGATCCAACGAACAAGGGATATTAATGTACTCCCATTGTTCATTGGCAAGAGTACTTGCCATTAAGGCATGCAAGCCTCTAGGTGTTTTTTCAATGATACTTAGACTCTAGGACTTTGACTCAAGCAGGGTTTTATTGGCAGAAATGAAGGGGAATGGTAATGACAAGGAAAATGGCAATAAGCTTGTAAGGAATGGATGTAAGGAAATGCATGGATGTAAGGCAATAAGAACTCTTGCTGTGAAAAATGGTTATGGAAATGTCATGCTTACAATTGGTGGAATTCACAATCTTTTTCAGAAAGGGAGGTGGAAGGTAGTGGTTGTGGAGATGGATTTGTCTTCAGAATTTTTCATGAATTTAGTCTTTGGAAGACTAATTGTCGTCACAATGCAATCTCCTTAATGATCACTTTGTTATCCTGTAACCTGTAAAAAAACTTGGCAGAAAGAAAACATAAGTTTGTTCAAGAAGAATTGCGCATTTCCTTCATGATTCTTACGCAAAAATTTCATACCAAATAAAACAGATTTAAGAAAAATCAAAGTGTTGAAAGTAACTCAATTCATGATATCAATTTCAATCCATTCTTAAAAACAACCATGAAAAATAATACTCCCTGTTTGTGTCAGATAACTCATGAAATGTACTTGGCAGTGCATCATAAAGCATACAACAGAAAGATGTGATGAGTTAATGCCAACAAGAATCCTCCAATGTTTGATAAATCGATTTTTGAAATTTGTTTCCAAGTATTCCATTTTTTTTTTTTTTTTTTTCAAAGTGGTGTGAATTTTTATTTTTATTTATTTATTTTTTAATTAATTTTTATTTTTTTATTATTTATTTTTTTTTTAAATTTTTTTTTAAACAACAAATTTAAAAGAAAATATCAAAAGTAATAAATAAATGAAGACACAATTTCTTATGTTGATTTTTTTATTTATTTAGATTTTTTTTAAACAACAAATTAAAAAACATAAATTTTTTAATTTATTATTTAAGTTGAGATTTTTCATCAAAATTTTATTTATGAAAACCTAAAAATAAACTATCACTAAAATGAAGTTAGTTTTTTTTTGTTTTTGTTTTTTTTTTTTAATTAAGAAAATCCATTTTTTTTTTAATTAAAAAAAATAAAATAAAAATTGTTTTGTGTTGTTTTGATTTTTTTTTTTATTATCCAAAATATTAAATAAATAAAAAGGAATTGTTTACTTATTTTTTCTTTTTTTTTTTTATTTTAATCAACACACAAAATATTTTTTTATTTTTATTTAAATAACAAATTAAAAACAATTGTTTTTAATTTATTATTTATGTTGATTTTTTTTATATTTTTTAGTTATAAAGAAAAACTAATTACAAATCCACAATCCGTAAGCAAAATTTTTTTATTTTTATCAATACACACAATATTCATTATTATTTTTTTTAAATAACAAATTAAAAACAATTTTTTTAATTTATTATTTATATTGATTTTTTTAGATTTTTTTAGTTGTAAATAAAAAATAAACAAAAAACAAAAAAAAAACAACAAACCGTAAGCAAAAATGTTTCACAACCGTAGAGCTCACAACCGCCGGCAGTAATGATGGAGATGTATTCCTCGTCAGCCCAGAAATGGAGGGCAATCTCCCACCGCTCGCAATCTCCATAGCCGGATCGCCTCCCTGCCAGGATAATCATCAAGGTGCATGGGCAGCTGCATTGTCTCCAGGTAACATGTTTGGAATCCTCCTCCACGTTTTTGTTTCAAGGTTATATTCTTCACCGCACGTAAGAGATTCTGTATTGCTTATCATCCCACCGATGACATAGAACTTGCGATCCATGCAAAACCCTGAGCAGAGATTTCTGTCGAATTTTAAGTACAACCCATCGCTGTTTGCACCACGTAGTCACTGGCGAAATCGTAGGCATTCAAGACCACGTAGTTGTTTTTTAATAACAATGAAATTTGAAACTGCTTGCTACTGCCTCGGTCACGGCAGCTTCCTCACAAAATCCTCTGAAGTTAATGAAAATCCTTGTTTTCTTCACAAAATCAAGAGAAAATAACGCAGATCCCAAATTTTCAGGAAGAAATCCTGATGTTTCTGGCGATGTGATCGCAGGAGGAAGTGGATGAATCAGTTTCGGGACTACTTACAAGGTCCCTGCCAAGAACTAGGATTGCACCTGCTTTATTTGCAGTACCGCAATAATTGGTGGCAGAGAAAAGAGTTATCAAATGGCCTTGGGCAAAACGCTCAAAGCCATCCATTACACATTCATGTGCTCGTACAATGAGCTGTAGATCATTATGGTTGCAAAACTCCATCACTCGATCAGGCCCAAATGTAACCAATCCAGGCCCTCTAGCATTTGGTCGCAAACCCTCCACACTGTCATTCTCAGTTGGGTCTGACCATAGCAAATCCATGAGAACTACCGATCCTGCTTCCATAGTTATAGGGCGTTGCAAATTTTCAATCTGCTCAACATGGTTAATTGATCTTCCAATACCGCCATGCATGCAGATTATTTTTTCTCAATAAGTGCTGCTAGAGGCAACCAATTAAATAATTGATTGATACGATGCCATGCCCATATTCCATCCCTTTCACCCATGCGCTCAATGCACTCAATTCGAAACCCAAAAAGTGCATTAATATCCGCAGCCTCATGATTTCCCCGGATCAAATGAACATTGTGTGGATACTCAACCTTAAGAGCCAGCAGCAGAGTAATTGTTTCCAGACTATGTTGACCTCTGTCTACATAATCCCCAAGAAAAAGATAGTCGATATACGTTATATCTCCTGCTGTTGATGGAGCACCATACTCATCAAACAAACGCATTAGATCCCCAAACTGACCATGTAAGTCCCCAAATATCTTTACTGGGGCTCTGATTTGCAAAACACTTGGCTCACGTGAAAATATGCGTTCTGCATGATCACAAAGCTCAGCGATTTCATTGCAATCTAAGAAGAATTGCCGGCGCACTGGAGGCTTCCAACCACGAGGTTTTAACAAATATGCTAAGATTTTCTTAGGCACACTGTTAATTGACATCTGCCTGTCCAACAATTTTCTGGCTGCATTAGCACTTTCAGGTGTTCCATAGCTTACTCGCCGACCTGGAATGACATTGAAATGATGAAAAAAAATTGGTCAGTTTTCAAAAGAAATAATGAAATTGAACCTATCTCTAGAAAATGGTTAGTTTTTTTTAAATATCTTAAAAAAACAAAGAAAATGGTTATTTTTTTTTATTTTATTTTTTATTTTTTAATAATAATATGTATATATATGATACGTATATTATTATTATTTTGTGGAAATTTTTATTTCTAAAAAAAAAAACTAAATTTCATCTAAAAATTTAAAGATGTTTTTTTTTCATTCACGAAATTCTTTATTGTCATATTGCAGATTAGTTCTCCAGCAAGAGTATTTTTATTTGAACAAAATCAATAGATTTTCTGATCTTCCTGATCACACGAAGCGCAGGAAGAGAGCATACTGATCGCTTGGTTCGTTTTTATTTATGCAGGGGGGTTTTTAAAAAGACTGAACTAGGCAGTAGCGAATGAGGCCTATAGATTTTCAGTTAGCATGATGAAAGGAATTGGCCTTAATCTGGCTGCCCTTCCACGTGAGACACTGTATCTGCTACAGGGTGGGATAATGATAGAGCTGTGCGCTAGGGAGATTCGTGCGATCCAAGTCCTCAGCGAGAAAAAGATAAACATGGAACAACTCAGCTTGTAGTGTGATGAATTGGTGTCGCAAAATCAACAGTTGGTGTAGGTGGTAAATGACGCTTGTTGAAGCGTCCCAGAGTTGGCCATCCTATCAGACCTACTAGTGGAAGTGTGGATCCACAGGAGTCCGCGAGGCCAGGGAAGAAACAACCAAGGTTCAGCTGGAGCTGAATCTTCAGATGATCGAGCTGCGGTTAAAGGCACAGCCATCCACTCCCTAGGAAGTTAGGGAACAACGCACTAGCATTATTACAACGGGTTTGGAGGAAATTGGAGGTGCAGTGTGAGACTGCACCAGCATGTTGGAGGAAGCACTTGAGGTTCTCACGACTCTGCAGGAGGACCCCAACATCTAGCGCTTAGAAACAGAAGCACAAGAACTCCAACAACAATATGATAGCGTTTGAGGAACTTAAAATATGGTAGTCCTCACCTAGAGGCTTGTGAGGATGCAGCAAGTTAAAGCACTGAAGGAACAGGTGGATGTGGCGCGCAACAAGGAGGCAGTTCTCAAAGCGCACGTCCAGTCGTGGATCGATGAGGCCTTCACTATCACGGTGAACATCGAAGGAAAGCTCGCACACATACAGGGATGCACACATTAATGCAGAGAAGCACCCCAGAATCAGAGGTCTCGGAATAGCAGATGCAGCAGATTCAGCAAGTAGCAGCTCAGTGCGCTACTAACCTCAGCACGGTTCGAGAAAAGTTGGAGGGACTTTGCACCAAGATCACCGCACTGACAGTGACTTGAGGGAGAGTCATGATGTTTTTGTTGGGGGCCTATTGGGCATGGAATCCCCCCAAGGCATGTTTTGGGGCTCAAAGCCCAAGTTTTGACCCAATATTGTTGTAAAGACTCCACGAGTTGCGAGCGCGGAGCGCGAAATGTATGATAGAGTCACAAGGTTGTCTGCCTTAGTTTTGTAATGTAATGTTAGCCTGCCCATGGTCCACAGACCATGGAATTGTATAAATAGAGTGAGGCTCTAAGTGTAAAATATAATGAATAGGAAGAAAGGAGCAAGAAGAGAAGATCGAGTCTAAATGAATAAGTGTGTCTTGGGTCGTAGAGTAGGAGAAGGCTCTACAACTGAGTGCACAGAGGCCTAGTAGTCCGCAACTGAGTGCGCAGACCCCTACAGCTAAGTGTGCAGGGCGGAGTCGAGTCTGTAACCAAAGAAGAGATTAATAAAGAAAAGTTTTGTTACCAATTCATGTATCTATTCTTGGATTAATACATGTTTGATGTAAATCACAAATATATTGTCTATTTACTGTGTGCACCTATATGAATGGTTTTTGTTGATAAGTATAACTTAAAGCATGCAAGTAGGCTAAAATAATAAACTAACATTGGAATACTAGTAAGGAATTGGGTAATAATAGAGTTCGTCCCCCTGAGTAGGGCTACTCGAAGGCAGCATCTCAGGCTGCGAGGTAAGGGAAAGTGTGCGTAGTGACGTGCGCGCAGGATCGAACTGCGAACCTCTTGAACTCATCAGACATATCCAGGGTGTGGAAACCTGGTTCTAGCACCCTCCCATACTACTTCGGGTGAGACCTCAGTCCGCGCTCTGTGGACTGTTTCCGAAAGGTCCAGTAGTACCGGGATTTGTTTGGCTAAATCACCTTTGAACCTGGGCTAGGCCCCAATAAGCCAGCACCATGATATCAATGGAATAAGACAATGTGATAATGGAGTTCACCCAATGTGGGCTATGTCTCTGGGCCCTGCTCAATGTGGGGAGGAATATTTGATTAAATGGCAGCAAAAATAAATTACAATCAATTATATAAATGACCCTTATACCTCCATTTTCTGGAATGGTTTAAAAATGGAAAGCTCACCTACATAAACATAAATCACCATTGAATTTGTGGCATGAAATTGTGTCAAATGAATATAAACTTAACCATGTTCTGAGCAGGTGACTTCTGGAACTCTAAGGAATCTCTAGATTCCTTCAAGATTCCCTACAAAAATATTCTCCCAAAATTCATAGGAATATTCCTAAAAAATAGTGCCATACTAGGTGCATTTCTGGATTGGGGAGTTATTCCTCTACCTGCAACTGACGCTCTCTGTTCTTCCTCCTCCTATCGTTTGGCAATTTGTGAGGTTTAAGTAATGTTGGTCGAGCGGAGTTCCCAACCAAGGGTCGTTGGCCCATTGGCTGAGAGCATATAATTAGAGCGTTTGTTGTCGGAGGCTCTAGGGTCCAAACCCACAAAACCCCTGTTTTGGCGTAATGACTGTTATATATGGGCATGTGGATATGTGTTGGTAACAAGGCTGCCTGTTTTGGTAGGCCGGCCCACCAAGCCGGGTGGGTTAAAATTGTCATCAGCCCCACAATAGTCACTGGATCATTAGTGTATGGTCATGGGTGGGGTTCGACTCTCCTGCGACACCGACCCATTTAATTTTTGTTTTATAATATATATAACATATGTTGGATGGGTGGGTGGCGCGTTGGTGGCCTGCCACCATTTCTTTAATATTTTTTCATATATATATATATAAAATGGTTAAAAAAAGCATTGGTTAAATTTTGGGTCACCGGTCAAATTAAAGATGTGAATTTTTTTTCAATTCCGGTGGCCGAAATTTGTGCACCAAGAAATTCCAAATTGTTGCCTCATTAGTGGCTGCCACTAGGCCTAGTTTGACCAAAACTTTGACTGGCCATAACTTTCACATACGAACTCAGATTGAGGTGTTTTTCACATTTTTGGAAAGAATGCAACGAGATCTTCAATTTGAGCCTAGTTCCACTTCAATCCAATGAGTTTAATTTTTTGAGCTTTTCCAAAGCCACTTCTGAATTCTGAGCATTTTTTGAGCCACTTGGATCAATTCTCCACAGGAAGGTATGCCAACTAATGGGGAGAAGTGGGAAAATTCATGTGATGGATGGTGGAATTATGTGGTGGATATATTCCATGAAGGAGGCACATACTACAAGATGGGTCCAACTTTTTCATGGGATTAAATTTTCAGTGTTGTGAGCTACGAAGTCATGGAGGGTGGTAAGATGTTTAATAAAAGGAGAACATAGTTGGTCTAGTGGATTAATAATGAGGAAGGTGGGAAGGAAATTCCAATTATGTCTCTAGAATAGTTTCTTTTCATGGGGGGACACCTCTAAGTGTTGCACTCATTTTCTCTTGGGGGAGTGGGAAGTTTGTGGTCTCACACCTTCTCATCAGCCATGGGGGCAACGAATAGAAGCCAGAGGCCCAGATGAAGGGGAGGTTCCAGAGACACCCACTTCTTACCAGTAGACTTCCCCTAGGTAACTGTAATTCTACTAATTAGGTTATTGTAGCTTTGCAATGACATTTTCATTATTTTCTCTATGGATTCAAAGCACCACCAATTTTAGAAGGGGAATTGGGGTAGTGTAGCACTAGGAGATCACTTGTGTGAAATTTTATTTAGTGATAATTGGATGCAAAAAATGACTTGGAATACTTTATAATATACTTAGAATTATTCTAGAAAAAATTCATAACTTAAAGAGCTTGAGAAGTCCTCATATGACTTGCAATCCTAAAAGAGTTGTGATAGTGGAAAGGGTGAAAGAAATTGTTTATATCATACCTTTGGTGGTGAAACTAGACAAGTTGTGGTTAAGGGCTTGGGAATACCAGCAATGTTGTTCATGGAGTTTTCCCTAAAGAAGAGGGATTATACAGGGAGTTGGACATAATTTAGGATCACCCCATGTACTTAGGAAGGATAGTGGATGCAAAAAAAGGACTTGGTATCAACTCTCCACCATAGAAGAATCCCTGAAAAGAGATAAATGGGGCCACATTATCACAACACTCAGGGAACAAAGAAATATATCGTGGCTAGTCGCAATTTTGGTCTCCCTGGTTGGTTGACACTTATCAATTATATTGAGAAGAGAAGGTCCCTAGTCTTGGCACGATTATTGAACTATAACAACACCATGCCACGAAAATGTGGATAGATGTGGAATGGATCTACAACCTTATCATCACAGGGTAGACGAGGTAACCCCATCCTCTAAGACAGGGAAAAAGAATTTGTAGCTCGTTACCGAGACCAGATCCCCTGGCACATACAAGAATAAATACATCGTGTGGAACATGAAGTAGGGGAACAACATGTGACAGTATCATATGCAATGGTCAAAGAAAAATGGGAACCTCGAGCCTCAAATCTTGGCCAGTTGCCACCCCAGACAAATGAATACATGCAGGTTTTCAATATCCATTGAAAAATAAAATTTCTTTTGTGAAGAGTGATTATGGAAAGACATGAAGTGAGAGATATGTTTCGAACAATAGACCATCTTCATGGGAATTTGAGGCATAATTACTATCATTTTGACAAAATGGACCGAAGATTGAGCTGCATTGAACAACACTTGGGACTCCCACCAACATCATCAAGACCCCCTGGAGATCAAGCAAGCCCAATCCCAGTATTTGTCTTGGAATCGAAACCAATTCCTTGAGTATCTAATGTATTCTATCTATGTCTTTCTTTTAGTTATGTCATATTTTGGGGAGAGAATGGCCATAATTTGTAGTATAAGAATGTATTTTGATGACCCTCGAGAGGGCCCAATTTTGGGTTTGGGCTGGCCTCACTTGTAGTAGACCCCTTACATCATGCTAAATTTTATTTTATTTTTAAATAAACATCATATTCATATAATATCTCTTTATCTATACTTCAATAAGTTATTAAAATTTCCCCTTTCTTTGTTCTATGTACTTATATAATGCACATGTAAAAATTATGCCCCAAATTAAACACAACAGCCTTCCTCATTTATACCTCTTAATCTATTTATCTCTATTGTAAATGCATTTATTTAGTTAGACTTAGAATTCTCTAACTTACTTAGATAGAAATATTATAAAAAATAATAATTTTCAAGCATATCCCCAAAGAATTGTTTCTACATCGTTTTGTTAAAGATCATGTATTTTTCATAATGCTTATGATCACAATATAACACTAAGGTTTAAATCCCCCTGTATCATAGATTTTGTTCTAAGTATTCTATTTAAATCTTGTTGCTCTTATACCCTTAATTTTCAGAGTTCTTTGTATGGTGGAATTTCACACTAAGTTGGTTTATCTATACATTATTACAAATAAGAGATTCAAGTGCAAACACTTATGAAATAGTCATCTATGACTTACCATGGTATACAAAGCTAAATGTATTCACAACATACATATATTCCTTGGTGGTTTTTAATAGATTAAATTTTATTTTATAATATTAATATTTACAGCTACATATGTCCTAACCTATCTATGCATTTGATATGGTGAATTATAATACTATGATGCAGCCCTCTATTCATTCGTGGCCCAAATTTTAAGCGACCACCTGTCGTTGTATGATTTATGATGGAGAATAGTCTAAACCCTAGAAGCAACGATGGTAATGAAACTTGGGTTGATCAACGATTGTCTTTGTTAGGGTTTTATTTCGAATTGTAATGAGTTTGTCTCCACCACATTCATTTGTCATTATTTAAGCTAAGGTTTATAGACAAAGATTTTCTTTTCTTTGTAATCTCTCCTAAACTCTTCCATTCTTTTCTATTTTGAGAAATTAAATTCCACCCTTTCTTCAATTTTCTCTAATCATATTTAGGAGGGGGATACATTGCAGTTCTTGTTATAAAATCAGAAAGGCAAAAATATTTTCTTATGTTGATAATTACTTGTGATATTCTTGTATTCTTATTAAATTTCTTTATGTTCTTCTTTTATGTTCTTCTCATCAATCAATAATCAAATCAAAAGTTTGAAGATCAATGACACCAGATATATAGGCACCTAGCCAGGGCTAAAACCACTATATAGGGGAAAACCCAGTAAAATTCTTCCACTAGTAGATTCAAATCAAATTCAGACAATAAAAGACCTTATACAAAACCAAAATACCTTCCTCTCTCCACCAAGTCATCCTTCCAAATTGATTAACCAAACTTCAGTAGTCACTTCTAGTCAAATGGCTTCAACCCAACTACAACTTATAATTTTAGCCCTCCAGCTTCCAAAATTTCAACCCTATTATATATCTATGATTTCATCCCTCTTGCAACAACCCAGAAAATCACGTGTGTGGAAAAGGAGGGAGAATTTCAACTTCTTCTTTCTTGAAAAGTGTCTCCTTCTTTGCTAGGGTTTTCTCTTTCTTCTCTTGGTATTTCACATTATTTTTCTTCTCTTGCAACTGTAGATTGAACTTGTTTGTTGTGTGTCTCAAATGAGGTCAAGTAGCTTCCAATATATAGTAGTTTGATTCTCTTGTTGAGGAAAACTTGTCCTTAATGAGGATGACTTGTCTTCTTTGAAGTTGAGTTGGTGGAGGAGACCTATTTGACTCAATTTACATCAACATAATTTTCTTTCCTAATATAAAAATCCCAAGAAGGGTCTATTAATGATGGCAAAGGCTAGGACTCAAGACACAGACCCTAAAAGTGTTGGCTTAGGTGGGCTCGACCCAGGCTCAAAGTGTACTGCGCACAAAAAAAACCCTCAACCACTAGCCCTCTCAACAACGACTTGCAAGCAGATCGTAGTCTCACCTGAAGTGGTTATGGGAGGTTGCAAAACCAGATTTCTGTAGCCTGAGGGATACTGCGTTGTGGCACCGTTGTATTCTCTTATGTTTAACACTAATCTACTACTTCAAATTCATAAAAAACTTCGTACTTATACTTTACTTCGCATAATTAGAGTCATTACTTACACATATCATAAACATTCATAAAATTTACAATACTGAAATAAAGTGCAGATAATAAGAAAATAAACACATGTAGACACATATTTTACCGTGGTTCGTCCCAATGTGGGACTACGTCCACAAGAACTGTTTCTTATAATACATAATTTGTACAACAAACAACTCTTGACTTGCGCACTTAGTTGTAGGTCATTTTCACACTCAATTGTAGACTTAGGCCTTTGTGTACTCAGCTACAGAGCCTTTCCTTCGCCACAAAACCCAATCACAAGGAATCAAACCATAAACACATATTGGTTCTAATTATCACTACCTTCCTTCTTTATTGTTCATCTCTATATACTATTACATCGAGGGATTACATCGCTTCAATACCACGAACCACATACCATGGTCCATGTTTGCTGCACGGTCTACTTCACTTTGTATTGCATGCTTTATCCCCAAAAATCAGCTTCCTTGCCCAAAATATGGCCAAGTTAGGCTACACCCAACAAGCCCCCAACACTCACATGTGACTCGTCCTGAGTCACTTAGTTGCTATTCCCCTAATATTCTCCGCAATGTTGTTATAGGCCTGGTTGAACTACTGGAGCACTTATGTCATCTGCTTATCCTCGCTGCATGCTTCCTCCAACAATTCTTCTGTTACATGCTCAATAACCTTCTGTATCAATGTTGCCTCCTTCTGTCGAAGCTCCTGGAGCTTCTCATCCACTATCTGGGAGAGTTGAAGGGCCTCATCCTTCCAAGGTTGGGTTTTGTCTATCAATGTATGCTCTTCCCTGTTTATCACTTTGATCCTCTTCTGTATTTCCTTCGCTTCAATGATCTTTGCGAGATTCTACAATATAGGCAATGTCTTCGCAGTTGTTCAACTTGCCTCTAACTGTTGTTGCTTTTAGGGGACCTCCTCCTGTTGTTTTTGAACATTTGGATCTTCCTGCAGTGAAGTCCAAATTTTCATACTCTCGTCTAGTAGCTTGCTATAGTCCGCCAATGTTACGAAGATACTAACCATGACTATTTTTAAGTTAGCCTTCCTCTCACTTCTCAATTTCGGAAGTGTAGCTAGCTACATCTTCAATCACAGGTCACTTCATATTTCAACTATACCACGACAACTTTTTCCTTTTTCTCCTTGATTGCAAGGTCGGGCTTCGCGACCTTTTCTTCTGCTAATTCCTCTTCACAGACCTCCATGTCTGGAATTCCCTTGCATGTTGTGTCTACTGCATCCTTCAGATGCTGATATTATTTTTCTATCTAATCTATCTCTTCTATCATTTGGTTGAGCTTCTGTGACAGTGCGAACCACTCCTTTTCTATCTGTATGTTGAGATGTGACATGCATTGTTCCCTTAACTCCATAATTTCTTCATGCATATTATGCAACCTTGGCAGCGACATTGCTGCAATGTTTAGGTTTATGTGTGTCCACTCCTTGGCCTGCTGCTGAATTTCTATAGACTCAAAGTGTAGAGCCCCTATAGGTATTTGTGCCAGCCTTTCTACAACGGTAGGATCTATTGGCCTTCCTTTTGTAATCTTTTCCTGTACTTGTGTGGGTTGTTTAACTGATAATGCCAAAAGTTTCAACTCCGCAATCCTTTCCTGCACACCTATGATAAGTTCAGCTTAGCGATCCTCTATCCTACTCTAGGAGTGTGTTATGATTTCCTACACCTTATCACCAATCTCATCCAGGTCCCCATTAGTAAATACCAGCAATAGTGTGTCCTTAGACTTGTCTTCCTTATGTTTCTTTATGATACTCAGCAAAGCTCCAATCTGCATATTTCTTCTCTCTACGACAGATTTATCTATTTTTGACTTCTCTGCCTACTTTGTCATATCTTCACCTCCCTTAGGGTCCTCCTCATGGTGCTCCATGTCATGGTGTTCCTCTTCTTCCTATTTCTCCTCCTCTGATTCCTGTTGTTTATCTTTTCCACTTGCTTCACCATGGTGCGAAGTGTCTAGTTCTTCTTCCTCTGTGGTGTTTTCCTTTGCTTCCTCCATCATAGTTATCCACTCCGTGGGCCATTTCTGCACTAATGCTCCCAAATCCTCCTCTTTGAATAAGTATGAAAATGTATGCCATTTCCTCTTGGGATCTCTGTGCACCTGAATTTGCACCTTATGGAAATCTGCCTTGAAGCTTGCCACGGGGTTATGTTGTTCATATAGACTTGGCGATAGGCATGGATACTGATTTACAATCATATGCAGATCCATCTGGTATAAAATGAAGAAGATCCTATTTTTCCAGTCTCATGATGGCTGAGTAGTATGCCACAACGAAGCATACCTCACATCCTCACAAACATCTATAGGCACCATGGGGAACTGTGTGTCCTCTGACTCCCTCCATGCTAACATCGCAATAATTAAAATCATCCAGGCATAATGAAAAGGGGTACCTTTTTCTTGTACCTTGCAGCAATCATCTAGGAATTCTTTGCATAAGTACACATCCTAGTTGTACTATGCTCCGTTTGTACACTGTGCGGCTAAAGCTACCACAGGCGCTGGGACTTCATTCGCGCGACAATTTCACATGATTTTCCTAGCCAAAATATGTGTCGTAAAGCAGACTATTGGGTTGTTGATAGAGTTGATGTCATTGCCCCTGTTTCCTTTCACCAACCAATACTTATGCTTCATACTTTCTGCTAGGGCGCAGTCCCAGTCCTTCTTGATGAACTCCTCCATAGGGTTCCACCCTTTGTATGGAAACTTCATGATTCACCAAGTCATCATTTCATCTATCGGGATTTTATCCCCCAACCACAAGTGTCCATCATGAATTAGCACCAATAATTGGTGCACACATGCTCTATTGGCTGAGCTCCTACCGAAGTGAGGCACATTTAACATATTGAGTAGCTCTGACTACCTCAACCCATTTTCCCACCATTGTGCCTCTAATCTAGTCACTCTGTTGTCTGGGTAGTGAACCTGGTGCAAATATCGATCAGACAAGAATTGTGGATACTTCGTCCGGTCATTGAAGTCGTTGTCTATAAATTTTAGCTACGGAATTTTTCCTAACTGCTCTCCTTCAAAGGGCACTTCTTCTAGAAATAACAATGTGAATATCCTGTACTTTGCATCTTTAACATCATTTGTAGGCTTTCCATTTGAATTTCTCAGTGGGATATAAGATTGCAGGGGTTAAATGAATATTGTGCCACATTCATCGCCCTGAATTTCTTCTATCTCTTCTTCCTCAACTTCGATTGGCTTAGACTGCTTCTGGGGTTTCACTGGTTTGGCAGGCTTCTTGACTTGCTTTGTTTTTTATTTGTCGTGCTTGGTTTTCTTCTTCATTGGTATTTTCATTTCTTCTGCTTTTTCAATACTTCTAGGAAGGGTGTTTCAACTTCTGCGAGTGCATCAACTATTGTTGCGGTGGCTACTTCCATGACTTCTTTTATACCTCTCTCGTTAAAGATTCACATAATTTCTTC
The DNA here is from genome assembly GCA_031772625.1 of Pinus tabuliformis. Lineage (NCBI taxonomy): Eukaryota > Viridiplantae > Streptophyta > Pinopsida > Pinales > Pinaceae > Pinus > Pinus tabuliformis. The sequence goes on from CM062816.1 coordinate 1,028,970,804, forward strand.
AGACGACAAGACATTCATGCAAGAAATATCTGCAACTACTTCGCACTGTTACTCTCTCAAGCTCTCGATTTAGAAAAGTCCTTAATCGGCGTGGGAGTCAACAATTTATAATAATTTGAGCTTTCAAACCTCATCATTATATTTGATTTTGTCTTTATTTTGTTCAGATTGCGTCATTAAATGCGTATCTATCCCTAAATTCTGCCAATCTGTTATCTTAAATGTGTATTTAGCCATACATTTTGTCGATCCGTCATCTTAAATACAAATTTATACATTTCTTTTCCCTTTTAATGATCATATTTTCACTTTTTCGATGAACTTCGACACATCCTTATTGTAGCGCACCTCTGTCTCGTTTCATGGCTACCTATAAACTTTGACATATTCCTAATTGTAGCACACCTTTGTTTTACGTCACATCTACCTGCAAACTTCGACATATTCCTGATTGTAGTGATGTAATTTCTTTGTCTAAGCTATCTATCTATAGTGTAGTTTATAGTCTAGTGTCCACTTTCAACTGCATGTGACACTAAGACTTTCCTTCTTTCTTCCTTAGGGCAAAGCTGTAGGGATAGTGTTGTCCCTATAAAACTTCAACCTGCTGCCATTCACTTCCCTTGAATTAGTTCTCCATTTAACTTCGCTAATTGTGTTGCACCTCCATCACTAATATACTTAATCACATATGGGCCTAACCAATGTGTTTTGAACTTCCCTGGAAATTTCACAAACTTTTTGTCATAGAGGAGAACAAGGTATCCTCACTGAAACTTCTTTTTCTTAATGTGCCTATCGTGCCAAGCCTTTTCTCTTGCTTTTTGTACTTGTTGATGAAATCTTGTTATAAACCTCTCTTCTTCCAGAGCCAGTAACTGTGACATTCTTTCTTCCATAATGTCAGGGTCTTCCATATTTGTAAAATCTGCAATTATTAGGCTAGGGACAATGTATTCCATGGGCATCATAGCTTCTTTCCCATAAACCAACCTAAATGGTGTCTGACCTTTCAATTATTTTCATGTAATCCTATAAGCCCATATTACCGCTAGAATTCTAAGATAGCAATCATCCCTCTTCACATTACATATCTTGGTCAGTGCATTCTCCAAAATTTTATTGAATGCTTCCACAGTTCCATTTGCTTGAGGATGGTAAGGAGTGCTCTTAAAGTGGTAAACTTGAAATTCCTCAGTTAATGCTTCAATGGTCTTTGTTACACAAAAATATCGTCACTATGATTATTTACAGTCAGTATGGGTCTATCATCACTTGTACTGTCCTCCTAAGCAAGTCTAAGACCTCAGCTCTTCAAATCAAGCTTTGGAAATGGGAGAAAGACATTAAAAATCAATGTAACTCTGGTTCCGCACTTTCTCTCATGGTCACCTGCAGTCCCACACCTTCTGTGTACAAAAGCTGCGTACCTACCCGCTCTGTTCCTAACGGTGTAGGTGCGGACCCCTGTGAAAGTCAAAAGGCGCAAGTTTTATCTTAAAAAACTCACTTTGGGTTAATTCTAGAGTTTTCTAGAAGGAATTTTGACGTGGATTGTTCGCTCTGAGGTGGTTCATGCATCCCAAAAGAGAAGGAGCTAATCCCTTGACTAAAGGAGCTATCCCTTTGAAGGAGGACCTAGTAACTTCCCTCCATTGCACTATAAATACAGGCATTGGGGTGAGGACTAGGGAGGTTAGAAGCTGAACATTTTGAGGGTAAATGCTGGTGAAATTGAGACTCTTTGGTTGAGCTTGAGAGGAGAGATCACATACCTCTTGGTTCCATTGGAGAGTGAGTGAAACTTGTCAAAGTAGAGGAGACATCTTGTTGGACCCTGGGAGGAGCTCGTACAGCGTCAAGGCAAAGGTTGTAAGGTTCTTCTTCTTTTGAATTAATACAATCAAACTCATTTTTCTCAACAAGTATCTTATGTTATTTGTTTCATGGACTCCTTGACTTTCATGTTAAATATGTTTTATGCAATTGGTTTTTCAGGTGCTATTTAATGTGTTTGCCTTGTTTGTGTTTGCAGATTCGTGAAAAGGAGCTCATTTGGATCAAAGGAGCGAGGGCATCCACAAGCTTGCATTGTACCAAAGGTAGGCCCTAAAAACACTTGTTTTCTATTGTTTATTGAAACATATTTAGAGAAAGATAGTGTCTGGTTGGTTTGCTTGTCGTTAGGTCTTCTTTAGATTCTAGGAAGGTCTATCTTGTCCGCAAGATCGAATCATTCCGTGCAACAGTCTTATTCAAGAAATGTGACCCTTGGTCACTCATTAATATCTTTGGGCACCCAAATATGGATAGTATGTATTCAAAGATGAACTTCGCAGCAGTTTATGTGCTGCAATCCTTCACTGGTTGTGCTACGACCCACCTTGTCAAATAATCAGTTGTAGTTATTAGATACCTTGCACCAGTCTTTTTTCCTAGTGGATTAATAGGTCCAACAAAATCAATAGACCATTTCTCAAAAGTGTTCAAATTTACTTGTGGCACTAGTGGCATTTCATCTCTCCTTGAAGGTTTCCTTATTCTTTGGCAAATATCACAAGCTCGACAAAACTCCTTTGCATCTTTGTGTAATGTAGGCCACCATAGTCCTGCTCTTAAAATTTTCTACATAGTAGATTTTCCTACGTAATGTCCACCATATGCACCACTATGAGATTCTGTTAAAATTATATGTCTTTCGTGCTCAGGAACATATCTGCGTAGTATTTCATGTCGTCCCATTTTATACAAATTTGATGCTATCTATGAAAAATCTATTGCTTTAACCACCAATTGTTTCTTCTACTGCGTAGTGTATTTTGAGGGATCCATCCCTATGGTTAAGAACTGAATAATATCAGCGAAGTGATCATCTTCTACCCTAATTGCAAACAACTTCTCATCAGGAAGGTTATCCTCTATATTCATCAGTTCTTCTCTTGTCTCTAACCTTGACAAATGATCAGGTCCAACATTTAGTCTTCCTGGCTTAACAACAAATTCAAAGTCATACTCCTGAAATAATAATAGCCACCTGCAAATGTTCCCTCCTAAAATAGGCTTATTGACTAGATACTTTAGTGGAGAGTGATCTATGAACATCTTAAAATGTGCCCCCCAGCAAATAATGTCTGAATTTTTGTAATGCATATACCATAGTTAGTCCTTCTCTTTCTATAGTTGTATAGTTCTTCTCTTCTTTAGACAAATTCTTACTTGCAAAAGCTATAGGGTGGTCGATTTCTCCTGCACTAGGCTATGCTAACACCACTCCCAAAGATATGCATGAAGCATCCACATGATCATGAAATTCCTTATTCCAATATGGAAATACCAATATAGACACAGTTACCATATTTTATTTTAATGTGTCTAGGCACTTTTGACATTCTTTATTCCATAGGAAAGTAACATCTTTCTTCAGTAGTTTTTCCATAGGCGCAACAATCTGCGCATATCCTTTCATAATTTTTTTGTAATATCATGTATGTCCTAGTGTGGTGTGAAGATGTCTAACTGTCTTCAGTGGAGGTAAATTCATAATGATAGCAATCTTCACAGGATCCACCATCAATCCTTGCTTGCAAACAATGTGTCCTAGAAATATACCAAAAGGTACACATTATATGCACTTATTAATATTTAGAGAAATCTTATATTGCTTGCATGTGTCGAGCATCAGTTTTAAGCTTACAACATGTTTCTTCAATAACCCGAACACTGTCTAATCATTGAAGTATACTTCTAATAATTTGTGAATAAATTATTTGAAACTTGCAACCACTACTCTTGAAAATATGGCAGGGGCATTCTGCAGTCCAAAAGGCATTACTGTATATTGATATGATCCCCATTCTGTAGCGAAGGTAGTCTTATGTCGATCTTCTGGTGCAATTCTGATATGATGGTATCCTGAAAATCCATCTGTGAAAGAGTAGGCCTCTTGTCCTCCTACATTATCCAACACTTCATCTATAAAGGGTGTAGAGAATGGATCATGCACACATGCATAATTTAATTTCCATAGATCTACACAAATCTTGATTTCTCCTTTAGCCTTCTTTTCTTGGACCACCATAGGACTTACCCACTCTGATTCTTCCACAGGTTCAATGATCCTTACTGCTATCTTTTTATCTAATTCTTCTTTCACCTTTTCCTTATATTTTGGATTTAGTTTATAAGGTCTTTGTTTGACACACTTCGCATTAGGCTTCAAAGGAATCTTCATAACTCCCAAGTCTCCTACTATGCCTTTCATATCTGAGAACTTACTGGGGAATAACTCTTGCTATTCATGCAAAAGATATGTCACTTTTTTGACTATTTCTTCATCCCAATAATCTCCTATCATTCCAAACTTTGACTCATGTTTTGACCCTATATTCACCTTCTTTGTCCTTAATGGATTTATCATATCAGGGATTTCTATCTCAGGTCCATTCACTTCGCGGTGGCCTTCAAATTATACTATGTCAATATTGCGAGGGTCTTCATCTTCTTTTTTAGTGATTTTATAGTATTCCAGTACATTATGTAGCTGTGCAATCTAATCAGGCTGCCAAGTGAGTGTAATTTCATTCTCAAAATTCTTCTTTTTAACTATTTAAAGAGTTGAATCTATGTATGGACAATCATCTTCAAAGATAAATGTCATTATAAATCGATTAACCATCTCTACCCAGTTTGCAATACCATGTCGAAGTTCTATTTCCAAGTACCAATTTTGAGGAATTATCTCTAATGTATGGATGAACCCATGCACCCATTCCTCTTGTGGAATATCCTTCCATGTTGTCATACAGAGCTGAATGTGCTCTTTAAGATCAGTTTGACCATCATATTTATCTTCCAGCTCTATTTCTACTTGACCAAACCTTACCCATATCAACCTTCGACATTATTTCCAGGTTCCTATATTCTTCTTATGTGTACCCCACCATCTAGCAGGAGTAGCTCTTAGGGATAGATCCATAGCTAACAATCTTTGACATTATGGTACATGTTCTTCATATTGTTTAAGAAAAGTGTTTATATTACCCAAACCATCATAAAAAGGTAAGTCACATACCTCAGCTGTCATACATCGAAATTATTTAGTGACTCTTGCACATCTCCTTGTAGACACTTCATGTAACCTGTTTTGCCAATTTTCCAATTCTTCTTCTGAATCTTAAGTTCAGGAACTATCTTGTTCCCAACCCAATTTTCCATCTGTATTAGGGTTAATCCATTCCTCTTCTTTTGTTGTTATTAATAGGTTTAGTATGCCTTGTTCCTTCTGATGGATCTAATGGAACAATGAATCTCATATTGTTGCTTTCAAATATTTTTCCTCTTCTTTAAGTTGATTATGGCCATGTTATAAAATGTCGAATCTAATCCAAGTAATGTAGGATAGGGGTTACTATCATCCACAATTTATATTACTTCAAAATTAGTAGTAGTTTGCAACAATTTAATGTTTATTGTGACACCTGATAGTATTCCTAGAGGAACAATCTTTTGTTAATTCACCATCTTTAGTTGAATAGGTGACCATTGCAACTTTGTCTTACCCATCAATTCCCAAGTATGCTTTGACAAAACATTGGCATTATACCCCAAATCAAAAATAACATGATCCATGTCATATTCTCTGATCTATGTAGTAAGCCCCATTTCTTTTCCAATCCTCTTCTTATGTCGATGTAAATTATTCACTATGTGCATATCACTTCGTGGTACTTCTTTAGAAGCACAGGTTTCTATCACTTCTTGCAACCCTTCTACAACTTTCTGGTTTGTTAACAACTTCATGCAAGTACGTAGAAAATAATTCAAAATATTTGGATCCACCTATTTTGTCGCAACTGATATTATATTGCAGTTATTCTTTTGCGTTGGCTGTGCGCTAGAGGTTGAAGACCAATCATTTGTAAAGCTTCGCTTCACTTCCATGAATACTCCTTTTTCCTTTTGAATGTCAAATATAGGATATTTTTCAGTAGCTTTTCTTACCTATGTAGCTTCAACTTTCTTTTTCCCATCATGCCACTTCTTGTTACAATGCTAACGTGAGTTTCATGAGTCCTTGGTTCCGTAGTCATCATTTGGATGTTTTGTGTCGGCTCCTGGTTCCTTTTTTCTTGCATTGTTTCCATAAGTACCAGACACTCTTCAATAACATGATCAAAAGATTTGCAATACTTACACATCGCAGTAGGATGCTGACACTCCCTTGTAAAATGTCCTGCTTGGTCGTAGTTATAACAGATAATTTGTCCTTGTCCTTGACCAGCTCAACCACCTCGACCAATACCTCGACCTTGACCTTGATAGCCACCTCAACCATCGTACTACACATGTTCCTCATGTCCATGTTCTTCAGCTCACATTCTATATGCATCGACACTTTTCTTCACCATCAGTTCATAATATTGGCAGTTGTTGTCATCATGTCCCACTGATTTGCAGAACTTGCAATACAAGTTCCTCAGGGTATGTATATACTTCTACAACAAATAACAATCTTTAGGGTGGTGTTCACCTCTAGTTTTACATATCTCACACCATAAGCTAGATTCGACATTCAGAGGATTTAAAGGGTTTGACATACCACTAGCCATGTAGGTTTTGAAAAGAGGACCTTGTTCCTTAGAATGGCCTTCTCCTTTACATTTTGTACCATACCTCTTCTTTAACTGCCTTACTTTTCTTCATATATTATATTTGTAGAGTCAAACTTTCTAGCTGACTCTGAATCTACTGCATACCTACACTGGTATCCCTTATGGGCGAATATTATAACTTCATCGCAAGTTCTAAAGCTTCAACTTGAGTCTCTATCCTATGTTGTGACAAAGACAATCTTATATGTGGAGTTAGTGCAGCTATAAACCATTCCTTATGTTGTTGCAGAGGTATTTTGAAGCTTACCTAATCCAATAATATCTTGAACCTTTGATCAAATTCCAAAATAGAATCAGTAGGCCTTTTTTTGATCTCTTTTAGCTATGTAATACACTGCAACTCGGACTTCGACTTCTTAAATTATTTTATTAGCGTTGTTTTAATGTCTGCAAATGATTTGTTCTGGTTTCTTGAATACTTCATGTACCATGTCAGCACTTTATCTCAGAATGTTGTAACAAGCTACACTTTCTTTATGTTCTCATCATGGACTTGCTTCATTGTCCATACTGCTTCGCATAAAAACTGGAATTGCTTTGGATTCTCATATCTAGTTCCTTTAAAGATGGGCATCTTAATATCATTGGCCATATTTCTACTTGGAGGAGGAGGGGGAGGGGGATTTGTAAGGGGAGGGGGATGGGGGATAGGAGGGGTAGGAGGATAGGGAAAACCAAAAACACCTTGAATACTACTTGATTCTAACTTCGGTGAACTTTCAGGATGGAAGGGTGAAAACTACAGGGTTACTTTAGGGCTTTCGAAATGATTTCCTTCACTTTTAGACTCACTTAATAGAGGACTATAGTTAGCTTCTATAAAGGTCTTTGGATCTTGGCCACAAGATCTCTTCCTAGTGTTTATTCTATACCTTTTTCCACTACGTGTTGTTCCAGTCTCTTCTTTGGATATTATAAACATAAGTAACTAATAATCTGAATGCATTTGTAAAATTCATTTTTCACACAACAAAATCTTAATTCAGATATTCATTTATCTTAAAATCTTACCTCACAGTCCTTTGAAAAATATTTGTTCTACTTTGTTGTAGGACACAATCGAATCTACTATGAACTTGGTAACGAATCCTCCTAAAATGCTATCAATCTAGAAATCAACAACACTTGAGATCCTATTTTCGGTGTTCTTGAGTCGTTGTATTAATTCAACATTCCACTCCTTAGGTTCGTCTCCTTTGAAGCAGTCTTTTCTTTCTGTCAATGTTGATACCCACTCGTATAGCTCAACGTGAAATGAACCAAAGAATATTTCGTATTGATATTCAAAGATATACTTCTCCAACCACCTTTCAATTGATAGATGAGGGTTCTATTTTCTTTCTCTGCAAATTCTTATTCCTTTTGTTCTACCCACTGTTGGGTTTATTTCTTCAACGGATGCCAAAACATATCCCTCAAACAAATCCCGGTCCCAGAAACTGAACCATTTGTTGGCTTAGGTGGGCTCGACCTAGGTTCAAAGTGTACTGCACACCAAAAAAACCATTAACCATTGACACTCTCAGTAACGACTTGCAAGCAGATCGTAGTCTCACCCGAAGTGATTATGGGAGGTTGCAAAACTAGGTTTTTGTAGCTTGAGGGATACTGCGCTGTGGCATCATTGTATTCTCTTATGTTTAACACTTATCTACTAATTCATATTCATAAAACACTTCTTACTTATACTTTACTTCGCAAAATTATAGTCATTACTTATACATATCATAAAATTTACAATACTAAAATAAAGTGTAGATAATAAGAAAATAAACACATGTAGACACAGATTTTACCGTGGTTCATCCCAATGTGGGACTGCGTCCACAAGAACTATTGCTTATAATATATAGTTTGTACAAAAAATAGTTCTTGACCTACAAACTCAGCTGTAGACTTAGGCATCTGTGCACTCAGCTGCAGAGCCTTTCTTTTGCCACAAAACCCAATCACAAAGAATCAAAACATAAACACAGATTGGTTCTAATTGTCACCACCTTCCTTCTTTATTATTCATCCCTATATACTATTACATCGAAGGATTACATCTCTTTAATACCATGGACCGCATACCATGGTTTCCAAAACACAAGGGACTATGGTCCAAAACCATTCAACTTTTACAATTATATGCTTAAACAAAAATGGAGGGGCTTCGCCACAAATTCCCTATACGGTGTGGTAGGTTCATTGCACGAGAATTTCGTTGCATAGTCCTTGTTTGTTGTGCAGTCTACTTCACTTTTACTGCGCGCTTTATCCCAAAAAATCGACTTCCTTGCCCAAAATCTGGCTAGGTTAGGTTGTGCCCGACAAGAAGCCTACAATTAAGACCTTGACCTAGAAATAAAATAATAAGAGCATGAAACCTATGCATAATAAATATTTTTGTTTCATAATAAAATTTCTTTTTGGCAGAGTCTTTCAGCTATGCGCTTGACCAGAAGAGGCAGGCAGGTCTCATCACTGGTATTAAATTTGAATATGGAGTAAAAAAAATCAACCATTCTCAATTTGCTGACGACACTCTGCTGCTGGGAGGGGCGACTATGATCATAGCTCGAAGATTCAAATCCTTGCTAGATCAATTCATGAGATATTCAGGGGGCCAGATTAACCATCTCAAAAGCTACATTTACGGATGGAATGCCTCAGCTCAAATGATTCAAAGCATTGCCACTATATTTGGTGTCCCTTGCAAGTTAAATTGGGACTATTTCAGCTACCTGGGAATGCCAGTGAGTATTGGGAATGCAAGGGCAGATGTCTGGGAATTAACCTTAGACAAAATGAAAAGAAAAGTCCAGAGATGGGGAACCTCTTGGCTCAATCCAGCTGGACGGCTGGTGCTTCTCAAATCGGGTCTTTCCTCCCTCCCCCTTTATCAATTTTCCCTGGCCCAAGCTCCAGCTTCTTTCCACCGTAAAATGGACAGTATCCTCAGATTCTTCCTTTGGTAGGGAGGGAAAAATGAGAAGAAAAAATTCAACTTGGTTGGATGGAAACAAGTCATACAAAACCAGGAGAAAGGAGGCCTTGGCATTAGATCCCCAACCCTCATGAATATAGCTTTTGGAGGAAAGTTGATATGGAGACTCATTGAAAACCAAACAGCCTGGTGGAAAAAAGTCCTAGAGGAAAAATACCTCAGCCATCCAAGGCAACATCTTGAAGCTGAGATCCCCAACAGAAACTGCACAAAGATTTGGAAGCTATGTAAAAAAGCCATCACCTTCATGGCGCAAAACGTTTCTAAGGTGCCCAAAGGAGGTAAGGAAGTCAACATCGGCACTGATAAAATCATGGGAAATCCGCCAATCAACAGCCTCCCAGGTATGGATTCAATAACACTCTTCCTCCAAAGTAAAGGGATATGTAACTTAAACCAAATTTCTCAATGGGATGCATTATCCCATGCTTGGATGCAATGGAATTTTCCTCCCATCCCTCAACGACTCAAAGGCAACTTTGATAACTTCTGTAAACATCTGCACAACATTGCTCCCACCTTTGAAAATGACAAGGACGATTTCAGATGGGACCCCATAGGAACTAGCTACACAATACAAGCAGGGTATGATTATTTGAACAGCAAGGAACACCCAGCGCCAACATGGATACACTGGAAAACTGTATGGAAAGCAGAAGAAATTCCTAAAGTTAAATTCTTCATGTGGACACTCTTGAAAGAAAAAACCCTCACTGTAGAGAATCTTAAAAAAAGAGGCATTGCTGGACCTTCCAAATGTCCTAATTGCCAAGATGCAGAGGAGTCTATACAACATCTTTTTATCTCATGCCCTTTCACAGTCTCTTGTTGGAGTAGTATCAATCCTTCCGCGCCCCTCATCTGGAATTCTCAACAATCTATTAGAGAATCTCTAAGCAACTTGAAAAGAAATTACCCCTGGAAATCAATGAAACATAATCCTGCTAAGAGAGTGTGGGATGCCCTCCCTCTTTCTATCTTATGGAGGATATGGATCACTCGGAACAACATGATATTTAGAGATAAATAGACTTCTATCAGGCATCTCTGTATTAAGGAAAAAAGTCTGGTGGTTGAAACTATTGCTTCTAAACTCACAAAAAAAATTGACATATATAGCCTATGGGCCGAGGAAAAAGACTTCATCAGAAATCTAATAGAAAAGATAAGTATTCCCCTAACAGTGAATTCCTGCAGCAATCTGGGCAAGGCTATCAGTTTCAGATGGAAAATTCGATTAAAGCAGATTGACTTCAACAACTGGCTTCGCTCAAGTAACATCCACTCCTTCTTTTTTGATGGTGCCTCTAAATCTGATTCGGGAGCTGCAGGAGCAGGGGGCATTATCTTCAATCCCTTTGGTGAGCCCTTAGTCTCATTTGAATGGGGTTTCGGGATCCTCTCAAACAACAAAGCTGAGGCTTTGGCCCTCTACCAAGGCATACTTCAGCTACAGACACAGGGAATCAAAAAAGCTCTCATCTTCGATGACTCTGCTATCATTATTAGTTTAATGAACAAAAGCGGAAATCTTCTAATATTTTCTTGCAGCAAATCATCAACAGATGCAAAGTCTTGATTAACCATGATAAGGAATTCCAATTCTATCACATCCTTCGATTCGTCAATCGAGAGGCTGACAAATGGGCCAATCATGCTTGCTCTCGGCCCAAAGGAAGCTTGCTCTGTAACAATGAAGATTCATTTCAATTCCTCCCTTGATTTTCATGATTACTTTAAACTGTTTATGTCAAATGAATTGCGCTCCTGTCAAAGCATACCTCGACCAAATCTTCTGTAATCCCGAGGCCCTCTGTTGCAATCAACCAATACTATCCTCATATCCCATTCAGATCTTGTTGTATCTCCTAAATCTTGCTTCCCCTTTGGATTCCGTGAATGCCCTGGATCCTTTCACGTGATCCAGCACACTTTGGGTCTCTGCCCGCCTGCTATTTATCATGGGAAGATTCCCTCTCATCTGTAAGTTCCCCTCTTCTCGTTTGTTTATCCCTCCGCTCTCACTCCCTTGGTTAGCAATTGGGTTTTGACTTCTAAATCTGTGATCGCTCCATCGATCAGGCTCCTTCCCGCCCGATACTCCCTTTTTGGGTTGACAAGCATCTCCAGCTTGCCTCAGTGCAATCCTCCTTTGACTTACTTTGCTTCTTATTGCTCAGATTTAGTCTCTGTCCTAAAATATGGAATTCCCCTTAGTTCTGTCTTCAATTTCCTAAGATCCCCTTCCACTCTGATTAACATATTGGTTATCATTGTCGTTAATACAACCTGTGGGAGCCTTCATTCAGTGTCGTTTCAAGTCCAATTTGAAGTTCTTTGGATGGATCGCAGTGAATATTGTCTCCATTGCCGTGACTTGCAAGCAGAACTTGAGAAAGTTAGAGCTCACCAGCGTCTCTTGGATGAGAAAATTGAAGTTGCTTCCAAGATCATTTCAGCAAAATATGAAGCCGATATCAGCCTCTTCCTTCATCGCATCTCCTCTCTGCAAGAACAATTCAACTCTCTTAAAAACACCTGTGTGCACATTCAGGAATCTGTTGATATTCTCAGGTATGTGATGGACAAGATCAACACCCCAAGTACTAGTTCCTCTAGCATAAAAATCGTAGAAGCTGACAGCCACCCGAAGAACTCCACTGCTCGACAAATTAGTCACATAAGCATAGATTAGATGTTTTGTAAAGTCAGTTTGCTACTGTTTCAGTTTGTCCGAATTTACACTTGTGTTAGAGTCCTTCAAGTATATTATGAAAGCATTTTAGTGGAATCCTTCAATGTAATACAGCTGCAAGCTCATCCTATGAACTCTTCTCTTGTATCGCTGGAGCTTAGTCTCCCCTTCTTTTTTTGAATACATACAACACCCGATTTCGTGAAAAAAAAACAAAAAATTCTTTTTCTTTATTTTGACAAATACATTACATCATGAGTCATATACAATTATGAAGACCAACACTATTTACATTCTTCAATACTCCCTATTAATTTGGGAGGTATTCATAAACATATATATGCAAGTACAAGGATGAACTCGAAGTGATATGTTCTATGAAGAGTCATAGCATACACAATGCTCAATATTAGATACTTGACCAAAGTATCTAACCGGTTGAAACTAAGGTGTATTCCAAGCTTTACCCACTATAGGTACCATCAAGCTTCAACTCTAACACCAACCCAGTGATCTAGGTATCATATCCAAGGTCAAAACTCCATAAGACCAATGATACCCTCCCTAATTCTAGATCTAAACATCATCACAGACCAACCAAATGTCCTCCCAAGCATCTTATCGCTCCATGATGCTTCATCTCTCCCTATCAACTAAATCAAATTTATCCACTAGTCCAAGCATGCTTAAAAAATGTTCAAACTTCTTATGAAGAGATCTGCCTGTACAATCACAACCCCAATTAGTAATAAACTTTCAATATGTGTGTGTATGTGTTAGCTCAAACCTTAAGGATTTTCAATCATTTTGATGTTGCTTGAAGTCATCACAATATCTTCACTTCTCTTCATGGAAGCTTCTATCTTCAATTTCTTCAACAACACTAACCTCAACCTTAGCACTTTAACATATCCAAGTTTCGTTTGAAACTTTATCAATTAAGAACAATCAACTATAGCGATTTAGTTATTCTCTGATCTTATTTTTCCTTATTGTTACTGTTCATATTTCTAATATCATTTCCTCTTTCTCAACTATGTAGGGTATACACTTTCCTTCATCAAGATCCCTCTCACCTTAGGAAGATCAATAGTTATATAAGCCCTTTTATTTTGTATCATCATATCATTGGAGAAACTTGAATTCAAACCTTCATTTATTCATAGAGATCATTATTTCTATGGCAAAAAGATCATCTCTTTATCTTTAATATCATCATTATTATTGTATCTCCTCTTTTCATTATGCTCAACATCATCATCAAATCATCAAAAAGTATGAGGTATATTCAATATATTAAATACCATATACCTACAATTCTAAGGATAATTGATTACATATGTATAAATTCAATTATATCAAAATAGGGTTAGCATATTATCACATTAGGGGCATGCAAAAAATTTGAACAAGAAAAACAAACTTTAGATATGCAAAATCTAAACCTAGTTAGGTATATAATAAATAAGGGTTACATCCCCTAGACTTCTCACAACAACTTTGGCTAGTGTTTTGTCACAAACCATATATTTCACTATCAAAACTAAATAGTAGATATAAATCGTCAAGTTAGAATTATCATAGAGAAATCATCATATTTCTAGGGATTTCATTATCATACCCTAGAATCTAACTTCAATCATTACTAGGGTTTTATCGTAAACCCTAGATACATAAAACTTTAATGTTAGATATACAATAACTTGAGCAAACAAGGGTTTCAGGCATATAGAGGCACATGCACCTAGAGTTTCATTCCTAGGATCGTATATTAACTATTATAAAGGTTTTTTTTTATAAACCCTAATTCATCAGTAGATAAGGAATTAATCATATGATATACACCTTTATTAACAAACCCTAAGTTGACTTAGGGTTTCATTGTTAACATAAATTTACCCTAAGCATTAAAAGGGTAGGTTTCTACAGTGAACCCTAAAGGTTAGGGTTTCACCAAAATGAACAAATGGTAAAATATAGTATGACAAGGGTATATTCAATCTAGTGATCAATTACCCTAACAATAATATTTATGATTCAACACCCTAGGCATAAGAGATTTAGTAATATAAAGCAAATTTTAAATGAATAATAATCATGCCTTCTTATAAGAAGAAGATTTGCAACAAATCAAACATCACTTGAGTTGCTCTTTAACAAACATTGTAGAGTAAGCTTATATAAGACCTTTCTTATGATGTCTCCCTCTGAGTCTAGCCATAATCCTTACATATTTTTGAAACCTTTCCTACCAAGGAAAATATAAAGAATGAATTATAAGTATGCAATACAAACAAAGCTAGATGTATAAAGGAACTCAATCATGAAAGAGTAAATATGATACTTATATTTTGTAAAATGGTGGAGGTTCCCTCTTAATATTTCATCAATTTAATCCTTTTGAGGGATGCCTATACCTTATCAATATATATATATATATATATATATATATATATATATATATATATATATATATATATATATATATATATATATATATATATATATATATAGATGTATATATATATAATACAACATATTAGGTCTATAAACTCTAGAAATAAAAAAAATAAAACTTTCTAAAACAATATTCTATGATATAAGTAGGAGGATATGTAAGAGACTTAATAATATAAGTCTGACTTCAAATTATTTAGTATTGTTATTCTTGGGTGGAGCTTCATATGCAACTGTAGCATGTTCTCTCTCTCTCTTCTTACTCTTAGGATTTTCATGACATTTATTCTTGTAATGTCCCATATTATGACAATGAAAGCATTCTAGTTTGGATAAGTCAATCTTCTTCTTTGGTCTTTTAAACTTCTTGTTTCCTCCCTCTTTCTTGTAGTGAGCATAATATTCATTGGATGTGATGTTCTCTTCATAATCCTTCTTATTACTTTCTAATGATATTTGAGCTTCTTCTTGACTACCTTTCTTCAGTTTGCTCTAATCGCATTTAGGTGGGAGATACATTATGATTCTTGTTAGAAAATCAGAAAGGAAGAAATTTTTCCTTATGTTGACAATTACTTGTGATATTCTTGTATTCTTATTAAATTGTTTTATATATATATATATATATAGATGTATATATATATATAATACAACATATTAGGTCTATAAACTCTAGAAATAAAAAAAATAAAACTTTCTAAAACAATATTCTATGATATAAGTAGGAGGATATGTACGAGACTTAATAATATAAGTCTAAATTCAAATTATTTAGTATTGTTCTTCTTAGGTGGAGCTTCATATGCAACTATAGCATGTTCTCTCTTTCTCTTCTTACTCTTAGGATTTTCATGACATTTATTCTTGTAATGTCCCATATTATGACAATGAAAGCATTCTAGTTTGGATAAGTCAATCTTCTTCTTTGGTCTTTTAAACTTCTTGTTTCCTCCCTCTTTCTTGTAGTGAGCATAATATTCATTGGATGTGATGTTCTCTTCATAATCCTTCTTATTACTTTCTAATGATATTTGAGCTTCTTCTTGACTACCTTTCTTCAGTTTGCTCTAATCGCATTTAGGTGGGAGATACATTATGATTCTTGTTAGAAAATCAGAAAGGAAGAAATTTTTCCTTATGTTGACAATTACTTGTGATATTCTTGTATTCTTATTAAATTGTTTTATGTTCTCCTTTTATCTTATTCTCATAAAGAAATCATCAAATCAAAAGCATGAAGATCAATGACACCAGATATGGGTACTAAATCAGGGCTAAAACCCCCTTGTAGGGAAAATCCCTATTAGAATCTTCCACTAGTAGATTCAAATCACATTGAGACAATCCAAGGCCTTATACGATACCAAAATACCTTCCTCTCTCCACCAAGTTAGCCTTCCAAATTGATTAACCAAACTTCAGTAATAACTTCTAGTCAAACAATGTCAACCCAGCTATAACTCATAATTTTAGCTCTCCATCTTCCAGAATTTCAGCCCTACTGCAGATCTATTATTTCATCCCTCCTACAACAACCCATAAACTCACATGCGTGTCAGAGGAGAGATAATTTTGGCTTCTTCGTACTTGAAAAGTGTCTCCTTATTATTCACTATGGTTTTCTCTTTCTTCTCTAGGTATTTCACACTTATTGTCTTCTCTTGCAACTGAAAATCAAACTTGTTTGTTGTGTGTCTCAAATGAGGTCAAGTAGCTACCAATATATAGTAGTTTGATGCTCTCGTTAAGGCTGACTTGTCTTCTTTGACACTGACTTGGTGGAGGAAACCTCTTTGACTCAATTTACATCAAAATAATTTTCTTTCTTGATATACAAAGCCAAAGAAGGGTATATTAAATGATAACAAGGACTAGGAATTAAGACACAAAACCTAGAAGCCTACAATGGAGTCTTTGACCTAGAAATAAAATAATAAGAGCATGAAAACCATGCTTAATAAATAATTTTCGTTCATAATAAATTTTATTTTTTCTTTCTTTTAACAAATACATTACATCATCACTCAAATACAATTATGAAGATCAACACTATTTACACTCTTCAACAGTTCTAGTGGAAGATTGTACATGTTGCAAGTATGGAGTGAATTTATAAAAAATTACGCGTTATTTATCTTGTTTTTCTCTAAATCTACATTTATCATTTCTAATCATTTTTCCTTTGTATATTTCAACTGTTTCAACTCTTATTTTATTTCCTCATTCTATCTATACTTGGAAATGGATTTTCACAACAAGTTCGAGCAACCATATTAGCATATCCAGGTATAATACCAATATTTTTCTTAGATTTACGCCTTCCATTGTTTGCAAAGTTATTAATTTTAGTTTTATAGTTTTAATAATTACTCATCTTGTTATTTCAGGTATAGAAAGAGTATTTCTCTCAGGATTAATAAAACCCCTCTTTGATTTTCGATGTTGAAAGGAATTCTTTGCTAGTGGGTTTTGTTCCTGCTCTAACTAGGTGTAAAGTCTAAATTCCTTCATTTATTATTCACAAGTTGTAAATTTCCATTTTCTTTGAATACAACATTTTTGATAGAATATTTTTCACTAAGGTTTTTTGTTCTTATGTGTATTATAATACTGTGAAGCCACAATACAAATTTTGAAATATTCCTTAAGCCAAAGTCATTCTTCGGTAGAAGTTTTCTCAATGTATATGAGTCTTTGCTTTCAATTAAATAAATTGTTATTTCCCTAGTAGATTTATAACATTCACAACTTTTTCCCCAAGGAAAAATCATAGTTTCCATTAATATTTTCAAAATTAGATTCTGTGTATGCAATTGAGTGCATTCTGAAATCATCTACGGTTTGGCTATCAGTAGCCTAGAATGACAACGTACAAAAAGTGTTTGCCCAAGGCAAAAAGAAAATGTTGTCCTCACAAACATGATTTTTTGGTATAGTTATGACCAATAAAATGTTCAATAAGATAATCTCTCTAATGATAATAACTTCGTGGTAGGCTATCAAGGAGGTTGATACTCTAACCTAGCCTTGCCCTAGCTCCTATGTTACCTTGAACATATGCAGAAATAAAGTATGAAAGCACTGGAAAAACATATAGAGGAAAAAAAAATTATGTCATGAACTGGAGCCAGAATACTTTAATAAAAATTCCTATAATAAAAGTGTTTACAAAAGTGGTAGGGTTCTGGCATCAGAATCCAACCCCTTTACAATTAAATTGAAACAATATATAGGAAAACATCTTCCTCAAACTATCACTAGTCTATAAGAAACAAACCCTATCAAATAAACTAAAAACACAATATGTTGTAGAAAATCTGGAAATGGCAGAAAGTCTTCTGCTTTTAAATTTGGGAGTGATCCTTTGGTTTCTGATTCTTCTGCTAAGAAATCTGAAGTTGTTTAAGATTCTTCCTTGGAAATATGAGGTTGTTTCATTGACTCCTAATTAGTTGCCTTTATTCTTGGGACTAATTGCTCAAGTGTTGCCTCAAAATCTGCCTTTAAATCCAAAACTGATTTATTGATGTTGGTCCTCTTCTTTAGAATCTGGAGTGGCTGAAGTTGTTTTCACAAAATCTATTATTTGGCCTTTAAACTTGGTTAACTCTGCCACCTGTATCAACTAATTGTTACTTTGATTGTTATCTCTAAGTCCAAAATCTAAAAATAATCTCATGTCTGCTTATGTTTTTCCACCTAGTGGATCAAGGAATTATTTGCATTTTGGAGTTAAACCAAACTATATGTTGACCTTTTTGTCCATAATATTTGCCTTCATTATCTTTTAAGTGCTTAACCATTGTTGTAAAATATTTGGGAGGAAAATATTTTGATAAAATATTTCCTAAATATTTTTTAAACCTGTAAATTCATATTTCTCTATTTTCATGAATTTCGTAAATGAAATCTCAAAATATTTCCTCAAATGATTTTATCTTGTAAAATCATCCATTGTTTGAAATCCATGTCTTCTTTTGAAATACATGTCTTGTTTTTCCATGAATTTATATATTTATGAATAAATAAAATTCATAGACATATTTCATAAAACCATCGACTGATTTCCTTCCCATTTTTGGAAACCATGTCTTGTTTTTCCATGATTGGTAAAATATATTTTAGTTTCCCTTTTGTACTTCTGTAAAATATTTGGATAAGAATTTATCCAAATTTTATGTTCACGTGCATTTTTGTCTTTATGATTTCTTTCCTCCTTAAATTCATAGCATAAAACATTATTTCTCTTCTCCGTAAAATTTTATTTTTACCTCTGTAAAATTATCCCATAAGGAATAAATATTTCTTTCTAGCATTGGAAACTCCATCCTCATTCTGTAAAAAGCAGTAAAAGTGAAACAACTTTACCGAGGGGGAGGGGGGTTTAGGTTAAAATTCGAATAGGAATCTAATGTATGAAGTGTGGGGTGGGGACATATGTTTAACTTGACTTTTTTATTTGACTTGTGAGTCATTATTATTGGCTAACGCATATAACGTGGTAACAAATGTGGTCCTCATACTTTAGAGGTTGGGCCGATTCGATATTTTTAAATTAAGTTTAATATTTTAAATAAATAATTTTATAAAAAATATAATTATATATATTTTATTAAATTTAAAATAAAAAATATTAAAAATAACTTAGAGACATTTATAAAAAAACCTAGAGACAATTAATCCTTTAGCAATGGAAAGGGTTAGATGGAATGATATTTAAAGGAAGGTATTTGTCAAGGCAAGGATAATATTGAAGGAAGGTGGAAAATTTTAAAGAAAAATTGTAACTTTTAAAGGTGTCAGAAAAAGTTACAACATAGGCTCCAACTGGGGACTGCTTCCCCTTGTGGGATGCAGAGAACCTAGTAGACTAGCTGCCTTGAATATGTTGGGCATGGAGTCAGTTCATAAACCTGTAATCTGCAAATCTGAAACCATACTGCCTGCACTAATCCAGAGACTATTTCACACTGAAATCTGAAAACTGAAAATTGTTGAAGTGAAACAACTGACACTACAAGTGGAAATAAGCACAATAGTGCCTAATTCATTGGGCTATGGAGTCAATCAGTCAATCAACAATAAATTTACTCCTTTCAATCCCCTGCAAGTCATTACACTCAGCCAAACCAAACTTCATACTGCAAACTTGAAACACAAACTGAAACAATTGTTGATCTACTGCATTAATCCATAAACTTCAAACTCATTGATCTACTGCATTAATCCATAAACTGCAAACTCACTGATCTACTGCACACACTCCTACTTTACTGAACTAAAACTTTACATTGTTAAGTGTAGTCAAACTTCTATTGTAACCATGTGAGAAATGGATTAACCGGTAGATCACCTTGTATGCAGTTGAAAGCTTGAAAATTATTTACAATGTGAAACATAAACTCCATAGGAAATTGATACTTACAAGTGATGTTTGAATATTGCATCCTTTTTAAAGATCTGAAGCTTCTTGTCGTTGCCATGAGGAAGAAAAACATGCAACTACATGCCATTATCATAGTAAGAGATGCAATTGTCATTTTGAAACAACATAATTTGGAACACATTGGAATTTCCATATAAACAAAGTGGAACCGCCAGTTGAAGGAATTGTAACCAATATCAAATGCCTACTCCTTATTCACTAGCAAAGAGTATATCTAGTCAATTATCGTTCCCCAAGTATAGATCTCTTCATTACTTCGTTCCCCAAAAACGATGCCAAATGTTGTACCTGTTACTCGTTGGTAGTTCTTGGTTGTGAAACTACGTTGAGAAACCAACTCAACCAGTCTTTAGGTTCAAGCTAGCCCTTAAACCAAAGAGGGTTCCCTCAAGTGTTATGAGGCCATTTTTAATGTTGTTCATTGTCATTGGACAACAACCTTTGAATCACAATGGCCAGATCAATTATTTTTTGTAGGTGGTTGCTGATGAATATCAAATCTTTGCTAAAAAATAAATCCCTCTTTTGCTGAAACTTGATCAAAGTGCCAACATCTAGATTTGACAGAATGACATGACTTTAGGGAATTTGATGGAGGAATAAAAGAGAATATATGATAATTAAGCAGTCATGTTGAATACTTAATCAACCAGATATAGTAGATGCATGTAGAAGACTTATACAACCAAACAAATAGACTTCTACAACCAAACAAATATACATTCAAGAGATGACAAAAGGCTACAATTAAATATGCAAAGGAGCTTATTTCAAACAAAATGTTCAATAATCTAATCTCTTTAATGATAAAAACTTTGCAGTAGGATGTCGGGGAGGGTGATACTCTAACCTAGCCTTTCCCTAGCTTCAATGTTACCCTGAACATATGCAAAAATAAATTATGAAAGCACTAGAAAAAAATACAGATGAAAAACAAATTCTATCATGAATTAGAGCCAGAATAATTTAATTAAAATTCTTGTAATAAAATCCTTTACAAAAATGGCAGGGTTCTGGCATCAAAAGACAAACCCTTTACAATGAAATTGAAACAATATATAGGAAAACATCTTCCTCAAACTATCACTAGTCTATAAGAAACAAACCCTATCAAATAAACTAAAAATACAATATGATGTAGAAAATTTGGAAATGGAAGAAACTATTTTGCGTTTAAATCTGGGAGTGATCCTTTGGTTTCTAATTCTTCTACTAAGAAATCTGAAGTTGTTTAAGATTATGCCCTAGAAATCTGAGGTTGTTTCATTGATTACTAATTAGTTGCCTTTATTCTTGGGACTAACTACTCAAGTGTTGCTTCAAAATCTACCTTTAAATCCAAAATTGATTTACTGATGTTGGTCATCTACTTTGGAATCTAGAGTGGTTGAAGTTGTTTTCACAAAATCTATTATCTCGCCTTTAAACTTGGTTAACTATGCCACTTGTATCAACTAGTTGTCCCTTTGAATACTATTTCTAAGTCGAAAATATGAAAATAATCTCATGTCTGCTTATGTTCTTCCACCTAGTTGATCAAGGAATTATTTGCATTTGGAGTTAAACCAAACTATATGTTGACCTTTTTGTCCATAATATTTGCCTACATTATCTTTTAAGTGCTTAATAATTGTCGTAAAATATTTGGGAGGAAAATATTTTAATGAAATATTTCATAAATATTTTTTAAACCTGTAAATTGATATTTCTCTATTTTCATGAATTTCGTAAATGAAATCTCAAAATATTTCCTCAAATGATTTTATCCCATAAAATCATCCATTGTTTGAAATCCATGTCATGTTTTTCCTCGAATTTATATATCTATGAATAAATAAATTCATAGGCATATTTCATAAAACCATCAATTGATTTCCTTCCCATTTTTGAAAACCATGTCTTGTTTTGCCATGATTGGTAAAATCTATTCTATTTTCCCTTTTTACTTCTGTAAAATCATTGGATAAGAATTTATCCAAATTTTATGTTCACGTGCATTTTCCTCTTTATGATTTATTTCCTCCTTAAATTCATAGCATAAAACTTTATTTCTTTGTTCTGTAAGATTTTATTCATTTCAGATAAATACGAGTGTAAAAATGCTCCATCCATTATTTCCCTTGATACACACTTTATAATATAAAATTTCCTTGCATACCTCATAGAAATTTATAAATTTAAATCAATGTAAAAAATGGTTTTACAATGGTCTTGCAGAGCGGGGGTAGGTTAAAAGTCGAATAAGCAGCGCCCCTACAAACCATTGATTTAATGATTTCACACATCTCGAGAAATTTAGATTATTGTGGTTTAATGTGTCAATGCGGGGTGGGAATATAGGTTTAATTTGACTTTTTTATTTGACTTGTGAGTTCTTATTTTTGGATGACATATATAACATGGTAACAAATGTGGTTCCCATACTTTAGATATTGGTCTAACTCAATATTTTTAAATTAAATTTAATATTTTAAATAAATAATTTTATAAAAAATATAATTATATATATTTTATAAAATTAAATTTCATTTAAAATAAAAACTATTAAAAATAACTCAGAGACATTTATACAAACCTCGGAGACAATTCATCCTTTAGAAATGGAAAGGGTTAGATGGAATAATATTTAAAGGAAGTTATTTATCAAGGCAAGGATAATATTGAAGGAAGGTGGCAAATTTTAAAGAAAAATTGTAACTTTTAAAGGTGTCAGAAAAAGTTGCAATAGAATCATCGAAAATATGCAAGCTATGACATCCTTGTTCAATAGCCAATAAGAGAAGAAGTTTTAGCTGAATAATTATGCATAGTTGTTTGATCCATGACCAAGACTGCTCTGAATGTGATAACAATGCTATTCGTTTTGATGGAGGATTCGCTCCCCCCTCCCCTCCCAACATCTACCATCAGGGAGAGATGCCCCATTGAAATATGCCCAGGTGGAGGATTTATCAATGTGTTCCTCAAAAATCTATCTCCTGGACTATTGAGTATTTGGGTCCTTTATTAGTTCAAAGATGGCTTGTACATGTGTGGTTGTGATGTTAGGATATGCACACTTTTACTGGAAGATGCCAACAATTCTTGCAAGCCATATACCCTAATTTATGAGGAGAGGAAGCTTCCTAAGGATTTTTGGGGATGCCCCTTGCCACCAGGACTACTAGGCCTCATTGATATAGATCCCCTGCTGGTCATAATTGCAAGGAAGAGTTGTCTTCTAGGACCAATTTTATGAGAACCAGTATCTCAACCTTAGAGATCCATTTTAGGCATAAAAACTTCATCCTATTCTCAATATTAGCAATTAACTAGTTCCAATTAGCTTATGTTCACAACTTATATGAACCTCTGGTAATTTTACTAATTAGGGTTTTTACTTAAAAACCTAGCTAGAACTTTAAGTTCTTGTTCAACTTAGGTAATTCCTTTATCTATTTATAATTATTCATGTTTATTTATGATAGCCATAGTTTGTTGAATTTGGCACAATTTTTTAAACCTGATGGGTAACATTTTATGTATGATTTTTAGACTTTATGTTATTTATTGATATGATTCTCATCATGTTATTGTATTAAACCATGGCCGCACATAGGATCAGTATGTAAAAGATTTTATTTTTGTTATGATAAATTTCTTCAGTCATTTTTTAATCTCTTATTTCATTTTTCTTGACAAATTGGGATTTCAACTTCTGAAATTCCCAGTATTTCATAGCTTTAGGACCACTAAAGAAATTTGGGATAAGTTCGCCCTTTTTTATAACATAGAATCTAGTTTTATTAATGAGTTTAAACACTTGTATATGATTTTTATTATAATAGTAATTTGTATATATTAGTACTAATAAATCTTAGTTTTCTACTACAGGGAAATTCAACACAAAACCCCAATTCGAGAATTTTCCTTCAGGTAATTGTTTTAACTCAAACTTCTTGTTCTTTTGTAAGTAGAATTACCATCCATATATATATATATATACTTACCATATATATATATACTTATATTTTGTTCCTCTATAAAATTCTAGGTATATTCTAGTACTGGTGAATTTTGAAACTTTTTCCTTCAAGTGGGTCTCCTTTCTAGAATTTAATGGATTTAGCCTTCTTCCGAGATAGTTCAACCAACACACTAATTTGGTTATTTCTTTTGTAAGAAATTGGTTCTCTCTTGTTCATGTTCTGAGGCATGGAAGTTGCAATGAACTACTTAACCCTCAAGGAAAAAATGTTTTCATGGACATTTATTACTTTTTCTCTTTTATTATGAGATGAAGGTTGAAAGCCTTCTGTCAAAGCATTATTCAAATGTAATATTTGTATAGGTATGTTCAACCTCGTAATTTGACAAACCATTCTTGAAGTTTGTATTATGAACTGAATTTTTGGTTATTGACTCCAGTTAAATAGATATATAATTTCCTTGTTCATCTTTAATTCGCTTCATACTTTTACAATTTATTAAAAGATCATTGTAGTTTGTTAATACTTTTATTGAATTTTCCTTTCTTTATCAAAGCAATAAAATTTGGTTGTGTCTGAATTTAGGCTACCTCTATGGTAGAATGGATTTTTTTTCCTCGCACTTAGATCTAATTGCTAACTTTCAATTGTTTTACAGAATTTCTAATCTGGATTTTAAAAATAAAGTTTTAGAATAACAATACGAGCCGAATTTGTCTTTAGTTTACAATTATACAAATTTCCTTTTGCCATTCCCTTAGAAATCTAATATGATGTAGTTATACTTCTTGTATAACCATACTTTTATAAATTAAAGAATAAACTTTGTCACTTATTCCATTCTTCATATATTAGATATTATCTTCAATTCATAGGTATCTAACACATGCATATAATAATTACATTACATTTTCCTAAATTAATTTTAGAGTTGTAAACAACAAATAGACATCGTCTACTCTTAAACCAATATAGGAGATGGGAGATAACTCCACCATTCTAAAAGCACTACTTTTAAATATAGACCTAATTCAGAGTTTCATTATTCATAATATGTAGTTTCTTGAACAAGGACTAAAGAAATTTCTATGTTCTATATTTTTTTTCTTTTTTATTTATGTTCACATAGCAAATTTCATAATATAATACTTAAAGGAATTTAATCAATTGAAAAACACTAAAACTCATGAAAGATAAGAAATATCAACTTGTTCAATTTCTTGTCCTGGAAAATAAGTCTAGAGCTACCAAGCTCCACCCATCCTTGACTTCTTCTTTGAAAGAGTCCCCCCAAGCTTCATATGCTTTGTAGGTAAATATTCTATTATTTTCTTTCTATCCAATGCCTCTCGCCCAACTCTACTCTTGCGTGAGTCTTAACCCCAACAATGGACAAGAAAGTATACCATTTACCAAAATAGTTATTAGTTTGTAACTACCTCCACCTCATACACTAGGTGGCATAATTCGTAATTACTTCCACCTCTCCCACTAGGTAGTAGGTAGTTACTTAGCTCATTAATGAGCCCCGCTTCTCCAAATCCAAAATACAATGTCCTATATTTTTGGGGAGGTTATTGATCAATAACTTTCATCATTTAATAATATAATCCTCAGATTAGATGCCTAGGTCTTATTCATCAAGGGTAATTAATTTCCATCATTAGCTTGTAGCCATAGTTTCTCTGCAACCATGTGTAGCTTCAGAATTATTTTCTGGACCTTTTTTATTAACAAAACAAATTTACATTCAATATTTATCAATGACATAATATTGATAAACATATCCAAATAAATCTTAAATTCAGAACAATAATCAACATGATACAGACAAATTTACAAATAAACTCTAATTCATGGGAGATCACATCCTCCCCTAATTGAGTTTGACGACATACCAGTGTGAGCTTTGTCCAACCCAACAATCATGCAACTCTAGGGTTATTCATGCACAAACCAAAAAAACTTCTAGCTTGTATTAGAACCCAAACTCAGGGAGCAGTTGGTTACTAAGGGTTCAGTTAGTTTTTTTTTTTTTTTGATAAAAATGTATATGTTTATTTTAAAAGCATCTTCCAATTCCCAAGTTGTCTTTTTCAAGCTGAAATGTTTCCACTAAAATTTGACTTGAGCTACATTTATATTCCGAAGCATCACATATCTTTGGTCTAGTATGTGTAGAGGTTCTACTAGGAGCTGTCCCTCCAGTTCTACTAGTACAACATTCCAATCAATTATGTGAGATGGATCATGTACATACTTCTTTAATAAGGACACATGAAAAACATCATGAACTTTTATGCTCGTTGGAATGGAAATCTGGTAAGCCATTAGACCTATCCTTGCTAACACTTCCAAGGGTCCATAATATCTGGGTGATAACTTGGAAACCTGACTAGTCTAAGAGTGATATTTTTGTGTTTCACTTTTAGGTAAACATGATCACCCACATTAAATTCTTTTTGAACTCTCTTCAAATTTGCATAACTCTTTTGTCAATCCTCGACTGTTCTCAAATTTTGTTTCACCTATTTACTATTTCTTCCACTTATTTCAACATATTTGGTCCTAAAACTAACCTGTATTCAGTATGATCCCAACTCAATGGCACTTTACACTATCTCTCATACATCACTTCAAAAGGACTCATTTTTAATGAAGTGTAAATACTCTTCCTTCTTAGTGGGTTTATCCATGACATACATTCTCATCATGTCCTCAAAACTTTGATTGGTCCTTTCTATTTGACCATTAGTATGAGGATGATAAGTTGTGTTATAATTTATTTTTGTACCCATACCTTTAATAAACCCTTCAAAAAATTAGAAGTAAATTTTTCATCTTGATCAGAGATTACAATCTTAGGCATACCATGTAATCTAAAGATCTCTTTTATGAATATTTCAACTATATGTACGGCTCTGAACATAGATTTGATAGGTATAAAGTGTGCTTCCTTATTGAGTTTGTCTACCACAGCCATTATAAAGTCATATTTTCTCTTTTTTTCTTTTCAGAAACCTAGTAATGAAATCCATGAATATTACCTCCCATTTCCATTCTGGAATGGGTAAAGGATATAATAATCCAGTTGGATGTTAATGAGAAGCTTTAACCTGTTGACATTCTAAACATTTGGCTACATATTCAGTTATTTCTAACTTCATATTAGGCTAATAAAATTATTTTCTTAAGATATTTATTAGCTTCTGATAACTAGGATGTCAAGTTGTAGGATTTTTCTAGAGTTCATCAAATAAAAACAATTTAATATTTGAGCCATTGGGTATATAAATTGTGTCCTTATACATTACAAAATCCACATTATGACTAAAAAACATTCTCTTCTTCATCTTGTGAATCTAATTTTTGAACTTTTTTCTTGATTCTTGGCATATTCTAGGCCAAAATATGAAGTTGTTTTACATTTTTTTTGTTGAAAAATGTAGCAAGAAAGTCTCAATTTGATTTTTCCTTAGTCAAATTGACAAAATTTGAATTTCCACATTAGCATACACCTTGGATGTAGGTAACTTGTGTGACATGTCTCTTGTCACTCAATTAGCTCTATAAATTCGAGTTAGAGGGCTTGGAGTTTATTTAAGCATGTGTGATTGCTAAATTTTAGTAATCCAATTCAGTTATATCCAGTTGAGTTTAGTTAAACTAGTTCTACTAGTTGGAGGAACTACTGGAAGGTCAGTTGTGTAGTGGGACAATAATCTAACTCAATGATCATCTAGTTAACTGATTAATCAACCTAAAATAACTAGTGCATGCAGAGAATTTGAGTTCCCAACTATGGTGGAGATTCCAAGGCAGGGTAACAAGCAGTTATAAACTAGTTTGATTGTACAGGTGTTGCATGTAGACATATGATAAAACCTTGGGAATCGCCCAATTAACTGGAGAAAATTCCTAAAAAATAGGGGCTAATTCTCTAGGAATTGTGCAAGGAAATAGGGGCTCAAGAAGAGGTAGAAATTCTAATACATCTCTATTCATCTCATTAATTCAAAGAGACTTGAGCGGTTTTTCCTAGTTGGGTTCCCCTAGAAAAATATTGTACATGTGTGTTATTTCTTATTGCATGTCTGAGATTGTTGTTCTAGATTGTGAATTGAATTCTATGGATCAATAGAGTAGAATTGTGTCTCTTGATTTAGATTAAAATTTCTTGAGCAGTTGCAATTCTATCACCAAATTTCGACATGGTATCAAAGCAAGATTCACATTAGAGCAGGAATTTTAAGGTTGTTTCTTAGGAGGTTCGAATTCACATCTTTAGTGTAGCAAGATCTCTTTAGGGTTGGGAAAATGACCTTCAATGGGCTAAGAATAGAGTATTCCTTGGAAGGCATCTCGAATTTCATTGCATGGAAGGATTTCATGTAGGTGGTGTTTGATGATAACAAATTGCTAGAATGTGTCAAGGCAGACATTGTAGAAACAACATTAGATGATGCCCATAACCTATCTCAATGGAAGAAAGATGTAGCCAAGGTGAGGAGAATAATCTTGGAGGGATTGTGAAACCACATTGTCTCAAATCTCCATGGGAAAGAAACTCCTTTCGCAATGTGGCAGGCATTGACAGATATATTTTGGAATAGTAGCGACCATAGGAAACTAGCCCTCAAAGACAAACTTTGAAATATCAAGATGTTGAAGAATGACACTATTTCACAGTATCTTAGCAGATTTACCCAACTTCGTTATGAGCTTGGAGGGGTTGGTGTGAATGATGAAAAATTTGACCTGGTGAACCTAGCTCTTCTAGGCGTTCCCAAAAAATGACATAGTTGCCAGGACTTGGTGACTGGGAGGGAGAAAATACTGAATTGGGAATGCTTGTGGTTTGATTTGATACAAGAAGATATCAGGGGGAATACCAAATATGGAACCTAATTCAAGGGAGAGCATGAAGAAAAATTTGCATTGGTTGGGAAGAGAAAGAAGGGAAAATGGAAGAAATTGCAAACCAAAACATAATCCAATCAAGGGGGCAAGAAGAAAGACTTCTCCAAAATAAAATGCTTCAATTTTCATGAATTCGAGCACTATACTGCAAAGTGTCCACACAAAAATTCTGGAAAGAATAACTTAAGAGGAGGAGTAGGTGAGGCATTCACTTCACAATTTGAGCTAGACTTTACCCTTATCACATGCATGGCCAACTCTATGATGGGGAATGTGTGGTACTTGGAATTTGGTGCCTTGTTCCACATGACAGGGTGTAGAGATTTTTTCAGTGACATAGAGGAGAAATATCTCCAAATGCATATTGAGCTTGGGGATGACAGAAGGTACAATGCTACTAGGATTGGTATAGTAACATTTCGTAGGGAGTCGTGATCTCCTCTTCGCCTCAAAGATGTCATGTTTTTTCCAGGCCTAAAGAAGAACCTCATCTTTGTAGCAGTTTTGGAACATTGTAGTTATGATGTGATCTTCAGCAAAGGGAAATCATTCCTAAGACACATAGCCACTGGGTAGGTGAAACAGATCGAAGTTTGGGTGAAGAAAAAATACAAATTGGATGTGGAATATTGTGTTGCATTAAGCACTAAGGCAGAGAAAGTGTAGAGTTGTGATGTCGATGAAATTTGGCACAGGAGATTGGGAATTTGCAACATGGTACCCTGAGAATTATGCAGCAAATAACCACTTTCCTCACTAAAGGAGCACTTGAGCAGCAAGATGTCTACAAAGGTTGTACCTTAGGGAATTATGTAAAATCCACATTCCATGATCGAGACAATAAAGCACGTGTAGTCTTGGAAAGAGTCCACTTTGATGTTTGTGAAACTTTCTCAACAGCCTCGACTACTAGACGTAAATATTTTGTTATTTTTATTGATTATTTCTCAAGGAAGTGTTGGATCGTCTTCATGTGGAATAAGGATGAAAAATTCTCAAAGTTTGTAGTTGAGAAAGAGACCGACAAAAAGGTGAAGGCTCTCAGGAGTGACAATGGAGGTGATTATGTTTCTAATTACTTCAAGGAGTTTTTTGTGAAAGAAGGCATTCAAAGAGAGCTAAAAACACCCCAAAACCCACAGTGAAATGAGGTAGCTCAGAGAAAGAACCAAAGCATTGTTGGAGTTGCGATATCTATGCTACATGACCAAGGCCTACCATTGCATTTGTGTGAAGAGGGATGTAACACATAAGTCTACTTACAAAACTAG
Organism: Pinus tabuliformis; assembly: GCA_031772625.1. Taxonomy (NCBI): domain Eukaryota; kingdom Viridiplantae; phylum Streptophyta; class Pinopsida; order Pinales; family Pinaceae; genus Pinus; species Pinus tabuliformis. The sequence continues at coordinate 1,029,001,221 of CM062816.1, forward strand.
AGTCTTCATTAGATTCTTGGTATGATTATACCGGAGGAGGCTTTCTTGGGGAGAAAGTCGAATGTGTCTCACTTTAGGATTTTTTGAGCCTTTGTTTACGACCATGTCTCCAAAGATTTGAGGAAGAAGCTTGAGTCGACAGTAGAGTTGGGAATTTTTGTGGGTTACACAAAAACTACACACAATTACCACATGCACTTATCTTCCCTCAGAACGATAGTTGTGCAAAGGGATGATGAGGAGAAAGCAATGTGGTGCTCTCTTGAGAGGGAACTTCAAATCCCAATAGAAGAGGAGCTTTTAGCTCCAAATGAGGAGCCTCATGAAGTTGTGGAGTAGCCATAAATAGAGGAGAAGATATTAGAGACATCCACTCAAGCAGAACCATCTAGAGAAGGGAGAAAAAGAATCAGGGAAGCTGATAGATTAGTGCAGGATGCGAGGGAGAATGTGGGATCTCCTTCAAATTTGTGCAGGAAAAGGAGGTCACCTAAGAGGCACACTGGCTACATGGCTCTAATGACCGAGCTTGTAAAGACTAAGCCATCCTGTTTCAAGGAAGCAGTTGAGAAACCTATTTGGGTTGATTCAATGGTGGAAGAAAATGAATCCATCATGAATATTAATTTTTGGGAAGTGGTCCCAAGACCAATAGATAAATTAGTTGTGGGTTAGAGATGGATCTTCAAATTTAAGCATGCAATAGATGGAATCATAGAGAAGTATAAGGCCAGATTTGTGGCCAAAGGATTCTCTACAGTTGAGGGAATTGACTATGAGGAAATGTTTACTTCTGTAGCAAGGTATCCATCCATTAGATCAATTCTTCCACTGGATGCGCAAATGGGGTAGAAGATCCACTAAATGGATGTAAAAACAACATTTATCAATTGTGTTATTGAGGAGGAGGTGTAAATAGAGAAACCATAAGGTTTTGAGACATTTGATCAAGAGTATCATGTGTGCAGACTCAAGTGAGTGTTGTATGGTATCAAACAGGCACTATGTGCTTGGTACACTAGGATCGACAATTATCTGACAGGATTGGGCTTCACCAAAAGTGAAGTAGATGCAAATCTATATCATATTTTGGTAGAAAGTAAATTGCTTATCACTTTTTTATATGTTGGTGATTTAATATAAGCAGGTGATGAGCAGCTGATCAACTCTTGCAAGGAGGACCTTATAAGCGAATTTGATATGAAAGACATGGGTCTCATGCACTACTTCCTTGAGCTAGAAGTATGGCAATGTGATGGGGAATTTTTCATGTCTCAAGGAAAGTATGTCAATGCGATACTAAAAATAATCCACATGGAGAGTTGCAAACCCATGGAGACACCTCTAGCATCAATCGGAGGAAGGAGATTGCCACTTCACATGAAGAGGTGGATTCTACCATTTACCAGTAGTTAGTGGGTTCATTGATGTATCTTGTGAACACATGACCAAATATGTTCTATGCAGCCAACCAATTGAGCCAAGCTATGGTTAGGCTGGCTAAATTATATTGGAAGACAACTAAGTATGTTTTATGGTACCTCAGGGGCACTGCCGAATACGGATTATGGTACATACAGACAAAGGGAATGAAGTTGTGTGGATTCACAAATGTAGATTATGCAGGGAGTCCATCCAACTGAAAGAGTACATCAGGTGGAATTTTCAGTGTTAGGTCCACAACAGTTTCTTGGTACACCAAGAAGCAAATATTTGTGGTGCTCATCTCGGCAGAAGAAGAATACATGGCTATAGGTCAAGCAACATGTGAGGAAATCTGAATGAGAAAGATACTTATGGGACTGTTTGGTCAGATGATGGATCCAACTATGATCTATTGTGATAATCATAGTTTCATTATGCTCTTTCAGAATTTGGTATTTCATGATTCATACAAGCATATAGATATTTGGTTTCATGATTTACAGGACTTTTTGTAGAGGCAGATACTGTTGCTACACTACATTCCGACAGAGCAACAAGATGCTCACATCTTGACAAAGGCTTTTTCAAGAAGAAAGTTTGAGTTCCACATGTGTAGGATAGGGGTGGTTGATAATCATTTTCTTACTTAGAAGGACTATTGAAAAATGAAGAAAGTCTCAATTTGATTTTTCCTTAGTCAAATTGAGAAAACTCGAATTTACACATCAACAGACAACTTGGATGAAGTTAACTTGTGTGACATGGCTCTTGTCACTTAGTTAGCTTAGTAAATTGAAGCTAAATAGCTTGGAGTTTAGTTAAGCATATGTGATTACTGGTGGGCTCCAGTATGCAGCAATAATGTTGCAACTCCTGGGACTCCCTTCTTTACTTTTATCAACCCGGTAGTTCGTAACAAACTTGGAAGCGACGGTGCTGTATGCACAAGTACTAGCTCTTGCCGCAGCTGTCACTTGGTCAGCTGGCACAAGTCCGCTAGGGGCTTAAGCCAACTTCTATGAGCTCTTAGAAGAAGCTTTTTAACTAATGGATGAAAGCTAACTCAAAGGAAGCTAATCTACTTGCTGAAAGCCAAAAAGTAACGCAAACCCTAATTCTACCAGCTAGTCCTACTGATGCAAAGGAGAGAATGAAAACTACTGGAAGGGATGCCATTACTTCTATGAAGGTAAAATACATGTGTCTAGACTACCTCTACCTGAAGAAAACATCTTTTTGTATTTTTGAATAAGTTATTAGAATTGGCATGCATGTGCTTTTAACTGGCTTTTTACTGTGCAGGGGTGGATCAAGGAGGAGAAATGCTTGGAAAAGGTTGGGAAGGTTCAGAGAGGGTCTAAGGAGTCCCTAACACCCTTCCAGAGAGTTTCACAAAGTTTGGCTATCAAGAAACCTCATTTGTGAGCTTCTACAGGAAGTCTGTAGGGGTTCTACAGGATGTTCAGAGATTTCTACAGGATGTTCAGAAATTTCTACAGGATGTTTAAAAAGTGTATTTTAGAGGATGGGTGAGTGAGGGAAGATGCATGAATGGATAGGCAGGTAGGATAGGGGCCTGGAGTGACCCAGGGACTGGTGGATGGAGTGGTGAGGGGGTGTAGAAGGTTGAATTGGCTTAAAGAAGGCTAAGACAATGATGGAGCAAGAAGGTGGTGTTACATGGGCAAAAGGACAGGTGTGAGACGAGGAACCTAGCTAGGAGATGGAACAGTTGGCTCTGATGAAGCTTAGGCGGATGAGAGAGTGGTAGAGATGCCCTGCACGGTGTACATTTAACTGAATAAACAAAGTCTTACAAATAATCAAAGTCCTAGCTAATCTAATCTAACTGTCAATAAAACGAATGAACAACAGCTTTATTTGGAAAGAAAACCATGTGCATCAATCATGCAAAGAAACATTTTAGAGATCTAAACCCATAACTAAATTCTGCAAATGAAAACAATACACTAAGGATTGCATGGTCAAGCAAACTAGTGTTTTTGTTGGGGCAGCACTGTTTCTTCAATTCCAGCCCCTGATCCAATAAGGATGAGGTGAAACTGAGAGTGTTGTTGACCCTTTTCTTGGAGCTTTTTTCCTGTTATTATCCTACCAATCTATTTTAAACATCTGAAGCAATTCTATTCATAAACAGTGACCTATTTAACCAACACAACTAAATCTGCCCAACAGAAATACGTTTCAAATGCATAAAAGGAAAACAACGATGCATAAGGGAAAGGTAACAGTACAAAAAGGAAGCCCTAGGCTCTCAGGTTGGGCCCAACCCTAAGAGCTATGGCTCCTATAGAAAACTCAGAGTTGATATAAAATCGGACTGCTTCTCATTATCAAAAAATAGTCATAAGTCAAGAGTTATGCCAAAATGGCTACAAGAGAACAAAGTAAAGCTAACAACACTGTAGTGCAAAATATGCAATGGTTTCAAAAGTCCCTTACGAAGGCTGAGGCCTTAACATTTATACACCACGAGGGCCCTAGCTGGCCTCCTAAATCTATGGGACTTGGCTGTCCAAACTGTGAGTAGACAACCCCTTCCAAAATCTGCTTGGCTGCCTTCTAGATCCAGTTTTGGTGGCCTTTGGAGCTCAGAATTGGGGGTGAAGATCCCGAGGAAGGGCTATTTAATGCCATAGACAACCCCCCTACGAATCTTCACCTCAAGCTTGGCTGTCTTCTAGCCCATGATTGCTCGGTTTTTGCTCCAACATGTGTCAAAAAACCTGAAATGAGCATGTGTTGGCCACCTAGGAAGAGTGAATACCCTTATTCGTACAAATGACATAAACATACTGAAAAATAATGCATAAGCTATGAAAAATGAAGGATTGAACAAGGAATGAACAAGGATAATTAGGCCAAATGAGCCCAACAAGTTACCAAATTTGGGGCTCATCATCACCCCCCTGCTAAAAGGGTTGCTCATCCTCTGAGAAACTAGTCCAGCTCCTCGTCTTTCATTGCTTTAATCGCCACCCTCACATCCTAGGCTTCTGAAGTAGTATCCTCCTCACTGTCATGGAATCCGGCCTTCCTTTCCACCTCTTCCCATTTCTTATGCTCTTCTTCTTCTGTGCCTCCTTCTAATAATCCCAAAAGAAAAGGTGGACTTAGCTTGAGGCCTATCCAACTGGCCTGGAGGTTTTGCATAGACTTCTTGTAGAGAGGCACTCATGCCAAGGCCTCCCTCATTCTAGTTGGGGTGTGATATTCCCTGATTTTGAGGCTGTGGGACAATGTGTTCCACCTACGGGTGCAAGCATGAACACAATTGTCCCCCAATAGTCGCTCCATATCCTCAAAATGTGCTATGGCCTGAGCCTGCCGATCCATGTACTCTAACAGAGCCTGAGAGTTGGTTGCTAGGTGTTGGTGGGTGGATATCAATGCTGTGGGGTCCCCTGGCTCTGCTCTAATCAGTAGTGGTTCTTGTAATTCTCGGTTCATGACATTTTTGACCTCTGCCGCTCTCTTTTCTTCGTGGTTTAGCCATGAGGTCATTGCCATCAGCTGCATGTCCCCTACTGCTGTGTTGGGGTCCCATGAGGTTATATTTGGAAGGGCCAAATTATGAAGGTAGAACTCTGATAGCTTGGCCTTGTCTTCCAATGAACTGCTGTTACATAAATCCATGAACTGCTGGGGGTTTTGGATTTGGGAGATACCCCTCTGTGCCAATGTGTTGATTTGGAATTGCAGCCACTGATCCCTGAGGTATAGGCCATAGGATTTGGCCGGCTGCCTACATTGCAGAGCTTCCATTGCCCAACTGGCCATGCAGGCCAGTTGTGCCTCCTTTTCTTGCATCTACTATTTTAGAGATTGTATCTCTAGGCCTACTTGCAATTCCCTTTCCTGTAGTTGCCGGTTTAGTGCCCCAAGTTCAGCTTGCATTCCTTCTTTTCCCTGAGGCTCTTCTGTGGTGTCCTTGGCTGTTGTGTCCTCTTCTTTCCTCTGTCCTTGTAGCTGTAGCTGTTGTTTAAGCAGCTCATTCTCTTCTCTTAACTTGGCCTGTTGGGAGCTTTCCACATGCCGTACTCTTGCCAACTCCCTTTGTGTTTCCTTGAGCCTTTCCTCTAGCGGCCCTATATCTTCTACCCCCTTGGATTTAGCGATCCTCATCCAAGTGTGGGTTCGTACTCTTTCTTCCTCTAGTGCTAGAAATAGTGGCACTGTGAATTTTTGAGGAATAATTTTTCCGGCCTCCAAAAATTTATAGTAAGAGCCCAGGCTGGGCTGGGGGCTTGGTTCCATGATGACATCAGTCTTCTCCCCCTCCTGTGGTGACTTGGATGCTCTTTCCTCAATCTGCTCAGTTTCTTTCACTCTAGCCAAAGTTTCCTGTAGAACAACCTCGACATCCTGTAGAGAGGCTTCCGAGTTCACTTTCTCAATCCTTTCCCTCCATGAGGATTTTTTCGGGCTCCCCCGCTCAATGCCTTGGAGGGGGACATATCCCTTGGTGTGGTAGGGGTATCCACAATTGTGATTGGATATTTTGATGGAGGCTGGGGTTTGCTAGTCTTAATTCTCACACTCCTTCTTGCTTTAAAATACAGAGGAGTCTCCCTCTTTCATTTTTCCTTTAGCTTGGGAGAGGTACCTAGGGTGGCCAGCACAGCTGCTGCCTCCCTAGCTAGAATTTCGGCCGATTTCTCCTTCTGCTGTCCTTTTTTCAGACTTCCTATAGAAAGTCCCGTAGTGGCTGGTTTCTGGCTTCCTGTAGAAGCCGTTTTTAAACTTCCTGTAGAAATAGCCTTCTGGTTTCCTGTAGAAGCAGATGGCACCATTTTAGCCTGCTTGGCTGAGGCTGCCTTAGGGGTGCCCTCACTGGCTTGGACTTTCTCAGTCCTTTCTACCCTGCTCTGTAGTCTTTTCTCCCTGGGTGTTGGTGTAATTTTACCACCCCTTGTTTTGGCAGCTTGGCCTTTTTCTTGTGTTCCTTTCTGTTCTTCCTTTGGTGTTTTGCCCGGGGTTTCTTGTCCTTTAGCTTTCTTCTCTGCCTGAGTGTGCTCCTTCTCCCTGCTACTGGAGGAAGTGAGCTCCTCAGCCAAAATTCGGATGTCATAATCCTTAGACATATTCCGAAAAATTTCCCAGGAGAGAGGGATAATGTAAGTGTGGAGTGCATCTTCCACGAGGAGCTTGATAAGTCCATGATGGGCTAGCTGGTCTGGTGTCCCCTCTCTCAGTTTGGTGGCACACTCAATCATGGATTGCAGGAGGAAGTAAGGAATGCTCAATTTTTTGTTCTAAGGGTAGGTTCATTTGGTGCCTGAGTTCTGTGAGCAACCGGAAATGATAGCCATACATGATGCTAAATTGCCCCTCACGTGTAATATACTTCATAATTTGGAGGTTGACTTCACTCCAGAATGGTTGTAGGCTAGTTCTTCGAACTCCATTCTTGTCCTCTGAAAATTGTTCCTCTGGCAAGAAGAACTCTTTTTTAGCTTTTTGACCCAATTTTCTCTCCTCCTTATCCCAGGGTACCCTGATCGGTAGATCAGTTACTCTGCTAATGAGCTGTGGGGTGAGTCTGAGGGTCAATCCTCTGAAGTTGACAACAGCCAATGTCTTCGACTTCGGCTTCAAGGACCTTAGGAATTCTTCTGTAATTTCGTCATCGTGACCTTGAAGTTTGTCACAGAATGACATCCAGTGTGCACGGGAAAACAAGTCCACTACCTCAGGGGTTTCCCGTAATTTCTTGGAGTTTGAAGGTTCTTTTCTAATGAACCCTCCCAACATGGTAAAAAACTCTGTTTTTGTTGTTTTGAACTTGCCTGCTCGTGTACAGAAGGAGGACTTCGAGATTTCTCTACACAGAGCGCAGAGCTACTTCTCCATTACGCACACAGTCATATAAAGTTCACAATCTTTCACTGGTGAGCTTTGACAGTGTCTCAATTTTTCTACAGGAGGGAATTTAATTCAAGACCCTGGAGAAAATCTCGCATACAAGCTACGAAGACAATTTCATGCAGTGATAAGAAAAAGGCTTTTGAATTCATAGACAGACTTGCATTCACATTTTCCCTACCCCCTCAACACGTCGAATTCACCACCTTTTGAATTATTTGCATGGGAAAGTTATGTTCAGGCCTACCTCATTGAGAATTGCCACCCTCGTTGTGAACAGTCCAAGCTTCTTCGTAATTCCGGGCTCCCTGTAGTGCAGCGTCCTGTAGAAATCGTGCACGACTTCTGGAGGACGTTACGGTGGTTCTGGACGAGTCTGAGCAGTAGCAGGACGTTGGAACAAACCAAGAACTCAGGCTAACAACTTGCAGAGGAGGAGGACGTGTACTCGGCTGCAAAACGGTTGTGAGTGTAAATGACTGCAGTGTATCATAAGTTATTCAACCAGCCGATTTTGAATTGCTGCGGAATTCATGGCGCGAGGGTGAGCTGTCCCGGTCGATCCGTTGGCCAACGTCACAGCCATCATTCCTTGGCGTGTCCCTAACTGCCGAATTCTTCCCTCTAAATTCACCGTCACCTTTCCTGTCATACTGCCGCTTCTCCCCACTGGACACTTCCCACGTGTCAATTGCCCATCTTTTTGGCAGAACCAAGCCCATTCAGATCCTACGAGGCCGTCTGACTGGTTGTGGTGGCTAGTTGAATGACTACCAGACTCGTTCAATCCGTCCATTCTCACAGTCATGCACATTTAGAGTATAGCTTATGTAATTTGATGAAATAAGGTTAGGCACTTACCTGTGCGGCCGTGGACGTGGTTTTTTTCAGGTTTCAGGACGAGGAATGTTGGATCTGCCTGCTGCTACTTCATGCATGGGTGCTGGAGCTCCTCTTCATTGGCTGCTGCTGGCAACGAGACCTTGAGACCCGATTTCTTGGTGGTGAATGCTGCATGCACCGAATTCATGAGCTGCTGGTGTCTCCATGGTATGTGCTCCAGCCGGATCAGCTGCTACATGATTCTTGTAGGACATCCTGTAGCCGTTTCTCCTCCTGGGGTGCATGCTGAAATAAATGAGTTGCGTTCGTAGGTGCAGGGTCCTGAGGTCGCCTTGACAGGTAAAGTGTACGAGCCTCTGCATGCTTTATTTCCCACTTAATTTTTTTTATTTTTATTTTTATTTTTATGTTTATTTATTTATTTATTTATTTTATCTAAGAAAACAGGGTTCTGGTATGACCGTGCATGTATATTCGACTAGATGGCAACAATGGTGGTGACAGGAGGTGAAACAAGTGGAGGATGGAAGAAAAGAGTGGTTGCATGCCTCCTCAACGGACTTCAAGCCTCAAATCCTTCTCCAAAATCGATCCTGGCCTGCCCAAAGGCTCTACAGGATGTTTCCTGTAGAAATACAGAACTTCCTGTAGAAAGTCCTATAGCTTCCTGTACAAGACTAAACCATGACCAGATTGTGTCCAAACCTTGGAAAAAATGAGTGTTCATGGAGAGTGTATGTGAGGTTGCCTGGTAGCTTGGTAGGGACCCTTGTCCTTGAGTTGAGAGGCCTCCTTTTTGCATTGTGTTCCTGCAATCTGCAACAATTTCCAGAGATTAAACTTGTTTTTTTCTCTGTTTCTTCCTTCTTCTGTTTTCTTTTTCTTTCTTTTTGTTTTTTTTTGTTTTTTGTTTTTGTTTTAAGAGACAGCAGGGGCGCCTCAATGAGGTTTTAACCCCTACTATCTGCCTTGGGCGCCTTAGAGAGGTTTTCACCCAAGGATCTTTTTATTCCAATTCTTTTTTTAGAGAGACAACAGGGGTGCCTCAATGAGGTTTTCACCCCTACCATCTGCCTTGGGTGCCTTAGAAAGGTTATCACCCAAGGATCTTTTTTTATTGCATTTTTTTTTTTTTTTTTAATATAATGATGCTCAGGGTGTGCCCAAAACAGAGGCAGAACCCTTCTCTATGACCAGCACTGATTTTTCCATAGTTTTGATGAACTCTTGCCTCGAAAGAGGTTTCCTGTAGATCTTTAGTCAATGCCCATTGACGAGCATGGGGATGGCTTCTTCATCAATGGTCTAGATAAGGACAAAACCATTGTCATTACACTTCTCCACTACATATGGTCCTAGCCATCTTGTCCTCAGCTTCACCTTGAAATCCTTATGTCTGGAATCATACAGTAGCGCCCAATCTCCTGGCTGGAATTGTTTGTCATTGAGGTGCCGGTCATGCCATATCTTCCTCTGAAGTTGAACCACTTCTGAGTGGAGGAGGGCCTACATTCGGTGCTCATCTAACCCATTCAGCTGCAATAACCTTTGTTGTTGAGCATGGCTGAGATCTAGGTCCAGCTGAGCTGCCATCCTCAATGTGTTGTACTCAAACTCGATTGACAGCAAAGCTCTCTTCCCATAGACCAACTCATAAGGGGTGAAATTGGTTGTGGTCTTCCAAGTGGTGTTGTAGGCCCAAGTGGCCTCAACCAAGCGATCTGGCCAATCCTTTCTGCTGCTACTCACCACCTTAGTCAAAATCCCTTCTAATGCTTTATTGGTGACTTCCACCTGCCCATTTGCTTGAGGATGATATGGGGTGGAAGTCCTATGCTTGATCTTGTGATGAGCGAGCAAGTCTTCAATTAAGTTGGAGGTGAACTGGCTTCCTTGATCGGTGACTAACTCTCTTGGGTAGCCAAATTTGTAGAAGATGTTTTCTCTTAAAAAATCAGCCACCTTTTCTTCTGTTGTTGCTTTGATTGCCTTGGTTTCCGCCCACTTTGTCAGATAGTCTGTGCACACAATGATGTAAGACCTTTGCCTTGAAGGAGGGTTGATATGACCCACAAAATCCATACCCCACTTCTCAAATGGCTCAAGAGTCACTTGAGGTTGGAGAGGCATTTCGTCCCTTGGAGTTGGTTTCCCCATCCTTTGGCATCGGTCACATTGGCTGATATATCTTCTGACATCTTGATGAAGAGTGGGCCAATAGTAAACTGCCTGTAGAATTTTGAAGGCAGTCCTCTTGGCTGCAAAATGTCCTCCACAAGGCCCATCGTGACAGGTTAGGAGGATGTCAAAGACTTCCTCCTCCCTTACACAACGCCTTAAGATCTGATCAGGGCCAAGTTTGAACAGGTTGCCCCCGATCCAAGTGAATGAGGCACTCTTCCTCACGATTCCGCTCTTCTCCTTTGAGGATAGATGCAGAGGGAACTGTGCTGAGACCAGATAGTTTTCTATATCAGCAAACCATAGAGAGAGTACTGAGATAGCAAACAGATGTTCATCTGGCATCTGGTCATCCACTGTTCCTTCTTCACTTGCAGGCAAAACCAATCTAGACAAGAAGTCAGCAACAACATTTTCTTTACCTAATTTGTCAACGATAGTCAAATCAAACTGCTGCAACAAAAGTAACCATCTAATAATACGAGCATTCACATCAGGCTTATTCATTAAATATCTAATTGCAACATGGTCAGTATGTACAAATGTTTGATAGCCAGTGGTGTAGTGTCAGAACTTGTCCAGGGAATGGACCACGGCCAGGAACTCTTTCTTAGTTACAGTATAATTCATTTCTGCCTTGGATAAGTTTTTGCTGACAAAGTATATGGCATATGGAAGTTTTTCTTCAACTTGTCCTAAGGCTGCCCCTATGGCTTTGTTCGAGGCATCAGTGTGGATGTGGAAAGGTAGGGCCCAGTTTGGGCCTCTCAAAATTGGGGCGGACACCAACTTATCCTTTAATTCATTCAGAGCCCTCTGACAGTCGTCCGTCCATTTAAACTCAACATCTTTTGCTAAGAGGCCAAACAATGGCGAGGCTAGCTTACTGAAGTCTTTAATGAATCTTCTATAATATCCCGCTAAGCCTAAGAAACTCCGAACATCTCTTACCTTCTAAGGAGGTGGAACCTTTTTGATGATAGCAATTTTATTAGGATCCACCTGTAATCCTTGGCGAGAAATGGTATGACCTAACACAGTCCCTTTAGTCATCAGAAATTCACATTTTTTAGGGCTGAGGGACAGGTTCATCTCAATGCACTTGCTTAAAACTTTTCCTAGGTTAGACAAGGCTTCTTGGAAGCTAGACTCGTAAGGAGTAAAGTCATCCATATAGATTTCCACCGAATCATGAACCAACTCGGCAAAGATGCTCAATACAGCTCTCTGGAAAGTATCAGGGGCATTGCATAGCCCAAAGGGAAGGACTCGGTAGGAAAAGGTACCCCATGGACAAGTGAAGGTGGTCTTATCTTTGTCCTCCAGGCTGATTTGGATCTGATTATACCCGCTGAACCCATCTAGGAAAGAGAAAAACTTCTTTCCTACCAGTCCATCCAACACTTGATCTATGAAAGGCATAGGGAAGTGGTCTTTCTTGGTGGCTTTGTTTAGTTCTCTATAGTCCACACAGATTCTCCACTTCCCATTTTTCTTGGGTACCAACACTAGAGGGGAAACCCATTCGCTGTCCGATATGGGGTAGATGAATCCTGCATCCAACAATTTTTGCACCTCTTCTTTAACAATGTCCTTAAGGGTTGGATTCATTCTCCTTTGAGGTTTCCTGACTGGCTTGCAGTCCTCCTTAATGTAAATATGATGGGTACAGACCGAGGGATGGATTCCTTTCATTTCCTTGTAGCTCCAGGCAAAAGTCTCCAAACGGTGGGTCAAGAGGCTACATAGCTCCTTTTCCTGAGAGGTAGAGAGAGAGGAGCTGATATTTAAAGTTCTTTCAGGGCCAAACTCCACATTCTTAACTCTGGGAGTGGTCGGATCAGTCGCACATAGGTCCACTAAAGCATTGGCTTGGGTATCTTCCACCAACTCTTCCAAGGATAGTGCACCAAAGGGAGGATTTTGGATGAAGTTCTCAATCAAATCATCCTCGGTTTGAGGACCTCCCCTGGCGTCTTCTACTGTGCATAATGGTGCAGAGTAGACCTCATCCTCTTCTCCTTCTTCCAACCAGAGGGGTAAGTCATGTTCTAGCAGAGGTTGGGCAGGAGGGTATAGGACCAACTGTTTGGACATAGGCCCATTTTTGATGGTCATGCTTCCTGCTCGACAGCTGATGTAAGCATCCGCAGTAGCCAGCCAAGGCCTTCCCAAAATGAGGGGATATCCTGTGAGTTTTGCCTTTGGCTGAAGGACCAAAAAGTCCGCAGGGTACTCCCAGGAGTCAACAGAGACCAAGACATCTTCCACAATCCCTTCGGGAGTCATGGTGGAGCGGTCTGCCAATTGCAGCACTGTCGAGGTCTTCCTTAAGGAACTCTGAAGGTTGAGCTTAAGCATGGTGTCCCTGGTCATCACATTAATGGCGGCCCCTAGATCAATCAAGGTGTGGGGTATGATGGTGCCATTGATGTGGACATCAACTACAGGACTCCCAGGGTCCAAATACTTTGGACAGATTACTTGCCCCAACATGAGATCGGATAGTTGTCCTATGACATTGATGGTTGAGGCATCTCTCTTTTGCCTGCTTGGGTGCCTAAAACACTTCTCCTTAATCAATTTGTTATATATCGGTACATCTTTTATGGCCTGGAGAAATGGTATATTCACACACAGTTGCTTGAGTTCTCCCAGAAGCTCATTCTCTTCTGGGTTGGGTTGTGTGGTTACTGTGAGTCGCTCAGGAAAGGGTGGAATGGCTTGGGGTTCACTTTCCTGTTTCTCTTCCTCCTCCTCTAGGGGAGGAGGTTGGCGCTCTGGAAGGACCTTCCTGGATCGCAGGTTGATCTCCTGGATCTCCACAGCATAGGTAGGGCATGTTGTCTCCCTAGTATATACCTGCTGGGTCTGTCTGTTGTTGGGGTTCGGGTTCGGTTGAGCAGGCATCTGGGGTTGTCTTGAAGGAGCAGAAGGTAATGGTTGTGGTTGAGTCGGTGGTGGAGGCAAAATGGCAGGAGGAGTGTTGTACTGGGGCCTCCACCCTGGTTGAGGTGCATTCCACTGAGGTTGTGACTGGGCATGTGAGTGAAACGAATGAGAAGGAGGTTGAGTATGGTATGGAGATGGATAAGACCACGGAGGAGGTGTGGACAAGGAAGGATGAGAAGGGGGGCCCCAAGAAGGTATATGAGTGGATTGGTTGGGGTTATAATAAGCTTGGGATGTCCCTTACATCCCCTGCTGGTAAGGTCTGGGTCCATGTGGCCTCCTCTGGTTGAGGAAGTAGAGAGGTTCAGTAGCCACCTTAGCCCCTAGATACATGGCTTTAAATCAAGGCAAGGTAGGGCATTGGTTGGTGGTGTGGTCTTCCTCACAAACGAAACATACCTCTACTGAGTGCAATGGGCACTCATTCTTGGGATGCTTCCTCGTGCATCTAGGACAAAAAATGTCCAAAGCCCTCTCAGCTTCCTCTTTCTTTTGCTGAATTCGGAAGGTATCAAGTTGCATGGCAATAATCTGTCTCGTCTCACTCTTGAGGTCTTCCATCTGGTTAGGAAAGTCATGCTTGGAGAAGGTGGTACTAGCTGAAAGATGATTCCCCCTACCTCTCTTCCGGGCCGCCCTAGAATGGTTTCTAAACACGGTCTTTATGTCCTCATAAGGTAGTTGGTAGATGTCTCCTCCAGCCAGCATGTTAAGGGTGTCCAGAAGGTCTTCAGGGACTCCTCGGAGCAGAACCAACTTCAGAGATTCCGGGTCAAGTGTGCACCTGGCCCGTTTATAACTGAGTTGGAACCTTTCCTCGTAGTCTTCTAAAGATTCATCGCTTCCCATGGTCATCCGAAAGATTTCTCCCTTAGTTTCCTTGGATCTACAGTAGTCTCGGTATTTGGTATTGAAAGCTTGCTGCATCTGAGCCCAAGTGGTGATACTGTTTCCAGGTAACCCCATGAACCAGCGTAATGCTGCGTCCTTGAGGGTAGAGGGAAAGAGTTTCAACTTTTGCTCATCCTCAGCATAGTATTAAGCTCGACAAAGGACAACAAACTCAAATAGGAAGGTATCAGGGTCTTCAGTAGTCAATCCATGGAAGTGAGGTAAAGCAGAGGGGCTTATGTTTTCCATTTTCATGTCTCCATTGGTCTCTCGGATAGGAAAGGCACTTTCTATTCTCTCATATTCTTTTCTACCGTTTCAGTTTTCAGCCATGGCTTCAGATGGAGTGTTCTCTAACTCTTCTTCTATTATAGGATCTTCGTATATCTCAGGGAGTTCACCTATAGGTTCTTCTGGCTCACTGTCACCAGAGAAGAGAGAAGGTTGACTCAGTGATGTGGTGGGGGTGTTGGGTAAGAATTTGCCGGTTTTATCTTTGTTCCTACGAGGCATGAAATGGAAAGACTTTTGATTGCTTTTGTTTTTTTCTTCTAGTACCTACAAAACTAAAATAGATTGAACTGCAACTAACTATCTTGCTGAAATGAAAATGCGGAATTGAAATGAAAGCATGAAAGGACTAATCTATTTTTCTCAAATGAAATTGCAGGAATTAAATGCTAGTCTACGCTTGCTGAATTGAAACACTAATCTATGCTTGCAGAATTGAAATTGCGGAATTGAAATGCTAATCTATGAAAGCAGGAAATATCTACTCTACTTTTGCGGAAATGAAATGAAATAAACTACTTAGCAGAAGGTTGTAGGAGAAAATAGATGAAAAGCAACAATCACAAATACTCTGACGCTTCCCTGGCAACGGCGCCAAAAAGATGGTGGGTTCCAGTATTGCAACAATAATGCTGCAACTCCTGGGACTCCCTTCTTTACTTTTATCAACTCGGTAGTTCGTAACAAACTTGGAAGCGACAGTGCTGTATGCACAAGTACTAGCTCTTGCTGCAGCTGTCACTTGGTCAGCTGGCACAAGTCCGCTAGGGGCTTAAGCCAACTTCTATGAGCTCTTTAGAAGAAGCTTTTTAACTGATGGATGAAAGCTAACTCAAAGGAAGCTAATCTACTTGCTTAAAGCCAAAAAGTAACGCAAACCTTAATTCTACCAACTAGTCCTACTGATGAAAAGGCGAGAATGCAAACTACTAGAAGGGATGCCATTACTTCTATGAAGGTAAAATACATGTGTCTAGACTACATCTACCTGAAGAAAACATCTTTTTGTATTTTTGAATAAGTTATTAGAATTATCATGCATGTGCTTTTAACTGGCTTTTTAATGTGCAGGGGTGGATCAAGGAGGAGAAATTCTTGGAAAAGGTTGGGAAGGTTCAGAGAGGGTCTAAGGAGTCCCTAACACCCTTCCGGAGAGTTTCACAAAGTTTGGCTATCAAGAAACCTCATTTGTGAGCTTCTACAGGAAGTCTGTAGGGGTTCTACAGGATGTTCAGAGATTTCTACAGGATGTTTAAAAAGTGGATTTTAGAGGATGGGTGAGTGAGGGAAGATGCATGAATGGATAGGGAGGTAGGATAGGGGCCTGGAGTGACCCAGGGACTGGTGGATGGAGTGGTGAGAGGGTGTAGAAGGCTGACTTGGCTTAAAGAAGGCTAAGACAATGATGGAGCAAGAAGGTAGGGTTACGTGGGAAAAAGGACAGGTGTGAGACGAGGAACCTAGCTAGGAGATGGAACAGTTGGCTCTGATGAAGCTTAGACAGATGAGAGAGTGGTAGAGATGCCCGACACGGTGTACATTTAACCGAATCAACAAAGTCTTACAAATAATCAAAGTCCTAGCTAATCTAATCTAACTGTCAATAAAACGAATGAACAACAACTTTATTTGGAAAGAAAACCATGTACATCAATCATGCAAAGAAACATTTCAGAGATCTGAACCCATAACTAACTTCTGCAAATGAAAACAGTACACTAAGGATTCACATGGTCAAGCAAACTAGTGTTTTTGTTGGGGCAACACTGTTTCTTCAATTCCAGCCCCTGATCCAATAAGGATGAGGTGAAACTGAGAGTGTTGTTGACCCTTTTCTTGGAGCTTTTTTCCTGTTATTATCCTACCAATCTATTTTAAACATCTGAAGCAATTCTATTCATAAACAGTGACCTATTTAACCAACACAACTAAATCTGCCCAACAGAAATACGTTTCAAATGCATAAGAGGAAAACAACGATGCGTAAGGGAAAAGGTAACAGTACAAAAAGGAAGCCCTAGGCTCTCAGGTTGGGCCCAACCCTAAGAGCTATGGCTCCTATAGAAAACTCAGAGTTGATATAAAATCGGACTGCTTCTCATTATCAAAAAATAGTCATAAGTCAAGAGTTATGCCAAAATGGCTACAAGAGAACAAAGTAAAGCTAACAGCACTGTAGTGCAAAATATGCAATGGTTTCAAAAGTCCCTTACGAAGGCTGAGGCCTTAACATTTATACACCACGAGGGCCCTAGCTGGCCTCCTAAATCTATGGGACTTGGCTATCCAAACTGTGAGTAGACAACCCCTTCCAAAATCTGCTTGGTTGCCTTCTAGATCCGGTTTTGGTGGCCTTTGGAGCTCGGAGTTGGGGGTGAAGATCCCGGAAGGGCTATTTAATGCCATAGACAACCCCCCTACGAATCCTCACCTCAAGCTTGGCTGTCTTCTAGCCCATGACTGCTCAGTTTTGCTCCAACATGTGTCAAAAAACCTGAAATGAGCACGTGTTAGCCACGTAGGAAGAGTGACTACCCTTATTCGTACAAATGACATAATCATACTGAAAAATAATGAATAAGCTATGAAAAATGAAGGATTGAACAAGGACTGAACAAGGATAACTAGGCCAAATGAGCCCAACAAGTTACCAAATTTGGGGCTCATCAATTACTAAATTTTTGTAATCCAGTTTTATTATATCTAGTTGAGTTCAGTTAAACTAGTCCTAACATTTGGAGGAACTAGTGGAAGGTCAGTTGTGCAAAGGGACAACAACCTAACTCAGTGATCATCTAGTTAACTAATCAATCAACCTAAAATAACTAGTGCATGCATAGAATTCGAGTTCCCAGATGTGGTGGAGATTTCAAGGCAGTGTAACAAGCAGTTGTAAACTAGTTTGAGTGTACAGGTGTTGCATGCAGGCAGATGATCAAACCTTGGGAATTGTGCAATCAATTGGAGGAAAATACCCAAAAAACAGGGGCTATTTCTCTAGGAATTTCTCAAAGAAATAGGGGCTTAAAAAGAGGCGGAATTTGACTAAGTCTAGGCCAGAGCTTCTCATTAAGCAGAGAGATAGGTTATTCACTTGTAGGTTGAGCTCATACTGAGCTAAAAATTGTAATACATCTTTATTCATCTGATTAATGCAAAGAGGCTTGAGGAGTTTTTCCCAGTTGGGTTCCCCTAGAAAAAATATTGTCCATGTGTGTTATTTCTTATTTCATGTCTGAGATTGTTGTTCTAGATTGTGAATTGAATTTTGCATACCAATAGAGGAGATTTGTGTCTCTTGATTTAGATTAAAATTTCTTGAGAAATTTCAATTCTATCACCAAATTTCTACATTCTTAGTCAAATATGTTTTCCAACTACTTGTAGAAATAGCACAAATATGATTTAATTTTATGCTAAGAGCATATGTTATTTTCTTTTCTTTTCTTTTAATGTGTACTATTTCAAAGTCATACTCACTAAGGAATTCCAGCCACTGAGCTTGCCTAGAATTTAAATTTGGTTGATCAAATCTCTCTCTCTCTCTCTCTCTCTCTCTCTCTCTCTGTTGGAGAGGTAAATCCCCTCTGCGGACAGAGGCGATCCCACTAGCCCAAAATGGGTCTAGCAAGAATCAAACAATGCTATCACGCAAGTTCCTAATTGCAAATTAAAGGTGGATTATGAGAACCTACTTGGATTCTAACGCTAGTGTTGTAGAAGAGTTGACACTCCCGTTCCTTTGCTCCGGCCGGTCACGATCCTCACGATCTCCGTGAATGGACACCTGCACATGCAAAGGACGACACGAATACAAGCATAAAATCCAATAGATGCAATTATATATCGGCCAGAAAAGATATAATCCAAACATCATCATAATGAATAGCAAGAATGGAACCATAATGATAGTCATCTATTATTGATAATCAACAAAGGAGTATACAACCGAAGTTCTGACGTCAAATCCTCCTTTGGCTGGGTGATCAGCTACACATGTCTTGCAATGCTTGTCGAGATCGGGAACAAGCCTCTCTCTCTCTTTGATTATGAATGCAAAGAAGACTCTTACAACAATCTCTTAGACTTCTGATAGTATCATTCTATCTATGCTCAAAACTAGCTTGTCAAATGCACCAGAACAAGCTTTTATAGATGGAGGAGGAGGAAGAGATACAATGAATCCAGACATCCATGGGATAAGCATTATCCTCGAAAAGCTATTATGGATAGAGATACAATGAATCTCGACATCCATGAGATTGGCATTATCCTTGAAAAACCTCATGAGTCGAAAAGAAAAAACTTTCGGGCGTGCGTTTGTTAAAAAGCTTTCCCAAAATTGGTTGGCGCGGGTAAGATTCTAAGACAGAGCGCCAATGGGCGTGCCCTCTTTGGAGAATTTCCCCCATTGGCGCGGGTGATACACTGTGGATCCGCGCTAATGGAAAAAGGGGACTTTTAAAGGATATCCTGCAGGAGATGTCTTCAAGGCATATGAAGTCCATACTTAGGGGAACATAATGCAAGTGTTTTCAAGCCATGTCACTTCTCACAAGCCCCAGAATGAGTCCTCCAAAGTGCGGGAAAGGGGTAACAGGGACGGTGACCAATGGTGACAAATTAATGTGTAATAGATGCCCCCTAAAGCATGAGGCCCGAGAGAGAGAAGGGTGAAATGCTTTACAAGAACACATGCAACTGCCACCGGAGAATCTGCATAGAGAGATACAACTGATAGCTCAAGTACATGATATATGTGGTATGGGCGCAGCCATCCATAACAGAGTACATAATAATCTAGATCCATGGTATGGGCGCAGCCATCCGGTGAGGATCGATGAATAGACTCAAGTATGGTCACAGCCATCCAGTGAATGAGTCATGTAACAATAATCCACAAAATCGCAGCCTGGATTCCAACAGACAAAATCCAGGGTCTTGCGCTCCATCTCGACCCGAACAAAAGTACAAGTTCAAGCATGTGAATATATGAGTTGAAGTCGAACATGCATGAACATCATCTGATTACCAGTCAATAATGAAAACTGTTAATAGACGCGAGAGGTACCACCAATAATGACAATGGCCCTCAAGGTACTATAGGTACAATCTACGGCATGTGAATCAGTGAGCTGGCGTCGAACACCCGTAGAATCATTCGATCGGAGGCCAATGATGAAAACCTCACGTCGAACATGAAGAACCTACCATTGAGGCATGCAGGCTCCAAGGCACCGGAAGGGAGTCTCTAGATCAGCTTCCTGGATAATGAGCTGAAGTCGACAGGAAGTGACCTTGATCAAAGGTGGGCCATAGTGTTTCCCACATCATCGACACGAGATAGAGAAAGAATGTTGTGGTGGATCAGAATTATGTGAGCTATCAGAAGAAGGTTGTTATTCTGCAGAGGTCAACTTCTCTTGAACATATCAGCGGCACGACAGTGGAATTGGCAGTATTTGACATCAATGCATCAAAGGTCATGGTGACGAGGCAATGAGTAGATGAGAGGTCAAACAGGATTACCCAAATCCATGGAGGCAAGTGAAAAACGAGATGAGATGTCCCCACCCAGACAAAAAAGCAGACAAGTGCCATGTTCAAGAGCGACATACTGCCGACATGACAATAATTATGGTTCCATTTTCCCCCACCATTTCTGGCGAGTACCCCAGCTATTTTTATTAACAAGCTTGACGGGGATAGCATATGCTTGTAACGTCATCTTGAAGGACTCCAATGTCATCAAGTTTTAATGAGTCTGACAAAGGAAGAACTCGACGTCTTTTCATGTTTAGAGAGTTTGAAAAGCCAGCGGAAAAGAAAACTCCAAGGGTGTCCTTTTTCTTAAAGTTGTGTCTCTTGAGCCCGAAAAAGTATAAAACAATGCTCGAAAGAACCGCCCGACCATTACGATCGAGGAGTACTTTTCATGAGTAGTGATTTCGACCTGAAAAAGTAAAAAAGCGATCGAAACCACGTCGCTTCCTAACCGTTAACGAACCTGAAATGACAAGGGTCCGATGATTTTTTCGTTTTTTACACGGTCAGAAAAGAGTTTAAAGACGACTGCCTCTTATTTACATTTAACGAGTCAAGAGGGATAACTCGGCAATCTTTTCATGTTTAGTGAGTCAGAAAAGAGCTGAAAGATGACTCCACAGTGACTTTTTCGTGTATTTACCGAGTCCGAAAAAGTATAAAATACAACTCGTTTCACCATCGAAGTTGCATAAAAGACCTGTCGCTGCACAAGAAGCAAGCATAAAATCCATTTTCGACCAAAAATATATTAAAATATTCAAAAAGTAACTTTTTAAACCTAAGTATAAGTCAAAAAGTTTATAAATATGGTGAAAATGGTAAAAATAGAATTACTTTTACTTTTTACCTCTCTGAATAGTAGCAGTGGTCTGTTTGGGTAGTGAACTTCAGCTGGTGATTACAGCCAATCCGTGCAACCATTCGGGATTTTGTCGGTTCCAGGTAAGAGGCGCTTCCCTTAGCTCCATTTCCATACATTTTTTATGCATTTTGGCTTCCTGATTGACCTCTGCAAGAGGGAATTAAAAAATTTAGGGCTTCGCCCATTAGCGCGGGTATCCGGCACGGACCCGTGCTAATGGGGCGATTTTTCTAAAGGGGTTGCGCTCATTGGCACGACTATTTTAGAAACAGTCGCGCCAACTGCGCAACTTAATTTTCCACTTGAAATTTCCCATTGCATTTTGATTTTAACTGGATTCCAAGTTTACCAGTGATCTAATTGTGGTTTATGCATTCTTGTGGGTGCAGGAAAGCAGGCAAAATGGTAGTAGAATGGAAGGAACGAGAACATGATGCCGAGGATGCTTTGTTCCTTGAGGATGAAGGGTGCATGAACGCCCTAAGGGACTGTGGGCTTAAGAAATTCTTTCTTACGCCTTACATGCATGCTCAGCCCGAGCTACTACAATTCATAATTGATCTGTGGGATGTTGATGACCAAGTGTTCCGTTTACGGGACCAAGTGCTGGGGCTCGATGTGTCCGATGTCTATTTCATCATGGGGTTATCACGGAGAGGGGCGAGCCCAATGTTGACCGGGAGTAGACCTTCCGGGGAGAAGATGATTGAAGTTCGAGACCGAGTGTGCCCAGGGGCGCGATTTGGAAAGAACAGTGCAAAGGTGGATATTCCCACCATTCCAGACTTGGTTCTTAAGGTGATACTATTCACCATTACTCGAGCTGCAGGAGTGCAGGCGCCCCATGAGGCAAGCAAGAACCATCTTCTGTTGGCCACAGAATGCCTAAATCCTACCCTCTTTGATTGGGCCACCGCAGTGACTACTAACATCAAGAGGTAGCTTACAAAGTGTAAGCGAGGAAAGGTAAAGTAGTTTGGGTATGGTTCGATCGTGGTATCGTTCTTCTTGGAACGATTACCACTTTTTCAGGGACAGGGAGCTATAGTGGCTGATCCTTTGCCACGAGAGCCTAGGATGGCTCGCTGGGCAGCACTGATTCCTAGGGGAGGAGGGGGTCAGCAGATGTCCTGGAGGCCCGAGTTCTTCATATGGATCTGCCGTCAGCTGATTGTTGTGGAGGATTGGCCCTATGCAGGGACCGATTTCACCGGAGACCCAGATATCCCACTACCCGAGGGAGAGGAGTGGGACGAGGAGCTGGGTAAGATCTCTTTTTGTTTTTGATGTTTTATATGTTTTTTTTTGTTAATACATGTTTTTCCTAACAACAATTGTATATACATGCAGATGTTGGCCCAGAGCGACCAGTTTGCATGTCTCCTATTGCTCGGAGGAACCAGCCCGCAGCCGACCCTCAGGAAGAGGGTGCCGAAGGAGATGAACTGATTCAGAATCTCGAGGGACTCACCCGAGGGATCCCTGATTATGCTAGACTGGGAGATATGCCACTAGCGTACTAGAGGCACACAGTGGGGGTGCCTAATCATGTCCATCATTTGTTGAGACGCTTGGTGCGCGCGGTGTTGTGCTATCATGAGCACCACCGGGACTAGACTCCTAGGTTTCCTTTTCCTGCATATTTTTTGAGAGACATGTCGTCTCCTGATGTATTTGAGAGGAACATGTATTATTTTTTGAACTATATGATGCACGTGGTGCAAACATTGCGACACACATATATATACATATGCCTATTTCTATGGTTTTATTATTGCGCTTTATATGCTTTCTTGTATGATGTTTTACATATTACACAAATGTCTATCTAATACATGGTTAGCCAATGCATCAGTTAACATGCTCAATTGTCTTGGAATGTGTCGATATGTGATGAAATTAAAGTTCCTTTCTAACAATCTCACATGTAAATACAACCTTAGAATACGATGGTCTCTGACGGAATATCGCCCGTTGAGCTGGTGGACGACAAGTTGAGAGTCTAGGTTCACTACCAATGCACGAATGCCGAGATTAATTGCTTCAACAAGTAGTTCAATTACAACACAATATTCGGCAACATTGTTAGTCGTACGGCCCAAACACACACCTTGAAGATCTATCAACTCGCCATGAGGATCATAGATCACCCACGCCGCAGAGGACAAGTTGCGAGTACTGCGGCAGGCACCATCAGCGAAACCAACATAAGGTGCATCAAACATCTGCACAAGAAGCGAAAGACACAATAAGCGGCAGTCACGCCTTCAAAACTAAAACACACACACACAACACACCTGCTAAAGTACATGTATGTACAAAATAAAGTGTACAAGCATCACGCATAGTACTTTTTCAAGTACAGCCCGTTTCGGGGCTTCCCGAGAGGGTTCCCTTCATAGTCAATTAGCTCGTAGGCCCCTTTTTGCAAAACTTTCTTGACAATGTAAGGGCCTAGCCACATAGGCTCGAGTTTTCCTGCTCCCAGCTTATCGTTTGCCTGATCGTATAGCAGGACTAAATCTCCCTCAACAAAAGAACGTGGATGGACAGTCTGATCGAAGTGAGTCTTGACTCGCTTCTTTTGTGTTTCGATGGCCAAAGAGGCTAGGCGACGGGTCTCATCTAGCCGTTCCAAGTAAAGAAGGCGTTCTTCTAGCGGAGTAGTTTTGGGAAGTAGTTCGACGACCAATTTTAATGAAGGGATTTCGCACTCGATTGGAAGGGTAGCCTCCAGTCCATAAACTAGTTGAAATGGAGTGAAACCGGTGGCATCCTTCACGGAGGTCCGGTAGGCCCATAAGGCAGGGAACAACATCAAATGCCAGTTAGACTTATGCATGCTAATGGTATGCTGAAGCATTGTAACCAAAATCTTGTTGATAACTTCAACTTGGCCATTGGCCTGAGGGTAGTATGGAGTCGAACTATCGTGTTGTAAGCCCAGCTGGGTTGTTAGTTCCGTCATCATATGATTACGGAAATGCTTCCCGTGATCAGTGACGATGGCTTGAGGGACGCCGAATCGTGAGATAACGTGGTTGAACAAGAATTGCGCTGTTGTGTGACCGTCTTTAGTTAATGTAGGCATCGCCTCGGCCCATTTAGTGAAGTAGTCGACGGCAACGATAATAAACCCATGCCCCCTGGCCGAGCAAGGGTTACAGGTCGTATAATCAATGCCCCATTTTGCAAAAGGGCCGACGGTGACAACAGGGTGCAATGGAGCGGGAGGCGCTCGCATCTTCCGCTGGTATATCTGGCACTCATGACAAGAGCGGACGGAAAGAATGCAATCCTTAAAGATAGAGGGCCAAAAGTAGCCAGCACGGAGGATTTTTTGGGCAGTGGAATATCCGGACATGTGACCACCACAGGCGCCAGAGTGGCAGTCATTCAAAATACGCTCAGCTTCCTCGAGAGTTAGACATCGACGGAGAACAGAGTCGGCGCCGAGGCAGTATATTGTATCCCCAATGATACGGTATGGTTGAGACTGATGACGAATCCTCCGCCGAGCGTCTTTGGACATGCCAGGGCGAAAGGAGGATGTTTGTAGATATATGATGATATCCCCGTACCAGGGATCGAGGGTGCTAATGAGGAACAAAGTCTCATCTGGAATATGATCCTCTGAGTGAGAGGGCGGGGAAGAATATGGTAAAGAGTAAAGTAACTCAGCGAATACAAGGGATTTCTTGGACTTGGTAGTGGTAAATTTAAAGTTGAACTCTTGGAGGATGACAATCCACTTTGAGTACTTGCCCCCCAGCAACTGGCGTGAAAAAATGTACGTCATGGGGTTACAATCAAAAACCATGGTGGTAGTGTGCAGTAGAATATAGTGATGGAAGCGTTGGACAGCACAAACGACGGCCAAAGCCAACTTCTCGACATAAGCATATCAAGTTTCCGTGTCTAAAAGGTTGCGGCTGAGATAATATACAACATGCTCAGTGTCATCATCGTCAGTTTGAACAAGAACCATGCCGATAGTGGTGTCGGCGGCGGCCAAATACAGAGTGTAGTCGCGATGATAGTTTGGAGGACGTAGCAATGGAGCGGAAACACGGAAACCCTTGAGATGCTCAAAAGATTCCTGAGCGACGGTATCCCAATGGAAAGGGACATCTCGCTTTAGCAACCGTGTGAAACCTTTAGCCACCTCGGCATAGTTTGGAATGAATCGTCTCAGAAAGTTTGCTTTACCCTGCAAGCTTTGCAATTGCTGTAAAGAAGCAAGGGGAGGAAGATTCACAATAGCCTCGACTTTAAGGGGATCCAAACGGATGCCCTCTCGGGAGACGATGAACCCGAGAAGTCGGCCAGATTCAACGCAGAAGACACATTTGTGAGGATTGAGTCTGATACGGTAGTGTCGGCAGCGAAGAAAGATATCGCGAAGGTGAGTATGGTGGTCCTGACGTTTGGCTGAATAAGTTGGTAGATCATCTAGGTATGGCTGTACAATGTGGTGAATGTCATGAAAAGCGTAAGACATTGCACGTTGGAAGGTAGCACCGACATTTTTGAGACCGAAAGGGAGCTTCTTATAGGCAAAAGTGCCCCATGGACAGATAAAAGCGGTCTTATGTTGATCAGCGGGGGCAATATTGATCTGGTTATACCCAGAAAAACCGTCCATAAAATAGTACATTTTGCTTCCAGCACACTCGTCAATAATTTGATCAATGAATGGTGTGGGGAAATTATCTTTAGGACAGGCCCGATTAATATCACGATAATCGACACAAACACAGATGGTCCCCTGTTTTTTATTCACAGGCACGATGTTGGAGACCCAATCTGTGAGTGGGATAGGATAAATAAAACCAGCTTTTAGAAGCTTTTCCACTTCCGCTTTAATAGCTGCAGCCTTGCGGGGGTGTATAGGGCGTAAACATTGACGAACAGGCTTAGCACCCGGGTACGTGAGTATCTCATGCACCACTATGCTAGGATCAATGCCGGGCATTTCTTCGTAGGACCATGCAAAGACGTCACGAAATTCACGAAAAAGATTGGTATAGAGTAGAATCTCCTTCGGAGTACAAGTGACTCCAATGTGCAGATGTTCGACAATCCCTGGTTTCACAGATATGTCGATAGGCTGGGTTTGCATGATGTTCGCCATATTTCCTTCAGAGGACACATGATAAAGTTGGATAGGTGTTTGAAGTGGGAGACAAGGAGCAAACCGCTCGAGACAAGTAAGCATATCCTGATGGGCAGGGAGAAACGAGGAACGATGGTGAGAATCAGGCCAAGGAGGTTCCTCGGGAGACATAGTCTCAATAATGGCTTCATCAGAAGGGAATATTTCTTTTAAAGGGTCCGAAGAAGTCTCATCTCCAAGCCATGAGGATGGAGCGAACGATTCGGGAACCTTGCTTGAAGGAGTATGTTTAGAAGAGGGAGCCGGTGCAGCAATGATTTCGATGTAGTTGGGCTCGGCAGGACTCAATGGCATCTCATCGCCCCAAGATTCTACTTGATCAGTGGGAGGGAGGATCCACGGATCAGAACGAGTAGTAATCATATTGACGGAAGTGACGTTAAGAGGTGGGAGCGGAAAAACACCCATGAGGGCGGGATCCTTGAAAAGCCCGGCTCCCAGACTCTCAGATGATTTGGAGGTATGCTCCACAAAAGGGATGTTGCCTTCAGAAGAGGAAGCGAAGAATGACAGCTGGTCTATGGTAACAATCTTCCCTTGATGAGGGAAACAGATGATACGAAACAAAGATGAAGCTATAGCTTGCATTGCGTATATCCAACTACGTCCGAGAAGGAGGTTGTAGGTAAGATTAGCATCAACAACTTCAACTTCCATCTCGACCGTCTTCCCTTACAAAGAGATGGGCAAACGTTGGAGTATACCATAAGGACGGGATGCTCTTCCATCAAAAGCTTCCAAGGTTGTGGGAGACTAGCTCAGCATCGGAGAACCAATAGCTTTCCAACAGGCAACAGACATGATGCAAGTTGAAGCACCTTCATCAATGATTGTACGATGAATCCTTTTGGAATTAATAATAACCTGTATGAGGAATGCGATTTGGTGAGGCAGTCTCAGTGTATGGCATTCCAAGTCAAAAGTAATCAAATCTGAGTCAGTCGGGTCTATGCCACCGATAGCCGATAGCAAAGACTTCCTCTGAGAAGGGCAGCTCTAGAGAACTTCTAAAGCGGACATAGCCAACGGAGTCTGAGCTAAGTCCTCAACAATATTGTAGTGCTGTGCAACACGAGCATTTGGGTTGTAAGAAGATTTTCGGAGTACTCCTTTTGGAGGGGGTCGAATAGGCGTCTCAGTGCTAGGTCTCTCGATGTGGAGCGGGCCTGAACTGGACGGAGGAGCACTAGAGGGGACCTCAGGCTCTTTCCCGGTAGATGACGGATATTCTTTTGTTCGAGTACTGATGTGGATAGGTATCATTCCAGCCATAAATACTTGAGAACCGAAGGAAGATGGAGGTTGAGAGGGGTCAGCCACCATTTGAGTTTGTTGCGAGGGAAAGGGTTCTTTGAGCACCGCAGGGGTTCCAGGGGCGCCTTTCAACAAACGACTAACTTCGAACCGCCTAGGGTAGTGTTTGGTATAGTGATCTTCATCACAGATAAGACAAGGATACTTAGGTTTGCGCTTGGCACCTTCCTCGGGCGGAGGTTTAGGGGAGTCCTGTTTAGGTTGATTTGGTTTATTCTTCCCTTTTCCTTTCTTCTTTCCTTTCGAGGTTTTGTCTGCCGTGGTGGACTGGACGGCATTGACCTCGGAAGTAATATTCGAAATGGGTGTAACCTGAGAAGTGTGTTCATTCGAAGCATTTGATTTTTTCTTCGCAGGGTTCGCGAAATTTTTCTTCGAGGATGAGTTAACAGAACCAATAATACCATCAACAGTGGGTGTCGGCGGGGCTTTGGATGTTCCTGGTCTAGGGGCATCAGGCAAATAATCATACAATGTAC
Source organism: Pinus tabuliformis (assembly GCA_031772625.1). Classification (NCBI taxonomy): domain Eukaryota; kingdom Viridiplantae; phylum Streptophyta; class Pinopsida; order Pinales; family Pinaceae; genus Pinus; species Pinus tabuliformis. The sequence continues at coordinate 1,029,029,068 of CM062816.1, forward strand.
CAGACTGAGAATAAACCAAGTCAAGGTACTGAGCGCGCACGATAGCTTGCTCTTCAGTGAAACATGCCCCCATGGCAATGTCTCGAGCTATTGGAGGAATGAACGAAGTCGTAAACCAGTCGGTAAGAAGTTGGTCGGGAATCCAAAACTTGATCATACGTCTACGCCGTCTCCATTCATGGATATGATCAGAGATATGCGTAGTCGTTTTCTGTCTTAAGGATGTCAGGAGGTGTGTACCCATTTCATATCGAATGGGCAACTGAAAATGAGTGAGAAATGCCATAGCCAACGAGTTAAAATCCTGAAAGGATCCATGAGTGAGCTCAATATACCACTTAGCTGCAGAGCCAGTGAGGGTCCTTTGAAAAAGGCGAAGCCGAATCGAATCATCAAGCCACGAATTGGATGAACACCACAAGTGATAGGTCATGACATGAGCTTGAGGATCTTCATTAGCTTTACCATCGAATTTGGGACAATCACCGGGAATTTTCGTCGGAACCGAAGGCCAATACAGATTATGGAGAATGGGATCATTGGTCAGTTTGGACACATCCAGTAATTCTAAGGTTGCTAAGAAGGGTAACTGAGGGTTGAAGGACATCTGGGGCAACAGATAGGATGGAACACCTGGGTTCCAACAAACTGGCGGTTGCCCCCATGGGCTTTGTCTGGACGGATTTGGCCCCATAGGGTTTTGTCCGTAAGGATTTTGGTTCTGCCCCCCAGCGTTCCATAGATTACCAAACTCTCCTGCAGGAGCACCATACGATTGCAGATAATTCTGATAAGGATTTGTCTGCAGTTGTTGATAATTTTGATATGGGTCAAACGAAGGTTGCCCTTGGGGTTGCTGGTAACCATAAGCTGGCTGGACTCCAAACTAAGTTTGAGAAACAGGCTGAGTTTGATAGACTGGTTGGGATTGAATTCCAACTTGCATTTGAAGACCGGATGGGGTCTGGGGTCCAGCCTGGGGCATAAAGCTGAGTTGAGCAGTGCCAGAAGGATGTCCTGTAGGTTGGGCTATCTGGCCGGAAGGATGACTTAGTTGATATTGAGGTTTGCCCACCTGCCCAGAAGGTTGTACCTACTAGGGGTGGAGTTGTTGCAAAACTGAGGGTTGTCCTGATGGACCAGATGGCCGAGTGGGCTGGGCAGTTGGTTGGCCTGATTGGATTTGAGGCTGGCCGACTTGCCCAGGTGCTTGGCTATACTGGACGGTGGGTTGACCATATGGTTGACCAGCTTGTCCAGATGCTGGACCATACTGGACATTAGGTTGGTTTGGGTGAACATACGATTGACCAATTTGTCCAGTAGGATAACCTTGCTGGATACCAGGTTGGCCTTGTTGAACAGAAGATTGACCTAAGTTACCAGAAGGTTGAGCATAAGGGGTGAAAGACGCACCACCAGAGGCCAAAGGTTATCCCTAGAAGGGTTGTCCTTGTTGGCTCCCAGGTCGCCTTGTGTGAGACTTTTGGTCTTGATTAGGTGGTCCTTGGGATTGCGCAGACGATACTTGGCCACCATGATAATAGGTGGGGCCCCAATCAATTGACAACGGGACTGAAATCTCAACAGTCGGTTGAGACGACAAAGGCCTACCAAGATGTGGTAAATACTGGTCATATGGCCCCTCTGCTGGGACGTTTGACGTAGGATCAAAGACTCCGAATATAGAGGTCGAATGACCACTGAGAACGGGAGTCGAAGAAGCTACACATACCGCTGGAATGGTTGGGATTGAGGTAACAGACGTACTGCGACTTTGTGGATTAAAAGGCTCCGTGGTGGGAAAAGCGAGTTGTGACCAAATAGAACTCGTAGAGGGAGTCCTAGAAGACATAACATCTTGTAATGATTTATAGCCTGGAGGTAGTCTCCCAGTAGTAGGGGTGCTACTAACAAGTATAGGTTCCGTTGCGGTGGGAATTTCACCGCTCGTCGCAACGGATTCTTCAGTTGAAGTAGGAGATACTTCCTCCATATCGGAAGAAAATAGTGGGGCCAAAATACGAGGGGAAGTGTATTCCCAAAAAGGGATACCGTCTTCAGAAGGTTCCCAAACGGGATTCCAATGAAATTCGTAAGTCTCGTCGCCTGGAGCACGAGAATTAATCGGTTGTATACTCGGAATAACAGGAAGAGTATCACTCACAACCGATATCTCAGCAAAGGATGAAGACAAAATTGGTAATTCCGCCAGGATGAAAACTTCACAAAATCCTAGGGAAGCTAATGAGACAGGACCCTACTCAAACTAACGCAAACAAGATCTAACTAGGTAAATGTGAATCGCGGCCGAATAAATTTTAAGACAATGGAACTGAACTTGACCTTTTCATGTTTTAAGAGTCGAGAAAAGGACAAAAAGATGACTCTAGTCTCCTTCGAATATTTAGTGAGCCCGAAGTGACAAATGCTCAGGTGAACCTTTTCTTTTAGGGAGTCCGAAAAGGGTCAAAAGTGACTACTCTGGAGAACTAGACAAAAGGTTTACCAAACAATCCGTAAAACTGCATATACACCTTGGCAATCATATGAAAACCAAGGACTTCCCGTACGACAGTCAATCTTCTCGAATGCTGTGTTCAGTGCATTATGGCTTGTAAGGCGGTAGACACAACTTCTTGTGGATAAAGGATAATAACCTAGTGGGGTCTCCACATATACTCGACAGTACGTGGGAGCACAAATTCGTGCTAGACCACTATCGAGTCACAAAAGGAGGAATCACCCAACCATAATGTGAAACAACAGTGACTAGGTTTAACGACGCCGGAACACGTCTCTAGCCTAGACCTCTAAATGTATGCGTTGAGTTCCAATGAGTTTTTAGATTCATTCAGTTCATTTTACAGTTGATCTTTGATTAGGTTTCAGTTTCCAGGTCCTACCGTATGTAATCTCTCACAATTTCCTAAATGCAAGCTATATGCCAAAATATATCATTCCATTCAATGAATGCTAACTACGGAAGGGTTGAGATCTTTCAATCAAACAAAATGATCATCAAACAATCAACAATGACTCTAATGCAGCTAATGGCAATAATGAAACTTTTTTTCTTTTCTTTTTTTTAAAAGTGACTAATTGCTAATAACAATGAAGAACGCTAATTTCCATTAACTAATGCAATGCAAAAAAGATTGTTTGTTTTCTTTTCGATGGCAAAATGCACTTAAACAAATTTTGAGAGATAATAACAAAGAGTAAAAAGACAAATTTCACTCAATGAAAATAGAATCAAGTCTGAAACACCAAGACAATCTTTCAAACCAAGAAAAATCACAAAAACCTCAATGAGCTATGTGATCTAAGCCCAAACGAAGCCAAGCGAAATCCAAACGAAAAAGAGGTAAATTGTTCAAAGAACACACTAAAAAGTTTTGACAACCACTAGACAAGTGCAAAAAGTGGCCAAGAAGTCGACTGGACAATCAAAGAACCAAAAACTCCCACGGAAGGCTCGATGTACAAAGCCACTAGATGCTCTAGGGCTGGAATATGAAATCGATGGAAAGAGGCAAACACCCGAAGGATGAAGGTCAAAAACTAGTCAAACAAAGCTCTGACACACTCCAGTAGTTGAAAAAGATGTGACAAGACAGAAATCCAAGCTCAGAAGGCTTCCAAACAAGAAAACTGGAAAAGTTCATAGGCCTGGCGCGACTGTCAGGCTATAACTCGCGCTACTAAGGGATTAGCGCGAGTTGCTTTTGTGCAACATGCGCCCACTGGCGCGACTGTCAGGGAAAAAGTCGCGGTAATCAAGTTTACTAGCTTAAAATAAAAACAAGCAGTCCAGGGCTTGATCAACAGTATCCAGACAGACCAAGCAGCAAGAAACAACTTAAAAATCCAACCCAGAAAGCTTATCTAAGCAAGCAAACAAGAGAAAACCAAAGTGCAAGACAAACTCCAAGCTATTCGGTTCGTAAACCAAACCGGAGATTGACTAAAGTGGCGTTGATCTACTTCGCTAATGCAGATCAATAGCGTTTCGAAGGCTACCTGGCCGTACTTCAGGCTCCGTCCAAAGTTTATGAATCAAACAACAAATAGTTTCCCTAGTGGAGTCGCCAAATTGTTAGAGAGGTAAATCCTCTCTGCGGACAGAGGCGATCCCACTAGCCCAAAATGGGTCTAGCAACAATCAAACAATGCTATCACGCAAGTTCCTAATTGCAAATTAAAGGTGGATTATGAGAACCTACTTGGATTCCAACGCTAGTGTTGTAGAAGAGTTGACACTCCTATTCCTTTGCTCCAGCCGATCACGATCCTCACGATCTCCATGAATGGACACCTGCACATGCAAAGAACGACACAAATACAAGCATAAAATCCAATAGATGCAATTATATATCGGTCAGAAAAGATATAATCCAAACATCATCATAATGAATAGCAAGAATGGAACCATAATGATAGTCATCTATTATTGATAATCAACAAAGGAGTATACAACCGAAGTTCTGACGTCAAATCCTCCTTTGGCTGGGTGATCAGCTACACATGTCTTGCAAAGCTTGTCGGGATCGGGAACAAGCCTCTCTCTCTCTTTGATTATGAATGCAAAGAAGACTCTTACAACAATCTCTCAGACTTCTGACAGTATCATTCTCCCTATGCTCAAAACTAGCTTGTCAATTGCACCAGAATAAGCTTTTATAGATGGAGGAGGAGGAAGAGATACAATGAATCCAGACATCCATGGGATAAGCATTATCCTCGAAAAGCTATTATGGATAGAGATAAGATGAATCTCGACATCCATGAGATTGGCATTATCCTTGAAAAGCCTCATGAGTCAAAAGGAAAAAACTTTCGGGCGTGCATTTGTTAAAAATCTTTCCCAAAATTGGTTGGCGCGGGTAAGATTCTGAGACAGAGCGCCAATGGGTGCGCCCTCTTTGGAGAATTTCCCCCATTGGCGCGGGTGATACACTGTGGATCCACGCTAATGGAAAAAGGGGACTTGTAAAGGATATTCTGCAGGAGATGTCTTCAAGCCATGTCACTTCTCACAAGTCCTGGAATGAGTCCTCCAAAGTGCGGGAAAGGGGTAACAGGGATGGTGACCAATGGTGACAAATTACTGTGTAACACACACACACACACACACACACACACACTCTCTCTCTCTCTCTCTCTCTCTCTCTCTCTCTCTATATATATATATATATATATATAATACTAATGTTATCAATGTTTAACTGGAATTTCCTTCCTATGAGATAATGCCTCCACATTTTTAAGGTGTGGATAATGGCTTCTAATTCTAGATCATGCGTAGCATAGTTTCTTTCATGGTCTTTAAGATTTATAGATTCTTAGATTACTACATGTGCTTTTTGCATTAATACTCCCCCAAACCTTCTTTACAAGCATCAATACATACTATAAATTCTTTGTTGGGGTCATCTAGTTTCAAAATTGGAGCAGTGGTAAAATATTTCTTCAATTTTATCAAAATTTTCCTTGCATTTATGATTCCAATCAAATTTAGTTCCCTTCTTCTATATAGAAGTGATTGGGTAAGCTAATATGAAAAATCCTCCTATGAACCTTCCATAATAAACTATTATCCACATAAAATACCTAACATCAGACACATCCTTAGGTGCTAATTATTTTATATTGGCTTATATCTTCTCTGGATCTACAACGATCCCCTATTCATGCCCTAAATAATGAATTTGTTTTTGATAAAATGCACATTTTCTAAATTTAGCATGCAATTCATTTTCTCTAAGTGTTTGGAGAACCATTTGCAAATGCGATTCATGTTCCTCCTTATTCTTTGAATAGATTAAGATGCCATAAATAAATGTAATAACAGAATTCTCTAGATAGGGCCTTTGTACACTATTCAATAGACAAATAAATGTGGATGAGTCATTAGTGGGTCCAAATAGAAGTAAGATGAACTCATAATGTCGATATCGTGTCTTAAAAGTTGTTTTATAAAGGTCTTCGTCTTTAATCCCAATTTGGTGATATCTAGATCTTAAGTCAAATTTTGTTTTTGAGAAGATAATAGCTCTTTTTACTTGATAAAATAGGTCATCAGCCTTGGGAAAAGGATACTTGTTATTGATGGTCATTTTGTTGAGCGTAATCTATGAAAATCCTAAGGGTTCCATCATTTTTTTTAATAAATTAGACTGGTGCAACCCAAAGTGACACAGCAGGTCTTATATTTTTCTTGCCTAACATTTTTTGTAGCTGTATTTTTAATTCCATTAGCTCTAGAATACTCATTCTATATCAATTTTTAGATGTTAGTATTACTCTAGGCATAATATTTGTAGTAAAATCGATGTCGATTTTTTTTGGAGGTAGTTATGATATTTCCTCAAGAAATACATCCTTATATTTTATAAAATGGGATAATTTTCTATAGACAGTTTTTGAGTATTGTCATAACAATATTCAATTTTAGCTACAAACAATTGACATCCCTTTCAGTCATGCCTTTTTAATTGTAAGCCATATATTTTCCCCACTGCTATGGCTGTTGGAATCCCTTCTTGAATAATTTGTAGGTTAGGTTTTTACCTCTAATTTTTTTTATTACTTTTTTTCTTCCCACCAAAAAGTGACTTTTCTAGTTAGCTAATATGTAGCAAATTTGGTCTTCATATTTATATGGGTAAGTATAGATCTCAAAATATTTTGACATATTCATAAGCCAAGCTTCTACTCCTTCAGATTCTCCATCAAAGTTCAGAGCTATAATCTTTTTAAATTCACCTTATAATTGGGATACCACCCTTTTCTTCTTAGACAAGGAAGCATTACATCCATGCTTTTTCTTCCATTTCATCATCAAGTAAACTAGGTGTTTGACTTTCACTAGAAGTTATAGATCATTTTTTTGGGGGGATTCACTTCTAAGGCTTTTCTTATGAGTTCTTTCAGCTTCTTGACTATTCTTGTTTTCTTCTAATATCCTTTGCATATAACCAATTTCTCCTTATTAGATTTTACATTTTCTAAATCTGATTTTAGACTATGAACCACTTGCAAAATCTCAGATTCATGTTTATTCTGATTTCCAATTTCTCCCCTCATCACTCCTATCTTAGTATCAGGCTCTCTAACCCCTCCAGGTGTTTCTACAAAAGTATGTCTATTATTATCTTCAATCATTCTTACATTTTCTTTTTGTAAGAATTTTATTTTTTGTATCTTACTATTTCAGCCAAGATCCATAAAGCCCAATGTTGTAACCTATAGCTCTAATACCACTAGTAATAAACCCCTTACATCATACTCATTTTTTTAAAATCAAAACCATATCCATATAATATCTCTTTACATATACTTTAATAGCTTATTAATATTTCCCATTTCTTTATTTTATGTACTTATATAATGCACATATATATACTATGCCCCAACTTAAAACACAAGGTCCTTCCTCATATATACCTCTTAATCTATGTCTCTCTATTGTAAGTGCATTTATTTAGTTAGAATTATAATTCTATAACTTACTTAGACATAAATATTATAAATAACTTAATCTCCAAGCATAGCCCCAAAGAATTATTTCCACATTGTTTTGTTAAAGATCATGTATTTTTCATAATACCTATTATCATAATATAACACTAAAGTCTATATCCCTCTATATCATACATGTTGTTCTAAGTATTTGTTGACAGTGTTGGATCTGCCAATAATCAGGGGATCTCCCCGATATGAGGTCCCAATTAGACATCACACCGTTTGGTGTAGGACTCCCATCCAATATGATGGCTCGGTTTCCATATACTTAGAGATTTGCCTCAGCTCTAGCTTTCAACACATGAGAGTGTTGCAATGGTACCTTCGAAAAGAAACGTGAGGGTGCCTGGTGAGTGTGCAACGTAACTGTGTCTAGGTTCTCTTACTGCAAAAGGGGGAGAAAAGTGAGCCTCTAAGTGAGAGGTAGTAGTACCACATAGGAAAACGACACACGTGAAATAGGAAGGTTTGTCCAACATCCAGCGGAATATGCCACAGAGGATGTGGCAATCGTTAAAACCAAAGAACAAGGAAATATCCATCTACCATCCAGCGAAATAGGATGTGACAGTCGTTATAACCGATGAGCGGGGAAATGTCTATCTAGTATCCTGTGGAGTAGTCCACAAGGATGAGACAACAGTGACAACCATAACAGCACATTCCCAACAAGGTAAGCACTAAAAAAACTGAAATAGTTAAACTATCTTAGTACATGTGAAACAAACATGAAATATAAATGCTCACAGAATAGTCTTACAAACATCCATAAGTCATGCATGGAAAAGTGTTGGCCTGAGAAGGCTTCTATATTAAGAAAAATTTCCAAGACACATATTCACATCATACATCACTAGCCCCAGTAGTGGGTGTTACATAGTATTTTGTCATGCCTCCTGCACTTCCTTGTGTCATACCTTGAAGTGCTTGAAACTTACCAATCATGTAATGTACCCATCCTGATATACAATTTAGATCCTCCCTGAAACACTAATGGAAACATGCCTTGAGCCTTCCCTGGAGAAGTAGGTTCTAAAACCCTAATTTCAGGATCAACACAACTATGACATTGGCAATAGTGTTGGTCGCGAGTTGAACTATTATGGCCTCGCACTACCAGTGTGATTTTCACTTGGATACCTGTGTCGATCCCTAAAAGGAAAGTTTTCCTAAAGAGGACAAGAAGCTTCATGATCTAGAAGCTTCTAGAACGACGAGTTGGAGGTTGTTCGGTGTGGATGTGGTCGAATTATCCCAATATTGCCTTTTGATATTATCCCCATGAGCTACCTCCTTGAGATGAGGACCTTCTCCTATCTTTGGAGAGATCTTAACTCCATTTCCCTGCCTATATATTCATCCTCTCCCATTCCCAAATGGTTGATCGTTGGTTATTTGCACGCTTATGTAGAGATAGTGCCTACATGCTACTCATTTGGCTCGGAGAAGGAGTGCTTGGAGTGTTTGAGCTTGGACTTGGACATTCACTCAAGGAGAGATTATTGACATCAAGGCTTGGTTTTATTCTTCCTCCTTTATTTTATTAATATATACAACTGTTGGTTCAATTTCCATAAATGTTTGCGTTAATGCATCATTTATCTTAATGCTCCTTGATCTGTTAAGTGGATTACTTTCGATTATGCTTGTTGTACTTATATGCTTTGTTGTGTCTTTGATGTCTTGTGTAGGTATCCAAACGCTGTGAACGATAGAGCTAAGCCTAAGGCACAAGCGATCCAAGGTCTTCAACAAAGGAGTACATTATAGCATCAGAATGAGGTAGGCCATCTTCTTCTTCTCTCATTTCGATTGTAATTTATGAAAGTGTCCTTGTAGATTGGCACCTGGGTTGCTAGTCCCACTCATTGGGCTAGAAGGATTGTGTCTGTTTGCAGAGATGATTTGCCTAGACAAAAAAATGGTGACTCCACTGGGGAAGCTATAACACTTTCCATCCATTCCTTCAATCAGATTCTCTGATGAGTTTGACCAACTGTCAATTTATTGGCTTGTGTGTATCACTGTAGGTTTTGCAGTCACTAATAATTGCATGAGAATGTTTGGCCTGCTCTGATCTTGAAGAATTTTTATTTTTTCCTTAGTTTTCTTGCCCAGTGCATTTCTGCTTTTACAGAAGTGCTGACAGTGCTGATTTTTAAATTACAGTCATGTTGATCTGTCTTTCATCTCCCTCTTGCCTTTAAAAAGCACACTGATCCCATAGGATAAAGGTAAATTAGGGTTTCTTCTTGTTTTCAGTGTTTTTTTAACCTCTGTCAGCAATTTTCTAGTGTGACTACAATGTATTTTTCTTGATTGTCATCCTTGTGTGATTGAAATTTGTCTCTTGGCTTTGCTAAAGTGTTTTTTGAAGTTTGAGTGTTTTTTAGGGTTTCTAGGCCACCCTCTTCTCATAGCTTGGTCTGCCTCCCTGAGATAGTTTACTTCAATTCAAGAGTCTTACTACAGTCAGGACACTGTCCTCAAGTTGCTTTCGGTTCATTATTGTGAAGTTATTTTCATTAGTATTGAGTCATTTTGATGCTTTGAAGATTAATTTTGCTCCATTGTCAAGAATAGATTACACTTGCATGCTTTGGAAGGACTGAAAGTGAATGCTTGTTTGATTTCTTTGTTTCGAAAAGAAAAGTGAAAGGTTTCTTCATTTAAGTATTTTTGAAGCAATTTTTATTCGAAACAATAAGTGAATGAAATTTTCATTTTAGTTGTTCTAGATTGCATTTTTCCTTTGCTAATTGCATTAGTTTGCATTGTTGAATCAAAATGAAAAGAAAAGCATAACTCATATAAGTGCATCTTAGTAAAGTTAAAATCATTTTTCTTTCGAAGAGTTGCATTTAGGATAGTGAAAAGTGAAAATATTGTTTAACTTTGGCATTGCATTTGGAAGATGAAAATGAAAGTTAGTGAAAGGCATTTTGCTTGATGCATTTTGTTTGATGCATTATTGATTGAAATTTCTTCCCTTGATTAGTATAGCTTTCATTGGAACGAAAAATTTTCCTTTTCCTCATATAGTTTCATCCTAGGATTCAGGTGACATCGCTTTAAGCCCAAAATTGAAACATAATTGAAGTTAAACATAAAAATTACCTCAATTAACCTAAGGAACATTTGTAACTTAACGCAAACATTTAGATGTCTAGGCTAGAGATGTGTTCACTAGAGACGTGTTCCGACGTCTATAAACCTAACAGTTGTTGTTAACTGCCTGCATTGTATCCTGGGGTGAAATATTGTTCCATTACGGAAGTATATCGATGGTTCTCCAGTACTTTCGGGTATATCAAAGGCACTTTAGTATGGAAAGTATATGGGAACGCTCTCACCGAACAATTATGCTTTAGACAACACTAACATCGACTTGTGCTCCCCATACTATCACATATATATTGGGAAACCCCACTAGGTTGCTATCTTTTAGCCACATGTAATCGAGTCTGTTCCATTGTAAACGTGATACACCAAACATAGCATTCAGGGAGATTGACCATCGTACGTTAAGTCCTTGGTTTCAGCTAAGGTGTATATAGCAGTTCACGAATACTTGGTAAACCCTTTTGCCTAGATTACCCCATTTTGATTTATTTTTGTTAAAGTTCTAAAATCAATAAATTAACCACGGAAAAACATCCTTCCTGTGGAAATACTCCTTAGTAGATATTAGGTTGATACCAATGGAAATATTTCCTAAGTTTACCAGTCAAGGAATCCCCTCTGATGGGAATCCTAGTCCTTTTCCTTCTTTTGGAAATACTGGGGCTCCTTATATGGCAACATTGTCCCTTCCGAGATTGACCATTGGTCTGCTAATTTGGTTTTCAATCTCGGTGATTCCGAGTGTCCAAACTTCTTTTCAACCATGTTCTCCACCTCAACATCATCAACCTCATGTTGATCCTAAAGTTGACCCCTCTTCTTCTTTGCCTATTTCTTTGCCTCGTTCTTCCTCTTCGCCTGGTGAAAGTCTAGGTTCTAGTAACCTGGAAGGCAAGAAGAAGAAGAAGAGGATGAAGAATGAGAAGACAAATAAGCAAGGGGACAACCAAGAAGCCATTGCTACAGATGCAACTGATATAGAAAAATCTTCCAACCAGCCACGAAAATTAAAATCCCCTTGCATGTTATGTAAGGGTGACCACCTTAATCAGAATTTTCCCGGTATTCCTAAGGTCTTAGAAGTGTTGTCCACAGGTTTACATTGACCATCCTCTGGAGATCATGCTAGTGATAAACCTTCAACTAGTGACAATAAATCCCATGGGAAAAAGGGAAAATTCAAATTTTCCAGTAAGTTGTGTGAAGGTAATCATCCCATTCACCTTTTTCCTCTTATGGATGAGGCTTCCAAAGAGTTTGAAAACCTTACAGCTTCCTAGCCTCATCTTTTGGTTGGTTATCGAAAGCTTTCCCCTAATCCTTCACTAGTTGATCCAGTGTTTGATCAAAAGTCATCTTTGGTCAACCCTGGTCTCTCTGAAAGTGAGTCTCGTGAGTCCATTCTCAACCAACCATTGGTTGAGAAAATGGTAGACTTGGCTCCACCTTTAGTTAACTGTACCTTTTCGATAGAGAGTGAACCTCATACTACTCAGGTTCTTCTAGTTTCTTTAGTTTCAAATGAACTAGAGGGAAATCCTCCTATTCCCGAGGTGCATGAGAGCAGTTATCCTGTTCCCATAGAGAAAGAGGATAGCTCTCATATTCCTATGACACCCCATACAAGTAGTTTAGTCACTTATTTTGATTGGAGTCGACTGGCAGGATATTGTCTTCCGTCTTATGTGCCTTTCCAGATTATAGTACAAGCTTACCATATGGTCGTACCTAGCACAATCATAGATAATGGCACATCTGTTAGCATCTTGTCCTCAATTGCTTGGAAATCTTTAGGTTCTCCTCAGCTTGTCCCCATCACCTAGAATATGTTAGCTTTTAATAGAGGAACCAGTCAATCATTAGGGATCCTTCCTAAGTTACCTATTACTTTGGGAGGAAAGATTGTCTATATAAACATCATGGTTGTCCAAGGCCCATTGGATTTTAATATACTTCTTGGTCGTGAGTATGTCTATGCCATGGGAGCTCTTGTCTCCTCCGTCTTTCAAGTGATGTGTTTCCCGCATGAAGGAAGCATTGTGATCATTGATAAGCTTACATTCATTGGTCCTGAATCAACTCCCAATAAGCCATCATCCTTAAATGGTTCTTATGTGCAAGTGGTATCACTCCTGCCACAGGTTAATTATGTGGATACCTATTCCATGCCCACATCTACTAATGATTTAGTTGGTGATGTAGTATACCATGTATTGTGGGAATTGGAGCCTGATTTTTCCATTGGATCACTAGACATGTATCACTTCCAGAGTTTTTTCTCCCATCTGATGAGAACCTCTTGGAATGCATGGCCTCTTTTGGTCTATGATCAAGGTTTTGGAGCAGAATTCCTTGTCTTGTGCCAAGCTCATTAAAAAATGAAACAAGGGCCATGAGGATAGTTCTTTTACTATGTCAACCTCATTAAAAAATGAAATAGGTCCCATGAGGATAGTTCTTTTACTATGTCAACATTGTTAAAAAATGAAATAGATTTCATATGCATGCTTCTTTTCCCGTGTCAAGCTCATTGAAAAAAATGAAACAAATCCCCTTCCAATTCAAGTCTTTGATTAGATCTCGTAAAATCCCAGTCGAGTATTTCATTTGATCTCGTAAGTAAACCTTCATTCCATCCACCTGTTAGTAACCAGTAGTCTGCTTAGGTGAATGAAATGAAGCCTGGGGGGCATGTACCTCGAATTGAGTCATTATGTTGGGGGAATGCAAGCTTATCTCAAGCATAGTTTGTCTTTTTTTCAAGTTTGTGTAAAAATGAAACCAAACCCAAGCATAGTTTGTTTCTGTTTCAAGCTTGTGAAAAAATGAAACCATCTTTAGGTATACTCAAGCATAGTTTCCCATGTTTCAAGCTTGTGTAAAAATGAAACCATTTCCCACTTTACATCTCGTGATTGCCATTTTTATCAACATATTTTTCTAGATGGACCTTGGTTGTTCATTCCATCGTCCCCATCTCTTTGGCCAATCATACACTTTCACTTGGTTGTTTTACCCTTGCTTGAGGAAGATCTACAATAAGTGGTCTTAATATCCAGCCTCTTGACTTTTGTGTGTTTTGAACAGTTCCATCATGACCGGAACCAGTTGCTATCCTTTTATACCACTCGTTCTTCCAGGCGGAGTCATCTTTCAAATATTTTCTGACTCTCGAAAAATGAAAATATTCTCAAGTACTGGTCTTTTCAAACTCGTTAAAGTAAATGAAATGATGTCTACTCAGTATAAGTTTAACCCTTTTCAGACTGAGATAGACTATTGTACGAAAAAGGAACACCTTAGTCGAACATGGCTAAGAGGTTCTCTCGAATATTGTTTTCTACCTTTTTGAGTTCGAGGGACAAATTACAAAAAGGGGCATGATGGAGTTTTCTTTTTCATCTCTTTTCCAAAATATCTAAATATGAAAAAGATACTGAGTTATTCCTCTGTCAGAATTGTAAAAATTAAATGGTGAAAGACTTGTCCCCATGACAAGACCGAGTTTCTCCTTCCTAGGGCTCATAAAACTTACTAGGATGGATTCATTCGAAGAATGAACTTATACAACAAGCATATGATATCCCCTTCAAGATTGTGATAAAAATAATTGGGGTACTCACTATAAATAGTGGGGAAAAAATGAAAGTGAAACATCTCTTTTATAGGTAGCATGTCTCTCTTGAACATGACACTCATCTGTTTCACGTGTCGGGTTTGGGATATCCTCACTCAGTCACTTGTCTTTCTGGGTTTGGGATTCATTTTTTCCTCTCATCTGACTATCCCATTCCATAATCATGACCCTTGGTCTTACGTTGAGTCAAATGCTACCACACTTCAGAGTCGTGTTGCCGATATGTTCAAGGGAAGTCATATCTACAGTTTGTTACCTATACATTGTGTAGGTTTTAACCGAGTACAAAAATTACATGCATTCGAATTCTAAAACATGGAAAATAAACAATGCGAGAGCATAACACATAAAACACATATACACAGATATTTTCCCTTGGATCCCAAAACTGAGACTACCAACTTGATTTTTCATTATGTTCCTTTCAATGTTACAATACATATTTATACATGTCGAAGCATCCAATACCATGGACTGAAAACCATTGCAGTCCAAAACCATGTGTGAAAACCATGCACAAAACCATATGTAGGTCCGCCCAACCTAATATAGGGTCCCAAAAATTCTCCCACTTGTTGTTTTCTTTCCATAGGGGGCCATAGGAGAACTTAGTCATTTATCCAACCCTACAACACCCATTTTTTCTCTACACCAAGAGAACTTCTCAGAGCTCACAGATTTTTTCGATGCATCTGTAGTATTCTTCAAAGTGTCCACCTTCACCAACAACACCTTTTTGTCTTCTATCATATCCCTCACAATGTGATACTGAACATCAATGTGTTTTGTATTTGAATGGCAAGTAGGGTTCTTTGCCAAGAAGATTTCACTTTGGCTGTCACAGTCTATCCTTATAGCTCCCTGCACTAACCCCATACTTGAACACAATCTCTGCAACCAAATTGCTTCCTTTCTTGCATGAATGGCTGCCATGTATTTTTCCTTTGTAGTTGATAGTGCCACTACAGATTGTTTCTTACTCATCCAACTGAATGCACCTCCAAATAGGTTAAACACATACCCACTTGTAGATCTTCTCTGATCTAGATCTACAACCTAGTCTACATCAACAAAGCCATGAATATCCAAAACTCTATCCAATCCTGGATTTCCTTGGTAGCAAAAACCATAACCACTAGTGCCACGCAAATAACTGAAAACCCGCTTCACTATTATCCAATGTTCATTCCCTGATTTTGACATAAACCTGCTCAATACTCCCACTACATGTGCAATCTCTAGTCTAGTACAGACCATCGCATACATCAGACTATTGACTGAACTTGCATATGGAACACGGGACATGTCCTCTTCCTCTTCTTGTGTCTTGGGACACTGTTTGGAAAATAACTTTACACCTACAGGAATAGGAACCTTCACGAGTTTACTATCTTGCATATTAAACCTTTGCAGTATTGTCTTGACATACTTCCTCTGGTTTAACCAGAGATTTCTCTTTGCCCGATCTCTTTTAATTTCCATGCCCAAAATATAGTTTGCAGCACCAAGATACTTCATGTCGAATTTGGAGGACAATTGGGTCTTCAAATCCTGGATAATTTCTTTGTCATTTCCAACCAGCAACATATCATCCACATACAAGACCAGCTAAATAACACGGTCACTAATTAATTTAAAATACACACAGTGATCTGCTTTGCTTCTGGTGAAGCTAAGTCCCTGTATAAATGTATCAAATTTCTGATACCACATCCTTGGTGACTGTTTTAACACATACAAAGACTTCTTTAACTTGCATACCAATTCTTTCTTACCCTTCACCACAAAGCCTTCAGGTTGCTTCATGTAGATCTCTTCTTCCAGATCCCCATGAAGAAATGTTGTCTTCACATCCATCTATTCTACCTCAAAATCAAAATCAACAACAGTAGATAAAAGTAATCTAATAGAAGCTACCTTGGCTACAGGAGAAAAAATATCACCAAAACCAATTCCTAGCACCTGGGAATAACCTTTTACTACCAACTAAGCTTTGTATATCTTGACCTTTCCTTCTGCATTTGTCTTCTTCTTGAACACCCATTTGCTTCCAATGGGTTTCCTTCCAGCAGGAAACTCCACCAGATCCCAAGCCTCATTTTTGTGCAAAGATGCCATTTCATCAACCATGGCCTCTTTCCAGAGTTTTCCATCCTCTGAATCTACTACTTCCTTCATATTTCTGGGATCATCATCAGTAATAGATAAAGAAAAATTTGAATAGAAAGCAGATGGACTATACCTTTCTAGATGCCTTCTTTCTCGAACTGATCTTCTCACAACCAGAGTTTTTGGCTCTTCATCTTCTGATTCCTCTTCTGCTGTAGAGTCTGATTCTTCCTCCTTTAGCTCAAACTCTATCTTCTCAGGTTCCTTTGATGGGACTTCATGTTTAATAACATTTTTCACCTCTCTAAATACCACATCTCAGTTGTACACAACCTTCCTTGTTACTGGGTTCCAAACCTTATAACCCTTTAAACCATCCTTTTACCCAATAAAGATGCACTTTTCAAATTTACTATCCAACTTTTTTGTTTTCTCCTTTGGAACATGTACATATGTATCACATCAAAATACCCTCATATGTGAAAGAGAGGGTTTCTTACCAGTCCATACCTCTTGTGGAGTCTTATCTTCAAACGTTGATGAAGGTGATTTGTTGACTAGGTAGCATGTTGTCTCCACCGCCTCTGCCCAGAATTCCTATCCTAACCCAGCACCACTGAGCATGCTTCTTGCCCTGTCCATTAATTTCTTGTTCATTCTTTCTACAACTCCATTTTTCTCGGGTGTGTATGGAGTAGTCTTCTGTCGTGCTATACTACACTTCTTACAGAATTCTTCAAATTCCTTGCTACAAAACTCTCCACCGTTATCTCCCCTCAACACCTTTATCTTCTTCTCTGTCTGGTTTTCCACAAGAGCCTTAAATTCTTTAAACCTATCAAAGACTTCAGATTTATTCTTGAGAAAATATATCCATGTATTCCTCGAGAAGTCATCTATAAATGATACATAGTACACAAAGTTACCCAGTGATGGAATCTTCACAGGTCCAAACACATCACTGTACACAAGCTCTAGTATCTGTTTCACCCTCTTACCACCAAAGGGGAAACTCACCCGATTTTGTTTCCCATATACACAATTTTCACAGAAATCAAAATCCAGAGAGCTATTACTCATACCTTCTACCATACCTTTACAATGAAGTATTTGAAGGCCCTTCTCTCCAATATGTCCAAGCCTTTGATGCCACAACATGGTGTTTTCTCCAGAGACCACTAGATTTTTCGCTCCACTTTCAGGTACTATAAAACTGTTGCACCCTTCAATAACAGTGCTACCTTGTAGCTTGTACAGATTTCCAATCTGAACTCCCCACAACAATACCAATGCTCCCCGAACCATATTGCAGGTATCTTTCTTGAACACTATTTTTACACCTGCATCATCCAACTTGCTTATAGAAATCAGATTTCTGGCCAATGCAGGAATATGCAAAACACCCGCAAGTGTTCTAACCCTTCCACCTTGCAACTTCAACTTTACTTTTCCATGACCAACGATTCTAGCCTTCCTATCATCCCCCAAGAAGACATCACCACCATCACATTTCTTATACTTGCAGAACTACTCTCTATGGGGAGTGAAGTGAAAGGATGCACCTGAGTCAATCAAATATGCCTCATGATCTACATGTGTACTTGAAGAAGCCAAGTACACATCCCCACCTTCATCTGAGGTGGTTTTCGCCTCTGCAGAAGGAGAATCATCAGATCCCTTTCCTTTTTTAGGAGCTTTAGATTTACAGTCCCTTTTGTAGTGCCCTTCCTTTCTGCATTTCCAGCAAACCACCTTTACAGGTTTTCCTGGAGATTTAGATCTCCCACTCGATGACTTATTTTTGTTTCTCTTCTGGGACTGTCATTGTACAGACAAGGCATCACCATTCTGGCTCTCCATATTTTTCCGTCTCATCTCCTCCATCAACAAGGATGTGACTATTTCATCAAACTGCAAGGTAGTTGCATTGCTACCTATTGCAATAACCAGACTATCCCACAAATCTAGTAGAGAACACAACAAACTGATGCACTTATCTTCATCTGAAATTTTAATATCAACAAATAATAACTGACTTACCACAGTATTAAATGCGTTCATATGTTCTGTCACTAAGTCTCCATATTTCATCCTCAGGTTATACATATTTTTCCGTAAGAACAGTTTATTCACCAAAGACTTAGATTGGTACAAAGTCCCTAACTTATCCCACAAATCCTTCATCGTTGCTTCCCTTGATACATTCAACAATGTTGAATCTAAGACACACAATTGTATTGTGCTCTTTGCCTTCCGATCCAACTTCTTCCATTCTTCATCGGACACTCCCGTTGGTTTAGTACCTAGATCTACCGCGATCCATTGATCTTTATCCACCAATAGATCCTCCATCTTGAGTTTCCATAACTCAAAACTTTGACCATTAAATTTCTCGATCTCTATCTTTCCACTGATCGCCATCTTCTTTCACCACCAGAATCGATCCCGCAGATCTCCCATTGAACAGGGTCTACCACAGGCCCGAGCGAAAACCCTCAGCAATAAAGGCTTCCCCTTGAAGCCAAACCAGTTTTGATACCAAATGCAGGTTTTAACCACGTACAGAAATTACCTGCATATGAATTCTAAAACAACGGAGCGTGACACATAAAACACATATACACAGAGATTTTCCCCGGGATCCCAAAACTGGGACTACCAGCTTGAATTTTCATTATGTTCCTTTCAATTTTACAATACATATTTATACATGCCAAAGCATCCAATACCATGGACCGAAAACCATCGCATCCAAAACCATGTGTGAAAACCATAGGTAGGTTCGCCCAACCTAATATAAGGTCCAAAAAAATTTCCCCAGGGCACTGCTCCGGACCCCTTAGAGGGGGGCTACCTGCCCCCCTCAAACCCCCAGGACAAGGGAGGCTGCCAACCCCCGCTGCACAATCAGCGCAATGAAGGGGGCGCTCTGGCCCCCCTCTAACCTCCCGGTTAACTACATAGGCTAGTCGTGGAAAGAATATAACACAACCGAACACATTGTATGGCCTCTTGCCATAGTCTTGGAGCATACTTATTCATTCCACTTTGTTCCTTGTTTCGTGTCGATGATGAGGGAATCTCTATGGCTCTCCTTCGACGGGTCACTTCCTATCGACTTCAACTCATTATTCAAGAAGATGACTTAGGGACTCCCTTTCAGTACCTTAGAGCTTGCATAATGATCTAGGTGGATAATGGTGGCCACCCGCCAAGTCTACTTAGACCCCCACCATTGTTTCCTTCAGCTTTTCAGTTTCCTTAATTGTAGCATAGTTTACTATTTTTAGTAGTTTTTTAGGTCCTAAACTTCCAGAGCCATTTTTAGGCCCTAAACGACGTTTTTTGGGAAAACTGGGAGCAACATGGGTCCATGGATATTGCTCTTCCCAAAGTTGTAGTTCTCGGATAAATCTTCCTAACGAGATATTGTATGTGTCAAACGGAGATCGTATGCCAAAGTTACGACCTTGGGAAGTTGATGTACCAATTTACCCAAACGGGGTCCACATTTTGGCGTTTCATCTTCTAGGGTTAGGTTTTTGGATGTTTAGGGTTTTCCATTGTTTCTCAACAATAAATATGCCTTCGAGCCTCATTGTAACACAGTTTAGAGGCATGTAGCCACCACATCTCTTCTCAGAGATAAGCTACCATCGCCCTAGTTGTTTATTTCCATTTTCTGTTTGTAAGCATATCACAGTCTTTTACATTAATGAAATGAAGTATTACTTCCGCTGCATCTTTGTGTTTATGATTATCTCTGTAATTTTTTGCTTTCCTGTTTAAATCCGGAGCAGTGGTATCAGAGTAGTCTGCTTTTGCTTTGTTTTTCTTTGCATGTCCCCAATGAGGTTGGGATATAAGGAGTTAGGGCTTGAACTGGTCGAACCTTTACAAGACCAGCATCGTAAAACCCAACGGCCTCCCATGGCAGATGAAAAGAAAGATCCTATCAAAATCTTGCTCGAAGAAGCCCTCGAGTGACAAAGGAACACGATGATGGACAACTTTTCCCAGATCCTTCAGCGGCTACCCAGGGGCGACGCATCGTCTTCCCACAGCTACTCTGGAAATGCCACAAAGTTTAAGGTACAAGTTAATTTTGAAATCCCCATATTCGAGGGTCAGATAAACACAAAGGCCGTTGATAAATGGTTAAATCTACTAGAGGGTTATTTTTCTATTCATGATTTTTCCAGTCGGGAAAAGTTTATTTTTGCTCTTCTCAAAGTAGCCCCCCACGTCAAGGACTGGTGGGAAACCTACTGCGAGCAGAAGGATGAAAGTACCGGCTCACTATTTTCAGCTGCACCCACTTTGAATTCATTCTGGGATGCCATCAAGGAGCAGTACTACCCTGTTGGAAGCTATGAGGATCAATACATAAAGTGGACCACGCTGCGGCAAGGAAGGGACCAATACATGCCAGAGTTTACCAATATTTTCCATACCCTTGGCACAAATTTGGGTATCGAGGATTTAGAGCAGCATTTGATACAAAAATACTGCGGCTGCCTGCAAAAGTACATCCAGGAAGAAATAGAATTCCTGAACATATCCTCACTTGGCACAACATACCAATATGCCGTCAAGGTCGAGCAAAAGTTTAAACAGAAGAAGCGAGACTTTGGATCTACAAATCCGAAGCAAGGGAAAGGTGCCCTCAAACTACAGAACAAAGGACAAAGCCAAGGTGGGGTGGCCCAAGACAACCCGCCAAAGCTGCAAGCAAAGAATAGTGCCACGAAGCCGAAAAAGGACACGGGAAAGTGGTGTGAGTTCCATAAGAGCTCCACTCACAACACAAGTGAGTGTCGGGCCAAGCAGTCACTGGTGGCTGAGCTAAAGGTTTCAGAATTAGATGCATGTTCTGACTCTGAGTCAAAACCTAACAAGGGGAATGACAAAGGGAAGTGGATTATCAATGCGGAGCCCAATGCCACCATTGCCACCACGAAGATCCAGAAGGAGGAACCTGAAGATCTAGAGGAGGAGGAGCGTCTCTTCCACTCCCAGATGTGGGTAAAGGGATCCCTGCTATAGTTCATTATCGACAGCGGGAGCCAAAAGAACCTCATTTCAGTAGAGGTCATGAAGCGGCTAGGCTTACCGACCATAGCACATCCACAACCGTACACCATCAGGTGGCTTCACCAAGGACGGGATCTTCGCTTGAGCCAACAATGTCAACTTCCATACAACATCAAGCCCTTCATGGATGAGGTATTGTGTGACATTGCTCCCCTTGAAGTTTGTGATGTATTATTAGGACAACCATACTTGTGGAAGTGACATGCTGTGTATGAATCAAGGCCCCATGCTGTTATTATTACTTTGGGAAATAAGTTGTACAGGATACTGGAGGTAGAACTGCCTATTGCCATCTCTTTGGTTACTGCAAAACAATGCAGTAAGCTCATTTCCAAAACTGGGAAATTTCTTTTCCTGATGATATGCCCTCAAGGAAAGAAAAATACGATGGCCACGACCTCCAGACAAGGCTCCTCCACATGACAACTATAGATGGACAAGGTCGTGGAGGAGTATGAGGACATCTTCACCTCCGCCGCAGGGGTTCCTCTACATTGTCAGGTCAAGCACTCCATCGATATGAACCCAAGTGTGCCACTGCCTAATGGACCAATCTATCGGCTTTCCATTCTAGAGAACGATGAAATCAAGAGGCAGATTCAGGAGCTGCTACAGAAAGGTCACATCCATCCGAGTTCATCGCCTTGTGGGAGCTCGATTGTGTTGGTACAGAAGAAGGATGGGACTTGGAGACTCTGTATTGACTATCGAGCGCTGAACAAGATCACTGTCCGTAATAGGTACCCGATCCCACGGATCGATGATCTCCTGGACCAACTGAAGGGGGAAAAATATTTCAGCAAGATCGATTTGAAGTCAAGATATCACCAGGTACCAATCAAACCCTTCGATGTGTGGAAGACTGCCTTCAAAGCCAAGGAGGGCATTTTTGAGTGGTTGGTTATGCCTTTCGGATTGACGAATACTCCTGCAACCTTCATGAGGCTAATGGATGACATATTGTGGCCATTCACCAACTCATTTGTAGTGGTATACTTGGATGACATCCTGATCTTCAGCCAGAGTTGGGAAGAGCACCTCCAGCACATCCGACAGGTTCTCCAAACACTGCGGCAACACAAGTTATCCGCCAATTTGGAGAAATTCACTTTTGGCATGACCCAGGTTTAGTATCTGGGATACATTATTGATGAACAGGGGGTGCATGTGGATCCAGCCAAGATCCAAGTAATTCGGGATTGGCCCTCTCTAACCACTCTAACGGAGCTCCGCAACTTTCTAGGTCTTGCCAACTTCTACCGCAGGTTCGTGTTGGGATTTTCTCATATCACTTGGCCCTTGAGTCAAGTCACCAAGGGAGGAGCGAAAGAAAAATTCTTTTGGTCTGAATCTCAACAGAAGGCATTCACAGAGTTGAAAGACTGCCTCTGCTCGGCACCAGTGCTCGCATTGCCAGACTTGCAACAACCATTTGAGGTCGAGACAGATGCCTCTGACTATGCTATTGGGGTAGTCCTTACTCAACATGGGCATCCAGTGGCATATCACAGTGAGACACTTTTAGACACAGTCTGGAAGTATCCCACTTATGAAAAAGAGATGTATTCCATTGTGCAGGCCTACCGACAATGGAAACATTACATTTTGGGGAAGGAAACGGTCATCCACATAGACCACCGACCCCTCTAGTTCATACAGACCCAAGGGAAATTACAGAATGATCGCCATCAAAAGTGGTCCACATACCTGCAACAGTTCCATTTGAATATCAAGTATAAGAAGGGCAACACCAATAATGTTGCAAATTGCCTCAATCGACCACCAATCATGTCATTAACCACCGTGCTCAACTCTTGTGGGCACGAGACTTCTGATTGGCCACTTCTATACAAAAGTGACCCAGACTTTGGGCACACATACTAGACACTCTTGGAGGGTCGACATGTTCCAGATTTTCACCTCCAGGATGCCCTATTATGCCACTTGGGTCACCTTTATGTTCCTTCAATCGAGCGTGCCAAGATGATTTTGGAAGCACACTACAGTTGGGCTGTTGGGGATTTCGAGGTTGAGAAAACGGCGGAAATACTACAAAAGTATTTCTACTGGCCGAATCTTCGACAGGATGTCGGGAAGTACATCAAATCATGAACTGCCTGTGCCATTGCCAAACCGACAGTCAAGAAGTAAGGCCTTTATACCCCACAGCCTACCCCTAGTCGACCTTGGGAATCCATCTCCATGGATTACATGTCAGGACCTCCTTCCACTAAGCATGGACACGACTGTGTTTTTGTTGTCGTCGACAGGTTCTCGAAGATGGCCATCATGGCAGCCTACAAGAAGAATATCACAGCAGAAGCCACCGCTAAACTCTTCTTTGAACGAGTGTGGGTGCACTTTGTGATCCCATAGTCTATCATCTCAGATCGGGATAGTAGGTTCCTCAATGCATTTTGGTCCAGTCTCTAGTCGATGCTAGACACCAAACTCACTAAGTCCACAACCTTCCATCCTCAAACTGATGGCTAGACAGAGGTTGTCAACAGGATGATTGTACACATTTTGTGCATGTAAGCATCCACGCACATGGGATGAGAGCCGCCCCTATGTTCAGCACAGCTACAGCCGGGCTCTCCACAGTTCGACTGGCCATAGCCCTTTTCGGGTGGGCTTGGGATTCCAGCCGCTATGTCCCATTGATGTGGCCATGCCATTTGCAACTACTCACGTAGATTCAACTCATGTCTAGTCCGAAACAGATAAGGAAAACAGCTCCATTGAGCACATCCAACATATTCTCCAACAAGTCCATGACATTCTGGAAAAATCAAATGCCAAGTACAAGTAGTGACATGATCAACATCGGGTGCCACACAAGTTTCAAGTGGGCGACAATGTCTGGTTGCATTTGTAAAAGGAACGCCTTACCAGAGCATATCGGAAACTCAGACCACTCCGATATGGTCCTTATACCATTACAAAGGTTGTGGGAGATAATGCATTTGAGCTTAGCATTCCCCCATTCCTTGGCCTGCACCCAGTGTTCAATGTGGACCGCCTTCGGCCATACTTTCCACCATTACTAGACACATCCGACATTGCAGAACAACTCACACCCACAGAGTTAAATCAAGATTGCATGGAACAAGCTACAACTGATCGAACCATGGACACACAGATCAAGCACACTCACCAGCAGAACATCCAACTGTATCGAGTTGTCAAAGGAGGCCAACTCCTTCACTAGGGCAAGTGGCTCACTAGGGACCAAGTACAACAAAAGTTTCCTCATCTCATGGAGGAACTCAATGCAATGGGGACCATTGCTTCCTAAGGGGGGAGGAATGATCCAGGTGGATATTGGTGGCCACCCGCCAAGTCTACTTGGACCCCCACCATTGTTTCTTTCAGCTTTTCAGTTTCCTTAATTGTAGCACAGTTTACTATGTTTAGCATTTTTTGGGTCCTAAACTTCCGGAGCCATTTTGAGGCCCTAAACGACGTTTTTTTGGCAAAATTGGGAGCAACAGGGGTGCATGAACTGATGTTTCTCTTCCCAAAGTTGTAGTTCTTGGATAGATCTTTCTAACAAGATATTGTATGCGTCAAACAGAGATCATATGCCAAAGTTACGACCCCGAGAAGTTGATGTACCAATTTACCCAAACGGGGCCCATAGTTTGGTGCTTCATCTTCTAGGGTTAGGTTTTTGGATGTTTAGGGTTTTCCATTGTTTCTCAATAATAAATAGGCCTTCAAGCCTCATTGTAACACAATTCAGAGGCATGTAGCCACCACATCTCTTCTCAGAGATAAGCTACCATCGCCCTAGCTGTTTATTTCCATTTTCTGTTTGTAAGCATATCTCAGTCTTTTACATTAATGAAATGAAGTATTATTTCCACTGCATCTTTGTGTTTATGGTTATCTTTGTAATTTGTTGCATTCCTATTTAAATCCTGATCATTGCATTCCTTAATGGCAAGTTCTTCACGTCCGACGATAGGTTGTCATTATTAACCTTCGATCAGATGATTCCACGAGTGTTCGACTTTAGCTTCATTTTCGCATTCATGGATTGTATTGTCATACCTTGAGGACCATTTTCATTATTGGTGGCTTCTCTTGTGCATGTTAACAGTCCACATCATTGGCCAGTAATCAGTTGTTTTTCTAGCATGTTCGATTTTGACAAATTCATTTGAATGTTAGAATTTGTACTTTGATTAGGTTGGGATGGAACACAAGACCCTAACTTTTGTCTGATATAACTCAGGGTCCATGGAGTTATGTATTTTTCATGATTGTACACGTCTCTTTTATATGGATGGTTGCAACCATACCGTGGGACTTTATATTTATGGTGATGATCCTTCTATATCAGGTGGTTGTGTCCATACCTTGGATGTTAGACTTACAAATGATCCTTTTCATTTGGATGGTTGTGCCCATTGTTATACAGGAAAATGACCTCCTCATCAACTCAGAGGACAAGGACATGATGATTGAAGCACTGACCAAGTTCACATGCCCAGTTGTCAAGCTAACATTGTCTAGACACTATCAACTTGCTTTATAAAGCTTCTCAGCAAGCTTAAGGGTGCATTAGTGCCTAGGGTAACTCTACTTTCTACCTTGGGAACAATGTTAGTGAACCTACATCAAGTTCTATGGGTCAAAGGAGTGAATTGACTAAGAAAATATCCCCAGATTCTCTCCTATGTCAGCCCATAAAAGTAAGGAAACATCAAAACTCGACCTGTTTGGGAGAATTACTAATTCCTAATGGAGTATGCAAATGGGAAAGAGCACTAAAGCATGGAAACATCACTTCTTTTGCCTAATGGAACTCATGAAGGACTTGGAAACCCTAACCCTACATGCTATATATGCAAGGCTTGGGCCATTGTGAAAGGGGTCAAAACATTTGAAAGGATTGCCTATTTGACTATCAAGCAGATTCTTAGAATAAGGCATCAGAAGAGGTTAAGAAGGGAGAGAGAGAGAGAGAGGAGTTGGAGGGGTAAGGGAAGGCTGATGCAACTGATGGTTGTAATCACTCTTTCTACATCAATATAGAATTGCAGTTGTGTTGTCCACTTCGTGATGTTGGTAGTATAAACTTGTTTATACGCTGATCTAATATCTTCTATCATGAGTGGCTTAGTTATATGCAACTAGATATCTTTTATATGTTCATGCATTTGTTTATCAAGGTTTTATGTTGTGATATTATGCTTGTCTTTGCTATGTGCAGGTTTTGATCTAAAGTCAGCTCAAGGGTCTTCCACCTAGCTGCATTGTGCTCTCCAGCAACACCACACTAAGATTTGAGGTAATAATTCCCTCTCGCTTTTATATTCATTTGTTAAATATAGATATGCATGTATCTTTGTGATAGTTGGAGCTAATCTGAATGTTTTCCCGAGGATACTGGGAAGATCCTTGAGGGTTTTCTACAACATCAAACACCCGTGCATTAATCCCTATAGCAGAATTGGCAACTCCACTGAGGACTACACTTAGTTCCCAGTTTTTCATAGAAATTTCCTAGATCTCTCTTTCTTCCAGGCCTTCCTATACTTCTTCATTCCCTTTCCGACCACTCAAGGCCATACAACACCCTTCTTTCAGTACTCAACCCTATATCTGATCCCCACATCCTATTTTTTTTAGTGTTTTCCATCACTAATGCAAGTTACCAGTGAAAAAACTGTTTTATAAAGCACTATGCCCTCACAAATAGAGCGTTAGTGCTGAAACTAACTCTCTGTAGCCTTTAGTACAGAGCGTTAGTCAGCCATTTCTTGATAAACAATTTACCCTGTGAACTCATGGGTTGGGAAATATGCTTATAGACTGATCAGGGATTTGAAACCACACTTGTTTGACTGATCTATGTGCTTAACAAATTGTTTTTTAAAAGAAAATAGCTTTACTTCTTAAAGTTTTTGTTTTCATTAAAAAAAAAAATAAAAAAAAAAAATATTGTCTTCTGCTTAGTTGGTTAAGTTCTGCATTATTTGGTTTCAATAGCTGTTAGTGAGCATTGAAGTTCTGTCAGTTATGCTAGTGTTGTACTAAATAGGATGCATGGAATGAATATTGATATATGAATGACTCTCCCTTTGTAGAAGCAGCTTATTCATCGAAAGTGAAAAATTACAAGCATTGTTTTTGCATGATTTGAGTCAGAGTCCCATATCATTTCATACGTAAACACCCCTACCGAAGACTCTAATGAAGTACATTTAAAATATACCTAATAAAATCAATCAACAACTCTTTTTAGAGTAAACACACTTTAGTTTAGGCTAAGATCTTGGGATAGGCAGCGTGAGTTAACTGCCCAAGATCATACACCGAAACTAGTGTCATTAAAAGAGAGAAATCATTTTGCACTCATACTATCTAGGATCACTCCAGTAAAAGCGAAGCTAAATTTGAGACAACATCGGACTATAAGTGAAGGTAGCCCGCCTTTGCTTACATTTCCTTTGGGTATTTTTTGTATCCGGGATCCCTTCAGGGATATCACAACTAATTTTGGGACTCACGTATCCTGCCCACACAACGTACTATCTGCAGCTATGTCTCCCCCGGTAGTGTATGTGATCTGAGGTATCCTTAGTGGCCATACTTTTAGGGACTAACACAAGGTGACTGGGGCGGGCTGCCTTGGTACCTAACACAGATGGACCTACTCTGTCTTTGGTTTTTGGGAGGGTGCTCGTCTTCACGAGAGTACTTGGCCCCTTAATTTGAGGTTCGGGTGAAGCTCTAGAGTAACCGTAATTGTACATTTGGCCAACTCTCTCTGTTATTCATTGTGATACTGGGTTTCATCTCTAGTGATCGGTGCTTATCAGACAGGGTCATTTCCCTCTGCTTGTTGATTGATTTACTTAGTGTATTTTTTATTTTTTAGGTGCCAGAGTGTTATCACTGAGACTTTAATAAACATCACTATAAAATTTACTGATAAAAATTATCGGCCACTATGGCTACATCCGGCCCTCATTGTCAATCTAGACGGTTGTTAGGACTTCCCCCACTCACTATGGAGGATCCACCGAGCTCCAGTGAACTAGATTCCCTGTCTTCGGGAAATTAGTCTCCGAGATCTCACACATAATCAGTTTGGACATCCCACGATTCAAGCTTACTGGAGGATTTATTTACTGAAGGATTTCTTCCTCCATACAATCCTCTGATCACGAATCCATTGGGCCTACTCTTGGTTCCCATTGCATTTGTACCTCCTTTGTCTTCAGTTGGAACACTTCCACCCATCCTATCAACGACTAACGGATCGTGGGATTTTATGGAAACTTTTGGTCCCCCACCACTTCCCCATTCGACAGTCAGTACCACACCTCTGATGGCGAACCCCGCTATCCCATTTGTCCCAGGTTCAAACCCTATCGTGACACCCTCCACGAGTGGAACCCAGTACATTCTGCATTCCGCCTCTTTTGTGTCAGCCCCCAGACCTTCAACAAGTGCTACATACAACACTCCTTATAACGCTCAATATAGCACAGTTAGCACGGGTCCGTTCAACCAACAATATGGTTGGCATCCATTGTATAGTTCTAACCCCCAGATTCAAGTATATGGGGGCACCTCTCCCAATATGCATATACCGGTCGGGAGCATAACAGTTCCCCCTCCATTTTCAGGTATGCATGGTCAATCACTGATTGACATGAACCCTCCTTATGTTAGTCAAGGACCTATGGTTAGTTATGTGGTGAATGGGAACTCATAAGGAGGTTCCAATCAATCCATGGGGGCACCCTACTCACAACCTCAAATGAGTCAAGGGGGAAATACTTATCCCGGGGGCACTTCTATCCCCCAACCTAACAATCCCTATGGAAACCCACAATACAATACCATACCCCAAGGCACTTACTATACCATGCAACTTGTGTATAATATTGGGAACAACACGATGGGAGGACCACAAGGATCCTCAAGTCATATGTCATCGCCTTGGTCTGATTCGGGGGCATCAAACACTTTGCCTTTCTTGGCAACGCTTGATATCCCTGACTTGTACAAACTTACAAATGAACCCATCTATCATAACTTACTTTGGCCGCCAATCCTGCATAAAATACCGACAGACATCCCAAAGTTCGAAGGGAAACAAGGGGAGGATCCGGGTACACACATCACCACCTATCATCTATGGTGTGTTTCTAACTCCATGGTGGATGATAGTGTTAGTCCTTACAATCTCCTAGGCTGGAAAGGAAATCGAGAAGGGTAACCTCAAACCACTTCAGCTTAGTAGCTATCCCTACTGAGCATGAGAGGGATCTCTCTAAGTCTCTTATCAGTGATATGAATTTAAAGCAAATGAGTTTTAGGTTGGATATATGTATTTGTTTGTTTGTTTGTGAAATTTTGGGTTTTAGGGTTTGCTGAACTTAAGGTTTGGAGCCACAAATAGGTCTAGGTTGTAGGAGTGTAGGAGAAAATATGAGAAGGAGCTAGATATCAGAAGCCATGGTGTATTTAGAATATTGTCAGTGTAGTATAGAAGAGAATGTGTAGAAGAAACTAATGAGCATAAGTAAACATGATTTCATTAGCTTAGGAAGACATAAAAATAACTATGAAAACCAGATAACAGAACTCGAGAAACAAGAATTCTGTATATTTAATTGGAAGGCATCCATAGAAAGAAGATATATCATGTATATAAATATTTTTTAACCATTATAAAACAAATATAATGAAGAGCAAACACCACGAACTCACTGGGCTAGAGTTCCTTGAAAATAGCTGCAACATGTCTCTGTATTAGCTGAAAAGATTATTACATGCAAGCCTCCTTCACAAAACGTTCAACCATTCTCTCTGAAAGATAAATGATACATATAGACTCTCACAGACCACTTTCCCACCTTTAGGAGTCAAATTCCTTGGTGGAGGAACTGACTCCAAGATTCTCTCAACCAACAGGTGAGAGTGAGAAGGTGAAACTCAAACACTTCATGGAGAGTTTGTTTAGGAGTTTGCTTCTTTTATGAGGCCTAATAAACATAAAAAACAACCTCTGATTTACATTTATTCATGCCTACATCACCTAGCCTCGAAACTAGTGCCATTACATAGAGAATCTTAACTTTGACTGAGTCAAACTAGAAACTAGAAATTTTACACAGTGAAATTTACAAATTAAGACACAAAAAGGTTCAGAAGTCCAGTGCCAACTTGGCGTTGATTTTGTGGTGCCTTCCAAGGGATAAACTGCAAAAATGAGAGAACGGTCAACTAGCTCTTCAAGTCTAGTTTTTAGAAAAGTTTGAATTTTTGAATTTGGACCATGGGAAGGCCTTCAAAAATCCATTCTCCCAGGGTCACTCCTTGTGCACAACGCCTGTCAAAAAAGGGTCAAGAATGCTAGTCTTTTGCCACTTTTTTTCACTTTTCTCCAAAACTGAGCCACCTCTGCAAAATATGAGCAAATGTGTTTTTAGAGGATTGAAAGAGCTTTCCAAAAATGTAGACATTTCCTCAAATGGAGGCATGAGGAAAAAGCGCAGCGCCAAGGCGTTGCGCTTCTGGAGCAGCGGATTTTTTGAATTTAGCCCAAAAATTCTCAAAAATCTTAAATTACTCAGGGTTTACTCAAAATGGGATGGAAGGTGTAAAAATATGTTTGTTAAACCTTCATAGATGCTTCAGCAAGCATCTGCAAGTTTCCCTCATCCTTTTGGTATTTTTTGTCTTCCTTGAACTTGTTTTCAAGCTGCTTTACCTTGACATTGGTGATCATGTTTTGAGCCTGATAGTGGTGTGCCATATGTCTGAGCAACTGATTATCTTTGTTTTCCTTCTCAAGGAGCTTCTCCAAGTGTTCGTTCACCCTATTGAGCCAATAATCCTTGTCTTGATTGACCTCAAGAGAAATTTTATCTTCTAGGTCCATGTCTTGATTCAATAGGATGTGTTTTTCCTCTTCTTGCAAAGCTTTCTTCAGGCCCTTTGTTCTTGGCCTTTTCCTCTTTCCTTTCCCTTTTCATCCTTCAAGCTTGCTTGATTCTTTGATCTCTTTGCCCTTGCCAACTTTATGCAATAACTTGGCTTGTTCTTTTTCCATGATCAATTATTTTTCTTTGAGCTGACTATTCTCCTGTTCAAGGAATGAAATGACATATTTTTCTCTTTCCATATTGATTGCAAGCCTCTTGATTTGATAGTATTTATCTTTGATTGTCTGTTGCAGGCTTGAAGTCTAATCCTCTACCTTTGAATCAACTAGCTTAAACTCATGCTCAACTATGTCTTTATCTTTTGTTGTCGGTCCATACTTTGTTGATGAAGAAGGCTTGGCCCATTTCTCTCCATGAGAAGAAAACACAAGCCTCTATCCTCTCTTGTACACTTTTGTCACCTCAGGCTTAGGTACTTGAGTTTTCTCCATTGATTTGCTAGAGGACCCCACCTCTATTTGTTGTTTTTGCAAACTAGAAGACTGAGCTACTACATTGGCTTCATGCCATTTCAGGGCTATTTCCAAACAGGCTTCCCAAGCCACACCTTTCTCTGTAAGCAGGTGAAGGACAATAGTTTTGATTAGACTGTGATGAAACAAGTTTGGGGAGTGCTCTTTTTCCTTCACTTGCATCTTTTTCGACATTTTGGAAATGCTCCTGGATAGGTAGTTACACATGTTGAGTGGCTTTTGAGAGGTGAAATGCATCAGGAGGCGAATATGATAAGCATACAACTTGGAGAATATTCCTTCACATGTAAAGAACTTCATAACAATCTTCATCAAAGAGGCATATTTCTCTAATAAGTATCTAAAAGGAATAATGTGAGCATGTTTTTCCCTGTATGGTGTTTTTAAGAAAGGCTTGTAGTATTCAAGATCTAGGCTCATTCCTTTGAAACAATATTCACCATTGTCTGGTAACCTTGATGCAAGTGAGATGGAGGCCATTGAAAAATTGAACTCAACACCAGCGATGACAACACTTTCACCCTTCAACTAAGTTGCCACCTCACTCACTCTTTTGCAAAACTCCAAGCAATGTACATCCTCGAAGCACTGTTTGATGAAATGATAGGAGTTGACTGCATTACAATTTGATGGCTCATATCTGAGGATATTCCCCCCCTTATGATATCTTTTCCTTTCTGGTGAACATTTTTCCTCCATGATGACAAAAATTCCTAGCAACAGGCAATGAAAAATAAAGTGTGAGGTATGAATGGAAATGAAGTGATGTAAAGGTGGATTTTGACAAAATGATAGAGGAGGTTTGAAAAAGGTGGATATCAACTTTGGAAGCTGATGAAAATGGGTGAAGAAACAGTGGAAGAGTGATCTGCTTGCAAGGAGGAAAAACAGGGTTTGTAATGAAAAAATGCCCAAAAACCTCTAGGAATGAGCTAGGGTTTTACTTTTTGAGGGGTAAAACTTTGTTTTGAGGTGGATTGAATGGTTAAAATGGTTTATTAAACATGTATGCAGGTGTAGGACAACATTTTACATGTTTTAGAAACCAAAAATAAAAATGGCCATTATCACCCTATCATTTCCCATGAAAAATTTCACTACAAACCCTAATTTGAAGTATCATTGGCATGAGATGATTTTGAAAAGAAAATGAGGGATAATGATGGTGTACTTACTTGTCTCTTGGCTTAGAAGTCAATGAAATTAAGCTTTCAAGCCAAAAAATGAAATTTGGGAGAGTTTTGGGTGAATTCTGGGCACTCTGTCCTGAGCGCAACGCTTTGTTCCTGAGCGCATTGCCTGTGCGCAATGCAGTTCTTCTGAGCACAACGCCTTTGCTATGAGCACAAATCTTTGTTCTTGAGTGCAACTTCTCAATATTTTTGACAAATTTTCCTAGGAAGCTGACTTTTTAACTCTCTTAGACAGGATAGCTCAATACACAAGAGTGAATAGGAGGTAAATGAGCCAAGTTTGGGGGCTTTTGAGTTTATATAGGGAAAATTATTTCTCTTTTTAAAAAAGAAATGGGACCCACCATCCTTTTAAAAATTGATTTTTCACTTATGAAAACAAAGTTACCTTTACCATTGAAAACCTGAGCTGCCTTTTACTTTCTTGAGTGCTGGAACTCCTTCTGGAACTTTTTGAACATGAGAACATGATGAATGTGTGAAAATTCACAAATCAATACCTAAGAGTTGCTTGTCATGCTCTATTCACTATTGGATTTATTCATGAAAGTGATGGACCTTGGAAACCCTAGCAACCTAATGAATGACTTGGGACTAAATGGAATGATGATATGAATGACATGTTTTTATTATGACACCTCCATAAAAGTGTGATAGGTGACCAGCATGAGTGAATTTCCAAAAGATTGACCTCATCTCTAGACTGACCAAACAATGACCAAATTTCGCTGTGTAAACCTAGTGACATATAAAATTTTATTTTGATAGTCTTGAAAACCATAGTAAAAGCACATCTGATCTAGGTGACAGGCTAACAAGACTGACACTAACATATAGTATCCGGCTACATCTCTTTCCCTGCACCCTTACTAGTAATGCAGCCAAGTGGTAAATTGAGTTACCACGCACGTCAGTCAATACCTTTGGTGCTCTAGCGATGGAATTCTTAAAGCACTTCCATCTACCCATCCACTATGAAACTGGGGCGGAACTCCTCACTTCATTACGTCAGGATACCGCCACCCACATCTCTAATCATGTGAATGAATAGAGACGTAGGTAGAGGTTAGTCAAAGCTCCCCTCCAAAACTATCTCTTAGCGGATTGGTTCTACAAGTCTCTACTCCCCCAAATCACTAAGGATGTCACCTTAGGTGGTGCGGTCACAAAATACCAATCCATTCATCGTGCCCAACACTTAGATCTGATATATTCGTAGTCAGGAACTCTATACGACATAATTCCCAATTCCCCTCGTAACTCCAATGCTTCCGCTACTCAGCAACTTGGAACGCACACCGATGGGATTATCGGTGCAACCTTCGGGGCTGCTGTAAAACAACTCAGTGGTCACATTTCCCAAATGTCAGTGGACCCCTCTACTAAATCAGTTGCTCTTCCTAACACATCGATCAAATCCATGCAGTCTACACAAAAACTCGGTGGTAAGAACAAGAAGAATAAGAAAAATCCCGCTCCTTCTGAAGAGCAGTCAATAGAGAAGCAAAACCCAAAGTAGAAGGCTGTTGTGCCCTCTGATGATGGAAAGGATAAACCCGCCAGATTCCCTTGAAAAATATGTGCCGAAGACCACATGACCTATCATTGTTCACGTCTTCAGGAATTCACATATTTCATTGCTAAAAAGGACTCTAGCAGGATCCCTGTTGTCCTTAATAATCCTTTTCCCACTCAGTAGCAACAACACCTTATTGCAAACCAACCCCAACCCCCATAAGGGGGAAATGGTGGTTCACAACATCCTTCAGCTGGTGAAGGGCCCTCTACCGTTTACACCTTTGAAATGGTAAATCTACAAACCAGAGCCAAATCTTATGGAGCTCCTGTCGCTCATGCAGAGGAACCCTTCTCAAGTCAAAACCCACTGTCGCCTACCGATCTTCATATTGAAAGGTCGGTTGCTGAAAAGTGATTCGCCCCCCTAAAGGGGCACTTCAATGCACAATGCACAATACATCTGCATGTGTCGCCCAAAACTAAAGCATTGTAGAAGACTTGGTGCAAGAGTCGTCAACTATGTCGGTGCTCGAAGTATTACAAACATGTCTAGCACAAAGAAAAGCTCTGCTTTCGGCTATTGGTGGTATCGACCCTTAGGATTCCATGCTTGCAATTTTTGACATGGAAAAATTTAAACCTCCCCATTCTCACTAGCTTTCATTTTAGGTGAATTTTTTTTCGAAAGGTAAAGGAATGCATAGAACTGTCATAGACGAAGGTGCTTCAACCTGCGTAATGTCGGCTTCATGTTGGCCTGCTTTGGGTTCCCCAACCTTATCCCCACCATCAAATTCCCTTAAAGCTTTCGACGACCACACTTTCATCCCAAAAGGTTACCTAGCTAGCTACCCCATCACCTTGTATGGGAAAACGGTAACGGTGGACATCGAAGTCGTAGATAGAAAGCTTGACTATAATCTCTTGTTGGGTCATAATTGGACTTATGCCATGACTACCATTGTGTCTACTGTCTTTCGCATCATCCTATTTCCATTGGCTGGAAAGGTAGTCACCGTGGACCAGTTTTCCTTTTGCACCGTTGATTACTCCCCGTTACCCAGCGGCTTTATACCCTTAGTGGGTGGTGTACCTAACTCTTACATTAGTATCGGTACTGGTCTACTGAAGGGCTCTTCCTTGATGGGTTATTTCCCTCTTTTGCTGCCAGCGGTTCCACAGACGGTCAATATGGTTTCATCCATTCCTCACGAACCAACCGATCCTTGGATCCTACTGGCCCCTTCAGAAATTGACACTTACAGAGAACAAATGATGCTGTCACTAGCTGAATTGGCCTACCAAGCCATTCAATTTGCATCCGAGTCTCTGGTCACTTTGGTCATGGACAATGGTACCACCACCCCTCCCATAACAACTCCTTATTTTGATTCCCTCAATCAAGTCCTACCTACAGACGAAGCTATTAGAGATATCATGAGTTTAGAAGAGCGACCTTGGGAGGACTCGCACCATTGTGTTTCGATATCTGATTCAGACATGATGCCTCTTCAAATCTTGTCATCTGACGCAGCTGTAATCATTTACTCACCAGATACGACTATCCAAACTTTGGACTCAAAAGGAAACATGGGAAATATTTCAAAGCATTGCTCATAGATATTTCTATCACGACAAGCATTGTAAAAAACATGCAGGTTGGAGCAGATTGAAATCCTGAGGAAATTTCAAGCTTCACCTACCTTTTTAAGGAATTCTACGATGTATTCACTTGGTCTTACGAGGAAATGCCCGGCATAGATCCTTCTATTTTCGAGCATGAGATAAAGATATACAACAATGCTAAACCTGTCTGCCAAAGGCTTCGACTAGTCCACCCCCACAAAACGGCAGCCATCAAGACTGAGGTGGAAAATTTGTTACGTGCTGGTTTCGTCTATCCCGTTCCCTTAACGGAATGGCTTTCCAATCTGGTTCCTGTCAATAAGAAACAAGGAACCATTTGTGTATGTGTCAAGTATCGAGACTTGAATGTCGCATGTCCAAAGAATAATTATCCGACACTGTTCATCAACCAAATCATTGATGACTACGCCGGTTGTGAATCATTCTCATTCATGGATGGATTCTCAGGTTGCAACCAGACTGCGATAAAACCTAAAGACCAACACAAAACTGCCTTCATTTGCCCATGGGGAATCTTTGCGTATCGAAAACTCCCATTTGGTTTAAAGAATGCTGGAGCAACACTTCAAAGGGCCATGGACTATGCATTTCATGATATCAGACATATCATTCAAGCTTACTTGGATGACCAACCAGCCCATTCCGAAAAGCAAGTGCAACACCTAGATCATTGAAGAGCTATCTTTCTTAGGTGTTGGTTTTATAACATACGTCTAAATCCGCATAAATGTGTTTTATTTATCAAGTCTAGACACTTACTTGGATTCATTGTCTCAAGGTTGATCATGATAAGGTAAAGGCAATTACTCAATTTCCCGAACCACAATCTATTCTGCAACTCCAACGTTTGCAAGGGAAATCAAACTTTGTACGACGATTCATTGTAAACTATGATGAGTTGAAAAAAGGCTTGATGCGCCTACATAAGAAGGGATTGTTGTATCTGTGGGATGATCAAGCTCAACGATCATTAAAAGGTGCTTATATCAGCCCCGCTCCTTAGTGCTCCCAATTATGGGCGCAACTTTCTTCTATACCTGGCAGCCTCGCCATCCTCTCTAGGAATGGTCTTGGTTCAAAATCATGATGACCGGAGTGAACATGTGATATATTATCTGTCGAAAGGCCTGGCTAGGTCCAAACTCAGATATTCACATGTGGAAAATTTGTCCTTAGCAGTTGTCTTTGCTGTCAATCACTTCCGACATTCCATACTGCTGCGACAGACTATTGTCATCGCCTTGGAGAATCCCATGAGACACATTTTGTCTCATCAAGTAATTGGAGGAAAATATTCAAAATGGACCGTGATGCTCCAACAATTTGATTTGGTTTTCACTGTTGCCAAGGTGAAAAATTCCTTACTCTTCGTCGAACTTAGCTGTCTATCTTATCGAAACTACTGACCCTTGGTATGGTGACATTCTTGTCTACCTCCAAGTGCAACGGTTCCACCTTGAGCTATCGTCAGGTGACCATCGTCGCATCCACCACCAAGAGCGGCACTATTTAGTGCTTAACGATACGTTATATCGCCATGGTGCGGATACAGTTCTTCGACGTTGCCTCACTCATGAAGAGCCAGAACAAATTTTAAATGACTGTCATGCTAGGGCATGTGGTGGTCATCTTTCTGGCATATCTATTGCTCAGAAAATTTTGCGCGCATGCTACTACTGGCCGACCTTGTTCAAAGATTGTATCAAGGCTATCTGGCAATGCCATCCTTGTCAAGTGTTTACAAAGAAAATGTATGCTCCTCTAGCCCTACTACACCCAGTTATCTTCGTCGGCCCCTTTTCCAAATGGGGGATAGACTTCATAACTTGCAACCCCGTTTCCTCTACTAGACACAACTATATTATTGTAGTTGTGGACTATTTCATGAAATGGGCCGAAGCCCTTCCCACCTTCCAAGCCGATGGAGAAACCATGGCGCTATTCCTATTTAATCAGGTCATCTGTCACTTTGGTGTGCCCCACATGATTGTTATAGACCATGGGTCTCATTTTTAGAATCACATGATGTCTGACTTAACATTGCTGCTAGGTTTTTGCCAGGATCAATCATCTTCCTACTACCCCAAGCTAATGGTCAAGTAGAGGCCATCAATGGCGTCTTAAAAACCATGATCCGTAGGTTAGTAGGGAATCATAAAACCCACTGGCATAAAATGTTATATCTTGCACTATGGGCATACTGAACTTCAGTTAAGACTGCTATAGGCTTCACACCTTTTCAATTGACTTATGGCCTAGAAGCAGTTTTACCAATCGAGTGTCAGATTCTTTCCTTACAAATTGTCGTTGACCTCTTACTCGGCACTATTGTTGAAGAAGAGCACCTGCCATACCTAAATCAACTGGATGAAACCCTTCGAGATGCTGAATTGGCACTCGAAGCCCACAAGTGTCGGGTAAAAGTCCAGTACGACAAAAAGGTCAAGCCTCGTTCTTACTAGGAAGGAGATCTTGTTTTACTCTATGATCAAAGGCATGACCTCTTGGGGGCCAGAACACTTCAACCCTTATGGCTCGGTCCATATTTTGTCAAAAAATCCATCTCAAAAGGGGCATATGAACTTCAAGACTGGGAAGGAGTCCTACTCGCTGAGCCCCGAAATGGCATCTATTTGAAAAAGTATTATGCCTAGTACTATAGTGGGCATGTGCTTTATAATTTTATGTATTTATAAGTTTTTTTTTCATCTGACTGGATTTTTTGGTATTTATTGAAGTATTTGTCTCATACATATTTCTCGTAATGCAAATGCCTTCATTACCCTTAGCATACGTAGGAAACGTAGATGGTGCTAGTTGTCAGACACAACACATTGCATCATCTTCTTGGGTCATTTACACACCTGAGTTAGAACTATTTTGTTCAGGGAGAGTCTTTCTTGGTACTGCCACTAACAATATTGCTAAGAATATGTCAGTAATTTCACTTCTCACTGAAGCGTCATCAAGGGACATCTCCAATCTGGTGGTCAGGTTAGACTCTTAGCTTGTTGTTATACAATTGACAAATCATTATCACGTTCGTAATCCAACCTTGTTACATCATTATTTAAGGGTACGAATCTTGGAACATCAATTTGAAGTTATCACATATGAGCACATTCCTAGAGAATTTAATACAATTGTTGATTCATTAGCAAACCATGTGTTAGATTGGCATCTGTCTCATTCCCTATAGATTAAAAAATTTACAAAAACCTTTAAAAAACATTTAAATCATAAAATACCAAAATATATATATATATATATATATATATATATATATATATATATATATATATATATATATATATATATATATAGATATATATATATATATATATATCGAATCCAGTCTTTTACATCAAAATATTCCAAAAATTGGGTGTTTTAAGTACAAAATGGCTACTAAGCCTAGCTATAAACACCCGTTGGCTATGCCAAAGCACCTGCTAATAGAGCATAATGCTCATGAAATGATAACATTACTCTAGCTATCCTTCGAAGAGGAACCAGAAACCGCTCAAGCACACCGATTGTGTGTTGCTACATATGAGTGGGGATCTCCCTCATAGGAGGGGGGGCACACCCATGATCAAGCCCTCCAAGTTCCTCAAAACCTTGTGAAGATTGTCAGCATCACCCCCCCCATCAGGTAGTTGGCCTCCCCGCCTCACTTGGTGAGGTTCGCCTGCAGGTCGTACCGGTGCCACATCTGTGTCAAGCAAAAAGCTTCATGTCAGTACTTGTTCACCCATAAAATCAACAAAAACATAACATAAATATTCAAAAGCTTAAAAATACTTTAAGTACTCTCAAAATCATTCTTACCTTGAGGCCCCCAGTTGGTCCCAGGAGGCAGAATCAAGTCAGGGTCGCCAGTGAAGTCCATGCCCTCATAGGCATAGTCGTCAATCATCACAATCTGGCCACTAAGCCATTCGAAGAAATATTCTTTGAAAAAGTGTCAGATAGGTCTTGGCTCCCTCAGATCAAAGGGACATAAGCTCATCCTCGAGCGCATAACAGGTACCCTCTCAAGCATGAATGAGACAATGAGAGTGCCATACCCAAAACTTTGTTGGGTTTGAGTCTTGCATGCGATCAATTCTGCCTTCAACTGGCAAAGCATTTCTTCACACTACTTGGACATCTAAGGCTAGACACAGTCAACTGCAAGCAATAGTTGGGCCTTTGTTGCAACATGGTGACTCTTTGACTCTGCCAAATGCACAATCAACCATAAAATGGCCCTCATAGATCTAGACCTAACCCTCTATATGGGGACTCTGTTTCTGATGAGTCCAGTCTCAGGGATACAGTAAGCTTGAACCAGATCTAGGGTGGATCTAGGATCAAGCCTACCCCTGGTCAGGTTCTCACATGATCCTTTGCATGAAAAACCATTCAAAACGTATATATCATCATAGTCAATGGCCAACTCATGATCTCCAATTCTGAACACCTGCTCATGTTCATCTCAGCACCGAATAATCCAGCTCAACAGGTCCTCCTGACCTTTCATCAAGTCCAACTTAGCATACTTCATCAACCCACAACAGTGCAATGCAAGTATGCAAGTAGGATAATTTCGCACCAGCAATTATTGTCGATCATGGGCCCGTTCTCTCCATAGACTAGTCATAATGGCTAAAAAACTACGCAAATCAACCCAAAAATCAGTGAAAATGGGGAAAAAATGTTTATTAAATCATTGCCTGGGGTTTTGGGGTGCGTCCTCATGCACTAACGCCCCCCATAGTGAGATACATGGAGGATTAATGCCCTCTAGCGGGTTGTAAATGGCGTTTAACACCCCCTACAGGCCTGCTAGGGGGCGTTATGCACAGTTAAAGAACTAGGGCTCCCCAGATATCCAAAAAATCACCCCAAAAGCTGGTAAAAAAGGTTGAATAATGCAAGATTAAGGTTTTGGCACCTACTTGGGACTGACGGCACGTCGAATGGTCACTTGGATCTCTCGCAATCATTCGTGGAAAATCTGCTCCTCTTTAGCTCCAAAACACTCTCACAGGTCTCAAATGATGCAAATGGTGAAATTGGAGGCTCAAGAACTCCCTTATAGTCACTTTGGAGACATGACTGATCTTAATTGAAGTCATTAAAGTAGATGTAGTCCATTTCCAATGATAATTATCATTCGCCATGACCCCAGATTGACAGAAATTGCTCATATTTTGATGAAAAAATTTTCAAGATTGAGCGACAGAAATGACCATGTGCAATTCTCTATGAGCGCTTTCTTTTATGGGATGTTTTCTCACTCTAAAACTAAAAAATCCCTGAGTTTTTCATCATTTGGCTTGTTAAACACATACGACAATGATCTGAGCAACTCTTTTTCCCTCTTTTTCTAGCTCATTAAACTGAAAAAGATTGATTGAGCATTCTTGTTTGGAACGTTTTTCTCGCTCATAAAACTGAAAAAACCCCGAGTTCCTTCTTCAAGCTCGTTAAAAACTTATGAAGAAGCTCCGAGCATTATTTTTAGGAACTTTTCTCACTTGTTAAATCGAAAAAACCTTGATTTTTCGTCATTGGGCTTGTTAAACACTTACGATGAAAATATGAGCGCTTTCTTTTTTGGGACTATTTCTGGCTCTTAAATTGAAAAATCCCTGAGTTCTTCCCTTCTTTGGGCTCATTAAATCTACAAAGAAGGAATGAGTAGTTCTTTTAACTCTTTTTCCTCTCTCACTAAACTAAAAAAGATACCCTGAGTTTTCTTCATTTGACTCGTTAAAATTTGATGAAGGTATTGAGTTTGTCGTAGCATGACTCATTAAAATTTCTTGATGAATATTGAGTTTACTCCATCTCCTTGTACTCATAACAAAATGAGGCCAACATCTATCAAGCACAGGTTTCTCTTTTTTTGAACTTAGTAGATTAACTCACGGAAAAGGAACCATTCTGTGTATAGTATTCAACTTTTGTCGCACTAGGTTAAAAATTATGGCAAAGGGACCACCTTGGAGTCGTTCTTTACAGTCTTTCCAGACTCTCTAAAGATGAAAAGACCACTGAGTTGTCTCGTCTGAACTCATTAAACTACACAGACAAGGTATAGAGTCACTCTTTTTACGACCCTTTTCAGACTCTTAAAACATGAAAAGATCGACGAGTTTTCCTGTCTAGACTCATTAAACTAATCAGATAGGTCATAAAGTCACTCTTTTTGCGGTCATTTCAGACTCTTAAAACATGAAAAGATTGATGAGTTTACCCGTCTGGACTCACTAAACTAATCAAATGGGGAAATTGGACAATACAACTGCGTTATATTCCGTATTTTGAAAGAGTTTTTTGGCAGCAGTCGCTCCCTTGAACATGGAACTCCCTTAGATAAACCTTCCTTGTGACGGCCTCTCAATATGAATCTTACCATCCTATGAGTCTAGCCTATATACCTCAATGTTCTTGCATCTCTGTATCCTAACACTCTTTGGTGTTCATGAGTCTAGTGTTGCATGGTTAAAACCATTGTCATGCCTTCTATTGTTTGTTGAAAAGTGGGCAACAAGAAATGCTAAATTTAGAATGTGCTAAAAATAGAATGTCTAAAAATAACAGTTTGGCCAGTGAGGTCATTGGCCACCTTGGGTGAGAGGTGAAAGTTCTAAAAATAGCATTTCTGGGTCCCTTCCTATTTATAGTAGTCCCTAGTCTATCTCTAGGAAGTAAAATTAATCTTGGTCTTAACAACAGTTGGAAATATTAATTAATTAATTCAGTTGAGTTAATTAGTTAAGGAAATTCAAATTTGAAGTCTTTGTGAGCATGCACATAAGTTGTCCCACTGATTGAGGAATTTATCCTTAATTTCCTCCACTGATTGGAGGAATAAGTATGAGTTCTATAATGAGAGAATTAGTTGACTTAGTTCTAACTAGTCAATTCCTGTTAGATTATTTTAACAAGTTGTTAAAATAATAGAATATAGTTTGTTAATGCTTGCATGCATGTGACAACTATTATTTTAGATAAATGAGAATTCACTCATGGATAATTGTTGCATGTCAGTTTTGTCAGAGACCCAGTTGAGATCAAATGAGGGACAATGTACTATCAGATGATTGGATCTTCCCATGGAATATTTCTTGCATGCATGAGGAACTAGTGTCCTCAAGGATTGCGTAGTGGTTGATAGCAGGTATGATTTGGGGCCAATGCTCATATGTTATGAATTGGACCCCAATCAAAATTGCACAAGGAAATAGGGGATTGATGGATGGTTGACTACATATTGAGGCATAATGAGTCTATCATCATCATCTTTTGATTGCAGGAAGTACAGGATAGCTCTTGAGCTGATATTTTTTGTAAACAGAAGAGGATTTCCACTTGATTGACAATACAATGTTGGGGGTTTTATGCTAGTGCTTTCCCCAGTGATATATTTGTGTTATGTGTGATTATTTCTCTTGATCAGTTATATGTGTTTATGGTTGATGTTGCTCATGAAATTGATTTTTCTTCCGCTTAATGTTTTGTAGAAGTAGATCATGTGTTTTTCTTTAGTACATTGCATTACCAGTTTGATCTACAGGTGAAATTTCTACATGGTATCATATGTTGGGTGTGGAGCCTGATTATCTTCTATATTCAAAGGTATCACCACATAGGACCCCAGTTCGAAATGGGGGCGGCAACGCCGCCCGTAAAATGTTCGCTGCAGGGGGGGTCCAGGGGGGGGCGGCGAACATTTTAGCACCCCCGAAGCTAAAAACAACTGTAAAATTGCCTTGTAAAAGTATAGTAATTTCTAGTCAATCTGGGCCGTTCATTAGGCTGATGATCTGACGGTAGAACTTATGTTTAGTTTAGGGTTTTTTGCCCTAGAAGGCAACCCCTCTCTTTGTATGAGGGTATTGTATTTGAGGCTGTGTGATAGATGTGTATTCGGTGAGCGAGAAACAGAGAGGTGAGACTGTGAGAGAAAACAGAGGATATTATAGTGGATTTGCTGTAGGTTGTGTCTCTTCATTTTGCTGGATAATAGAAAGGAAGGACTGGCTGTTCGGGGTGGATGTAGCCCAAACTGGGTGAACCACGTATATCTGTGTCTCTCTTGTTTTGTGCGTTTTCTGTGTTTATATTTCTGCAATATTTTATGTGTTCCATTGCTCCATAATATATAATTTTCTAACATCATAGCACAGTTAATCAAGCAAGGAAAAATATACAAGTGAGAGAAAGAAAGCCGAAGTTTACTATTCAGGATATAGATATCTAGTTCTCATCACAGTTCAAATTTCATCCAGATGGCCTTCAATGGGTTGAGGCTTGAGTATGCCCTTGATGGTAGCTCAAACTACATAGCTTGGAAGGATCGTATGGAGGCAGTATTAGAAGATAATGGCATTAAGGACTTCATTGATCAAGATGTCCCCAAGCCTATTGATGCTACTTAGGCTACAGACTGGAAGAAGAACGTGGCTAGAGCTAGGAGAATCATCCTAGAGGGAGTTCGAGATCACATAGTCTCGAGCCTCCATGGGAAGGAGACTCCATTTGCAATGTGGAAAACATTGAAAGATTTATATCAGAATAGCAGTGATCAGAGGAAGCTGGAACTGAAGGACAAGCTTCGAAAGATCAAGTGTGAAA
This sequence comes from Pinus tabuliformis, assembly GCA_031772625.1. Taxonomy (NCBI): domain Eukaryota; kingdom Viridiplantae; phylum Streptophyta; class Pinopsida; order Pinales; family Pinaceae; genus Pinus; species Pinus tabuliformis. The sequence goes on from CM062816.1 coordinate 1,029,073,994, forward strand.
AGGGCGATATGATCACTACATTCCTGAACAAGCTCACCAACTGTAGAGATGAGCTTGCAAGCATAGGGGTCACTACCGCTAATGATGATATGGTGAGTCTAGCACTCCTTGGCCTTCCTAAGAGCTGGAATAGCTACCATGACTCAATGAATGGAAGGGAAAAATTTCCAGATTGGGAATGACTGTGGTCGGATTTGATGCAGGAGGAGATCAGACGGAACACTAGAGATGGAGCTTCTTCATCAAAGAATGATGATGCAGAGAACTTGGATTTAGCATCTAAAGCTAAGAAAGGGAAAGGGAAAGCATTCAAATCCTAGTCTTCTCAAGGAGGGAAGAAGTTTGACAAGTCGAAGGTGAGATGCTTTCATTGTCATGAGTTGGGTCACTATGCTACTAGTTGCCCAAAGAGGAAGAAGTCCAAGAAAGGTTCCTCCAGGGAATCTGATGGTGATGCTCTAGCTTCACAATTTGAGATGGATTTCTCACTTATTGCATGCATGGTTTCATCCAGCATGAGATGTGTTTGGTACTTGGACAGTGGAGCTTCTTTCCACATGTCAGGTGAAAAGACTATTTTCAGCACCTTGGAGGAGAAGGATCTCCAAATATGGATCGAGATGGGTGATGATGGAAAGTACTGTGTCTTAGGTGAAGGTACGGTTGTGTTTCAGAGGGAGCATGGTTCTCCCCTCTCTCTTTCTAATGTTATGTATGTACCATGGCTAAAAAAGAATCTTGTGTCTATTGCTATGCTTGAGGATAAAGGCTATGATGTAGTTTTTATTTTGGGAAAGGTTTTCCTAAGGCATATCAGCACTGGATAGACCAAACAGATAAGGATTCAAGTTAAGAATCTCTATAAGTTACAGGTAGAAGACTGTGTTGCTTTGAGTTCCAAAGCAGAAGTGATGCATGGCCAAGATATTGGTGAGTTATGGCATAGGAGACTGGGCCACTTGCATCATGGGGCCTTGAAGATCATGCAACAAATTTCTACCGGATTACCCAAGTGCAAGCTAGAGCAAGTGAGCACATGCAAAGGTTGCACTTTGGGTAAGTATGCAAAATCTTCTTTTCATGATCGGGATGGTAGAGCAGGAGCAGTTCTGGAGTGAGTTCATTCAGATGTATGTGGGCCCTTCTCTACAGCCTCCATTGGAAAGCAAAGGTATTATGTTATTTTTGTTGATGATTTTTCTCGTAGATGTTGGATCTACTTCATGCAAAAGAAGGATCAAACCTTCTTGAAGTTTTGTGAGTTCAAAGCTTTGGCAGAGAAAGAATCAGGGATGAAAGTAAAGGCCTTGCAAAGTGATAACAGTGGAGAGTATATTTCCCAGCAGTTTAAGGACTTTTGTGCTTCAGAAGGAATTAAACAGGAACTCACGGCACCTCATAACCCACAACAGAATGGGGTGGTTGAAAGGAAGAACAGATCTATTGTGGGCGCAACTTGATCGATGTTGCATGACCAAGGCCTACCACTTCATTTATGGGCTGAGGCATGCAATACAACAATATATCTTCAGAACAGAAGTCCTCATCATATTTTGGGGATGAAGACACCTATGGAGGCTTTTTCGAGGAAGAGACCAGATGTGAGTCACTTCCACATCTTTGGATCACCAGTCTTCTGTCATGTGACCAAAGATGCTCAGAAGAAGCTAGACCCAATAGCTGAGTTGGGAATACTTGTGGGGTACACAGATACACCTCACAAATATCATGTGTTTCTGCCTGCCAGTCAGAGGACCATAGTGGGCAGGGATCTGAAGTTCGATGAGCAGCGAGCCATGCGAAAATCACTTAAGAGGGAGCTCAAGTTGCGTGGTGATGATGAGGAACTATTAGTTCCTAAGGAGGAGGAGCCTCCTGATGATGCGGAGTAGCCACATGCAAAGATTATAGTTGTGGAGATCACCACTACTGGAGAGTCTTCCAGAGAGGGGCGGAAATGCTCTCGGGAAGCTGACAGATTGATGCAAGATGCGAGAGAGAATGTGGGGCAGCCATCCTCTCAATGCAGATAGAGGAGATCTCCTGATAGATACACTGGCTACATGGCTTTGGTTGGGGAATGTGTAGCGATCGAGCCTTTGAGTGCAGCAGCCAGTTTGGGTGGATGCGATGGTAGAGGAGTATGATTCTATCATGCGGGACAATGTATGGGATGTTGTTCCTAGACCGGGGGACAAGTCAGTATTTACTTCTTGATGGCTTTACAAGGTAAAGCAAGCAGCTGATGGTAGTATTGAGAAACACAAGGCAAGGTTTGTTGCCCGTGGTTTCTCATAGGTTGAGGGGATTGAATATGATGAGACCTTTGCTCCTGTTGCAAGGTACTCATTAATTAGATCAATTCTAGAACTATCAGAATAGATGGGTTGGCAGATCCATCAGATGGATGTGAAGACAACATTCCTCAATGGGGAGATTGAGGAAGAGGTATACATAGAGCAGCCAGAGGGATTTGAGACCTTCGATCATGAGTCACATGTGTGTTGGCTCAAGCGAGCATTGTATGGGCTAAAGCAAGTACCCCATGCTTGGTATACTAGGATCGACAGGTATTTCACCGAGTTGGGCTTCACTAAGAGTGAAGTAGATGCGAACCTCTACCATATCATTGTAGATGGTAAGCTATTTATTATTGTACTTTATGTCGATGATCTAATTTTGACAGGTGATGATCAATTGATCAAGTCTTGCAAGAAGGATCTTGCAAGAGAATCCGAGGTGAAGGACATGGACCTCATGCATTACTTTCTAGGCATGGAAGTGTGGCAGAAAGATTGGGAAGTATTTGTTTCTCAAGGCAAGTATGCCAATGAGATACTGAGGTGCTTCCACATGGATATGTGCAAGCCCATGGAGACTCCTCTAGCAGGTAACTGGAGGAAGGAGGATGCTACGTTAGGTGAGGTAGTAGTTTCTACTGTTTATAGGCAGCTTGTGGGTTCACTCATGTATTTGGTGAACACACGACCGGATTTGTGCTTTGCAGTGAACCAGCTGAGTCAAGCTATGGTTTAGCCAACCAAGTTATTTTGGAATGTGGCAAAGCATGTGCTAAGATATCTTAGAGGCACTACATAGCATGGATTATGGTACAGCTGGACAGAGGGAGTGAAGCTCCAAGGCTTCACAGATGCAGATTGGGAAGTAGTCCATTAGACAGGAAGAGAACTTCTGGAGGAATCTTCAACCTTGGGTTGGCTGCACTTTCTTGGTATAGCCGGAAATAGAGATCAGTTGCACTTAGCACAGCAGAGGCAGAGTACATGGCAGCTAGTCAAGTTGCATGTATGGCCATCTGGATGCGGAAGATTCTAGTGGGATTGTTTGGTCAGATGATGGATCCTACAGTGATATATTGTGATAATCAGAGTTGCATTAAACTCTCTGAGAATCCAATGTTTCATGACAGGTCCAAGCATATAGATATCCGCTATCATCATCTACAGGATTGTGTGGTCAAGAGGATCATGATGTTGCACTACATTTCGACCGAGGAACAGGATGCATATATTTTGACAAAGGCATTGTCAAAAGGCAAGTTTGAGTTCCACAGAGACAGGATCGGGGTTGTTGATAATCCCTTTCTTGTTGAGAGGGAGTGTTGAAAAGTGGGCAACAAGAAATGCTAAATTTAGAATGTGCTAAAAATAGAATGTCTAAAAATAGCATGTCTAAAAATAGCAGTTTGGCCAGTGAGGTCATTAGCCACCTTGGGTGAGAGGTGAAACTGCTAAAAATAGCATTTCTGGGTCCCTTCCTATTTATAGTAGTCCCTAGTCTATCTATAGGAAGTAAAATTAATCTTGGTCTTAACAGCAGTTGGAAATATTAATTAATTAATTTAGTTGAGTTAATTAGTTAACGAAATTCGAATTTGAAGTCTTTGTGAGCATGCACATCAGTTGTCCCACTGATTGAGGAATTTATCCTTAATTTCCTCCACTAATTGAGGGAATAAGTACGAGTTCTATAATGAGAGAATCAGTTGACTTAGTTCTAACTAGTCAAGTCTAGTTAGATTATTTTAACAAGTTGTTAAAATAATAAAATATAGTTTGTTAATGCTTGCATGCATGTGACAACTATTATTTTAGATAACTGAGGATTCACTTATGGATAAGTGTTGCATGTCAGTTCTGTCAGAGACCCAGTTGAGATCAGATGAGGGACAATGTACTATCAGATGCTTGGATCTTCCCATGGAATATTCCTTGCATACATGAGGAACTAGTGTCCTCAAGGATTGCATAGTTGGACCTATGGTTGAAAGCAGGTATGATTTGGGGCCAATGCTCATATGTTATGAATTGGACCCAAATCAAAATTGCACAAGGAAATAGGGGATTGATGGATGGTTGCCTACATATTGAGGCATAGTGAGTCTATCATCATCATATTTTGATTGCAGGAAGTACAAGATAGCTCTTGAGCTGATATTTTTTATAAATAGAAGAGGATTTCCACTTGATTGATAATACAGTGTTGGGGGTTTTATGCTGGTGCTTTCCCCAGTGATATATCTGTGTTATGTGTGATTATTTCTCTTGATTAGTTATATGTGTTTATGGTTGATGTTTCTCATGAAATCAATTTTTCTTCTGCTTAATGTTTTGTAGAAGTACATCATGTGTTTTGCTTTAGTACATTGCATTACCAGTTTGATCTACAGGTGAAATTTCTACATTGTTCAAGGGAAAACCTTTATCTTTTGTTTCATCCATCAACCCATCAAGCATATCCTACCATCATGCCCTCTGTCACTTTGACCCAATGCTCAAAATATTCCTCAAAAAATAATCATTCTTGTCCCGTTTCGTGTCGACTGATGTAGGACACCTTATTGCCTACCTTTCGACAGGTCTCTTCCTATCGACTTCAACACTCTATCTAGGAAGAAGACCCAGAAACACATTAGTGCCTTGGTACTTGTAGACATCAGTGGCAGGTCACCTTGTGTTTGATCAGGGGTTTTCATTATTGGCTCTTGGTTAAACAATTCTACGAGTGTTCGATGACAAAAACATTTTTCGCACTTGTTAGATTGTATTGTGCATCTTGGAGACCATCACCATTATCGGTGGCCATCCTCGAATCTGTTAACAGTCTCCATTATTGACTGGTAATTAGACAATTTTGTGCATGTTTGACATCAATGCATATATTCAATGTATCGCTCTATGTTGTTCAGCGAAGTGGAAATCAAGACCTTGGGTAGAGGCTTGCATCACTTAGCCTTCTTTCCTCTCCTAAGTTGCGTTTATTGTTTTTTGGAGACAGATCATCAAAATGATCCTATTATGACACCGGTTTCGCATTGTGCTTATCGACGGCTAGCATCATCATATCTCTTTTCTGAGAAAATCACTCTGACATAGCCACTGAGCATGGGAATGCCTGACTCAGGACCTGATTTTAGTTATTTAATATATATGTGTTGTATGAAGTTTCCCGTACCACCCGAAGCTTTGATCCACTCTCTCTTTTTTCTAAAGAAAAGGACAGTTAAATATAAAGTATTTCGGCCATATTCGTAGCCTTTGATCTCACACTTTAGGGGGCATCTGTTATACAGGAAAATGACCTCCTCATCAACTTAGAGGACAAAGACATGATGATTGAAGGACTGACCAAGTTCACATGCCTAGTTCTCAAGCTAACATTGTCTAGACACTATCAACCTGCTTTATAAAGCTTCTCAACAAGCTTAAGGGTGCGTTAGTGCCTAGGGTAACTCTACTTGATACCTCGAGAACAATGTTAGTCAACCTAGATCAAGTTCTATGGGTCAAAGGAGCGAATTGACTGAGAAAATATCCCTAGATTCCCTCCTATGTCAGCTCATAAAAGCAGGGTAACATCAGAACTCGACCGGTTTGGGGGAATTACTAATTCCTAAAGAAGTATTCAAATGGGAAAGAGCACTAAAGCATGGAAACGTCACTGCTTTTGCCTAATGGAACTCATGAAGGACTTGGCAACCCTAACTCTACATGCTATATATGCAAGGCTTGGGCCATTGTGAAAGTGGTTGAAACATTTGAAAGGATTGCCTATTTGACTGTCAAGAAGAGACCTAGACTAAGGCATCAAAAGAGGTTAAGAAGGGAGAGAGAGAGTAGCTAGAGGTGTAAGGGAAGGTTGATGCAACTGATGGTTGTAATCACTCTTTCTACATCAATATAGAACTGCAATTGTGTTGTCCACTCCATGAAGTTTCTAGTATAAACTTGTTTATATGTTGATCTAATATCTTCTAACATGAGTGGCTTAGTTATATCCAACTAGATATCTTTTATATGTTCATGCATTTGTTTATCAAAGTTTTATGTTGTGATATTATGCTTGTCTTTGTTATGTGCAGGTTTTGATCTGGAGTCAGCTCAGGGATCTTCCGCCTAGCTGCATTGTGTTGGGTCTTGAAAATGTCATTCATTTCCATTACACTTTCACTATTATGTCCATTATATCACCTCCATTTCACTACTATGTCACCACATTCATCCCACTTTCATTATCATTGGGCCACATTTATGTTTTTCCAAACTTTATTAATTCTTAGCCTTTTTAAGTGAATTTGTGGTTAAAAATTAGGAAATAATGTGCATATGCTTATACCTAACAAGTGGGTTGAGATTGTTGACATGTGTAGGTCAAAAGGAGGCTTCTAGAAGACCTTTATGTGGCACTCTAAGGCCAAATTCGAATTTGAGTGGAAAGAATCATGGGATCATGAGGATATGTGTCACATCTCCTAATTGTATTGTAACTCTAAGAAGACATGTGTCTTATCAGTTCCTATTTTGATTAAGACTTTAGAGGTAGAGGGAGAGATTCATGGACTCTCATTAATGAGATGGCTTCTCATCTTTTTGTATAAATAGGAGATCTCTCTCCTTCATTTGTTAGTTTTTTTAAGCTTGTTAGTTTAGAGCTTGTTAGCTTGTTAGTCTTAGCTTAGCTTGGAGTTTATAGTTCTTCCTTGATCTCTTTTGAAAGCTTTGACAAGCTTTGTTGTACTTTGTAATTTTCAAGAATTTGAATAAAGATTTGATGTTCTCAGCATGGAAGGAGATGTGAGGTAGATGTCATGGAGCACATTAGAATGTAAGGTAGAGTAGATTTTATTTTGTAATTTTGCTTTGATTTCATTATGTCATTTGATTGCTTTCAACTTTGCTAGATTAGAGTTTCCATTGATGCAATTTTAATTCATGCAAGTGTGTTCAACCTGTTGATTATAGATTAGTTTTTCTTTACATGTTTTTGCATCAAATAGTGACATGAGATTTGCCTCTCTACTGAACTTTTTCTTAAGATTTTCAATTTCAGTTATGCTTTGATTTCAGTCTTAGTTATTTGCTGTTGTTAGTTAGTTTAGATATCAAATTATTCATGTCATTTGACGTTATCTCCCTAGCCATGGCTTAACCCCGAAAAGCTACTTGGCGAGCTATCGAATTATGAGTGAAGTGATTTGATTTTACTTTCATTTCTGTAATTAGGTATTAGGTTCTTCATGTTATTGACGTTATCTCCAGAGCCATGGCATAACCCTGAAAAGCTACTTGGCAAGCTATCAGACTATAAGTGAAGTGACTTGATTTTACTTTGATTTGCAAGTAGGTAATTTAGATATTAGGTTCTTCATGTTATTGACGTTATCTCTGGAGCCATGGCTTAACCCCGAAAAGCTACTTGGCGAGCTATCGGATTATAAGTGAAGTGACTTGATTTTACTTTCATTTGCAAGTAGGTAATTTAGATATCGATTCTTCATGTTATTGACGTTATATCCGGAGCCATGGCTTAACCCAGAAAAGCTACTTAGAGAGCTCTTAGATTATAAGTGAAGTAAATTGATCTTGCTTTCATTAGTCTGCAATTTTTTGGTTTGTTTGAGTGCAATAGTTTAGATTTTATTTCTATAATTAGATGGGCAGCAGAGACAGTGATTTCATGATCAGTATTTCATCTTTTGTTTGATTTAAGTAGCTGCATATTTACACTTTTGTTCAAGTACTGATTTGATCAATAACATGTTTTGAGATCTTTTGAAGTGTTAAGTTTTGGAAGTTACCATAAGGGACATAAACCTTGTCTTGAAATCTACATCCATACTTGACCTTTAAAAGTATTCTTAAGACCTTAGAATAAGATTTCCATTTGCATTAAACACTTTAGGAGATCAACAAGAACAAAACCCCAAAACAAGATAAAAAATATAAAACAACGAAGTAAGAAGAAAAGGTTAACTAAGAACATATGGTGCATCACACTTCATCAGTTTACGATACCCAGATTGATAATTTATGTAGAGCAATTTAAGACGTTAAATTGACTAGACACATTGCACTCTCCAACAACACCACACTAAGACTTGAGGTAATAATTCCCTCTTGCTTTGATATTCGTTTGTTAAACAAAGATATGCATGTATCTTTGTGACAATTGTAGCTATTCTAACTGTCTGTCGAGGATCCTGGGAAGATCCTTGAAGGTTTTCTACAACACCAAACACCCATGCATTAATCCCTATAGCACCCATGTCATGGATCCTTTCACATAATTCCTTCTATCCAGATGGTTGTGTCCATACTGTGGATTCATGTTTTGATTTCAGATATGTATATGTATATGCATCCTTGATTTGTAGGTCTCCTCACAGTGTTTGTTCTCGTCCTTGAAAAAGCTCATAAAGCATCTCAACCATCACTCCCTATTATGCATTCATGCTTTAGGGGGCATCTATTTCACAGTATTTTGTCATGCCTCCTACACTTCCCTGTGTCATACGCCGAGGTTCCTAAAACTTGGCAATCATGTAGTCTACCCATCCTGATATATAGTTCTGATCCTCCTTGAAACAATGACGGAAACATGCCTTGAGCCTTCCCTGAAGAAGTAGGCTCTAAAACCCTAATTTTAGGATCCATGCAACTGTGACACTGAACAACTAGTGTTGGTCACGAGTTGAACTATTATGGCCTCACACTTCCAGTGCACTTTTGACTTGGATACCCGCGCTGATCCTTAAAAGGCATGTTTTCCCAAGAGAACAAGAAGCTTTGTGATCTAGATGCTTCCAAAATGAAGAGATGTAGGTTGTTCACTGTGGATGTGGTCGAATTATCCCAATATTTCCTTTTGGTCTTATCCCTATGAGTTATCTTCTTGAGATGAGGTCCTTCTCCTATCTTTGGAGAGATTCTAACTGCCTTTCCCTCCCTAAATATTCATCCTCTCCCATTCCCAAATGGTTGGTCTTTGGTTATTTGAACCCTTATGCTGAGATAGTGCCTACATGCTATTCATTTGGCTTGGAGAAGGAGTGCTTGGAGAACTTGAGCTTAGACTTGGACATTCACTCAAGGAGAGCTTATTGACATCGAGGCCTGGTTATATGCTTCCTCCTTTATTTTATTAATAAATACAACTGTTGGTTCACTTTCCATAAATGTTTGTGTTAATGCATCATTTATCTTAATGCTCCTTGATCTATTAAATGGATTACTTTCGATTATGCTTGTTGTACTTGTATGCTTTGTTGTGTCTTTGATATCTTGTGCATGTATCCAAATGCTGTGAGCAATAGAGCTGAGCCTGAGGCATAAGCAATCCAAGGTCTTCAATAAAGGAGTACGTTATAGCATCAAAACGAGGTAGGCCATCTTCTTCTTCTCCCATTTCAATTGTAATTTAGGAAATTTTCCTTGTAGATTGCCACCTAGGTTGCTAGTCCCATTCATTGGGCTAGAGGGATCGTCTCTGTCTGCAGAGAGGATTTTCCTAGAAAACAGTGGGACATTGGAGCCACTCCTTACTCCTCAAAGAATTGATTAAAACTCTTTATGCTTTGTGGGAGGAGCCAAGGTGAAAATTCTTCTGCTCATAAAATGAGGGGGTATATATAACCAAGGGGTGATGTTGGACCCTTATGACTCTTTGACTACCCTCATGACTATTCAACTTCCTATGACTTTTCAATTGACATGAATCTTCATATTCATGTGTGTCCATTTGACTTCCACTTTACATTACATTTGATTTGCAATATACATGGCTCATAATAGAGATCGACTTGACATGACACTCTTGACATGGACTAGCTTGCTGAGGTGGAAATGTCAAGATGTTGTTGTTGCTGAGTGATAGATGTGTTCTCGGATGTGATTTCTCTTCTCCTCCGCATAGCTTAATGATGTAGGGTCTTCAATGATCTTCAGTCTTGAGAGGTGGTTGCATGCATGTGTTCCCTTCGCTTGTTCTTGATAAGCTTCTTTGTTCGTCTAGTTGTAATTGAGTCTTCAAGCATGTTTGCTCATTCTTCACCTTCTTCATCATCTCGCCATGATCCAACAATGTATCTGTTCTTGCAATTCACTCATGACAGGACGACATCAAATCCAAAACTTCCTATTCTAAGTTACAGTATTGTTATCCATGGATTGGGCTTGGGCCAAGTGACAGGATGGGAAAGAAGGCCCAGTAACTATGCATTGTGTAGTTCCAAGTGAAAGTTTGGGAGGTTTGTCATTAAGACTGCACAGAGCACAGCTCAGGTTTGGCTGAGGAACTCCTGAGCACAGACCTTACTGCTGGGAAAAATTGTGCAATGGCCACTGGGAGGTAGGATTTCAATGTAATATGGGACTCTGGGAGGCAGTTCTATGTAGTTTTCAGAGGCAAGGCAAAAATCGGCAACAGAGGGGCCTAGGAGGACAGGTCTGTGCAGTTCTTGATATTAGTGAGTCCCAACTGAGGGAGGTCACTGGGGAGACACTTCTGCATAGTTTTGGGAGGAAAGGTAGGCTAGGTCTTCTTAGATTACATGGTTCTAGTAGGCAAGGAAGAAGCTTTATGATTGATCTTGCAAAATGCATAGTTTAGGTCGAGTTGGGAGAAGTTACTATGCAATTCTGGGGATGAAGGTGGGTTGCTAAGCTCTAGAATTGCACACAGAAACTTCCCTGGGGATAGTGACTGCGAATTATGAAGTTCTAGGCAGTAAGGTGATATCACTGAGGGCTAAGACTATGCAATGCACAATTCAGTCGGGGTTTGGTGAGGCTGAGTTTCCTGGTCGAAAGGATTTTTAGAGAAATGGCTAAGTGCGGGAGAGAGGTAAAACTATGAGGAACTTTAAACTTATGATCACACACTTAGCATACTTTGATGACATGACAACATAGACTACTGGAACAACAAGACAAATCATTACCCTTTGTGAGATTTTCCTAGGACAAAAGTGATAAGTGCGACACTTAGAGAGGACTTAGGACGGCTGTGACGACACTTGTGAGACAGTGCTTAAAATTTTGTGTATGAGTGTGATAAATGTTTTCATAGTTAGGGCAACTCGAATACACAAATACAAACCTTCAACATCACTAGAAAAGGACCACAAGCAAGGTACAACAATCAAACATGCCAAAATATGATATTTGACCAAACAATCAAACAGGGTGAAAAGACTATAAGAGAGATCATGGAATGAGTTCAAGTGTTTGCAACCAGAAAGGGAAAGACCAAGGAAGGCTCCAAAATTTAAGTGCTAGCCAAAATTTTGGAGGGTGTTGCAGTCGCTACAACACTTGGAAACACACTGGTTGAATACCAACTCCTTTGTCTTGGTTCATTTTTAGTGCACAGCCCTGGTCCTTCAGGGAGTATTGCTTCATATTTCATATTACTTTGGCTTCGCACTTACCCCATAGGAACACATGGTTTCCTTTGTACCTTCTCAGTTGAACACAACATAATCTTCATCCAACAGTATTTCAAATTGGGAAGGGTAGTTTAGCTTGCGAGCTTATGATTTTTAGAGTATAGTTTTCATCTTTGGTGTTTCTTCAATGCCAGCAGAGTCCTGTAGGAACACAAGTATTGCTCCACTACTAGGGAGCCTAGACAGTACCCTGGCGGAGTCATGTAGGAACACAAGTATTGTTCCACTACCAGGGAGCCTTGACAGTACCCCGATAGAGTTACTTGCTTCACCTCTCTGTGAAGGAACCCTTTCTCTTCTTTCGACTTTATTTATTTATTTAAAGATTACTATACATCGACACTTATTTATTTTGGGGCAGAAGAGGTATCCCAAATTATTGAGAGAATGAGAGGTTGTTCCTTCAGAGAAGCATGTAAAGACCTCTAATTTAGGTTTTCTCATTTATATTTTCTGCTTCTCCATTTCTACTAGTTGGATAAGGTTGAAACACCAAAGAAAAATATTGAGTATAGGAATGAGGTTCCTAGACTAGACACAGCTTCATGGTTGGGCCAAAACACTCCTTACGGATGGATCGTATTTTTCGGCAGAACTTCATCAGCCAAAATTTATAGCCAATACAAAGAAGATAGACACAGGACTGGCCAAGGGCTGTAGTGTCACAATACTCTTTGAACTTTAGCCACACACACAATTGGAAGTTGGAATGAAGTAAGGCACAAAAATTATTCACATAAGTTAAAATAAAATAGAGAACCAAAGAAAACATAAACAACAAACAACAAAAGACTATGTACATAGTGCAGGGCGCAATCCTAAATCTTCATTGAAAATAATGTTTTAATTCTTGGTCATTGACAAGGAGAGAGTTTCCCGTAAATTGATTAAAGACTATACATGTATCAGCTAAGATTTTCATGGACAGTGTATGGACCAATCAAATGGATTGACACTTAGTGTGCTTGCCTTTGTCTTCGTAGGCATTATCCCACTTCAATACTAAGTCGCCCACACTGTTCGGAACGGGATCCCCCAAGGACGTTTTGGGGCTAAAAGCCCATGTTTTGGGTCAAGTTTTGTAATAAAGTTGTAAAGTCTCCACATTTTGTGGTTGTGGAGTGCAAAGGTGTCATGACTCATAAAGGGTTGTCCACCCTTATTTTGTAAAGTGAAAAGTCGGTTGTAAAGATCCACCCATGGTCCGCAGACCATGGGATTGTATAAAAGGAGCTAAGTAAGTAAGCTCTAAGTAGTTAAGAAGTCTTTAGCGAAGAATGGAGTGAAGGGTCTTGATAGCAAAGTCTAAGTGTTTCGAGTCTTAGCATAGGTAGAGGCTCTGCAGCTGAGTGTACAGAGGCCTAGGGTAGAAGTCTGTAGCTGAGTGCGCGGACCCCTGCAGCTGTGTGCGTAGGGTGGATAGATTCTGTGATAATATGAAGATATCAATAAAGAGAAGTATTATGCAATTCTTGTTAATACATCTTGTCATATTGTGTATTGAATTCATTTACAATGCTTATGTGATGCACGAATGTATGTAAATATGTTGTTTAATTGAACGCAAGTAAGAATATCTATTTACATGGTGCTAACTGTGAATGTTTACTAAGTTAAGAAAAAAAACTTAAGATAACTTGGGAACTGGTGCAATATGTTGCTATAGAAGCGTGAAAGTACCTGACCATAGGCTAAGGTTGTGTGAAGGTTGATTGTACTCTTTTGTGGAGGTACTGAAGGGCAGAGTAAAGGGCTCAACTCACATAGCCTGATAGCTTAGCGACCTGCGTGAAAGTAGGAATAGGGGGTATAAACCGACATCACGACCATCTCAGGGTGTGGAAACTTGGTTCTAGCATCCCCCCATACTGCTTCGGGTGAGACTTCAGTCCGCGCTCCATGGGCTGATGCCGAAAGGGCTAGTAGTGTAGGGATTTGTTTGGCTAACTAACACTGAACCTGGGTCAGGCCCCACGTAGCCAAAAAATGGTTCCGTTGTCGGGACTAGAATCTGCATAAGAGATGTGTGATGTCGTATCACTGGAATCTAACTAAGAAAGAGATCAGAGATTGGTTATATAGGAAGATCCATGAATTCGCAACAGAGGAGAACAAAAATCCATGACTAATAAGGGAACAGTGGCTGGACAGGTACATATATACGTAAATTCACGAGATCTTTTTCTATTCCTTTCCAGTTGATTTATACGAGTGGATCACGAAGCTAGCGGATAGCCAAGGAAGGTGTAGACTTAACGGTCCTATTGTCTGGACCCTGGAGTTAGCACAGGGACTAGAAGTATTTGAGGATAAGATCACCTGCGATGTCAATCATTGGGTCAATCTCATCATAGGAGGATTTGTGACTGAATTCACACTCAATACCGTAGTTAGCTACAACGAGGTGAAGCGACACTTTTTCAAAGGTCTATGAGGTAAGTATTTGAAGTCTTTGAATACCTGGATTAAGATGTTATTGTGTGAGAAATGGGTTATGTAGCTACCTTGATGTTTAGAGCTACACAAAGTGGGAAGACTTACAGGAACGAAGGAAGGAAGGGTCCTGAATATAGTCCATTAATTTCACCTCCATTAGGTGATGAAGAGGGAGTAGCGCAGGCTTCTTTGCGAAGTGCAATTTAGTTGATAAGACAAGGATTCCTGCGACTGCCACCTCCACCCACGCCACCTCCGACTTCACCACCATCACCTATGACTTCTCCCATACCACCACCACCTCCACCGTAGTTCAGCATGGCAAATTCAGTGAAGCTGCCTTTGTTTAAAGGCTTGGGAAATGAGGTCCCGAACCAGTTTTTTTTCATTATGAAAGCTGTGTGTGAAGCTCAGGGCATACAAATGATCACATGAAGAAGGCAACACTGGTTAGTGCTCTGTAGGATCACGCGCTAACTTGGTACATTAAGTACTCTAATGATAACCCAAACGCTAGAGTGGCAAACATCCAGACCGTACTGAATAAAGAATTCAGTAGGCCTAAATTTGAAGCATAGTTGATTGTGGGGTTCAAGGAAATCACGATGAAACCAGGTGAGACACCTTGGGAATTGGATCAGAGGTTGAAATGTAAAATCTGCGAAGCTAATATGAACTTAACAGATGGACAACGCCGCGAGTGGTTCATGGCTTCGCTCTTGCCACACCTAAGGGTTGCACTGTCACAACAGAAGATTACGACTCAAGCAGAGGCCTTCGAGATTGCAATGAGACTGCATGAAACACCTATGCAATATTCGAATCTGGGGGTTCAGTAGATCCATGCGCATTTGCAAAATCTTTTCCTTAAGATGCATAGTTTGAAGCAGGATAGAACAGTTCGACTAGAGGTGCACGAAGAGGTATGGTGCTTGAAATGTAAAAGTCAAGGGCATGAAAAATACCATGGCCTTGTCTTTTCAAACTGTATTGTAGGAGGAGGACCGATGCCTTTAAGGTTGGAAGCTCAAGCAAGACCAAGGGCGAGGCCTGCGTTATGGTGTGCTATATGTTAGGTAACAGGAAAAAATGCGATGAATAATTTTCATTTGTTGCAGAAGTTTGTACCAACACCGCAAAAATTGGTCTACAACTTTTGTAGGTCAGTAGGGCATGATGAGTGCAACTGTAGAAGCTATGAATTGATGATGGACATAACACCCGACTATAGGGTTTAGGTAGAAACATGGACCCACGACCAGAGTGTAGGGATGGTGCGAGTAGGCTTTCAGGGGTGCGGAAGAGGCCGAGGTGGAGGAGGACCTTGTAGAGGTCGGGGACAACTAATACAATTGTGGAGGACCAGGACCCTATGCCCACAATTGCACTAACCCAACGCATCTGTCATGCAAATATTGCACTCTATTTGATCATGAAATGGAGGACTGTCCTACGCTGATAGCGAGGATATGCAAAAAAGGGGCGCTACCACCTCAACTGACTCAGAATCTACAAAGGATGAGGTTTGAGACTCGTGAAGAGGATCCGAATGTGAATATAGTGCTCCGAAGTGTGTTATCGGGAAATCTAGTGTCTATGCAGAGCTGCTAGTCCCACTAAGACGGGTAGCTATCTTAGAAACAAACAGATTAAAGTTACTCTCATTTTCCTTTATGAGAAGTAGATAGGAGAAGATCAAAGAATACCAACCTCAATCCTTCGCTCGGTTCTTTGCTTGTTCCTTCTCCTCACCGACCGGTCTTTGCCGCTTCTCCCTTGACCACTCTGCTTCAAAGAGTACCTGTAAAGTCAAAGCAGCATAATACCTTCAAAGTGCAGAGATCTACAATCATAAACAATATAGGACCAGATATATATTGACCACACAAATGCATATAATATCAAACATACAAGAATGTGGAGGAAAGAATAGCTTTATTGATATAAAGATTAGAAGAGAGGATTACAACCCATTGATCTGACCCAGCGTCATCCTCCCAGCATGAAACCCTTATTCACCTCATGAAAAGCTTAGATCACCCAACACTATGATGTTCCACTAAGAAACCAACAACACTTCCTTACAAGATACAAAATTCCAGCCTCTGGATCTCTGGGATGAGGGATCCATATATAGATGAATGCAAGGGGGTGAGTCAGCTCCTGGGATTTTGATTAGTGTCCTCTCTCTGATAGTTCTTGATTCCACTTGGAGATTTGATGATCTCTTACTCATCCCTGGGCGAATTCAGAGAGGTAAGTGTCACAGGAGAAGTTTTTGGAAGATTCCATGACGATCCACCTTGCAAATTGTCTCTGCCATTTATCTACTCTCGCCCATCACACCCTACAGAAGGGATTTCCAGTATGCATCGAAACCTTTACATTGAGCAGGTGAGATGCATCGCACCCTCTGCACTGGGCAGTCTGTATGGTCCAAATTTGACCAGTTCTGAGCAGTTTTCTATGGAGAACTTCTGGGAGATGATGTAATCAGCTGATCTAGTTCCTTTAGGGTGTGAATCAAAACTTTTAGGGACTTAGGATACCTTGGTTTATGGACATGTATGATTGGGGTTGTAGTGCCCAAAAATGTCTATAACAGTTGCCCCCTAAAGCATGAGGTCGTTAATCTTTTGATGTCGGGTGAAATGCTTTATCATGAGGATCCGAAGTTTTTTGAGCTGGAAGGTGACCTGTAATAAGATACAATACAATACATTGTCTTCATAATATTTTTCATGATCTAGCTGAGGCGGCATTCCCATGCTCAGCTTTATAAATTCATTTTCATGTACATAAGACAGACAACCGTCTGTGTGGCAGACTGATGATTCTGATAGAGCCATCATCCTTTGATTCGGATGATCATCTGTGCAGCAATGATGTACATTTGATGTCTTTATTTTCCTGAATATATTGCAGCTCGGATGGATGGAACTAGATCCGGGGTCTTCAAACTCATCCAATCTTCACTCGGAGTACAAGTCGATCCATGTGAAAGATGTTATGGAGTCGAAATGGAAAGACATCGCCTAATTACCAGCCAATTATGTAAGCTGTTAACAGGCGCGAGAGGAATCACCGATAATGATGATGATTCTCAAGGTACTATAGTACAATTCATGTGGTGTGAAAAAGGGACTTGGCGTCGAACACCACGCAAAATATTTCAGTCGAAGGCCATTGATGTAAACCTGTCACTGGAAGAGAGAAACTTGCCATTGAGGCATGCAAGCTTCAAAGTACTGAAAGGGTTGTTCCTAATTCGACTTCTTGGATAATGAGCTGATGTCGACAAGAAGCGACCTGTCGTAGGAGGGCCTTAATGAATCCCACATCTACGACATGGAATGAAATAAATGATTTTGGAGGTGAAAGCAATCTGATGATACAGGGTTCAGGGTGGCGGTCATGAAATAATGGAGCGTGAATGTATTGCAGCGGATGAGACACAGGTGAATTCTCTGAGCGACTTCTCTTGAACATACCAGCGACACTGACATGGATTGGTAGCATTAAACCCAAATATGGATGGTGCGATGGACCAATGGTGACATGACTGGTGAACGGAATAACCCAACCCGACTCAGATGTGGAGTGAAAGTGTCATGTTCAAGAGCGACTTTGCTACCAATAAAGTTTCTTCAAGTTTTCTTCCCAATTTTTCCCCTGTCATTGCTAACCAGTACCTCTTTATTTTTATCAAGCTTGAGGAGGATAACATATGCTTGTTCTATAATTTTCCCTTTGGGAAAACCCGTCGCTATGTTTTAATGAGCCTAGCGACAGTGAAACTCGTTCTAGTCTATATGGACAAGTTTGTCGCTATTGGTTTTAATGAGTTTAATGACAAATATAACTCGGCCCTTTTCAATTTTAGAGAGTTTGAAAGGGACGTAAAGGAAACTCCAATAATCATTTTTCGTCATATAATCCCTTAAGTCTGAAAAAGTATAAAATAATATGAAAAGGATGAATTTTTGATAATTTTAACCAGCCAAACAAAACAAGCGCTCGATATTTTTGTGTAATAATCCCTCAGGTCCAAAAAGATTAAAATCTAGAGGGATAGCACTCCCAGTAGCTTTAATGAGCTGGAGAGGCCAACTGCTCGGCAATCTTTTCATATTTTACGAGTAAGACGAAAAGAGCTTAAAGGAGACTCGTTTTTTGAGGAACAAGTAATAATTTCAGGTAGCAGCTAATTCAAGGTAAGGTTTGGAATTTTCCAATCATGGCAGTGTCACAAGGATGGCTAACAGTATCACTCTTTGCAGTTGTTCCTCAAAAGGGGTAAACAATCAAATGGAGGTGAATGATCAGCTAAAACAGAGTGGAGGTGATGATGAGAACATGACCAGGGCTCAAAAGCTGATGATAATGCATTCACAATGGTTATTTACTGTAAATTGGTTCATTTTTTAATGAGCTTAAACTCTGGGGGAAACATTTTCTCATTGCTTAGGTTTAATTTTTAACGAGCTTGAACTTCACATAAAAATTGCTCGTGATAATGGTCATTGATTATTTGATTTCACCACTAACCACTTTGTTCCTTCGACAGTTGTATTGCCTGTTCAATTGCTTCATCAAATCGATTAGAAATGAACAATACGTGCTTGAAAAATTAGTTAAAACACTAATACTTTACTCGAATTACGTGAAAAGTAATTTAAAAGTGGTTTTTACCCCTCATTTTACCATTTCATTTGAACTTTGGTTTGCTGGAGCTCTGGAGGTGCCTTTCCCCCTTGATTTTCACTAGCTGATTCTGAGAGATTCTGTGGACGATTCTTAGCGCCATCTGGACCAGGTAGGAGCTAAAACTGAGCTCTTTAGTTGCTTTGCTTCCTTTTTGAATTCTGAGCATGTTTCCATGTTTTTTTGAGCCCTTGGGATTTGAAAAATTCACCCTGGCTCCATCGCACCCTTCCTATATAGAAAGGTGCGATGCATACTAGCCTGGCCATTGGCCAGTTAGTATGCATCTCACCCAGTACACTGTTGGGGTGTGATGGGCGCAAGAAGGGAAGCTTTTGCACTGTTTTCTCATGGAATTTTTCCCTGTTTTTTGCCAAATCAGGACCCTGACTCTTCTCTTGCTTGTTTTGTAGAGATTCATCAGAGCAAAATGGTTGTTACATGGTGAGAATGCAAGCATGAAGAAGAGGACATGGTTGCTTTACATGATCTGGGTACGGTAACTACATTGCGGAACTATGGCCTGCTCAAGTTTTTCTGCATCTCTAGCATGAGGCAACAAATCAACTTGTTGCAATATCTTCTCAATGCATGGGATCATACCAACCAGGTGTTTTAGATTAGAATCAAATCCATCCCCTTGACTGTCGTGGACATCTATTTTTTGACTGGTTTATCGAGGTGTGGTGCCCCTCTTTCATTATCAGGTTCCGCCCGTGGGGGCGAATCCGTGAGAGATTATATTCACCGGTATTGCAGAGAGGGATCTCAGCCGAGTAGGGATGGAAAGATCAACATCCGGGATGTCACTGACCGGTCCTTGAGGACCATTCTATTCACTTTTGCTAGACTAGCTGGTAGTGTGGCTCTTCACGTGGCTAACAGGTCCTATATGCAGTACGCCTTGGAATGCCTTGAACCAAAGGTGTTCAATTGGTGTGACATAGTACTCCCTGTGATGAAATAACAACTGACCAAGGTAAAAACCGGAAAGTCCAATAATTTCGGCTATGGTTCTATTTTGACCGCTTTCGCCTTGGAAAAGATCCCACTGATGCAGCTGCAGTACATTTCACTTAGTTTACCTCCACCGACTGAGCCACGGATGTAGAGATGGGTCGACCTCATGGCCCGACACGCTGGTCAGTCTCAGGTTTCCTTCTTTGATACCTTCTTCGAGTGGTTCAACCATCAGGAGATGGTTTTTTCCGAGTGTCCATATGCTGGTATGGATTTCCGGGGTGACCCAGATTTGGTGCTGCCAGCTGGTGAGCAGTGGGGTGCTATCCATAAATTCTTTGACCATATCTCTATTTATCATTTTTTATAATGTTCTCGTGCTTTCTTCTATCAAGACTAATCAAAACTCATGTGATCATGCAAATGTTGGACCAGTTCGGCCAGCAGTACGTCTGAGAGCACCAACTGTCATTCCAGCAGGGGAGGCTGTGGGGAGGGCTATCCTTCGTGACCTTGATGTGGCCAAGACTCTTTCAACATTGCAGGATTAGGTCGAGGGTCTCACACTTGGTATTCTGGACATGAGGACCGACGAGCTGCTTCTGAGGTTGTAGCGACATACTATTTGAGTGTCGAGTCGATGGACTAGGCTTTTATGCATGATTGCACAGGCAGTGACTTGTTATCACCAACATCATTAGACTAGGGTGCCCCCTAGCATTTTGAGTTTTGGGTCATTTGACCGATTTTTTCTTGGTTACAGAACATCATGTATAAACCATAAGCAGTTATATATATATTTTTTATTTTTGGAGCTTTATTTTGGTTAAGTTACGTGATCTTGATGCAAATATTAATGAAATGATTCTTTTATAAATGTTGCAAATGTCTATCTAACACATAATTTGCCAATGAGTCCGTTAATGTGTTTAATTTTATGGCAATATGCTGATATTGAATAGAATCAAACTGCCTTTCCAAAATCTTGACCCTTAGGAACATGCGATAGATAGCTGGATTCCGTACGGAGTAGATACCGGTGAGCTATAGGATGATGAGTTGTGAGTCTAGCCTGACGACGAGTTGGCGTATGCCACATGTGATGGCATCAGAGAGGAGCTCTATCAACGCGCTGTAATCAGCAATATTGTTCATTGACCGAGCAATACATACCCCTCAGAAACTCACTAACTCGCCGCTTGGATCGAACATGGCCTAGGCTGCAGAAGATAGGTTCTACGAACTACGACTTGCTCTGTCGCATATCCATCAAATGATTCCAATAGGTCCGACATCTGCAACAAATATAAAAGCGGATCACTTAACCAAAATAATTACCCTTAGCAAAAACAAAAATGTAACAAAAGCATAGGGGTTACTATCTTGAGTCAAGCATAGTAACGCTTAAGGTACAACCCGTTGTGGGGTTGCGCCAGTGGAATCCCATCATAATCCACTAACTCGTAGGATCCTTTTGCTAATACACGCTTATCAATATAGGGGCCCATCCATAAAGACTTGAACTTACCTGCTCCTAATTTATCAGACTCCTGGTCGTAAAGTAAGACCAGGTAACATTCTGAGGAGACACGGGGTTTGACATTCTTATTGAACTGCGCCTTGACTCGTTTCTTATGGGCTTCGTTAGCCAAAGCGGCATCACGATGGGTTTCATCCAATTGGATTAGTTCCAAGAAACGAGCCTCCTCTTTTGAAGTTCCGGGGAGAAGGTCGATCGCGAGTTTGAGGGACGAGATTTCACACTGAACTGGTAAGATCGCTTCTAGGCCATACACCAGTTGAAAGGGTGTAAATCCAGTTGCATTCCTTACCGATTTTCGGTATTCCCACAAGGCTGAGTACAGGATTAGGTGCCAACTCCTTTTGTGGACTCCAATCATCCTTTGTAGCATCCGCTTTAGGACTTTGTTGATTGCCTCAACTTGTCTGTTGGCCTGCGGATAATACGAAGTAGAGATGTCGTGGGACAGCCCTAATTTGGCAGCCAACTCAACCATCATGTGATTGCGAAAATGCGATCCATGATATGTGACTATGGCCCATGGAACACTGAATCTGGAGACTACATGATTGAAAAAGAAGAGGGCAGCCGTTTGCCGATGTTGTTTAATGTAGGCATCGCCTCGGCCAATTTGGTAAAATAGTCTACTGCGACTATGATATACCCATGCCCCCCGACCGAGGTGGGGTTACATGTCATGAAATCTATGCCCCATTTGGCAAATGGACCAACAACAACTACTGGTTGCAGAGGTGTGGGTGGTGTTCTGGTTTTTCGATCGAAGATTTGACATGCATGGCAACTTCTGACTGCAGTTATGCAATCTTTGAACATTGTTGGCTAGAAGTATCTTGCTCGTAAAATATTTTGCGCTGTAGTGCAACCAGATTGATGCCCCCCACATGCACCTGAATGGCAATCATTCAGGACTTTTTTGGCCTCCTCGTGGGTGAGGCACCTCCTCAGAACTGTATCGACACCACGACGGTAAAGTGTATCACCGACGATCGTGTACGCTTTTGCTTGGTATCGAATGCGTCATTGTTCTGAGCGGGAGGTATTAGACCTATATGTTTGGGTTTGGAGATAGATTATTATGTCTCCATACCATGGATTGCTTGAAGATATTAGAAACAAAGATTCGTCCACGATCGCTTCTTCTGATGTTGCATCATTGGACGACGATGGGAGATCGCATAGTAACTCCGCGAAAACCAGGGATTTCTTCGATTTGGATTTTATAAATTCCAGATCAAACTCTTGTAGAATTGCTATCCATTTTGAATATTTTCCCCCCAGCAACTGTCACGACAATATATAAGTCATGGGGTTGCAATCTGACAAAATGGTAGTTTTTCGAAAGAGGACATAGTGTTAAAATCTCTGTATCGCTTGAACAGCTGCGAGAGCTAGCTTTTCAATGTAGGAGTACTTGCTTTCTGTATCATTTAAGTTTCTACTCAAATAATATATAGGATGTTCAATTCCATTGTCTTCTTTAACTAAAACCATTGCGATGGTCATATCCGTTGCAGCCAAATACAGGTTAAAGTCTTTTTGATAATCAGGAGCGTACATTAATGATGCTTTTATTAAGGATTCCTTTAAAGCATCAAAGGAAGCTTGCGCGACCTGATCCCAGATGAAGGGTACTTCTTTTTTCAATAGACGAGTATAACCTTTAGCAAGTTCAGCATAATTTGAAATGAATCTCGTCAGAAAGTTTGCTTTCCCTTGGAGTTTCTGAATTTGAAGCAAATTTGAAGGTGGAGGCAAATTAATGATTGCCTGAACCTTACATGGGTCGAGACAAATCTCATCCTTTGAGACCACAAAGCCAAGTAAATGACCAGAACTGACACAGAACACACATTTGTGTGGATTGAGTCGTATCTTGTAGTGTCGGCAGTGTAGAAATATCGCTCTCAAATGCTGTAGATGATCGGTCTGCTTTCGCGAATGAGCCGGAAGATAGTCGAGATATGGTTGAAAGATGTTTTTGATGTCATGAAAGGCATAAGTCATTGCCCTCTGAAATGGTGCCCCTGCGTTCTTTAAATCAAAGGGTAGCTTGCGATATGCAAATGTGCCCCACGGACAAATAAATGCAATCTTTGACTGGTCCTGTGGGCGGATATTTATTTGATTATACCCAGAAAATCCATCCATAAATGAAAAGATTTCACATCTGGCGCATTCATCAATTATCTGGTCAATGAAGGGTGTAGGGTAGTTGTCTTTCGGACAAGCTTGATTTACATCCCTATAATCGACCCACACTCTAATCATTCCTTGTTTTTCATTACAGGAACAATATTTGATACCCAATTGATTAGAGGAACCGGGTAAATAAAACCAGCATGGAGAAGTTTTTCAACTTCTGCCTTGATGGCAGCAACTTTCTTAGGGTGCACCTGCCGTAGTCGTTGTCGTACCGGTTTGACATCTGGATACATCTTAATTTCGTGTTCAACTATGCTCGAGTCAATGCCTGGCATTTCATCATACGACCAAGAAATACATCTTTGAACTCGTGAAAAAGAGCGTAATATATTTCCAGTTCTGAAGAAGAACAAGATTTTCCGACATGAATATTCTCTACAACATCTGTTTTGGTCGAGATATTTATGGTGATAGTCTCTTCAATATTGGACAAGTTTTGTTCAGAATCCACCGTGTTTACAGTATTTGATAGAAAATCAAAAACTGAGGGATGATGAAGGTCACTAGGAGTATCTTCCTTGTAATCCAGAATATGGGAACGATGGTGGTAATCTTCCCATGGTGCCCTGTCAATCATCATTGACTGAACAATTCCTTTGTCTGTAGAATGTACTTGCGAACAAGGATCTGAAGGGGTACCATATTCCTTAGACCTATCTATCCAAACGCTTGATGAGCATTGATTTGGGTTTGCCTCCCATGCCGAAAACATTGATTCCTACAATATTTATATTGGGCTTGGAGGCAATACTTGCAGATGATCCAAGTTAATATCGTTTTAAGAGATCTTTTGAATAGAAGATATCATATTGCAGGTTCCCACCATTGCCACTTCCACCGTATTTATTGGAGGTGGTAGGGCAAAATTCCCCATTAATATAGGGTCTTTTAGTAGGCCTACTCTGATATTTTGAAGTAAATGAGGGCTTCCATGGATCATCGGAATGCTTCCCGTATCTTGTGAACTGTTGGGGAGAAATGTTTGCTGGTCGACAATTGTAATACCTCCTTGGAAGGGAAATGCAATCTTCCTGAAGTAGGTTGACACAACAGCAGCCATAGCATATATCCAAGGCATTCCCAGTAGGATGTTGTAATCAAGGTTTTCGTCGATTACTTCAACATCTATTTCTATTGTTTTTCCCCCCAGTTGGACTTGCAAGTTACTTAAAATCCCATATGGGGTGTATGTTCATCCATCAAATGCTTTTAATGTCGTCGAAGATCGTGACAAGGGTGGAGATCCTAAAGTTTTCTAGCAACTCATCGACATAATACATGTAGATGCCCCCTCATCAATAATTGTTCGATGAACAGTTTTGTTGAGGGCTTTCACTTGAATAAGGAAAGCTAGTTGAGCTAGTAACTGAGGGTCATATCCTTTGTGATTAAAGGACACAAGATTGGAATCCATTGGGTCAATCCCACCTATCGCTGATAATAAAGCCTGCTTTTGGGAGGGGCAATTTTGCAGTACCTCAAGTGTCGACATAGCGGATGGTGATTGGGCCAGATCCTCCACTATATTATAATGTTGTGTTGCTCTGGCACGAGGATTAAATGTCGATTTGTGTACTACTCCCTTTGGCGGCTTTATCGTTAGTTCAGGAATGATGGGTGGCACAACTTCGGTTGAAGTTGTTGTCGAACTACTAGGTTGATCATTAGCCTTATTGTCCGACAGCTGTGGATTCCCGTAATCTTTATTCCTTGTCGATATCAAAGCATCATTTTGCTGCTTCGAAACCGACAACATTAGCACTTGGGACAGGGAAGCATTGTCACTAGCAACCAGATTTGTTCCTGGATTTGGAAACGGATCAGTCAATACCGCCAAGGTTTTTGAATTCTTGAAGAATTTTCTAAGCTCAACTTTATATGGACACTCTCTTGTCCAATGATCCTCATCACATATAAGGCATGGACGATTTGGTTTCCTATCTCTAGAAGGGTTTGTAGAAGATTTTTCAGGGGACAACTCCTCCTATTTTTTCTTCTTCCCTTTCTTTTTCTTCTTGCCTCTTGGTTGCTTGGTTTCTTTGCCTTTGTCAGTCGATATGGCATTTACTTCCGAGGCGAGAAGTTCTTCATTTGCATTTTGACCTGAAACCGTACGGGCCTTCTTCGACTTAGCCTTTATGGTTTTCATGCTGGTCGTTCCTATCACGCCGTCCCTGGCATGAGAGTCTTTGTTTGATTTAGGAGAGGGAGGAACGGAAAATTCCAGTCTAGGAGCATCAGGGATTTTATCATAGAGCGTGCCAAACTGAGTATAGATCAAATCTAAATATTGCACACGAGCAATGACTTGCTCTTCAGTGACGACTCCTCCCTTTGCCACATCTTCTGTAATAGAAGGTAACAATGACTTAATAAACCATTCAGCCAACAACTGATCAGGAACATATGTTTTTACCATTCTACGATGACGTCGCCACTCATGAATATGATCGGATATGTGAGTGGCCATCGTTTGCTTGAAATTGGTAAGAAGCTTTGTTCCCGTTTCGTACCTTATGGTAACTGAAAATGGGTTGAAAAGGTTGTGGCTATTGTACTGAAGTTATCAAATGAAGCTCTAGGAAATTCGATATACCATTTTGTTGCCGGACCAGTTAACGTTCGCTGAAAAAGGTGAAGCCTAATTAAATCATCATTTAGAGTGTTAGATGAACACCACAGATGAAAGGTCATCACATGATTCGACGGATCTTCACTCGGATTTCCATTAAATTTAGGAATATTTGACGGAAGGTTATGAGGAATTGCTGACCACCAAGGGGCGTAAGAGATTGGATCGTTTGTCAGTCGATTTAGATCTGGTAACTGTGAAGTTGCCACGAAGGGAAACTTTTGATTCAGGTTCGGTGAAGCATACCTAGGATATGATGGGATTGCCTGAGCAGTGGGTCTTTGCATACCAGCATAGTGCATTTGATGCTAATAACTTTGGTAAGGTTGATGGGCATAACCATTATGAAATGGTTGATGTTGACCATGTTGAATATATGGGTTCCCATTACTTGCAAAGATTTGGTGCTGAGATCGTTGGTAAACTTGTTGGAATTGCGGTTGTTGATATTGCACCAGCCATGGTTGTGAGACCATTTGTTGTTGTCCAATACTGGCTGTTTGACCAAGATGAGGGGTAATGGTACCCGTTTGAGCCTGGGTCACTCCAGTTAAGGAGCCACTAATCGATGATTGTGGTGGCATCGTAGAGACAAGAGGTTGTTGACTTGCGACCTGAGAGACTTGAGGTTGGCATACAACAGGCAACGCTTGTACTTGTGACACCGTCACAATAGCCGGTGTAGTGGGGATATTTGACATAGGAAGACTTTGTTGCATTGAGTATACAACTCTTGGTTGTTGAGGCAGTATTGGCACCCAACCGCTAGATGTAATTCCAGCATAACCTGAATTCTGTTGTGAACTCTTGTATGTTTGTTCTCCCATAGGAGACAATGAAAGGGTATATTTCCCCCCATATGGCAGTAATCCCGTGCTTAAAGGAATGATCTACCTTTGAGGACCAGACTGCCCAAATTGACATTGTGAAGGATCAATTTGCTGAGACTCAACATAAGATATTCCAGATATTATTCCGAACAAACAAACAGGAACAGACTATACTATCGAAACAGCCCCTGGATGAATTCCACCCAGTGCTTGAGAGCTAGTTGCAACAGATGGTACGCCGGTGAACATTGTTGGAGTGACAGCAGGAAGTTCTACCGCTACTGCGTCAGATGACACAACCCTAGATGTCGACGGTTGTTCAGACATATCTAGTCTATCCAAAATATTTCCTAGCGATTCTACAAGAACTTCCGATAATGATAGACTAATTTCTGACGAAGAAGGATATAGGGTGATCCCAACTCCAAAATGCGATGGAGTACTAGATGGGGGATCCTCCAAAATCTCTTCTATAGCAATCAATCCAGGTGGAAGAGGTAGACCGTCAGGTCCGTAAAATATTTCTGGTGCCGAAGAAGGTATAGATTCTGCAGCGACAGATGTTTGGGGAATAACACCTTCTGAATCAGCTGCAGATGGAGCCGGTTCAGGAATAGAAGTGTTTACCTTCACACTAGGATCAGTTCTACTGTCCTCTAGTGGCTGTGGAACTTCTTCTGTAAAGGCAGGGATACCAGAAATGTTTGGAGTAACCGGAGTCTCAAAGGGTGTCGGAGCACTTGTGCCAACCAGACCAGGGGACTTTGAACCGGTTAAACGAGTTCACTTTGTCCGGAATAGTTTTGATTCTGGAGATAAAGGCAATTGACTCGTAAGTCTCCGCGAATGACGGGTTTTGATTGACTTTCTTCCACGATTGTGGATTACTCGATCAACTAAAAATAGAGGGGGAAAATGATTCTGAATTAAATGAATTTTAGATGCTTTGACACAACTTGTTTTTCAATTTTTAAGAGTCGAGAAAAAACAAAAGATGACTCTAGTCGCCTTCGATTTTTAATGAGCCTGAAGTGACAAGTGCTCAGATGGACCTTTTCCTTTAAGGAGTTTGAAAATGAACGAAAGAGACTACTCTGGAAATCCAGACAGAGGGATTACCAAACCAATCGCAAAACTGCAGAATACTTTTTACGGTACGGCAATCAATCTTCCCGAATGTTGTGTTTAGTGCATTGCAATCAATAGGGCGACAGACACAACTTTCTATGGATAAAGGATATAGCCTATTGTGGTCCCCCAATATATACTTGATGGTACGTGGGAGCACAAGTCCGTACTGGAACTTTTCGTCTCAAAGAGGAGGAATCACCCAACCAACAATGAAAGCGACAGTTACCAGGTTTTATGACGCCGGAATACGTCTCTAGCCTAGACTTCTAGATGTTGTGCGTTAGGTTCCAAAGCGTTTTTATGTTCATTGAATTTATTTTACAGTTGATCTTTCTTAGGAAAATTTCCTTTCAGGTTCATTGCGTGATGTAGATATACAATTCTTAAAATGCAATCTAAGATGATAAACAATCGTTTAATCTTCTTTTTGCAATGAAAATCCTAGCTACTAAAGAAAGAGAGATGATATTCTTTCAACATAGAGTAGAGAGCACACACTAGATGCACTGTCCTAAATCAAAGCAACAAGTAGTCTAAATGCAAATGCACATGCATGTATTTGTTTTCAGCCTTCTTAATGTGTGAATGACAAGAAGAATGCTAAGTACAAATCTGAATTATCTTTTCAAAGCGACAGTACTAACAAATTTCTCTTCAAAAACGAAAGGCAAATAATGACGACACTTTGCTATTTTGAATTGAAAACTGCTTTTGACACTTGAAAAACTACTAATTCAAATCAAATACAAGAGTAACTGTATAATTGACCGTCAAGAACAATAGAATTCTTTTCTTTGACTAAAAACGACACTTGCGACACTTTCAAATCAAAAGATGACAGTTTGATTATGCTACTTTTTGTAAAAGAGAACTGTAAATGGCGCACAATACATAAAAACATTCACAATTATTTGTACTATGGAGGTGGAATCATGCAAAGGAAGGGAGTTTCCACAGTGGTATACTGATCACAAACAACAAAACTCCTGAATAAAGCTGAAGAGAGTGAACATAGAAACCAAAATTTGAGAGCAGAAGAGGTCTTATCTGATCAGCGCACCTGCAACACAGGGAAAGTGCGATGCAGCGCACCTACTGCACATGGGAGGTGCGATGCATCCAGATTCCCAAGAGGAGAAAGTGCGATGGTCCAGGGACGAGACTTCAACTTGGTTCTTGGTCACAGTTTGTAGCTTAGTTCAGGGATTTAGGCCAAGCTAATGATAGTCAGCAAAGAGAAATCACAGGGGTTGATCTAATGAGGTTACTAGAGCCACCACTAGGGCAATTAGGATGTTTGCAAATCGATTGTTTAGTTTATAAACGGAACCCGGAGATAGACTGAAGCAGCATTGATATACTTTTCACTTGCATATAAAATGTAGTTCGAAGGCTAGCTGGCTTAACTTCAGACTATGTCTGTAAGTTTATAAAACAAACAAATATAGACAAGCAAACAATCTATTCACTCCCCAGTGGAGTCACCATTTTGTTATCGGGAAATCTAGTGTCTATGCAGAGCTGCTAGTCCCACTAAGACGGATAGTTATCTTAGAAACAAACAGATTAAAGTTACTCTTGTTTTCCTTTATGAGAAGTAGATAGGAGAAGATCAAAGAATACCAACCTCAATCCTTCGCTCGGTTCTTTGCTTGTTCCTTCTCCTCACCGACTGGTCTTTGCCGCTTCTCCCTTGACCACTCCGCTTCAAAGAGTACCTGTAAAGTCAAAGCAGGATAATACATTCAAAGTGCAGAGATCTACAATCATAAATAATATAGGACCAGATATCTATTGACCACACAAATGCATATACTATCAGACATACAAGAATGTGGAGGAAAACTTGAATAGCTTTATTGATATAAAGATTAGAAGAGAGGATTACAACCCATTGATCTGACTTAGCATCATCCTCCCAGCATGAAAGCCCTTCTTCACCTCATGAAAAGCTTAGATCACCCAACACTATGATATTCCACTAAGAAACCACTAACACTTCCTTACAAGATACAAAATTCCAGCCTCTGGATCTCTGGGATGAGGGATCCATATATAGATGATTGCAAGGGGGTGAGTCATCTTCTGGGATTTTGATTAGTGTCCTCTCTCTAATAGTTCTTGATTCCACTTGGAGATTTGATGATCTCTTACTCATCCTTGGGCGAATTCATAGAGGCAAGTGTCGCAAGAGAAGTTTCTAGAAGATTCCATGACGATCCACCTTGCAAACTGTCTCTGCCATTTGTCTACTCTCGCCCATCGCACCCTACAGAATGGCTTTCCAGTATGCATCGCACCCTTTACATTGAGTAGGTGAGATGCATCACACCCTCTGCATTGGGCAGTCTGTATGGTCCAACTTTGACCAGTTCTGAGCAGTTTTCTGTGGAGAACTTCTGGGAGATGATGTAATTAGCTGACCTTGGTCCTTTAGGGTGTGAAGCAACACTTTTAGGGACTTAGGAGCCCTTGGTTTATGGACATGTATGATTGGGGTTGCAGTGCCCAAAAATGTCTATAACAAAGTGGAATTGAAATAAGAGATGATAAGGGGAAACAACCTGAAGATAACGCGTGGGTTCGCAAAGCTCCGACGAAGGAGGCTGAATTTGATTTGCAGCACGCATGCGAAATGTTCATGGAAGCAAAGAAGAGCTTTGCTATGGCCTCCACTTTAGGGAACAAAGATAATCTTGATCAAGAGATAGACCCTTCTATGCTTACAACCTTTCTAGAAACCTACACGAAGCTAATGCACGATAAAATGTTGTAAAGGGATTACAGGAGCTTATAAATAGATGCGTCGAAAACACTCCGGGTGAACCGCGCGTGGTATTAAAGATTAGTAAGCATAAAGCAAGGACAAGATGAGAAATGAGACAGAATGTGTAGATAGGTTAATATGAAATGGATCAGGTTATTTTGGATCTAGGGTTAGATGCAAATGTCCTACTAAAGCAGACTTGGGAGTGAATGGGAAGACCTGCACTACAATGGTCTCTGATTCAGTTAAGGATGGAAAATCAGCAAAATATCATCCCTATGGGGCGGCTACAAGGGGTGACTATAGATATTGAAGGTGCGAGAGCATTGGCTAACTTTGAAGTAATAAAAATTGTGGATGACAACAATCCCTACCCTGCGCTCCTGGGCATTGATTGGGCTACTGATATGAATGGGGTAATCAACCTAAAGAAGCGAAAGATGATATTTGAGAAGAAATCACTCCACGTAAGAGTACCCCTAGATCCTACTGAGGGATCGTGCTATACTGAACCAGTTCGCGATTATGAGAGTGATGACAATTTGGACTGTATATAAGATAATAGCGCAAGACCAAGATTGGGTGAATCTGATAGCAGATGGATGAATTACATGGGATTGCGAGAGTTCCTGCACCTCGGACTCTGATGAAGAATTAGAGCGCTCGTAGAATTTCTTGCATGAAGTAACCACACTAAGCTGTAACATGATGACTTGGTCCCTGCACTGTGTGTCATCAGAAGTTAGAAATCTACCCACTTATGATGGCTTAAATGATGTAGATGTATTTTTGGATGAATTTGAGAGGGAAGTACCAGAAAAGCAGTGCTTCCAGGCTTTGGACTGGGCATTGTGGTACGCCAGCAAGATGGTGGGGTCCACAGAAGGGTAACTTTAATGATTGGCACGAGTGTAGGAGGATGATGAGGATACGCTTTGGGAAGCCGAAGGTACGAATAATAGAAAAATATGATGGGAAGGATGATCCGAGCGCACACTTGGCCAAATGGGCTTAGGCTTATGGAGCGAAGCCCCAACCAGAATGGGTGCACTTGTTCTGTCATACATTGGATGTCATCTCAATGAAATGGTACTTGGAAACAGAGCTCTACCATGGTACAGGTGAATGGGATATTCTATGCAAAGGATTCATAATGATGTTCAACTTTGAAGACAGGTTTGACTGTATTGATGAAGTGTTACAAGAGGTGAAAGAAACAATCTTTAGGATACTGCAGGATCCATTAGATCTGATTCAACCTGATTGTACTACTCAGTTAGGTCACATGCTGGGATGCTATAACGTGACCGTTGAAGAAGAAGATGAGGATCCACGAAATATTAACATCCCTAAAATAGTGGGTCACCACAAGGTTGAGGGACTGCAGATTGAGAATCCTGATATAACTATGCCACTGAAAATGAAACAGGTAAATATTGGTATGGAGGCAGAACCCAAATTTGCAAAGATTGGAGATTACTGGGATGACGAGACTGTGGATAAGGTCATTGAATTGCTCCGCAAGTACCATGACTTGTTACCTACCAAGTTTACAGAGCTAAAATGGATAATAGGAGACTTGGGCGTTATGAAGATCATGTTAAAACCCAACGCGAAGCCGGTTAAGCAAAGACCTTACCATCTCAATCCGAAGTATAAGGAGAAGGTCCTCTTAGAGCTAGACAAGATGCTTGCAGCAGGCATCATTGAGCCCGTAGAAGAATCTGATCGGGTAAGCCAAATGGTGGTACCGGAAAAGAAGCAGAAGGATGAAATAAGGATATGCATAGATCTTAGGAAGTTGAATGACACTTGCGTACATGATCCTTTCCCGACTCTGTTCACTGATGAGGTGTTGGATAATGTAGGTGGTTAGGAAGCGTATTCCTTCACTGATGGGTTCTCTGGGTACCACCAGATCAAAATCACACGCGAGGATAGAAGTAATATGACCTTCGCGACTGAGTGGGGTTGTTTTCAATACACTGTAATGCCTTTCATATTAAAGAATGCATCTGTGATTTTTTCACGTGTAGTCATTGCTGCATTCAAGGAATTTATTCATAAGTTTCTAGAGGTGTACTTTGATGACTGGACTGTGTTTGGGCTGGTAAAACACCATGTGGCAAGTTTGCGCCTGATGCTAGATACTTGTCAAAGGTACCAGATCGTGCTCAATCTAAAGAAGTGCCTATTTTGTGTTCCTTTTGGGACTCTGTTGGGTCATGTGGTTTGTAGACAGGGACTAATGGTAGATCCCGTGAAGATCGTGGTGATACTTAACTTGGAAGCACCGAGGAGTGTGAAATAGTTACGTGCAACCTTAGGACATACTGGGTATTACAGGAAGTTTATCAAGGGCTATGCCCAGATCACCGTGCCTATGGAGAAGTTGTTGAAAAAGGATGTCACGTTCTGTTGGAACGAGGACTATAAGAAAATCTTGGATGTATTGAAGGAAAAGATGGTCACTGCGCTAATTTTAGTCTTCCCAAATTGGAAGAAGGAGTTTCATGTACATGTCGACGCATCATGTATAGCACTGGGAGTAGTGCTGACACAAGCTGGCGGAGGAGAATTGGATCATCCTATAGCATTCACAAGCAAAAGGTTATCCAAGGCTGAGAAGAACTATTCCACCACCGAGCGCGAGGGGTTAGCCATGGTATATGCGCTCCAGAAATTTAGACATTATTTGTTGGGTGGACATTTGAAGATGTACATAGATCATTCCACGCTAAAATACTTGGTCAATAAGCTTGCATTGGGGGGTAGAATCTGCAGGTGGTTGTTATTATTCCAGGAGTATGATTTTGAAGTCATTGTGAATCTTGGATGACTGAACATGGGACCAGACCATCTGTCGCACATCAAAACAGGGGAAGATCCCACTAATTTGGAGGGATTTCCTGACGCGTAGCTATTTGTAGTGTGCATTGTAGATGGTGATTTTGAAGATAGCATACACTTCCTAACAACTGGAACTGCCTTGGAAGGATACACTGTCAAGCAGAAGAAGGAGTTAGTGGTGCATGCGACAAAATTCTCTGTCATTGTTGGGCATTTGTACAAAATGGGGTCGGATAAAATATTGTGATGATATGTACCAAAGTTTTAAAGAGGTATTATCCTTGCGGACGCTCATGGGGGTGCCACAGGAGGTCATTATGCAGGAAGAGAAACCAAGTAGAAGATTCTACGCGCAGGGTTGTGGTGGCCAACCCTCCATTAAGATTCAAAAGCTTACTGCAAGGTGTGTGATGTATGTCAAAGGACGAGCTTCCTCTGAATCCGTAGATGACGTTACAACCCTTTGAGAAATGCGTGATATATTTTGTGGGACCCATTTAGCCCCAAGGGAAGAAGACAAGAGAATGGTACATTATCACCACGACTAAGTATTTGACTCGATGGGCGATGGAACAGCCTGTGAAGGATTGCACAGGCACGACTACCGCGAAGTTCCTCTTTGAGTATGTACTAACGTGATTTGGGTGTCCAAAGATTTTGATGAGTGATCTTGGTACGCACTTTCTGAATGAGACGATCAACACACTGACAGAGGAATTCCAGGTATATCACCAGAAGAGCATGCCTTATCACCCACAGGTTAATGGGACGGTGGAAGCATTCAATAAGGTGTTGGAAACCACGCTAACCAACGTTTGCAACGCTCAATGAAGTGATTGGGACCTATGCATACCCGCAGTACTATGGGCCTATCGGACGACATGTAAGAAGTTGACTGGACAGACACCCTTTAGGCTTTTATATGGCGTTGAAGTAGTGATTCCCACGGAATACATTGTGCCTAGTCTACGCATAGTGGCACTCACGGGATAGATCGTGGAGCACTGGAAGAAAGGCTCGCATAGCTGGGTGAGCTTGAGGAAGAGAGATTTCTAGCTAGATTTCACCAATAGGTCCAAAAGCAGCACGAAAAATCATGGCATGATTGGCACATTAAGCTGCGCACCTTTAAGGTAAATGACCTAGTTTTGTTATATGACAGTAAGTTTGATAAATTTCCAAGGAAGTTCAGAATGCACTGGTTAGGGCCCTATGTCATTAAGGAAATTACCAACGGTGGAGTAGTTCAGTTGGTTAAATTCAATGGAGATCCCTTCCCAGGAAAGGTGAATGGCAGCAGATTGAAGCCATACATTGGTGGTCCAACCATGTGACTATATGAGGGTAGCACAGTCTTAGCGCTCCAGGCAGCTGAGAGGCACGAGACTATAAACTACACTACCCGGGTTGGGAAGCTACACGATTGGAGGATTACGCGAAGCAAGGAAGTGTCGCAGGGTTCGTGACTATGCAAAGGGAACTGCACTACCCAAGGAGAAATCGTGTAGGTCGGCTGAAAAGTGACTATTAAAGTCACTGTTCATGATTTGATGGTAGAAATGCAACCAAATGGAGCGGGCAACCAGAATTTAAGATGGAATTTATGGGTCAGATCCTTGAAAATATGTCTCCAATCCGGCATTAATGAAGCGAATGTGGTGGAACAGTTAGATTTGAATTCAAAATACCCTATAAATTATAGGTGGTTTCCCAGCAAAAAACACTTGGCATTTTGAGAATTGAGTTGTTGAGCTCTAAGGCGCACATGAACCACGAATTCTTTGAAGCTTTGATAGCAACTTTGGTGTTTGAGCAATTACCAAAGATGACATGAGCACTATTGAATAGCATCATGTCGACACCTACAATAGCTATGGACACCAAAGTAGTGACAGTCGAGGAGGATATTCCGGAAGTGGTTATGGAGGCAGAAGAAGTTGCTCCAGAGGTTGTTGAAGTATTAGCGGAAGTCCCCAAATCACCATGGACACCGAGACCAAAGCCGACCCCAACCAAGGAGAGCGCGAAGGATAAAAAGGGCAAGCATCCTGCAATACCAATGCATGCATCGCTGAGAAGAAATCCACCAAAGTACAAGCCCACTACAAAGGAGAAGGGAAAAGCCATCAATCTTGAGCTGGAGGAGGAGGAAATAGAAGACATCCTGATGGATGATGAGGACTTCGGGATAGATTTGGAGGAAGTTGAAGCCCAAGGTGCTAACCCTATCACTTGGTTGCCTGTGTACGTCCCTCCATGCCAAGGCAAGACTAAGGTACCAAAAGATATTGATGAGAGAAAGATCCCCTTACAAACCCCTATACTGCTGGATGAGATTGTCTTCGAAGGACCGCGCTTGGGACGGGTTCCTCTATTAAAGCTCGAAGACTGGGACCTAGCTGACTATGAGAAGTTCACGCACTTAGAAACTGAGCAGCTAATGTGCCGCATTATTGACACAACCACCAGGATGACCGCATTAGAGCCATGGAAGTGGCTTAGAGGAGTAGAAAAGGTAGGTTTGCTCAACATGTTATGGGTGCTGCACTACAACCACACCCTGATTATAGTCTTGGTCATCAAGTATCTACTATGCTTGGTGCATGATGGGTGTTTGTGGCTGGAGGAGCCAATACCCATCATCGATAGATTGTGTTATGCTCTTAACCTGCAAGACGATACAAGAATACCAAATATGCGCAAAAATATACCCAGAACATAGAATAGTGAGAAATAAGAACAGGTATTTTATTATTCAGAAAGTAATGTTCACTTGCCTCTTCGAGGGGGCAACCTCCAATAGAGCAGAGCTTGATTACAAAATAAGACACAATACTCCTCGCAGGGAGTCTCTATCCTTTATATATGACTCATACATGCAATACCATGGAGCAATACCATGGTTCTTATTAATACCATCTATCTAATACCATGGCCCATTTGCAACTAACTGTGGTCCCATCCTTAAATGCGGCTTAACAACTTACAATTATTAATATGGGCTTTATTGACTCTTTACTTAACTATAACTATGACTCGATCCTACTACATAAATAAGGGGGTTAGGGTGGGACCCTAACATGCCCTCCCCCTTAAGAATAGCATTTTCCTCAAGGCTGAAGCTACGGAAACTGCTGAAGAATAGTGGTGGATTCCCAGGTTGCATCTTCCGGAGAGGTGTCTTTCCACTTGACGAGGACTTCCTTGATCATGCGACCATGCAGGTGCCGTTCTCATGTGTCGAGGACCTGTTCAGGTTGGAGCCAGATTGAGCCTTCTTCATCCAATTCAGGTAGACTAGTTTGAATTCTGCAATTGTTCCTAATCACTTTCTTGAGGCATGAGACATGGAAAACTGGATGGATTTTTGCAGTGGGTGGCAAAGCTAGCTTGTAGGCCACTTCTCCAATGTGTTGAAGTACTTGATATGGTTCGTAGAATTTTGGAGATAGTTTCTGACAACCCTTGTCTTTGAGTGATGTTTTCTTATATGGTTGCAGCCTCAAAAATACCTGATCCCCTTCTTGAAATTGGAGTTCTGAGAGATGCTGATTTACCTGTTGCTTCATGCGGTTTTGAGCTTGATGAAGATTCTCTCTAAGATGGGCGAGCATGGTTGTGCGGTTCTGTAGGAGTTGATCCACTTCTTGTACCTTTGAGCACCCCTTGATATAAGAAGTAGGGGAAGGAGGGAGTTGACCATAAAATGCTTCATAGGGAGTGCCTTTGGTGGTGGCATGATAGTTGGTGTTATACCACCATTCAGCTAGAGGTAACCACTGTACCCAAAGATGTTTCTTTTCTGAAGTGAAACACCTAAGATAGGTTTCCAGACATTTGTTGAATGCTTTAGTTTGACCATCCATTTGTGGATGATAGGAAGTACTGAGTTTTAGTTGGGTGCCTTGTAGCCTGAAGAGTTCCTGCCAAAAATTACTTGTGAAGATCAGGTCACGATCAGACACAATATAAGTGGGCATGCCATGCAATTTGAAGATCTAATCCATGAAAGATTGAGCGACCAAAGTCAGTGTAAAAGGGTGGGGTAGGGTGCAAAAATGAACATACTTAGAAAGTCAGTCCACAACCACCATGATGACTGACTTGTTCCTGACTTTGGAAGACCTGTAATGAAATCCATAGAAACCTCCGTCCATATTGATGCCAGGATGGGCAATGGTTGTAGTGTGCCTGGTGCTTTGACCGTCTCCCCTTTGTGGCGCTGACAGATATCGCATTCTGCTACAAAAGTAAGAATGTCCTTTTTCATGCTTGTCCAAAAAAATGATCTTCTAGTGCGAGCATACATCTTCTGAAAGCTTGAATGTCCTGCAGTGGGGGATGAGTGCAACTCCGCCAAAATGCGGCTTTTAAGGGTGGATGTTGGTGATATTACGACTCTGTCCTTGTAGCAAAGAATCTCATCCTGCCACGAGTAGCCCTTGGTGGAATTTGGATCTACTTGCAATTGAGTAATGAGTTGGGAGAGCTAGATGTGAAAACCATTCCCTGCGACCCTCTTCAGTCCATTCTAGAATGGGAAGGGAAATTGCGAGCAGGGTACTTTCCTCCTCAAATTGGCGAGATAATGCATCTACTACAATATTTTCACGCCCTTTCTTGTAAATGATCTCATAATCATAGCCCATCATTTTGGTGAGCCATTTATTTTGTTGTGGTGAGGATAGGCGTTGCTCCAAAAAATATTTAAGACTGTGATGGTCTGTGTGGATTTCAAAACGTCGCCCCAATAAGTAAGGTCGCCAAGTATCTACTACATGTAAGATGGCCATCATTTCCTTCTCATAGGTATATTGTCCTAGATTCTTCCCACTTAGTTGTTGGCTTGTGAAGGCCAAGGGTCGACCTTCCTGCGTTAAGACTGCCCCAGTACCCATACCCGAAGCATCACATTCAATGACAAAAGATTTGGTGAAGTCGGGTAGTGCTAAGACTGGAGTGGAACACATGGCATTTTTGAGAGCTGTAAAGGCATGTTGTGCTTCATCATTCCAGAGGAATGAATCTTTCTTGATGAGTTGAGTGAGGGGTTTCGCAATGCGACCATAATTGCGGACAAATTTGTGATAGTAGCTCGTGAGACCCAAAAATCCTCTCAGGCTCTTCAAGGTCTTAGGTTGAGGCCAATCCTGCATTGCCTGGATGTTTTTGGGGTCCACCCTGACACCTTCACACCCCACAATGTGGCATAAATACTCAACTTCTTCCATGCCAAAAGAACACTTGGACATCTTAACAAATAATTTATGCTTGCAGAGCAGTTGCAAGAGTAGATCTACATGCTGAAGATGTGCAGCCCAAGTGCAACTGTAGATGAGAATGTCATCGAATAAAACAAGGACAAATTTTCTGAGATATGGTTTGAGGAGGTGGTTCATAAGGCTCTGAAAAGTAGATGGGGTGTTACAAAGACCGAATGGCATGACCAGGAACTCATAATGGCCTTCATGAGTTCTGAAAGCAGTCTTTGGAATGTCGACTTCTTTCATGCGAATTTGGTGGTAGCCTGAGCGAAGATCTAGCTTAGTGAAGAATTGAGCCCCATTTAGTTCATCCAGTAAATCATCAACAATCGGGATAGGAAATTTATCTTTGACTGTCAACTTATTGAGGGCCCTAAAGTCTGGACACATACGCCATTCCTCATCTTTCTTGAGCACCATGACCACCGGTGATGAATAAGGACTAATGCTGGGACGAATGACTCCTGCTTCCAAAAGTTCCTTGATTATTTTTTCTATTTCATTCTTTTGGGCGAACGGATATCTATATGGGCGCACATTTGGTGGTTGGTACCCTGGGACCAAAATAATGCTATGATCATGTTCCCCTCTCGAGGGTGGAAGCTCATGAGGCTTGTCAAAGACTGGCAGATGGTTATTTAAAATCTGTTGCATCTCAGGATAAATCAAAAGAGAATTGGGTTCGACAGCGTGGATGGCATTAAATTGATCTATAACTCCATGATGGCCATTTTTTAACAAATTTTCCATCCTATGTGAGCTGATGATAGAGGGAGCTCCCACCTGGAGTCTGCGGAGGGTATGTGTAGAGTTGTTCTTCTTAAAGCTCATATATAACTCCTGGAAATCCATTGTGATTGGCCCAAGTGTGCGAAGCCATTTAGCACCGAGGACAATGTCGCATCCTACCATGTGTATGGAAAACATGTGGGTCTTCAACTGATAATCCCCCATTTGAAGTTTGACATTTTCACAGCGACCTTCACATTTCGTTGTTCCCCCATCTGCAATTTGGACTTGGAAGTTAGAAACTACTCGTACAAAACAATGTACTGCTTCCGCGACTCTTTGATGGATAAAATTATGTGTACTTCCACTATCAATCAAGACTACAACTGGGCGGTGATTAATAAAACCTCTGATTTTGAGAGTTTAAGGTGAAGAAATCCCTGCCAAAGCATGCAGTGAAATAACTGGTTCGTCAGGGACATTGCCCTTCTGGTTGTCCTCTTCATCCTCCTCAGGTTCCTCAAGTGGTGGGGCTTCCTCCGATGAGCTGTAATCAGTAGCATCAATTTGAAAGAATTTGGGCTCCTTGCATTTATGGCTTGGGGAGTATTTTTCATCACAGTAGTAACATAATCCCTACTTTCTTCTTTCTGCCATTTCTGCAGGTGACACCTTTTGAACCTTAAGTGTTTGATTAGTGTTGTGAGCCTATGGGGGGCGACCCTTGGCGGTGAAATTTGGGCGATTGGACTGGCCCGCTATCGCACGTTCAACTTTACGAGTTACCTTGCAAGCCTTCGACCATGTGGGAAGGTGGTGCAGTCGGACGTGAGCTTTTATGGCCTCTTTAAGACCACTGATAAAACATTCCATGTAGAACGCATCTTGGAGACCCATAGTGTGGAAAGTTAAGGCTTCAAAGGTTGTAATATATTCATCCACTGTGCCAGTCTATCAGAGCTTAGTGAGACGACCCAAATAAGTAGAGTCATGGTCAAAGCGCTATATAAGAGCTTTTTTGAAGGTGTCCCAAGTCAAGGGCCTTCCATTACAACGTTGATGCTATTGCCACCATTGCCATCTTTTATTGTCCAAGTACATGCTCCCCACCATAAGCTGAGTCTCATTATCTAAGATGTAATTCAGATTGAAATACTGCTCCATTTGTGCTACCCATGCTGCCGGGTGAGAACCATCAAATTTATGCATATCTAGCTTGGGTGGCCGGAGACGAGATTGTTGGTGGGTGCCCCAGAGGTGAAGAGAGTGGTTAGACTCACCCTCACAGTGTTCATTGCCAATATACGCCTCCTTGCGGGCTTTCGCCTTGCCCTTAGAGAGTGCATTATTTATTTTCGTCAGCTGATCTTGGAGGTCTTTCAAGGATTGTTCAAGTTTGTCGATCTTCTCATTGGCCATAGCTTGAGCTTTAGTTTCGACCATGCACTGATCCGATGTACTGGAAATTTGGGACCGCCCGAATTTTTTTGGCACTAACAATTGAATGGTACCACCTTGCTCATCTCATCGTCCTGATTCTAATGGGCTAGATCACCAATAAGCGCCTCGGGGGTCTCAGACTTTTTTTTTCTTTTCTGAAAACTCCTAATGGAGTTTTACTCCTTGCTTAGGAATACTGCAGTAGCCGAATCCCCAAAATGTTAATGCTGCCAAAAGTCCTGCGAAAATCACACCCCAGTATAGGAACCCACACTACTACTCAGATATGGATGGCGGCTCTAGTGGATCTGAGAGATCTGAATGGTTGATCAGATAGATCTGAGTGGTGGAACAGTTTTCTGCTGTGGATCTAATGGATCTAATAGATCTGAATGGCTGTTCTGTTAAATCTGGGTTGCGGGACTGATTTCTGCTGTTGCTGCAAACCCCACTTGCGAGATCTGATATGGCAGAGATTATGTGTGATCCAGAAATAGAAAAGGGAACTATGGTCTCGAGGAGTGTCAGGTGCTACAGATCGCAATATACATAAGGGTCTGACAGTAGTACTCGGCCCAATTTTTCAGGGCACTAACCAAGGAGGATCAACCGTACCCTTAGCCGTACAACCTGACTACCCTATCATACAGGTGAGTAATCTCTCCGAGTGCTATTCTTGGTGTACTGTATCAACAAGACGATCGACGTTTTATCTATGGCGAGGTTTCAAGGGAGCTAGGGGGCTTTCGATATACTAGAGGGTACTTGGAAGACAGTCTGTGCGCGGTTCTGTCTAATGCGCTACTACTCGAAGGGGTACCATAGGGGTTACAAGGGAGTCCAACAAGCGTGACCACCTCTTGTATTTCCTGCATGCATGCCTCCCAAAATCCACAGGTTTATGCGCTCAATGACAGATCCTATGGTTTAAAGATGCCAGAACACGTCTCTAGCCAAAAAAAAAAATTGCTAAAAATGGAGATCCCACCGGCCCTGGAAAGCGCTCTTATACCACTTGTTATGCTCTTAACCTGCAAGATGATACAAGAATACCAAATATGCACAGAAATATACCCAGAACATAGAATAGTGAGAAATAACAACAGGTATTTTATTATTCAGAAAGTAATGTTCACTTGCCTCTTCGAGGGGGCAACCTCCAATAGAGCAGAGCTCGATTACAAAATAAGACACGATGCTCCTCGCAGGGAGTCTATATCCTTTATATATGACTCATACATGCAATACCATGGTTCTTATTAATACCATCTATCTAATACCATGGCCCATTTTCAACTAACTGTGGTCCCGTCCTTAAATGCGGGTTAACCACTTACAATTATTAATATGGGTTTTATTGACTCTTTACTTAACTATAACTATGACTCGATACTACTACATAAATAAGGGGGTTAGGGTGGTACCCTAACAGATTGATCCACAAGATCACATGGTTGCCCTACACAAGAGAAAATCTGGCCATGATATTTGGTGGAAAAGGTGGCGAGCAAGCCCTCACAGAGGCCATGAAGGAAAAATTTAATCTTCTGAAGAAGTCGCAGGGCTATGCCATCTTCAGTATCAGTGACCCTACAGTAAAGGAGGCCACGCAAATTTTGGCCAGGAAGGTGATGCAGAAGTGTCACGCCAATAAGGTGCCTGCACCTGTCATCGCGTTAGCAGCCCAGTGCACCAAAGGATTCCAGTTCAACTGGGCACACTATCTATGCAGTGAGTTCCTTGTGAACTACCACCAGGCACAAGAGATCAGCAAGACATTTCATTACACGTGGCTCTTGTTGTATATTGTGCTTGTAGCATGGGAGCTGCCAGAGGACAGTCAATTCCCCTCGGTCATGCCAGACCTACTAGAAGTAGCGAAGTACGCTTCGGTGTGGGCGACGAATGTGCAGTGCATCAAAGATAGCAAGATCTTCTGGATCTTGATGGAGATGAACATTCACATGGCCATCAATAGCAAACCATGGTTGTCTCCAATGGTGTTTGCCAACCTGCAGGTCTACATGGAGTTTAAGGCATATTTCACCATGTGTCCATCAGGGGGGTGCAGGAGGACCTTGGGCAGACATGGTACAACTTTCCTTATGTTGAGTCCCAAACTTGCATCTTCCCTATACACCTTTTCAGCCTTCTTTTCCATTTACTTAACCCACCAAGTTGTCAAATCATTGCATATTAGTTTAAAAAGAGCTTATAAAATGGTTTCCTAACTATGTCTTGTCACTGCTGTTTGATTTAGATTTCTGTTCAATCAGCTGCGGAAACTTGTCATTTTCTACAGCCAGCTCAAGTTTCCGCAGCCATTTTGTTGAAGACTATGTTATAGGTGTCCACTGGAGAATCCACCCACATGGGCAAGCTGCAAATGACATGT
Source organism: Pinus tabuliformis (assembly GCA_031772625.1). Classification (NCBI taxonomy): domain Eukaryota; kingdom Viridiplantae; phylum Streptophyta; class Pinopsida; order Pinales; family Pinaceae; genus Pinus; species Pinus tabuliformis. The sequence continues at coordinate 1,029,117,623 of CM062816.1, forward strand.
ACATGGAGCATGTCCCCTTGGTTCAGCTGAATCACTCACAAACAACCATGGTTAAGGACGGTCAAAGGAGTGGTCAAACCAAGAGTTTTGCAGTGGCACGACTCTATTTTTACCACGTGAAGTTTTGCGTGGCAAGTTCCCCAATATCCGGAGGTGTGCTAACACTTGTGGATCAATCTGTGAACTAAATCGAACAGCCATCACTCCATAGATTTATTTGTCATGGCTACCATACTACTAGATCTCAGGACGTGGATATTTACGTGTCTGTTTGGCAGCGCAGAATTTAGGAATCAGTTATAGCATCTTCAATTATAAATAACGCGTTATCATACGCTTGATAGTTAGCTTTTTATATGTAATCTTGACTGTTTTTACAAGCCCACCGTGTTGTGCTATACCTTTATCTTATAACAACATTTTAATATATGAGAAGACAACGTTCTTAAGTTCAATTCGTGACTGAGTATTGATTGGCCGAGGTTGCAGAGGGCCCCTGTACACCAAGGCTCTGTATCTACTATATAATTTCTTGCTTGCTTTCATTATGTTACTGCTTTTATAATCATTTGCTTGTATATATTACATTGTTCTGATATTCATGTTAACTGTTCTCCATCTTTTCTTTTATGCTTTCTCATGATTGTTAACTGACCAGTGTTTTTCTTTCAGGTTCTTGTAGGCATCCTGGGCAATTTACATAGTTTTAATGACTAATGACATGAAATCATCTTCTCCTTTCTGCTGATTTATTTTCTGAGTTTTAATTCCAGCATTGTCATTTCTTTCAGTTCTGTTTTTCTCATTTACTTTCATGCAATTTAGATATCATATTACTCCATTTGTTTATGATTACCTCCTATAGCCAAGCGACTCAAATAGTGAGGAATCAGAATATTATTTGATGTAGTATGATTTAGTTTACTTTCCTGCAAGTTAGTGATTAGATTACTTATGTCATTTTCAGGGATTGAATTATGAATGAGTAGTTTAATCTTAGTTTCATTTTATGCAATTTCATTTCTTGCAATTTAGATATCGGATTACTCAATTTGTTTATGATTACCTCCTATAGCCAGAGCGAGTCGAAAGGTGAGGGGTCAGAATATGAGTTGAAGTAGTGTGATTTAGTTTGCTTTGCTTACAGTCTTTGAATTGCTTTGAGTTCAGTTTTTATTTTCTTTTTATACAGCAGTAAGGATACTGGGCTTCATTGTCACTAGTTCACTGTTTTGGTACATTTTTATTTTCTTTTGGGAATTGATTTCATCACAGCAAGTTTTGCAGCCTTTTTGAGAACTTTAAAGTTCGGAAAACCATTGTAGAAATCACCATTGCCATCCATACTTGACTTTCAATTCTGCCATCTCACATTAGGGAGTCAACAGAAGATAAACCCAAAAACAAACCAAAAACTCAAAAACGACAAAGAAATAAGAAATCGGTTATCTTGCATATACAGTGCACTTCAGTTCAGCAGTTTACGACCCTCAGATTGACATTTTAAATAGCAATTTAGGACACACTAAATTGACCAAACATTTTGGCGCCGTTGCTGGGGAAGTGAAACTAGGTAGCCAATTTCTTAAAAAAAAAACAAGAAAAATTCAAGGAAGGTAAAAATTGATAACTTCTCAAAGTATGCTCTCCTCTTGCACCTAGTGTGATCTGGGGAATCAGAAAAGAGATTATTGGTTTAATAATTTCTTGAGTATGCGCTCTTCTTGCACCTAGAGTGACCTGGAAGATCAGAAAGAGAATTATTAGCCCGACTTGAAGAAAAATAAAAAATGACATGCATAGAGCAAGAGATTCTAGGGGAAGGTTTTTAGCTAGGGCCAAGAGTTTGATTTTTACAACTCCATCTACTTCAAGGAATAGACAAGAAACACCTCCATCATCTCCAACTCACACTCCTAGCCTTAGGATTCCTGGAATTCAAGAGACTGTAGTTGAATTAGGAGACTCTCCCACACTATCCACTGAATCTGAGTTAGGAAGATACCCTTTCTCTACTTCTACAAGAAAACACATTGTAATTGAGGAAGTAGAATCACCTAAAGAAGAAGAGGGAGAAATTCCTCCTCGTTCGCCATTAATAGAGGAACCAGAGGACTCTGAAGTCTCTGAGGAAACTATTATGGCAGAGGAAGTAGTAAACGGATTTAGTAGAGGTAGAGGTAGAGGAGGAGGAGGAGGAAACAATGGAGGAGGTATAGGTAACAATGGGGGAAATAGGGATGGAGATAGCTCATTCGGATTTCCTATAGTTGATGAGGATTCTCAAGCAACAATGAAAAACATCTCACCATCTATCCTCCCAAACTTTCATGGGTTACGAAATGAGGATCCTAAAACATTTCTATTTGAGTTTGAAGTCGTGTGTCGAACTTATGATTATCTGGAAGACTCTCAAAAACTCAAATTGTTTCCTTCAACATTGAAGGGAGCTGCTTTGAAATGGTTCATGGGATTAGTCACTCAATCCATTAGGACTTGGAATGATATGAAACAAACATTTTTGGATAGATACCTGGACTATTGTATGCCCACCAATCACAAGGATGAGGTATTCAAAATGGTGCAAAGAGAAGATGAAAACTTGGAGGATTTACTTGAAAGATTTCAATACAACCTGAAAAGAGCAAAAATGAATAACTTAGATGAGGAAACCTTGAAATACCTTCTATTAAAAGCCATTAGAGATGAATGGATAGATATTTTGAACATGATTGGAAAAGGAGATATATCTCAACTTCCACTTCATGATATAGCAGAGCTATGTGTCCATCTCTCAAGGGGAAAATCTAAAACTGGAAAAGGGCCTAGAGATCCTTCTCTCATTAGAGCAAACAAATCTGCAACTGGATCAGTAAGTAGGGCTGAGATTGGCAACATGATTGATGAATTCAAAACTGATATTTTAGGGAGTCTTAGTGAGCAACTAGACACCCTTAAGATAAAAAACAAGTAGAAAGCATAAGCTGAAGCTTTGGCCATCTTTTGTCCAAAATGTAGGAAGAAACATGCTCTAAGGGAATGTCCCTTGGATGCAAAAGTTGTAGAAACATGTGTGATTTGTTCAGAAAACCATGAGACCAAGGATTGTCCTTCAATTCTTGGGCTCAAAACTGTCTTTCAAGAAGATCCAAATTCAATTAAGTCTCTATGTTTTGTTGCAAGGAGACCTTGGAAGGGGCAACAAAATCGAGTGTTTAACAACTCTATGAACTTTCAACCCCCACCAAATTGGAATCCTTGGCAACAACCTTGGTCCCAAACTCAAAATCCTTTTCAATCATGGGTACAAGGTATGCAAAATCCTTATGGGAGATTTGCTCAATTTTATCAATATCCTCCATCTTTTCAAAATCAACAAGCTCCACAACTTCCAAATCAAAATCCACAACTATCATTGCCATTTCCAAAACAACAACAACCTTCTCAACATAATCCAAATTCTCAACTCTTACTTCCATTCCAACAGAAGACAAATCAACTACCTTCCCAGCCATTGCCGAACCCAAACAATAAAAACCCTCAAAATGCTTACATGGTAGAAGGACAACAATTTCCTACCTATATGATTGTTCCTCTTAATGATGTAAAACTCAGATCTGGTAGAGTTTTAGACAAGCCTTCTATAGATGCGCAAAAGCAAAGCATTTCTGAGGAAGATTCTCTTGACGCCAATAAAGGTTCTGAAGCACCTCTTCAAAACCAAAGCACTCAAAAGGAAAAAGAAAAAGAGTCAACCCCCACAACTCCTATAGTTGAGCAACCTGCATCTTCATCTACGCCTCCTTTTCCTGAAAGATTACAAATTGACAAAGGGGTGGAAAAACAAATCTTGTTGCCTGACTATGATTTTCCGGATGAATTAAAGAATGTCTGTCTCAAGATTCCCTTGTTACAAGCCATTAGAGAGATTCCTATTCTAGCAAAAATAATAAAGGAGTTTGAGTCTTAAAATACCAGGAAGGAAACCAAGAGATACAAGAAGAATCCACCTGGTAGGAAAAATTGCAGATATCATGATGGGAAAAATTACTATGCAGAAGTATGTAGATCCTGGTAGTCCAATTGTCAAAACACATATGAATGGGGTAGAAATTCCAAATACTTTGATTGATTTAGGGGCTGCTATCAACATTATGAGTAGACAGACTATGGAACAGCTAAAACTTCCTAATCTTCTTTTTACACCTACTTTACTGCAACTTGTAGATCGATCAATTATCAAACCAGATGGTGTATTAGAAGACATTTCGGTCTCCTTAGATTCTTGGGAATATCCAGTAGATTTCATGATTTTAACTCCCAAGAGTAACCTAGGAGGACACCCTCTCATTTTAGGAAGACCTTGGCTAGCCACAGCTGATGCTTTTATCAATTGTAGATCTGGGGATATGTATATTTCTGATGGTAATTCGACAAAGAAATTCAATCTGTATCCTCCAGCAAAAGCAATTACAGAAGTAGGAGATAATGAATGGGTTGATGATGAGGATACTATACAACTTGTCTTTACCATTTCTGAAATAAGTGAAGATAGTCAAATTCTAAACACATTAGAAAACTTTGAAACATCTTCAGAATATGACCACACACAATTTCAATTAGATTCTGACATTGAGTATCTATCATCTAGACAAATGTCTCTTTACTCTATGGAAGAGTTTGGTAGTTCCGCCATTGAGATCTTTCCAGGTAAAACATTGAATATCAACAAAAACTTGGAAAAATCACAATAGGGAGAGCTAACCAAAATCTTGCAAAAACATTCTACTGCATTTGCATGGGAGTATACTGATATGAAAGGTATTGACCCTAAGACTTGCATTCATCACATCTACATTGAGGAAAACAGTAGACCAATCAGACAACCTCAGAGAAGGATGAATCCAAACCTTAGGGAGTGTTGTGGAGGTAAATCCCCTCTGCGGACGGAGGTGATCCCTACTAGCCCAGACCGGGTCTAGCAACAATAAAACAATGCTATCACGCAAGTTCCTAATTGCAAATTAAAGGTGGATGATGAGAACCTACTTGGATTCCAACGCTAATATTCGTAGAAGAGATGTCGCTCTCGTTCCTTTGCTTCGGCCGGTCACGATCCCCACGATCTCTGTGATTGGACACCTGCACATGCAAAGAACAACACAAATACAAGCATAAAATCCAATAGATGCAATTATATATCAGTCAGAAAAGATATAACTCAACATCAATCATTACAAAGGACAATGAGAGTGGAACCATAATGATAGTCATCTATTATTGATAAACAACAAAGAAGAATACAACCATAGTTCTGACGTCAAATCCTCCTTTGGCTGGGTGATCAGCTACACAAGTCTTGCAAAGCTTGTTGGGATGGGAAACAAGCCTCTCTCTCCTTGGTGACAAGAATATCCTCACTTAGATTTGGCCTTATGGATGCAAAGAAGGCTCTTGCAACTTCAATCTCTTGAACTCCTGGAATTCTTGCTATCTTAGCACTCTGCTGGAACTAGCTTGCTCAAGGCAAAAGAACAAGCTTTTATAGATAGAGGGGAAGGAGATAGGATCAACCACAATATTCATGGGATTGGCTTTATCACTAAGAAGCTTCCATGAAAGGTGGCAAACCACTTCCCTTCTATGGAGATTCGAAGCAAAACCATCCTAGCTCAACATAGATTCAGTTGATGAATGGGTTAAGGAGAACCTTCGGAAGTTTGTTTGTTAAAAACTTTACCCAACTGGGTTGGCGCGAGTGAGACTCTGAGACAGAGCGCCAACTGGCGCGAGCAGTACATTGCGGACCCGTGCTAATGCAAAAAGGGCTATTTTTATGGGTATACTGCAGGAGATGTCTTCAGGGCATATGAAGCTCACACTTAGAGGAATATAATGCAAGTGGTTTCAGGTCATGCCACTTCTCACAGGTCCCGGAATGAGTCCTCCAGCGTGCGGGAGAGGGGTAACAGGGACGGTGACAAACGGTGACAAATTACTGTGTAACATGTATACTGCAGGAGATGTCTTCAGGGCATATAAAGCTCACACTTAGAGGAATATAATGCAAGTGGTTTCAGGTCATGCCACTTCTTAGTTTGGTAGTTCCGCCATTGAGATCTTTCCAGGTAAAACATTGAATATCAACAAAAACTTGGAAAAATCACAACAGGGAGAGCTAGCCAAAATCTTGCAAAAACATTCTACTGCATTTGCATGGGAGTATAGTGATATGAAAGGTATTGACCCTAAGACTTGCATTCATTACATCTACATTGAGGAAAATAGTAGACCAATCAGACAACCTCAGAGAAGGATGAATTCAAACCTTAGGGAGATAGTGAAAGAAGAGCTCCAAAAACTACTCAATGTAAACTTCATTTATCCAATTTCAGATAGCCGATGGGTTTCTCCTTTGGTTATAGTACCTAAAAAGAATGGTAAATGGAGGGTATGCATTGATTATAGGGAATTGAACAAAGCAACTTTGAAGGATCACTTTCCTTTACCCTTTATTGATCAGGTATTAGATACTTTAGCAGGCAAAAAGTACTTTTCATTTTTGGACGGTTTTAGTGGCTATAATCAGATTCAGGTAGCACCTGAAGATCAAGATAAGACCACATTTACCTGTCCATGGGGAACTTTTTCTTACCGAGTACTTCCTTTTGGATTATGTAATGCACCCGCAACATTTCAAAGGGAGGTACTAGGAATCTTTTCTGATCTAATCCATGATTGTGTAGAGGTTTATATGGATGATTTTACAGTTTATGGTGATTCATTTGAAGAGGCATTAGAGAATTTGGAAAAAGTCCTTATAAGGTGTAAAGAAACAAACCTTTCATTGAGTCATGAAAAATGCTTTATGATGTTTACTGAAGGTATTGTTTTGGGACATCATATTTCAGGGGATGGAATTAAAGTTGATAGATCAAAAGTTGAAGTCATCTCCAAGTTGCCTATTCCAAATTGTCAAAAAGATGTTAGAAGTTTTCTAGGATTTATTGGATACTATAGAAGATTTATAGAAAACTTCACCAAAATAGCATCTCCACTCTTCAAATTACTTACAAAAGACTGTGAATTCAAATGGGATCCTGATTGTTAATCTGCATTTGAAACTTTGAAAACAAGAATATCTGAAGCACCAATTTTGAGAGGGCCAAATTGGAAACTTCCTTTGCATATTTCTATGGATGCTTCAGATACAGCTCTAGGAGCTGTGTTGGGTCAAAAGGATTTAGTTCCTTATGCCATTTACTACACCAGTAAAAGTTTGACTCCCACTGAGTTGAACTATACTGTGACTGAAAAAGAGTTCTTAGCTGTTGTTCATGCAATCAATAAGTTTAGACATTATATAACAGGCTATGAAACTTTTGTCCATACTGATCATTCTACAATTAGATATCTAATCAACAAACCTGTTACTAATGACAGAGTTACAAGATAGCTCTTACTTTTACAAGAATTCATTATTACTGTATTGGATAGACCAGGGAAACAAAATACAGTAGCTGATTTCTTGTCTAGGATCCAAAATACTAATGAAGATTCTCCTGTAGAGGATAAGTTTCCAGATGAATATTTATTTGCAGCAACTACTAAGACTCCTTGGTATGCAGATATTGCTAACTATTTGGTTATAGGGAAGCTACCTCCACATTTATTTCCTAGTAAAATAAGAAAAATTATTCAGGAGAGTTCAAATTATTTATGGATTTCTAACGAATTGTTTAAAATAGGGCTAGATTGTGTGATCAGAAGATGTGTTCAGGAAGATGAAATGCCTGACATCCTCAAGGCATGTCATGATGAACCATGCGGTGGACACTTTGCTGACAAAAGGACGGCCTATAAAATCCTTTCTTTAGGATATTATTGGCCTTCCCTCTTCAAAGATACAAAACAATATGTCAGAAGGTGTGACAGCTGCCAAAGAGTAGGGAAACCAACTCTTTCAAATGAAATGCCATTACAACCACAGGTACTCATCGAACCCTTTGAAAAATGGGCTTTAGATTTCATTGGACCCATTAATCCGCCATCTAAACAGAAGAAGTATATATTGGTATGCACTGATTATGTCATTAAATGGGTAGAAGCCAAAGCATTACTTTCTACTACTGAAAATTCAGTTGTCAATTTTCTTTATGAGGATATTTTTACTCGTTTTGGTGTCCCAAGAGAAACTGTGATAGATCAGGGAAGTCAATTTACATCTAACTTGATGGAGAAGCTGATGGAAGACTACAAAATCAAGCACAGAAAATATACTCCTTACCATCCGCAAGAAAATGGCCAAGTGGAGTCTAAAAACAAAGTTATTAGAACATCATCACCAAAACTATTCATCTACACATAAGAGATTGGGCAGAAAAGCTTCCTGAAGCCTTGTGGGCCTACAGAACTACATGGAGGAATACAATAGGACATTCTCCCTATGAACTCGTTTATGGGAAAGAAGTCCTGCTCCCCATTGAGTTTCAAGTTAAGACTTTCAAGATAGCAGTTCAGTTGGGGATGAATCTATCAGAAGCCCAAAAGCACAGAATGGAGTAGCTAAATGAGCTAGATGAGATCAGACGAGAAGCAATTTTAAGAACTGATCTAGTTCAACATCAAAGAGCTAAGTGGCATGACAGATACATCAAAGAGAAAAAGTTTCAAGAGGGAGATTGGGCACTACTGTTTGATTCCAAGTTTAAAGACTTCAAGGGTAAATTTCAGACCCATTGGCTTGGGCCATATGAGATTGACAAAGTCTTTAGCAATGGAGCAGTAAGAATCAAAACCATTGATGAATTTGAAACTCCTCTTATTGTGAATGGACATAGATTGAAAATTTATCATAATCCACTCTCAAAAGAGGAATTTGTCAAAATATTTCAAGAGAATTCTGCAATAAGGCTGGTGAAGAAGAATCCTTCTTCCCCACCAGCCTAGCCTTTGTTTCTTTCAGTTAAAAAAAAAAAAAAAAATTGTGTAAGCCTGAAAACCAATCACTGATTGCGGTCTTATATAGAAAATCTAGAGTGAAAATCAGGGACACCTGACACTCTATATTTTCCAAAAAAAAATCTCTCCTTCTTTTTCATCGTCACTCCACTTCATTTTCCATTCCACTCCATCTCCATTTCATTTGCCATTCCACTCCATCTCCATTTCATTTTCATTTCACTTCACTCTGCTTCATCTCATTCCATTTCATTCATTTCATTCCATTTCATCAATAAATGTCTCTTTCAGAACCATTTTCACTCAGTTAGTTATTTTCTAACTATCTTTGTTCAAGCCAAGTGGGTACTGTGTCAGTTTCCGCAGCTGGAAGCAGTTTCCACAGCCACCACTCTGTTTTTCAAATTTACACTCAAAATGTTAGTGTAATAATCATGGAAATGAAGGTGTGACTGAGCATATGCTATGAAGACATGGAGCATCTCCAGACGTCAATAAAGAGCAGTTGGTTAAAGGTTAATGGACTACAAATGACAAGGTTTCCAAAGGTATGAGCAAAAATTTCTTTCAAATAGCAATTGAAGGCACAATTTTGCATAGTTTTCAAACCATAAAAGCTCTACTATGTGCAATGATTATCACGATAGCTCCATTACCCATTACCATCCCACGACATTATTCTGCACACCATGCATTTATTCCTTAATGGTCTTATGATTGATTTTTTGGTTTAAACTCATAGTCGACTACACTTTCATACACCACTTGTAATCATGAGATGTGACCTATTTCACTACGGCTCCTCTCCACCGCATTTTCCGCAACCATTCATTAAATGTGTAACATTTCGTACGCAGCCGTTTAATTCAAAATCCTGACTCCACTCCATTTCCTTACCATTCTGTTAAGACCATCTTCTTCACATACATCTGCACTTCATTTAGTGAACTCACCTCAGCTGCTCATCCTCTGTTTCCGCTTGCAGTTTCGGAACACTTCCGTTACCTGTTATCCTCCAATTGCAGCCATTGTATTCTTGCCATAAACCCTGCAACTGAGCCACCTTACCTCTGCTAAACCCTCACACGCAATTGAATTTTCAGTTGAATTTCAAAACAGAGGAAAGGATGGGACGATTACTAAGGGCAGAACCGAAAGGACCTAAATATTTAGAAGGTTACCCTTAAGCAAAAGATTTGCTGAAGAAAGAAAAATGGTTATGCTTCATCCAGAAATTTAAGGGCCATAACAAGGAGGTAACGAAAGCCTTTGCACGGTCTTTCGATGGCCAGATGGTGGAAATTGGAGACTTAAAGCTCACAGTCACTGAAGCAACAGTAACAGCTGCCACAGACTTTCCCTAGGAAGGTGAGCGATGGTTTAAAAACAAGTGTGGACGAACAAGAATGGAGAATTATGCTACGTAACCCAGGTATGGACGTTACTGTGTTTACAAAAGGAATTCCTGTTCATGCATTGAAGGAAGAATGGGCCAGACTACTGTTAATTATCCAAAGTTTTATCACTTGCGAAGGGCGCTTTGGTTCAATGTACATGTACCATGCTAGGTTATTGATGAACTTCTTAGAGAGTCAAACTCTTAATTTGCCTTATTTCTTACTGCTGAGTTTGAAAAAGATGAGTACCACAGTCCAAAAGCACATAGGAAATATAGAACCTCATCTATATCATCATGGACTTGTAAGGATTCTCATTGAAGACCAACTGAAGAAAAACAAAGATACCTGGGAACAATTCTTAGTAAGAAATTACTTCAAGAGCCATCTGAGGCACCTGAAAGTAGTACACCAAAGACACTGAGAAGGAGTAGGAGAAAAGAAAAGAGTGCCATAGTCCAAGAATCTCCTATTACCAAAACTCAAGAAGTTGGTCAAAAAGAAAAGGAGAAAAGAACTAAGGACAGAAAACAGAGAAAATTGAAAGGCAAAAGAAACATAGAAGAAGTCTACCAATCACCAGAGCCATCTATAGAGGAGGACTATCAAACATTATCTGAGAGGTTAGTGCATCTTCAGAAACAAACTGCTACAGCAAAGAGGAAGGAAAAAGGAAAACAGAACATAGAAGAAGGGAGTACTAGTCCACCGTATTTAAGAAGAAGCAACAGGCTTAGAGGAAGGGGGATTAAAACACAATTGAAATGACCCCACTTCATTGACTTGGGTGGGGAAACACCCGAGAAACCTCCAGCTGGCCATATTCCATATCATCCTCAACCAACTATGGAAACTAGTCCTCCACATGTTGATGAAAGCTCTTCTCGGCCAGAGCTAGAAAGCAGTCCTCCTCCTCCACAAGACTTTGAAGTCAGTCCAAGAAAAACACCTGAAATAGATCTAAGTCAACAGGAGGTGTATGACCACCTCGAATCTTTAGAAAAGATAGTTGCAGGCCCGAGTACCGAGTACCACTCTGCCCCACATGACACAAGATGCACAAGTCCAATCCTTAAAGCAAGAAGTGTTTGAATTAGAGGTTCTAAACAGGCATATTAAGTAATAAAATGAAGCACTTAAGGAGCAGAGCAAAGTGGACAAAATTATTCATGATAATACTATGCTTCATTTGGGACTATGTAAAAGAAGAACAAGAAACTAAAGAAAAAGTGCAGAAAGTTGAGCAGAGAATTGATCAATCTCAAATTCAGATGTCTGATAAGGAAACCCAGGATGGTGGTAGCACCAAGAAAGAAGAAAAGAGGACTGGATGTACTAGCAGATGCTTCAGAACATATGGATTAAAGGGGAATGACTAAAATTTTGGTTGCATGAGGACATGCAACACCTTCACAGTGGGGGTATGTTGAGTCCCAAACTTGCATCTTCCCTATACACCTTTTCAGCCTTATTTTCCATTTACTTGACCCACCAAGCTGTCAAATCATTGCATATTAGTTTAAAAAGAGCTTATAAAATGGTTTCCTAACTATGTCTTGTGACTATTGTTTGATTTAGATTTTTGTTCAATCAGCTGTGGAAACTTGTCACTTTCCGTAGCCAGCTCAAGTTTCCGCAGCCATTTTGTTGAAGACTATGTTACAGGTGTCCACTGGAGAATCCAGACACATGGGCAAGCTGCAAATGACATGTACATGGAGCGTGTCCCCTTGGTTCAGCCGAATCACTCACAAACAACCATGGTCAAGGATGGTCAAATGAGTGGTCAAACCAAGAGTTTTGTGGTGGCACGACTCTATTTTTACCACGTGAAGTTTTGCGTGGCAAGTTCCCCAATCTCCGGAGGTGTGCTAACACCTTTGGATCAATCTGTGAGCCAAATCGAATAGCCACCACTCCATAGATTTATTTGTCATGGCTACCATACTTCTAGATATCAGGACGTGGATATTTACGTGTTTGTTTGGTAGTGCAGAATTTAGGAATCAGTTATAGCATCTTCAGTTATAAATAATGCGTTATCATACGCTTGATAGTTAGCTTTTTATATGTAATCTTGACTGTTGTTACAAGCCCACTGTGTTGTGCTATACCTTTATCTTATAACATCATTTTAATATATGAGAAGACAACATTCTTAAGTTCAATTCGTGACTGAGTATTGATTGGCCGAGGTTGCAGAGGGCCCCTGTACACCAAGGCTCTGTATCTACTGTATAGTTTCTTGCTTGCTTTCATTATGTTACTGCTTTTATAATCATTTGCTTGTATATATTACACTGTTCTGATATTCATGTTAACTGCTGTCCATCTTTTCTTTTATGCTTTCTCATGATTGTTAACTGATCAGTGTTTTTCTTTCAGGTTCTTGTAGGCAACCCGGGAAATTTACATAGTTTTAATGACTAATGACATGAAATCATCTTGTCCTTTCTGCTGATTTATTTTCTGAGTTTTAATTCCAGCATTGTCATTTCTTTCAGTTCTGTTTTGCTCATTTACTTTCATGCAATTTAGATATCATATTACTCCATTTGTTTATGATTACCTCCTATAACCAAGCGACTCAAATAGTGAGGAATCAGAATATTATTTGATGTAGTATGATTTAGTTTACTTTCCTGCAACTTAGTGATTAGATTACTTATGTAATTTTCAGGGATTGAAGTATGAATGAGTAGTTTAATCTTAGTTTCATTTTATGCAATTTCATTTCCTGCAATTTAGATATCAGATTACTCAATTTGTTTATGATTACCTCCTATAGCCAGAGTGAGTCGAAAGGTGAGGGATCAGAATATGAGTTGAAGTAGTGTGATTTAGTTTGCTTTGCTTACAGTCTTTGAATTGCTTTGAGTTCAGTTTTTATTTTCTTTTTATACAGCAGTAAGGATACTGGGCTTCATTGTCACTAGTTCACTGTTTTGGTACATTTTTATTTTCTTTTGGGAATTAATTTCATCATAGCAAGTTTTGCAGCCTTTTTGAGAGCTTTAAAGTTTGGAAAATCATTGTAGAAATCACCATTGTCATCCATACTTGACTTTCAATTCTGCCATCTCACATTAGGGAGTCAACAGAAGATAAACCCAAAAACAAACGAAAAACTCAAAAACGACAAAGAAATAAGAAATCGGTTATCTTGCATATACAGTGCACTTTAGTTTAGCAGTTTACGACTCTCGGATTGACATTTTAAATAGCAATTTAGGACACACTAAATTGACCAAACACCTAGAAACGGATGACGCCATTGATACAGTACTTGATCGCTAGTCAGCAAAATGGCGCACTACAACAGACTTGGCAGTGGGAGTGATCAAGTTTGCCGTGCAACGTAAGAAGGAGGAGGCCAAGCTCAAAATGACCCAGCTGGCCGAAAAGAGAAAGAAGGAGGCCACATACAAGGCCAAGGCGAAGCACGATGCCACTCAGCAGACATAGAAGAAAACAGGTGGAACAAAGAGGAGCTTTGACAAAGGCCGAGGTTGCCATTTCCTGAGACAGAGGAAGAGATGGACGAGCAGACAGAGCAGCATGACAGTGACCCATAGGAGACATCTGCCCGCATCAAGCATCTAAGGTAGCAACAAAAAAGAGGGTCGAGGAAGACGTCGCTACTACTTAGCCAGTCCTGTTACTCCTCTTCGGGGCTCCTGTAGCAAGGTTTAATCCAAGGCCACTAAGACATTGTTGGACCCAATCACCCTCACAGAGGGCGACTTGCACGACATTGGAGATATGGTGTGGGATGTCACCGTGGAGGCCCTACAGTAGTTTGAGCAGCAAAAGAAACTAATATTGGGGTCCATCCAGACAGGTCTACAAGAGCTCCAAACTCGCGCATCACAACCTGGCACAGTGTCCACTAGCTTTGCTATCGGCACTTTAGAAGCTGCCGAGATGCTGCGTGTGAAGGTATCCAATGTGATAGTGCTACCCGATGGAGCACTAACCATGGAGAATGAAGCTAACAAGCCCACTTTCAGCGCCCTCAAGGGAGTAGGGTTGAATCGGGCAGCGCTCCTTGGTGAGGCACTCCACCTATTGTAGAATGGAGTATTCATGGATCTAAGGGCCCGCAAGAACCATGCCCTATGGGTGATCAGCGAGCAGAGGATTAATAAAAAAAATATGGCCCTACAGAGAGACTCTGCCATCACTGTTGTGACTGAGGTAACCGACCAGAACAAGCGTATAATTTAAGGTCGTGGAGGAGGAATGTCGAATGGTCCCAGAGTTGGCCATTCCAGAGGAAGAACCGTACGAGGTGCATGTCTGCAAGCTGGCTACAGGGGTGTGTGATGCTCGCACAAAGATGGCTAGGGTTTAGATGGAGTTGAACCTATAGAGCACTAAACTATAGCTAAAGGCCCAACGTTCAATACCACCAGAAGTAAAGAAGTAGCGTGCAATTGCTGTCATAGAAGCAATAGTGGTGGTCGACAATGTAGTATCAGACTGCACACAACTTTTTGAATAATTGTTTGAGGTCCTGACAAGCTTGCAGGATGACCCTAATGTATAGCAGCTGGAAACAGAAGCACGAGAACTACAGTAGTGCTATGATGAGGTCAAAGGCACATCATGAACCATCGCACTCACATAGAGACTGGCTAAGCTGTAGGAGGCCAAGCTGTTGAAAGAACAGGTAGATGTAGTGCAGCACAAGGAGCCAGTGCTGAAGGACAAAAACCTTGGTTGGATGAGGCTTATGCGGTTATAGCCTCTACTGAAGGAAAGCTTGTGACTTTGTAGGAAACTCGGCAAAAGCTTCATGCCGACAACTCAGGAGCAGTAACCGTGCAGATGGTTGAAAGAGTGAAGTGAGCGGTCGCACAGTGCACTGCCAAGGTTGCAGTCATATAGGTTGAGCTGGGAGGTCTTTGTGCTAAGATATTCGTGTCTACCAAGTGACTTGAGGGCGAGCAACGATGTCTGTGTTGGGGGCCTATTGGGAAAAGGATCCCGCAAGGATAGTTTTGGGGCTAAAAGCCCATGTTTTGGGTCAAGTTTTGTAATAAAGTTGTAGAGTCTCTTCATTTTGTGGTCGCGGAGTGCGAAGGTGTCGTGATTCATAAAGGGTTGTGTGCCCTTGTTTTGTAAAGAGAAAATTTGGTTGTAAACATCCAGCCATGGTCTGTGGACGATGGGATTGTATAAAAAGAGCTAAGTAAGTAAGCTCTAAGTAGTTAAGAAGTCTTTAGTGAAGAATGGAGTGAAGGGCCTTGATAGTGAATTTTAAGAGTTTCGGGTCCTCATAGTGATGTCTAAGTGTTTCAGGTCTTAGTGTAGGTAGAGGCTCTACACCTGAGTGTGTAGAGGCCTAGGGTAGAAGTCTGCAGCTGAGTGCGCGGACCCCTGCAGCTATGTGCGCAGGGCGGATAGAGTTTGTAATAATATGAAGATATCAATAAATAGAAGTATTCCATAATTCCTGTTAATACATCTTGTCATATTGTGTATGGATTTCATTTACAATTCTTATGTGATGCGTGAATGTATGTAATTATGTTGGTTAATTGAATGCAAGTAAGAATATCTATTTATGCGGTGCTAACTGTGAATGTTTAGTAAGTTAAGCAAAACACTTAAGATAACTTGGGAACTGGTGCAATACGTTGTTATAGTAGTGTGAAAGTACCTGGACTGCAGGCTAGGGCTGCACGAAGGTCGATTGTACTCTTTCATGGAGGTACTGAAGGGCGGAGTAAAGGGCTAGACTGACAAAGCCTGAGAGCTTAGCGACCTACGGGAAAGTAGGAATAGGGGGTATAAATCGACATCACGACCATATCAGGGTGGGGAAAGTTGGTTCCAGTGTCCCCCCATACTGCTTTGGGTGAGAGTTTAGTCTGTGCTCTGCGGGCTGATGTCGAAAGGGCCAGTAGTGTAGGGATTTGTTTGGTTAACTAACACTGAACCTAGGTCAAGCCCCATGTAGCCAACACACATTGAAGCTACTCTCTTGATAAGGTTCTAATGGAGTGAAAATTTTTCTTTTGTTTTCAACCTTTCTTCCTGTAACTTGTGTAAAGTGCCCATCCTACAGTAAACTAAAATACATGGCTTGCCCTGGGATTCTTGGGACAATTGGGGAGCAGGAAAGTATATGTTTTGCGAGAGGATGGCTTCCTTTCCATACACCAGGAAGTAAGGGGAGGTATTCAGAGAATTTTTAGGTGTAACTTGGTTAGCCCATAGAGAATTCACTAAAGCGGAGTGCCAGTTTTGCTGCTCAGAGAATATGGTATTTTTAATGATGTGAATGGGGTTCTTATTTGTGGATTTGGGAAGACCATTCCCCTATGGATAATAGTTAGTGGAATGCTTCAAGACAATACCATTTTCCAATGAAAAATCATAAAACTTTAACGAAGCAACGTATGTTGCATTATCAAAATAAAGTGATGTAGGAATGCCGAACCTGGAGATGATATTCTACTATAGAAAGTTGATGACTTCCTAATCGTTCACTTGTTTTAGTAGAACTAACTCTGTCCACCATGTGAAATAATCTATAGTAGTCAATATATATGATGTTGCTTCGATGAATGAGGGAAAATTTCCCCAGTGATGTCCAAGCCCCACCGTTGGAATGGTTCTTCCACTACAACAGGCTGCAATGGGGCTACTGACTTTCGATTTCTTTCATCACACCTTTGACATACCATACACTTCCAGACGTAGGCATGAGCATACTTCAATAATGTAGGTCATTAGAAACTGGCCCGCATGAATTTTTGTGTTGTGGTGTTACCTTTGAAATGTCCCCCTGTTGGTCCGTCGTGGAGATCATTAAAGCCTTATCTGAGTCTTGTGCCTCCAGGAACCTAAGCAATATCTCATTATGGTGCTTCCTGTATAGCACCCCATGCACCAGCTAATATGATAAAGCTTTGAGTCAGAGTGCCCTCTTCTACCACAAAGAAAAATGAGAGGGAACGGTGCCATGCTCAAGGCACTAGTGCACATCTGTGTACCAAGAGTTTTTGTTTGAAGTGGGAGAGGCTCGCTCAACATCATACATTTCTATTTCTTGCTCCTAGCTTGTGAGCTCTTCTTCTTCCTCTTATGCATGAACCGCTTCCGCTGCTAATTTACAAAGACCATGACCCTTGATGGTGTGAACTGGTTTAATTTCAAGGTTGTATTCTTGTATTCCGGTCATCCAGCTCGCCCTTCTCTCACCCAGCTCTTGTTAACAAGAAATGATCTAACTGCTAGGTGTCGGACAAAGATAATGCAATGGTTTTTCAACAAATAGGGTCTCAAGCTCTTCACTGCCTAGTATACTGCATAAGCTTTTTTTTCCACGGCGGGATAGTTGAGCTCTAGTCCTCGCAGGCTTGTGCTCATGAAGGAGATGTGTTGCTTGCTGATCAACTTGTCCTTCTAAGTGAGAACAACAACGAGAGAAGTGTTGGAAGTGAAAGTGTAGAGCAAGAAATCTTTGCTGAAGTCTGGTTTGTACAACGTCGGTGCTTCTACTATTGATTTCTTTATATGGGTGAATGCATCATTTTCCCTTTTTCCCCAACTATAGACTATGTCCTTCTTGATCATCTCCTGTATAGGCTTGACGATCTAAGAATAGTTGGAAATGAACTTCTTGAGGAAGTTTATCTTCCCCAAGAAATACTGCATGGCTTTCTTGTTCATGGGGTGAGGAATCTGCATGATAGTCCAAACCCTATCCGGATCTACCTTGATCCCAATTTTAGAAACAATGTGTCCAAGCAGGTTACCCTTGGACATTGCAAAGATGCTCTTCTTGGGATTCAAGGATATCCCACATTTCTGGCATAGCTCAAAAATTTTCTTGTGGTGACGCAGGTGGTCTGACCGTTGTCTTGATAACATTGTTACATCATCGAGGTCAATGACTATGCTCTGTTTGATAAGCCCAAGGAAAGTAATGTCTATTTCACATAAAAATGTTGCACCTGCATTAACCATCCCAAACAACATTATATGAAATGTGAACATACCCCACTTGGTACAGAATGTAGTCTTGAGTGTGTCAGGTTCTACTACTAGAACTTGGTTCTAACCAGAAAAACCATGTAGCAAACAAAATATCTTTGCTCTAGATATTGTCTACAATATGTGCTCCATGGATGGCACTGGGTAATTGTCTTTGTCTAAGGCACAATTGAGGTTGCGGAAATCTACACACAAGCAAATCTCTCCGGACTTCTTCCTTATAGGGACTAGATTGGACAACCATGTCAAATGTTTCACTTTATAAATGATCTGAGCATCCAGCAACTTCATCAACTCTTTCTGTATGAGGGGCTCAAGTTTTGGATGAACTTTTCTCATTTTTTGTTGAAAATTCTTGGCCCCTTCTTTGATTGGTATTACATGCTATATCATTCACGTGTCATATGTCTTAATATCATCATAATTCCATGTGAATACACCATGGTACTACTTGAAAAGGCGAATAAAATATTGTCACTCTTTTGGTGTACAACAAGTACCGAGATTCACATACTTCATATCTACTTCTGATCCCAAATTGATCTGCTCATGCAACATCATACATCTGTGGGTCTAAGCATTCACAGGTCCCTAAAAGTAGTTATGTAGGTCATACAACTTCTCCAATGATGCCACACAATTGGGTATGAGGTTTCCTTTGCTTGTACTAGTTGTATCCTTTAGAGACTATTCATGCTCATCCTCGTATATCATTGTGTCTTTAAACACGTCAGTGTTATGCAATATATATTGATCATCATAAGAAACACGTAAGTTAGTGATCTTGTCTAGGACAGATCATTTATACAAAATCTCAATAGAAAATTTTTCCCTTAATGGTAACATCCTAGCAATTGTGTTTATCAAGGAATCCGTAGCTACATTACGCATTCTTGGTACTAAAATAATATTGAAATCTTGGAAGTGAGAAAGTAGTTGCCATACCTCTTGTTGATAACTCTTGAGATGAGGTGACACACAATGTATAGTGTTACATACCTAACACACCATGATTTCGGAATCACCTACCACTTTCAGGACAAAAACCTTGAGGTCGATGGATTTCTGTAAGCCTAAAACGAGCGCTTCATACTTTGCGGTGTTGTTTGTGCACATGAACTCCAAGTGACTAGAGATAAAATGTTTCCTATATAGCAGGTCTATTAAAACACAACCAGCTCCTTAGCCCTCCTATGTTTTGGATCCATCAAACTACATGGTCCAGATATCTTCTATACAAGGACCACTTACCGCACTAGTACTACTACTATTGTTATCACTACTAATTTTACACGTTTAATTTTTGCTAGTTGGGCATGGAAGGAGGCCCAACTATGTGTCTAGTGGGACAGGGGATGGCTCTGCAAGATAGCACCCCAACTGTGTCTCTAGAAAAAAATCTCCAAAAAAAGTTTAGCGAAAGCCAATGACTTGTTCTACCCATTTAAGGGAGTCTCATTGTGCTTCATGTATATCTCTAACAAAACCCAGATATGGTTGTTCCTACCCTTATATTCAAGCCATAAGTGTGATCAGTCAGTGAAAAAGTATCCTTGTAGCTTGCTTGACCAGTCTCTGCTGAAAAATACCCTATAGGCTTTCGGGATGTCCACAATTACAATATTGATGCATTGATGAACTCATTCATCAGATGATATTTGGATCATCACATCCCCGAGTTCACCAATTTATCACACACAAGTTATTTCTCGGTTGTAACTCCTCCTGGACCTTCTTGTCATATCAATAAAACTATTTGAGTTTCTCCTACATGTTTGTGTATCAATGATGTTTTGTTATATTTGCATGTTTAGCTTAAATCTGATCCTAAGCTATTTATGAATGTAAATCTATGTCTTTGTGTAGTTTCTCTCTTCTGTGATCTTGCAGGAACTTGGTGAAGCTGGGCAAGTAAGGGAGCAGGTAGCTGGAAGCTGACAAAGAGGAGAGTGATTGGATCAACAAACTAGCGCAAGACACAGGTTAGTTTATCCTTCCTCTTCATTTACATTTCATAAAGAAGAATACGAAAATAGTTTTCCTTGTTTGTTGCTAAGGCATTGTCACACCGTAGAGTGGGATAGGGGCGTTCTGAGTAGATACTTTTCCCAACAAAAAAATGGCGACTCCGCTGGGGATCGTGTCTAGTTAGTTAGTTTGTGTTTCTCTTGTTGTTTGCTTCATAAACACAGAAGTAGCAATCGAACTGCATTTGCCATTATCAAATGAAAAGTAGCTGCTGCTTCAATCCTCTCATTGGATTTGTTTATGATTTGAACAGCTGATCCACAAATGCTCTAATTGCCCTTTGTGATAGCTCTTAGTCCTCCTTTAAATCATCCCTCTAATTGTACCTTACTGATTGCTTTTACTCGGCCAAAAACCATAGATTAAACTGCAAACCGTGACCCAGAACCCGGATAGAAGTCTCGTTTCTGCCCCAGCGCAGGCTCTGTGAAGAGGTTCTGCATTTCAACGCAGGTCTCGAGAGGGCTACCTGCGCTGCAATTCAGTTTCTCTGTGCAGCAGGTGCGCTGATCAGCCCTTGCCCTGTGCAGCTGAGGTTCTTTGCTTCATTTTGTTCAGTTTTATCTCTGATTTTTGCAGCCTGTTATTAGTGTGTGTACTTATTTGAAAACCCCTTTTCTTTGCCTTAATTCCACCTCCTTTGTACAAAAATACTGTAGATGTTCTTTGTGTGTTTGTTACATCATTTACAGTTTTCCATTGAAGAGTAGAATAGTCATATTGTCATCCTTAGATTTAGATCTGTCGTAAGTGTCGATTTTGATCTTAGGAGAAAGTTCCTTTGCTGTTGACAGTTGATTATACTTTTTACTTTTGCTTTAGTTTGAATTTGTCTCTTTATAGTGTCGAAATGAGTGTTTATTTCAAAATCATAAAGTGTCATAATCTTCTCTACCCTTTTTGATTTCGAAAAAGAAGCTTGTTTGTGTTTTTCACTTGAAAGCAAATTCAAATTTGTACATCAACTTTCTTTTTAGGCATCAATATTAAGAAAGTGAAAACAAATACATGCATTTGTGCATTTGCATATTGATAGTTTGTATGGTTTGATTTAGGAAAAGTGCATTTACAGTGTGCTCTTTGCTCTTTGAGAAAAGATTGTGTCTTTCTTTTCCCCTTGTAGCTAGGATTTTCATTGTTGAAAAGAGATAAAAGCTTGCTTATCATCTTTAGATTGCATTTAGGAATTACATCTACATCTCGTGGTGATCCAAAAAGGCAAACTTCTAAGAAAGATCAAATTAAAATAAATTGAATGAATCTAACAACGCTTTGGAACTTAATGCACAACATAGAGGTCTAGGCTAGAGACGTGTTCCGGCGTCGTAAAGCCTGGTAACTGTTGTCCTCACTGATGGTTGGGTGATTCCTCCACTGTGAGACGATAAGTGCCAGTACGGATTGTGCTCCCACGTACCGTCGAGTATATATTGGGAGACCCCTATAGGCTTAAAACCTTTTATCCATAGGAAGCCGTGTCGGCTGCCCTACTGATCGCAATGCACCGAACACAGCATTCGGGAAGATTGACTGTCGTACCGTAAAGCGTATTCTACAGTTTTGTGATTGGTTTGGCACACCCTATACCTAGATCTCCAGACAAGTCCCTTTCGTTCCTTTTCAGACTCCTTAACGGAAAAGGTCCATCTGAGCACTTGTCACTTCAGGCTCATTAAAAATTGAAGGAGACTAGAGTCATCTTTTGTTTTTTCTCGACTCTTTAAAATTGAAAAAACAAGTTGTGTCCAAGCATCGTAAAATTTATTTTAAACGGAATATTCATACCCTTTTCCTACGTTGATCTTAGGTTGAGAAAATGGAGTCTACCAACCAAGGAATTCCCCTTGGTGGAAATCCTAGTCCCTTCTCCTCTTGGGGAGATGTTGGTGCACCCCATATGGCCACATTGTCGCTTCCAGGACTGACAATTGGCTTGCCAGTCTGGCTCTTCTCAACCAATGTCGTTCAGAACACCACTATTCCTGAACAATCGAATCAGTAGTTAGACCAGTCCAGAGTTACCCACCAACCTTCTACTTCCTCTAATTCTTCCTCTCCTCCTTCCTCTTCGCTTGATGGGGCTAGCAAAGCCAAAAGTCAAGTTCCTAAGGAGAAGAAGGAAAAGAAGAAGAAAGAGAAGAAGAAGAAGGAGCCAAAATCGAATGGGGGCAAACGAGTGTCGTCTAACGAAAATCCACACACTGCACTGACCAGGCCTAAATCGCCATGTGTCATTTGCAAGGGAGACCACTTTCATAGAGATTGTCCCTGCATCCCTCGGATACTAAGGGACTGGTATCCCCATTTGCACAATCCGGTGGCGTCAACCTTTGATAGCCATGTTGAAAGCACACCATCAGCTAGCGAAAGTGAAGTCCCAGGACAAAAAGGGAGAGCTAGATCTCCCTGTAAACTATGCGAAGGCGATCACACCATCCACCGTTGTCCCTTCTTAGACGAAGCTAAAAGAGTTTTGGATGATCGTCCGGTTTCTCCGTTACGACTCCCTCTTGGATATAAAAAACTCTTGCCGAGTCCTTCGTTAGTTGAGAATCCAGCTGGCCCGCTCAAATGGTCAGCTGAAGCGCCTGTCATTGAAGATGAACCAGCTGAATCCATACCTGACGAAAGTCAAAAGGTAGAGGCGGCAGTTGACCCAGTCTTGCCTTCAGAGGTTTTATCTTCGAATGACACAGTCACTGAAGAGAACAAGGATGACACCGTCCAAATTCTCTTCATCAACACAGACTCCGACGAACAAGGGGGCAACCTACCCATTCCTTTATCGCAGGAAGGAAGTTCGTCAGAGCTGTACCCGGCCGTCTACTCGGTCCCACCACCAAGCAACCTAGTTGTCTCCTTTGACTGGAATCAACTAGGCAGACCCCGTTTACCAGCAAGCATACCATTCAGAATTATCATCCAAATATATAGAATGGTCATGGATGGTACCATCATAGATGAAGGGGCTTCTGTGAGTATCCTTTCCTCTATTGCTTGGAAAGCGCTTGGTTTGCCACCGCTTTCGCCTGAGATGAGAAATCTAACAGGCTTTGATAAAGGAACCAGTCGACCTTTAGGGATCCTCCCCAATGTGCCCATAACATTGAAAGGGAAGACAGTTCAAATGAACGTAATGGTTATTCAAGGACCCTTGGATTATAACCTACTCCTTGGACGAGACTATATTTATTACATGGGAGCCATCGTCTCCTCACTCTTTAGAGTAATGTGTTTTCCGCACGAAGGAAGAGTGGTCAAGCTCGTGGACCATCTTTCATTTCCCGGATCACGCATAGCAAATAGTCATATACCATCCCTAAATGGTCTCTTCAGGCAAGAAATGTCTCAACCCCCAGTCCGTCCTCCCGATGAGCGCGAGTAATTCAGAGGGATATGACTGAAACCCAGGGGGCATGCGTCCTGGTCTGCTTCGGCAGGAAAACTTCGGGTATAGGGTAGATTTCCGCAGGAGAATATGACTAGTCTGTACCCCGTCCGTGATTGAGATAGGGGTTATTCTAGAATAAGATTCTCTTGTCAAAGTTATGTGTTTGGCGCTCGTTGTCACTCACCTTTGTTTATCTCGGTAAACATCACCGGAGAAGTGTCTTGTTTGCTGCGCGAATGAGATAATCTTTGGTAACCTGAAAGAGGTAGGCCTTTCCTGATAGAAAAAATGTTTTGTCTGCAAATTGAGGGGTAACCTTGAAATTGTACTTTATACCTGGGGGCATGCAAACCTTTTGGAGTGCAAGCAAAGAGCGGTTATTTATCTGTTTTTTGGATTAGTCGTTTCCTAACTTGCATAAAGAAAGGATGCGGGGCAAAGCTTTGTAAGGCGCAAGCTCCATAAAAAATGGTATCTTATATGAGACATTCTTATCATATTATTGGATTATCGAGCAGTTTTAGCACATAGTTCATGCTCGTTAAAAAATAAACATAAGACCGAGCAAGTGTTTCAATCCGCGTTTAAACTCGTTAAAAAATGAACTATCCTCCGATAAATAACCACCGTGAATGTAACATTATCAGCCATTAAAGCCTTGGTCGTGTTTGCACCGTCACCTCCACTTTTCCATTGGCCGATCATTCACCTCCATTTGATTGTTTACCCATTTTGAGGAACAGCTGCGAAGAGTGATTTCACTAGCCATCCTTGTGACACTGTCGTGCTTGGAAAATTCCAACCCTTACCTGGAATCAGCTGCTATCCATTTTATCACTCGTTCCTCAAAAGACGAGTCTTCTTTAAGCTCTTTTCATCTGACTCGTAAAACATGAAAAGATTGCCGAGTTTTGGCCTTCCAGATCGTTAAAGCGACCAGAAGTGCTATCCCTCCTCTAGATTTTAATCTTTTTGGACCTGAGGGATTATTGCACAAAAAGATCGAGCGCTTATGTTGTTCGGCTCGTTAAAACTATCGAAAATTCATCCCTTCTGTATTGTTTTATACTTTTTTGGACTTAAGGGATTAGATGACGAAAAAGGAATTCCGGAGTTAACTTTACATACCTTTTTAGACTCTCTAAAAATGAAAAGGACCGAGTTATCTTTGTCGTTAGACTCGTTAAAAAGACTAATAGCGAAAAACTTGTCTTTAGACGAGAACGAGTTTCACTATCGCTAGGCTCGTTAAAACATAGTGATGGGTTTGCCCGAAGGGCAAATTATAGAGCAAGCATATGTTATCCTCCTCAAGCTTGACAAAAATAAAGAGGTACTGGTCAGCAATGACTAGGGAAAAATTGGGAAAAACTCAAAGAATCTTTATTGGTAGCAAGTCGCTCTTGAACATGACACTTCCACTCCGTGCCTGAGTCGGGTTGGGTTGTTTCATTCACCGGTCACATCACCATGGTCTCGCCATACCATCCACATTTGGGGTAAATGCTACTGATCCATCACATAAGTGTCGCCGACATGTTCAAGAGAAGTCATCCAGAGGAGTCAACCGTGTCCCATCCACTGCCATACATTATACTTCATTCTTTCATGACCGCCACCCTAAACCATATATCATCAGATCGTTTTCACCTCCATCAAAATCATTTGCTCCGTTCTGTGTCATTGATGTGGGATTCATTAAGGCCCTCCTTTGACGGATCGCTTCTTGTCGACATCAGCTCATTATCCAAGAAGTTGATCTAGGAACACCCCATTCAATACTTTGAAGCTTGCATGCCTCAATGGCAAGTTTCTCACTTCCGACGACAGGTATACATCAATGGCCTTCGACCGAAAGATTTTGCGTGGTGTTCGACGCCAAGTCCTTTATTCACACCACGTGAATTGTACTGCAGTACCTTGAGGGTCATCATCCTTATCGGTGATTCCTCTCACGCTTGTTAACATTTTACATCATTGACTGGTAATCAAGCGATGTCTTTCCATGTTCGACTTCAAAACATTTCTCACATGGATCGACTTGTACTTTGAGTGAAGATCGGACGAGATTGAAGACCCCGGATCTAGTTTCATCCATCCGGGCTGCGATATATATTCAGGAAAAATAAAGACATTGACATGTACAGCATTGCAGCACAGATAATCAGCCTACCAAAAGGATGATGAATTCATCAAAATCATCAGTCTACCATCAGAGGATTGTCTGTACTGTGTATATAAAAATGAATTTATAAAGCTGAGCATGGGAATGCCCGCCTCAGCTAGATCATGAAAACAGTATGAAAATAATGTATTGTATTGTATCTTATTACAGGTCTCCTCCCAGCATTGAAAGAACTTCGGATCCTCCTAATAAAGCATTTCACCCGATAAACGGCCTCATACTTTAGGGGGCAACTGTTATAGACATTTTTGTGCCTTATAGCTCTAGGCATGAAATGTCCATAAACCAAGGGATCCAAAGTCCCTAAAAGTGTTGTTCCTACCCCTAGAGGAACAAGGTAAACCAATTACAGCTTCTCCCAGAAGTTCTCCACCAGAAACTACTCAGAACTAGTCAAATCAGGATCAATTCAAATGCTCCACTAGCTGGCTGCGTTGCAAAGCACCCAAATACACTGGCTAGGTGCATTGCAACACACTTGAATGCACTACCCAGGTGCGTTGAGCGGGAAATGACAAGTGGCAGAGTCATTCAACGAATCTTCTCCAATGACACTTGCCTCACTGAGTTCGACCCAGGATGAGTAAGAGGCTCTCAGCCTCCAAGTGGAAGCAAGAACTGACAGAGAGAAGCCACAAGTCAAAACATAAGCTGACTCATCCTCTCTGCTTACATCTGTATATGGATCCCTCATCCCAGAGATCCAGAGGCTGGAATTTTGTACTTCGCAGAGAATTGCTATTGGTTTTGAGATTGAGATTAGTGCATTGGGTGATTTATGCTTTGTTGGAGGTGAGGAAGGGATTCCTTTGCTGGGAGGTGGATGCTGGATCGGGACTCACTTGGTTGTATCTCCTCCTGGATATTCTTATTATATCAATATAACTATTTGAGTTTCTCCTACATGTTTGTGTATCAATGATGTTTTGTTATATTTGCATGTTTAGCTTAAATATGATCCTAAGCTATTTATGAATGTAAATCTATGTCTTTGTGTAGTTTCTCTCTTCTGTGATCTTGCAGGAACTTGGTGAAGCTGGGAAAGTAAGGGAGCAGGTAGCTGGAAGCTGACAAAGAGGAGAGCGATTGGATCAACAAACTAGCGCAAGACACAGGTTAGTTTATCCTTCCTCTTCGTTTACATTTCATAAAGAAGAATACGAAAATAGTTTTCCTTGTTTGTTGCTAAGGCACTGTCACACCTTAGAGTGGTATAGGGGCGTTCTGAGTAGATACTTTTCCCAACAACACCTGCTGCTCATGGTAGTCTCACTTGTCCTCTGCTTAAGTTCAACCATTTCTATAGTCAGGGGCTAGACGAGACAAGTAAGTTTCTCAATATCGCTTGCTTATTTTTCCTTAGCCATGCTCATATAGGTCTATGACCTCTTACTTGTGTCTTTGGAGCCTTTAGTGGGTTCATCATCTATAATGACTTGAATAGCATGGAGGTCCTTCTCTAAGGCAATAGCCTCTTCATAATTTTTTTCCTAAAGTTGGTTTCACATCTCGCTTGATGAACAGTGCAATATTGGTCGGTAGGGCAGAAGTGTAGTAGTTGATAGTGATGGAGTCGTGAGGTTTAGTATCGTCCGAGAAATTTTTCAGAATACAGTTGAACCTCTGATTAAAATCTTTGACCTTTTCTTTCTGCTCCATCTTGAAACTACCCAACTCCTTCAGTAACATAGCAGGGGTCTTGTCTTTAGCAAATTTCTCAAGAAATATCCTTTTGAATACCCTCCAATTCTAGATGGAGTTTGGAGGAAGGTTGTGGTACCATACAGCTACTCTGCCATCCAAGGTAGATGGAAATGGTCTACATGCAACGTAATCATAACGTACCTCGAGTGTCTACAAATGTAGGTAGAAAGTGTCCATGTGATCTTTTGCCTTTAATGTCTTGTCAGGGTCATATTTCATTAAGAGTTTCTTCATGTGTCTTGGCATCTTGTGTAGGACACCCAGAAGTGCCAATGGGCCCTGAATCATCCAATCCAGATTTTGGTCTGACATGTTGTCTTCTTTGTTATATTCCTCTTCTGAATTTGAATCTGATGATTCCTCTTCTGAATCTATTGGTTCCTCCTATTATTCTCCTCCTCCTTCATTTCCTTCCCTTCAACCTCCTCTGTCGGAACCTGAACTTGAGAGTAAGAGGTTTCCTTCTTCTTCCTTCCGAAAGAGTGGGGGTTCTTCTTCTTTCTCCATGGCTTCTTCCAGCTACTCAAGAGTGGAAAATATCACTTCTTCAACAGATGTAACTACTACTCTCGTGGGGGTAGTCTTGTTCTTCTTTTGAGAGTATGGAAAAGTGTACACTCCCTGAATCAGTCCAACAGTTTTTGCAAATTGATGAGTGATGGGACAGAGAGCCTAGATTTGATGGTATGATATTTCATGTTCATGCCTGGAAGGTGAGGAATTACCAACTTTAGAATTGTGGGCAGGGGAGAGGGAGTGAATGTTATTTCCTTTACCAGAAAATGGATGAATGGGGTCGGTAGGACAATCAACCATAAACTATTGGCGGCCCTCCTTCTAGCGCCAGTAATGTTGAAAGTGTTGGATCCACCAACATTTAAGGGATATCCCAGATATGAGATCCCAATTAGACCTCACACCATTTGGTGTAGGAGTCCCATCCGGTATGATGGCCCAGTTTCCATATACTTAAAGATTTTCCTTGGATCTAGCTTTCAGCACATGAGATTATTGCAATGGTACCTTTGAAAAGCAAGGTGAGTGTGCCTAGTGAATGTGCAACGTAATTGTGTCTAGGTTCTCTTATTGAAAAAGGGGGAGAAAATTGAGCCTCTAATTGAGAGGTAATAGTACCACCCAGGAAGAGGCACATGTGAACTAAGAACGTATGTCCAACATCGAGCGGCATAGTCCACAATGGATGGGGTAGTCATTAAAACCAAAGAATAGGGAAATACCTG
Organism: Pinus tabuliformis; assembly: GCA_031772625.1. Taxonomy (NCBI): domain Eukaryota; kingdom Viridiplantae; phylum Streptophyta; class Pinopsida; order Pinales; family Pinaceae; genus Pinus; species Pinus tabuliformis. The sequence goes on from CM062816.1 coordinate 1,029,146,537, forward strand.
TCTACCATCCAGTGTAATAGTCCAAAAAGGATGTGACAGTCTTTATAATCGACGAGATGGGAAAGGTATGTCTAGTATCCTGCAGAGTATTCCACAAGGATGAGACAACATTGACAACCATAAAAACACATTCCCAACAAGGTAAGCACTAAAACCACCAAAATAATTCAACTATATTAGTACATGTGAAATATAAATGCTCACAGAATAGTCTTACAAACATCCATAAGTCATGCATGGAAATGTGTTGGCATGAGAAGGCTTCTATGTTAAGAAAAAGTTACAAGATACATATTCACATAATACATCACTAGCCCCACTAGTGGGACATTGGAGCCACTCCTTACTCTTCAAAGAAGTAACTGAAAATCTTTACGCTTTGCAGGAGGAGCCAAGGTGAAAAGTCCTAAGCTCATACAATGAGGGGGTATATATAACTAAGGGGTGATGCTGGACCCTTGTGACTCTTTGACTACCCTCATGATTTTTCAACTTCTTATGACTTTTCAACTAACACGACTCTTCATATTCATGTGTGACCATTGTACTTCCACTTTACATTACATTTGATCTACAATACACATGGCTCATAATAGTGATGTGGCCTTTGAAAACTTATGACTTGACTTGACATGGACTAGATTGTTGAGGTGGAAATGTCAAGCCATTGTTGCTACTAAGTGATAGATGTGTTCTTGGATGTTCTTTCTCTTCTCCTCTGCATATCTTGATGATGCAGGGTCTTCAATGATTTTTGGTCTTGAGAGGTGGTTGCATGCATGTGTTCCCTCCACTTGTTCTTGATAAGTTTCTTTGTTTGTCTAGTTGTAAGTGAGCCTTCAAGCATGTTTTCTCCTGCTTCTCCTTCTTCATTGTATCGCCATGATCCAACAATGTACATGTTCCTACAATTAACTCATGATGGGACGACATCAAATCCAAAACCTCCTAGTCTAAGTTATAGCATTGTTATCCATGGAATGGGCCCAGGACAGGTGATAGGCTAGGAAAGGGGGCCCAGTAACTGTGCATTTTTCACTTCCATGTGACAGGTTGGGAGGTTGGTCACTGAGACTGCTAAGAGCGCAACTCAAGCTTGGCTGAGGAACTCCTGAGCACATTCATTACTGCTGGGAAAAATTGTGCAGTGGCCACTGGGAGGCAGGAATGCGCAATTGAGACAGTTAGTGATGGATGCAAGATGGGACCCTGGGAGGTAGGTATGCATAGTTTTCATAGGAAAGTCTAGACTAGGCAGCAGAGGGGCTTTGGAGGACAGGTCTGCACAGTTCTTGAGATCAGTGAGTCACAACTGAGGGAGGTCACTAGGGAGACACTTCTGTGCAATTATGGGAGGCAAGGCAGGCTTGGTATTCTACGCATTGTGGTGTTCCAACATGCAGGGAAGAATCTTGATGACTAATCTTGCGAAATGCATATTTTAGGTCATGTTAGGAGAAGTTACTACACAATTTTGGGGATGAAGGCAGGCTACTCATCTCTAGAATTGTGTAGTGAAACTGCCCTGGGGACAATGTTTGCACACTATGTAGTTCTAGGCAACAAGGTTGCATCACTAAGGGCTGAGACTGTGCAGTGCGCAGTTCAATCAGGGTCTAGTGAAGGTGAGTTGCCCGGTCGGCATGATTTTCAGAGAAATGGCGAAGTGCGGGAGAGAGGTGAACCTGTGAGGAACTTTAAAATTGTGATCACACACTTATCATACTTAAACAACACGACAACATAGACTATCAAAACAACAAGACAAAGCATTACCCTTTGTGAGACTATCCTAAGACAAAAGCGACAAATGCAACACTTAGAGTGGACTTAGGACAACCATGGTGACACTTGTGTGATAGTGCTTAAAGCTTCGTGTATGAGTGTGATATATGTTTTCATATCTAGGAAAACTCGAATACATAAAGAACAACCTTTGAAATCACCATAAAAGGATTGCAAGCAAGGTAAAACAATCAAACATGCCAAAACACAATAGTTGACCAAACAAGCAAAAGGGGTGAAAAGACTCTAAGAGAGCTCATGGAATGAGCTCAAGTGTTTGCAACCAGAAAGGGAAAGACCAAGGAAGGCTCCGAAATTTAAGTGCTAGCCAAAATTTTGGAGGGTGTTGCAACCACTACAACAGTATTCTAGTTAAAGTTTGTTTCTCTTATATCCTTAATTTTCGGAGTTCTTTGTATGGTGGACTTTCACACTAAATTGGTTTATTTTTATGTTAATTCAAATAGGATATTCAGAAGCAAATGCTTATGACATAGTCATCTATGATTTGCCATGGTATATAACTCTAAATGTATTCACACCATACATATAGTCCTTGATGGCTTTTAATAGATTAAATTGTATTCTATCATATTAATATTTACTGCTACATATGTCCTAAGAAAATTATAATACTATGATGTGATCCTCTATTCATTCGTGGATCAAATTTTAAGGTATCACATGTCCTCACATGGTTTGTCATGGAGAATGGTGTAAACCCTACAATCGATGATGACAATGAAACTTGGGTTGATCTAAAATTGTGTTTGTGAGGGTTTTCTTTTGAATTGTAATGACTTTGTCTCCGCCACATTCATGTTGCATTATTTATACTAGGGTTTACAGACAAAGCTCTTCTTTGTTATGTAAACTCTCCTAAAATATGTTATTCTTTTCTATTATGAGAAATTAAATTATGCCCTTTCTTTGATTTGGTATAATCAAATTTAGGTGGGAGATACATTGTGATTCTAGTGGCAGATTATACATGTTGCAGGTATGGAGTGAATTTATAAAAAATTATAAGTTCTTTATCTTGTCTACTTACTAAATCTATGTTTATCATTTCTAATTACTTTTTACTTGTATATTTCAATTATTTGCGATCTTATTTTGTTTACTCATTCTATCTAGACTTATAAATGGATTTACACAAAAAATTCTAGTAGCTATATTGGCATATCCAAGTATAATACCAATCTTTCACTTAGATTTACCCCTTCCCTTGTTTGCAAATTTATTACCATTAGTTTTCTAGTTTTAATAATTACTCGCCTTGTTATTGTAGGTTTAGAATGAGTATTTCTCTCAAGATTAAAAAAATACCTCTTTGATTTACGACACTAAAAGGTACTATTTTCCAGTGGGTTTTTTTCCTTCTCTAATAAGGAAAAAGGGTAAATTCCCTCATCCCTTCTTCAAGTAAACTCTGCATAAGCAACAAAGTCCATTTTCTTTGAATACGACATTTTTGATAGAAGGTTTTTACCTAGGGTTTTGTGTTCTTCTATGTGATATACCACTATGAAGCGACATTACAATTTCCAACTATTCCTTCAAAAAAATTCATTCTTTGGTAGAGGTTTTCTCTAGGAATAATTTTTTTTGCTTTTGGTTAAATAAATTGTTATTTCCTTAGTAGGCTTATAATGTTCAAAACTTATATTATCCTCTAGTCATTTTACGAATTTGGTTTTTTACTTCAAACACTAGCTATACCTTTAAGTTATTGTTTGAACTGGGTAATTCTTTTATCTATTTGTAATTATCCATGTTTATTTATGACAACCATAGTGTTATGTAACCAGATCAGGAAAAAAAGAAGAAAATATAGATCAATGACTTGAAGATAAGCGCCTTCGAGGGGGAAACCTTCTTTTACATCACATAAATGAACAATTCTTGGATGATTCAAATGACATGACCTCCTTGGTATATATAGGAGTCTAAAGGGTCAAAATATAATTTTGGCCTACATAACAATAATAATTTAAGGGCTCTATAATAAAAATAGCGGGTTTTTATGGGGCACAACAATAAAAATATGGGGATTCTATGGTGCACAACAATAATAATATGGGGGCTATACTAGTATTATAAGGACCTAACATGACCCTCTCCTTCAAAAGGGTGTTTTCCTCAATGCTTGAGTAGTTATGGATACTTTTGTGTGAAACACTCATCCTCCCATGAGGAATCTTTAGAAAGTAATTTATACCATTTAATGAGATACTCTAAAATTGATTGATTCTGTGGCTGTCATATTCTCATTTTTGTGATTGCTTCAGGTTCCAATATGATCTTCCCTTCCTTGTCAAGTTCTAGAAATATAGTTTGAACTGGGAGCTTGTCACCTGTAACCTTCTTTAAGCATGAAACATGGAAAATTGGGTGTACTCTTGAAGATGTAGGAAACTCCAATTTGTATGCCATAGTACCAATCCTTTGCAATACCTTGTAAGGGCCATAGTACTTGGGTGATAATTTATTATCCTTCTTGGCTTGCTTGAGGAACATTTTTTTATATGGTTGTAGCCATAAAAATTCCTAATCACCCACATCAAAACATCTTTCACTGCAATGTTGAGCCTGATATTCCTATTGTTCCATTCGATTTTGCACTAGACTTACATTATCTTTTAAGAGTTGGAGAACTTGTTGTTGATTCTCGATGTGATCTTCCACTTCTTGAACATTACAATTGTCTCTTAAAGACGATGTGATGGATGGTGGATGATATTCATAAAGCGCATTAATGGGGTCATTTTTGTTGCGCGGAAGTGTTATACCACCATTTTTGCAGAGGTAACCACTTGACCCATTGTGTTTGTTTATTAGATACAAGGCAACAAATATATCCTTCCAAACATTTGTTCATTATCTCAGTTTTTCCATCAAATTGAGGATGATAAGTTAATCTATGAGCTAATTGAGTACCAAGACAAGAAAATAATTATGTCTAAAAATTTCCAGTGAAAATTGGATCTCTGTAGCTTATAATCATCTTTGGGTTTCAATGTAGCTTTTGAATTGTTTCCAAAAATGCAATAGCGAATGTATTGGCTTTGAAAGAATGAAATACTACACAAAAGTGTGCACATTTGGTAAGTCTATCAACTACCACCATGATGACACTCTTTCCTTCAAACTTGGGTAAAAATGTGATAAAATCCATTGAGACTTCCTCCCAATGCTGACTTGGAATGGCTAATGGTTGTAAAAGACTTAGGGTCTTAATTTTCTCAACTTTATTTTGTTAGAAAACTAAACATTCTGCCACAAATTTCTAAATGTTAGATTTAAGGCCATCCCAAAAAAATTCCTTCTTAACCCTGTGGTAATTTTTCAAAATAATGAGTTCCCTCCTATAGGAGAGGTATGCAATTCCAAAAGAACAATTTTTTTTAGTTGGGAGATCTTAGATAGATATAAGCGATCTATGTACCATAATGAATAATTTTTCTAGATAAATGTATCATATGCACTAGGATCTTGCTGCAACTTTTTAATGAGTGTTCAGACCTCTTCATCATTCTTACACTCATCCCTTGCTTCATTTATCCAAACAAGTTGGATAATAGAAATGGTACAGACCAATGCTTCCACATCCTCATCCCTTGTTGAGAGTGCATCTGCAATAAAATTTTGCTTCCATTTTTGTAGATGATTTCAAATTCATAACCCAACATCTTTGTGAACCATTTTTATTAATCCGCTAAAGATAATCTCTGTCCCATTAAGTATTTAAGATTATCGTGATTTTTGTTTACCTTTAAGTGTGTTCCCATCAGGTAAGGACGTCATTTCTTCAGAGCATGTAGTATTGCTAAAATTTCCTTCACATAAATAGGTTTGTGTAAATAATTTCCCTTGATTGGAAAACTTTCAAATGTAATGGGTCCTCCTTCTTGCATTAAAATAACACCAATTCCATTTCTTTAGGCATCACATTCCACAATAAAGGTTTTTGTGAAGTATCGTGTAGCTAAGATTGGTTCTCAGCATATTTCCTCTTTAAGATTTTCAAATGCATTAGTGCTTCTGGAGTCCAAAAAAATGCATCTTTCTTCAGTAATGTTGTTAGTGGCGCTGTTATTTTCCCATGATTTTTAACAAACTTGCGATAATAGCCTGTCAACTTGAGAAATCCTCGAAGATGCCTTAAGTTTGTGGGCATTTTCCATTCCTTTGTGGCTTTAATTTTGTTAGGGTCTACCTTAACACCCTCACAAGATACAATATGACCCAAATATTCCACTTTCTATACCCCAAAGAAACATTTGAAGGTTTTTTCATACAATTGTTTCTCCTCCAATAGTTTGAGAACCTTGTCAATATTTTGAACATGATCTTTCCAATACTTGTTGGAGATCAAGTTATCATCAAAAAATGCTAGCACAATTTTTGTAAGGAATGGTTTGAAAATAGGTTTCATGAAACCTTGAAATGTGGAAGGTGCATTGGTAATACAAAAAGTAATGACCAAAAAATAATAATGATCTTCATGTGTTCTGAATGTTGTTTTGGGAATGTATTTTGTCTTCATTCTTATTTGATGATATCTAGAGTGAAGATCTAGCTTGGTGAAGTAAAATTCTCCATTTAGTTCATCCAATAATTCATCAATGATAAGATTGGGAAAATTATCTTTAATAGTGAGCTTATTGAGCTCTCTATAATGTGGACACATACACCATGATCCATCATCCTTGTGCACCAATAATACTGGAGAAGAGAAGCAACTTTTGCTAGGTTGAATTATACCTGCCTCTAGGATTTTTGCAACCATACATTCATTTCACTCTTCTAGGCATAGGGTATCTGTAAGCTCTGATGTTTGGAGGAACACTTATAGGAATCAAGTGAATAGTATTTTCATGATTCATAACAGGTGGGAGACCTTTGGGAGTCTCAAATACCTTGGAATGATTATCAAGGACTCTTCAAAGATCTGGAGAAATGGATGACTTAAATGTTTGAACATCTAGTGAGCATAATTGTGCAATTAACCCTCATTGTTTCTTCTTCAAAATCTTGTCATGCCATTAGAGCTAATTATCTTTCCAAGTTTCCCTAAGATAACACTTAATTCAATTTCCTTTCCTTCCAAGGAAAATTTAAAGAAAAGTTCTTGAAAATTAAAACTTATCATCCTTAAATATTGTAACCATTGGACTCCTAATACAATATCAACACCATCAATTATAATTGCAAGAATTGGACTATTCAATACATATTCCCCCATGGTTAGATTGATATTATGGCAATTCCCTAAGAAAATTATAGTTCCTCCATTTGGAACCATCACTTGACACTCTAGTGTTGGATATAGAAAGCGATTCAACTTCTTGGCTATCTTAAAATGAACAAAATTATGGGTACTTCCTGAATAAATAAGAATTATTACCTTTTTCTTCTCAATATACCCTTCTATCTCTAGAGTTTGAGGAGTGGTAATTCTTGCCAATGCATTACAAGATATGTTCAAATTCATTTTTTCTTTTTTAACCCCTAAAGTTAGTTCTTGGTGTATATCTTCTTCTTTTGATGTTTCTTGTTCCTTTTCTTTCGTCTCTTCAGAATATATGTAAAATAATTTTTCTCAACACACTTATGACCTTTAGTGTATTTTCTATAAAAATTGTAACAAATCCCTTTTTCTCTGTTTTCCTCCAGTTGTTGTGGTGTCAACCTTGTAGGTTGTGGGAGGCTAGGAGAAGCAACACTTCCATCTTTATAGTTATGAGTGGTAGACTTACTTGTTGCCATAAATTTGCTTTCAACTTTTCTTGCCACACTAAATGCATTCTCTAATGACTTAGGTTCCCAAAGGTGAACCTCATGTTGGATTTTATCCTTTAAATTACCTATGAAGACATCAATAATATGCTCCTCTAGAATATCATTTACCTTGATATTCAATCTTTGGAAGTCCTCAATGTGCTCCCCAACTAAACCCTTTTGTTTGAGATTTATCAATTGGATAAATAAGGTATTACTATTTGTATCCTCATGATGTGTTATCAATTCCTCACTAAAAATTATCCAAGTGACAAATAGTTTACAAGAACAAAGCTATTGATACAATAAAAATTGATTGGGTTCTAAATATAACGATGGTATGTGTACCTTTTGTGTGCGTTTCATATCATGTAGATCAAATAACTGCTCCATATGGAGTATCCATATTACTAGATCTTTACCATCAAACTTCCTCATATCAATCTTCTAAATGTGGTTGGTATCCAAACCAAAGTTGTATTCTCTAAAATCATGATTCACATTCTTTTTGTTTTCATCATGAGTCTCATGGGATACCTTTTCACCATTAGGATGTCTTTCTTGTAGCAACTTTGTCAAAATTTCTTTCAAACCTTTCATTTCTACTTTTAAACCTTCCAAATCCCTTTTTAAACCATCCATGTCCCCTTTTAGTTCATTTTTGGTGGCTCTTTGTGAGAGCGAAACTTGTTACACTTGGTCATGTAAATTTGATATATCATGCTGAATTTCTTCCTCTTCATGTGTCGTAGTGGATCTTTTTGAATGCTTAATGAGTGTAGAATTTTTTTTTTGGGAGGCATTTTGGAACCAATTAATGAAATATATCCTTCATTGTGCACTTTGAATCACTTCAAATTGAATTTCCAAACCAAAGTTTTTCAAATTTAATAATACACACCTTACAGCTTGATATTGAGCTTGTTGATAAAGCTGACCTTGAAATTGTTGTATCTCTATGAATTTGGACTCCCAAGGTCTAAAATTGTGTCCTACAATATCCCTCTATGTCTTCTTTCTAACACTGCCAATTAGACTGAGATTAGATTCTTCAAGATAAAGTTAAGAAAAATCTCCCAAGATGACATGCTTATGGACTAGTTCAATAGAGTGAACTTGTATGAAATTCCATGTGTCACTGTTTCAGTCTTTGGCCCTGAAAATGGTATCCAAGAAACTAAAGTCTGTGCACTTTCATCCACTTTTTATGAAATTCAATTTGTATTCCCTAAAAGAAAGGTATGTCTATTTTAACCGAGACGCCTATTTGAGACAAAATTTTGGAGCATACAAAAACCCTAAATTCCTTTAGTCATATATCCAAGAATCTAGCGAACCAAGTTATGAAATTTTTACATGAGGTTCACCAAGGTTTCTCCCTACGTAGTAAAAAAAATCATCTTCTAAAGGCTTGTATAAAAAGAATTATAGCAAAAATTCTAAGATGACCTATTTGAAGCAACGAAACCCTAAGATCCAAAGATCTGAAATCAAATGTTATGTAACCATATCACAAAAGTAGAAGAAAAGATAGATCAATGAATTGAAAATAACCCTCTTCGAGGGGGAAACCTCCTTTTACATCACATAAATGAACAATTCTTGGATGGATCAAATGACAAGACCTCCTTGGTAATATAGGAGCAAAAAGGGTAAAAATATAATTAGGGCCTACATAACAATAATAATGTAAGGTCAATAACAATAGTGGGTTTCTATGGGGCACAACAATAACAATATGGGGGTTCTATGGTGCACAACAATAACAATATGGGGGCTAAACTAGTATTATAGGGACCTAACACATAGTTTGTTAAATTTGGCATAGTTTGTTAAACCTGATGGCTAATATCTTCCATACGATTTTTAGACTTTATGTTATTTATCGATATGATTCTCATCATTTTTGTGTATTCAAACATGTTCGCACTCAGGGACAGTATGTGAAAGCTTTTATTTTCTTTATGATGAATTTCTTAAGTCGTTTGTTAATATTTTATTTCATTTTTCTTGACAAATTTGGGATTTCAACTTCTAAAATTCCTAGTATTTCATAGCTTTTGGATGACTGAAGAAATTTGGGATAAATTACCCTTTTTATAACATAAAATATAGTTGAATTTACAATTTCAAACCCTTGTATATTATTTTTATTATAATAGTACTATGTGTATATTAGTACTAATAAAGCTTAGTTTTCCGTTGCAAGATAATTCGATTGGAACTTATTATTCCTCTGTAAGTAGAATTATCACATGCATGTACACACACACACATATAACTCATCTAGATTTATATTTTGTTCCTCTGTAAAATTTTCAGGTATATTCTAGTATTTGTGAATTTTGAATTGTTTTCCTTTAAGTGGGTTTGAAGCCTTTCCAAAATTTAATGGATTCAACCTTCTTCCCACATAGGTCGATGTACTGACTCCTTTGGTTATTTCTTCTGTACTAAATTGATTCTCTCTTGTTCATGTTATGAGGCATGGAATTTGTTATGGACTACTTAACCCTGAAGGAAAACATGTTGTCATGGACTTTTATTACTTTGTCCCTTTTATTACGAGGCTAAGGCCAAAATCCTTTTGTTAAAAAATTATTCCAATGTAATATTGGTATAGGTCTATTCGAAGTCTTTGTTTGGCAAACCTGTCTTGAAGCTTGTATTATGAACTGAATTTTCAGTTATTGACTCCAATTAAATAGATCTATAATTTCATTGTTCATCTTTAATTTTTGTATTTAATTCACTTCATACATTTACAGCTTATTAAAATTTCATTGTAGTTTGTTAATACTTTTTTGTACTTTTCCTTTCTATGTAGAATCCATAAAATTTGGGTGCATCTAAATTTAGGCTACCTCTATGGTATGATGGATTCTTTTTCTTGTACTTAGACCTAAATGTTAACACTTTCAATTATTTTATATAACTTCTATTTTGAATTTTAAAGATTAAGTTTTAAAATATGAATATAAGTCGAACTTGTCTTTAATTTACAGTTATACTGAGACTGGCTTCTTCCATTCCTTTATATTTCTAATATGATGTACTTATACTTGTTTTATAACCCTGCTTATAAAAATTAAAGAATAAACTTTGTTACATATTCCATTCTTCCCATATTAGATATTAGCTTTAATACACAAGTCTCTAAGATAGACCTACAATAATTACTTTACAGTTTCCTAAATTAATTTTAGATTTTTATAAAAAAAATAGACACAGAGGAGATGAGAGGTTACTCCACAATTACACAAAATACTTCTTTTAAATATAAAACTAATTATGAGTTTCATTATTCATAATATACAATTTCTTGAACCAAGACTAAAGAAATTTATATGTTCTATATTTCTTTTTTCTTTTTTAGTTGCATGTTCACATAGAAATTTTCATAATACAATACTTACACAAATAAAGGCATTTAATCAAGTGAAAAACATTAAACTCGTGAAGTTAAGAAATATTGAATTGTCAATTTCTTGTTCTGGGAAATAAGTCTAGAGTTACCAAGATCCACCCAACCTTGATTTCTTCTTTCAAAGAGTCCTCCCGAGATTCATATGGTCCGCAAGTAAATATTTTGTTCTATTCTTTTTGTCCAATGCCTCTCACCTAGTTCTACTCATGCGCAAGTCTTTCCCCCATCAAAGGACAAGAAAGTATACCCTTTACCAAAACAGATGGTATTTAGTGACTACCTCCACCTCGTCCACCAATTGGCATAATTAGTAACTACCTCCACCTCTTCTACCAGGTGGCAGGTAGTTACTTGGGACATTAATGAGCTCGACTTCCCTAACTCCCAAAGACAACATCCTGTCTTTTTGGGGAAGTTATTGATCAATAACTTTCATCATTTAATATTTTAATCCTTGTATTATATGCCTAGGTCTTATTCATTAATTGTAATTACTATCCATCATTAACTTGTAGCCATATTTTCTCTTCAACCATGTGTAGCTTCATAATTATTTTCCCAATATTTTTATTAACAATATAACAAAACAAATTTACATTCAATATTTATTAGTGACATAATACTAATAAACCAGACCAAATAAATCTTAAAGTTAGAACAATAAGCAATATGACATAGACAAATTTACAAATAAACTCTACGTCATGGAATATCACATCCTTTGGGGGTGGCTAAGATGTATTTTGAATTCCCTCTGTATAACAACCTCTGGTTGATTTTCCATGTAAATAAAAATAAAATCAAGGTCATGGGACATGTAGTCCCAGATGAATGTTGGGAAAAACATAGTGATGGGTATCATAGGTGATTACTAATGGCTATGGAAATTGGCAAAGGCAAAGTGTCAATAATTGGAATTTTATTTATGAAAATAAAAGAAAATAGGAGAAAAGGAAGGTGAAGAGACACATATTTACATTCTAAGGAAATTAGAGGAAAAATGGAGGAAAATGAAGAAAACAGGGCATCAATGATAGGAAAAAAAAGGCATCAAATGATCAGTTCAGAGCTTTTGCTTTTTTAAATTTTTGTTAGTTCAGTTTTTGGAGCTCTCATTTCATTCTCTCACACTCTTTCATACACAGATAAATCTTGAAGCATTCTTGGAGCACTTTGGCATACATTGGATTTGGAGAAAGGAGGCAAAGAAAAGCAGGAAAATGGAAGGGAACAATTGGATTAGCAGTTACAACTGGATTTCTTTACAAGTAATAGGTTGCATGTGCAATTTCCTTGTTGATTTATGGATGTGTGGTATATGTATGTGATTTTCTGGTTACGTGTTGTCATTAGCATGGATATTTGCCTGGATTGACAATGATTTTAGCCTTGCCTTGCCATTTTCTAGATAGCCATGGTGTTGTGGGTTTTTTCCACTTGATTGTTTCTGATTGACGCTCATAATTCCTTATGGTTGTGGGTTGGAACAAATGCTCTAGAAGCCCTGGAACAAATTTGGTTGAGTTACTAGTCCTGGAGCCTAGGTTGGGAAAAATGTTCTGAGCCCTTGGTGGGTTGAGTTAGTAGTCCCTGGAGTAGGTTGGACAAAACTTTTGGAGCCCTAGAAGGTTGTGGTTGGTTTATTAGTTCCTATATCACTAGAAAACTTGCGTAGAGATGGATCTAGTTGATGTTGGTGATGTCCGACCGTGGAGGTGGAAACACTATGGTTGAGGATTGAGGTGGTTTGGCCTCTAGAAGCCATGATTTGGTTTTGTTTGGTTTATTCCATGAGATCCCACATTCATGCTTGGAATATGGTGCGGGGGTGATTGGTTGAAAATGAGATTTGGTTCATCCTAGTCTATGGTCGGGTGGTATGTGGAAGTCCCTGAATTAGCTAGTATTTTCCTATGTTAATATGAGACATTTACTTATTGTGATCGATGATCATTTGTAGTATTATATTGGTGATATTACGGTTGAGTTTCCATGATGTGTATGTTGGTTATTTTATGGTTATATGTTAGTTATATGATGTGTACCATCTATGCCTCTTGTCATGAATCGTTTAGTTATTGATTGATTGATGAATGCATGGACTAATAAGTGTTGTTGCAACTATTTGGAGATGGCATAGAGCCTTCTTGGTGTTTCTCAAATGAATTTCAGACTATTATGATCAGATATGCATTCATGACTTGTAGCTTACATGTTTTTCATGTGTTTGATGAAATGTCTAATGTGTTCTAAGTAGTCTAGGTCAAGTTTTTTATCCAAGTTTGAATGTTTAGATGTGTCATTGTGTCAATAATGATTTCTATAAAGTCTCAGACAATTCTGGGTACTAGTCTGGAAGTTGGCCTGGAATTGTGGCTCATATCTTGAGACTGCACCCTCTAAACTAGAAATTTTGGGCTATAACCTCATGTAAGCATTGTCATGCGTGCAATTGGAGCCCTATAACTGCACCCTTGCAAGATTTTGTGGGTGTTTGGGTTGTTAAGTAATATAAAATCAACCCCAACCCAGGGTTTGGTCACCTAGGGTGGTTCTTAGACCCTTGAGTGTCTTATAAGTCTTGAGGATTGTCTGTGAGTTGTTAGTTGTTGGCTCCACTTGCATAATTGAATCTTGGAGGTTGAGTCATGTCATAGTAATTCTTTGTCTCATGTTTACCCTAGCAGGTCGGTGAAATTAGGTAAATGTAGGAGGTGGTGGTTACATATTGGTATTAGAGGTTCCAAGTTCAAACACTTGGACTGGATGGGTGGAATGTGTTTTTCATGTATGCATGGAAGTTGTGTATGTGTTCATTATGCATGCATTGTGAAAGTCATTGTTACAGGAGCGTCATTGTGTAGAGGTTGATGATGTTGATGTTGAAAGGATTGGTATGTTGATTTCATTATATATACATATCTTGTGCTAATCCAAAATGACCGTGAAGATGATATAGCCTCTCCTAAAATTCGCTAAGGTATGTTGGATTATGTTTATATTTGGTTTATCTAACATGGTATGTTTGTAGGAAGTAGAAGATCAGAGATGACAAGCAAAATGGTGGATTACAGTTCACGTGACTCTCTTTATAGATCATATGAACGGGACAAAGATGAGTACTCTCCTGACATAACAGACACCTTGACAAGTTTAAAGGTAGAGATCAGAAGTTACAAAATAGATAATGATAATATCATTCAATCATAGGAAATACTTGCTAGGGCACATGAAAAAAAAGCAGACATCAATGTAGTGATACTTCACAGTCTATCAGATTTACAAATATAGGGATAGTCACGGATCAGTTACGGACAGAAGGAAAAGACTAATGGGGCATATGGTATCAAGTCTCATGGAGGACGTAAGTCACACAGGGATGACACAACTAGAGGTGGTAGATGGATGGATACACCTGACCAGAGAAGTAGTGGTTACAAGTTATATTCTAGTTCTAGTTTAGAGATACAACATGGTCATCATTATTATCATCCTTACATGAAGAGTGATAAGAAGTACTTTCCGGATTAGTTTAAGAAATCCAAGCCTCCTACATTTGATGGAGTGTTGAGGAAACTAGAAGATGCAGAAACATAGTTACTTGGGATGAAGAATTTCTTTGAGTTGTATCATTAATCAGAGAATATGAAAGCCAAGATAGCCATTTTCACTCTCAAAGGGAAAGAAAACATTTGGTGGGAAGATGTGAAGCATGTTAGAGGCATGAGGATAGAGGAGTTGAGTTAGCATAAGTTTAAAAGAATTTTCAAAAAGAAGTATTTGTCAGAGAGATACTATGACGGTAAGGCTAACAACATTAATACAAAATGGCTAATTAGTTACTAAAAAAATGACTGAAATTTGCATATAAATGACCACGTTTCAGTCGATGACCAATAGTTGCTAATTTGCAGTATCTTATAATGTGATCAACTATTAGTCGTATTTGGCTTAGTCATTAATTGGTTGTCTCAATTTTATTATCTAGTAGTATATTTAGTCTTAAATTTGATTATTAATTTAGTCGTTGATTTAGTCATTAATTGTCAAAATTAATAACCAAATACACAACAATATATACTACTACATGATCACTAGAGAAAACAAATTAATGACCAAAATGCTGGTCGCATTATAAGATACTGTAAATTAGCTACTAATAGTCATATATATGCAAATTTTAGTCATTGTTTGAAACCAATTAATGACCACAAAAATATGACTAAATTTTGGTCGTGTTATAAGACACTATAAATTAGCTACTAATAGTCGTATATATGAAAATTTTATTCGTCATTTGTAATCGCAAATTTATAATTTCGAGTTGTCATTTATCTTCTTTTGGTAGTTTCATATTCATTATATAAACCACTGATTTAGTCATTTATATTCATTTCATTTTCTTTCATTAATAATCATTATAAACTACTAATTTAATCGTTGTCTATTCATTTTATTTGTGTTCATCATTAATCAATGTAAACGACTAATTTAGTAGTTTTAAATTTATTTTATGTGTTCATTATTAATCAACATAAATTAATTAGTATGATTTTGCAACTAAATTAAAAAATATCATACAATGTGCATAATCATGTAATATGAAAGCACAAAGTTACATATGTTAATTACAATACTAAATAATATCAAGTACAACTATAAATGATTTCAACCACATAAATTATATTATATGAAATGTCAAGTATTACAATATGACTTTCCAACTTACTATTGGTTGGACTACAATTTACACATGAAATGTTGTTTCATCACTTCAAAACTTATCATTGTGTTTTCGGGCATCATAGGTGAATTCACCAAATCTAAAGACTTTACCATCAATCTGTATGTGTGTGTCTCATGCGGGATATTGGCTTTAAGGGTATCACTATACTGGTTCTCCTCTCTCTTTCTGCATTTTTCACTCCATTGTTATTGTTCTCCTCTTTCTTCAATTCTTGCTTACCATCAATATTGGATTCCTCTTCTAAAAATGAAAGAATATACAATGCATAATATAAGAAAGAAAGATGATGAAAAATAGAATATAAACTAAAGTAGACTATAAAAGATTTATATGACATATACCTCAACATCAACAATGTCAATTCCATTTTTCCCTATAAAAGAATGAAACTTGGACAAGTTTTCTTTAGTTAGGAAATAGTGTTCATTATGTGGCTAGATGACCTATATAAACAAAGCAAATAAAACATTACCATAGAAAAGAACACCTTCGGAACTTAGCATTCAATATTTACGAAAAGCTTAGGCACAATCATGTCAACTAAGTTACGTGCTAAAAATCTCAAGCTTTCACACAACATATAATCAACAAGAGCCACGTGGTGGCAATGTCACAATTTTTTTTTTGCACATTGCCATCACATAGATCTTGTTACAATAAGTTTAATAAAAAGATAAAAACAATTAATATAATATCTTAGAAGAGTAAAATACAAAGTAAGCAATTTAATTAAATAAATAAAAAGATAAATTGAAAAGAAGTTGGTTCTACACAGATAGTTTTAATAAAAATTATATTTTAAAATTTTTATAACAATTTCTTATTATTAATACCCTGAAAAAATATATAAATACAAATAGAGTTTAAAGTGGAATTAGTTTCAATGACCAAAGTATCGTATTTGAAAGATTTCCGTTTTGGTGGTGTTGTGAAGGTAAATCCCATTTTCGGACAGAGGCGATCCCTCTAGCCCAATGAGTGGGTCTAGTAACAAACTGAACAAACTAACATACACTTTCCTAGCTTATGTTTAATGAATGAAGAGAGAAGGGGAAACCTACCTCTCTCAATCCTTTGAAGATTACTTTGAGTCCTTCGCTTCTAGGATTGCTTCTTACTTGTTCTTCACGTCCGAGTACCTCCAATAAAGATCAAAGAGTTATACAAGATACAACATCATATATGCATACATCAAACATAAACTACTTAATAGATCAAGGAGTATTAAGCTAATAGCATAAATATTTACACAATTATGGAAAGAGAACATCAGAAGTATATATTAATGAGCTAAAAAGGGAAGCATACAACCTATGTCTTGATGTTGGAGACCTCCTTTTGGTGGATGTCCAAGTCCAAGCAAAGACTCTTCTAGCACTCCTCCTCCAAGTTAGAATGGGTAGCATGTAAGCATAATCTCAGTATAGGAATGCAACGATCAATGACCAACCATTTGGGAATGGAAGGGAGTTGATTTATAGGAAGGGAAAGGGAGTTAGGGATACACAAAATAGGGAGGAAGGTCCACATCTCAAGGGGAAAGCCCATAATGATAAGATTAATAGGTCCAAATGGGAGAGCTTGACCATATCAGCAACAACCAATATCCAACTCGTTGTTCTCAAAGTTTCTAGTGCACAAAGCTTCTCCTCCAGTTTAGGAAAACCTATTATAAGAGGTTCAGTATGGGTTTTCATATCAAAACCCACGCTGGCAGTGCTAGGGTAGAACAGTGCAACCTACCATCAGCATGGGCAGGTAGTGTAGCAAAATGTTCTAGCCCTAAAAATTAGGTTTTTATTTAACCTTCTTCAGAATTGACTTAGGGAAGTTTTCCTTTGATTCTACAGGGAGGTTTTGGTCTATATATCATGATGGATATGTTGCATAGTTGTCAATGTTTTGGCACTTCGGGATATGGAACAAGAAGTGAACATGAGGTGTGACAAAATATTGTGTAATAGGTGCCCCTTAAAGCATGAAGGTAGAACAGGGAGTGATGGTTGATATGCTTTATAAGTCAGTGCAAGGACTTGAAAAACACCGTTGGGAGACCTGCAAATCAAGAATATACATATACATATACATATCTTGACATCTATGATGATCATGCCTAATGATACATGAATAAGAATCTAATTCTACATGAGTCCATGGTATGAATGCAACCATCCAAATAGAAGGGATCATGTGTATGGGTCCACGGTATGGTCGTAGCCATCTAAATAGAAAGGATCATGAATACAGACCCATGGTATTATCGTAGCCATCCGTTCAGAGGAAACATGTGTAAAATCATGAATAACTCATAACTCCATGCAACCTGGATTTTATCAAACAGAATCTAGGGTCTTGTGCTCTATCTCGACCTGATCAATGTACGAATTCTAACATGTGAATAGATGTATCGAAGTCGAACATGATAGAAAACCACCTAATTATTGGTCAATGTTGTAAACCGTTAACAAGCACGAGAGAAACCACCAATAATGACAATGGATCTCAAGGTACAAACAGCACAATCCACAAATGTGAATAATGAAGCTGAAGTCGAACACTCGCCCTAAGGTACTGGAAGGGAGTTTCTAAATCATCTTCTCGGATAAGGGGCTGAAGTCGACAGGAAGCGATCCGTTGAAGGAGGGACATAATGAATCCCACATAATCGACATGAAACAAAGGATGTAGTAGAGTAGATAAGTGTGATCCAGGACTATGGCACAAAGCCAGACAATGTATAAGTGGTAAAGAACTACAAATAGGACTTCTCTTGAACATATCGGTGACATGACTCCAAATTTTGGCAGAATTTGAATCAACATAGGATCAAAGGTCATGATGACGAAGTGGTATAATTAGATGAGAGGAAAAAAGGATTTCCCAAACCTAGGAAAGAATGTGACTAAGTGTGGATGTCCCAAACTTGACACGACCAACAAATGAGTGTCATGTTCAAGAGTGGCATGCTGTCTTTAAAAAATACAAGAGATGATCACTTTGACTTTTTCCCCCACCATTTCTAGTGAGTACCCCATTCTTTTTTACTACAAGCTTCAAGGGGATAACATATGCTTGCCATATAAGTTCATCCTTTCGATGAATCCATCCTAGTAAGTTTTACAAGCCCTAGGAAGGTGAAACTCGGTCTTGTCATGGTGACAAGTCTTGTGTCGTTTAATTTTTACGAGTCTGACGAAGGGGAAACTCAACATCTTTTTCATGTTTAGAGAGTTTGAAAAATAAGCAGAAAAGAAAACTCCAGAGGTCCCTTTTTTGTAAATCTTCTGTTGAACCTGAAAAGGTAGAAAACAATATCCAAGAGAACCTCTTATACATGTTCGACTAAGGTATTCCTTTTTCGTACAATAGTCTATCTCAGTTTGGAAAAGGGTTAAACTTATACTGAGTAGATGTCATTTCATTTACTTTAACAAGTTTGAAACGACAAGTACTCGACAATCTTTTCATTTTTCGAGAGTCAGAAAAGAGCTTAAAGATGACTCCAAGGGGTCTCTTTTTTGTTTATTTTTTACGAGTCTGAAAAAGTGATAAAATAAAACTAGTTGAATAAGCCAAAATAAATCACTGTCACCAAGAATGCATGACCTATTGCTACACAAGGAAATGCACATTACCAATTTTGAGGAAAAATATTAAAAAATGAGTGAAATATGCCCTAATTTAGTAAAAAAAATATTTAAAACTTATAAAAATATCAAAAAGTAAATTATTTTTACCATTTCACCAATTTGAAAATTTGAGAGTATTTTACCTTAATTTACCTCAATTTCAAGCAAGGAGTATGACCAATCTCAGACACCATTCGTCGAGCCATTTCTTACGAGTAAGAGATATGTCCCTTCCCGTCATTTTGGTACTCATTTCATGCATTTTCAACCATAGATTAGGTTTCAAAAAGGATTTTCACAAATTTTATGTCGAGGGTGATCAACGCAGGTTTTACCCATTAGACCTACACTGCTCACCCTGAGGTCAACTAGGCCATCGCGATAGCAGTGCGTGAAAATTCACACATATCATGCTGGCATCGAGGTAAATTTTTTCGTATGAAATTCTCCATGTTTAATGGTTTTTCTTGAATTTTTCCTCCATCGAAGCTCATGAAATGTTGTTTAATTGATTTTCCACAGTATAATCAATCCAAAATGATGGTTTAATGGAAATAAAGGGGACATGAAGCCAAATGCCATCAAGCAACTCAGGATCAACATTGTATTGATGCCCTACAAGCATGCGGTTTGCTCAAGTTCTTCAGGATTCCTAGGATTAGATCCTAGCCTAAGTTACTGCAGCATTTTATTAGTTGGTGGGATGTGGATCACCAACTATTCATGATTGGGGACCAAGAACTCAAAATAGGCGTCGCAGACATTTATTTCATTACTAGCTTGTCTAGAAAGGGAAAAATGATTTAGTTGTACGGTTCGTGCATTGGAGGAGAGAGCACGAATATATTTATTGCAAGGAATTTTCCAAGGACTAAAAAGACCCAAAGTGGGAAAATCGACATAAAGACCATCACAAATCTCCCACTATGGACAATCCTACACAATATGGCTTGAATAGTTGGGGCTTAGGTGTTGCATGAGGAAATCAAGTCTCATTTCCAATATGCAATCGAGTGTCTGAATCCCATGGTCTTCAATTGGAGTGAGGGTTTGTTGGTCTACATCAAGTGCAAACTTACCAAGTGCAAGTCAAGAAGCCTAAAATAATTCAGTTTCAAATCCATTTTGGTGATGTTCTTCCTAGAACGTGTACCATTGTTTTGTTATCAGTGGATAAAAGTGGATGCACCAGTGCTCAGAGATCCACGATTACTCATATGGGGTGAGTTGATGCCTCGACATGGAGGTGACCAAAAAATGTCATTCCCTCTGGCATTTTTAGATGGGTGCATCAGCTAATCATGGTTGATGTTTGGGCATATGTAGGCACAAATTTCCGAGGAGATCTAGACTTTCCACTTCCACGAGGCACACAATGGACCGATAAAGGTAAATACTATTTTTAAAGTTTTTTAAGTTCTTATATTTTTTTTTGTATGTCTATTGAGATTTAACTTATGATTATTTGCAGATGTGGGACCAGAGAGACCTCAAGCGGTTTCTCCGATAGATAGACGAGTGGCATGCCAGATTGAGGATGCTCCTTATGAGGATGGAGCAGATCCTATTGTCGAGGTAGAGTGCAACCTGGAAACTTTAACCAGGGGAATTCCAGAGTATGCCTCGATAGATGAGGTGTCATTGTGGTAGCAAAGGCACACTGTAGGGGTTTCCTCTAGACTATGTTCATTGTTGGGCTGAGTCATGAGGGCTATTTCATGCTATCATGAGCACCATGTAGGAAAATAGCTAGCTCTAGTTTACTTTCTGCATTGATGTAGGCTTATGAAGGCATGTGTCTCAGAACACAACTTTGTCATTTTGATGTAGAAAACTCTTTTGCAAACTCTCTCTCTCTCTCTCTCTCTCTCTCTCTCTCTCTCTCTCTCTCTCTATATATATATATATATATATATATATATATATATATATATATATATATATATATATATATATATATATATATATATATTATACATGTTTTATTGTTCACCATGTCTTTTATGTGATGTTTTATGATTTACATGTTTCCCAAATGTCCAACTAACACATAGTTAGCCAATGCATCTGTTAATGTATTCATGCGTCTTGGAATGTGATGATAAATAATAAAATAAAAGTCTCATTCCAAGAGGTGAACTCGCAAATACATTCTCAAAATTTGAGGGTTTTTAATTGAATATTGTCCATTAATTTTTGGTACAATGAGTTGTGAATCAAGTTTCACGATTAACTTTCTAATGCTAGGAGTGATAGCTTCTGACAAAAGCTCGATGACCACACTATATTCAACAATGTTATTAGTCATACGACCTAAAAATATACCTTGCATATTCACTAACTCACCATTAGGGTCATAGAATTCCCATGCACTGGAAGATAGATTTTGTGTACTACGATAATCACCATCAGCAAAACCAACGTAGCGATTGGATAACATTTGTGAACCAAGTAGAGAAATAGGTAAGCAGAGGAAAACATTTGCAAAAGAAAACTAACACACCAAAACTAGACTGCACACTAATGAAAACACACTAACATACAAAAGTATTTATGCAAAAAATATGTAAAATTTTTCAGATGGAGCTCATTTGCGGACTCAAGTAATCGATCAACAGAGACTAAAACCGGAGTTTCACCATTGTTATGACATGTAAGCATCGACTCAGCCAAATAGTGGATGTATAACAATTCCCCCATGCCCCTCGGGTGAGTGAGGGTTACGAGTCATAGGATGAAGGTCCCATTGCGATAATGGGCGAACGGGAAAAACTCGATGAAAAAATATCATAAAAGAGGCAAGAACATCTTATGCGAGTAAAATATGCCTCCAATTGAAATATTTTGACAATCTCAGGTTGGACTGAAGTGTCAATGATCAAGATAGCAACAATATTCCCCATGTTTCCCTCAGACAAAAATTTTTGTACCAGAATAGGCGTTTGAAGTGGATGAGTTGGTGCAAGGGAAACAAAGGTATCTAAACATGATGAAATATCTCTAAGAATTACGACAAATGAGGAATGATGATGGGCATCATTCTAGGGAGTTTCTTCAAGATACATAACCTCGGTGATACTCTTGTCATTGGGAAATGTATCGTTCAAGGGATCTAGAGAATCCCAAGAACCAAGCCAAGGGGATTGTGAGTATGTGTCTATATGCATACTAAGATTAGCATGACTTTCAGAAGTGACTGTTGAAGCCAAAACAACAGCTTGATAGGCTTTTTCTATTGGGTTGAGTGGCATGACATCGACAAAAGAATCAACTTAATGAGAATGAGGAATGATCCAAGGATCATGTGAATTGGAGATCATGTTGATGGAAACGATGTTTAGAGGTGGGAGGGAAAAAGTTGCCATAAGCGTAGAGACTTTAAAAATACCCTCCACAACACTCTCATAGGGGCTGTCAGTATTTCCACATATGGCACATTGCCACTCGAAGAGCTAGAAGATAAAAATTCTAACTAATCAATGGTGACTATTTTCCCTCATGAGGAAAACAGAGCACATGGAACAATGTAGAAACCATGAAAAACAGAGCATGGGTCCAAATTCGACCAAATAGAAGGTTATAGTTCAAATTCACATCAACAAATTCTACTTCTAAGTTAATGGTTTTCCCTTCCAACATTATGGGCAATTTTGTGATAATACCGTTTGGACAAGATCCTTTGCCATCAAAAGCTTCTAAGGTGCTAAGAGACTGGTTGAGAAGAGGAGAGCCAATAGTTTTCCAGCATGAGATAGACATGATGCAGGTCGAAGCACCCTCATCAACCACAGTTCGATGAATCGTCTTCCCATTGATAATGACTTGGATTAAAAAGGAAAGTTGATGTGGAAGACATGGAACATGATTCTCTAGGTCAAAGGTAATCAGACTAGAATTAGTAGGTTCAATTCCTCCTATAGCGGATAGTAATTATTTCTACTGTGATGGACAACTCTGGAGAACTTCCAAGGCAGACATCATTAAAGGCGCCTGAGCTAAATCTTCTACAATATTGTAATGTTGGGAACCTCACGCATTTCGATCGTATGATGATTTCTGAAGGACACCCTTAGGAGGTGGTCGGATAAAAAAGATATTATTAGGTCTCTCAATATGAAGAGGACTAGAACTCGGTGGAGTAGAAGTGGAAGGTGTATCAGTGACTTCTTTCTCCACAACCTGTTTGGGAGGAGTCGAATAGTCTTTCAACCGAGTGGAAATAGTAATAGGTGTCGTTCCACTCATATACACCTGAGAACCCGAAGATGTATATGATTGCAGTTGTTATACCAATTGGGTTTGTTGTGATTGAAAAGGTTCTTTTAGTACAGTCAGTATCCCTTGGGTGCCTTTTAACAAACGACTCACTTCAGATTGACTGGGGCAATCCTTGGTATAGTGATCTTCCTAAAAAATGAGGCAAGGATATTTGGGGTTATGTTTAGATGCATCACCAGTGGATGACTTCAGAGGATCCTATTTTGAGGTATCAAATTTGGGTTTTCCGTTACCCTTGTTTTTACCTTTTGAGGTTTTGTTTGTCGCGATAAACTCAATGGCATTAACCTCAGTGGTTTTACCAGGATTTTGACAGGGATTCGAAGGAGAATTGGATGCATTAGTTGAAACGAAATTCTACTTCGAAGAATCTTTACTGGAAGTTTGAGTCACTAACCCAATTATACCATCGATGGGCAGTATTTTCCAAATCCCCAGCGAAGTTGCCATTTTGTTGTGAATGTAAATCCCCTTTATGGGCAGAGGCGATCCCTCTATCCAAATGAGTGGGTATAACAACAAACTAAACAAAATAACATACACTTTCTTAGCTTATGTTTAACGAATGAAGAGAGAAGGAGAAACCTACCTCACTTTGATGCTAATCACCCAATCCTTTGAAGATGACTTTGATTCCTTTGCTTCCAGGTTCTCTTCTTAATTTTTCTTCATGTCGAGTACCTACAAGAAAGATCAAATAGATATACAAGATGAAAGAGCATATATGGCATACATCAAACATAAACTACTTAATAGATCAATGAGTATTAAGCTAATAGCATAAACATTTACACAATTATGGAAAGTGAACATCAAATGTATCTATTAATGACCTAAAAATGGAAGCATACAACCTATGCCTTGATTTTGGAGACCTCCTTTTGGTGGATGTCCATGTCCAAGAAAAGACTCTTCAAGCACTCCTTCTCCAAGTTAGAATGGGTAGCATGTAAGCATAATCTAAGTATAGGAATGCAACAATCAATGACCAACCATCTGGGAATGGAAGGGAGTTGATTTATAGGAAGGGAGAGGGAGTTAGGGATCCAAAAAAGAGGGAGGAAGGTCCACATATCAATGGGAAATCCCATAATGATAAGATCAATAGGTCAAAATGGGAGAGCTCAACCATATCAACAAAAACTAATATCCAGCTCATTATTCTCGAAGGTTCTAATGCACGAAGATTCTCCTCCAGTTTTGGAAAACCTGCCAAAAGAGGTTTAGCGTGGGTTTTCATATCAAAACCCATGCTGGCAGTGATGGGGTAGAACAGTGAAACCTTCCATCAGCACGGGCAGGCAGTGTAGCAAAACGCGTTGGCCCTAAAAATTAGGTTTTTAGTTAACCTTTTTCAGAATTCACTCAAAGAATATTTCCTTTGATTCTTCTGTGAGGTTCTAGTTTGTATATCATGATGGATATGTTGCATAGTTGTCAATGTTTTGGCACTTCGGGATATGAAATAGGAAGTGAACAGGAGGTGTGACAAAATAGTGGTGATTTTAGCTTTTGCCACCTCAATGCTAAGAATCAACTTTATACCTATAATATCAAAATTCATAGTCAAACTATGTAGCCAATAATATATTAACCAGACCAACTACAATGATGACTTCAAATGTTTAAAGACATTAAATTCATTTGAAAATAACATTGATTAGAGGAGGACCTTGAACTACTACAAAATTAAAACATCCAATCTTTTCCATTTCCACAAAGTAAACATATTCTCGAAATGTATATGGCATAAAACTAATAGAAGGGGATTGAGATGCACACCTTTCTTAGAATACAACTCTTGGAGTTGCCTCTCTCCTCCACTCCCAGTGCAGGCATGGAAGCTTGGTAGTCATGTCACTCCTGAAGAAAACAAATACCAATGTTCACATCTCTCTCTCTCTCTCTCTCTCTCTCGTATGCAAGCAAACATACATAATCATGCATGAATCCATCATACATACTATAGTAACACTATCATGGAGAAGAAATTTGATGATCACATGGGATCAATGCTTGTTTTCATCAAATGTGAAAATAGGAAAAATCAATATAGGACTGGTGAATGGAGAATGCGTCATATATTTTACATCTATAAGATACAAAAATACTGATAAGATGCACAACATATGATTCCATAAGGGATAAACATAATTTATACAAAGGAAGGTAATGAAGATATGATAAATTACACTGTTAAAAAAGGGTATGTTAGGATCACTTCTAATTGTAAGCACTAGCTTCCAAATAAAATTCAACAATGGTTGTAACCCTTGAGACATCTATTGGGAAAAATACTAAGGGGGCGGGGAAAAATTTAAAGGATGGAAATTTATTTTAGAGTTTAGAAACCTTGGTGAATCTCACTACTACATAATATGCAATTTGTAAAATATTTGGCAATTTTTTTGTAAAGGTATTCAAATGTCTAATAAATTTATATAGTCTCTATATAAAATTTTGGTGGTTTTTAAGGTAAAAAAATTTTGTTCTATAAAATTTGGATGAATAATTTTTAGTAAAAATGGAAATTAATGAATCTTGTTTTTGGGAAAAGCATGGAAAATTAGCCCACTTGTGAATATTAGCCCCTAAAATTTTCACTTCGGGGGAGGGGGGTGAATCAATATTTTCAAATCATTACACTTTTCAATTTTGTATCTAGATTTTTGTACGTGACTTTATTGAAGGGAACCCACGTATGTACATGACTATTATTCAGACAACTAACATATATCCAGTAAACTTACTTTTCAGTTAATTCATCATCTGTTTAACTTGAGTCAATGCATCAGTACCTCATTAAGAATTAATTGAATAGGAACCATGTGTAGTAAGAAAAAAATAAACCACCACACATTAGCAACACATCGACACACATCAACAGCAGGATTTTTGGGTGGAAACCCAATGTGGGAAAAAAACCCACCATTGTTGTCGTCTCTGTCTTCTTTTTATTATAAATAAAAACTACTTACAATCTTGTACTGGTGCAGAATCATACCAACATGCAGGAACCCACCTACAGAAGGCTACAACCTTATCTCATTCTCCAGCGTCCACTGGAAGGGAGCTCCAACCCCCTGATCTCATTTACCAACACCCAGAGGAAGGGAGCTCCAACCCCCTAATCTGATTTACCAGCTACCACTGGAAGGAAGCTTCGACTTCCTCATTGACGGGTCCAACCCACAATACTTCTGTGGACTGCATTTCATAAATTTTCATACTGGATCCACCTGCTACAAAACATCACAACTTTTAGGCCATGTTTCATCAAATTTTCAGACTAAACCCACTATAAACATTTAAGCCTAATCCCAAATATCAAAATTGAAACTGATCACTACAACAAATCACTCAATAATCAACTGAAACCCAAATCAACCAACTTATTCTCAAACAACCAAAACAAATAGATCATTGCAACCAAGGTACTAATACAGAACCTAAACACTACATGAACTCACTAAATCAAATGAAAGCCATGGCTATTAAACTATCATAATATATACACTACTTTGATGTAGCATACCCGCGTGTATATGCAGCTTCCTTGAAGCATACTCACGTACAGATCTCAGAACATTGATCCCTAAAACTAAACCATTATCACTTTGAAACAAACAATGAATGATATAATGAATCATACACATATCTAATTCATCATTATGATATAATCACAAAATCATCAGTGATATTCAATCACAAACAACTAGTAACTTCATCATTCTTCAATCAATCAATTTTCA
Organism: Pinus tabuliformis; assembly: GCA_031772625.1. Classification (NCBI taxonomy): domain Eukaryota; kingdom Viridiplantae; phylum Streptophyta; class Pinopsida; order Pinales; family Pinaceae; genus Pinus; species Pinus tabuliformis. Next base: position 1,029,173,939 of record CM062816.1, read on the forward strand.
ACCAAAACATCACTATTAAGCCCATATCATCAAGTAAGACTTCATTGACAGACAACAAAAACACATCAAGACTTATTAGACTGATCAGACATCATTTTCAACAAAACCCTAGCTTATATATGCACTTTTCTTAAAACATTTCCATGTGTATACATGCTTCTCCATAATCAAACCAATATCTGACCCAACTAAATCAACTGAAACCCAAATCAACCAACTTATTCTCAAACAACCAAAACAAATAGATCACTGCAACCAAGATACTAATACAGAACCCAAACACTGCATCAACTCACTAAATCAAATGAAAGCCATGGTTATTAAACTATCATAATATATACACTACTTTGATGTAGCATACTCGCATGTATATGCGACTTCCTTGAAGCATACTCGCGTACAAATCTTAGAACATTGATCCCTAAAACTAAACCACTATCACAAAGAAACAAACAATGAATCATACACAGATCTACTGCATCATTATGATATAATCACAGAATCATCAGTGATCTTCAATCACAAACAACTAGTAACTTCATCATTCTTTAATCAATCAACTGTCAACCAAAACATCACTATTAACCCCAGATCATCAAGTAAGACTTCATTGATAGACAACAGAAACACGTCAAGACTAATTAAACTGATTAGACATCTTTTTCAGCAAAACCCTAGCTTATATATGCGCTTTTCTTAAAACATTTCCATGTGTATACACGCTTCTCCATAATCAAACCCACGTATAGATATGAATATATACGCGACCTACCTGCGTTAAACCTGCGTGTCTACGCACCTATCAGGTTATCAAACCCGCGTATAGATCTGCAATTACTAGCACAAACCTTCGTTGCATCACAAAACTTCAGACATACCTAGATCTCAGCATACACAGAAAAATCACACATCAAGACACTATCATCACTGATCAAATCAACCCATAATCAACATTGTCATCTCAGATCTATTGGATCTGATCCATCATCAAGTTCCCGGGTGCATACTTAGTTTTAGATCAAACAAATCAATAATAGCCCATTACATGCACACTTTCTTCAGATCTAACTATTCATGAAATATTCATCACTTGCACACACTAAACACTTTGATCTTCATCTCCTTATATATCTTAGCCCTTAACAACACCATAGGTCAAAACCATACTAATGTCGATGGAATTATTATAAGGGATCAAATATCCGTTGATGGGATCAATACCATAGTTCAATACCATGGTAAAGACCCTTGGTATTTAGAATACCATGGTGTGGTTCTTCATACCCACATGTGTACGTGACTTTGCTTCACAAAAATCGCGTATAATTCTTGAAATTTTATCTTTATCACTCCTCTGTCTCTGAAATGCTATTCCTTTAACCAAATTCTTTGTCACATGTAGACACATCCTATTGACATCTGCATCAAGTAGGTTTCCATAGGTTTCCATAAAATGATAACACACCAAGTAGGTTTCCATCAAGGACAACACATTAGTCATAATGCCAACAATCTCCCCCTTTGGACTTGATGGAAACCACTTTGGTGTTTGGTCACTACCACCTGTAGATACCTGTAAAACACATCAAGCTAAGCACCAAGATTTTAAAACACCAAGTTACTCTCCCCCTTTGACATCAAGGGAAAAGGGTTGACCAATGTTGAATGAAGGCTTCTCTCTTGAGTGTTGTTGAATTGTTGAGTATGAATATTGAAGACTGACCATGCCAAAATTTCTAAAGGATGTACAATGAAGTACATGACTTTATGACTCAACTGAATATGAATTTTCCTATCACCAAGGACTCAAACTTACATCAATCACCCAATCACAGTGGGTTTACATATTTGACTTCATTATTACATCAACCACCCAATCACAGTGGGGTTACAAATTACATCACATACCCAAAAAGACTTAACCACAATAGTTGATACATGACTAAATCTTACAATGATTACCTCATAGGTCTTCACATGAAATTTACATCAAATGACAGATATGAAATGTATAACCAATACCAAATACCTCTATAGTGAAGTAACAAGACCAACATAGTCTTCATCAATGATCATATACTAGTAGGATCTGCACCATAAGAATCTGTTAGCAGCAACATGAACAACAACATGCACTTCTTCATCATTAATCAAGAACTTCAGCAACATAAGAAACGTCACCATTGATAAGCACCATTATGTATCAAGGAATTATAATGCCAACAATGCATTATTGGAAACATAGAAAATTCTCCCCCTGAACCTGTGTCGTATTTGTTTACTATCATATCTCACCATGTCATCTCATATGTCAGTTAGAACATCAAAGTATCTTCATCAATCAGTTATCCATCAGGGCATCAACAACTTATATAAGCCAAAACCACTTCTAAATAGCATCAACAGACTGTAACCATCAATCATCAGAACAAGAAAGATAAATAATAATTGACTGAAGCATATCAAAACCTTTTCCCAAGTCTATCTCATTGTTTCTTCATCACAACAAAATATACGTGATTGTTCAGATCAGAAGTTGTGTATGTACGCGACTTGTCTTCATAGGATCCATGTACAGAAATTGAAATAGTGAAAACTCACAACTTTAGCTCCCCTTGAGCCTGTACTGTATGTATTTGATTATTTTTACTACACCAGACGCACTGTCAGTAATATAAGTAACATGAATATCAAAACAATCATATAAATAATCATCAAAACATGTATTGCTCCCCTTGAGATTATATATCACTGATATTGAGGTCCTGATAATCATTTTTGTTCTTATGAGGTCATGTACCTCACATCACTTTCTGCAGTCACTATTAGAAGTGTTCTTTTAATATCAATGGACTCGAATGGGCACCATCTTCTTTTACTATGAGTCTGAATCCTCATATCTACGAGAATTTTGTTCTTCAAGCACATATAATTTTTATGGGTTTCTATATCCTCTTGCTATGACTTTACCAATTTCTTCATCCATAACCTTGCACTTGGTTGATGTAAAAATAATTATATCTCCTTTATTTGCCATTTGACCTACACTTAGAATATTTTTCTTTAGCCCTTGAACTAATAAAGCATCTTTTTCTCCTTTATGTTTACTAATTATGGATTTACCCTTTCCTAGAACTTTTGCTGGAACATTATTTCCAAGAATAACATTACCATATTGGTTTTTCTTGAGAGACTCCATGTTACTCTTATCTCCATTCATGTGATGTGGGAATCGGTTGTCTATGTACCATTCATCTTCTCATTTAAATGAGCAAAGTGCAAGACCACACCTTATATGTTCTATTATTTTTTCTTGTTATCAGAAACGTTAGTGGATCCATCTTTTTCAGATCTTCTGAAAGCAATATTCTTTGTTCATTGCTTTCCATGTTGTGTAGATTTGTTCCTGCATTTTTTTGCTACATGCCCAAACTTTTTACAAACATAACATCTTATATGAGCAGAGGAATCATGATAGTTATGTTTCATCTTCCTTATGTTGCAATCAATAGCTTTGTGACCATATACATTGCAAGAAAAACAATATCCCTTAAAGAGACCTCAATACCTGGGAACTGAGGATCTTTCTCTGAAGTGGTTATTTGCTTGTGATTGAAATATTTTGCTTCTACAATTAACTACAACGTGTCCAAAATTATGACATATCAAAAATTCAACATTATTGGTTAGAGGAGAGAATCGATTAACATTTCTATAGTTAAGAGTAATTTCCTTTGAAGATTCACTTTCCTTGGTTGTTGATCAAGTTGAATTCTTATTTCTTTGTTGAGCATTTCAGGTTTTGCATTGTTACTTTTTAAATTCCTTGCCTCAACTTGTGAACTAGATTCTCCTTCAACAGTTTCATGAAAACCAAGACCATATTTGATGGCGGGAGACCTTTGACTACTAAGAATATTATCCAAAATCTTAGTACTATCTTGAAATTGCAAATGTTTATCCTTTTCTTCTAATTTACCTTTTAGGATGTTTACCTCAACCTGATATTGCTTTTCCTTTTCTAGATATTTCTTCTTCATAACTTCTTCAACCCTTCTTCCTTCTTCCACTTGCTCCTTTAATTTGAGAATCTCATCTTTCAACCCATTTTCTTGTTCTTCAAATGCTTGAAGTAGTTCTTCATTTCGCTTATCTGATTTTTCAAGATCTTCTCTTAGAGAGACGATCTCAACTTCAAGACCTTCACAATATTTTTTAGATACCATACTAGCATGATCCTTGTTATCATATTCCTACAACTTATATTTAACACTAACAATCTTTTTCAAAGCAAGATCAATTTTTGTTCTAAGATCGAAAATTTCTTCTAACCTCTCTTCTTTTGAATTAGCAACTCCATTTGACATAGAAAAGGTTGATACATTTTTAAGGATAGGATTACCTAGTAGTTACCTCTTTGGGATTTCTTCATGGATACATTATATCTCATCCCACACTTGCTTTGCAGATGTATAATGAATAACCTTATTTAATGTTGAATCAGGTATGTTACAAAAGATGTTACTTAAAGCCTTATTGTTCTTTTTCACTTCCTCGTCTCATGGAGGATACTTGGTGTATCCATTGCATAATAGACACCAAAAATCAAGATTCATTAGATTAGACTTCATCTTTTCCTTCCATTGTTGATAATTATCTTTGCTTATCATGGGAACATCTGCAATGTCCATTGTTTATTATTTGCCTTGATCTTCTGCTTCTATAGGCATCATTTGTTAATTTGTTTTCTCTTTAGAGTGCTTACTTTCACTTTTATCCATAAGTTCAATTTTAGTTGTTTTACTGTCATCATCACCTGGATCATTATTGCGTAGACAAGGAAATGGATCACAATTATCACAAAATCCCATACCTAATAATTCTTTATTAGCATCTTCTTCATTCTTGATCAATAGAAAGTGGTTTTCTCCCAAACTTGAATATTTGCTGACATCTGTAACTGTTATTGCATATGATATATCCTTGTCAAAGTTTTCAACAAAAATATCCTTTTCTTCTAGGCCATCAAACTCATTACTATTTCTATCTTCAAATGGCACAAGTAATTAAAATTCTTGATCAAACTCACCGTCTTCACCATTTGAAAGACCATCACTATCTTCATGTGTATAAAAAATTCTCTTGTTTTCAAACCTTCTCCTATTTATCTATGCATATTCTTTCCCTTTCTCGTGATTTTGTATATAGGGACACTTAGCAGCGTAATGAGCAACTCTACCACAAGCAAAACATTTGAAGGGAAGCTTACCTCTGAATCATCCAATACCCACTTGGAGTTTCTTTACAAATTTTTCTTCTTCTCCTTCTGTTACACAACCTGATTCTTCCTTTTCTTTTCCTTTTACAGTAGCTTTGAAGGCTGATCTCTCATGTCTGAAGGACCATATTTCCTCATCTCAAATGTTGTCAATATTCCATGGATTTGATCAAGTGTGAGAGTTTTCAGATCCTGCATTTCTTCAATAGCGGAGACTTTGGAATCCAACTTTGGAGTTAGTGATCTCAAAATATTTTCAACAGTAGTAGCATATTTTATTTCTTCACCAATATCTCTCATGGAATTAACAATTTCATCTACTTTAAGAAAAAATGATGCAATGCTTTCATCATCATGCATTTTTAGTGTCTCATATTGTATTCTGAGTGTTTGGAGTTTAGCACTTTTTACCTTGGTGTCACCCTCATAACTTTGGATAATCTTATCCCACATTCCCTTTGTTGTGTTCAGCTACATTACCTTCACAAACTCAGACTCAGCCAAACTTCCCAAGATGGCATTTACAACTTTTGCATTGATTTCATATTGTTTCTTTCTTGCAATATTTGTGGGAATGGAGGTTGGATATTGATATTTGCTTTCAATGATTTCCCATACATCAGCTCCTAGTGCCTGCAAGTATGCTCTCATCCTAACTTTCCAAAAGACAAATTTAGTTCCATTAAATATAGGTGGCCTGATAGAAAATACTCCTTCTTGACTACTCATCTTGATGAATCTCCTTCAAGCGATCAAGTTTATACTAAAGGACCTGCTCTGATACCAATTGTTGGGAAAAATACTTTGGGGGGGGAGGGGTGAATCAATATTTCCAAATCATTAACCTTTTAAATTTCACATCCAAATTTCTATAATCGACTTCACTGAAGGGAACCTGCGTATGTACACGATTGTTATTCAGACAACTAGCGTATATACATTAAAATTACTTTTCAGTTAATTCATCATCTGTTTAACTTGAGTAGTGCATTAGTACCTAACTAAGAATTAATTGAAAAGTAACCATGTTCAGTAAGAACAAAATAAACCATCACACATAAGAAACACATGAACACCAGGATTTTTAGGTGGAAATCCAATGTGGGAAAAAAACCATTGTTGTTGTCGTATCTATCTTCTTCATATTATTAAGAAACACTTCTTACAATCTTATACTAGCACAGACTCATACCAGCATGCAAGCACCCACCTATAGAAGGCTACATCCTTCTATCATTCTCTAGCACCCACTGGAAGGGAGCTCCTACCCCCTAATCTTGTTTACCAACACCCACTGGAAGGGAGCCCCAACCCCCTAATATGATTTACCATCTACCACTGGAAGGAATCTTTAACTTCCTCATTTGAGGCTCCAACATTCAATACTTTTGTGGACCACGTTTCATAAATATTCATATTGGATCCACCTGCTACAAAACATCACAACTTGTAGGCCATGTTTTGTCAAATTTTTAGATTGGACCCACTACCAACATTTAAGCCCAATACCGAATATCAAAACTTAAATTGATCACTGCAACAAATCACTCAATCATCAATTGAAACAACCAATCTCTAACCCAACTGAATCAACCAATCACTGAATCGACTGAAAGCCAAATCATCCAACTTATTTTCAAACAACCAAAACAGTTAGATCACTGCAACCAAGTTACTAATATAGAACCCAAATACTACATTAACTTATTGAATCAACCAAAATCCCTGGTCAATAAGCTATCAGAATATATACGCTACTTTGTGGTAGCAAACTAGTGTGTATATGCGACTTCCTTGAAGCATACTCAAGTACAAATCTCAAAACATTGAGCCCTGAAACTGAACCATTGTCACTCTGAAACAAACACTGAATCATACACAGATCCACTACACCATTATGAAATAACCACAGAATCATCACTAATATTCAATCACAAACTACTAGTAACTTCATCATTCTTCAATCAATCAATCCTCAACCAAAACATCATTATTAAGCCCAAATCATCAAGTAAGACTTCATTGACAAACAACAGAAACATAGAAAGACTAATTAAACTAATCATACATCCTTTCTCAGGAAAGCCTTAGCTTATATACGTGTTTTTTGTAAAACATTTATGCATGTATACACGCTTCTCCATAATCAAACCCACGTATAGATCTGAATATATGCGCAACTTACCTGTAACCCACGTGTGTATGCACCTTTCAGGTTATCGAACTCGTGTACAAATTACCTCACATACCCAAAAAGACTTTACCACAATAGCCCATATAGGACTAAATTTTAGATTGATTACACCATAGGTCTCTACATTACCTTTACATCAAATGACAGATATGACATGTATAACCAAGATCAAAGACCAAGATAGTCTTCATCAACCATCATATACTATGTAGGATCTACACCGTAAGCATATGTTAGCAGAAACATGAACAACAACATGCACTTCTTCATCATTAATCAAGAACTTAAATGACATAAGCAACATCACCATTGATAAGCATCATTATGTATCAAGGAATTATAATACCAAGAATTCTTTATTGGAAACATACCAAATTCTCCCCTTGAACTTGTGCCATATATGTTTATTGTTATATCTCATCATATCATCTCATATATCAGTAAGAACATCAAAGTATATTCATCAATCATTTATCCATCAGGGAATCAACAACTTATAAAAGCCAAAACCACTTCTAAATAGCATCAACAGATTGTAACCCTCAATCATCCAAATAGGAAAATTAAATAATTTGACTGGAGCATATCAGAGCCTTTTCCTGATTTTGTCTCATTGTTTCTTCATCACAAAAAAATATACGTGACTATTCATATTTGAACTCATGTATGTATGCGACTTGTCTTCATAGGATCCGCGTACATAAAGTGAAATGCTGAAAACTCACAACTCCCCTCCCCCTGAGCCTGTACTGTATATACCTAATTACTATTACTACACCACATGCACTGTCAGTAGTATAAGCAACATGAATATCAAAACAATCATAGGAATCATCATCAAAACATGTATTTCTCCCCATGAGATTATACATCATTATTTCTGAGGACCCGATAATCACGTTCTGTTCTTATGAGGTCATGTACCTCACATCACTTTCTGCAGTCACTATTAGAAGTATTCTTTTAAGAATAATGGAATGCAATGGGAACCATCTTCTTTTACTCTAAGTTTGAATCCTCATATCTACGAGAATTTAGTTCTTCAAGCACATACAATTTGTCTAGGTTTACATATCTTATTGCTATGACTTTCCCTGTTTCTTCATCCATAACCTTGCACTTGGTTGACGTAAACACAATTATATTTCCTTTATCTGCCATTTAACCTACACCTAGAATATTTTTCATTAGCCCTTGAACTAATAAAGCATCAGTTTCTCCTTTATGTTTATTAATTCTGGTTTTACCCTTTCCTAGAACTTTTTCTAGAACATTAGTTCTAAGAATAGCATTACCATATTTGTTTTTCTTGAGAGACTCCATTTTAATCTTATCTCCAGTCATTTGATGTGAGCATCTCTTGTCTATGTACCATTCATCTTCTTCTTTAAATGAGCAAAGTGCAAGATTACACCTTATATGTTCTTCTTCTTTCAACTTGTTATGAGAATGTCAGTGGATCCATCTTTTTCAGATCTTCTGACATATATATTGTTTGTTGATTGCTTCTCGTGTTGTATAGATTTTCTCTTGCATTATTTTGCTACATGCCCAAACTTGTTACAAGAATAACATATTATATGAGCAGAGGAATAATAATATCTCTGTTTCATCTCCCTTCTGTTGCAATCGATAGCTTTGCGACCATATACATTGCAAGAAAAAACAATATCACTTAAAGAGACCTCAGTACTCATGTGGAGTAGGTAAATCCTCTCCGTGGACATAGACGATCCCTCTAGCCCAGGAGTGGGTCTAGCCGCAAACAAGACAATATAATGTAAATTTCCTTAGATTAGAACTGAATAAGAGGGCCTACCTCTTATAGTGCTAATCCACTTGATGGTGATCTTTCTTCCTTGCTCTAACTTCCTTTCGTTCCTTTCACTCAAATGCCTGAAACAAATATGCAGGAAATAATAGAAAATGTGATAGCATAAAATTGAATTTAATCTAATCAAAAGGTCAAGGAGTCTTAAGCTATCAAATGTAATATTACATTTGATATAGGAAATAAACCATTATTTGTATTAAAATAAACTTCAAAGAGAAATACAACTAAAGCCTTGACGTTGGAGATCTCCTTTGTGGTATCCAAGTCCTGCTACACGCCTTTTCAACACTATTTTTCTCCCCTAGCTTGACATGAAATGGTTTCCAAGATCTAACTCTCTCTCCTCATGATTTAGCTACCAAAGACTAGTCTTTGGTCATCTAAGACTAATCTTCTTCTATCAAAAGCTAAAGATTTCATAATTTTGTAGCTTCACTATGTGTTGTATTGTAACAAAAAAGGGTAAGAGGAAGTGGTTTATATAGGGAGAGGAGGATAATAATGAGATCCACTCAAGGGGGGAAGAAGGTCTTATCTCCTTGGGAAGGTCCACTTTTAAGGGGGAAAGAACCTTATATGGAGTTCTTAGCCCTTATCCAACCAAACAAACATTCAGCGCATCACCACTAGAAGTTTCTAGACATGAAACTTTCTTTCCTTTTATAAAAAATTTCCAGAAGTAGACCGGCATGGGTATTGGGCTAATAGTAGTGCTAATCGGTGTGGGTCACAGTGTAAACTTCTGCCATCGGCGCGGGTGAGACACTGGGAAAGAGTGTTGATCTTAAAAACTGGGTTTTAAGAAGGATTCTCTGGAAATTATCTAAAGGGAGTGGCGACTACTTTCTTCAAACTTCAAGGGATGCAAGAGCATAGGTTTCATGGTGAAAGTATAACACAGTAGTCACTACTAGGGTTCTCCGGGATCAAGAATGGGGAGTGACAGGAATGTGACAAATTACTGTGTAATAGATGCCCCCTAAAGCCTGAAGTCAAAGCTGAGAGCAATGGCTGAAATGCTTTAAGATGGAGTGAGGACTTGGAAAACCAACATCGAAATACCTGAAACTCAAACATACATGTACATATCTGAAATCTGATAATCATGCCTAATAAACATGAGAGGCATATAACAATACATGAATCCATGGTATAGGTGTAGCTATCCATCAAGAAAAGGATCATGTGCATGGATCCTCGGCATGGACGCAACCATCCAATTGAAGGGATCATATGAAATAGATCCATGGCATGGGCACAACCATCCACATAGATAGGATCAAAAATGAAAAGACCCATCCTATGGTCATAACCACCTGTCTAAAGAATCATGTATATAATCATGAATTCATCACTCCTCGCAAGCTAAAATTTTGTGATCTAAGCCCAAGGTCTTGTGCTCCAACACGACCCGATCAAATTACGAATTCTAACATGTGAATAGATGTGTTGGAGTCGAACATGCTAGAAAATCACTTGATTACCAGCCAATGATGTGAACCGTTAACAAGCGCGAGAGAAACCACCCATAAATTCAATGGCTCTCAAGGTACCATCAGTGCAATTCACAAAGTGTGAATAAGGAATTGAAGTCGAACACCTGTGAAATCACTCGATCAAGGGCCAATGATGAGAACCTGTCATCAAGTGCGAAGAACTTTCCATTGAGGCATGCAAGCTCTAAGGTACTGGAAAGGAGTTTCTAGATCAACTTCCTGGATAATGAGCTGAAGTCAACAGGGAGCGATCCACTGAAGGAAGGTCATAATGAATCCTTCATCATCGACACAAAATAGGAAACACAATGAATGAGAGTAATCCAAGATGGTGACATACGATCAGACAATGTACAGGTAGGAAGACTTCTCTTGAACACGTAGATGGCACGGCTCCGGATTTTGGCAACATTTGACATCATAGGATCAAAGGTCATGGTGATGTGGCAGAGATCATATGAGAGGTTTAAAATGGATAATCCAAAACCTAGTGAGGCAAGTGACAAACTGAGGATGTCCCAAAAACCGACATGAACAATAGATGAGTGTCAATGTTCGAGAGCGACATGCTGCCTCAAGTGAAGAATACAACTGATGAAGTACTTCCAATTTTCCCCCACCATTTCTAGTGATTACTCTAGTTAGTTTTACACAAGATTGTTGGGGATAACATATGCTTGTAATATAAGTCCATCCTTTGGATGGATCCAACCTAGTAAGTTTTACGAGCCCTAGGAAGGAGTAGCTCGATCTTGTCATATTGACAAATCCTATGTCGATTAATCTTTTAACGAGTCCAACAAAGGTGAAACTCGACATATTTTTCAGGTCTAGAGAGTTTGAAAAAGAAGCAAAAAAGAAAACTCCAAAGGTCCCTTTTCGTAAAGTTGTCCCTCTAACTCGAAAAGGTAGAAAACAATATCTGAGAGAACCTCCTAGTCATGTTCGACTAAGGTATTCCTTTTTCATAAATAGTTTATCCCAACCCGAAAAAGGGGTAAATGTATACTGGGTAAACAACGTTTCACAACCTTTAATGAGTTCAAAACGACAAGAGCTTGACAATCTTTACATATTTTGAGAGTTATAAAAGAGCTCAAAGATGACTCCCTGCTTTTATTTTCTTTAATGAGTCTAAAAGGGAAAAATACTCGACAATATTTTCATTTTTTACGAGTCATAAAAGAGCTTCAAGGTGACTCTTCCTGGAGGAAGGAGTGGTATAAAGGGTAGCAATTGCTTCTGGTTATGGTGGAACTACTCAAAAACTAAGAGGTCAAGAGGTTGGCTAGTAAAACCACTCATTGCTGTGGTTCCTCAAGAACGGGTAAAATAACCAAGTGAAAGCGAATGATCGGCCAAAGAGATGGTGGCGATGGAATGGAGAAAAAACCAAGGCTTATCTGATGGGAGAGGTTGATAAAAATGACAATCACGAGATGTAAATTAGGAATGGTTTCATTTGTACACAAGCTTGAAACATGAGAAAAAACTCTTCTTGGATTTGGTTTCATTTTTACACAAGCTTGAAACATGAGAAAAAACTCTTCTTAGATTTGGTTTCATTTTTACACAAGCTTGAAATGAAAAACTATGTTTGAGTTTGGTTTCATTTTTACACAAGCTTGAAACAAAGACAAACTATGATTGAGTTAAGTTTGCATGTGCCCATCATAACAACTCAATTTGAGGTACATGCCCCCAAGCTTCATTTCATTTAGCTACGTGGATGGAATGAAGGTTCACTTTCAAGATCCAGGAAAGACTCAACTGGGATTTTACGAGATCTTAATCAAAGAATCGATTAGGAAAAGGGAGTTGTTTCATTTTTTAATGAGGTTGACACGTTAAAAGAACTATCTTCAGACATCTCTTTCATTTTTTAACGAGGTAGATACAGGAAGAAACTATCCTTGAACCCTTGTTTTATTTTTTAACGAGCTTGACACAAGACAAGGAACTATGCTCTAGACATCTGTTTCATTTTTTAACGAGGTATATACAGGAAGAAACTATCCTCAGACCCTTGTTTTATTTTTTAACAAGCTTGACACAAGACAAGGAACTACTTCGGTCCCTTGTTTCATTTTTTAACGAGATTGACCTAAGACAAGGAACTATGCTCTGTATCCTGTTCATGGACCATACGAGAACATGGCTCCCAAGAGGTCCTCACTGGACAGGAGAGCTACGGTATGGGAGGAACACATGTCAACTGGTACAAATGACAGATCAGGTTCTAATTCCCCAATACATAATGTACCATGCCATCTGCGTGATCATCAGTAGATGTGGAGATAGAACGGGTAGCCACATAATTGACCTATGGCGGTGAGGGTACTACTTGCAAAAAAGAACCAATAGGGGGCGATGGTGGCATAGGAGGCACCTGGTGACCAATGAACTACAATCAATTAATGATCACGATTCTCCCTTCGTGTGGAAAAAAAACCACATAGAAAAGTGAAGAAACAAAAGCTCCCATGAAATAAACATAGTCGTATCCAAGGAGAAGATTGAAATCTAAGGGACCTTGGACTACCATCACATCTATATAGATGATCTTTCCTCCCAAAGTAATAAGGAACTTCAAAATGATCCCTAAGGTTTGACTGGTTCCTTCGTTGAAGGCCAACAGATTCTGGGTGATAGGCAGAAGTTGTGGGGAACCCAAATCTTGCAAAGTAGTAGAACACATGATGCTAACAGACATGCCTTCATCTAGTATAGTGTCATGTACTACCATAATATAGGCTTGTGGTTGACTGGTTCCTTCGTTGAAGGCCAATAGATTCTGGGTGATAGGCACAAGTTGTGGGGAACCCAAATCTTGCAAAGTAGTAGAACACATGATGCTAACAGACATGCCTTCATCTAGTATAGTGCCATGTACTACCATGATATAGGCTTGTACTATGATCTAGAAAGGCACATAAGATGGAAGGCAGAAAGCAGTCAATTGACTCCAATCAAAAGAAATGACATAACTACTTGGTGGGGGTATCATATGATTCCCCCCATGCTCTGCAGGAATAGGAGAAGGACTCTTTGGAACAACTGGGACGAGAGGGCCACTCTTCGACTCATGAGAATCTGAGGGAACAAGAAGAACATGAGCAGTGTGATCACTACACTCTTCTAGAACATAGTGAACAACTGAAGGCGGAGCCAAGTCGACACTCTTTTCGACCAATGGTTGGTCGGGAACAGACACAAGAGAGTCATGCTCAGGAAGAGCAGGATGGGAAAGAGATGAATCCAAGTCAATCTCTTTACCAACTAGGATAGGGTTAGAAGAAAGCCTCTGATAACCAACAGGAAGTTTGGGTTGAGGAGCTGTAAGGTTTTCCAAAAATTTTGAAGCTTTACCCATAAGAGGACAATGGTGAAGAAGGTGCTTCCCTTCACATAACCTATAGGGGAATCTAATCTTTCCCTTCTTCTTACCATCGCTAGTTAATGGTGTAGCACTGACATGATCTCCAGAGGTCGATGGGGATGGTCAATCCAGATTTTGAGACCATACCTCTAAGACTGTAGGAATACTAGGACAATCTCGAAGGAGATGGTCACCCTTGCATAGCCTGTAAGGGAATTTGACCTTCCGTGGAGGATCGTAAGGTTTGTCTACGGGAGGTGCATTTGGAGTAACAGCCGCACTTTTGGCCTCTCACTTATTTGACTTCTTCTTCTTCCTAGCCTCCTGGTTACTGGATTTCAAACTTTCACCAAGTGAAGTAGAAGAGGAAGATGAAGAATCAAGGGAAGAAGGTGAGAGGTCAACCTTAGAATCAAAGTGATCTGGTTCAAAAGGATGAACAAGAGATGGGACACTCGGGACCATCGAGGTCGAAAATAACCAGATAGGTAAACCAATGGTTAACCCAAGGAGGGACAACGTTGCCATATAAGGAGCACCAGCATTTCCGAAAGAAGGAAAAGGACCAGGATTCCCATCCGAGGGAAATCCTTGACTGGTAGACTCTGGGAATGTTTCCATTGGAATCAACCTTTAAAGAAACACTAAGGAAGATAAATTTAACCAGGAATGTTGTGTGGGTAGTTAAATTTAAGACACTTAAACAAAACTTTGCCTTTTCATATTTTAAGAGTCGAGAAAAGAGCGAAAGGTGACTCTAGTCACTTTCGGAGTTAACGAGATTGGAATGACAAGTGCTCGATGATATTTTAAATTTAAAGAGTCAAAAAGACAAAAATGACTACTCAGGATAATCTAGGCAAAAGGATTACCAAGTAACCGTGAACTGTAGAATACCTCCTGGCAAACCGAAAAGTACGGGCAGGAAATATCCTCGAATGTTGTGTTCGGTGTATCACATTTACAAGGCAGCAGACTCAAATTCCTATGGATAAATGATTGCAACCTATATGGGTCTCCCTTTATATATGTGACAGTACTGGGAGCACAAGTCCGTACAAGCATTGTCTAATGCAGAAGCGAACGACAACTGCTAGGTTTAAAGACGTCAAAACATGTCTCTAGCCTAGACCACTAAATGTGAGCGTTAAGTTTCAATGCTTCCTTAGGTTAATTCAATAAATTTTAACGGTTGATCTTGAATTAGGTTTCAATTCCAAGGAACTATCGTTGTCATCTAAAAACTCCTATATGCAGCTATATGAGAAAATAAATCTTTCTTTGATGAATGTTAACACTAATTGAAGGATAGAGAGCACACAATCAATGCAACAATCAAAGAATGAAATCATTTGCTAATACATGTCCTAAATGCACTTAATCTTCCCTTAACAACAAAATAAGTTGCATTTCATTTCCAATGCTTATGATGATGCAATTCTAGCTTCTCAATGACGCTACTAATGCAATATTTTCACTTAAGTAAACTAGAATGATGATCTTCTTTTATTAAAATGCAAAATGAATCTTCCACATAAAGCACTTTAATGAAAATTTTCACAATTCCAAACAAACAAGCATTGATCAAATCCAAAGCATGATAAATGAAACTAAAAGCAACTTCTTCCATGAATCACACAAACCAAACACACAAATGCTTCAATCAACAAACCAAGCAATGTAATCTATGTTTGGAAAGATAAAAGAGACACTCGAAATAAGAGAACAAACAAGGCTCTTTCACTCATTCAATTGAAAATGAAGCAATTAAGATGTTGCGACTGGAAGATGGATTAAATGAAGTAGCAAATCAGAAACTTGACACAATGAGTAAACAAACAAATGAACAGTAATTAACCTAAATTCCCTAGGGTCATAAAGACCATCCAAAAACTCAAAAAATCAAGCAATGAAACTTCAAGCCAATCAATCAATCAAACCCAGCAAACAAAGGATCCTAATCACTTCTAGGTGGAAGAAGAGAGTCTGAGGGTCAAGATACACTGGCACTGGCATGGGGGAAACTCTTATTTTTTTCTTAACTCAGAGATCGGCATGCTTTTTGGGCTGAAACTAGCGCTGATCGGCACGACCGGCACGACTTGTCAGGCTACAACTCGCGCTAATAGGCTTGATCAATGTGACTATTTGGCCAAAAATAGAGTTGATCATGGATTCAAAGAAAAATAGAAAATAACTTCACACAGAGCCAAACTTAACACATCACAGGGTGGGCTAGTACCTGTATGCCTTCAAATAGGTCAATACAGATCTAGAAGACCATAAATAAACAAACTAGGCACACAAGTAGAAAAAACAGAGTGATGAAAAGGACATGTATTTCCCCAGTATGGTTGCCAATTTATGGAGTAGGTAAATCCTCTCTGCAGACAGAGACGATCCCTCTAGGCCAGGGGTGGGTCTAGCCGCAAACCAGACAATCTAATGTAAATTTCATTAGATTAGAATCGAATAAGAGGGCCTACCTCTTATAGTGCTAATCCACTTGATGGTGATCTTGCTTCCTTACTCCAGCTTCCTTTCATTCCTTTTGCTCAAATGTCTAAAACAAACATGCAGGAAACAACAGTAAACGTGATAGCATAAAATCGAATTCAATCTACTCAAAAGGTCAAGGAGTTTTAAGCTATAAAATGTAAAATTACACCCGATATAGGAAATAAACCATTAGTTGTATTAAAATAAACTTCAAAGAGAAATAGAACCGAAGCCTTGACGTTGGAGATCTCCTTTGCAATATCCAAGTCCTGCTACACGCCTTTTCAGCACTCTTTTCCTCCCCTAGCTTGACATGAAATGGCTTCCAAGATCTAACTCTCTCTCCTCATGCTTTAGCTACCAAAGACTAGTCTTTTTTCATCTAAGACTAATTTTCTTCTATCAAAAGCTAAAGATTTCATAATTTTGTAGCTTCACTATGTGTTGTATTGTGTATATTGTAACCAAAAAGGGTAAGAGGAAGTGGTTTATATAGGGAGAGGAGGATAAGAATGAGATCCACTCAAGGGGGGAAGAAGGTCTTATCTCCTTGGGAAGGTCCACTTTTAAGGGGAAAGAACCTTATATGGAGTTCTCGGCCCTTATCCAACCAAACGAACATCCAGCGCATCGCCACTAGAAGTTTCTAGATGTGAAACTCCGTTTCCTTTTATAAAAACTTTCCAGAAGTAGACCGATGCGGGTATTGGGCTAACAGTAGCGCTAATCAGCATGGGTCACAATGTAAACTTCTGCCATCAGTGCGGGTGAGACACTGGGAAAGAGCATTGATCTTAAAAACTGGGTTTTAAGAAGGATTCTCTGGAAATGTTATGAAGGGAGTGGGGACTACTTTCTTCAAACTTCAAGGGATGCAAGAGCATAGGTTTCATGGTGAAAGTATAACACAGTAGACACTACTAGGGTTCTCTAGGATAAGGAATGGAGAGTGACAAGAGAGTGACAAAATACTGTGTAACAACCCGGGAACTGGGGATCTTTTTGTGAAGCATTATTTTCTTGTGATTGAAATAGTCTGCTTCTGTAATCAGCTATAATGTGTCCAAAATTATGACATATAAAACATTCAACATTGTTGGTCAGAGGAGATAATCGATTAACATTTTTATAGTTAGGAGTAAATGATTTCCTTTGAAGATTCACTTGCCTTGGTTGTTGATCAGGTTGAATTCTTATTTATTTGTTGAGAATTTCAAGCTTTGCATTGTTACTTTTTAAATTCCTTGCCTCAACTTGTGAACTAGATTCTCCTTCAATAGTTTCATGAAAACCAAGACCATATTTGATGTTGGGAGACCTTTGACTACTAAGAATATTATCCAAAATCTTAGTACTATCTTAAAATCACAAATGTTTATCCTTTTCTTCTAATTTACCTTTTATGATGTTTACCTCAACCTGATATTGCTTTTCCTTTTCTAGATACTGCTTCTTCATAGGTTCTTCAACCCTTCTTCCTTCTTCCACTTTCTCCTTTAAGTTTAAAATCTCATCTTTCAACCCATTTTCTTGTTCTTGAAATGCTTACAATAATCCTTCATTCTGCTTATCTGATTTTTCAAGATTTTCTCTTAGAGAAACAATCTCAAATTCAAGACCTTCGCAATATTGTTTAGATACCAACATGATTCTTGTTATCGTATGCCTGCAACTTATCTTTAAGATTAACAATATTTTTCAAAGAAAGATCAAGTTTTGTTCTAAGATTGAAAATTTCTTCTAACATGCCTTCTTTTGAATCAATAACTCCATTTGACATAACAAAGGTTGACACATTTTTAAGGATAGGATTACCTGATAGTTCCCTCTTTGGGATTTCTTCATGGATTTCTTGTATCTTATCCCACACTTGCTTTGCAAATGTATAATGCATAACCTTATTTAATTTTGAATCAGGTATGCTACAAAAGATGTTACTTAAAGCCTTACTATTATTTTTCACTTCCTTGTCTGATGGAGGAGACTTGGTGTAACCATTGCATACTAGACACCAAACATCAAGATTCATTATATTAGACTTCATCTTTTCCTTCCATTGTTGATAATTATCTTTGCTTAGCATAGGCACATCTACATTGTCCATTGTTTTTTACTTGCCTTGATCTTCTGCTTCTAGAGGCATCATTTTTTAATTTGTTTTCTCTTTAGAGTGCTTACTTTCACATTTAACCATAATTTTAAGTTTAGTTGTTTTATTGTCATCATCACCATCATTATTGCATAGACAAGGAAATGGATCAAAGTTAGCACAATATCCCATACCTGATAATTCTTTATTATCGTCTTCTTCATTCTTGATCAATAGAAAGTGGGTTTCTCCCAAACTTGAATATTTGCTGACATCTATAACTGTTACTGCATCTGATATATCCCTGTCAAAGTTTTCAATAAAAATATCCTTTTCTTTTAGGCCATCAAACTCATTATTACTTCTATCTTCAAATTCCATAAGTAACATTCTTGATCAAACTCACCTTCTTCACCATTTGAAATACCATCACTATCTTCATGTGTATAAAACTTCTCTTGTTTTCAAACCTTCTCTTATTTATCTTTACAAATTCTTTCCCTTTCTCATGATTTTCTCTATAGGGACACTTAGCAGCATAATGACCAAATCTACCACAAGCAAAACATTTGAAGGGAAGCTTACATCTGACTCTTCCAGTACCCACTTGGAGTTTCTTTACGAAGTTTAATTCTTCTTCTTCTGATACATAACCTGATTCTTCCTTTTCTTTTCCTTTTGAAGTAGATTTTATGTTTGCTTCTCTCATGTCTGAAGGACCACCATTCCTTATCTCAAATGCTTTCAATATTCCATGGATTTGATCAAGTGTGAGACTTTGCAGATCATGCATTTCTTCAATAGCGGAGACTTTCGAATCGAACTTCGAAGTTAGTGATATCAAAATATTTTAAACAATAGTAGCATATTTTATTTCTTCACTAAGATTTCTCATGGAATTAACAATTTCATATACTTTAAGAGAAAATGATGCAATTCTTTCATCATCATGCATTTGCAGTGTCTCATATTGTATTATGAATGTTTGGAGTTTAGCACTTATTACCTTGGTGTCGCCCTCATAGCTTTGGATAATCTTATCCCACATTCTGTTTGTTTTGTTTTGTTTCATTACTTTCACAAACTTGGACTCGACCAAACTTTCCAATATGGCATTTACAACTTTTGCATTGATTTCATACTATTTCTTTTTTGCATTATCTATGGGAATGGAGGTTGGATATTGATATCCACTTTCAACAATTTTCCATACATCAGCTCCTAGTGCCTGCAAGTATGTTCTAACACTAACTTTCCAAAAGAAAAAGTTAGTTCCATTAAATATAGGTGGCCTGATAGAAAATACTTCTTCTTGACTACTCATGTTGATGGATCTCCTTCAAGCGATCAAGTTTTTGCTGAAGGACCTGCTCGGATACCAATTGTTGGGAAAAATAATGAGAGGGCTGGTGGGGGGGGTTTAATCAATATTTTCAAATTATTACATTTTTCAATTTCATATCTAGATTTATATACACAACTTTACTGAAGGGAACCCACGTATGTACATGATTTTTATTTAGACAACTAGCGTATATCCAGTAAACTTACTTTTCAGTTAATTAATCATCTGTTTACCTTGAGTCAATGCATAAGTATCTCATTAAGCATTAATTGAATAGTAACCATGTGCAGTAAGAAAAAAATAAACCATCACACATAAGAAACACATCAACACACATGAACACCAGGATTTTTAGGTGGAAACCCAATGTGAGAAAAAAAACCATCGTTGTTGTCGCCTTTGTCTTCTTTTTATTATAAAGAAAAAATTATTACAATATTGTATTGGTGCATACTCATACCAGCACGTAGTGATCCAAAATGGATCCTAGAAACCCTCTAAGTCTTCAAAAATAAAAACTATCGCAAAGGATGAACTTTTAAAAATGGCAGGAAACACTATTGGGAGAGAAAAACATGAAGAAAACAAGAAAACAGAGCCTATCGGAGGTCAAAGGAACAATGCACAGGAGTCGTCGAATCTGGCCAATCAACGGTCCAGATCTTATCAACATATTGCAATTGGTGGTGGTAGGTGGAGTCCATCAGAAGCGGCCTTATGGGAAATCGTGATAGCAATCAACGCGATTAAACGAGAGTCCTTGATATATGCGTGCAGATCAACAGTCTAGATCTACTCGCACCATCGCATCTCCAAAACACACACAGAAGGATTTACCGGGGCTTGAGGACTATGCGATATGCGATTGTGACATATCGCATCGCAATATCGCATCAAAGCAATACAAAGGAGTGGGGCCGATACATATGCGACTTGCGATAAAGCCGGACCCAACGGGTCTTGTGGGTACAAATATATATATTTTGAGTTCTGTAAAAAGGAGCTTTTCAATGTAAATTCGCGTTTTCGTTAAATAAACAAAAAACAAAGGAAATGCGAATGGAGCGATAAAATGGACCTGAAAGGGTTTATACATGCAGTTTTAACATATTTCAGTTTCGTAATGAGTAGGATTTCGGACGGGCCTTAGGCGGTAAGTGGTTGGATGGGCTCCGCTCGATCCCATCCACTGGCCGACATGTGGCTTGGCAAAACCGCCTTTTCGGTTGGGTAATCTTCGTACGCATAAGTTGCATGAAATGAATCTCAACCGTTGGATTAAGATCACTCAGATCAATGGTGGACATGCGATAGGGATATAAAGGCGGACCCGATGGAGCTATAAGGTGGAATTAATAATATTTCAAGTTTAGAAAAAGGCGTTTTGGCGGATTTTTATAGTGTTGCTGTGTATTTCTCTGTGTAAGCAGAGAACGACTATTTTGGGGATTTCAAAGGTGTCGATGGTCCCTTCCGTTACAAAACAGGTGGCCACCATCCCTGAAGATGTTTAACAATGATTATTTAACGTTCAGAGGGGATTTGAGCAGATAGAGGCTGGGAGCCAGAGAGCCCAGAAGAGGAAATGAACAGACAGCGCCGAATGGCTTAAAAGCCACTGAATGACAGAGACAGGGGCAAGCAGTGCTGAGATAGAGGGAAGATAGAGACAAAGAGTGAGAGAGAGAGTCTGTGTACTCAGAGAGACTTGAGGGATTCAAGTAAACTCCTGTTGTTTTGTATTTGTTGTGTTGAGACTCAAATTGAGCTCACTTTTGTAAAACTCTACTCTTGAAGACATAATAGAGAGGTCACCACCGAAGGCTGGACCAGGAGACGTAGCCCAGGAGTTTTGGGTGAACTCCTTGATTATTTTTTGTGTTATGTGTGTGTGTCTGTTATGTTTCTTTAATTGTTTCATTGTTTATAATATTCACGATCTTTTCGATCCGTTGCACTAAGAAATATAGGCAAATCCTGCACATGAGTTTGTAATACCTTAATATTAGTCTAAGATCACATTTTCAGATCAAGTGGTATCAGAGCTTTAGGTTTGCTATGGTTAGACAAGCTTGTGTTGGATTCTTGAATGCTAACTAGGTCAAATCTCAAACTAGGACAAGGAAAACTTGTTGAGACTAATCGAGAGGTTGGAAGAGTCTACTCTCAGAGGAGAATGGCTGGAGAAGTCCCATTGGAATCAGAATCTCAGTTCATGGACAGTTTCATGGCCATGCGAGCCATGGTGGAAGAGATGGATTGAGAATTTAAGAAGGGTCGAGGTGAAATCATATGAACACCAAAACAAGACAAAGGAGCAAAGGAACCTTCTCTAGATGCCCATCCAGAGGGAAAAGGGAAAGGGGAAGAACCTCCTCCATCATCTTATCCACCATCACCTCCTTCTAGCCTTAAAAAGAAAAAGAAGAAAACTTCTTTGATTAAATTAGATGTAAATTTTGATTTTCCCATTTATGATGGAGAATTAAATGCAGAAAAGCTAAATAACTGGATTAGACATACTGATGTATATAGCAGGGTGCAGAACATTGATTCAGAAAGGAGAAAGATTTAGCTAGCTAGCCTTCGCCTTGGAGGAACTGCACTAGTGTGGTGGGAAGGCAGGACACAAGTTGATTTGAAGAAGCATGGTAAAATTCTTTCTACCTGGAATGAATTTGTTTCTGCCATTAAAAAACAGTTCTATCCTCTAGCTTATATGCAGCAAGCAATGATGAGTTGGCAAACTCTTCGCCAATTAAAGGGCCAAAATGTATAAAGCTATACCCAGGAATTTAGAAAAAGAGCTTTAACTTTAGGCATATCTCTAGACTCACCTAAAACTTTGTTGAAGTATATAGGTGGTCTACATAGCTATTTGAAGCACACCATTCTCATGTTTAATCCCACTAGCCTAGATGATGTATCAGTTCGGACTACACATCTAGAGGCTAGAGGCAAGATTGTGAACCCAGAGATTAGGGGATCATCAAAACCCTATGCAAGCAAGAACAAGGAAAAGAAGAAGCTGAAATGGAAGGAGAGGAAGACAAGCACTGTATAGAAGGACAAACCTTCATGCACTCACTGCAAGAAGGATAGACACGATGATGAACACTGCTGGTCTTTGCATCCGGAGTTGAAACCCAAAAATTTCGGTGGTAAGAAGAAGAAGACTGTTGCTGCTATTCAGAAAGACTTGGGGTTAGACTCAGGTGATGAAACAACAGTCACAGCCACAGGTTGAAGCATCTACAAGTAATTCTGCACAATCTATTGATAATGAAGGTAATGAGAGGAAAAGACATGAGCTTTTCCATATTAGATTTATTTCCAAGCACCAAAAGGTTGATACTTTATTTGATAGTGGATCACAAGTAAACTTGATTTCTGAAACAATTGTAAAGAAGTTGGGCTTACTAACAACACCTCACAAGAAGCCATATCCATTAGGTTGGGTATGTGATAAAGCAAAGCTACAAGTGACTAGACAATGTAAACTTAGGTTTGCTATTGGGTCAACATTTGTAGATGAGGTTGAGTTAGATATAGTTCCCTTGGATATATGTGGTATTGTTTTAGGAAGTCCTTACTTGTATGATAGAAAAGCCATATTCTATAGAGCTGAAAATAAGTATCAACTCACTAAAGATGGAATAGAATATATTGTAAGAGCTCATAAACTCAAAAATAACTATTCTCTCATAAACTCAGGGCAGATGAAAATAATTGTAAATTCATGCAAGAAATTTTTACTAATGGTTGTAAAGGAAAATAACCCTGATAAAACCAATGTATTTGAAGGCTGTGATGCTAAATAGAAAGCTGATTTAGTTAAAGTTGTTTCAGAATATGATATCCTATTTCAAGAACCTAAAGGTTTGCCACCCAAAAGGGAAATAGTACATGATATTCATTTGTAGCAAGATGCTCCATTGCTTAACATCGGAATGTATAGGTTATCCGCTTTAGAGAATGCAGAGATCAAGAAGCAGGTACAGGAGTTGCTCGATAAAGGGTTCATAAGACCAAGCACATCACCATGTGGATCTCCAATCGTACTGGTGAGAAAGAAAGATGGTTCGTGGAGGATGTGCATTGATTATAGAGTACTGAATAAAATAACGATCAAGAATCATTACCCTCTCCCTTGCATTGATGATCTATTAGATCAACTGAAAGAAGCAGTTTACTTTTCCAAGTTAGACTTGTGTAGTGGCTATCATCAGGTTAGAGTTGTAGAACAAGATGCATGGAAGACTACTTTCAAAATAAAGCAAGGGTTGTATGAATGGCTGGTTATGCCTTTTGGCTTAACTAATGCTCCTACCACTTTCATGAGAGTTATGAATGATGTACTCAGACCTTTTATTGATGATTTTGTAATTGTATATTTAGATGACATTCTTGTTTTCAGTAAAACATGGGAAGACAATTTGAAGCATGTAAAGCAGACTTTACATGTTTTGAAAAGAGGAAATCGCTATGTGAAGTTATCAAAATGTGAATTTGGAAAAACATATTTAAATTATTTGGGTCATATTGTAGGGGGTGGTGAATTGAAGATAGATCCCTCTGAGGTTGAAGTCATTGTGAACTGGCCTAAACCCAAATCTGCTACAAAAGTTAGGAGTTTCCTAGGAGCAACACAATATTGGAGAAAGTTTATTGCTAGATTTTCCTTGATTGTAGCTCCCTTACATGCTTTAACAGGATTGAAGAAGGTGTTTTAGTGGGGAGGCAAACAGCAGAAAGCCTTCAACAACTTAAAAGAAAAAATTAGTACAACACCAGTACTAGCACTGCCAGATCTTCAACAACCATTTGAGATTGAAACAGATGCCAGTGACTATGCCATGGGAGCAGTGTTGACGCAACACGGTAAACCCACATGCTATCATTTTGAGACATTTAATTATGCAGTAGTTAATTATCCCACATATGATAAACAATTGTATGCATTAGTACAGAATGTGAAAAAGTGGAAACATTACCTAATGGGAAAAGAAACAATTATACATACAGATCATCAACCACTTCAATATTTGCACTCACAAACTAAATTGTAGCAATGAAGACACTATAGGTGGATGGGTTTTCTACAACAATTTCATCTTGTCATCAGATATAAGAAGGGAATACACAATAAGGTTGCATATATGTTATCCAGACCAATCATAAATGCATCTACTATACTTAAGCATAACTCAGTAATGCATGAAAGCTACATTGAACAATATGCTCAAGATGTAGACCTTAAAGATGTATATGAAACTTTAAGTCATGGCAAACAAGTAGAAGAATTGGATTATTATGTTAAAGGACCAACTCTTGTATCATTTGGGAAAGTTATGCATTCCACAAACTAAAAGAGTTAACATAATCCGAGAAGCACATACTTCTCTTATATCAGGTCATTTTGGTGTAAGTAAAATAGTTGCACAGCTGCAAAGGTTTTGTTATTGGCCAAGAATGAATGAAATAGTTTCTAGATATATTAAATGGTATACTATGTGTGCTAAAAGCAAGCCAAGTTGTATAAAATTAGGCTTGTACACTCCCCTTCCAGTTCCTTCTCGTCCTTGGGAAAGTGTTTCCATGGACTTTGTTGGGGGATTGCCAAAATCTAGAAAAGGTCATGATTATTTATATGTTATTGTGGACAGGTTCAACAAAATGTGTATTTTAATACCTTGTAACAAGTAGATTATAGCTGAACAAATAGTGAAGTTGTTCTTTCAGCATGTATGGGTTCATTTTTGGTTACCCACTTCCATTGTATCTGATTGAGATTCCCGATTTGTTGGGAAGTTTTGGTCAAGTCTGTGGGAAATGATGGATACCAGATTGAAGAAGAGCACAACATTTCATCCACAAACAGATGGCCAAACAAATGTGGTCAATAGAACACTGATCCAGTTGCTCAGGGGCTATTGCAACAAGCATCCCAAGCTTTGGGATGAACATTTATGTTATGTGCAACATGCTTACAACCGTGCCAAGCACTCTTCTACTCAAAGATCTCCTTTTGAGACTTGTTTTGGTTTTACACCAAAGTCTCCCTTGGATTTTGTCTTTAGTAAAGACATAGCAGTTGATGGACATAGTGATGTAGACAAAGAAACCAAGTTCATTGAACAAATCCAAGAAATTCACCAGGCAGTGCAGGAACAGCTGGAAAGAAGTCAGGCCAAGTACAAGGAAAGGCATGACAAGCATCGAGTTGAGCATAGCTTCCAAGTTTCTGATCAAGTCTGGTTGTACATCAGTAAAGACAGAATGCAAGGTGAAGGTAAGAAGTTGAAGCAAATAAGGTATAGGCCTTTCAAGATACTTGAGAAAATTGGTGAAAACGCTTTTCACCTTGATTTTCCAGCTTATATGCATATCTATTCAGTCGTTAATGCATAGAACTTGAGGTTGTATGAACCTTCATTGATTGAAGATCCCGAAGAGCAAAGTTAGTTGCCTTCTATTAATGATCTGTTGCCTGAATATCTCAATGAGTTGCAGGAAGACACAGTTCTGGATAGGAAGGTGAGAACTACGCGCAGAGGGGATGTTGAGTACCTCAAAATTGGACTCAAAGGTTCAAAACCAAGCAGTGCATGATGGATAGAAATTGGACAAGTGAGGAAGTTGTATCCTCACTTGATCAATGCTTAAAAACCAACTTTTGGTGGTCCAAAAGCTTTTTTAGTGGGAAGGCGTGATCCAAAATGGATCCTAGAAACCCTCTAAGTCTTCAAAAATAAAAAACTATCGCAAAGGATGAACTTTTAAAAATGGCGGAAAACACTATTGGGAGAGAAAAACATGAAGAAAACAAGAAAACAGAGCCTATCGAAGGTCAAGGGAACAATGCACAGGAGCCGTCGGATTTGGCGATCAACGATCTAGATATGATCGGCATATCACAATTGGCGATGGCAGGCAGAGTCCATCGGAAGTGGCCTTATTGGAAATCGTGATAGCAATCGGTGTGATTAAATGAGAGCCATTGATCTATGGACACAAATCAATGGTCCAGATCTACTCGTGCCATCGCATTGCCAAAACACACACAGAAGGACTTACCGGGGCCCGAGGACTATGCAATATGCGATTGCGACATATCGCATCGCAATATCCCATTGGAGAAATACAAAGGAGCGGGGCTGATACATATGCAACTTGCTATAAAGCCGAACCTGATGGGTGTTATGGGTACAAATATATATATTTTGATTTCCGTAAAAAGGAGTTTTTCAATGTAAATTCGCGTTTTCATTAAATAAACGAAAAAGAAAGGAAATGTGAATGGAGTGATAAAATGGACCCGAAAGGGTTTATACATGCAGTTTTAATGTATTTGAGTTTCGTAATGAGCGAGATTTCAAGTGGGCCTTAGGCAGTAAGTGGTATTGGACGGGCTTCGCCCGATCCCATCAACTAGCCGACACATGGCTCAACAAAACCACCTTTTCGGGCGGATAATCTCTGTACGCATAAGCTGCCAGAAATGAATCTCAACCATTGGATTAAGATCACTCAGATCAATGGTGGACATGCGATAGTGATATAAAGGTAGACCTAATGGAGTTATAAGTGGAACTAATAATATTTCAAGTCCAGAAAAAGGCGTTTTGGCAGATTTTTACAGTGTTGTTGTGTATTTCTTTGTGTAAGCAAAGAACGATTGTTTTGGGGATTTCAAAGGCGTCGATGGTCCCTTCCATTACAAAATAGCTAGCCACCATCCCTGAAGACGTTTAACAATGATTTTTTAACGTTCAGAGGGGATTTGAGCGGATAGAGGCCGGGAGCCAGGGAGCCCAGAAGAGGAAACGAACAGACAGCGCTAAATGGCTTAAAAGCCACTGAATGAAAGAGATAAGGGCAAGCAGTGCTGAGACAGAGGGTAGACAGAGATAGAGAGCTAGAAATAGAGTCTGTGTACTCATAGAGACTTGAGGGATTCAAGTAAACTCCTGTTGTTTTGTATCTGTTGTGTTGAGACTCAAATTGAGCTCACTTTTGTAAAACTCTACTATTGAAGACATAATAGATAGGTCACCACTGAAGGCTAGACCAGGAGACGTAGCCTAGGATTTTTGGGTGAACTCCCTGATTATTTGTTGTGTTATGTGTGTGTGTCTGTTATGTTTCTTTAATTGCTTCATTGTCTATATTATTCATAATCTTTTCGATTCATTGCACTAAGTAATATAGGCAAATCCTGCACATGAGTCTGTAATACCTTAATATTAGTCCAATATCACATTTTCAGATCACGTAGGCACCCACCTATAGAAGGCTACAACCTTCTCTCATTCTCCAGTAGCCACTGGAAGGGAGCTCCAACCCCTAATCTTGTTTACCAGCACCCACTGGAAGAAAGATCCAACAACCCTAATCTGATATACCAGCTACCACTAGAAGGAAGATTTGACTTCCTCATTGAAGTATCCAACCCTCAATACTTCCATGGACCATGTTTCATAAATTTTCATACTGGATCCACCTGCTACAAAACATCACAATTTGTAGGCCATGTTTCATCAAATTTTCAAACTAGACCCACT
Organism: Pinus tabuliformis; assembly: GCA_031772625.1. NCBI lineage: Eukaryota > Viridiplantae > Streptophyta > Pinopsida > Pinales > Pinaceae > Pinus > Pinus tabuliformis. The sequence goes on from CM062816.1 coordinate 1,029,202,617, forward strand.
ACCAACATTTAAGCCCAATGCCAAATATCAAAATTTAAACTGATCACTGAAAAAAATCACTCAATCATCAACTAAAACAGCCAATCTCTGACTCAACTGAATCAACCAATCACTGAAACAACTAAAACCCAAATCAACTAACTTATTCTCAAACAATCAGAACATTTAGATCACTGATGTTAGTCCTTACAATCTCCTAGGCTAAAAAGGAAAGACAAGGGTAACCTCAAACCACTTCAACTCAGTAGCTAGCCCTATTGAGCATGAGAGGGACCTCTCTAAGTCTCTTATCATTTATATGACTTTGAAGAAAATAGATTTTAGGCTAGATATGTATATTTTTTTGTGAAAATTTGGTTTTCTAAGGATTTGCTGAACTTAGGGTTTGGAGCCACAAGTAGGTCTAGGCTGTGGGATTACAGGAGAAAACATGAGAAGGAGCTAGATGTCAGAATCGATGGTGTAATTTGAGTATTTGTCGGTGTAGTATAGAGGTTATAGTGTGGAAGAAACTAATGAGCATAAATCAACATGATTTCATTAGCTTAGGAAGACAAAACACATAACTATGAAAACCAGATAAAAGAGCTTGAAAAACAAGAATTCTGAGTATTTTATCACAAGGAATTCATAGAAAGAAGAGATATAATGTAGATAAAGATGTTTAGACCATGAGAAAACAAAAAGAATGAAGTACAAGCACCATGAACTCACTGGGCTAGAGTTCCTTGAAAATAGCTGCAACCTATATCTGTATTAGCTAAAAGATGATTACAATGCAAGCCTCCTTCACAAAAAGTTCAACCCTCTTCTCCTAAAGTGAAATGATACTTATAGACTCTCCTAGACCACTTTCCCACCTTTAGGAGTCGAATTCCTTGGTGGAGGAACTAACTCCAAGATTCTCTCAACCAACAGGTGAGAGTGAGAAGGTGCAACTCAAACACCTCATGAAGAGTTTGATTAGGAGTTTGCTTCTTCTATGAGGCCTAAAAAAAAAAACTATGATATACATTTATTCATGCCTACATCACCTAGCCTCGTAACTTGTTCCATTACAAAGAGAATCTTGACTTTCACTAGGTCAGACTAGGAACTAGAAATTTTACACAGTGAAATTTTACAAATAAAAACATAGAAAGTGCAGAAGCACAGTGCCGACTTTGAGCTGATTTTGTGGTGCCTTCTGGGGGTTAAAATGAAAATATGAGAGAACGGTCAACTAGCCCTTCAAGTCTAGTTTCTAGAACAGATTGAATTTCTAAATTTGGAGCATGGGAAGACCTTCAAACGTCCATTTTTCCAAGGTCGCTCTAGAAGCACAGCGTCTGTAAAAAATTGTCCAGAATGCTAGTTTTCGCCACTTTTTTGCACATTTTCCCAAACTAAGCCACCTCTGCAAAATCTAGGCAAATGGGTTTTTAGAGGATGCCAAGACCTTTCCAATAATGTAGAACTTTCCTCAAATGGATGCCTAAGGAAAAAGCGCAGCGTGCTTTTGAAAAGGCCAAATTTTTTAATTTAGACCAAATTTTGCCAAAAAACTCAAAATGCTCAAAATAAGCTCAAAATTGGAGGGAAGGTGTAAAAATGAGTTTTTAATAGCTTCATGGATGCTTCAGCAAGCATCTCTAAGTTTCCCTCATAATTTTGATCTTTTTTGGCCTCCTTGAGATTGTTTTTAAGTTGTTTCACTTTGACATTGGCGATCATGTTTTGAGCTTGATAATGATGTGCCATGTGTCTGAGCATTTGGTTAGCTCTGTTTGCCTTATCTAGGAACTTTTCTAAGTGTTCATTCACCCTGTTAATCCAATATTTTTTATCTTGATTTACCTCTAGGGCAATCCTTTCTTCTAGGTCAACGTCTTCATTAAGCAACATTTGTTTTTGTTCCTCTTGCAAAGCTTCCTTGAGACCTCTGGTTCTTGGTCTTTTCCTTTTGCCTTTTGCCTCTGATGCTTTAGGCTCGCTTGATGTTATTTTCTCTTTACCTTTGCTAGCTTGTTGCATTAGCTTAGCTTTCTCCTTTTCTAGGATCAACTCTTTTGCTTTGAGTTGACTGTTTTCCTGTTCAAGGAATGTTATAACATATTTTGCCCTTTCCAAGTTTATCGCCAGCTCCTTGATTTGGTAGTCTTTGTCCCTGATAACCTGTCTCATGCTTATGGTTTGATCTTCTAGCTCTGAATCAATTAACTCAAACTCATGCTCCACTATATCCTTATGTTTTGTTGTTGATTCCTGCTTTGTCGATGAAGAAGTCTTGGCCCCTTTCTCTTTGTGAGAAGAAAACACAAGCCTCTGCCCTTTCTTATACACTTTGGTCACCTCTGGTTTGTGTAACTGAATCTTCTCTGCTGGTTTTCTAGATGACCCTATCTCTGTTTGTTGTTTTGGTGCACTTGGGGACTGAGATGCTGCATTTTCCTCATGCCATTTTAAAGTTGTTTCTAAAAAGGCTTCCCAAGCCATACCCCTCTCTGCCAACTGATGAAGAACAATGGTTTTGATGAGATTGTGATGAAACAAGCTTGGAGAGTGCTCTTTTTCCTTCAACTGTATCTTCTTAGACATTTTTGAAATACTCTTGAACAGGTAATTGCACATGTTGAGTGGCTTTTGAGATGTGAAGTGCATCAAGAGGCGAATATGATAGGCATACAACCTTGAGAATCTACCTTCACAGGTAAAGAACCTCATGATGGTCTTCATTAAAGGGGCATACTTCTCAAGCAAATATCTGAAAGGCATGAGGTGAGTATGTGTATCTCTGTATGGAGTCTTTAAGAAGGGCTTGTAGTTTTCAAGATCTAGACTCATTCCCTTGAACCAGTATTCGCCATTGTCTGGTAAACCAGTTGCTAGTGAGATGGAGGCCATTGAGAAGCTAAACTCAATACCAGCAATGACAGTAATATCCCCTTTCAAATGTGTAGCTACCCAATTTGTCAGCTGCTCATAAAACCTTGTTTCACATACTCTTTTACAAAATTCCAAATAGTGAACATACTCAAAGCATTATTTGATGAGTTGATTTGATTGCAATCTAATGGTTCATATCCGAGAATTCTCCCTCCTTTGTGTTGTCTCTTTCTTTCTGGTGAAGATTCAACCTCCATGATGACACAAAGTCCTAGCAGCAGGAAGTGAAAATAGATGTGAGGTGAGTATGAAAATGAAGTGATATGTGAGAGATTTTGACAAAATGATGGGAGGGGTTTTATGAAAGATGAGATGGCTTTGAAAAAATGATGGAAATGAGTGAGGAAAATAGTGAACAAATGTGGCTTCTTGTAAGTGAGACCAAGAAGGTTTATGATGAGATTTGCCCAAAATAACTCTAGGAATGAGCTAGGGTTTTGTTTTTTTAGTGTTTAAACTTTGTTTGGAGGTGGATGAATTGGTCAAAATGACTCATCAGACATGTGTGCAGGTGTAGAATATCAATTTAGATGTTTTGGAGATGAAAAGTTATGATGACCATTTCTACCCTAGCATTTCCCATGGAAATTTTTCTACAAGCCCTAGCTCGAGAAATTATGGAAATGAGATGAAATTGGGAAAGAAAAAGATGGAGGATGATGGTGTAATTACTTGTCCCTCAGCCTTAGAAAGAAATTTGACCTAGCTTGAAAGAAAAAAATTTGAATTTTGGGAAAATTTGGGTGAGTTTCAGGTACTCTGTCCTACACGCAGCGCAGTTCTCCTACACACAGCGCCAAAGTGCAGCGCAATTCACCTACGCGCAGCGCCTGCCTCCAAAGCACAACGCAGTGTATCTACATGCAGCACCTTCAATTTTTGGCCAATTTCTCCTAGGGAAAGAGGTTTTTTGCTTTTTTGGGCGAGTGAGCTTGGTGATGAGGAGTGAATGAGACATGAATGAAAAAGTTTTGAGTCTTTTTGAGTTTATATAGGGATAATTTCTTCACTTTTTCAAAAAGAGAAAAGAAACTAATCCTCCTTTGTGAACTGATTTCACTTTTTTGAAGGCAGATTTTACCTTTACCATTGCAAATGTGTTTTTTTGCATCTCCTGAGTGCTGGTGCTTCCTTCTTTTGAAACTTTTGATGTCATGAAAATATGAAAAGTGTGTGAATAAATCATGATTCAATTCTTCAACTGTTGCTTTGTCATGTTTGACTTATTTCTGGGCTTTTATGGAAATGGTGGACCTTGGGGACCCTTGTGACCTAATGGATGACCTACGACCTAATGGAATGATGAGGATGACTTGACACATTTTCATGATGTATGATAAGCAACCAGCATGAGTGAAATTTCAAACAATGACTCCATGTTTGGACTGACCATACAATGACCAAATTTGTTGTGTAAACCTAGTAACATAAAAATTTGATGATGAAAGCCTAAAAAGAACATGGTAAAAGAATTTTTTGATCCAGGTGATAGGCTAACAAGACTGACACTAACATTGGCTCCAACTGGGGATGGCAGCTCCTTGGAGGTGTCAAGAACACCGTAGATCAAGTAGCCTTATTCATTGGGCAATGGAGTCAACATGCATAAAAACTGATTTTTTGACTTGAGGTTGACTGACCTTTTGACATGACAACAGAACTAAAAAAAATGAAAATAGTACTGACTCAAAGAGCCTTAGGGCCTTCACTTCAAGCTTCAAACTCTGATGACAACTATCTAAAATGTTAGAAGTAAAATACACACTGGTATGTACAATGATGATGACCTTTCAGGATTTTAGACATAGTAGTGCTTGAGAAGCCTACCATTGGTCACCCCTCCTGAATAATATTTTCCATCCATCTCTTCCAACAAGAAAGCATTCTTTCCTCTGAATGCAGATATTTTGTATAGTTCGCTCCATAAGTTCTCAAACTTACCATGTTTGCCTTTGTCTTCATTTCTAGCATCCCACCAAAGGACTACATCTCCCAAATTGAAATTGTCTTCCTTGGTTTTGCGATCATAAATCTTTTTGATTTTCTCTTGGAGTTTGGATGTGTTCTGAGAAAATTATTCTCTTGCCTGCTGTAAATGAATCATCTAGTTTATTCTCCTTTGTATGTCATTAGTTTCATTATCCAATTCGTGTAGGATTTTCATTACTAGGACAACAAGAGATGAAGGAAATACTGTGTCAACTCCATATACCAGCTGGAAAGGAGACATACCTATTGACTTTTTGGTGTTGATCCTATCTGCCCAGAAAGCATTGATGAGTTTTTTATGCCAATTCTTCTTATTCACCTCTAGAACCTTTTTTATGATGTTAATCAAAGATTTGTTGGAAGATTCAGCCAGGTTGTTTCCTTGTGGATGATAAGCAGTAGAATGTCCTAGCACAATATGATATTTGGCACAGAAATCCACCATTCTTTTTTATTTAAAAGCAATGGAATTGTTTGTTATTATTTTCTGTAGGCAACCAATTCTAGACAAGATATTAGACTCCATAAATTGAATGATGATCGAATTAGTAGCTTGCCTGGTCAGGATAGCTTCAATCCACTTTGTAAAGTAGTTGGTGCTTGTTAAAATCCATTTGTGTTGTGCTGAAGATGAAGGATGGATTTCACCAATGAAATCAAGACCCCACTACTGGAAAGGAGCTGAAATCAAAATTGGTTGTAGTGGTAATGGCAGAAGTTTCCTCTTTCCTTGAAAAATTTGACATTCATGGCAGCTCATGACTGTTTTGTATGTATCAGAAAAGAGGGTGGGCCAATAGAAACCAACTCTTAAGATCTTGTTTGCTGTAGTTTTCCAAAAATGATGACCGCCACAATCTCCCTTATGAAAATCCTTCATTATATCTTTAGCTTCATTTTCTATTAAACAATTCAACAACACACCTCCAAGATCTTTCCAAAATAAAACACCATCCAGAATACAATATTTTGAAGCTTTGAGTTTCAGTGATCTAACTTTACCTTTGGGAAATTTCAGAGGAGGATTCAAGTGTTGCAAGACATAGACAATGTCGGAGTACTAAGATGAAGACATGAACATATCAGATACTTGCAAGAAAGGGTCCTTTTCTTCTGATTCTTCTGATAGTGCAGCCATCAAATTAATATCTAGTGCATGTAGATTTGATTCCGCCATAAGCTTGGCTAACCCTTGTCCTTTGATGAGATTTGTAGGTTTTATCTCCAAGTCATATTCTAGCATTGCTGCAATCCATTTTCCTCTTCTGCCTTCTAGATCTGTTTGTACAAGAATTTCCTTTACCACTGCAGTAGGGACATAAGCAATAGTATGTGAATGTAGAATATAAACTCGGAAATATTTGAGGGCTTTTACCAATGCCAATGCCTGTTTCTCAATGATATTATATCTCAATGCTGCATCTCTTATAGTGTGACTGAAAATGCTATAGGCTGCTCATTTTTCTGATCTTTCTTCTGCATTAGGACTGCTGCTAATGTGTGCTCAGAAGCAAAAGAAAAAATGATGAAATCTGAGGTATAATCTGGGCTAATCAAAATAGGAGTAGTAGATAATGCAAACTTTACCGCATGAAATGATTTCTTAGCCTCCAAAGACCACTTTACCTCACTGTCCTTCTTCAACATATTTTTCATTTCTTTCAAGTGCTCAGCTAGATTAGGAATAAATCTCCTCAAAAAATTAATTTTCCCATTGAACGACTGAATCTCTTTCTTGTTCCTAGGGAAGTCTAATTGTTGAATAGCCTCCACTCTAGCAGGATCAATGCGGATGCCATCTTTAGAGATGATGTGTCCTAGTAGCTTACCTTCTTCCATGGCAAACAAACTCTTCTTTGGGTTAAGTGAGATGCCAAATTTTTTGCATTTTTGAAAAACAATCCTTAAGTGATGCAAGTGATCTTCATCAGATTTTGAAAATACTATTAGATCATCAAGATAGATAACCAGAAATATATCTTTTTCATTTGCAAATGCTATGTCCATAGCCCGTTGAAAGGTAGCTCCTGCATTCTTCAGCCCAAAAGGCATCTTGGCATACATGAATGTACCCCATGGCATTGTGAAGGTTGTCTTGAGCTGATCATCTTTGTGTACCAGAATTTGATTGTACCCAAAGTATCCATCAAGCAGTGACATCCTAGAGGATCCAACCACCTTCTGAAGTATGTGGTCCATCTTAGGCAGGGGATAGTTGTCTTTCAGGGACACCTTATTGAGATTTCTGAAATCAATGCATAGACGAATTTCCCCGGTATTTTTTCTCGTGGGTACTAGATTAGAAATCCATTCAGAAAACCGAATGGGAACATTATTCCAGACTTATAAATTCTATTTACCTCTTTTTCAATATATGGCAGCAACTTGGGCTTGATTCTTCTCAATTTTTGGCGAAATGGCTTCTGATCTGGGTTTATAGGAATGACATGCCGAATGATACTCTTATCATAAACTTTCAGAGTAATCCCAAGCAAATGCATCAAAGAATTCCTTCATTAAAGACATGTACTTACCCTTTGTTTCAGGAGATAGAGACTTTGATAGTTTGACCAATTTAGGATTTTTAGCGATGCCAATGTTGACATCTTCTACTCCCTTTTCAGTAGGAACCATGGTGGGATTCTTTTCATATCATCCCTATCAAATAACTCTTCCAAAGGCACCAAGCCTCTTGGAATGTTGTTGTCCTTGAGCTGTAATACTTCAGTGTCAACTGAATGAATGTGGGAATCATCAAAATTGTATGCATCATCAATGTGAGAATTCTGAAATTCTCCTTCCAACTGCAGAAAACTATTTATTTTCTTATCATCACCAAATACTTGCCAAAACCTCATGTTATCTGGGACAGCTGGGTGATGCTTAACATGGATGGAGTACTTATGATTAGGATGAAAAGGAATCTTCACCATACTGGCTGCAGTGGCAAGTGAATCAACTATGACATTCTGAGTTCTAGGAATAAGAGATAATGTATATTCTGAAATTTTTTTGAGAATATCAAGTACAACATTGCGATAAGCTCTCATTCTTGGATGTTTGGCTTGGTATTCCCCTTTGACTTGCTTAATCACTAGTTCAGAATCGCCATAAACATAAATCTTTTTTGCTCCCAACTTTTTCAGAATTTTGAGGCTAGCAATCAATGCCTCATATTCGCCTCATTATTTGAACATTCAAAAGCCAGCTTGTAAGAGCTCATTCTCACATTCGGAGGGATTTTGTTTGGCTGATGTAATGGCCCAAGTATCTAAACACCAATTCCTGCTCCTTCTCTTCCTGATGCACCATCAAATTCCATGGTCCAAAGACCATTTTCTTTGTCTGGAAAAAGAATTTCTAAACACTGAATTTCTTGATTTTTTGGATTTTGAACGGCTAGCTCAGAACTTTCTGTTTTGTGCACTATCCTTTGAATCTCCTCAATAGGATTTGCAGGTTGTCTACATTCCTCACCAACCTCTTTACTTTCTGCTGTGATAGTTTCATGTATGTTGCCCATTAGGTTGGGAACTTCTGAAATTTCTACTAACTGACTTTCATCATCAACAGAATCCATATCACTAAATAGAATGAAAGAGTCAAGATCAGTATGGACAACATGTATGGGATGATTGACTGGCTTTTCCTTACTTCTAATCATAAATTTCATCTTCTTTTCTCTATAAAGTTTCTGGAGCTATCCAAAAACAGGGATAGTGGCTTATAAAAAGTGATGTTGCAGAGTGCTTTTTAATTTTGCTCCCCAAGACCTCAAAAGCAACATGCCAAACCTAGGAGGAATATCAACCACTACAACATCCATAAGTACATTTTTCGCTGGGATTTGGTCTAAGGACACTACCAAGTCTTTAATAAGGCCAAGGCATTTCACTCTTCCAGAATCAAAAGAATAAAGATCATAGTAAGGTCGGGTGATGCTCAGTCCTAGTTTGTCCATGATGGCTTTGGGAATCAAATTATGAGAGGTGCCAGAATCTAGCATAGCATTATGAAGGATAAGGTCATGAAGTTTAAGACTCAGATAAAAAGGAGGAATTTCACTATCTTCAGGAGCTCCTTCTAAGGCTGGACCAAAAAGGATGGCTGGCTCATCATCAGCTACATTGACTATATCAAACATCTTATCAACCCTAAGCTTTTTTGCAATCTGGAATTTGTATTTGTCTTCCCTTACCAATTCAGTGAGGGGAATGGCTATCTTTAATTTAGAAATTTCATTTTCCAGACTAAAAAGATTAGATTTCCGTTCTACCTCTTTTGAAGCGATGTCCTTCCTTTATGTTTGGCCTTTAGCTTGAGTTTCTTTCTTTTCGCTTTCAGTTTGCATTTCATTGTCCTTCCTCACATTTCTAGTGGAGGCTTCATTGGTTCTATCCCAATTCTGTGTGACAATAGTTTTGTCTTTATTCTGGCCTGCAGGAGTGGTTTCTTTGCTTAGTGCGTCCCTTTGCAAATTTTGTCTTTTCAGAGTTAGAGTAATAGGCACATTTTTGTTTCTTAAATTTTACCGCTTTTGGAGATGACTGAGGGAATTATGATATCCTCTTTGGTACTCTTCATTCCTATCAGCACATAGATATTTGCTTGCAAGCACAAATTGTTGATCATTTGGTATAAAAGAGTCTTCAAAAAACTGATCTTCTTCTATTAGGAAAGTAGGCAGTTCATCTTCTTGAAAGAAGTGATTTGCTTCTATAATTTCTTCTTCATCTTCTTCCTGACCTTTAGTGTAGTTTTGCTGAAATGGAGCTTTTACTTGACTTTGAGAATCTTGATTTCACTGCTCTTTCTGTCGATTTCTGAACTGTTGTTGCTGTTGTCCATGAAAGTTAGGATTCCTCACTGATGGTTCAGCTTGTCGATCAGTTATGGATATTTTATCCATCATCCTTTCCATAGTTTTTATCAGACTGTCAAGCTTTGCATCAGAAGATGATGCAGGTTCTTCTTTGAAAAAAACTCTCTTTTCTGCCCTCTCTGGCTTTGATTTTGACTTCTTAATGAGAAAATTGGCTTCAACACTGATTGCATTCCACTGCATCTCTTCAAGAGTAGTTGGGTCTCTTTCTCTGAGATGGTAAGCCATCTCTGGATCGAAAGCATCAGGATAATGAATAAGATCGAAACCGGGAGGAGGTTTCATATCATCAGGTATAGAATTGTACATTGTATTAAATCTTGATGTGAATTCTTGAACTATTTCATTGGGGTTCCTTTTCATTGAATTATATTAAGCCAATATTTGTAATGAGTTTTTCTTCTCTTGCCAACAAGCTAGAAATAATTCAATCAATCTTTGAGAACTGTTAATGGAATTTGCAGCCAAACTTCAAAATCATTTCTTAACATCTCCTGGAAAACTCTGAGTGATAATCCTCATTTTGGCATTCTCCTCATCAATTTCCTCTAAATCAAAGAAGTCAATTAACTTGTCAACATGTTGTTGAGCTGTAATTTCTGCACTTCCATCAAACAAAGGAAGTCTTTGACCATAGTTTTGGGGCAAAGTAGTAAGCTGAGAAGGTAGTAAGAGAGGTGCAAATCTTGCCATGACTGCTGGAGAAAGTGAAGGTGTTACAATGGATTGTGTAAGTACAGGTGGTGATGAGGATGATGGAACTACTAAAATGGGTTGTAGAGGCAAGGATGGAACGAACGGAGGAGGCAGGAAAGATGATGAAACTGAAGCTTTAGGAGATGTGGTAGATGATCTTGGAGGTGAAAAAGAGGATGAAGTTGTGGCTAGGTATTCAAATTGGTATTGAACAAAATCTTTTTTAGTTGTGATCTAGAGTTGGTCAGCAAGGCTTTGAAGCTTATCAAAGTTTAACCACAGTTCATGATCAGTCTTAGCAGACAAAGATTCTGAAGAAAGAGAGTGAGTTTCAACTTTTAAAGGTTCTAGTGTTGTATCAGAGATGCAGGAGTCAGACTTAGACCTTGTAAGTGATAATTCTATCTGCTCTTTGAATGGAATTTGCTCAAAGGCAAATAGGTTTTTAGGCAGAGAAGTTGTTCTTTTAATTTTTCGAACTGCACTTTTAGTGATAGGTAGTCTAAGTTTTCTGAGCAGTCTTTTAGGTTCTTCAACAATGAAGGGTGGATTTGTGATCTGAAATGAGATCTAAGATCATTAATAAGGTATTACAGACTTATGTGCATGAATTAGTCTGTGTCATTATATGCAATGGATCGATAAGATTATGAAATGCACAGAAAATGAAGCAATAACAAAACATAATAGATAACACATGACACAACAGATTTAATAAGGAGTTCACCCAATACTCCTGGGCTACATCTCCTGGTCCAGCCTTCAGTGGTGGCCTCTCTATTATGTCTTCAAACAAAGTTTTTTTTACAACAATGAGCTCAATTTAAGCCTCACACACAACAGAATACAGCAATAAGAGTTTACTTGAACCTCTCAAGTTCTCTATGAGTACACAGACTCCCCTAATGCTCTTTGTCCCAACTATGTCTTGGCATTTGCCTAATTACTGCTGTCCCTTCTCATGCTCTCTCTCTGTGGCTTTTAAATCCAACGCTGCTTGTTCATTTCATCTCTTCGGCTCTTAGTTTCCCCGACCTCTCGAACGCTTTGAATCCCTCTCCAACGTTATACAATCATTTCTTAACAAATGGGGAGGAGGTGGCCACCCATTTCGCAGCACTAGAGTGCTTCGAGCCTCTGAAACGCTTGTAACAGCTACGCTCTATTTTTACAGAGAAAACATAGTTTAGCAGAGAAGATCCACCAAAATCTCATAAATCGGTAATCGCATATCGGGAAGGCTCCATCCCTTTGTATTTTTGAAATACATGCAAAGCACGAAAATACATTAAAATGGCCATGTTACGGACTTGAAATTATATCAAATTTCCTTTAGACTGCTATCGAGTCCAGTTGTCACATGGTGTATTGATATCGGCCCCTCTGCATAGTTCCAATGCGATGCAACGATGGAATATATCACAATCGCTCATTGCAAGAACCCTTTTGCCATTTTAAGCACTTCTGTAATCCCCCAATAGCGATCCTACGAGTTAATATGGGTCGTCGATCTATGCGCTTGATCGACAGTCCATATTAAATCTGCCAATCGTCGTCGCCATATATGTATACAAAAATTCGATATCATTGTTTGTTGTTGCTAGTCTAATGTGGATCCCGCCGAACTCTACCCAAAGGTTACCACCAATTGCGATGGTCGTTCTGATCTAGAGCGTTGATCGGACAGATCAGACAGCTACTATGCGTCACTTGTCCCGCTTGCAATTACTCTGTTTTTTCACGATTTCTTGGGTTTTGGGCTGCCCGATAGTGTTTTTCTGCCCGGATAAGGGTGTCCCTCTTATGATATTTCTGATCCTTTTATAGGATTTTTGGTTTTGGCATGATTTATAATAGTTTTATGAAGACTTAGAGGCATTCCTGGATCCATTTGGATCACGCCTTCCCACTGAAAAAGGCTTTTGGACCACCTATTGATGCCTCGAAAATCACTGCAACAACATCGGGGAAAACCACCCGGTCCGGACCTTAAAGGCAGCTCCTTTTCCGTTTGGTGTGGTGGCTCCGACTGGAAATAATGGGACCAGTTTCCCAATGGATAAGTGGTTGATTCTCTAATATAATGATAATGAATGAATGATTTTAATCTAAGAAGTAAAATTATGAACTATCCTATCCCGGGAAATTTCTTATTTAGTGTAACTTTTGATGATCTTTATCCACAAAAAGGCATATAGATGACTCTATTGGTAAACAAAAACATTTATTCATATGATAATTACTTTGTTCAAGTAGTTGAACAAAGTAATCATTAAAACATTATTACACTATTCTTTATATATCATTGACACAGATATGATTGAAAGAATAACATTCCTTAAACATTCAATAGTGATAAGCATAAGGACTACTGTTAAAACACATATATATATCCAATGATAGCAAGATTAAATAAATGCTGATTCACATGAAAGAATAAAACAAGAGCATAGATAATAGTACCATATGTTATTTGGATCACTCTCGATATCAATCGCATTCAAATTCCTTTTTCTAACTTAGAAACACTTCCACAACAAGGCAATAGTGCACATCTCATCAAAGCTTTCTTCATTAAAATTCAAAATACTGGCCCAGTCTTCATAAAAAAATATATCAGAAGCACAATAGTGTGACTTACTAATTTGAGTTCATACAAAAACTAAGGACCCTTCCTAAATGCATGAAAGGGCCTATAAATACTAATTAGGCTAATTAATTACAAAATAAAATGCTATTAATTGGTACAACTAAATCATGAGTATCTCCTCAACATAGGCTTGTTTGCAGTCGGTAGCATGATTCATTGTTTCGGATGATCTCCCTTTGGCTTGAGCTAGCAGATAGCAAGCATCGGTTGCAATTCTGGAGGACGACTGAGACGAGAATGCAGTTGGGCTGAGTATGTGGCATCATGGATTTCTGGAATCATGCAACCGATCGCATCGGTTAAACATTTGAGTGCGTCCCTTTGACTGTATGGTTTAATTAAGAAAAACCAATTGCGACTACCATTCTAGGAAAGGGATTTCTTTGTGTGACTCTAGAATTTTAGGCAGATTCGCGGCTTGCCCTTCACTGGTGTCCTGCCAAGCAAGAAAATTAGTTAAAGTTTCATCGGCCTGTTCCAAATCCTGCCTGACATCGACTGATTTGTCAACTATTGATGCAATAATCTCATAAAGGGGATCAACCAGAGAAATGTTATGACATAGCAGTTTTAGCTGTGTAATCAATGCTTTATTGATTTGGAGAGCTTTGGACCTGAAATCTACTGGTTGCGGAAGACTCTTGAACTTTTCTACTTGATGTGGCAGTTGAGCAATTTTCTCATCTTTAGTCTTACTCATTTGTTCATTCATTGTCTTCAACCTAGCCAATGCTTCGGATAATTCCTTTTGTTTCTGTACTGCGCTTAAGTCTATCCTCTGCTTCTCCTTGAGCAATTGCTCATTTAATTGATTGTTTATCTGCTGCTGTGTTGATAGTTTTTGTTCTAACTGTTCTATTTTTCGTTGTGCTTTGGACACCTGTGACTGTAATGAAACAATTGTTTGGTCTCTTTCCTTAAGTAGATTACTTACTTCCGTGGCTTTATCCATGGTGGCTGTCGAATAGGCTCCGACATACTGAGAAAGTTTTGTAAGGTCATCGGAAGGGTTAAATTCCTCCTTCCACACCACATTAGCCATCTCTATTTGTGCTGGTAAAAGGGAAGATTGATCAAGTCTCCTCCTTTTCCTTTATCTTTTCACTACAACCCTGTGTTTGGGACTGTAAAAGACGTCTAATGGTGGTATGTCTTCTATCTGCAAAACAATCTGATCGGATGGATCTTTAGGAATTATTTCTGCATCTTTGCTGGTGGGTAGGCCACTGGTTCCTTCAATTGGAACCGTAGTTGTTGTTGTCTCTTGACCGACTGTTACTTGAGGTGTGCTGAATCCTTGTGAAGTCTCGGGATTGCTTATAATAGAGTCAAATTGTTGCCATTCTTTGAGGAGTTTGGGATCAATCTGAGTATCTAAATCAATATATTCACTGTCCTATTTCTTTTCTTTCTCCTGCTCTGTTTCCTGTTCTGGTTGCTTTTCTTGCTCGGGAATCTTCTTTGTAGCAGGAGGTTTGTCAATAATTTGCTATTCAGGCTCGCTTGACTGAGTTGTTGGGGTAGTAGCTAATAAGTCCAGAGGCAGAGTTTGCAACCTCTATTCTCTGAGCCTATTGAATTCTACCAGCCCTTCATCTTTATATTTCATTTTGGCCAATGTTTTTACTTGAAATAATGATTCCAATGAAGAAAACAGGTCGTCAAATTCATATTTTTCATGATCAAACTTTGTAAGTTTAGCTTGCTCAAGCACGTTATAGGCAACTTTCCTTGGGTCGTATTTCCTGTTAGGGATGGTTGCGAGATTGAGCATGTTTATTTTTTCTGTCTCCTTCTCCACATGTTTGTAATCATGCAGAGTGTAAACACCACATCTCAAAGGAAATGTAGGCCATGACTGTTTTTTAGAATTCCTAAGAGTTTTTTATGTTCCTGATGTGGTTATTTGGTAGGTCAACTCTTGAGCCAACAGCTTATCAGGTATATACAAAGGAAGGACATGGGGTTTTTCAAGGCTGCCATAAACCCTTATATATGTGAACTTGTCTTCCCCGAACCAATTCCCTACAGCAGTCAAGTCAATCGTCGCTTCCTCGGAAATCCTTAGGGTAGGCTTATAAAAAATGGCATAATAGATAGGTAACATGAAACCATTACAAATTTGGTACAACTGGTGCCTTCCATAACATATGATGATAAATGTGGATTGGATTAGGGTCTTGTGCAGTCCATCTCCACCCGAGTACTGGGTATTCGGAATTAAAGTAAAGAGCATCCATAATATAAGCACTATAATAAAAAGGGGGAATGGTTCTGGTGGTTTTATGTACATTTGATCTGAAGTCAAGAATTGCAGTGGCTAACTTATCGGACAATATGTTTGCCCAATCCATCACATAATTGTTAACCGTCGCTTCCATTAAAGGAACCATTTCAATAGTAAACTTTGCAAAATCATGCATTCCCCACATTCTACACATCGTTGCCCCAACATAACAGTAAGGAGATGATAATGAATCCACGGAGTACTTACCCGATGATTCATGTTTGTGCTTTGCGGGATTCTGTCTCCATTGCTTAATTGGGGCTGACTCAGTCTCGTTCTCAGCTGCAAATTTCTCCAGAAAGGCTTTGTTGTATTTCTTTTCAGGTTCGGGCAAGTGATACATCTTCCTTAAGTCATCAGGCTGAAATGAACCAAAAATTCTTCCGTCAACTGTGCAAAATGTTCTATTTGAAACTGGAATTTCTTCAACCACCTATCTAACTACATCAGTGTATGGAAGAATTTTCTCCCGTGCTGCCATCCTGTGCAAATATGAGTTGGCTAATCTTTTAGGGAAGCTTCTGATTTATTAGTTGACTCTACAGTAGCTTCTTCCGACACTTCCTCAGGCTCCTCTGCTTCAATTAAATTGTAGATACTTTGCCAACTTGTATTTCCAAGGCTGAGATATGTAGTCTCTGAAATTAAACCTTTTTTACTTGGTCCTGGATCACTGGTTGGCTGCACTGTCGCTGTCGGAGCCGCTGCTGCCACAGATCTCTTGGATTTCTTTCCCATTTGTTTCAAATTTGTTATTTCGACGGAGTTCTGCACAAGGGATGAAACCAATGTGATACAGAGAAATAGGTAGTATGAGCCAATATGAAAGAATTATAATAATTAGCGAATAATCAAAGATTATAGTGAAGCTGCCGCAAATACAATCTAAGGGAAAATCTCGGCATAACTGCTTCATTAATTGGTCGTTTAACCTGTCAATCATGGTAAAGGAGTTTTTAAATACCCATCATATCGTTTATATGATGAATGATCCGTTCAAGCGTGGCTTAGATTTTTTGGCGGATAATCAGAATTAAATCGTAATCGATGATTGGTAACGTGAATGGGAAGGTTTTAATAATAGTCCAAAATATCCTTCGATCACCAAAAGGTGATACAATGCATGCAAGCCTTTTAAATATTTTTCGAAACACGCGCTTTGATTTAATGCATCGCAATCGAGGATGGGTTCGGGTCATATTACTTATGCCATTGCAAGATCACCGATCGCCGATGGCGATATGCCTTATCGCATCGGAGGATTTGAAGGTGTCACAATTCATGTGTTGGGTTGTTACGGCCAACTGCCGATGGCGATACCTTTTATCGCATCGGGGAAATGGGGGAGGCGTTTTGTCTATGCTATGTGTTTTTTCCTTTCCTCGATATCCGATAGCGATTTCTTTTTTTTTCAGATGGGTCTTTTATATATGTTTTCTTATTATTGCGATATGTGATCTTGCGATTGCTTTATCGTAATAATAAAGAGATTTATGATTATTTAAAAGACCTATTTTATTATTGTTCAAAAGGTTTATTTTAAAATATATCATTTCCATTGGACCTTTTGATGAGGGTTTTTCTAATGATGAGTTAATACCAATTTATTCACACATCTATGTTTAAAAAGGGACCCATTTCATATTATGATTTTAAAGAAAAATTTTATGAAATGGGGGGTTGTTGTACAGCACAACAATTGGCGATTCACTGGGAGAAACAGTTATCTCTGAGAAATGTTGAAATACTTAAACTTTCTTCATCTGGAAATCTTATCTAAGAGGAGAATTCTAATATAACTAGGTATATATAAATCCTGAATATAATAATAACTATTTCTGCTATTTTCTTCTCTTGTTAAAATTAAATACATTCTAAGTTTTAAATTAGCCTTAATTGGTTGATAATGATAAAACAAAAAACTTTTCCAACTTAGCTTTATAATGACTCCTTTGTCATAGGTAGAGCCTCTGCTACCAACAAACGTTTATAGTCTCGACAGGGATACCTTTTAACCATTTGATCATTCATTATCCCATCCATTTCAGAGTATAATTAAAAGAATGAATCCAAAAATATGCCTTCATATTTTTGTATCACTTTTTCTTTTTACTTATTTTGTAAGATAAAAAGCCATTGTCCTAGTTTGGTGGCCAGCTGTTTGACAATGCCATTCACTGGTTGTAATTTAACTGAACAAGTTGGCTCGTGATGAGACCCCTTGTCTTATAATTATAAGCCATTACCCTGTTTTGATATGCAATATTGGTAATGTCAGTTGAACTATTCCCCTATGATCATGGTAAGCGGGCTTGTAATAAGACCTCATATCTTTTATATCAAATATATTTTAGAATTACACTCTGAGTAATTATAAACTTTGATGAATGGGATGAGCAATTTTCTCCTTAAGATAACATGGATGACAGGTAAGAGTTGAAGATGCTAAGATTGAATCAGTTTATGTTTTGTATTGATAACTGTTCTCAGGCTTTTTTAAAAACATTAAAATGATTTACAGTACTTCTAAATCTTGAGAAGATTTCACAAAAATAAAATGGGGTTTAAGAATCTAAATATACCTAATTTCCTAGAAATTTTCCTTTCGTTTAAGGCTTCCATTTTTAAAAGTAAATATCAGAACTATTTCTTTTGAGAAACTTTTTCAATATAGCAAAGACCAATGGAAGGCTTCTTACAACTTTATTTTCCAAAATCCTAAAAAATAAGTTATGTACAGAAATTTTGCTGAAAATTAAATATTTACAAAGGGAGAAGGGGTTACCTCCTCAATTGAAGAATTTTTTTAAGATAAAGTTGTTAACAGGAAGAAAATCTCTCTTTCTTGATAGATCTTGCAATATGAAAGTAGAAGGGCCTATCTTCTCGTTGATTTGAAATGGTCTGAGCCACATTTTCTAGAGCTTAGTGTGCTTTCCTTTATCTTCATGGGCTTTGTCCCATTTCAAAACTAGATCACCAACTTGTAATTGCTTTGAACTAGTTGAAGTTGTATCAAAAGATGACTTGATAATTTGCTGATGTTTTGCATGTATAATTCTGGCTTTTTCCCTTTGTTCTTCTAGTTTTAAAATTTGATCATGTCTTAGTTGAATAGAGGATGAGGGACTTTCTTCAATAAACTGCACTAAAGCTAGGGATGGAAGTACTAAATTTGCTGGTATGACAGCTTCCTTTCCATATACTAGATTAAATGGAGAAGTGCCTATGGAGGCCTTCTGTGTTATTCTGTCAGCCCATAGTGCAAATATCAAAGATTTATGCCAGTTTTTATGATTCTGCTCAATAGTCCTCTTAATAATTCTAATAAGATTTTTATTGGTGGATTCTGCTAAACCATTACCCTGGGGGTAGTAATTTGCAGAATACTTCAATTTAAATCCCCTTTTGATAGCAAATTCAAATATAGAATTTCCAGAGAAATAAGATGCATTATCAAAAACAAGAGCATTTGGGACACCAAACCTGGTAATAATGAATTGATCTATGAATTCCATAATTGCCTCAAAGTTTGTTGTCTTCAAAGGAATTGCTTCAACCCACTTAGTAAAGTAATCAATGGCAGTAAGGATATACTTATGCTGTTTGGATGAATGTGGAGTGATTTCCCCAATGATGTCCAATCCCCATTTCTCAAAAGGTTGTTCAATGTTAACTGGTTGCAAAGGGAAGGCAGGCTTCCTTTGTCTTCCACTGGAGGTTTGACAACTTTGGCATTTCCTTACATATTCATGAGTATCTCTGAATAGGGTGGGCCAATAATATCCAACATGAATGATTTTGTGAGCTGTTGTATCAGCTCCAAAATGTCCTCCTGCTGGTCCATCATGTAGCTCCTGCAAAACTTTTTGTGCTTCAGGTTTTTCTAAGCATCTTAATAAAATTGAATCATAATTTTGCCTAAACAATACATCATCTACAATTATGAAGTTTTTCGCCTTCAATCTGATGGCACGTTTGTTTTTATAGGAAATATTAGAATGAGTGTATCCATTTTTTAAATAGAAAATCATATCTGCATATTGTGATTTAGGATCTGTGATACTTATCTGATTAATTTCTTCAGTATCTTCTGTACCTTCAGGTTCTTGAATATTGGATGCTCCTACTAACAACCTGCAAAAACCTTGGCCTTTGACAATCTTTGCTGGTTTGATTTCTAAGTCATATTCTTGTAATGTTGTGACCCAATTTGCTCTCTTTTCTCCTAATTCCCTTTGAACTAGTAATTGTCTTACTGCTGAAAAAGGAACTATAACTTTTGTGTGAGCTTTTAAGAGAAAGGGCATGTAGTGTTTAATGGCTTTGTACACAGCAAAGGCTTGTTTTTCAACTTCTGAATAATTTATTTTAGCACCTTGAAGATTTGAGCTATAAAATGAGATTGGTGCTTCCAAGTTTTGATCATTAATTTGAGTCAACACTGTTGCATAAGACGAAGCGGATGCGAGGGTATATAGTATGAAATGACTTGAAAAATTGGGAGTGCTTAAAGCAGGGGCATTAATTATTGATTGTTTGATAGAATCAAATGCCTCTTTTTCTGCAGGTCCCCATTTAAACACCGAATTTTTCTTAATCATTATTTACAATGGTAAAATTATCTGGGAAAAATCTGGAACAAATATTTTGACAAAGTTAATTTGACCCAAAAATGACTGCATGGATTTTTTATTATGAGGGAATGGAATATCAAAAATCTCTTTAATTCTATCTGGATCAATATAAATACCATCCTTTGAAACAATGAAGCCCAAAAGCTTTCCTTGATTAAGAGCAAAAAAGGACTTCTTTGGGTTAAGTGAGATACCATACCGTTTACAGCGTTCAAAGATTTGTTTCAAATCATGTAAATGGTTGGATCTTTTCTTGGAAAATACAGTAATATCATCTAAATAGACAATAATTGATTTATTGATTAATCCTTTGAATGCTATATCCATTGCTCTCAGGAATGTAGCTCCTGCATTGATAAGTCCAAAAGGAATTTTTTGGTAAGCATAAGTTCCCCACTTAGTTTTGAATGTAGTTTTAAGCCTGTCATTAGAATGGACCAAAATTTGGTTATATCCTGAAAAACCATCTAAAAAGGACATTAACTCAAAACCGGCTACTGAATGGAGTGTCTACTTCATGGTAGGTAAAGGGAAGTTATCCTTTTGGCTTGCCTTATTAAGATTTCTGAAATCGATGCAAATCCTGATATCGCCATTTTTCTTTCTAACTGGCACCATATTGGACACCCAGTTTGAATATCTGACAGGAAAAATTATTTTAGCCCTCAAGAGTTTATTTAACTCAGCCTTTATTTGACTCTCTAGGTTAGGATGAATCTTTCTTAACTTCTGTTGCACTGGCTTTTGTTCATAAAGCATTGGAATAGTATGTTGAATGATTGATACATCGTATGTTTTCAAATCATCATATTTCTAAGCAAAGACATATTTGTTTTTCCGCAATAATCTAATGAATGCTATTCTTTCGTGTAAAGAAAGTCCTAATCCCAAATTGATGTTTTCAGGGTTTTCCTCAGTACCTAGGTTTATCAATTCAAATCTTAAAGTGGAACTCTGGAGTTTTGAATTGATCACCTGTTTAAACCTGTATTTAATATCATAAAGATCCTCAAGTTTGTCCACTGGTTTAGGTATTGAGTTTTCTTCTTGTTTTTCATTCATTTGAAGGTCATGATCACTTTCATCAATGATTTAATCATCGTAGGACTTATCTGAAGTTAGGAAATTTAAAATGTCTTCATCATTATTGAACACTCGCCAATTGGTGACATTATCGTGAAATGACGATTTAAAAATTAACTCTACTGAAAATCTGTCTGGGCTGTAATCTTCTGAAGGAAGGAGTTTGGAAGCAACGTTAGCTAGCAAGTCGGCTGCTGCGTTCTAGGACCTAGGTATGGGAGAAATATTGAATGCTAAAAATTGAGATATGAGTTCCTGCACCAAAGACTGATAGTGTTTGAGATGACTAGAAAGGCGATGAATTGAATTTCTAACTTGTTTAATAACAATTTATGAATCACCAAACACCTTCAAATATTGAACTTTAAGACCAATTTCTTTGTAAAGTCCTTGAACTGAGGCCTCATATTCAGCTATATTGTTTGTGCATTCAAATTCCAATCTACATGATAAGATAGTTTTTCTCCCTCGGGACTAACTAAAATACATATTGCTCTTGCACCTTCACTAGATTTAGTTCCATCAAAGTATAGTGACCAAAATAAAGAATTATCAACTATTTTATTTACAGTTTCTTCAGCAATATTAACACATCTTGATCTATCGATTTGTGAGAAATTTTCGATTTGAGATGTGAAATTATTAACTAAGAAAGGATATGGTTGGGCGGTGAAATTGCCAAAGAATGATTCAGATGAGTAATTCCCTAAAATATTGTTATTGAATGCTATTGGTTGTTTTTCTTGTTCGAATTCGGTAACAGTATGGGGCATGTGTTTCTCCCGATCGATCTTGATCTGATTTGGCTTTCCTTTATAAGGTAACCACTAATGGGACCAATCGGTGGAAATATAACCATGGATTTTCTCAGACCAATCTCTACTTAAAATCAACCCATAGAATTCAGGTATATCAGCAATTAAAATATCAATTCTCTGAACCACTCTTGGATCAACTGATAACCTAATAGTGACGGAATTGATTTCCCCTAAAACCTGGACTTTAGTTCTATCCAACTGTACAATATGAATTGCAGACTTTTGGGACTCAATGTTCAGTTTGGAACAAACTGAAGCTGGAATTATATTAGAGGAAGCCCCTGAATCAATCAAACAGTTGTGTAGATTCCTATTATAGATCTCATAGGTTAAGAGGAAAGGAGTAGTATGTGCATTTGATCTATCCCCAATTAAAACTGCATCAGTAGCTTCCACTCTACCAGGAGGTGGTTGGCCTAAATCATTAGTAGCTTTGGACAATACAGCATTACGAAGAGGTGAAGAAGGTACGAAATTTAGCTCCTTCAGAAGTAATTTATGTTGATGTTTGAGTTTGCTAAGTCCAAACATAGTAATATTTGCCTTTTTGTTCTTCATATCTTCGATAATATTGTAATCCATAGAATCTGACACTACCAATGTCTTAGATGTTGAAGGTAGATTTGAAGATGATGGCTGATTTTGGGATGGTATTGTTGCAACTTTCTTTGTGGGAACCTTTTCTTTAGTAGTAGTGGTACCTGCATTCCTTTTCTTCGAAGTTGCCTGAACAGGTTCAGGAGTACCTTTACTCCTGGTAGTCACAGGGAAAGCTTCTTGTTCATTTTCTGTATCGGAGTTAGGTAAAATAAAGTCCCACATCCCATGGCATTCGACAGTCTCCTCATCTTCGGGTTCCTCAGATGGCAAGACTGTTTCATCTTCTTCTTCCTCTTCAGGATCTGAGTCTGCATTAGATATAGGATCTGGTGGTTTTGATTTAGGTTTCTTAAAATTTCTAAATGGCCTTTTTGTTGAAGTTTCAACTACTTGCTTTTTGATTTCAACCATTTCATTTGACATAGTCTTGAGGACCTTTTGTAGACCCTCCATATCATATGGATCTTTAGGGGTTTTCTTCTTTGAATCATCTTTAAAAGAAACTTTTTTGGATTTCCTATCTTCAAGAGCAGCTTTCTTTTCTAAAGCAATAACGTGTTTCTCTACAGCAAGCGCCTCTTTCATGTTCTCAGCTAAAGTTGGTTTTGCAGCTCTATCTACAAAAATAGCTATATTTGAAGGTAGGGCTGTTATATACCATTCGCTTCTGATTTTCTCACTTGGTTTAGAGGCAGTTGGAATCTTATTCAAGAGTTTATTAAATTGTGAATTGAATTCCTTGATAGGTTTTTTAGATTCTATCCTAATATGCGAGAGATCATTAATTAACGTTGCTAAAGACCTGTCGTCGCCATGCTTAGTCAGAAAATGTTCTTGAAAAATGTTCCAACTGGTAATAGATCTAGAGGGAAGGGAGAAATACCAAGACCCAGCTGATCCTTGTAAGGTATAAGGGAAATGCCTAACAACAATGTCTTCCTCTGTCACTCCTTTCAAATTAACTGATAACATGAAATTGTTAATATGCTCCTCGGCTTGTGTCCCTGCATCTCGATCAGCAACCATTTTTCAGGAGAATCTGGCAATGGGTGTAATGGTGCAGGCATATTAACTGCACCAGGACCGTTCCATGGATTCTGAGCCATTGTAAAACTAATAGCAGATGATATTGCCGATGAAGTTCCAGATGTTCGGGAAGGAGTTGATATTGAGGTTTGAGGTTGAGATGTTGAAGTTCCTGATCCCTGTTGAACAACAATGTGTAATGGAGGGGTGGATGGCTGACTTCGCACTGGAGAAGATGAGATGGAGGATGATGATGAGAAAGTCTCACTGTCAGATCCTTCAGTGTTCTTTTTTGCCCTTTTCCTTTTGGGTAAAGGCAACTCAGTAGGTTCAATACCGAGCTTTCCACTTTGAAGTCTGGTGAGAGGGTGAGGTAGATTGAATTGCGAAGTCTCACTGCCTTGAGATACCTCAGATTTCTGTGGTGATATCGAAAAGCCTTGAAGTTTCTGGATGAGAGACTGCACTTCAGGGGACTCAGGACTTAATCGATCTGAAGTATGGTGGGTTTGAGCAGTGGTAGTTGACTCCTCTTCTTCTTGTTTGAATACTGGTGTTCCAGCATGCAAATGGGAGGTCTGAGGTGAGGTGGAGGGAGATTTACTCTCAGAATGGGTTATAGGTTTGGGTTTTCTCGCCATTCACAGTTCATACCCTCCTTCTAGCGCCAAAAATGTTGATGCCTCGAAAATCACTGCAACAATATCGGGGAAAACCACCCGGTCCGGACCTTAAAGGCAGCTCCTTTTCCGTTTGGTGTGGTGGCTCCGACTGGAAATAATGGGACCAGTTTCCCAATGATTGGTAAATAGGATGGATAAGTGTTTGATTCTCTAATATAAAGATAATGAATGAATGATTTTAATCTAAGAAGTAAAATTATGAACAACTATCCTATCCCGGGAAATTTCTTCTTTAGTGTAACTTTTGATGATTTTTATCCACAAACAGGCATATAGATGATTCTATTGGTAAACAAAAACATTTATTCATATGATAATTACTTTGTTCAAGTAGTTGAACAAAGTAATCATTAAAACATTATTACATTATTCTTTATATATCATTGACACGGATATGATTGAAAGAATAACATTCCTTAAACATTCAATAGTGATAAGCATAAGGACTGTTGTTAAAACACACACACACACAGATATATATATATATATATATCCAATGATAGCAAGATTAAATAAATGTTGATTCACATGAAAGAATGAAACAAGAGCATAGATAATAGTACCATATGTTATTTGGATCACTCCTGATATCAATCGCATTCAAATTCCTTCTTCTAACTTAGAAACACTTCCACAACAAGGCAATAGTGCACATCTCATCAAAGCTTTCTTCGTTAAAATTCAGAATACTGGCCCAGTCTTCATAAAAAAATATATCATAAGCACAATAGTGTGACTTACTGATTTGAGTTCATACAAAAACTAAGGACCCTTTCTAAATGCATGAAATGGCCTATAAATACTAATTAGGCTAACTAATTACAAAATAAAATGCTATTAATTGGTACAACAAAATCATGAGTATCTCCTCAACATAGGCTTGTTTGCAGTCGGTAACATGATTCATTGTTTCGGATGATCTCCCTTTCGCTTGAGATGGCAGATAGCAAGCATCGGTTGCAATTCTGGAGGACGACTGAGACGAGAATGCAGTTGGGCTGAGTATGTGGCATCATGGATTTCGGGAATCATGCAACCAATCTCATCGGTTAAACATTTGAGTGCGGCCCTTTAACTGTATGGTTTAATTAAGAAAAACCAAAAGGTATCCCAAGTTAAACTTTGTATGCCAGTGATTAACCTTCCATTCTTCTCCAATTATTGATTGCATGTTTGTTCCAATGCTTTGGCTGATGGAAGCTTACCTGGAGTGCATTGTGACATCAAGTTAGATAGATAAAGAGTGTCATTGATTAACTCAATTAAATTACTGGTTGATAATCTGCATCTTGAGGTTTCTCTCTCTGCTTTCATCAGTTGTGACTGCCATTCTAGGAAAAGGATTTCTTTGTGTGACTAGAATTTTAGGCAGATTCGCAGCTTGCCCTTCACTGGTGTCTTGCCAAGCAAGAAAATTAGTTAACGTTTCATCAGCCTGTTCCAAATCCTGCCTGGCATTGACTGATTTGTCAACTATTGATGCAGTAATCTCACAAAGGGGCTCAACCAGAGAAATGTTATGACATAGTAGTTTTAGCTGTGTAATCAATGCTTTATTGATTTGGAGAGCTTCGGACCTGAAATTTGCTAGTTGCGGAAGACTCTTGAACTTTTCTACATGATGTGACAATTGAACAATTTGCTCATCTTTAGTCTTACTCATTTGTTCATTCATTGTCTTCAACTTGACCAATGCTTCGGATAATTCCTTTTGTTTCTGTACTGCGCTTAAGTCTATCCTCTGCTTCTCCTTGAGCAATTGTTCATTTAATTGATTGTTTATCTGTTGCTGTGTTGATAGTTGTTGTTCTAACTATTCTATTTTTCACTGTGCTTCGGACACCTGTGACTGTAATGAAACAATTGTTTGGTCTCTTTCCTTAAGTAGATTGCTTACTTCCGAGGCTTTATCCATGGTGGCTGTTGAATAGGCTCTGGCATACTGTGAAAGTTTTGTAAGGTCATCAGAAGGGTTAAATTCCTCCTTCCACACCACATTAGCCATCTCTGTTTGTGCTGGTAAAAGGGAAGATTGATCAAGTCTCCTCCTTTTCCTTTGTCTTTTCACTATAGCCCTATGTTTGGGACTGTAAAAGACATCTAATGGTAGTATGTCTTCTATCGGAAAAACAATCTGATCGGATGGATCTTTAGGAATTATTTATGTATCTTTGCTGGTGGGTAGGCCACTGGTTCCTTCAATTGGAACCGTAGTTGTTGTTGTCTCTTGACCGATTGTTACTTAAGGTGTGTTGAATCCTTGTGAAGTCTCAGGATTGCTTATAATAGAGTCAAATTTTTGCCATTCTTTGAGGAGTTTGGGATCAATCTGAGTATCTAAATCAATATATTCATTGTCCTGTTTCTTTTCTTTCTCCTGCTCTGTTTCCTGTTTTGGTTGCGTTTCTTGCTCAGGAATCTTCTCTGTAGCAGGAAGTTTGTCAATAATTTGCTGTTCAGGCTCGCTTGACTGAGTTGTTGGGGTAGTAGCTAATAAGTCTAGAGACAGCATTTTCAACCTCTGTTCTCTGAGTCTATTGAATTCTACCAGCCCTTTATCTTTATATTTCATTTTGGCCAATGTTTTTACCTGAAATAATTATTCCGATGAAGAAAACAGTGTTATAGACATTTTTGTGCCTTACAGCTATAAGCATGAAATGTCCATAATCCAAGGGATCCAAAGTCCCTAAAGATGTTGTTACAGCTCCTAAAGGAACAAGGTCAACCAATGACAGGTTCTCCCAGAAGTTCTCCACCAAAAACCACTCAGAAACATTCAATTCAAGATCAATTCAAGTGCTCCACTAGCTGCCTGCGTTGCAAAGCACCCCAGTACACTGTCTAGGTGCGTTGCAACGCACTTGAATGCACTACCCAGGTGCGTTGAGCAGGAAAGGACAAGTGGCAGAGTCATTAAACAAGGTGGAAAGACCATGGAAGCTTCCAGAATCTTCTCCAATGACACTTCCCTCACTGAATTCGACCAAGTGATGAGTAAGAGGCTCTCAGTCTCCAAGTGGAAGCAAGAACTGACAGAGAGAAGCCACAATTCAAAACATAAGCTGACTCATCCTCTCTACTTACATCTATATATGGATCCCTCATCCCAGAGATCTAGAGGCTGGAATTTTGTACTTTGCAGAGAATTGTTGTTGGTTTGAGATTGAGATTAGTACATTGGGTGATTTATGCTTTGTTGGAGGAGAGGAAGGGATTCCTTTGCTGGGAGGTAGATGCTGGATCGAAACTCACTTGGTTGTATCTCCTCTTGGACTTTCTTATCATATCAATAAAATTATTTGAGTTTCTCCTACATGCTGTATATCAATGATGTTTTGTGATATTTGCATGTTTAGCTTAATCTGATCTTGAGCTTTTTATGAATGTATATCTATATCTTCGTGTAGTTTCTCTCTCTTGTGATCTTGCAGGAATTCGGTGAAGCTGGGCCGGTAAGGGATCAGGGAGCTGGGAGCCATCGAAGAGAGGAGCGATTGGATCAAAAAACTAGCGAAAGACACAGGTTAGTTACATCCTTCCTCCTCATTTACATTTCATAAAGAAGAATACTCAAATATTTTTCCTTGTTTGTTGCTAAGGCACTATCACACCTTAGAGTGGGATAGGGGCGTTCTGAATAGATACTTTTCCCAACAACAAATTGGCGACTCCGCTGGGGAATCGTATCTAGTTAGTTTATTTGTGTTTCTACTGTTGTTCTTCTCATAAACTTAGGAGTGTTGAATCGAACTGCATTTGCCATTTACAAATGCAAAGTAGAGATCTGCCACTCTAGTCCACTTACTGGGCCTGTTTATGATCTGAACAAGCTGATCCACAAATGCTCTAACTGCCCTTTGTGATAGCTCTTAGTCCTCCTTTAAATAATCCTTCTAATTGTACCTTATTGATAGCTTTTATCCGACCAAAAACCTCAGATCAAACTGCAAACCGTGACCCAGAACCCAGAGACAATTCTCGTTTCTGCTTCAGCGCAGGCTCTGTGAAGAGACTCTGCATTTCAACGCAGGTCCCGAGAGGGCTACCTGCGCTACAATTCAGTTTCTCTGTGCTGCAGGTGCGCTGATCAGCCTTTGCCCTGTGCAGCTGTGGTTCTTTGCATCCTTGTGTTCAGTTTTATCTCTGCTTTTTGCTGCCTGTTATCAGTGTGTGTACCTATCTGAAAACCCCTTTTCTCTGCCTTAATTCCGCCTCAGTTGTATAAAAGAAATTGTATTTGTTTTTGTGTATTTGTTACATCATTTGTAGTTTCCCATTACAAAAGTAAACTAGTCATATTGTCGCCCTTAGATCTGGACCTGTCGTAAGTGTCGTTTTGATCTTAGGATTAAGTTTGTTTGCTGTTGACAGTTGATTGCGTTTTTAATTTTGTCTTTTGGTTTGAATTTATGAATTTCTAGTGTCGAAACAAGTGTTTACTTCAAAATCATAAAGTGTCGTAATCGTCTTTTTGTTTTCAAAAAGAAACTTGTTTGTGTTTTCACTTGAAATCGAATTCAAATTTGTACAACAGCTTTCTTTTCAGGCATCAATATTAAGAAAGCGAAAACAAATACATGCATTTGTGCATTTGCATATTGATAGTTTGTATGGTTTGATCTAGGAAAAGTGCATTTACAGTGTGCTCTATGCTCTTTGAGAAAAGTTTGTGTCTTTCTTTTCCCCTTGTAGCTAGGATTTTCATTGTTGAAAAGAGATGAATGCTTGCTTATCATCTTTAGACTGCATTTAGGAATTGTATATACATCTCGTGGTGATCCAAAAAGGCAAACTTCTAAGAAAGATCAACCTAAAATAAATTGAATGAACTTAAAAACACTTTGTAACTTAACGCACAACATAGAGGTCTAGGCTAGAGACATGTTCTGGCGTCGTAAAACCTGATGACTGTCGATCTCGCTGATGGTTGGGTGATTCCTCCTGATCAGAGACGATAAGCACCAGTACAGATTGTGCTCCCACATACCGTCGAGTATATATTGGGAGATCCCTATAGGCATAAAACCTTTATCCATAGGAAGCTGTGTCGGCCGCCCTACTGATCGCAATGCACTGAACACAGCATTCGGGAAGATTGACCGCCCGTACCTTAAAAAGTATTCTGCGGTTTTGCGAAAAGTTTGGCACACCCTCTACCTAGAACTCCAGAGCAGTCCCTTTCGTTCCTTTTCAGACTCCTTAACGGAAAAGGTCCATCTGAGCACTTGTCACTTCAGGCTCATTAAAAAATCGAAGGAGACTAGAGTCATCTTTTGCTTTTTCTCGACTCTTTAAAATTGAAAAAGCAAGTTGTGTCTAAAGCATCTAAAATTCATTTAATTCGGAAACACATTTTCCCTTTTGTATTTTAGTTGATCAAGTAATCCGCAATCATGGAAGAAAGTCAATTGAAACCCCGTCGTTCGCGGAGGCTTACGAGTCAACCGTCTTTGTCTCCGGAATCGAAAACAGTACGGACAAAGAGAACTCGTTTAACCGGTTCGAAATCTCCTATTAAAGTTAGAACAAGTGTTCCAATAACATCCGAGATTCCGGTTACTCCAAACATTTCTGGAAACCCTGCCTCTACAGAAGAAGTTCAACAGCCACAGAGGGACAGTGATACTGATCCTAGTCTGAGAGCAAACACTTGTGTTACTGAACCAGTTCCATCTGCAACCGGTTCGGAGAGTCTTGCTCCTCAAACATCTGTCGCTGTCGATTCAACCCCTTCTTTGGCACCAGAAATATTTTACGGACCTGACGGTCTTCCCCTTCCACCTAGTTTGATTGCGATAGAGGAAATTGTAGAAGATCCACAAGCAAGTACTCCAACACATTTTGGAGTCGGGGTCACTCTATTTCCTTCGAAATCAGAAGTTAGTCTACCACCAGTGGAAGTTCCTGTAGAATCGTTAGGTAATCTTTTGGATAGACTCAAAATGTCTGAACAACCGTCAACATCTAGGACTGTGTCGACTGACACAGCGACAGCAGAACTCCCTTCCATCACTCCGACAATGTTTGCCGGCGTACCATCTGTCCCGACTAGCTCACAACCGCTAGAAGGAGTCCATCCAGGGACTATTTAGACAGTATGGTCCATGCCTGTTTGTTCCTCCGGAATAATATCCGACAACTCTTATGTTGAGACTCACCAAATTGATCCATTTGGAGGTCAATTTGGGCAATCCAGTCCCCAAGGGCAGACAATCCCTTTGAGTTCCGGATTGCCATCGTATGGGGGGCAGTATGCCCTTTCATTACCCCCTCCGGGAGGATATCCATACGGGAGTTCACAACAGTATTCAGGTTATACTGGAGTTACGTCAAGTGGTTGGGTACCTATACTACCCCAAAAACCAAGGGTTGTGTACTCTATGCAATAATGTGTACCTATGTCGAACATCCCGACTACGCCAGCTATTGTGACAGTGTCACAAGTTCAAACGCTGCCTGTTGTATGTCAACCTCAGATTTCTCAGGTTGTAATGCAACAGCCCCTTGACCCTGTGACTCAACCACAATCACCGACTGGTGGGGCGACACAGGTCCAAACGGGTACAATTACCCCACACCTTGGTCCGACTGTTAGTATAGCGCAACAGAACATGGCTTCACAACCGTGGCTGGTGCAATACCAACAACCACAATTCCAACAAGTATACCAAGGTTCTGAGCAACAGATCTTTGCGAATAGTGGACAGTCGTACATTCAAAACGGTCAAAATCAACCATTCTACAATGGTCATGTCCACCAACCGTATCAGTCGTACCAGCATCAACTACATTATGCTGGTATGCAAAGGCCAACTGCTCAGGCAATTCCATCATATCCTGGGTATGCTTCACCTAACCTGAATCAACAGTTACCATTCGTGGCAACTTTAGAGTTACCTGATTTACACCGGTTAACAAACGATCCAATTGCTTACGCCCCTTGGTGGCCAGCGATCCCTCATAAACTTCCATCAGATATTCCTAAATTTAATGGAAATCCAGGTGAAGATCCATCGAATCACGTGATGACATTTCATCTATGGTGTTCATCAAACACCCTAAATGATGATTCGATAAGGCTTCACCTTTTTCAGAGGACGTTAACGGGTCCAGCGGAAAAATGGTATATTGAATTGCCTAGAGCTTCGTTCGACAACTTCAGTACCTTAGCCACGACTTTCTTAACCCATTTTCAATTACCGATAAGGTATGAAACGGGAACGGAAATCCTAACCAACTTCAAACAGACAACGGCCACTCACATATCTGATCATATACATGAGTGGCAACGTCATCGTAGGATGGTAAAAACGTACGTTCCCGATCAGCTATTAGCTGAATGGTTTATCAAGTCATTACTTCCTGCTATAACGGAAGATGTGGCAAAGGGGGGAGTCGTAACGGAAGAGCAAGTCATCACTCGTGCACAATATCTAGACTTGGTCTATACTCAGTCTGGCACGCTCTACGACAAAATACCTGACGCCCCTAGACCGGAATTTTCAATTCCTCCTCCTCCTAAATCAAACAATGACTCTCACGTCGGTGATGGCGTGATTGGCACGACAAACGCGAAATCGACAAAGGCTACGTCCAAGAAAGCCCGTAAGATTTCAGATCAAAATGCAAAAGACGAAATTCTTGCTTCGGAAGTAAATGCCGTATCGACAGATAAGGGCAAAGAAACCAAACAACCAGGAAGCAAGAAGAAGCAAGGCAAAGGGAAGAAGAAGAAACAGGGTGAGCCATCTCCTGAAAAAACTTCTTCAGACCCTCCTGGAAATAGGAAACCCCCCTTTGGGTGTCAGATATGTGATGAGAATCATTGGACGAAAGAATGTCCATACAAAGCTGAGCTTAAAAGATTCTTTAAGAGTTCGCAAACCTCAGCTGTGTTAACTGATCCGTTTCCAAATCCAGGAACAAATCTGGTTGATAGTGGAAATGCTTCCCCGTCGCAAGTGCTAATGTTGTCGATTTCGAAGCAGCAAAATGATGCTTTGATTTCAACAAGGAACAAAGATTACGGGAATCCGCAGTTGTCGAACGACAAGGATAAAGATCAACCAAGTAGTTCGACAACAACTTCGACAGAAGTTGTACCACCCATCATTCCCAAATTAACAATAAAACCGCCAAAGGGAGTAGTACACAAGTCGACGTTTAATCCTCGCGCTAGAGTGGCACAGCATTATAACATAGTGGAAGATTTGGCCCAATCGCCATCCGCTATGTCGACTCTTGAAGTACTACAAAATTTCCCATCCCAAAGGCAGGCTTTGTTATCAGCTATTGGTGGGGTTGATCCTAAGGATTCCAATCTTGTATCCTTCGACCACAAAGGATACGATCCTCAGTTACCAGCTCAACTAGCTTTCCTTATTCAAGTGAAAGCCCTCAACAAAACTGTTCATCGAACAATTATTGATGAGGGAGCATCTACATGTATTATGTCGATGAGTTGTTGGAAAACTTTAGGATCTCCAACCTTGTCGCGATCTTCGACGACATTAAAAGCATTCGACGGAAGGTCATATACCCCATATGGTATCCTAAATAACTTGAAGGTTGAACTAGGGGGAAAAACATTAGAAATAGATGTTGAAGTCATCAATGGAAATCTTGATTACAACATCCTACTAGGAAGACCATGGATATATGCCATGGCAGCTGTTGTGTCGACCTATTTTCAAGGAGGGATTACAATCGTCGATCAACAAAACTTCCTCCCTAATGGTTCTCAAGTTACAGGAAGCATTCCCATGATCCATGGAAGCCCCCATTCGCTTCAGAATATCGGGGTAGGCCTATGGAAAGATCCTATACTAATGGGAACTTTCGCTCTTCCACCTCCAATCAATCTGGCGGAAGTAGCGTTGATAGGAACCTGCAATATGATATCTTCCACAAAGATTTCAGAAAACGATATCAACATGGATCATGCAATGGTTTTGCCCCCGAGCCCAATAGAAGTATTATAGCAATCAATGCTTCTAGCATGGGAGGCAAACCCGAATCAACGCTCGTCAAGCGTTTGGGTAGATAGGTCTAGAGAATATAGTACCCCTTCAGATCCTTGGTCGCGAGTGAATGGAACCGACGAAGGAATTATACAATCAATGTTGATTGAAGGGGCACCATGGAATGATTGCCACCATCGTTCCCTTCTTCTGGATTATGAAGAAGATACTCAAGATGACCTTTATCATCCTTCAATTTTTGAATTCCTTTCAAATACTGTAAATACGGTGGATTCCGAGCGAAACTTATCCAACATTGAAGAGACAATAGCCATAAATATCTCGACTAAAACAGATGTTGTAGAGAATATTTATGTTGGCAAATGTTGTTCTCCTTCAGAACTGGAAATATATGACGCTCTTTTTCGCGAATTCAGAGATGTCTTTGCTTGGTCATACAGTGAAATGCCAGGAATCGACTCGAGTATCGTTGAACACGAAATTAAGATGTATCCAGATGTCAAACCGGTACGACAACGGCTCAGGCAGGTGCACCCCAAGAAAGCCGCTGCCATTAAAGCAGAAGTTGAAAAACTTCTCCATGCTGGTTTCATCTACCCGGTTCCTCTAACCGATTGGGTATCAAATATTGTCCCTGTTATGAAAAAACAAGGGACAATTAGAGTGTGTGTCGATTATAGGGATGTAAATCAAGCTTGTCCGAAAGACAACTACCCTACACCCTTCATCGACGAGATAATTGATGAATGCGCCGGATGCGAAATCTTTTCATTCATGGATGGATTTTCCGGGTATAATCAAATAAATATCCGCCCACAGGACCAGTCAAAGACTGCTTTCATTTGTCCGTGGGGCACATTCGCATATCGAAAATTACCCTTTGGTTTAAAGAACGCAGGGGCGACGTTTCAGAGGGAAATGAATTATGCCTTCCATGACATCAAGAACATCGTTCAACCATACCTTGACGACCTTCCGGCTCATTCGCGAAAGCGGACTGATCATCCACAGCATTTAAGAGCGATATTTCTACGTTGCCGACACTACAAGATACGACTCAATCCACACAAATGTGTATTTTGCGTCAGTTCTGGTCGTTTACTAGGCTTTGTAGTCTCCAAGGATGGGATTCGTCTCGACCCATGCAAGGTACAGGCAATCATAAATTTGCCTCCACCTTCAGATTTGCTTTAGATTCAGAAACTACAAGGGAAAGCAAACTTTCTGAGGAGGTTCATTCCAAACTACGCCAAACTTGCTAAAGGTTATACAAGTCTTTTGAAAAAGGAGATACCCTTCGTCTGGGATCAGGTTGCGCAAGCTTCCTTTGATGCTTTAAAAGATTCCTTAATGAAAGCATCATTAATGTATGCCCCCGATTATCAAAGAGATTTTAACCTGTATCTGGCTGCAGCAGATACAACCATCGCAATGGTATTAGTTCAAGAAGTCGATGGAATTGAACACCCTATATATTATTTAAGTAAAAACTTAAATGATACAGAAAGTAAATATTCTTATGTTGAAAAACTAGCGCTTGCAGCTGTTCAAGCGATACAAAGATTTCGACACTATGTCCTCTTTCGGAAAACTACCATTTTGTCTGATTGCAACCCCATGACTTATATATTGTCGCGACAGTTGCTGGGGGGCAAATATTCAAAATCGATAGCAATCCTTCAAGAGTTTGATCTAGAATTCGTAAACTCCAAATCAAAGAAAGCTCTAGTTTTTGCAGAATTATTATGCGATCTCCCATCGTCGTCCAACGATGAAACATCCGAAGAATCAATTGTGGACGAGAATTTGTTTCTGATATCCACAAGTAATGAGTGGTATGGAGATATAATAATTTATCTCCAAACCCAAAAGTTTAGGCCTAACACCTCTCACTCCGAACAGAAACGTATACGATACCAAGCAAAAGACTACATGATCATCGGTGATACACTTTACCGTCGTGGTGTCGATACAGTTCTGAGAAGGTGCCTCACCCATGAGGAGGCCGAGAAAGCTTTGAATGAGTGTCATTCAGGAGCTTGTGGGGGGCACCATTCTGGTTATGCTACAGCACAAAAAATCTTACGAGCAGGATACTTCTGGCCAACCATGTTCAAGGATTGCATAACCGCAGTCAGAAGTTGCCATGCTTGTCAAATTTTTGACAGCAAAACCAGAAGACCACCCGCACCTCTACAGCCAATAGTTGTTGTTGGGCTGTTCGCCAAATGGGGCATCGATTTCATGACATGTAACCCCACCTCGACCGGGGGGCATGGGTATATCATAGTCGCAGTTGACTATTTTACCAAATGGGTCGAGGTATATCATAGTCGCAGTTGACTATTTTACCAAATGGGCCGAGGCGATGCCTACATTAGATAACACTGGTGAAACAGCTACCCTTTTCTTTTTCAATCATGTAGTCACCAGATTCGGCGTACCACAGGCTATAGTCACGGATCATGGATCACATTTTCGCAATCACATGATGCTTGAATTAGCTGCCAAGCTAGGATTGTCTCACGACAGCTCTACTCCGTATTATTCGCAAGCCAACGGACAAGTTGAAGCGATTAACAAGGTCCTGAAGCGTATGTTGCAAAGGATGATCAGAGTTCATAAAAGAAGATGGCACCTAATCCTGTACTCAGCCTTGTGGGCTTACCGAACGTCGGTAAGGAATGCAACCGGGTTCACACCCTTCCAACTGGTATATGGCCTGGAAGCAGTCTTACCAGTCCAGTGTGAAATCTCGTCTCTTAAACTCGCAATCGATCTCCTCCCTGGAACTTCAGAAGAAGAGGCTCGTTTCTTGGAATTAATCCAATTGTATGAAACCCGTCGTGATGCCGCTTTGGCTAACGAAGCCCATAATAAACGAGTCAAGGCGCAGTTCGACAAAAATGTCAAACCCCGTGTCTTCTCAGAAGGTGACTTGGTCTTGCTTTACGACCAAGAATCCGATAAATTGGGAGCAGGTAAATTTAATTCTTTATGGATGGGCCCCTATATTGTTAAACGAGTGTTAGCAAAAGGAGCCTACGAGTTAATGGATTATGACGGAATTCCATTGGCGCAACCCCGTAATGGGTTGTACCTCAAGCGTTACTATGCTTAAATAGTAACCAATGTGCTTTTGTTGTATTTTGTTTTCGCTAAAGTGTTCGTTTTGGTTGAGTAATCCACCTTTTTACATTTATTGCAGATGTCAAACCTTTTGGAGACATGTGTTGGATATGCCGACGGAGCGAGTCGTAGTTCGCGGAACCTGTCCTCCGCAGCCTGGGCCATTTTTGATCCAAGCGGCGAGTTAGTAAGTTTCATAGGTGTATGTATCGGTCAATCAACGAATAACATCGCTGAGTATAGTGCGTTGACAGAACTTCTCTCTAATGCCATCACCCATGGTATACGCCGACTAATCGTCAGGCTAGACTCACAACTCGTAATACTACAACTCAATGGTATATATTCCGTCTGAAATCCAGCTATTTATCGCATGTTCCTAAGAGTTAAGATTTTGGAAAGACAATTTGATTTTATTCAATACCAACATATTTCCAGAAACTTAAACACATTAACCAACTCATTAGCAAACTATGTGTTAGATAGACATTTGCGACATTTATAAAAAGAAACATCATCAATGTTTTACATGTGGATCATATAACTCAACCAGAATAAAACCCGAAAATCAAAATATATATATAGCTGTTTATGGTTTACATATAATGTTCTATAACCAAGACAAAATCGGTCACATGACCCAAAAAACTCAAAATTCTAGGGGGCACCCTAGTCTAATGATGCTCGTGATAGCAAGTCACAGCCTGTGCAATCATACGTAAGAGACGAGTCCATCGTCTAGGCACACCAGTAGTATGTCATTGTAGTTGCAAAGGTAGCTCGTCGATCCTCACGTCAGGAATACTGAGAGTAAGGCTCTCAACCTACTCCTGCACGGCTGTGAGAGTCTCGGCCACGTCAAGGTCATGAAGGATGACCCTCCCGGCAGCCTCTCCTGTTGGGGCAGCGGCTGGCACTCTCAAACGGACTACTGGACGAACAGGACCAACATCTGCATGAACACAAGAGTTTGATTAAAAGTATTGATAGAATAAAGCACAAGGACATTATAAATAAAAACAATAAACAGTGATATGGTCAAAGATTTTACCAATAGTTCCCCACTGCTCGCCGTCCGGTAGTACTAAATCCCAATCACCCTGGAAATCCATGCCAGCATATGGATACTCGGCATAAGCCATCTCCTGCCGATCGAACCACCTGAAGAAGGTATCGGAAAAATAAATCTGAGACTGACCAGCATGCCTAGACATGTGGTCAACCCATCTCTGCATCCGTGGTTCAGTAGGAGGAGGTATGTCGAGTGCAATGTACTGCGGCTGCATTAGTGGTATTTTCTCCAAGGCAAAGGCGGTCAAAATAGAACCAAACCCAAAGTTCTTCAACCTCCCATCCTTTATCTTGGTCAACTGACTCTTCATCACAAGAAGTACTGCATCACACCAGTTGAATATTTTCGGTTGGAGACACTCCAAGGCATGCTGCATATAGGACTTGTTGGCTACATGAAGAGATGCACTCCCGGCCATCCTACCAAAAGTGAACAGGATAGACCTGAGAGACCTGTCAGCAACGTCTCGGATGATGATCTTGCCGTCTTTACTCGGCTGAGATCCTTCCCTGCAATACTGGCAGACATAATCTCTCACAGAGTCACTCCCTCGGGCCGAACCTGACAAAGAAATGGGGGCACCCCGCCGCGACAAGCCAGTCAAGAAGTAAATGTCTACTGCATTCAAGGGGATGGATTTTCCCCTAATCTGGAAAACTTGATTGATAGGATCCCAAGCATCGAGCAAATACTGCAATAGGTTGATCTGCTGTCTCATGCTAGAGATGCGGAAGAACTTCAGCAAACCACAGTTCCGCAGCGCGTTCACTGTAACAGGGTCATGTAGGGAAATCATGTCCTCTTCTTCATGTTCTTGTTCTCGCCATGTAAGGGTCATTTTGCTCCAATATCTCTGCAAAAACAAACAAGAGAGGAGATTAAATCCTAATTTTGATGAGAAATAGGGAGAAATTTCATTAAAAACTGTGCTACATCTTTCCTTTCTGCGCCCAACGCACCTACACAGGTGTTATGGGTGCGTTGAATGTCAAGTCACCTTCATGGTGACCCACAATCAGCGCAGGTTTCGACATGCCTAGGGTGCGTTGATGGCAGAACGCTCCCATCAAACCCTAGGGGCTCAGAAAAGCAGGGACTGAAGCACAGAATGCAGAAAAGAAACCATGAAATGAAAGAGCTCAGGTTTAGCTCCTACCTGGTCTAGACGGCATCGAGAATCGTCCACAGAATCTCCCGAAATCAGCTGATGAAAATCAAGGGGGAAGAGGCACCTCCAAAGCTCCAACAAACCAAGTTCAAATGAAATGGTAAAATGAGAGGTAAAAACACTTTTTAATTGCTTTTTACGTAGTTCAAAGTAAAATATTAGCGTTTTAATCTCATTTTCAAACAAATGTTGTTCATTTCTAACTAGTTTGATGAAGCAATTGAAGGAACAGTAATATCTTTGAAAACGTAAAGCTATTTATGGTAAAAATCAAAACAAGACCATGTTATCGAGAAGTTTTAGCACATAGTTCATGCTCGTTAAAAAAGAAACATAAGATCGAGCAAGTGTTTCAATCCGCGTTTAAGCTCGTTAAAAAATGAACTACCCTCCGGTAAATAACCGCCGTGAATGTAACATTATCAGCCATTAAAGCCTTGGTCGTGTTTGCACCGTCACCTCCACTTTTCCATTGGCCGATCATTCACCT
Source organism: Pinus tabuliformis (assembly GCA_031772625.1). Lineage (NCBI taxonomy): Eukaryota > Viridiplantae > Streptophyta > Pinopsida > Pinales > Pinaceae > Pinus > Pinus tabuliformis. The sequence continues at coordinate 1,029,241,736 of CM062816.1, forward strand.
CCATTTGATTGTTTACCCATTTTGAGGAACAGCTGCGAAGAGTGATTTCACTAGCCATCCTTGTGACACTGCCGTGCTTGGAAAATTCCAACCCGTACCTGGAATCAGCTGCTACCCATTTTATCACTCGTTCCTCAAAAGACGAGTCTTCTTTAAGCTCTTTTCATTTGACTCATAAAATATGAAAAGATTGCCGAGTTTTGGCCTTCCAGCTCGTTAAAGCGATCGGAAGAGCTATCCCTCCTCTAGATTTTAATCTTTTTGGACCTGAGGGATTATTGCACAAAAAGATCGAGCCCTTGTTTTGTTCGGCTCGTTAAAACTATCGAAAATTCATCCCTTCTGTATTGTTTTATACTTTTTCGGACCTAAGGGATTAGATGACGAAAAAGGACTTCCGGAGTTAACTTTACGTACCTTTTTAGACTCTCTAAAAATGAAAAGGACCGAGTTATCTTTGTTGTTAGACTCGTTAAAAACATTAATAGCGACAAACTTGTCTTTAGACGAGAACGAGTTTCACTATCGCTAGGCTCGTTAAAACATAGCGATGGGTTTGCCCGAAGGGCAAATTATAGAACAAGCATATATTATCCTCCTCAAGCTTGAAAAAAATAAAGAGGTACTGGTCAACAATGACTGGGGAAAATTGGGAAGAAACTCAAAGAACCTTTATTGGTAGCAAGTCGCTCTTGAACATGACACTTCCACTCCGTGCCTGAGTCGAGTTGGGTTGTTTCATTCACCGGTCACATCACCATGGTCTCGCCATACCATCCACCTTTGGGGTAAATGCTACCAATCCATCACACAAGTGTCACCGATATGTTCAAGAGAAGTCATCCAGAGAAGTCAACTGTGTCCCATCCACTACCATACATTATACTTCATTCTTTCATGACCGCCACCCTGAACCATATATCATCAGATCGTTTTCACCTCCATCAAAATCATTTGCTCCGTTCAGTGTCACTGATGTGGGATACATCAAGGCCCTCCTTTGACGGATCACTTCTTGTCGACATCAGCTCATTATCCAAGAAGTTGATCTAGGAACACCCCCTTCAGTACTTTGAAGCTTGCATGCCTCAATGGCAAGTTTCGCACTTCCGACGACAGGTATACATCAATGACCTTCGACCGAAAGATTTTGCGTGGTGTTCGACGCCAAGTCCTTTATTCACACCACGTGAATTGTACTGCAGTACCTTGAGGGTCATTATCATTATCGGTGATTCCTCTCGCGCTTGTTAACAGTTTACATCATTGACTGGTAATCAAGCAATGTCTTTCCATGTTCGACTTCAAAACATTTCTCACATGGATTGACTTGTACTTAGAGTGAAGATCGGACGAGATTGAAGACCCCGGATCTAGTTTCATCCATCCGGGCTGCGATATATATTCAGGAAAAATAAAGACATTGACATGTACAGCACTACAGAACAGATAATCATCCTACCAAAAGGATGATGATTTCATCAGAATCATCAGTCTACCATCAGACGATTGTCTGTCCTATGTACATAAAAATGAATTTATAAAGCTGAGCATGGGAATGTTCGCCTCAGCTAGATCATGAAAACAGTATGAAAAATAATGTATTGTATTGTATCTTATTACAGGTCTCCTCCCAGCATTGAATGAACTTCGGATCCTCCTAATAAAGCATTTCACCCGATAAACGGCCTCATACTTTAGGGGGGCAACTATTATAGACATTTTTGTGCCTTACAGCTATAAGCATGAAATGTCCATAATCCAAGGGATCCAAATTCCCTAAAGATGTTGTTACAGCTCCTAAAGGAACAAGGTCAACCAATGACAGCTTCTCCCAGAAGTTCTCCACCAAAAACCACTCAGAAACAGTCAATTCAGGATCAATTCAAGTGCTCCACTAGCTGCCTACGTTGCAAAGCACCCCAGTACACTGTCTAGGTGCGTTGCAACGCACTTGAATGCACTACCCAGGTGCGTTGAGCGGGAAAGGACAAGTGGCAGAGTCATTCAATGAGGTGGAAAGACCATGGAAGCTTCCAGAATCTTCTCCAATGACACTTGCCTCACTGAATTCGACCAAGTGATGAGTAAGATGCTCTCAGTCTCCAAGTGGAAGCAAGAACTGACAGAGAGAAGCCACAAGTCAAAACATAAGTTGACTCATCCTCTCTGCTTACATCTATATATGGATCCCTCATCCCAGAGATCCAGAGGCTGGAATTTTGTACTTTGCAGAGAATTGTTGTTGGTTTGAGATTGAGATTAGTACATTGGGTGATTTATGCTTTGTTGGAGGAGAGGAAGGGATTCCTTTGCTGGGAGGTAGATGCTGGATCGGAACACACTTGGTTGTATCTCCTCTTGGACTTTATTATCATATCAATAAAATTATTTGAGTTTCTCCTACATGTTGTGTATCAATGATGTTTTGTGATATTTGCATGTTTAGCTTAATCTGATCTTGAGCTTTTTATGAATGTATATCTATATCTTCGTGTAGTTTCTCTCTCTTGTGATCTTGCAAGAATTCGGTGAAGTTGGGCCGGTAAGGGAGCTGGGAGCTGGGAGCCATCGAAGAGAGGAGCGATTGGATCAACAAACTAGCGAAAGACACAGGTTAGTTACATCCTTCCTCCTCATTTACATTTCATAAAGAAGAATACTCAAGTAGTTTTCCTTGTTTGTTGCTAAGGCACTATCACACCTTAGAGTGGGATAGGGGCATTCTGAATAGATACCTTTCCCAACAACAAACAGGTCGTCAAATTCATCTTTTTCATGATCAAATTTTGTAAGTTTGGCTTGCTCAAGCACGTTATAGGCAACTTTCCTTGGGTCGTATTGCCTGTTAGGGATGGTTGCGAGATTGAGCATGTTTATTTTTTTTGTCTCCTTCTCCGCATGTTTGTAATCATGCAGAGTGTAAACACCGCATCTCAAAGGAAATGTAGGCCATGACTGTTTTTTAGAATTCCTAAGAGTTTTGGATGTTTCTGTTGTGGTTATTTGGTAGGCCAACTCTCGAGCCAACAACTTATTAGGTATATACAAAGGAAGGACATGGGGTTTTGCAAGGCTGCCATAAACCCTTATATATGTGAACTTGTCTTCCCCTAACCAATTCCCTACAACAGTCAAGTCAATCGTCGCTTCCTCGGAAATCCTTGGGGCAGGCTTATCAAAAATGGCATAATAGATAGGTAACATGAAACGATTACAGATTTGGTACAAGTGGTCTTTATAGTGTACCTTCCATAACATCTGATGATAAATGTGGATTGTCTTAGGGTCTTGTGCAGTCCATTTCCACCCGAGTACCAGGTATTCGGAATTAAAGCAAAGAGTATCCATAATATAAGCACTATAATAAAAAGGGGGAATGGTTCTGGTGGTTTTACGTGCATTTGATCTGAAGTCAAGAATTGCAGTGGCTAATTTATCGGACAATATGTTTGCCCAATCCATCACATAACTATTAACCGCCGCTTCCATTAAAGGAACCATTTCAATAGTAAACTTTGCAGAATCATGCATTCCCCACATTCTACACATCATTGCCCCAGCATAACAGTAAGGAGATGATAATGAATCCACGAAGTACTTACCCAATGATTCATGTTTGTGCTTTGCGGGATTCTGTCTCCATTGCTTAATTGGGGCTGACTCAGTCTCATTCTTAGCTGCAAATTTCTCCAGAAAGGCTTTGTTGTATTTCTTTTCAAGTTCGGGCAAGTGATACATCTTCTTTAAGTCATCAGGTTGAAATGAACCAAAAGTTCTTCCGTCAAATGTGCAAAACATTCTATTTGAAACTGGAATTTCTTCAACCACCCATCTGACTACATCAGTGTATGGAAGAATTTTCTCCCGTGCTGCTATCCTGTGCAAATATGAGTCGGCTAAATCTTTCAGGGAAACTTCTGATTTATTAGTTGAGTCTACAGTAGCTTCTTCCGACACTTCCTCAGGCTCCTCTGCTTCAATTAAATTGTAGATACTTTGCCAACTTGTATTTCCAAGGCCGAGACATGTAGTGTCTAAAATTAAACCTTTTTTACTTGGTCCTAGATCACTGGTTGGCTGCACTGTTGCTGTAGGAGCCGCTGCTGCCACAGATCTCTTGGATTTCTTTCCCATTTGTTTCAAATTTGTTATTTCGGCGGAGTTCTGCACAAGGGATGAAACCAACGTGATACAGAGAAATAGGTAGTATGAGCCAATATGAAAGAATTATATCAATTAGCGAATAATCAAAGATTATAGTGAAACTGCCACAGATACAATCTAAGGGAAAATCTCGGCATAACTGCTTCATTAATTGGCCATTTAACCTGTCAATCATGGTAAAGGAGTTTTTAAATACCCATCATATCGTTTATATGGTGAATGATCCATTCAAGCGTGGCTTAGATTTTTTGGTCGATAATCAGAATTAAATCGCAATCGATGATTGGTAACATGAACGGGAAGGTTTTAATAATAGTCCAAAATATCGTTCGATCACCAAAAGGTGATACAATGCATACAAGACTTTTAAATATGTTTCGAAACATGAGCCTTGATTTAATGCATCGCAATTGGGGATGGGTTCGGGTCATATTACTTATGCCATTGCAAGATCACCGATCGTCGATGGCGATATGCCTTATCGCATCGGAGGATTTGAAGGTGTCACAATTCATGTGTTGGGTTGTTACGGCCGATTGCCGATGGCGATACCTTTTATCGCGTCGGGGAAATGGGGGAGGCATTTTGTCTATGCTATGTGTTTTTGCCTTTCACCGATATCCAATAGCGATTTTTTTTTTTTGGATGGGTCTTTTATATATGTTTTCTTATTATTGCGATATGCAATCTTGCAATTGCTTTATCATAATAATAAAGAGCTTTATGATTATTTAAAAGACCTATTTTGTTATTGTTCAAAAGGTTTATTTTAAAATATATCATTTCCATTGGACCTTTTGATGAGGGTTTTTTTAATGATGAGTTAATACCAATTTATTCGCATATCTATGTTTAAAAAGGGACCCATTTCAGATTATGATTTTAAAGAAAAACTTTATGAAATGGGGGGTTGTTGTACAACACAACACCACCAAAAGTTGTTTTTCAAGCATCAATCAAGTGAGGATATTGCTGCCTCACTTGTCCAATCTCTATCCATTTTGTACTGCTGGGTTTTGAACCTCTGAGTCCTACTCTTAGGTACTCGACATCTCCTCTGCACGTTGTCCTCACCTTTCTGTCCAGAACTCTATCTTCCTACAACTCATTGAGGTATTCAGGCAACAGATCATCAATGGAAGGCAATTGACTATGCTCTTCAGGATCTTCAATTAATGAAGGTTCAAACAGTCTTAAATTTTCTGAATTTACTACTGAATAGATGTGCATGTATGTTGGCAGGTCAAGGTGGAAAGCATTCTCACCAATTTTCTCAAGTACCTTAAAAGGCCCATACCTTAATGGCTTCAACTTCTTTCATTCACCTTGCATTCTGTTCTTGCTGATATACAACCATACTTGATCGCAAACTTGGAAGCTGTGCTCCACCCGGTGTTTATCATGCCTTACCTTGTATTTGACTTGGCTCTTTTCCAGTTGTTCCTGCACTGCCTGGTCAATCTCTTAGATCTGTTCAATGAATCTGGTTGCTTTATCCACATCACTGTGTCCCACAACTGCTATGTCTTTTCCAAAGACAAAATCCAAGGGAGACCTTGGTATAAAACCAAAGCAGGTCTCAAAAGGAGATCTTTGCGTAGAAGAATGTTTAGCACGGTTGTAAGCATGTTGCACATAACATAAATGTTCATCCCAAAGCTTGGGATGCTTGATGTAATAACCCCTGAGCAACGGGATCACTGTCCGATTGACTATCTCTGTTTGGCCATCTGTTTGTGGATGAAAAGTTGTGCTTTTCTTCAGTCTAATGTCCATTAATTCCCATAGACTTGACCAAAACTTCCCAACAAATCGGGAGTCTTGATAAGATATTATGGAAGTGGGTAACCCAAAATGCACCCAGACATGCTGAAAGAACAATTTTGCTATTTGTTCAGCTGTAATCTGCTTATTACAAGGTATTAAAATACACATTTTGCTGAACCTATCCACAATAACATATAAATAGTCATGTCCCTTTCTATATTTTGGCAATCCCCTGACAAAGTCCATGGAGACACTTTCCCAAGGATGGGAACGCACTAGCAGTGGAGTCTACAAGCCTAGTTTTCTATTGTTGGGCTTGCTTTTTGCACACATGGTACACCCTATTACATATCTAGAAACTGTTTCATGCATGTTTGGCCAATAGCAGTATCTTTGTAGTTGTGCAATTGTTTTTCTTACACCGAAATGGCCTGATATCAAAGAAGTATGTGCTTCCCTAATTATATTAATTCTCTCTATTTTTGGAATGCATAGCTTTCCCAAATGATACAAGAGTTGGTCCTTAATGTAGTAATCCAACTTTTCTAACTTTTTTCCATTACTTAAAGCTGCATATCCATCTTTAAAGTCTATATCTTGAGCATATTGTTCAATGTATCTTTCATGCATTACTGAGTTATGCTTAAGTATAGTAGATGCATTTATGATTGTTCTGGACAACATATCTGCAACTTTATTGTGTATTCCCTTTTTATATCTGATGACTAAATGAAACTGTTGCAGGAAACCCATCCACCTATAGTGTCTTGATTGTTGTAACTTAGTTTGTGAGTGCAAGTACTGAAGTGGTTGATGATCAATATGTATTATTGTTTCTTTGCCCATTAAGTAATGTTTCCATTTCTTCACACTCTGAACTAATGCATACAATTCTTTATCATATGTAGGATAATTAATTACTGTAGAATTAAAAGTCTCATAATGGTAGCATATGGGTTTACCATGTTGCATCAATACTGCTCCCATGGCATAATCACTGGCATCTGTTTCGATCTCAAATGGTTGTTGAAGATTTGGCAATGCTATTACTGGTGTTGTACTAATTTTTCTTTCAAGGTGTCGAAGGCTTTCTGCTATTTGCCTCCCCACTGAAACACCTTGTTCAATCCTGTCAAAGTATGTAAGGGAGCTGCAATTAAGGAAAAGTTAGCAATAAACTTTCTCCAATATTTTGCTGCCCCTAGGAAGCTTCTAACTTCTATAGCAGACTTGGGCTTAGGGCAGTTTACAATGACTACAACCTTAGAGGGATCTATCTTCAGTTCACCACCCCCTACTATATGACCCAAATAATTCAAAGATGTTTTTCCAAATTCACATTTTGATAATTTAACATAAAGATTTTACTTTTTCAAAACATCTAGAGTCTGCTTCACATGCTTTAAATGTTCTTCCCATGTTTTACTGAATATAAGAATGTCATCTAGATATACAATCACAGAATCATCAATAAAAGGCCTGAGTACATCATTCATTACTCTCATGAAAGTGGCAGGAGCATTAGTTAAGCCAAAAGGCATAACTAGCCATTCATACAGCCCTTGCTTTGTTTTGAAAGCAGTCTTCCATGCATCTTACTCTGCTACTCTGACCTGATGGTAACCACTACATAAGTCCAACTTGGAAAAGTAAACAGCCTCTTTCTGATCCAATAGATCATCTATGCGAGGAAGGGGATAATGATTCTTGATCATTATTTTATTCAGTGCTCGGTAATTAATGCACATCCTCCACGAACCGTCCTTCTTTCTCACCAACATGATTGGAGATCCGCATGGTGATGTGCTTGGCCTTATGAACCCTTTCTCGAGCAGATCCTGTACCTGCTTCTTGATTTCTGCATTCTATAAAGCAGATAACCTGTACATTCCAATGTTAGGCAATGGAGCATCTTGCTGCAAATTAATATCATGTAAAATTTCCCTTTTTGGTGGTAGACCTTTAGGTTCTTGAAATAAAATATCATATTCTGAAACAAACTTTTCTAAATCAGCTTCCTGTTTAGCATCACAACCTTCAAATACATTGGTTTTTTCAAGTTTCTTTTCCTTTACAACCATCAGTAAAAATTGCTTGCATGAATTTACAATCCTTTTCACCCGCCCTGAGTTTAAGAGAGTATAATTATTTTTGAGTTTGTGAGCTCTTACAATATAGTCTATTCCATATTTAACAAGTTGATACTTATTTTCTGCTCTATAGAAAATTTCGTTTCTATCATACCAGTAAGGACTTCCTAAAACAATCCCACATATATCTAAGGGAATTACATCTAACTCAACCTCATCTACAAATGTTGAACCAATGGCAAACCTAAGTTTGCATTGTCTAGTCACTTGTAGCTTTTTTTTATCACATAACCAACCCAATGGATATGGCTTCTTGTGAGATGTGGTTAGTAGTCCCAGTTTCTTTACAATTTCTTCAGAAATTAAGTTTACTTGTGAGCCACTATCAAACAAAGTATCAATCTTTTGATTCTTGGAAATAACTCTAATATGGAAAAGCTCATGTCTTCTTCTCTCATTTTCTTCACTATCAATAGTTTGGGCAGAATTACTAGAAGATGCTTCAGAATTTTTACCTCGTATACTTGTGGCTATGATGGTTGTTTCATCACCTGAGTTTGACCCCAAATCTTTTTGAACAGCAGCAACAGCTTTCTTCTTCTTGCCATCGAACTTCTTGAGTTTCAGCTTCGGATGCAAAGACCATCAATGTTCATCATCATGTCCATCCTTCTTGCGGTGAGTGCATGAAGGTTTGGTCTTTTGTACAGCATTGGCTTTCCTCTCTTTCCATTTCTGCTTCCTCTTTTCCTTGTTTTTGCTTGCAGTAGGTTTGGATGATCCCCCAATCTCTGGGACCACATTCTTGCCTCTAGCCTCTAGATGGGTAGCTTGAACTGATACTTCATATATGCTAGTAGGGTTAAACATGAAAATGGTATGTCTCAAATAACTATGTAGACCACCTATATACTTCAGCAAAGTTTCAGGTGAGTCTAAAGAAATTCCTAGAATCAAAGTTTTTTTTTTAAACTCTTGGGTGTAACTTTGTACACTTTTCCCTTTCAATTGGTGAAGAGTTTGCCAACTCATCATAGCTTGTTGCATATAAGCTAGTGGATAGAATTGTTTTTTAATTGTAGAAACAAATTCACTCTAGACAGAAAGAATTTTACCATGATTTTTCAAGTCAACTTGTGTCCTACCTTCCCACCATACCAAGGCAGTTTCTCCAAGGCGTAGGCTAGCCAGCTAAATTTTACTCCTGTCTGAGTCAATATTTTGCACCCTGCAATACACATCAATTTGCCTAATCCAATTATCTAACTTCTCTACATTTAGCTCTCCATCATATATTGGCAAATCAAATTTAACATCTAATTTAATCAAAGATGTTTTCTTCTTTTTATTTTCAGGGCTATCAGGAGGGGTGGGCAGAGGAACCTCTTTTCCTTTCCCTTTGCCTTCAAAATGGCCATCTATAAGAGATTCTTTTGTTCCCTTGTCTTGTTTGGAAGTGGAAGAATCTTCATTTTGACCTTTCTTAAATTATCTATACATTTCTTCTACCATGGCTCTCATGGTCATGAAACTGTCCATGAACTGAGGGTCTGATTCCAAGGGAACTTCTTCTGACATTTTCCTCTTAGGATAGACTCTACCAATTTCTGGGTTAGTTTCAACCAATCCTCCTTCTCCTAATTTAAGCTTTGATCTAGTTAGCATTCACAAACAGTCCAGCACAAGCTTGTCTAACCTTAGCAACCTAAAGCTTTGATACCACTTGATCTGAAAATGAGATCTAAGATAATTAATAAGGTATTACAGACTTATGTGCATGGATTAGTCTATGTCATTATATGAAATGGATCGATAAGATTGCGAAATGCATAGACAATGAAGCAGTAACAAAACATAATAGATAAAACATGACACAAGAGATTTAATAAGGAGTTCACCCAATACTCCTGGGCTACATCTCCTAGTCTAGCCTTTAGTGGTGGCCTCTCTATTATGTCTTCAAACAGAGTTTTGTTTACAACAGTGAGCTCAATTTGAGCCTCACACACAACAGAATACAGCAATAAGAGTTTACTAGAACCTCTCAAGTTCTCTATGAGTACATAGACTCCCCTAATGCTCTCTGTCTCGACATTTGCCTGATTATTGCTCTCCCTTCTCATTCTCTTTGTCTGCGGCTTTTAAAGCCAACGCTGCTTGTTCGTTTCATCTCTTTGGCTCTTAGTTTCCCCGGCCTCTTGAATGCTTTGAATCCCTCTCCAGCGTTATACAATCATTGATTAACGCATGGGGAGGAGGTGGCCACCCATTTCACAGCACTAGAGTGCTTCGGCCCTCTGAAACGCTTGTAACAGCAGCGCTCTATTTTTACAGAGAAAACATAGTTTAGCAGAGAAGATCTGCCAAAATCTCATATATCGGACTTTAAAATTCCTTAAATATGTTTAATTTCCCTATCGAATCCGTTCATAGATCGGTAATCACATATCGGGAAGGCTCCGTCCCTTTGTATTTTGGAAATACACACAAAGCGCGAAAATACATTAAAATGGCCCTGTTGCAGACTTGAAATTATATCAAATTTCCTTTAGAATGCTATCAGGTTCGGCTATCGCATGGTGTATTGATATCGAATCCTTTGCATAGTTCCGATGTGATGCGACGATGTGATATATTGCAATCGCTCATTGAAAGAACCCTTTTGCCATTGTAAGCACTTTTGCAATCCCCCGATAGCAATCCTACGAGTTAATATGGGCCATCGATTTGCACGCTTGATCGACAGTCCATATTAACTCCGCCAATCGCCCTCACCATATATGTATACAAAGCGTTGATATCGTTGTTCGCTGTCACCAATATTATGTGGATGCAGCCGAAATCTGCCCAAAGGTTACCACCGATTGCGATGGCCAATTTGATCTGGATCGTTGATCATCCAGATCAGATGGCTACTGTGCGTCACTTGTCCTGCTTGTAATTACTCTGTTTTTTCATGATTTCATGGGTTTTGGGTTGCCCAATAGTGTTTTTCCGCTCGGCTAAGGGTGTCCCTCTTATGATATTTTTTATTCTTTTAAAGGATTTTTGGCTTTGGCATGATTTCTAATAGTTTTATGAAGACTTAGAGGCATTCTTGGATCCATTTGGATCAATTTGGTTCAGGATTTGACCTGGTATGCCTTTTGGAAGCCAGAATGTATACACCCTAAACTGATGAGATTTATGAATTCATCCTATCGTTGGATGCTGGAAACTGAGAGGTACAGAACCAGTTCTTTGAAAGCTCTAAGTATTTTCCTAGGGATAATTTAACAATCGTTTCCCCAGCAACGGTGCCAAAAATGTTAGTCCTTACAATCTCCTAGGCTGAAAAGGAAATGAACAAGGGCAACCTCAAACCACTTTAGCTCAGTAGCTAGCCCTACTAAGCATGAGAGGGATCTCTCTAAGTCTCTTATCAGTGATATGACTTTAAAGCAAACAGATTTTAGGCTAGATATGTATATTTGTTTGTTTGTTTGTGAAAATTTAGTTTTTTAAGGATTTGCTGAACTTAGGGTTTGGAGCCACAAGTAGGTCTAGGCTGTGGGAATACAAGAGCAAACATGAGAAGGAGCTAGATGTCAGAAGCCATAGTGTAATTTGAGTATTTGTGAGGATAGTATAGAGGATATAGTGTGGAAGAAACTAATGAGCATAAATCAACATGATTTCATTAGCTTAGGAAGACAAAACACATAACTATGAAAACCACATAACAAAGCTTGAAAAACAAGAATTCTGAGTACTTTATCACAAGGCATTCATAGAAAGATGAGATATAATGTAGATAAATATGTTTAGACCATGAGAAAACAAAAAGAATGAAGTACAAGCATCATGAACTTACTGGGCTAGAGTTCCTTGAAAATAGTTGTAACCTGTATCTGTATTAGCTAAAAGATGATTACAATGAAAGCCTCCTTCACAAAAAGTTCAACCCTCTTCTCCTGAAGTGAAATGATACTTATAAACTCTCTTAGACCACTTTCCCACCTTCAGGAGTTGAATTCCTTGGTGGAGGAACTGACTCCAATACTCTCTCAACCAATAGGTGAGAGTGAGAAGGTGCAACTCAAACACCTCATGAAGAGTTTGATTAGGAGTTTGCTTCTTTTATGAGGCCTAATAAACATAAAAAAAAACCTATGATATACATTTATTCATGCCTACCTCACCTAGCCTCATAACTTGTGCCATTACAAAGAGAATCTTGACTTTGACCAAGTCAGACTACGAACACGAAATTTTACACAATGAAATTTTACAAATAAAAACACAGAAACTACAGAAGCGCAGCACCAACTTTGAGCTACTTTTGAGGTGACTTCTAGGGGCCAAAATGAAAATCTGATAGAATGGTAAACTAGCCCTTCAAGTCTAGTTTCTAGAACAGTTTGAATTTCTAAATTTGGAGCATGGGAAGACCTTCAAAATTCCATTCTCCCAAGGTCACTCTAGAAGCGCAAAGCGTGTCAAAAAATGGTCCAGAATGCTAGTTTTTGCCACTTTTTTGCACTTTTCTCCCAAACTAAGCCATATTTGCAAAATATCGGAAAATGGGTTTTTATAGGATGCCAATACCTTTCCAAAAATGTAGACCTTTCCTCAAATGGATGCCTGAGGAAAAAGCGTAGTGCCAAGGCGTTGCGCTTCTGTAAAGGCCAAATTCATGAACTTAGACCAAAATTTGCCAAAAAACTCAAAATAGTCATAATTAGCTCAAAATTGGAGGGAAGGTGTAAAAATGAGTTTTTTATAGTTTCATGGATGCTTCAGCAAGCATCTCCAAGTTTCCCTCATCCTTTTGATCTTTTTTGGCCTCCTTGAGCTTGTTTTTAAGTTGTTTCACTTTGACATTGGCAATCATGTTTTGAGCTTGATAATGATGCGCCATGTGTCTGAGCATTTGATTATCTCTGTTTGCCTTCTCCAGGAGCTTCTCTAAGTGTTCATTCACCCTGTTAAGCCAATATTCTTTATCTTGATTTACCTCTAGGGCAATCCTTTCTTCTAGGTCAAGGTCTTCATTAAGCAACATTTGTTTTTGTTCCTCTTGCAAAGCTTCCTTGAGACTTCTGGTTATTTGTCTTTTCCTTTTTCCTTTTACCTCTGATTCTTCAGGCTCACTTGATGTTATTTTCTCTTTACCTTTGCTGGCTTGTTGCATTATCTTAGCTTTCTCCTTTTCTAGGATCAACTCTTTTGCTTTGAGTTGATTGTTTTCCTGTTCAAGGAATGTTATAACATACTTTTCCCTTTCCAAGTTTATCATCAGCTCCTTGATTTGGTAGTCTTTGTCCCTGATAACCTATCTCATGCTTGTGGTTTGATCTTCTGGCTCTGAATCAATTAACTCAAACTCATGCTCCACTGTATCCTTATGTTTTGTTGTTGATTCCTGCTTTGTCGATGAAGAAGGCTTGGCCCCTTTCTCTTTGTGAGAAGAAAACACAAGCCTCTGCCCTTTCTTATACACTTTGGTCACCTCTGGTTTGGGTAGCTGAGTCTTCTCTGCTGGTTTGCTAGATGACCCCATCTCTATTTGTTGTTTTGGTGCACTTGGGGACTGAGATGCTGCATTTTCCTCATGCCATTTTAAAGTTGTTTCTAAAAAGGCTTCCAAAGCCATACCCCTCTCTGCTAACTGATGAAGGACAATGGTTTTGATGAAATAAGCTTGGAGAGTGCTCTTTGTCCTTCAACTATATCTTCTCAGACATTTTTGAAATACTCCTTAACAGGTAATTGCACATGTTGAGTGGCTTTTGAGATGTGAAGTGCATCAAGAGGTGAATATGATAGGCATACAACCTGGAGAATCTACCTTCACAGGTAAAGAACCTCATGATGGTCTTCATTAAAGGGGAATACTTCTCAAGCAAATATCTGAAAGGCATGAGGTGAGTATGTGTATCTCTGTATGGAGTCTTTAAGAAGGGCTTGTAGTTTTCAAGATCTAAACTCATTCCCTTGAACAAGTATTCGTCGTTGTCTGGTAAACCAGTTGCTAGTGAGATGGAAGCCATTGAGAAGCTAAACTCAATACCAGCAATGACAACAATCTCCCCTTTCAAATGTGTAGCTACCCAATCTGTCAGCTGCTCATAAAACCCTGTTTCACTTACTCTTTTACAAAATTCCAAACAGTGAACATCCTCAAAGCATTGTTTGATGAAATGACAGGAGTTGATTTGATTGCAATTTGATGGTTCATATCTAAGAATTATCCCTCCTTTGTGTTGTCTCTCTCCTTCTGGTGAAGATTCAACCTCCATGATGACACAAAGTCCTAGTAGCAGGAAGTGAAAATAGATGTGAGGTGAGTATGAAAATGAAGTGATATGTGAGAGATTTTGACAAAATGATGTGAGGGGTTTTATGAAAGATGAGATGGCTTTGAAAAAATGATCGAAATGAGTGAGGAAAATAGTGAACAAATGTGGCTACTTGTAAGTAAGACCAAGAAGGTTTATGATGAGATTTGCCCAAAATAACTCTAGGGATGAGCTAGGGTTTTGTTTTTTTAGTGTTTAAGCTTTGTTTGGAGGTGGATGAATTGGTCAAAATGACTCATCAGACATGCGTGTAGGTGTAGACTATCAATTTACATGTTTTGGAGATGAAAAGTTATGATGACCATTTCTACCCTAGCATTTCCCATGGAAATTTTGCTACAAAACCTAGCTTGAGAAATTATGGACATGAGATGAAATTGGGAAAGCAAAAGATGTAGGATGATGGTGTAATTACTTGTCCCCCAGCCTTAGAAAGCAATTTGACTAAGCTTGAAAGCAAAAATTTTGAATTTTGGGTAAATTTGGATGAGTTTCAGGTACTTTGTCCTGTGCGCAACACAGTTCTCCTACACGCAGCGCCAAAGCGCAGCGCAATTCACCTATGCACATTGCCTGCCTCCAAAGCGCAACGCGGTGTATCTACACGCAACACCTTCAATTTTTGGCCAATTTCTCCTAGGGAAAGAGGTTTTTTGCTTTTTTGGGCTAGTGAGCTCTATGATGAGGAGTGAATGAGACATGAATGAAAAAGTTTTGAGTCTTTTTGAGTTTATATAGGCATAATTTCTTCACTTTTTCAAAAAGAGAAAAGAAACTAATCCTCCTTTGTGAACTGATTTCACTTTTTTGAAGGCAGATTTTACCTTTACCATTGCAAATGTGCTTTTTTGCATCTCTTGAGTGCTGGTGCTTCCTTCTTCTGAAAATTTTGATGTCATGAAAATATGAAAAGTGTGTGAATAAATCATGATTCAATTCTTCAACTGTTGCTTTGTCATGTTTGACTTATTTCTGGTTTTTTATGGAAATGGTGGACCTTGGGGACCCTTGTGACCTAATGGATGACCTAAGACCTAATGGAATGATGATGATGACTTGACCCATTTTCATTATGTATGATAAGCAACTAGCATGAGTGAAATTTCAAACAATGACCCCATCTTTGGACTGACCATACAATGACCAATTTTGTTGTGTAAACCTAGTAACAAGAAAATTTAATGATGAAAGCCTAAAAAGAACATGGTAGAAGCATTTTTTGATCCAGGTGACAGTCTAACAAGACTGACACTAACAACTGCAACCAAGATACTAATACAGAACCCAAACATTGCATCAATTTATTGAATCAACTGAAATCACTAGTCAATAAACTATCAGAATATATACACTGGTTTGTTGTAGCAAACGCGTGTGTATACATGACTTCTTTAAAGCATACTCATGTACAAATCTCAAAACATTGAACCCTGAAACTGAACCGTTGTCACTCTAAAACAAGCACTGAATCATACATAGATCCATTGCATCATTCTGAAATAATCATAGATTCATCATTGATCTTCAATCACAAACAACTAGTAATTTCATCATTCTTCAATCAATCAATCCTCAACTGAAACATCACTATTAAGCCCATATCATCAAGTAATATTTCATTGACCAACAACAGAAACACAACAAGACTAATTAGACTGATCATACATCCTTTTCAACAAACCCTAGCTTATATATGTGCTTTTCTTAAAACGTTTCTGCATGTATATGCACTTCTCCAGAATCAAACCCGCATATAGATCTGAATATATATGCAACTTTCCTGTCTTAAACCCGCATGTGTATGCACCTTTTAGGTTATCAAACCCACATATGTATCTACAATTACTGACACAAACCTTCGCTACATCACAAAACATCATACATACATAGATCTCAGCATACACAGGAAAATCATACATCAAGGCACTATCATCATTGATCAAATCAACCCATAATCAAAATAATCATCTCAGATCTATTAGATCTGATCCATCATCAAGTTTTCAGGTGCATACTTAGTTTTAGATCAAACAAATCAATAATATCCCATTACATGCACACTTGCTTTAGATCTAACTATTCATGAAATATTCGTCACCTGCACACACCAAACACTTTGATCTTCATCTCCTTAGATAACTTAGCCCTTAGAAAATACCATAGGTCAAAACCATACTAATGTCGATGGTATTCTTAGATGATATCAAATATTCATTGTTGGGCTCAATACCACATGTCAATACCATGGTGCAGAAACTAAACACACCTTTCCTTCTTCATACCTGCATGGAACCCATGTATACTTCTTGAAATTTCATATTTAACATTCCCCTATCTCTGAACTTCTATGCCTTTGATAAAACTCTCTGTCACATGTAGACAAATCTTGTTGGCATCTGCATCAAGTAGGTTTCCATCAAAATACAACACATCAAGTAGGTTACCATCAAGGACAACACATTAGTCATAATTCCAACAACATCGAAGTTTGCTTGTGACTTTGCATGGTAGTGACAAACCAGATAGATATCCTTAGTATAAAAAACCATTGTCACATTGAGATAAGAACAAAATCTAGATATTGACATCTTTCTACTATTTTTAATATTTTGTATTGTTAATTTACATCCATTGATCCTATCAACATGGGTGACTATTTGTCTCTCCATTTTATGGATTGAAACAAAAGGCCTTGTCCAACAAAGAAGACAGGCATTGAAAATAAAAAAATGTAGTACTGAAAGAGAAATAATAACAATAAACATGTAGAATTGCATATATACAGTGATCACCATGCAAAAGAGTAATTTCAGAAATAACAGTACAAGCTGAGAAAGCTTGTTGGGGAGAAATCCTGGTTGTTTCCTTTGGGCTCAATTATATATCCTTTAATTTGACTAAAGGATCCAAATCATTGAGACCATAACATGAACTTTAAAATAGATGAGTAGAACTCTCCTTTATTGTTATGGTCAGAGAAAAATCTTAAGCTACTTCAAATACAATAAAACTTAATTACTACTAGCTCCCATGCATATATGCAACCAAAATGAATTTCATCTAGCTCGTGTGAATTCAAACAAAATATCATACCTTTCAGAAAGAGATATTCATTTCTAATTGCAGATCTTTCATATGGAACTACCTATAAAAACAATATAGATTGTCATCGTAAATCCAATCCATCATGCACAGAAAACAAGATAAATAGTTTCCTCTTATAGTAATATTACTTTCTCATCAAATAAAATATGCATCCATTATCCATGTGGTGGTGTAACATGATTATTAAATATGTATTTAATAACTTAATAAATGGTTTCAATCTCTAGAATTTCACCACGAAAAAAGCATGACAACAAAGTCATTAAACTTTGTTTCTAGTTTTCGTGTTTTTGGGTTCAATAAATAAAGAAATATTACAGCCTTATATCGGGCCATATGCTTCCAATTAAAAAATTACTTTATCTCTTAAAAAATGAATAAATTATTCATTGAACATTGAAGTAGAAATCAACAATGTAATCATTCTTGATAACAATGGGAAGAAACAAAGTACTCCAAAGTCCAACTTTGGTAATAACAAAATTAACAACAAGTGATAAGGGCCTTCCTTGGTAATAAAGCAGCAGTGACTCACAAGCACCTTACCTTGTACCTATTTGTAATAGTTCATCTTGTTGAATAAAATTCCTTACTGTCGAATTGGTCCAACATTTTAATTGACTTTCTCTACCTACCCTTGTAAATGGCCCCATGATTTCTCATCAATGCCAAAATTTGTTCTACTAACTTGCAACTCAAGTTAATATGGAGTCCAAGAATTGGTAAAACATTTTAATCCACTTTCTCTACCTACCCTTGTAAATGGCCCTTTGTTTTATCATCATTGCCAAACCTTTTTCTACTAACTTTCATACATGATGACACATTTTTTCATCTAAAATTAGTTTCTTATTTAGAAAAATAAAACTTAAGAAACATTCAGTGTTTCCATCCCTATGAAGCCTTTAATAAGATGAATAAATTATGGTCATTAACGACTACCATGAAAATCAAATTGAAGGTGGAGAAGGTATTTTCCCTAGGTTGTTGATGAATCTCATCAATTACAAGGTCTTTGCCCCATCTTTCACCAAGAAATACCTAAGAGTTGGCCTTAGGATGGTATTTCTTAAAGTAGTAGAAGAAGTAAGCACTCTGAAAGATGCAATACTTAGAAAATACGCACCAATTATTTAACACCAAAGCGGGGGTAAAAGTTTTAATAGGACAATGAAGAGAGGTCCCTAGTCTCAGGTGGATTTGATTCCAGACACAGGTGTCCAACTAAGAGGTGGATTCCATAGATGGAGAAAAGTTGACCCTATCTATGATAGATGGATCAATTATAAAATTCCCTTACGATTCTAAATCAATTGACCAACTGGACTCAGAACCTTGTGCTACTTATTTTCGTAATGGAAAAAATACACAATTATGCTTCAATTCAAAAACACTACACATCGTAAAAAGACAACTGTAAAATACTCTCAAAAACACTAGATAGAGATTATAAGTGTCTACCTCGAGAACATGTACACAATGTTATAATATTTACCCAAATAATGAACTACAAAGATGATCCCATGCAAAGTGATCCACGGTCACCTCCAAAAAGTCCCTTTAGGGGTTGTAGAAACTAAAGATAAGGGAAAGGATTGTGTCAAATCTCTTTCAGCATCCAAGTACAATGAATTCATAATAGTAGCAAAGACTGTGATCTAACCATCAATTGAAGAAACATTGACATTTTTGTCTTAGAAACTCTACTCGCCTAGTGAACCTATCAACACCCTGACTTTAGTTTGGGTGGGGAATGTTGAGCAATTAAGCTTAGTCATAGTCAGAACCTAGAAAAAAGATGTAATTGATGTGACTATCATGGCAGGATATTAGAGCTTATGGTGTATGAAGGTAACCACCTCGCTAATGATCAAATACAAGAACCTTTGATCAAGGTATCTAAGAAGACAAAATGTTAGTCCTATAATTCTTGAAGAGGAAAATGCATCCTAAGTCACTGAGTTCACCATATTTGAAATTTAAAATTTGAATTTAGACATATCTTAAGGATGCAAGCAAACTTTATCAATCGTTTATACAAACTCATCATATCTTCATGGGGTAAACAATGGTCGCTACTTAATTCAAGTCGATGACTAATGATTTAAGTCTAACATTATAATTAAATTCAAAGATGAACATGAACCAAGTGACTCAAGTTCTATCTACAGAAAAATATTGTAAGAAACAAAGAAATGAAAGAAGTGCTCCTTTGTCTCTGTATCACATAAAAATTGTCACTTGCAAATCCATTTTTCCCTTTAAATATGGAAATTCACCTACATCCTCCACTAGTGCAAACATACCCACTATTGGCAATAAGATAAGTGTAAATCTTGTGCATCAAAGGGTCAAACTTTTGCAAGCATAACTAGTGCTATCCAAGAGAAATGGTGTGCTTGTTCATACAAAGGAATTTGGAGGTAGCCAAGCTAAATAATGAAGACCTTAGATATCTAGAGAACATAACATAGCATAGGATATGCCCATAACATTAAACTAAATACTTGAGACCAATTGTTTGTGGATTTGTGTCCTTACCAAAATGCAACTACAACACATTCAACGCGGTACCCATATTATTGGTATATATGCCGCCCATGGAGATATATGAAAAATATATAGTCATGCATAGGCATTGTGGGTGGAAATTGAACTCAAGGAAAACTACTTATGGATATGGGACCTTAACCACAATGTCAAACTAAGGCCTTCAACAAGAGACCCGCATCATATGTAATATACCCAAAAACACAAAAAATCTAATAATGTCATTGTTAGAACATGAGACTAGGTTTAAATTAAGAATGCTTGTCTTCAACAAATTTCCAGCTACCACATTCTAATACCATTGTCCTTAATTTAAACCCTGATAGGAGGAAACTTTATATCCACCACTAAAACTAGCAAAGATCAATTTCATTTAATCAGATAGGATGTTGGCAATAGTGACAACAATAAAAGCATTATTACATTTTCATGACATTCCATCCTGTAAATACAAATGTGGATACTCAACCTCGAAAATAAGGCTCCTGCACCACTCTTATGTGGAGAAACCATCAGGTCAATGATTTTATCCTACAACTTGACTAGGCCCTACAAGAATTAATGTGACTCCACCATGAATATCTGGATGCATTCCATTTGTTGTTTGTGGTCCAATTTGCACATAGTTCCCACATAAAAATATTGCTGGACCTTCACCCCATGCTAGTACAATTCTAAAACTTATGCCTGGAAAAGAAGGCATGGCTACAAAATTTACATTTTCTCTATGAGTTATTGCAGGATGATAATCTACATGAGAGGCAGTTTGAGGAACACTCAAAGGTAATGGTTGCCAAACCCAGTGTCCAAGACCAGTGATAATGGATGGAACATGACAATTTGAGGAGGGAGTTTCAGGGACTTTATGCATCACACCACCGATCCGTATGTGAGGAGGTTCAAAAGGGTGCTAATTATTATCACTATTCATCCCTACACTCCCTAAATTATTACAGATAGAGGCACCATAATTTTCTCTTGCACTGAAATGAATATCATGTGTTGGTCTTTGTAAATTTGTTGATGCACCTCTAGCTATCTTTATAACTCTATTTGGAGCCACAGTTACACCAATTTCGTTTTCTTCCCTGATTTTTGTTATAGAAGAAACATAGACAATTTTGGCAATAAAATTTGGTTGAAGTAATGTACCGATGTGCATAGTGAGTACCATAGCAAACCCAACAAAGGTCCTGTTAGTGTCTAGGAGTCACCAGTGACCAAATGTACTCTTTCCATGTGGTTGATAGGGTCATTAGGTCAAATTGTTATATTTTCAAATAAAATTTGATACCTCTTGGTTGTCAAATGGTCATTGGTTACTGTCTAGGTCATTTCTACTCCCTCCACTTACTCAAGGTCACCATCACCCATCATGGTCATATCATCATCCCCTATCCTAGGTCATCAAAAGAGTTAATGTGTCATCATATAGGTCATGATCAAGGATTCACCTTTAATTGTCATCATTATATGAGTCATCAAAATTAAACAAAGGAGTTATGTCATCATTTTGATCACCATCATGGGAGTTAGAAAATTAGGGAATAAAGTGAAACAAGGTAACATTTCCTTTTGAAGAAATTATGTTGCAGTCACATTAGTCAATAGTCATTCTTTCAAAAGTACATATGATGTCATGAGCCAAAATCGAGTTTATGAGTTATAAAGGAGAAATAAAACATTTCAAGACTTAATTCTATCCTTCCAAGTCTTCAAGATCTCCTCTCAACCATTTTGAGACTTGCCACAACCATCAAAAGTTCAAATTCCATCATCAATTGCTCAGTTCACAAGCTTGTTGCGCTTCTGCTGCGTTTCTGGCAGGGTTGTTGCGCTTTTGTTTTGGAGGCATAAGGAGGGAAAGAATAGGTGAAAAATTCATTACAGAGCTTCAAACATCTTCAAACAAGTAAGTGGGACCCTTACAAACCCTTTCTTCAGTCAATCTCTTCATAAAATTGATAAAATATTTGCCTAGGGTTTTCTGTTGTGCTTTTGCAGTTTCATTGGTTTTGCTTCACTTGACAGAGAATTTTCCTAGTTTATAAGTGTATACATCCCTAATATCCCTCATTAGACACTCCCCACCATTCCCCTCACTCAATTTCAGTTATTTCATCATTTTCTCACACAACCCTAGCTAGTTGTTGTGCTTCTAGACTAGGACTGTGTTTTCCCTCTTTCACCCCCTTTCCCTCACTCAAATTGAGGAATTCCACTTTCATTATCTTCCTAAAACACTTCCCTACTCCCCATAATTTCTTCAGGAATTATCCTATCTCCCTTCCCCTTCATTTCCTCACCCAAACTTGTTGCGCTTTTACCCTTGTTTTGCAGCTAAGTCCCCTTTGCCCATTCTTCCTTGAAACTAGGGTTTATTGTCAAAATCAAAGTCAAACATGGCAGAGACCAGTGAAAAGAAGAAATTCAAAGGAGGATATATCTCAAGATATGAACCCATTCATATGAAGGAGGTCAATTCATCATATTTTATAAAGAGGTCATTTGAGCAGGCAGGCTGCCTAGGGTTTTGTAGGAAAGTGCAAGAAGTGAGTTATAATCCTGATCTAACAAGTTTGTTTGCTAGTAATTTCAAAAGGGATCATGTCACAATTGTAGGGGTAAAATTTATGGCGTCATCAAAGATCATAACTTCAGCAACCACAATCCCTAATGAAGGAGAAATTTGGTTCAAGGGGATGGATTTAGACATTGAGCACTATAAGACTTTCTTGAAACCACAGTACAAGGAGTCCCCTTCTCATATCTTTCCTAGCAGGAAATTGTTGGACAAATACACCCCCTTGATGAGGACTATCATGAAATATTTCACTTGTGAGGGCAGGTTCAGTAGGTTGTATCAGTACCACATCAGGTTGTTGATGCATTTCACTTCTCAAAAGTCCCTCAACCTACCTTACTACCTTTTCAGAAGTTTGGTAAAGATGACAGAGAAGGTGCAGTCAAAGGGAAAATATCATTCAACTAGCCTATTTCATCATGCCTTAGTAAAGAAAATAGTCCTCCACCAGCTATCATAGATCAACATGCCATGGGAGACTTTCTTGGAGGCAGCTGCTCTTCTACCTGCCTCAAGTCAACCAAAAAGTCAGAGTACTCCCTTAGCATCATCTAGACCACAGGAGGTTGGGTCATCAAGTAAGCCATTAGTCACCAAAACACAGCCAAGAGAAGAGATTTCAAAGAGCTATAACAAAGGTAAGAGGTTTGTTTCCCCTGAAATAGAAGAGATGCCTAGACCTAAACCTAGAACTAGGTCTCAAGCAAAGAGAATACCTCAGGAGGTTGTTACTGAAGAGGTGCAAATTGAAGCTATGAGATAGGAATCACTTAGAGACAAAGATGATTCACCCTTGCAACATCATGAAGAGGTACCTCCTGAGGCAGAGATGGATTACCATGGAGATAAGACAGAAGATGATATAATCAAGGATAAAGAGGCAAAGATTAGGGAGCTAAAAGATAACCTTGCCAAACCCAATTTCATGGTGCCTTTCTTGCAACAAGAGAATAGACAATTGGAACTGAGCCTAATGTAACAAAGTAAATCACAAGAAGACCCTCCATCATTTAGCAAGGCAGATGTTTTGGCAACAAAGGATAAAGTTAAAGAAGTCATTGATGTGGAGAATTTGGAAGAGGAGAACATTCAAGTGCAGCCAAGGAGACCTACAACCATAGCCATGGCCAAGAAGGGACAACAAGAAGAAAATCCTTCTCCTCCTCAAACCCTAAAAACCTTAGATGACTCCATAGCTATTGAAATTGAAGAGAACAAGGAGTATTGGTTTGAGAAGGTAAATGTGCACCTAGAGAAACTACTGAAGAAGGCAAATAGATACATTGTCGTGTAGAGGCATATGGAAAGACACTATTACACAAGAAACATGGTGTGCAAGATTAGGGTTAAGAACATGAAGAAGAAGCTTAAGAAGACCCTAAAGAAGCTTGAGAAGAGGGATAATATTGAACTATAGGGTTAATACATCCTTAGTTGTTTGAATCTTTGTCAGAAAATAGGAAAGGAGACAAATTTTTGCAAAGTTTTGAAAATTTTGAGTTTTTTGTCACACAAGCAAAGCTAGTGCACAAAAACGCAGTGAGTACTTGTTGCGCTTTTTCTTAGGAGGTCTAAATGCCTAATTTCAAGAATTTTGAGATAGCTAATGATGCAAGGATGTCATAAAAGTACTTTGGGAGGCTTGGAGATGCATAAATTTTCAGGAAATGACAAAATAATGCCTATTTTTTACCTTTCTGCCACTATTTCAAACCACTCGCTGCACTTCTAGGACATTTTAACTTCAAGGAAGTTTTTCAAGAGTTTGGAAAATATTTTTCCAGTTCTTTATGACTCCATGATGTAGTATACATTTTCAGATTTC
The DNA here is from genome assembly GCA_031772625.1 of Pinus tabuliformis. Lineage (NCBI taxonomy): Eukaryota > Viridiplantae > Streptophyta > Pinopsida > Pinales > Pinaceae > Pinus > Pinus tabuliformis. The sequence continues at coordinate 1,029,266,165 of CM062816.1, forward strand.
CAACCATACTATTTGCAGCAAACAATTCCTCTGGGAAGGCCTCCAAATCACCCTCCAAACTTTTGTTGCGCTTCTGCTAAATTACTGTGTTTTTGTGAAATTCACTGTTTTATTGCTGGTGATGGTCAAAGGTCAAACTTGAGTGATGTAAATGGTTACTTCATGAAATCATCTGATGTAATTAAGCTTTTTAGGAGTTAAATAGTAAAATAATCTTGTAATTAAGGCTTTGAGAAACAAACTCATGCAGTTAGTGTAAATGGGGAAGTGGTTTCTAACTCCCCTAGGTTTTGGAAATGGTTAGAGAGAATCATGTAATCAGTTCCTAGGAGGTAGGATTCGACCCCTTAGATGGGAAATTTTCTTTTCATCTATATGTAGACAGATTGAAGTCAAAGGAGGGGCCGGATTTTTGAAGTTCAGACTGGGAACTAGTGTACTTGATTATTTTCATAAATATAACATACAGTTGCAGCTATTTTTGTGGGAATCGTGTGTCGTGGTCAGTGGCTCTACTTTTCCTGTGCTTTCTTATATATTTTATTGCTATATATTTCTAGCAGCCATCTACACTTCCTCTTATGTTAATCTTTTGAGTTTTGAAACAGAAATCATTGTTTAATGCTTTGTTTTGTTTAAGATTAGCATGCCAATTTTTTCCTTCTAGATAAGTGAATTCATGCTTTTTCTCACTTAACTCCTTCTCTATCCTCCTCACCACAATACAATGACAAAATTACTTTGAGTCACAGTTTGCACCTACCTTACCCCATTTTATGACTGCAACTGACCTTTAGGATTACTTGACCTAGTTCTCTTTATCCAACAAACCCAAATCAAACTCTATTGAGTTGATACCTAACCTAAAATCTTAATTTACTCCAGTCATTTCCATTGGCTGTGAGGTTGTTTTAGAGAGAGCCCTCTCTGATTTGGCAGGGCTAGCTTCCAATTCCAAAGTTGGTTTGTGGTTACCTCTTTGGTTTCCTTTTTCAACCTTGGGAAACTAAGGAGCACTAACAGGTCCCATTCATACAACTGAGATTATTCTTCAATAATTGTGGGTTACTCACTAAAGCAAGAGGATGCCCCATAACCATCCCAGTATTGCTATTGTTCTTGAATAGATATTTTGGCGGGATACTTACCTCTCTCATAATGATTCCAAGGCCTTGTTTGAGAATATATAAATTAGAAAATTCCCCAATTTAGTCGAAATAAAATATAATAAGGCATAGTTGTTGTAATTAAACATGAATTTGAAGTTGTGTGCACTTCGTAAACTTCTCCCGTAGTTTAACTTTTAAGAAAATACAGTAAGGTGCAATAGTTTCAAATTCAAATGCAAAATTGTGATGTAGTGAATTTTTGGATAATTAAGATGAGAAAAAATTTAACCTACTAAATGATCAAGTAAATACATCCAAAATGTCAAGGGATAGGCATACAAATAAGTATAAATAAGAATATGAAGACCAAATTCTTACTGGACTAAATAAAACACCTCCAAACAATTGGCCATTTGCTTGGGTAGTAATGAGATATCCATACTCAAAAACTCCATTAACAATACCATGGACTTCAGCCCTTGCCTACATGTAAATTAATCGAATAAGCAAATGTGTATGACAATTCTTTTCATATACATAAAGAAAACATGTAGAGAATTTTCTTGAATGGGAATTGAATAAAGAAGATTTTACTTACCAAATTAGGGACTGCAACCATTCCTGCAACTGCAATTTTTTGTGGCAATTTATTAGATAGATTTTGAGTTTTTGGTTTTTAGTTCTGAATAGTTTTTGAAGTGAGATCTTGGAAAATATTGTTTGGGGCATGTTCAATTGGAGAAGTTTCCATGGAAGCTGGAATTTGTGAGACATTATGTGCAAGAAATGGAATTGTTTGCCTTAGAAGGCCTACATGCAAATAGAAGAACTTATCTTCTTTTTATTTTGTTGCACTTCAGGGAGGGTTGGTGTTTGATGTTGTTGATGAGGCCTTTGATGGTTAATGTTGCACTGTTGTCTTTGCTGATGATTTTAGTTTTGTTGAACAAAAATTACAAAGGTATGTGGAGGAGACCTGGTAGTGGACTTGGGAAGATTACATGGTGATGGTTTTTTCTGAATTGTTTGCTTTTGATTAGATTGAGAAGGAGAAGATTATTGTGAAAGTGAACATTATTTTTCTTCTTGTTCTGCTTCAAGGTCTAGTCTTTTCAAATGGACCATCTTTTTCCTCTTCAGTTGAGGATTGTCTAAAACAATAGTCCAAGAAAAATAGCTTTTGTATACGCAAAATGTAGATAATATCAAAAAAAAAATATTCAATCATAGTATTACATGATTCATATGTAAGAATTACAAAGCATATTGTATTTCTCTATTGCTTCCATTTAAAAAGGTATTATCTTTTCTAAGGGAAAACTTAGAGAGAAACCTTAGGGATGCTGCCCCACATTCACAGATGGAATCCCTATTAAACCCATTGGTGTAGAAAAGTGCTCCTCGCTCAAGGGAATTCAAACAAGGCACTTGATTTCATAAAACTAGTCTGATTCTAAGCAGCATTGGCAACAACTAATTGAGCAAACCCCTTGGACTGGTTTAAAAAGGTATTTACGTGGTGAAAATAGTTCATTTATTTATTTGAAAAACACATGGTTATATTATTCAAATAAATTAGTAACAAGATTGAAAATCACTATTCTTTATCCTTCATGATGACCTGATAAACCCGATCATATCCAATTTTCAATAAGTTAGTTAGTATCTAATCACCTTAATATGCATATTCCATCTTGTTGATGATACCTGTCATAGAGCCCTTCAGGATTTTTCTATATATTTAGAAGACAAGGGCTATGTTTGCTGTATGTATTCGCACATTTTTCAATTTTTTTGTGACTCCATCAATCCAGACATTTAATTTTGAAAGAGAGTAAAAGTTGGAGCAGTGATAACAATCATGTATAAACTATATTGTACTTAGCCAATACATCACCTAAGAAAAACGAATTGTCCCAGATATATATTGTATAAAGAACATTGATCATGCCAACATGGATCTTGTAAGGAAGATGACTTGGACACTACTTCAGCATCAACAAGTCTTTTTATATTTATATCCTCTTTCCATGACTACTTTCCAGTTAGTATTGTTGGCTTCTGAATAAAACAAATAGAGAAAACAAATAAATATATAAGAAATTACTTTTAAGAGTTCTAACTTATATCACTAGATTTTGTGTCCCTTCTAGAGCTCTCAACTATAGTATCAAGCATTGAAACCACATGATCACCACCCCAGTGTAAACAAGTATCTTCTCTTTGTCTCTCTTGATTATTGCATTGTTTTGCAAATATTTTGCATATGGAAACATTGTAACGACCATTGGGATGTTCTGATCCCAAATGAAAAACAATTAATTCATCTAAAGGGAATTCATCCTCTCCACAATTATACACAACAAGAGAAAAACCCTTATAATATCCATTTCCAAAAATAAAGATAAGCTTATACTAGAGATTCAAACATTATAATAGACAAATTTATGGACTTATCCTCCATAAATGGCTATGTTTCATTCATCTAGAATAACACTGTGAGAAAAACAACCTTGGAGTTGTTGTCCACCAACATCAAGGTGAGTCCATGAACAAGCATTTGTGTCAAGCATTCATACATCATTGCAATATGCACATTCTCCAACCCCGCCAATAATACATGCCTGGAAAACATTTGGAAAATTGTACGATTGCAAGTTGGTAATTCACAATTTCTTTTATCCTCATGCAAGAAAGTCCTTTTTAGCCATAGCCATGGATAGAATATTTTTAGGATTATCCTGGTTTATGAAGAGAAAAAATGGATTTGTAAGAATGTAGGATTGATTACCTTGCAATCAATGCTAATAGTTGCATGCCCAACACGCACTCCTGGTTAAAATGGCCCTTTTATAACTAGCTGTTACATAACAAGTATATTCAACTTGTTCATTTAAGGGTAATATAAGGTTGAAGCTTTTACCAAAGCATTATAGAAAATCATATTATGGGCTTTTGTAAGTTTCCAGGGGAAAAAATTACACCTCCTTGAATCAAGTTCAATTCACATCAAAAAGTGCCTTTTTTGGGGAGATCATTAGATTCAACATCTCATACTTCAGATTCTAGATAAGCAAGATGCATATTTCCAGTAATATGCGTTGAATGGACTTGAAATCATGACAAAACAATCATAGTTCTTTTGACATCCTCTGGTAGATTTATAATAACAACACAATGGAGATCCAAGTGAAAATGTACATTTTGGGGAACTGATAAAAGACACCAAAAGATCATATTCCATAGTAGGATGTTATTCCACCAAGATTTTTATGGGGATGGATAGATTTATTTTCCAGAGATTAAGCAAAAATTCGTAGGGTATTCATAAAAGCATTATAAGATTAAACATTCAAAGAATTAAATTTTGGCACAAATACCATGCATACCTCTCTGATAAAAAAATATAAGCTTCCACCAAGAAAAGAAGGATAATTTTATTATTGTGTGCTAGCATCAAATTAGGTATATTTATGAAAAGTACAAATGTTGTACCTATGCCATGGAACGACTTCAATTTTACTATAAACTAATATTGATTTATAGTTTGGCACTCTACTATGTGGAATATGACACAATAGATTGAACAGAAAGACAGTAGAGGATAGCCAATCCTAATGGAACCATGCAGGATAGTTTCGCTTAATAACCCCTAGCAACGTGTGGGCATGTGTATCTAGTTGGTTATTTAAAGAACTTATTGTTGAGCGTGTTGTAACATCCTTTATTTTTGATAAGTTAGTTTTTATTTATAAAAGAGGGTATGAAAAAATAAAGAATAAAAGATGAAAATGAAAAATGGAAAAAAAAAAAAAAAGATGAAATGAAACCCCATCAAAAGAAAATCAAAATTTGTATAAGTGAGCCAATTTAAATGCCACTTCAAAGAAATAAATTACATTGTAATAAATTAAGGTTTTGTGTGCAGCTTGTTTAAATGCCACAACCTGTTGTTTGATTTGAATCATATTGTTTAATCATGATCAAATCATTTAAATTTATGTTTTAGATTAGTGAATAAGTTCACCAAATTGTTTAATCTTGGTAGAACATTATTAGATAGGATAGAATAGAATAAATTGTGGCCTAACATTCTCAAAATTTGGCCAAGGAATATATTAGATTAAGGTTGGATTGATTAGTAGATAATTACCTCTTAAGGGTGATTAATTTTTGTATTAATTTAAACTTTATTATGTTTTAAACCAAAGTCATAAATGACAAAGCAAGTTTGTCACGAAGCGCTAAGAAGCTGACACCTTTGGACGGTGATCCGCTTCCCCACCTAGATCAATAGCAGGGAAGCCATTTCGCACCCCCTTCCACCGTTGCGCGATAACGACAGGGGTTGTCCGAAAGTGGTTTTCCTCAAGACAGGCCCCTCACGGCATCTCATTTTGTCCTCACTTCCCACCCCCCCCCCTCCCACTGCTCACTAGCACTTACCACTACCTCCCCCCTCTGAAATCCTTTTATCTACTTCGCGTGTATGTCATCCCGCCAATGGAAATTCCCTTTCCCATGCCTTCCATTCCCCAACCATTTCACTCCATGTGTCTATATCCGTTGCATTCTATCCGCCTATTTGTTTCTTCCAACCATCACCATTCTTCCTTTGGCCATAAATGAGAATCCATCTATCCAGTAACGATTTTCCCCATAAATGAAAATATTTCCGTTCAGTAATGTTTTCCCTTAACAATAATGTATTCTCTGTTATAAATAAGCCCTTCATCTCCATTACACGATTTTCCCTGACTTTGTCTTTTATTCAGATTCACTGGTTTCCTAAATTTGATTATTCCTTGTTTCTTCTCTGCAGTATAGATGAAATTACCATTAGAACGAAACCTTCGTTCTGTTAGGTATTTTCATCCCTAACCTTCTATTATTTCTTCGTCCTAATTCTGCAAATAATGGCTCCTAAAAGAAAAGATCAGCCCTATGTTATTCAAATTTCATTGCAAGATAATCCCAAAATCTCTGATACCCTAGACCTTGATCGCATTCCCTTAGCTGACCAATTCTTCAAAATTATAGACACAAAGTGTGAATTCGACATGTTTGAATTGCACCATTGGTTAAAGCAGACTTACCAGGACTTTGAAGATGAAATCAACTTATGGGAATCTTTATTGCCCATGTATATGTTTCCTCAGACCCATCCTTTTCCTGACTTAGTCATGTGGTGTCAAGCTAAGTACAATTCCTACAGAGAACTATGGTAACTCAGAATGGAGACATTCTAATATCCATCACCCCTGAAACTATCAATAAGATGCTTCTTATCCCTGAAAATAATTCCCTTAGCTTTTTCTCCACTGTTATCTTAATGGATCTATACCATAAGCTCACTTTTCCCCAAAGAGCTCAAATTTTTTAGATATTTCTTTCAAAAGATGTTGAAGTTCCTAAAAAGAACCCTCCTTATCTAGCATCCATGTTTCTTGAGAGAGATAAACACATAATTTCCTTAGTTTCTTGCTTATTAAGTTACCAAACAGATCAATGGGTAGATGAATCTATCCTAGGTTATCTATCCATCTTCTCCAAAGAAAACAAACTTTCTTTCATGTATAATTATAGTTAATTTTTGGCTGAAAGTATGCATGAACAATTGATGAAAATTACTACTGAAGGAGTATTTAAATATTCCTCTATGCTAGTGCATATGATCCTTTTTCAACAAGGAGACATGTTGCCTATAACTTTACATAAGCAGGATGATCAACAAGTGATTCAATCAGTCACACAGTGGACTTCATTGATCAGGAGGAACTCAACTGAGTTCAAGTTTTTAGATTTCATTGACTGTTTTATTCATCCAGTTGCATAGATTCTCAGCAGCCAGAGTGAGCCTAGGATCAGTCCAAAAATCAAAAGGATCCTGCATCTGAGTGACCAAGCCAAGATAGGGGATTGGTATCTTTACCAGAATTATACAGAGATTAGAGTGTATGGCTGTGAACTAGCTCCATACAAATTGCCCAAATATGTTCCAATGAGAATTTTCTCTCTGGAATATATTAGGCAAATGATTAATATGGATGAACTACATTTCATTTTAGGGAAGAGGAAATCTCAGTTCAAAATCAAGTCACAAGTAGGATCATTTATTTGCAATACCAGATCAGCAGGTATTGAAGCAGATTCAATCCTCAAACAAATGGGATTCCAACCAAGTTTCACCTGGTCTTATGACCCATTCAGTATAATCTCCAACTTAAGGGTGGAACTCAAAACCACACCTTACAATCATATTCAAAGACCAGAGATTGAAAAGTATAGAAATCAAGAATAGTGGGAGGAGAATACACTTCTTCTTCCTGAAGTGCCTTTTCCAAAGGCTTCTTCAGATTATAAGAAGACTGTATTTTCCTTTGATGCCAACCAGATACATCCAATCGACCAGATGGACATGCATAGGCAGTCTGGTGAGATGCTTTTCTCAACCATGACTAACACTTCTATGGCATTATCAAAACTAAGGACAACTCTTTCAAATGTACAATCACAATTAAAGATAGAAAATATATCCTCTTTGGCAAAGGATAACAGGGTAAAATCATTAGAAGACTTAGTGATCAAAGTTGGGTATGACCCCACTGATGTTAAAGTTGTAGAGGACATTATTAAAAAGAAGAATGCAGACATTGCAGCATTAAGGAAGCAACTTAAACTACCTTCTATAGAGGATCCTCAAACCAAGGAGATAGCAGAAAGTGAGCAACACAAAGAAGAAATGCTCAAGTTGATCATTGAGCAAAATGTACAGATAAAGACAATGGAAGAGCAAATTGAGAAATTGCTTAAAGAAAAAGAGGAATCTGCTCAAGTAGCCATAGCTCCAATTACAACTATACCTATTACAGTGTCAAGGACAGTAGGGGAATCAACATCAGCATCAGTAGAGTCTACATCAACAACAGGAGATTTAAACAAAGTCATATAGGAGTTGTCTCTCCAAAGACAAGAGAATGAAAAGCTTCACAAGAAATTTAAGAATATGGAGACTCAGAAGATTAAAAATGACACTCTTTATGTTGAAGAGATGCAGAAGACCCATAGATTGACCAGAAGGATAGAAGAGTTGGAAAATGAGTCATTAATGGCTTAGACCTTGGCCCAAGCCAAGGAAAATATTTGGGCAGACATCAGTTAGGCTATAACTGAAATTTGGCCCTCCATACAGATTATTTTTGAACAGGAAGAACTCATAAATAGGTGCCAGACAACTATTGAAGAAGTTAGAGAACTTCTTAAGGATAAACCAAGTGAAGCCACAGACATGATTAAAGTTCTCAATTCAAAAACCAGAGCTGAGTTAGAGAAGATTCAGATTTTGGACAGAACAAAAACTATTCTGGAGATTAAGAAGGTTTTGCAGAAAAAGAATCTCATGACTTAGTTGGAGACCAAGTGCCAAGCCTTGAAAACTGTTGTCCAAAGGTTTCATTTCAAGTTTAACTTACTCAACCAGAGAGGACTACCAGGATTAGTGGCACCAAATGACAAGTTGATCAGTTTGGAGGAATATTGTCAAAAGATTTATGCAATTGCAACTGATAAAGCTAGATTTGCAGGTATAAAGGGTCACCTTACAGGGAAGGAAATCTTAGAAGCTTTGGATTTTGATTTAATAATCAAGCATGAAATCAAACACATCTTTGTTAATAAGCCTACTTTTGAAAAGTATATCGAGGTTGATGAAGTCTACAGAAAATTGGTTAATCTTTCTATACCAAGTGAAGATAGGTGGGATCACTTATGTGAAATTATTGAGTAACTTTCATCACCAACTGACAGACAGCTAGGCAGCACTTTTTGGGGACCAGATCATCAACAAATTCCTTAAAGATAGTGCCAACACTCAGCAGTTTTAGGATTCCTATAGTTTTGTACTATTTTTATATTTTTGTTAAAAATGTCTCTAGAAGATCTTTTATTTTGTATAAATAACTCTTCCTTCGAGTTATTAAGGGTTGAACCCTTGGATGAGATTTCAAAGCAGAATTGTAATCAAGATGGAGATTTGCTTCAAATTAATGAAAGGATTCTGGATTTGCCTCAAATAGTTTGTCTCCTCATGAGTTTTTCTTATGTGTTCATTTCATTATGTTTTTCTTCATGTATTTAAGTATTTATGGAGAAATCTAGGTAAGATCAAACTGAATATCAGTCCATCTTAAATCCCCTGTGAAGTTATAAATAATAATTAGATATTAGTTTATAAAATTGTTTGTTATTATAAACTCCTCTATATCAATAAATTGTCACACCCATCTGCATTAGATTAAATACATTTTGTTGAGCAGGTAAACATTGTTTACCTGCATTCCTTCTTATAATCAATTAAATATTCTGTTTGAATATTTAGTAAGTTGTAATTCTTTAAGACTCTACTATTCACTCAATTAAAATCAATTAACTATTTTAGACAAATAAACAACCCTTTCATTCTATTTGGCAAGTGTTAAAGTTTAAGCACTTGTTTTCAAACTGTTCATAACATTGGTCATCCAAAAACTTTAAAACAAACAAAACATTTTAGATGCTATGGCATGATTAATTAACCTAGAATCATCTCAGAGGACAACAGAGCAGACCAAACATAAAAAATTTCTCCAAATTATGGAGATTATGCCTCCAAAGGAAAAGAAGATCATGAGCTTGTAAAAAAGATTTAAGATTTGGTAAAAATTCCTAGAACTTTTCTTATAACAATTGATAACTGTGACAGAGACTAATATTGTGAAAATACAAATTTTACTATCCAGCAAAAGAGATTCCCAATCCTGGCATAAGAGTAGTTGTGTTGAAGACTTAAGTTGAGCTTACTTTGTGGGATATTAACACATGCCCTATTGATACAAACATTGAATTTTCAGTGCAAAGGTCTAAAGCTAAAATATCCTTATGTCCACCCCCCTGTTCAAGTGGGTTATTATACATTGTTAATGTGGAATTGGGGTTCAAATCTTCCCACATATCAAACAAAAGGGATTAATTATCAAAATGGAAAAAGAAAATTGTTGAACTTTCTATGGACCAAGTTAAGGTATCAAGAACCAAAATATCAACCTCTCCTAAGTAATTTAAACAACTAGCCTTTTGAGTAGATCAGAAATAAAAATTTGCTCCAAATTATGGAGATTATGCCTCAAAAGGAAAAGAAGATCATGAGCTTGTAAAAAATATTTAATATTTGGTAAAATATCCTAGAACCTTTCTTATAATAATTGATAACTGTGACAAAGACTAACATTGTGAAGATACAAATTTTATCATCCAACTGAAGAGATTCCCAATCTTGGCATAAGACTAGTTATGTTGAATACTTGAGTTGAGCTTACTTAGTGGGGGATAAACACATGCCCTATTGATACAGGCATTGACTTTTCATTACAAAGGTTTGAAACTAAAATCTCCTAAAGTTCATCCGTATGTTAAAGTGGGTTATTTTACATTGTTAATGTGGAGTTTGGGTTCAAAGCTTCCCACATATCAAACAAAAGGGATTACTTATCAAAATGTAAAAAGAAAAATGTTGAACTTACTCTGGACTAAGTTAAGGTATCAAGATCCAAAATATCAACTTCTCCTAAGTAATTTAAACAACTTGCCACTTGAGCAGACCAGACATAAAAATTTGCTCCAAATTTTGGAGATTGTGCCTCAAAAGGAAAATAAATCATAGGCTTGTAAAAAAGGTTCAAGATTTGGTAAAAAATCTTAAATCCTTTCTTATAAGAATTGATAATTGTGATAGGGACTAACATTGTGAAAATACAAATTTTACTATCAAGCTAAAGAGATACTGAATCCTAGTATAAGAGTAGTTGTGCTCAAGAATTAAGTTGAACTTACTCTATGGGTGGGAATTAAACTCAAGGAAAACTACTTATGGATATGGGACCTTAAACACAATTTCAAACCAAGGCCTTCAACAAGAGACCCACGTCATATGTAATATATACCCAAAAACACAAAAAAGTTAATAATGTCACTGCTAGAACATGAGACTAGGTTTAAATTCAGAATTTTTGTCTTCAACAAATTTCTTGCTACCACATTGCAATACCATTGTCCTTAATTTAAAGTTGGACAGGAGGAAACTTTATATCCACCACTAAAATTGGCAGAGGTCAACTCCATTCAATAAGATATGTTGTTGGCAACAATAAAAATAGTAAAATAATTATTACATTTTCATCAACATTCTAGCCTCTAAATCCAGATGTGGATACTCAACCTCAAAACAAAGGCTTCTGCACCACTCTTATATGGATAAACCATTAGGTCAATTCTTTTTGCATACAACTTGACTAGGCCCTCCAAGGCTTAATGTGACTCCACCATGAATATCTAGATGTTTTCCATTTTTGTGGTCCAATTTCCACATATTTCCCACATAAAAGTGTAATTGGACCTTCAGCCCTTCTTGGTACAATTCTAAAACTTATGCCTAGAAAAGGAGGCATGGCTACAAAATGCACATTTTCTCTGTGAGTAATTGTAGGATGATAATATACAAGAGAGGTAGTCTGAGGAACACTCGAAGGTAATGATTTCTAAACCTAGTGTCCAATACTAGTGATAATGGATGGAACATGACCATTTGAGGAGGGGTTTTGGGGGACTTTATGCATTACACCACCAATCCTTAGGTGAGGAGCTTCATGAGGGTGTTGATTATCTTCACTATTCATCCTTACACTTCCTGAATTATTACAAATAGAGGCACCAAAATTTTCTCTTGCACTGAAATGAATATCATATGTTGGTATTTATAAATCTACAGATGCACCTCTAGCAGCCTTTATAACTATATTTGGAGCCACAGTTGCACCAATGTGATTTTCCTCCTTGATTTCCATTGTAGAAGCAATATAGACAATTTTGGAAATTGAAGCTGGTTGAAGTAATTTTCTAATGTGCATAGTGGGTACCATAGGAGACACAACAAAGGTCTCATTCGCACAGTTGATATTATTCTGTAATGATTGTGGGTTACTCATTAAAGTAAGAGGATGCCCCACAACCATCCTAGTATTGTTATTGTTGTTGGATAGATAGTTTGGAGGGATACTTGCCTCTCTCGCAATGATTCCAAGGCCCTATTTGAGAATATATAAATTACAAAATTCCCTAATTTAGTTGAAAGAAAATATAATAAGGCATATATGTTCTAATTAAAACATAGAAAATTTAAGTTGTGTGCACTTCAGAAACTTCTCCTATAGTTTAACTTTTAAGCAAATATAAGAAGGTGCAATAGATTCAAATTGAAATGAAAAACTATGAAGTAGTGAAGTTTTAGATATATAAGATGAGAAAAATTGTAACCTACTAAATGATCAAGTAAATAAATCCAAAATGTCAAGGGATAGGCATACAAAGAAGTATAAATAAGAATATGAGGACCAAATGCTTACTGGAATGAATAAAGCACCTCGCAACAATTAACCATTTACTTGGGCAATAATGAGATATCCAGAGTAAAAAGATCCATCGACAGTACCATCGACTTCAACCCCTACATACATGTAGATTGAGTGAGATCTTGGGAAATATTGTTTGGGGCATGTTCAATTGGAGAATTTTCCATGGGAGCCAAAGTTTGTAAGACATTATGTGCATACAATGGCATTGTCTGGCTTAGAAGGTCTACATGCAAACAAAATAACTTCTCTTTGTTTTGAGTTTGTTGCACTTCGGGAGTTTTTGGTGTTTGATGTTGTTGATGAGGCATTTGATGGTTAATGTTGCACTACAGTTTTAGCTAATGATTCTAGCTTTGCTGAATAAAAATGCCAAAGGGTTATGGAGGAGACCTAGGAGTGGATTTGGGAAGATTACATGGGGATGATTTTTTCCTAACTATTTTCTCTTGATCAGATTGAGAAGGATAAGATTGTTACGAAAGTGAACATGATTGTTCTTCTTATTCTTCTTCAGGCTCTAATATTTTCAAATGGACCATCATTTTCCGCTTTAGTTGAGGATTGTATGAAACATTAGTGGAAGAAAAATAGCTTAGGTACACACACATTGTAGATAATATCACTAAATAAATAAATAAATCTTCAATCACAATATTCCATGATCCGTATGTACGAGTTACAAAGTATATTTTATTTCTCTATTGTTGTCATTTAAAAAGGTATTTTCTTTTCCAAAGAAAACCTTAGAGAGAAACCAAAGGGATGCTTCCCCACATTCACATATGGCGTTCCTATTAAACCCATTAGTGTAGACAAGTGCTCCTCGCCCAAGCGAATTCGGACCAGGCACTTGATCACACAAAACTAGCTAGATTCCAAGCAGCATTAGCAACAATTGATTGAGCTAACCCCCTGGGCTAGTTTAAAAAGGTATTTGCACAATAAAAATAGTTCATTTATTTATTTGCAAAAAACATCGTTATACTATTCAAATAATTAGTAGCAGGATTACAAATTATTGTTCTCTATTTCTCAAAATGACATGATTAACCCTGTCATATCCAATTTGCAACAACTTAGTTAGTATCCAATCACCTTAATATGCATATTCCATCTTGATGAAGAGACCCCACAGAACCATTCAAGATTTTTATTCAGAAGTCAACAATAGTAGCTGGAGCATAGTCATGGAAAGAGGATTTGAATATGAAAATACATGTTGATGCTGAACTAGATTCCAAGCCATCTTCCTTACAATTCATTCAGTGAATGCATGATGCTCTGACATAACAACAAGAGATCATTCTTCTCTCTTCCCATTTTTATTGCTTAGAAATTATGGGGCTTAAGGAATAAGCTGATCTTTGAAAACAAGTAGCCTAATTTGATTTAGGCCACCTCCAAAGTTTTAGCCTTTTGGAAGGAGTATATTATCAAGATTAAGGTTGAACACAAGAGAAATGCGACTAGTCCAGTTTCCAATTTGCAGCTCCTAGTTTCTTTCTTCGATGGTACAACCCAAAGTGAAAATTGTGCAGGTGGATATATTATCATGCTAGACAGAAAGCATCTTATCAAAGCAAGTATGGGGTTTGGCTAGGGTACTAACACAAAGGCTGAGTTGTTGGTTGCTTGGGGCCTCTTGCTTTTGGCAGCTTCATAAAAAATTTCTGATTTAACAATTGGTGGCGATTCAAAAATCATCATAGACTGGCTTTGTGGAAAGACCAACTTATAGGTATTGAATCTGATTTAATGGAAGTCCAAAATAAAGAATTGATCGGTGGTTTCCACAACATCTCTTTCTTCCATATATATAGAGAATTCAACTTTCAAGCTGATGCACTATCCAAAAAAGGTCTTCTGCTCCAACCAGGTTTTGTCCTTTTAGAAGAATGGCTTGATGAAGAAAGGATTCATGCTAGTCTATACCAGTTGCTCTAGTCTTCTCTCAACTGTTATTTTCTGAGCCTTGTCAAGACGTCTCAATTTTGCTGTCATCTCAGTCTTGTTGTCTTCGTTTGGTTCTATTCTTCTAGAGGAATGGACAAAAATTTGTGATTATACAATCTATTCTAAAGTTATTTTTTGTTGGTTTTCAATCAGATCTCCTTTTGATGAAATTTAAAATGTCCCAATCATGTTTCATCAATATTTATGTCCCTTTAGTAAAGCAGTGTCAGAAAATAGTGTTCTCAACAATTTGTAAAGGAGATTTGTGCTCTAGGATTAAGATTTGTTTTTTTAGATTTTTTGCATTAGATATCAGTTTTCGGCGAAGTCTGTGCTCTAGGATTTCTTGTTTTAGGTAGTAGTTTCCTATCATTTTTGTAACTAAAGGTTGTCGTTGTTTTTGTTATTGGTCCTCTTGGACCAAGTCTTGTAGGATTTTAGTTTTCAGATAAACCATGTGCTGCAAGTTGATACCATGTGCTATGATGCATCATGTCATTGAAATTGTAATGTATCTTTGATTCTCATTGATTAACAAGATGAAAAGAAATTACAGGAAAAAAAAAAAAACAAACAAACAAACAAAAACAAAAAACTACTACTAAACTTATGCAATAGAAATCATCTAGAAACTATAATAAAGCAATATTATTAAAAAAACACAACGATATATCACATAAATGTAATATAAATACACATTACATGCAATGGACTATTATTTTTAAAATAAATTAAAGAAATAATATCAACATAATTAAATAATAAAAATAGATAGAATAAATTTATTATTTTTATAATATGGTAAAATTTATTATAACTTAGTTGTTGAATAATAATGAAGATAATTATTTTCATTTTCAAATGTGATTTATTCATCATTATTACTAAAAAAAAATTATACCTCTTAAAATGATCTATTCATGGTTTATAAAGGGGATAACTTTCTTTTTTACCAAATGTATTGAAACTATGAGATGTTAACCTATTTGTTTACATTTGAAAAAGAGTTGATAATAAGGATTAATATAAATCCATTTTAACTTTGGATCTACTAAACATAAAAAAGAATCAAATCTCTCTAGATGCAAACTTCTTTTTGAATGCAAAACTCAAGGAAAGGTTTGCACATCAAAAGATTTGATTCCTCTTAAAGCTTGGTAGATCCAAAGTTAAAATGAATTAATGTTGATTCTTAATAATGCTATTTATATTTATATAAATTTGACATGTGTATACATAGAAATAAGTGTAATCTAATTAATAGACAAATGACCCTTTTTTCACATACTTTTTTCAAGTCAAATTTACCCAAAATCCCATAAAAATTTTAAGAATCATAAGTTTAAGTTGTTTAATCTGCGAAATTAGAATGCCAAAAGGGTTATCTAGGATGCCAAATCCATTGATGTATTGAAAAATGCATTTTAAGCAACAAAAATCCTAATCTTACTCAAAATTGCCAAAATGGTGATCTAGGATGTCAAATCCATTTGTATTGAAAAATGCATTTTAAGCAACAAAAATCCTAATCTTACTCAAAATTGTATTATAGGATTCCAACCAAAAAAATCATTTTATCTATTAGTTAGACTAGGCCATAAAAATATTTTTAATTTAATTTTATTAAAACCCTCCTAATATATGTGATTACATATATATGTAACATTTTTCTTTCACATGTTTTTTTATTTGGATTCAAAGCCCTATAGGATTTACGTTTGGAAGATTTGCGGATTCCATCGCTTATTCGAAATCTTTATTTTTTTTTAATTTATTTTTTTAATGTCACACACACATATAATAAAGAACAGGAAACTCTGGAGCATTTCCCAACATTCTTGGATGGTAAATTTGGTAAACCGTCCACCCATATTAGGGGCTTCACCCTTAAGGAATCAAAGAGAGTCAAATTATCAACAACAACTAGCAATAATAATATACATGAAAAAAAGATTCATTATAAATATTAAATTAAATTTAAACATGAGTTTTTAAAATATAATAGTTGTTAATATAAATCATTATTTTAATTTATATGATTAAATGAATCTGTATTTATAATTACTATTTATATTATATATTTGACTAGAAATATTTTTATTTTTATTTTTAATATATATATATATATATATATATATATATATATATATATGAGAGTTTATTGTAAATAATATTTTTTTGTATATTATTAATTAAATTTAAATATGGAAATTTTGAAATATAATAATTATGACAATGAAATATATATATGAATGATTCATTTTTATAATTATTATATATATATATATATATATATATATATATTCAAAACTATTTTTATTTTTAAGAGGTGGCAAGAGTGGGAGGGGTGATCTTCTCACTCAAAAAAAACAAGAGACTAGATTTGCTTGGGAACAAAAAAATAATCAGACTGAATTATTGGCATTATGGAAAAGTTTGGACAAGCCCATAAGCAAAGGAATAAGGAAATTAAAGGTTCTTGAGGATTCAATGATCGTCATAAGATTGATTTCCAAATCAAATTGTGAATGGGGTTCTTCCATCCCAGTAATGGTGAACATGATTTCATTGTAAATAGAGAAATTTGAAGAGATTTCCCTCTTTCGCATCCTCAGACATTTAAATGAAGATACAAATCAATTGACCAATTGTGGAGTAGAGATCGGGCTAGGGATATTAGAATATAATAATGAACAAGGATCCTTTTCCCCCATCCCTTAATTCAAATTCTATGTGGTATGTCAAAATGGTGAATCATTTTGGCCGCTCCTTGATCCGGGGGAGCATCATTGAATGCGAAGGAATGGTTTCAAGAATTGCGCAGAGTAAAGTGTCTCATCCAAATGGCATAGACAACAAGTGGCATCTTATACGTGGAAGGGTAGAGTACTCCATGTCTCTTTCTCTACTCTTCTATTATCACAGGTCGAACAAATGTTGTGGTGTAAGGGCTTGTTTTAATTGGGATCTGATGGGCTCATTCATGTAGAAATTCCTTGTAGATTCAAACTGCTAATTGTAATTTACTAAAACAATAGACTTGAATCTACTCTACTCATCAACAGAAACAATTAAATGATTGTGAAATCACGAAGCATACAAGAGAAAGAATTCAATCAACACATTACACAATGATTTCCTGGGGAAAGCCACTACTAAAAACCCCTGTTGTCTTTATATTGCATTATTCAGAAAATATGAGAAGATTACAATTCTTTGCTCGAGCTCGAGCAACCGTGGAGAAACCTCTGCACCATCTCTATCTTCTCACGACTTCTTAGACAAGGCCAGGCCAATACTCAACCAAATTTTGTCTTGCCCAAGTCCCTATTTCCTTGTGTTGTTTCCTTGGGAATTATCACATTATTAATTAGGGAAATTCCTCAATATGAGTTGTGCAATCCTTATAGGCCTTCCTCTCACTGCATGCACCACCTATACATTTAGATGATTATACAAATGATAGTACATTGCCCCTAAACTACAATCTCAACTAGGTAACTCTTAGATCCGACATGTATGAGTTATTTATGAGTAAATCGTCAGTTAACTAGTTGAACACATGAAGCAACACCCCACTGTCTAACCTCCTACTAGTTCCTCCATCAATTGCAACTAGTTTAACTAACTTTAACTCAGTTAAACTGAATTAATTAATTACAACTCAAAATAAACTCAACCAGGGCTCCTATAATGTAGGAGACACTCTACATGACTCTAGTTAGACCCTCAACTCGAATTAACCGAGCCAACTAAGTTAATTTAACTTAGTTAACTCGTACAAGTTGTCTTGTGATGTGGAATTACAATTTTATTCCTAATTTGATTCAAGGACAAAATTAAATTAGGATTTTCTTATTGCATTTTCAACACTCCCTCTCAATAAGAAAGGGATTATCAGATATCTTAAGATTGCCTCTATGGAACTCAAATTTTCCTCTTGAAAATTCCTTAGTCAAGATGTTTGCATCTTGTTCATCTGTAGGAATGTACTCCAACAACATGATTCTCCTTCGCAGACAATCTCGTATATGGTGATACCAAATGTCGATATGCTTGGACCAATCATGAAAAACTGGATTCCCAGAGATTTTGATGCAACTATGATTATCACAGTAAATCATTGTAGGATCCATCTACTAACTAAATAACCCAGCAAGGATCTTCCTCATCCAGATAGCTTCACAAGTTGCTTGACTAGCAACCATGTACTCTTCTTCTGTCGAACTGAGTGCAACTGATATTTGCTTCCTGTTGTACCAAGAAACTGCCATTGACCCAATACTAAAGATTCCGCCTTATGTGCTTTTCTTGTTGGATGGACTCTCTACCCAATCTACATCTGTGAAGCCTTCAAGCTTCACTCACTCTATCTGTTTGTACCAAAGACCAAATTGAGTGGTGCCTCTGAGGTATATCAACACATCTTTAACTGCTTTCCAATAAAGTTTGGTTGGCCTAACCATTGCTTGACTAAGTTAGTTAACTACAAAACATATGTTAGGTCGTGTGTTCACCAAATACATAAGTGAACCCACAAGCTGCCTGTAAATAGTAGTCTCCACTACTTCACCTGAAGTAGCATGTTCCTTCCTCCAATTTCCTGTTAGAGGAGTCTTCATGGGTTTGCTGCTCTCTATGTGGAACTTCTTCATTATCTCGTTGGCATATTTTCCCTGAGAGACAAACAATTTCTCATCTCCTTTCCATACTTCCATACCATGGAAATAATGCATGAGCCCCAGGTCCTTCATCTCGAATTCTCTTGCAATATCCTCTTTGCAATATTTTATCAGCTTCTCATCACCTGTTAGAATTAAATCATCGACATATAATACTATAATCAACAATTTACCTTCAACCACAATATGGTAAAGCTTTGCTTCTACTTCACTTTTGGTGAAGCCCAACCTGGTGAAATAGTTGTCAATCATGGTGTACTAAGCATAGGGTGCTTGTTTCAATCCATAAAACGCGTTAGTCTGCACACATGTGACTCTCTGTTGAAGGTCTCAAATCCTTCCGGTTTCTCAATGTACACCTCTTCCTCAATCACTCTGTTGAGGAATGTTGTCTTCACATCTATCTGATGTATCTTCCATCCCATTTGCACTAAAAGTGCTAGAATAGATTTGATTGAAGAGTACCTTGCTATTGGAGCAAAGGTATCCTCGTAATCGATTCCCTCCACTTGAAAGAACCCTATGGCTACAAATTTGGCCTCGTGTTTCTCCACACTCCCATATCTTGCTTTCTTTACAATGTAAATGAAACTGGAACTCACCACTGACTTGTCTACTAGTCTTGGGACCACTTCCAAAACATTGTTTTTGATAATGGAGTCATACTCCTCTACCATGGCATCAACCCATACTAGTTGTTGCACTTCTTCCTTGAATGAGGATGGCTCAATCTCTACACTCTCGCTCATAAGAGCTATGTAGCCAGTGTACTGATTTGGTGACCTCCTTTGCCTGCGTTATGATATGGGTGCTCCCACATTATCTCTAGCATCATGCATCAATCTGTTAGCCTCTTTGGTGTGCTTCCTTCCATCTCTAGAAGTCTCTGCATGAGTGGGTGCTTCCACTCTCTACTCCTTTGCGTGTGGCTACTCCACATCATCCTCGAGTTCTTCCTTTGGAGCCAAAAGCTTCACATCTCCATGCAATTGAAGCTCCCTCTAAAGGGAACATCTCATGGCCTTTTATTCATCGAACTTCACATCTCTACGAACCACTATCATCCTGTGAGATGGAAGGTACACCCGATAGTTGTGAGGTTTATCAGTGTACCCCACAAATATGCCCAACTCATCTATTGGCTCTAGCTTTTTCCTTGCACCCTTGGTAACATGACAGTAAACCAATGAACCAAAGATCATGAAGTGTGCCAGATCTAGTTTCTTACTTTAAAAAGCTTCTTCTGTTGTACTCATCTCGTGAATCCGATAGGACTCCTGTTCTGCACATATACATTTGTGTTGCATACTTCAGCCCACAAGTGCAACAATAGGCCCTAATCATGTAACATTGCTCGTGGAGCTCCCAAAATACTTATGTTATTCATTTCATCCACCCCATTTTGTTGTGGGTTATGGGGTGCTATTAACTCCTGTCGAATGCCTTCCGATGCACAAAATATCTTGAATTCATTCAACACATATTCTCCACTGTTATCTTTTAAGAGAGCCTTCACTTTTTTGCT
The DNA here is from genome assembly GCA_031772625.1 of Pinus tabuliformis. Taxonomy (NCBI): domain Eukaryota; kingdom Viridiplantae; phylum Streptophyta; class Pinopsida; order Pinales; family Pinaceae; genus Pinus; species Pinus tabuliformis. The sequence goes on from CM062816.1 coordinate 1,029,286,878, forward strand.
AGTGTCTTTCCCAACAAGTGCTTTAAATTCAAAAAAATTAGAGGACGTGTGATCTTTCTTCTGCATCAAGAAAATATAGCACTTACATGATAAACCATCTACAAATATTACATAATACCTGTGCTTAGTCATGGAGGCTGTCAAGAACAATCCACACACATCTGAGTGAACTCTTTCAAGGATCGCTTGTGCTCGATTTTCCTTATCATGAAAGGTGGCTTTGATGTACTTCACCAATGTACATCCTTTGCGTGTATCTCTCTACTCTAGTTTTCCCTTGGAAAGTCTTGTAGAAATGTGTTGCATAGTCTTCAAATCTTCATGGTGAAAGCGACCTAATCTTCTATGCCATAATTCATCGAGGCCTCGACTCTGCACCTTCTCTTCTTTTGTGCTCAAAGCAACACAGTCTTCTACATCCAATTTGTAGAGGTTCTTCACTCGAACCCCAATCCACTTCACTTGTCCTGAGGCTATGTGATGAAGGAAAGCCTTTCCTTTGCTAAATATCACATCGTAGCCACAATATTCCAACATAGCAATTGAAACCGAATTCTTCTTCAGATGCAAAAAATACATGACATATTTTAATGTGAGAAGAGAACCAGACTCCCTCTGAAAAGTAACAGTACCGATGCCGATTGCATTATACATTCCATCATCTCCCATTTTGATGTGCATCTGTAGGTCCTTCTCCTCCAAGTCACTCAAGAATTCTTTGTTGCCAGTCATAAGGAATAAGGCTCCACTATCCAGATACCACACACTACCCATCATCAATGTCACCATGCAAGAAATGAGGGTGAAATCCAACTTGAATTGTGCAGCAAGAGCTTCACCTGCCAGTCCTCTTGAGGGCTTCTTGTGTGGACACGTTGTGACATAGTGTCCTAGCTCATGACAATGAAAACATTTAATATTTGACAAGTCCTTCCTCTTTCCACCCTGATTGGAATCTCCTTTGGATTGAAATTTCTTTCCTTTCCCTTTCTCTGCCTTTCTAGCTAAGGCATAGTTCTCCTCATCATCATGCTTGGATGACGTTCCATCTTTGGTGCTCCGCCTTATCTCTTCTTGCACCAAGTCAGACCACAAACGCTCCCACTTTGGTAACTTCTCCCTCCCATTTACCGAATCCTGGTAGTTGTGCCAACTCTTGGGAAGGCTTAGAAGTGCTAGGCTAACTATTTCATCTTCAACAACTATAATACCAACACTCCCAAGATCATCCCGACATTGGGTGAAAGTGCTCAAGTATTGTGGTATTGTGTCACCCTTCTCCATCTTGATTTTCCGAAGCTTGTCCTTTAGTGCTAGCTTCCTATGGTCACTATCATTCTGAAACAAGCCTGTCAAGGACTTCCACATTACATATGGAGTCTCCTTCCTGTGGAGGTTCGAGACAATATGATCTCCAACTCCTTCTAGTATGATCCTTCTCGCTTTTGCAACACATTTCCTCCACTCTGCAAGATCTTGAGCATTAGTTGCCTCCTTCCTGTCCTTCCAAGCAATATCATTCAAACTACCTTCAAGGGAATATTCGAGTTTCAATCCATAGAATGACATCTTGTTGGCTCTGAAGAATGATACTGCAAATTCGATTTCACCTGCAAAAGACAAACTCATATTCTTCTCTTCTAGAGTGATTTATGCTTTGATACCATGTAGAAATTCCTTGTAGATTCAAACTGCTAATTGTAATTTACTAAAACAATAGACTTGAATCTACTCTACTCATCAGCGGAAATAATTAAATGATCACGAAATCACGAAGCATACAAGAGAAAGAATTCAATCAACACATTACACAATGATTTCCTGGGGAAAGCCATAGCTAAAAACCCCTGCTATATGTATATTGCATTAGTCAGAAAATATGAGAAGATTACAATGCTTTGCTCAAGCTCGAGCAACCTCTACACTATCTCTATCTCTCTAACAACTTCCTAGATAAGCCCAGACTAATACTTTACCAAACTTTGGCTTGCCCAAGTCCCTAATTCCTTGCGTCTTTTCCTTCGGAATTAACCCCCTATTAATTAGGGAAATTCCTCAATATGAATTGCTCAATCCTCATAGGCCTTCCTTTGACTGCATGCACCACCTGTACAAATCAGATGATTATAAAACTGATAGTACATTTTCCTTGAACGCCAATCTCAGTTGGGCAACTCTCAGATCTGACATGTATGAGTTATTTATGAGTGAATCATCAGTTAACTGGTTCAATTTAACATAGTTAACTCATATAGTGGTCTTGTGATGTGGAATTACAATTTTATTCCTAATTTATTTCAAGGACAAAATTAAATTAGGATTTTTTTGTTGCATTTTCAACAATTCATGTCAATTATCAGGCCAAAATATTTTAATAGAAAAGATACAAATATTTTAATAAAAAAGCTACAAGTTCTATTATATATGTTTATTAACTAGCAATTGCACCTAATGTTGCAATGGGAACGCCGTAAGGCTGTAACATAAGGAAGAGTAGCATTGATGAAGGTTATAGAGTTCAAGCTTCTGTGATCCATATCAAGTTTGTGAGAGATTTTTCGGTGAAAGTCACATGGAATATCATTTGTCGACGCGTTTCGAACCAACTAGTGTGGTTCATCGTTAGGACAAGTTGTCCTGACGATGAACCACACTAGTTGGTTCGAAACGCGTCGACAAATGATATTCCATGTGACTTTCGCCGAAAAATCTCTCACAAAATTGATGAAGGTTATTGGTTGAAGCAAGCAACTATAGTTTAAAAAGTGCAATGGTGAAGTGTTGCATTCCAAAAACTTGTGTAACATGTATACCTTGTGATATCAATACTTGCAAAATAAAATAGCCTTGCAACCACATAAACCAAGATGTTCAAATCTTGTTAGATTCCCAAATGAATTTGGAAGACTCTTCAAACCACTGCAACCTGACAGGTCGATGTGTTTTAGGGTTCTTAGATTCTCGAAGGAATCCGAAAGCCTCTTGAAACTATAGCAATGTGACAATTTGATGTGTTTCAGGTTTGTTAGATTCCCGAAGGAATCTGGTAGAAAACTCATCATCCCACAGGGTACCATTTTCAAGTGTTTCAACGAAAGCAGTTCGCAAAATTCTTTGGGTAACTTTTGCGACCCTTTCAAGTAAGATGTACTAGTTGTACATATCACAATCCGTTCAAGGTTATTCAATAGTCGAATGGACTTTGGAATAACAGAGAGGGGAGATTCAATCCTTAATTCCCTCAACTGCAAAGGTGCCAGCAAAAATGTTGACATGCTTCAATTATTCTAAAGATAGAAAATATTGTCATCTACAAAATCCTTGGATTTGATCCAGTAAAATATTCAGGCACTTGAAAATAAATAAAACCCTTTAGAATTCATTGGAGACCCTCTGGTGCCGTATTATAATAAAAAATAAATATACTCGCTTTAATTCAACGAATATCTATTTACCTGCGATCCTTCACTCCACAACCGATGGAACCACCAGCCAGTGCAGTTGCCGAACAATTCTTAAACTCTTAACTTTGTACAGGAAGCTTGCAAGTTTAGAGTCTGAGTTGTTCATGTAGAAAATGAATGCCAATGGAAATGAGTTGTTTGTTGGCGACTTAGGTTCCAAGCATGGCAACATGGATATTGGTATGGAAGTCCAGACCGAGGAGGATGGTTGTGCTGCATTTGGAGGTAGTTCGTTCCATGACAAAGAGGTGAACCAAGACATGTAACAAAAGTTGGGCCCTCTCAACTTGTTTAAATATTATGTTTGTTTATGTACTGCAAGCATGCAAAACTTTTGGGGTAATTTTACAGAGAATATGGGAGATTTCAATGTAAAATTATAGTCGAGAAAGCTCTTAGAGGCAATTTTTGTGTGTGTGGATATACTGGAATATTGAAGCAACATAAATCACCGAAGCATGTAAATGGTTATGGCCATCGTGGCTTCACCCTAGCTACCTTTCTCGTTGCTCTAGCTACCTTTGCCCCTGCTACCTATGCCCCACTTTACCAAAAGGAAATGACAAGAACCCAACAATTAAGGAGAATAATGCGAATAATGCATCATATCTAATAACAAGTGTGTATTTCCCTACTTAGTCGAGATTAAATAGATAGACAAAATCAAACAAATCCATATCTTACTAGTGAAATATTTTAAGAGAAAAAATATAAATATTTTAATAAGGAAACTACAAATTCTACCATATATATTTAAAAATTAAATTTATTTATTTTTTACATATTTATTAATTATATATTTAAAAATATAAATTACTATTATTTAAATTTAATTTAATATGATATATAATATGATTTTTTTAAAATAGTTTGTAATTTTATTAATAAAAAAATTATGATACAACATATTAAATTAATTTATTATTTTTATTATTTTAAATATTATACTTTATTGCGCCAAAAATCCCTTTACCACTCAATAAGAAGAAAATATTGTAGTGTCCGTACATTTTAGGAAATGTCAGTGTCCAATACAATTAGATTTAGTGTTGTTACATGTAACTTTAACTTATATTAGAGGTTAAACGTTGCTTTCCCGTATATTTTTTCCCTTCGGGTTTGAAATTCAACCAAGCAAATGGCAGTTTGCTTCCAGAATGGTACAAGTCATCCTTCACGTTTCCGTGAACCATTTGTTTTCTTATTAATACTCCTCTATTCAACACCACCTTGACTGGCTTATGGTAAAACATGACGTTTCATTTCTGCTAAACCTCGATATTTTTAAATAATGGTTGTTTCTAGAATGGTTGATTCTAGAGTCGTGCATGATATAGACAAGTCAACCACGACTAATATTAAAATTCAATAGCGTAGAATAAATAGCTCACAAAATAATAGAAATTTTGGTAATTTTGTAGAATTTTTTAAAAATAGCGTAGCATAAATAGCTCACAAAAATGAGATTAGAAAATAATAGAAATTTCGGTAATTTTGTAGAAATTTTTAAAAATAGAGTAGTATAAATAACTTATTATTGAGACTTCAAAATTATAAAATTTTTGGTAAGATTATAATAAAATACATAAAAAAAATTAAAAATCTTGATTACACCAGTGAAGTTTTGAAATTTTGAATGCTTAAATTTTTTAATAACACTGAATCCATTTTCACCATCAAATCCGTTTTCTATTTCTAACTTCCGTAAACCACACACCAAATTCCATTATATTGTTCACTCTTTGACCCTGGTGGCCTGAACTTTTATGTTTACTTGGGTTGACCCAGAAAGAATAATTATCCCAGACCAGTACCATTAAGACCTTATTAGCTATGCAGATTTGACTGAAATAAAATATTACAACCCTAACTCACTAGGTGGCCTGGGATTCATAATTTAAATGGAGCCTTATAGGCTAGTTAGCGATAGTTTATTTTGAAAACTGAGGCCGCATCAGCAGCGGATTGGATTTATTTTATTGTCATTAATAGAATTTTAATCATTTATCCCTAGGCAATTTTAGCACTTGGATTTTATTTTGTCATTAAAAGAATTTTAGTCATTAATCCCTGGGCATGCTTAGCCTCAAACACTATTTAATCTTAAGCTTATCGCTCAACCAAAATATCAGGCTTATTTCTGAGTAAAAACAGGGGAGGTTGGCAGGATTTTCAACAAATTGGACAAAAGTTAGGTATCAATCATCTGTGGAAATGGACAGGAACGCGGCATTCGGCAATAAAGGTATGGCCCCATTCAATTCAATTCATTTTTGTTGCATTATATGCTTATCAGATTGCCTGCGGGTTCATTCAGTGACAGCCTTTTGTAGATATTGATTGAGAATTATTGAATTAGGTAGGCAGCTTTTCACGGAATTCCAGATTTATTGGTTTTGACCTCAGGAATTTGTGTTTCTACTAGTTTCAATTTTGTGGTTTCACCCGATTGTATTGATTTATTGCATTTTTATTGACCCTCTTTGGGTTGCCGTGCCATCTTCTTCGTACTGGATTTGATAACCTACCTTGTTTAGTGATCTGATTTGGTCTGTTTGGTTGAGCATTGGTGCCGTTTGGGGATCGGGTTTAGATTTTTAACTTTAGCTGAAGATTTCTGTCTCAGGCAGGGCCCAGGGCATTAGAGGTTAGGTGGATTGTTGAGTGCTAACAGTATAGATTTTTATTTGCAAGAAACAGTTTGTTTATTGCTTGGAAATGGTCGCTGCAGTTACAATTGCTACTACAATAGTTGGAGGGGTTAATTAGAGTAGCAGATCCAGGCATTGAATTCTACTGGCGCAACCCTTAGTTTTGATTACAGCCTCTCTGCAAGTTTAAAGTGTACAAGGATGGAACAGACAACATGGGTTGGGGACTTTCAACCCTTTTATTGTTACGAAGGTATGATAGATCCAAGGGTGTTAAGGAATTGTTTCTTACATTTATTAGCTTTCATAAAGGTCCTAAGGGTTAGCCTGCCTTTACTGAAGATGCCCAGGCTGAAGCTTTTGCATGAGTTTTTTTATAATTCGGATGACACTTCCCTGTATTTCAGATTGCGAGGCGAACTTTAGTACTGCCTGAATTTCCACCTCTGAATAATTCAAAAGGGACTAGCGTCCACAACGGTTCCTTCTGCAACATAGTTTGATCCTTTGATCTGCATCGTGTGAGAGTGGACAGAGTCTGCCAGATCATGTCCGTTATGTTCACTGTTTGGGCTGAACGATCTTCTAGGGCTAGTTTTTTGAAAGGAGCATTGACTGGCTGGAAGATTTATGCATGCTCGTACTTTCGTATGCAGTGACCATTCACTGTGTAAGTGTTTTTGATCCCGTGTTGAAAGAGTTCATGAATTAGGGTGTTCTGCTGTCACTTTGGCTTGCAATTATATTGGTTGATTTAGAATTGCAAGAGACTTTTTCAGGTGGATCAATCTTGATATTATTATCTGATTTTAGAGACCAGATATTTGGCTGCAAAAATACTATTGTTTGTCTGCAGTCTACCTCACTTACCTGGACTCTATAATGGGTTTGGAAGAGTGCAAGAGTAGCTGTTCTAACTTTAGAGGACCATAGATGGCACAGACAGCAGTTGGAGTGGTTTTTCTTGCAGTACAGCAGTTGTATCTGGAGCCTTGAAATAGTTGGATCTCCCTGAATATTGCAACGGGCTTTCAGCTGCATCTTGCACAGCGATGCAGGTGTCCAGCAGTGGGCCAAGGATGGAAACCAGTATCTGGAGCAATCTTCCCGATGACGTGGTGGATAGAATCCTTGCCAGGCTACCGGCAGAATCCTTTCTCTGCCTCCGCTGTGTATGCAAGAGATGGAATGCTCTTCTATCATCACCAAGCTTCCTTTCACTTTGTAGCAAAATATCTAACCGCAGGCCCTGGTTAATCATGTTGAAGCGCCAGGATGAAAGAATTTTTAGGGCTTATGATAGCTTTCTTAACAAGTGGCACAGCATATCACTTTCGTTCCTTCCCTATCCAACTGCGGAGGTAGTAGCTGCATCAGGTGGATTATTGTGCTTGAAAACTGCATTCTGTCTTTTGGTTTGCAATCCTCTTACTAAAAATTGGAGGGAGTTCCCCTATAATTCGTTTGAACATAATTTGTGTGCCATTGCAATGGTGGCTGTGGAAGAACCCAGAGGGTACAAGATTCTATTGGCTGGTGGTTCGCCAGATAGAAGAACCGAGGCCTATGACTCGGTAACTGATAGCTGGAAGAGAACAGGGGATTTGCCTCTGAGGACAAATCTTAGATATGAGGCAACTTACTGTGACAATATGATTTACTTCACAACTTCAGAGCCTTTTATGATTATGGGGTATGATGTGAGAAAGGATTCATGGTTAAGAGTGAATGCACCTATGCCAGAGTCCTTGACATGCAATCGTCTAGTTAGTTGTGGTAATCAACTGTATCTTGTTGGAGGAGTTGGTGCTAATGGGATTTCAAGGAGCGTCTGGGTGTGGGAGCTTATTCATGATGGAATGGAATGGAGGGAGGTCCAGAAACTGCCAGAGATGATGTGCAAGAAATTTCTTGCAATTTGTTACCACAATTATGAGCACATCTGTTGCATAGGTCATGAAGACTTCATTTGCCTATCTTGTTTCACCTGGCCTGAAGTTCTGGTTTACAAATTGTCTCGTCGGACATGGCATTGGTTGCCCCGATGCCCATTTATACCTGAGAAAGCAAGTTATGGTTTCAAATGGTTTTCCTTCAGCCCCAACTTGTATGCTTTGGTCTAGTTTGCACTTGCCTGCGCTTGAAGCATACAAACAACTTAAAGACATGCTTCTCAGTCTGGAGTCTATGTTTAAAGAATTTCATATTCTGCATCCGACACCTTTCCTGAAGATCAAATATATGTGTTAATACTGATGAGTTTGCCACCTTTGTCGACCCAGGCTGATTTTGCTTTTTTAAGTTGTAGTGGGGTTTTTCAGTAAGTTATGATTTTCCTTCTGTCCCAGTTTATATGCTTTGGTCTAGTTTGCACTTGCCTGCACTTGTAGCATACAAGCAACTTAAAGGCATGCTTCTCAGTCTGGAATCTATGTTTAAAGAGTTTCATCTTCTGCATCGGACACCTTTCCTGCTTTGGTCTAGTTTGCACTTGCCTGCACTTGTAGCATACAAGCAACTTAAAGGCATGCTTCTCAGTCTGGAATCTATGTTTAAAGAGTTTCATCTTCTGCATCGGACACCCTTCCTAAAGATTAAATGTGTTAATACCGATGAGTTTGCTACCTTTGTCGACCAGGCTGATTTTGCATATTTTTTAGTTGCAGTGGGGTTTTTCAGCAGGTTTTTGCTAGTTGCAAACAATGTTTTTGTTTGAGGTTCACCATTTACGATGCACAAGTTATCAGTTTCTGTTTGGCATTGCTAAGAGATGGAGACTAGTTACAATTATGAAGTTTATGCTTGTGTATCTCGCTGTAAATAATTTGTTATATTCTTTATTGCCAAAACAATTTTATCTATGTCCTATATTTCCGATTACAACGCAAGGTTTTGTACAGGGTTAACAAAATTGTTTTGCCTATCTACAAATAGGGTTTATGCCCCATGCCTCAATGGTATTGACTGTAATGGAACATACATGTATGTTTTTGGTGCAACTGTTGATTTTATCTAAAGTTGTCACAATTGTTTGTTGTACTGGCATTTTTGTGTACAAAAATTCAAGACATTGATCATGTAATTGTTTTCAATGCTTTCCAATTGTCCTAAAAATTTTAGGCAATTTACTGTCAGCAATATACCTCAAAGAAAATGGGTCTGCACAATATTTTGTTCCTTTTTTCAGTGTAAATTTGTTAGCAAGTTAGGAGCACTAATTGGAAATGACATTCCAAATGGATGGGATAAACTGTTTGATGCAGGTATTGCAAATTTTCAGAGCTTTGACCTGTTTGTAATCATGTTGCCCATTATACCTTTGGATGTCGTGGTGAACCTGAGTACACCACTTAATACTATAACCAGAATGAGCAAATGCAAACCCAAAATGTCAACAGCTAGCAATACAGGAGCACAAGAGGAAAGTTTTGGATGATTGTATTAGAGTGCAATCCTATTTGGGAGATGGTACTCTGGTGCAATTCCAAGTTTCAAAAAAGCATCAATGCCTTATATTGAGGCACTTCCCTTTATCTATAATCTAATTTGATTTCTATCAACGCTATTCTAACCCTAACATCATTTAACACAATATCATGCTATTCTAACAAGTACAAGGTTTGACATTTACTGATAATTTGGGCACTGCCTAAATACTTGATGATTTGGACTTATTGTAGTGGTATATTCTTCTTTTTTAAAGTAACGATTTAACCCATTTGAGTTGTATTTAAATCCAAACTGTGGAATATTTAGACAACGCCAATAACGTAGGTCTCATTACATAACTGGGACACACCTATCCTCATTAATGCAATGCAAAGTTGGCTTTTAAGACACAGTTGCCGTAACGAACACGTGGTGTGCCTTTATTAATATCTAAGACCTTGTTTTATATAATACAATATAATATGCCTTATTACATTATTTTGAAGTTACCTAACAGGCACTTAATATTATGACTTTAAATAAATATGGACGGATGCCTTTATTTTTCATTCTTGTAGATAATTGGTTGGCCATTTTATATCCGCCACTTGCGTAACATGAACAAGGCAAATGGGATTCTTAAATATTTAAATGTTATAATATAAATTAAATAATGGATTATAAAAATGGTATGATATAAATAAATGATATTTTTTAAAATTAATGATATTTTTTTAAAATTATTAACAAAGGATAAAGTTGTTTTTTTTTTTTTTTTGGAAAAATCGTAATTTTCAAAGGAAAACATAACAATTTTTTATTGAATACAAAAGAGTGTTACATCTACAGCCTTGGTCTACAAAATCATTCTAGCAGAAAAAGAAACACATGTAACCAGTTCACTCCTAGATGTGCCATCAGGCATGGTAAACATTAAAAATCTAGCAATTACAAAAAAGAAGGTTGTGTCATAGAAACACGCCTTACTGTCTAGTGAAAAAGTCAGACTGCCACCATAAATAACTTGAAGGAGAAAAGCATTCAAAACCCTGAGCTTCTAATAAGGGATTGATGCACCATTGAGAATGGTGCCATTGATATGCATCTCATAGAAAATCCTCCCGATAGGCGCAAAGAATCCTCTTTTAGACAGCGTATCCGCAGGGGCATTGTGCTCCTAGTAGATATGATAGAAATGAATGGATGCAAAGGAGGCCTTTAACGCATCGACTTGTTCCATCCAATGGAGGAGAGTAGGTGCCTACAGAGATGCCCTATCAGTGGCCCATTCAATCACTATCTTTGAATCTCTTGCCACTGCGATATCCTCAAGTGCACGTCGGTTAGCACAACGAAGTACCCCCCGTAGCGCCAACACTTCAACTCTTGTGTTGGTACCTACACCCTCAGACCAGTGGAAATGATAGGCCATGGAGGGACTGGTGGAGATGATGGCCCCACAACTGCATAGTCCATTTGCAACAATTCCGTTGAAATATCCCACTGGTTGGGTATTATCAAACTCTTTAAAAGTCACTCTGCGCTGGGAGAGAGTAGGTTTGCAAGGGCCCAATTCCATGTAGTATGACACTATTTTCATGGAAACATGTGTTTCATGGAAACATGTTTATAATTAGGGAGTTTGTTTTCAAAAATTACACCATTCCAGAATTGCCAAATGCCCCAAAATATGTATAAAGGAACAACTTTGTGTTGTAGGTGGTTAGCTGTCCAATTATGTAGACTAGTGATTATAGAAGACCCATCCACCAATGATGAGATCTTGAGAGTGTTAGATACCTCTACCCAAATGAGGAACACATAAGGGCACTCCAACAATAGGTGTTGGGTATCCTTATATGCAAATCTGCAAAGAGGGCAACACCTTGGCCCCTATATTCCCCTTTTAGCTAAATTCTACCAAGTCATAATGTGGTTTTGTATTACAAGTCAACCAAAGCATTTTAGCTTTGTGGGAACATTCCTCCTCCATATTTTAGCTAGCCATTCATTCTGGGGATCCAGTGTCTGCCCGTAGTGGATGTACCTGTAAGTATCTTTGGCAGAAATTTCTCTTCCGAGGGTTATCCCGCCCCATGAAATTCTATCATCCCTATCTGACAATAAGATGCTAGCTTGGTGTAGGGATGTTCTATAACCTTCCCATTCTGCCTGATGCTTTGGAGGGATTGTCAACGTATCTGTGAAAATTCCACAACAGGAACCCCTACTGCAACAACTGATGATATTACTCCTATTTGTTAATTTCCTTTAAACAAATTACTTGTTGTTTCCTCCGGCAAATATTGTAATACATACATTGCAACCTTCACTTAATTAAATTATAAGCAGAAACAAGATACTAAGCAAGAAAGAAAATACAACACAATATACACCGTTATTTTTGGACAAATGTCCCCGAAAAAACCCAATGTAGGAAAATCGGTGCAACAATTTTGAGGGTTTATTATTATTAAGCAGTGCCTTTGAATACAACTCTGAATGCCCTTCCGACAATCCAGTTACAAAGAAAAAGACACTCGCAGAAAACTTAGTGAGATTACATCACTTCACCCGACAAATCCCTCTGATCCAGCAATTGAACTGACTATCCCTAACTATAACTGTGCTGCCCCTTTGTAGTCACTATGTGGGCCTGCGTGGAGCTCTCTGAGGCTCTGCGTCAACTTTGCGCTGGGTCTCCTTACCTCATGGAGCTCTGACGTCAACCCTCCTGCCTGATCTGGCAACTCCTTGGCAATTTCACACTTCTCCTGGAAGGCAGCTTTGCCTCTACGCTGGCCCTTCTGGCTCTGCGTCAAGCACTGCGTGGGCCCTCCTGGCCCAATGTCAGTCCTTCCTGGGTTTGCGCTACCTCCACTGGTGCTTCTCTACCTCTCTGCTAAGTATTCAGGGTTCCGGAGAAGATCCTCCAACCTAACTATCCTTGCCCCTCAATTGCAAGAAATATCCTCAATCGAATTTTCCTCTTGAGAACTTCTCACTTCATAAAATCTATTTCTTGATCTCTCTTGGCGTGTTTTCCAAATGACCCTCAAGCCTCTTCTTATATCTTCCTGTTGGACAACCAACAACCTAGATTAACTCCTAATCAAAGGCTCAAATCATTTTGACTTGATCTCCATCTTTTTCTAGAAGTTACACCCACAATTAGATTAATACCCATTGATATTTTAATTTTCCTAAGTTTAGACTTAGGAACTCAATTAAAAATATTAATTATTTTAATAAAATTGTCTATGGGTGGAATTTCCAAAAACGGTTTTTGGGTTCTTTGGAATGCATGTGCCCAAGCCTCCCTACAAAATTTGAGGCCTAGAGCACATCCGATGCTACTGCAAATCAACAGTGTCAACATGTGGCCATATAGTGTGGGTGAGAATAGCTGATTGTTGATTACCAATGTCAGCAAGACTATGGAGAACTCACTCATTAGTAAATAGGATGATCAAAGGGGAGAGAATGTGGTTCCCTTCCATGCCCAAAAATGCATCTAGGCCAATGTGTATGTGATCTCCATGACCAACCATCCATGTAAGTTTCCCACATAGCCAAGGCTTGGATTTGGATAGGGTGTGCCAAATGTAGGATGCATTCTTCTTCACCAGGGCTCCAGATAGTATACAGTCTTCTAAAGGGGTCAGATTAAGATATTTTTTAGAGATAATTTCTTGCCACATCCTAGGGAAGTTGAAAGCTCTCCATAGATTTTTTGTGAGCAATGTTAAGTTGAAGGTTGTGTGTTTAATTCCCCAACCACCTTCCTCTGTTGGCCTGCAAATTAGTTCTAGATTAGATAGGTAGATCTTCTTTTTGTGTCCTGCCCCAAACCATAAGAAGTCTGCTATGATGGAGTCAATTTTGTGTATAATAGACATTGGCAGGTGAAACAAATGCATCTAGTATACACTAATACCCAGTAAGACTGCCTTAATCATAACCAATCTGTCTCCGATAGAGAGCCATCTATTTTACCATAGCCATAATTTCTTTTCAAAATTTTGGATTAGCCATTGCCAATGTTTTTTTTGATAGTTACAAGGCTTTAGAATAAATCCAAGATATTTGAAGCCACCAACTAAAGACCTGATTCTTACCCCAAATAAACCTTCCATCTATTGTATCTCCCCATCCTCCTCCCTGTCTGATATGATCTCAGATTTTTCAGTGTTGAGAATAAGCCTTGATGCCTTGCCAAATTTTGAAATGCATTGGTGGAAAGTTTGCCACTCTGAGAGCTGAGCTTTTCCAAGACATAATAGATTGTCTACAAACATTAAGTGTGATAAGCTAATAGAGGAACTTACTCGACATCCTCTAATCCTACCAAACATTCTTGCTTTGGTCAGTGCTGGACTGAGACCGTCCATCACCATAATGAATAGAAGTGGGGATAATGCATAACCTTGCATGTGTCCTGAAATTATGAAAAAAAATTGAAGGTATCCCATTGATGAGAACTGCCAAATTTGTTGTGGTAACACAGACCATTATCCAATTTATGTGCTTTTGAAGGAGTCCATTTTTGTGTAGTTTAAGACTGAGAAATTCTTAGTCTATTCTGTCTTAGTCTATTCTGTCATAGGCTTTAATTAGATCCACCTTTAGCAAACAGTCTTTAAGATTGCAAGATTTAATAGAATGGATACTTTCTTGAGCAATACCAATAACGCCCTAAATTCTTCTATCTGCGAGGAAGTCAAACTATTCTTGGTGATATGGTCAGATAGTATATGTTTTATTCTATTAGCAATAAGCTTGGATATCATCTTAAAATTCACATTACATAGAGAAATGGCTCTATTATTAGCGAAACTAGATGAATTCAATTTTTTACGAATGAGAGAGAGGAAGGTGGCATTAATAACCCCTGTGATGTGTCCTTGAAATCTAGATTCCTCCAACATCTGTGTTAGATTTGAGCCCATGATTTCAAAGCAATGTAAGAAAATTTCCACTAGCCATCTGTCTGGTCTGGGGCCTTTGTCCCTAGTAATCTCTTTCAGAATGACCAACGATTCTTCCTTAGTGATTGGGGAATCCATGCTAACAATATCCTCATCCTTCACCATATCTGGGAATAATTGGACTAATTCCATTTGGTCTTCGATATTAGAAACCCCCATACCCTTGTATTGGTTATAGAAATAGCTAGCAACTTCTTGTAGGATATCATTATGTGAAGTAAGGATTCTATTGTCTGCGTTTCATATGTGCCATATTGTATGGGAGCTTTTCCTTTTGGAAGCTACCTTATGGAAATAGTTAGTGTTCTTATCACCTTCGTTAACCCATGTCATTCTACTTTTCTGTTGCCATTCCTTTGCCTGATAATTTAATATTTGGTTTTTTCGAGCAGTGAGATCCAAATTAGTCTGTTTCCTTAGTTCAAAGAAGTAGTGAGAGCTTGAGGTGTCCATCAGAATAACGATTTCATTGTCAATAATAGTCCATTCTTGAGATTTCTCCTTGTGCTTGTGTATCCAAGCTTTGACCTCTACCTTCATCCTTTGTAGTTTCTTGGTGACCCTATCCATATATCGTTCAGTGTGATATCTAAAGGCCTCATCCAAGATGTGTTGATTAAGTCAACCAACTCCTTACCTTGTAGCCACACAGAATTGAAATTGAAAGGTGTTACCTTTACCTTTTGTGCACCACTCCATACCAAAAACATGGCATCGTGATCGAAGACCCTTGTAAATAAATACCATGTCTCCAGTTTTTTTAAATTGTTACATGCTACATAATTGACAAGGAACCTATCTAAACTTTTTTCTATGTCGTCTTCCCCTGTGCATTCGTTTCTCCATGTGGGACATATGAGGTTGGGAATTATGTCCTTAAGCAATTTGTAGGCAAATAAATCATTTAAGAATCCAAGAAGAGGATCTGGATTTGATTTTTGTCCCCATATCTCATTGCCATACCTAGTTAGATTCATGTCCCCAACAATAATGAGAGAGTGTAGGTCTAGAATGCTTGAACCATCCATTTTTTTCCAAAATGCCTTTCTGTTTGCATATGGAGCAAAAATATTTAGGATCCAAAACCACCTCAGATGTCCCCTGCAATGACCAATTAGCAAGATACTCGCAAGAAATTTGAAAGCCATGAAGGAAAAAAATCTTTAGGTCCCACATGGCCGCAAGACCACCAACATTACCATTTGATGTTGTAGTGCATACAACCCACTTTAGGAACATCCTCAACATATATTTTTGAGTTCTTTATCTATCAATCATCGTTTCTTGTAGTAGTACTAAATTAGGTTTTTTTAGAATTTATAATATATTGTAGCAATCGCTGGGTTTGTAGCAATCCCAACCCTTTGATATTTAAGGACATGATCATCATTTAGTTCGGGCTATAGCTTGGTAGTCTGCTCTAAGGACACACGAATTAGAATTCTTAGAATCATTATAGAAGTCTTGTGTGATGCCCGAATCAATGAGAGGGTAAAGCGCTGCTTTTATAGTTTCAGAAAAATGAGAGTTGAGATCGGGCCTTGATTCTGCGTAAGATGAAATCCTTTTATACTTTGTACCCTTCTTCTTCTTCTTTGTTGATCCAGTTTTAGGAGGTTCCAGTTCATTAATAGATAAGAAAATTACATTAAGTATATGTGTTATAGTGCATTCGAAAAAGGCCAAAACCATCCAAAAACAAAATACAACCCGTAAAGAACCCTTATCATGTCTAAATATATCTCTAACAACATAGACACATGTAAATATAAACTTCAAATAAAAAACATATCTTCCTAGTCACCTAGGAATTTTATTTTAGATAACAAAAAGAAGGTTTTTTAGTTAGTTTGTATATCCATTTGCAGGACTTTTATGAAAACCTTGTGATAATATTCAAAGTGTTTTCGTCTATTTGCTCCAGGATCTTCCAAGTGCCCAAAATCTATGTAGCATTTTCTCTAGATAGTGTGTCTGCACTAGAGTTTCTTTCCTTGTAAATATGACAACATGAAATTCGATCATTTTTTTTTTAACTGTAAGATCCCTTGAAGGATTGGGTACAGTGTGTGCATGTGACATCTTGAAATCTCATTAAACCAATTTATAACAATCTTTGAGTTACCAAAAACATGCAAATGATGACATCTCTTTTTGACAACAAACAAGAGAAGTTTGTGGTTGAGTAACTCAACATAATTATTTGTGCCTTTACCTAGCCCAATCTAAAGCTTGAAACAATGATTTTCCTGAAGTTATAAAACAACCTCCCCCTCGCAAGAAAGTGAAGCCTCGTCAAAAAAATCTTAGGGAGAAGAGCGGTGTACTTCTTCAACGAAGATGTTGTAGGGGTGGTGCATAGGCTCAATAATATAAAGTAGAGAAAAGGTGACAATGACCTGAACAAGCCTATTGGAAGTGGAAGGCTTGTCTTGAAATATTTCATTGTTCCTTGTGATCCATATTTCCCAACAAATAACTAGCAGTATGTAAAATCTCTCGATTGCCAAATCAGTCTATAATTTTTTTCTTTCTTTTACAATTAATTTGTATATATATTCATAACTACACCATATATATATCTAATTAATATATGTAAGTTTTCAATTAAATAATATAAATCCTTAAGAAACATTTGAAGATATAATTAAATTGTCTCAAATCCAACTTCAATATTAAATGTTGAATTTTAAATCATGAAATATGACTTCACACATAAAACCCATCCATGTTTCATACAAACATTGAAAATAGATCCATATTATTTCTAAAGTTGAAATTTCCATGTCTAACACGTTAGAAATTCTTCTTGCATCATTTGGTTTATTTCACCTACTTGTTTATTCCTTAACACATTATTTAACCATATAAGTATTGAAAATCAACACAAATTCAGTCTCAAATCATATACATATCATCACTTGAAATAATAGACAAACACACAAGGGACACCATTATTTTTGGACAATCGTCCCTGGAAAAACTCAACTTGGGAAAAATGGTGCAGTGGTTTTGAGGGTTTTATTATTAAGCAGCTTTCTTGAGTACAACTAGGGTGCCAAACTAGCTCACCCAACATAGATATCTATCTGGTAGTAATACCTCTCTTCGGAAGCAGATATTCAGCAAGTCTGCTCCACGAAAATCCTTCCAACGCTTCTTTGAGGCTCTGCATCATCCCTCTTAGCCTCTGCGTAGCTCTGGAACCCCTTGTGTCAGCCCTCTGCTGCTCTGTGCTGGCTCTCTGGCCTTCTGCATCACCCACGCAGGCCCTGCTAGCCTCTGCACAGTCTCTCTAGCCCTCTGCGTGGATCCTGCTAGCTCTGCGTAGCCTCCTTAATCATTGCGCTGGCTCTCCGGAACTATCTCTGCCTTTCTGCTATGCACTCATTGCCCCTCACTGCAACTCAGATCACTTATTCGAATTTTCTCAGCAAACCCCGCTCGAGAAAATCGAACTGACTGATCAATCTTGGTGTATCTCAAACTGACCTTCAAGCCTCCTCTTATACTTTCCCTGTTGAGTCTTCAACAACTAAGATTAAGTCCTTAATCAACGGTTAAGATTATATTTGGCTTGATCCATGTCATTTAGAACATTCTCACCTAGTTTTATATTAATACCCATTAATATTTTAATTTTCCTAAGTTTAGACTTAGGAACCCCATTAAAAATATTAATTATTTTAATATCTCTCTAACTGGGTGGAATTTCCCCAAACCATTTCCGGGTCTTGGAGATCTCATGTGCTTTAGCCTCGCCACCAATTTTCATGGCTAGAGCGCATATGATGCTACCACAAATCAACACAACCTCTTAGTGAGGAATGTGCTCTAGTAATGTTCCACCACTGAACATCACACTGATCCTCCAGCACTGGTACCTGTGCTGATGTTGTGCCTGCTGCCCTACATCCACTGCATTATTGCTTCCAGTACTGCTGCCCATGGCTCTACCACTGCCACTGCTACATTTGTATTGCAGCTCCCTCTGCATCCGCGCTGCTGCTGTTCCTTCCTCCCAACATTGCATCTGCACTGCAACTCTCTCTCAAATGTTGCGTCATGCTGCCCATAGCACTGCCACTGCTAACTGCTGAACTGCAACTCAGTTATTGAGAAGTAAGTAACTGATCTACCCAAGTACTAACATCCTTGTCAGTCTGGAAGCTTCCTGATGCTGAAGCTATCTCTGCTACTATTTGGTGCTTTCTTTACTGCTTCTGCGCTGCTGCAAACACCTTTGTGCTTCTCGCATTGCTGCAACCTCCTCTGTGCCTTTCTACACTACTGCAACCACCTCTGTACCTCTCGCACTACTGCAACCTCCACTGCATTGCTACAGAGCTATGCACTCTAGCACTGCCTTGTCGCTCCATTCGCATCTTGCTTCTATCAACATCCGTCATCTTGCTACTGTCATTTGGGGCTCCCATATCTGGATACGATCTAAGAGTTTGGATACCTTAAGGATCCTGCCCCTCATTTTCTGTAGTCCTCCTGACTATAGCTCGATGTCTCCCCACCTCTTCTCTAGAGGTGCATGAGCACTCATGGCACAGTGGTCATCAGTCTCGACTTCTTTCTCTTCCTTAGTCGGAGCTGCCTTGGAGTCAGAAGCCTATCCCTTATTCTTCTTCTTGGGACATTGGGTTGCATAATGACCCAACTCCCCACAATGGAAGCACTTTACCTTGGAGATGTCCTTCTTCCTCTTCCGCTGCTGTCCAGATGCCAAAGCCGCATCCTCCTCCCCCTCTTTCTTTCTTAGACCTCCTTTGTTGTTACTTTCCGCCTTGGTCAACTGTCTGATCTCCTCTTGGCAAAGAGCCGCCCACATCTCTTCCCATTCTGGAAGATCAGCTTTGCCCAAAATTCTTTGGGCAAATGTCTCCCAATCCTTAAAGACTACATTCAGGGCAGTCCTCACCATAAACTCTTGATTCGATGTGGCCCCTATGGAAGTAAGTTGGTCCTGAATCTCTTGCAATCTGCAGAGGTATAGATCTATCTGCTCCCCCTTCTGCATCTAATACGTCCACAACTGATTCTCCAACAACATCTTCCTTTGCACGAAAGTGCCTTGATACAATGTCGTCAAGGTATCCTACATCTCCTTTGTCGTGTTCTTCTCGGCAATATGCAATATCACATGATCCTCGACCCCATCAAGAATTATGCACTTTTCCTTTGCCATTGCATCCTCATACCTTTCATTATCAACTGGGTCGACTGGGATAGCCACAGTTCTCAAGGCAAAGCCCTTGATGTGATGTCTATCCAGAACAGATAGGATCCTGGCCTACCAGATGACAAAGTTGGAGGTCTCATCCAACCTGTCCAGATCTCTCAGTCCATTCATTGCTATCTCCTCTCTACTACTAGACTCCCTCTGAGTCTTGAATTCCCTCCTAGAAGTTCTCTCCTAGACTCCCTATGAGTCTTGATTTCCTCGCTGGAAATATTTTCGCCAACTCTCGATCCGCTCCTCTCCGATCCTCTTTGCAACTACAACTTGGTTCTGGTTTTCTTGGCTAGAAATCCCTCAAGGCAGCGACTCCCTCTAACTTGGTTCTGTCCTGTTAGGTACTGTTCTGCTTCGACAGAAACAACACTCCACCAACTTCCTAATCCACAATCTTCCCACAACTCTCTATGCCCTAGCAACTGAAGGAACTGAGCCTCTTAGCTCTGCGCAATCCCAGCAAGAATGAATCACTCTTCAAGCCAACTGCATCAAGCCTACCTCACTGAGTAGGATGATGTGGCTCTTCGTGAGCCTCTTCTGCCTCTCTATGCCTTTGCACTGGCCCTCTCTCTGGCTCGAAATGATGACACAGGCCCTCTGCGTCACTCCTTCTTTGTTGCTTTCTACTTAGGAACAACTCTGTCTCTCGGGACAACTACTACTGCTCCAAATAATTTTGATTGCACTGGTGCCTTCAGTCCTCTTGTGATCTGCAACGCTATGATACCATGTTAAAATTTCTAAGTCTAACACGTTAGAAATTTTTCTTGTATTATCTGGTTTATTTCACCTACTTGTTTATTCCTTAACAAGTTATTTAACCATATAAATACTGAAAAAAACACAAATGCAGTCTCAACTCATATACATATCATCAACTGAAATAATAGACAAACACACAAGGGACATCGTTATTTTTGGACAATCCTCCCCGAAAAAATCCCAACTTGGGAAAATCGGGGCAACAATTCTAAGGGTTTTATTATTAAGCAACTTTCTTGAGTATAGCTAGGGTGCTAAACTGGCTCACCCAACAAATATATCTATCTGGAAATAATACCTCTCTTCGGAAGCAAATATTCAGCAAGTTTTCTCCACGAAAATCTTTCCAACGCTTCTTTGAGGCTCTGCGTCAGCCCTTCTGGCCTCTGTGTAGCTCTGGAACCCCCTGCATTAGCTCTTTGTTGCTCTGTGCTGGCTCTCTGGCCCTCTGCGTCACCCACGCATGCCTTACTAGCCTCTATGCAGTCTCTCTGGCCCTCTGCGTGGCTCCTGCTGGATCTGCGTAGCCTCCTCAATCAATGTGCTGGCCCTTCGACACTATCTTTACCTCTCTGCTATGCACTCACTGCCCTTCACTGCAATTCAGATCACTTGTTCGAATTTTCTCAGCAAACCCCGCTCTAGAAAATCGAACTGACTTATCAATCTTGGTGTATCTCCAACTGACCCTCAAACGTCCTCTTATACTTTTCCTGTAGAGTCTTCAACAGTGGAGATTAAGTCCCTAATCAACAACTAAGATTAGATTTGGCTTGATCCATGTCATTTAGAACATTCTCACCTAGTTTTATATTAATACCCATTAATATTTTAATTTTCCTAAGTTTAGACTTAGGAACCCCATTAAAAATATTAATTATTTTAATATCTCTCTAACCGTGTGGAATTTCCCCAAACCATTTCTCGGTCTTGGAGGTCTCATGTGCTTTAGCCTCGCCAACAATTTTCATGGTTAGAGCACATCTGATGCTACCAAAAATCAACACTCCCTCTTAGCGAGGAATGTGCTTTAATAATGTTCCACCACTGAACATCACACTGATCCTCCAACACCAGTACCTGTGCTGATGCTGGGCCTGTTGCCCTACATCCACTACACTACTGCTTCCCATATTGCTGCCCATGTCTCTGCCACTGCCACTGCTACATCTATACTGCATCTCCCTCAACATCTGTGCTACCGCTGGTCCTTCCTCCCAACATTGTATCTGTACTGCAACTCTCTCTCAAATGCTGCATCATGCTGACCATAGCACTGCCATTGCTATCTGCTGCACTACAACTTAGTTACTAAGAAGTAAGTAACTGATTTAACCAAGTACTGACATCATTGTCAGTGTGGAAGCCTCCTAATGCTGAAGTTACCTCTGCTGCTATCTGGTGTTTTCTCTGCTGCCTCTGCTCCGCTGCAAACACCTCTGTGCCTCTTGCACTACTGCAACCTTCTTTGTTCCTTTCTGCACTGCTGCAACCACCTCTGTGCCTCTCGCACTACGCAACCTTGATTGCACTGCTACATACCTCTGCACTCTAGCACTGCCTTGTCGCTCCATCCACATCTTGCTTCTATTGACATCCGTCATCCTGCTACTGTCATTCGGGGCTCTCGTAGCCGGATATGATCCAAGAGTTTGGGTACCTCAAGGGTCCTTCCCCTCATCTTCTATAGTCCCCCTAACTATAGCTCGATGTCTTCCCACCTCTTCTCTAGAGGTGCATGAGCACTCAAGGCACAATCGTCATCAGTCTCTACTTCTTTCTCCGCCTTAGCCGGAGTTGTCTTGGGGTGAGCTGCCTCTTCCTTATTCTTCTTCCTGGGACATTAGATTTCATAATGACCCATCTCCCCACAAGGAAGCACTTTACTGTGGAGATGTCCTTCTTCTTCTTCCCCTGCCGACCCACAGATTTAGAGCCACATCTTCCTCCTCTTTCTTGATTTGACCTCCTTTGATGCTACTTCCCGCCTTGGTCAACCGTCTAATCTCCTCTTGGTGAAGAGCTTCCCACATCTCTTCCCATCCCGGAAGATCAGCTCTGCCCAAAATGCTTTGGACAAATGTCTCCCAATCCTCGGAGTCTGCATTCAGGGCGGTCCTTGCCATGAACTCTTGATCCGGTGTGGCCCCTATGGAAGTAAGTTGGTCCCGAATCTCTTGTAACCTGCTGAGGTATAGATCTATCTTCTCCCCCTTCCGCATATGGTACGTCCGCAGCTGATTCTCCAACATCATCTTCCTCTACACGGAAGTGCCCTGATACAATGTCATCAAGGTATCCCACATCTCCTTTACTGTGTTCTTCTCGACAATATGAGGTATCACATGATCCTTGACCCCATAAAGATTATACACTTTTCTTTCGCCATCACATCCTCATACCTTTCATTATCAGATGGGTCGACTAGGATAGCCATGGTTCTCAAGGCGAAGCCCTTGATGCAATGTCTATCTAGAACAGACATGATCCTGGCCTTCTAGATGTCAAAGTTGGAGGCCTCATCCAACTTGTCCTGATCCCTTAGTTCGTTCATTGCCATCTCTGCTCTACTACTAGACTCCCTTTGAGTCTCGACTTCCCTCCTGGAAGTTCTCTCCTTGACTCCCTCCGAGTCTCGATTTCCCTGCTGGAAATCTTCCTGCCAACTGTCGATCTTCTCCTCTCCGATCCTCTTTGTAATTGCAACTTGGATCTGGATTTCTTGGCTAGAAATCCCTCAAGGCAGTAGCTCCCTCTACCTTGGTTCTATCCCATTAGGTATTATTCTACTTTGATAGCAAAAACACCCCACCATCTTCCTAATCCACAATATGCCCATAGTGCCCTATGCCCCAACTGTTGAAGAAACTGAGCCTCTTAGCTCTGTGCAATCTCAGCAAGACTGAATCAATCTTTAGGCCAACTACATCAAGCCTACCTCACTGAGTAGGATGACGTGGCTCTTCGTGAGCCTCTTCTACCTCTCTCTACCTCTACATTGGCCCTCTCTCTGGCTCTAAATGATGACATAGGCCCTTTGCATCACTCCTTCTATGTTGCTTTCTTCTTAGGAATAACTCAGTCTCTCCAGACAGCTATCATTACTGCAAATACTTCTGATTGCGCTGGTGCCTTCAGTCCTCCTGTGATCTGCAACGCTTTGATACCATGTTGAAATTTCTAAGTCTAACACGTTAGAAATTCTTCCTGCATTATTTGGTTTATTTCACCTACTTTTTTATTCCTTAACAAGTTATTTAACCATATAAACACTGAAAATAAACACAAACGCAGTCTCAACTCATATATAGATCATCAACTGAAATAAAAGGGACACTGTTATTTCTGGACAATTGTCCCCGGAAAAACCCAACTTGGGAAAACTAGTGCAATAGTTCTAAGGGTTTTATTATTAAGCAGCTTTCTTGAGTACAACTAGGGTGCCAAATTGGCTCACCCAACAGAGATATCTATTTGGCAGTAATACCTCTCTTTGGAAGCAGATATTTAGCAACTCTGCTCCACAAAAATCCTTCCAACGCTTCTTTGAGGTTCTACGTCAGCCCTCCTAGCCTTTGCATAGATCTGGAACTCCCCACTTCAGCGCTCTGCTACTCTGTGCTAGCTCTCTGGCCTTCTGCGTCACCCACACAGGCCTTGCTAGCTTATGCGCAGTCTCTATGGCCCTTTGCGTGGATCCTGCTAGCTCTGTGTAGCCTCCTCAATCACTGCGTCGGACCTTCGACACTATCTCTACCTCTCTATTATGTACTCACTGCCCTTCGTTGCAACAAATCACTTGTTCGAATTTTCTGAGCAAACACCTCTCTAGAAATCGATTTGACTATCAATCTTGGTGTGTTTCCAACTGACCCTCAAGCCTCCTCTTACTTTTCCTGTTGAGTCTTCAACGGTCGAGATTAAGTCTCTAATCAACGGTTAATATTAGATTTAGCTTGATCCATGTCATTTAGAACATTTTCACTCAGTTTTATTTTAATAAGTTTAGACTTAGGAACCCCATTAAAAATATTAATTATTTTAATATCTCTCCAGCTGGGTGGAATTTCCCCAAACCATTTGTGGGTCTTGGAAATATTATGTGCCTTAGCCTCTCTACCAATTTTCATGGCTAGAGCACATCCGACCCTACCACAAATCAACACTCCCTCTTAGCGAGGAATGTGCTCTAATAATGTTCCACCATTGAACATCACACTGATCCTCCAACACCGGTACCGGTGCTAATGCTGGGCATGCTGCCCAACATCCGCTGCACTACTGCTTCCTGTACTGCTTCCCATGACCTTGCCACTGCCACTGCTACATTTGTATTGTAGCTCCCTTTGCATTCGTGCTGCTGTTGGTCCTTTCTCCCAACACTGCATCTGCACTGCAACTCTCTCTCAAATGTTGCATCATGCTGCCCATAGCACTGCCAATGCTAACTGTTGCACTGAAACTCAGTTACTAAGAAGTAAGTAATTGATCTACCCAAGTACTAACATCCTTGTCAGTTTGGAAGCCTCCTGATGCTGAAGCTACCTCTGGTGTTATCTGGTGATTTCTCTGTTGCCTCTGCATTGCTGCAAACACCTCTATGCCTCTTGCACTGCTGCAACCACCTCTGTGCCTCTCACACTACTGCAACCTCCACTGCGCTGCTATAGACCTTTGCACTCTAGCACTGCCTTTTCGCTCCATTCGCATCTTGCTTCTATCGACATCTGTCATCCCGCTACTGTCATTCAGGGCTCCCATAGCCTAATATGATCCAAGAGTTTGGGTACCTCAAGGATTTTGCCCCTCATCTTCTGTAGTCCTCCTAACTACAACTCAATGTCTCCCCACCGCTTTTCTAGAGGTGCATGAGCACTCAAGGCACATTCATCATCAATCTTGACTTCTTTCTCTGTCTTAGCCAGAGCTGCCTTGGAGTTAGAAGCCTCTCCCTTATTCTTCTTACTTGGACACTGGGTTTCATAATGACCCAACTCCCCACAATGGAAGCACTTTACTTTGGAAGTGTCTTTCTTCTTCCTCTTCCCCTACTGTCCCACAGATGCTAGAGCCGCATTCTCCTCCTCTTTCTTGATTCGATCGCCTTTGTTGCTACTTCTCGCCTCGGTCAACTGTCTGATCTCCTTTTGGCGAAGAGCTGCCCACATCTCTTCCCATCCTAGATGATCATCTTTGCCCTAAATGCTTTGGACAAATGTCTCCCAATCCTCGGAGATTGCATTCAGGGCAGTCCTCACCATGAACTCCTGATCTGGTGTGGCCCCTATGGAAGTAAGTTGGTCCCGAATCTCTTGCAACTTGCTGAGGTATAGATCTAACATCTCCCCCTTCTGTATCTGATACGTCCGCAGTTGATTCTCCAACACCATCTTCCTCTGCACATAAGTGCCCTGATACAATGTCGTCAAGGTATCCCACATTTCCTTTGCTGTGTTTTTCTCGGCAATATGCGGTATCACATGATCCTTGACCCCATCAAGGATTATGCACTTTGCCTTCACCATTGCATCCTCATACCTTTTATTATTAGTTGGGTCGACTGGGATAACTACGGTTCTCAAGGTGAAGCCCTTGATGTGGTCTATCTAGAACATACAGGATCCTAGCCTTCTAGATGACAAAGTTGGAGGCCCTGTCCAACCTGCCCTGATCCCTTAGTCCATTCATTACCATCTCTGCTCTACTACTGGACTCCCTTTGAGTCTCGACTTCCCTCCTGGAAGTTCTCCCCTAGACTCCCTCTGAGTCTCGACTTCCCTCCTGGAAGTTCTCCCCTAGACTCCTTCTGAGTCTCGATTTCCTTGCTGGAAATCTTCCCGCTAATTGTCAATCCACTCCTCTCTAATCCTCTTTGCAACTGCAACTTGGATATGGATTTCTTGGCTATAAATACCTCAAGGCAGCAACTCCCTCTACCTTGGTTCTGTCCCGTTAGGTATTTTTCTGCTTCGACAGAAACAACACCCCACCAACTTCCTAATCCATAATCTACCCACAACTCCTTATGCCCCAGCAGTTGAAAAAACTGAGCCTCTTAGCTCTGCGCAATCCTGGCAAGACTGAGTCACTTTTCAAGCCATCTGCGTCAAGCCTAACTGACTGAGTAGGATGACATGGCTCTTCGTGAGCCTTTTTTTCCTCTATTTGCCTCTGCGCTGGCCCTCTCTCTGGCTTGAAATGATGATGCAGGCCTTCTGTGTCACTCCTTCTCTGCTGCTTTCTGCTTAGGAACAACTCTGTCTCTCTAGATAGTTGCTACTACTACAAATACTTTTGATTGTGCTGGTGCCTTCAGTCCTCCTGTGATCTGCAACGCTCTGATACCATGTTGAAATTTCTAAGTCTAACACGTTAGAAATTCATCCTGCATTATCTGGTTTATTTCACCTACTTATTTATTCCTTAAGAAATTATTTAACCATATAAATACTAAAAATAAACATAAATGTAGTCTCAACTCATATACAAATCATTAACTGAAATAATAGACAAACACACAAGGGACACCGTTATTTTTGGACAATCATCCCCGGAAAAACCCAACTTGGGAAAACCAGTGCAACAGTTCTGAGGGTTTTATTACTAAGAAACTTTCTTGAGTACAACTAGGGTGCCAAACCGGCTCACCTAACATAGATATCTATCTGGCAGTAATACCTTTCTTTGGAAGAAGATATTCAGCAACTCTGCTCCACCAAAATCCTTCCAACGCTTCTTTGAGGCTCTGCATCAGCCCTCCTAGCCTCTGAATAGCTCCAGAACCCCCTTCGTCAGCCCTCTACTGCTCTGTGCTAGCTCTCTGTCCTTTTGTGTCACCCATGCAGGCCCTGCTAGCCTTTGCACAATCTCTTTGGACCTCTGCGTGGCTCCTGCTGGCTCCGTGTAGCCTCCTCAATCACTGCATTGGCCCTCCGACACTATCTCTGCCTCTCTGCTATGTGCTCACTGCCCCTCACTACAACTCAAATCACTTGCTCAAATTTTCTCAGCATACCCTACTCTAGAAAATCAAACTCACTGATCAATCTTGGTGTATCTCCCACTGAATCTCAAGCCTCCTCTTATACTTTTCTTGTTGAGTTTTCAACGACCGAAATTAAGTCCCTAATGAACGGCTAAGATTAGATTTGGTTTGATCCATGTCATTTAGAACATTCTCACCCAGTTTTATATTAATACCCATTAATATTTTAATTTACCTAAGTTTAGACTTAGGAACCCCATTAAAAATATTAATTATTTTAATATCTCTCTAACCGGGTGGAATTTCCCCAAACCATTTCTGGGTCTTGGAGATCTCATGTTCTTTAGCCTCGCCACCAATTTTCTTGGCTAGAGCACATTCGATGCTACCACAAATCAACACTAAATGTTAACAATACTCTATATAGACTTTGTATCATGTTTTTGACCTTTCATAATATATGAAAACTAAAAACATTAATCATCACATAAATTATAAATCTTCCAAAAGTGAAGAAGAACTCATCATATCCAAAAGCATTCATTCCATGTAACATAAACTTGAGATATTAACATTTGATCCATTCATTTGAAGAAACTTTCTTTGCAACAATACCTTATTTTTTAAACATAAATTTCAGTCATTTTAGAAATATTTGATACCATTATGAAACCATTAAATGATCAGAGCATGGGGATTCATTTTCATTTCCTCTTCTCAATAACTTATTTATTGGCATCATTGTAAGAGATTCTTAGTCGTTATGGAAAGCAATTACCTTTTCTTTTAGCTCATATATTGTTGACCCCATTAGAATACTTCTTAAATCTCCGATATTATAACTTGAATTCTCTTTCTAACTTCAAATCGATTTATCTTACTTCCAAATTAGTTTTTTTATTTACACCAAACAACTAAAATTAATCTCTTTACGTACTCTCAGAATATTTCATCAATACCATAGTTTTACATGCAAAATATTCCAAGGGATATATATATATATATATATATATATATATATATATATATTCTAAAAGAAAAAATCCAATACTTAATAAATTACATATAATTTTAATTACTTAATAATATGATAATATTTATATTATTTTAAAAGCATGAAAGAAAATGATGTTGTTGAATCTCAAGCTTAGTAAAATTAAGTCAATTTAATATTTGAATAACATCCTTGTCAAAGAAAGATACTAGAGTATAGTGTCCATAAGTGATTGGCCATAATTACCAAAATTATACTATTTGAACTAAAGTTTCTTATTATTACCATTGCATGTTGCATGAAACAAAATTAAAGTATATCTTGCCAACCTATTGAAAGATTGAGAAGTATTCTTTTCAAAGACCGTCCAAACAAACAAAACAAACTTTTTTTTCACATTGTCTAAACAAAATTACTTCTGTGTGGAAGCTCATGTACTAAGATTTGGTGTAATGTATAGTGCAACATTAAAATAATAATAAATGATTTAAACTCATTCCAAAATCAACAATTGGTAAAATGACCAAAGATCCCAATGTATAAAACATTATTAAACATTATAAAATATTACAAAACTTATCTTCTTTCAAAAATTATTCCAGACTAGTATTTTTGACAAAAATAAAAACATTAAACTACATATCGCAAATGAATAGATCATAAAGTCTCATTTGCCAAGAATGCATATAAAGATTATCAAGGTTATAAAATATTATCAACATTATAAAAGATTACCAAGGTTAACCTCTTTTGGAAACCAATACTTTTGGCAATAATGAAAACTACAAACTACATATTGCAAAGGGAGGAATCATAAATTCATATTTTCCAAGAATGTATATAACTTTTTATAGTAAAAGATGATTACTACGCTAATTTATCCAGTAACGTTTTATAGTAAAAGTTACAAAAGATTACTACACTAAATTATCTCACAACTAATAGGTATATCATGCATTAACCAAAATAAATGTAATGCACCAATACATACACCCATCAAAGTTAAAGCACTATCCACTATTGCATTTAATGATACGATGCTCCAAATTAGCACATTGACATTCATAAAAAAAATTAAATAGAGATATATGTTTTTCTTTCCTACAAAATGAATAAGAGTTATATTTCAAAGAATACTTTATTTTCTGCAAAAAGAATAAATGCTATATTTCAAGGGAATTCTATAAAAAGAATAAATACTATATTTTAAAAGAACTTTCTTTCCTGCAAAAGCATAAGTATTATATTTCAAAGAAAACATAAAGCATAAACAATGTGCCCGGTGCCTTCAAAACAATCACTGCTAAACTATGAAACAAGACTTTTTCGGAACACTATTATTAGATGAAAGATAAACATATAACCTTTAAGGAAACCATATAATACAAATATTAACATCATTTTTTCTAATTATATTTTACATGACATGGTTTGTTTTTTTTTCTTCTACTTTTTATTTTTTATTTTTTATTTTTACTCATATAGGTGAATTACAAGCTTAAGTTGTAATCCTTCTTCTTCCTTTCCCAACAAAAATTAACAAAATAATAACTCTTCTTCAATATATGTTTTCATAAACATAAATGTACAATAAAGTGCTACAAATTGAAAATAAGAACAATACACTTGTAATGGGTGGAAGACATAGGGTCTACAAATCACACTATTATGTTTTTGGTTCATAATCCATTTAAATGAAAGAATTACTAATTGCAGCCGTTACTCACCCATTAGTTAAAATAAAAACATATTCTTGTGGTTTTGTAATTTTAACATATGTATAAAAAAATAAATTAATGGTAAACCATTGACTATGATAAGATCTTTTAAAATGATAAGAACTATTTAAAAGGTGAACTAGCTACATCTTCATCCAATAAAGCTTAATTAAAGAAAAATACAACAAACTAAAAATTTTACCTGATACTCAATCGTTCTACTTTGTTCAGCAGCTCCGCTTTCCAACTCCACTCCAACAAACCAGTCAATTTTACAATCCAACCATATCCAAGGGCAATATTTATCCCTATCGTATGAGCTCACAAACAATACCAAATTTAGCAATAGTGAGAAAGGTTGGGAAAACTAAGGAAGCTATCTTATCTTCCTCTCACACCATTCAGTTTCCATCAACTAGACAAATTTTTTGGGATTTTTAATTTAGGAATTTGGTAGTAATTTCGGCAGTGTCTCTCCCTACTCTTCCTAGTACCCCCCATGGGGAAAACTATTTCAATATTTATAAGCATTGAGTGGAGTGACACCTCACCCCTTCATGCAAAAGTTAACCTATTTTTAATTTATTATACTTCATATTATTCACCACCCTCTCCTGAGGTGGCAACCTCTCACTTTTTTCTTAATTATTTAATTATCTAATATTCACCCCCCCATGTGTCCTTTCTAGAAAACTTTCTATTATTTATTTTTCAAAAATAGGTAATTAATATTTTTGTATTAAAATAATTTTTTATTTTAACTGACCCTCTAAAGTGGGTAAATTGGAGTTAATTCAACACAAAGTTTAACTTAGATTATTTCACCTAGTTGATGTAATCTCTTAAGTGGTGTTTATTTTCCCTAAGAGAACAAGGATTTTGCACCCCTATTGTGCCTCTCTCTAGACTTGTTAGGACTCCGTGTCCTTGCCCTGTACCTAGGACTCCATGTCCTAGTAGAATCAAGACTCCACGCCTTGATCTATTGCAAAAATCCAAGACTCCACACCTCGATCTTTCAAAAACTTAAGACTCCGCACCCTAATCTTTTCCATAGATTCTCATCTATGCTTATTTGAAGCTCCATGCTTTGTCTCAAGGTATTGGTTGTGAGCTCATACATCTGATGATTTTTTGGCAAGGTCATGTTTCCCCATACATGCATGCATCATAACCTTGTATATTAAACACATCAACTAAAATTCATAATGAATTAATTCGATCACATTTTACCCAACTGTATACATGACCTCCACAGTCAATTATTATTTGAGCATCCTTCTCAACAAGTAACTAAGTCCCCTACCATTTCCTTCTAAATACATGGTTAATCATACATAATCATGTAATTCATAAATCATTAACACGAGTATGTTCAATTAAATACTCCACATAGTAGCTTTTGTTCATGTGTCACAATCATAGACCATCATTCATGTCATGCACCAAAGTCAAAATAGGATGCCAAAAGAGAAACATCGATAATATGGATTTAACCAAAATTGGTCTTATACACACAACCATATATATTATCATAAACATGCAACAACCATGTGACCCAAACCAGGTCTATAGTGTACAAGCATATACATAAGTTTGAAATATATAATCTTTATACACTCCATCAAAATCGCCCTTTGGGTGTCACCAAAACTAACTAACCAAAAAGGGATGCTAGACAATAAACTTCATTTATTTTTAGGATTTTCTTGCTCCTACCATTGCTTCCAAGTATTTTTGTAAGGTGCACCCTTCCAATTTGATGCTAATCCCAAGTAGTTTTGAATAATGCTACATAGTCCCAAGGTGAAAGGATAAAAAAGAAATAGATGATTTATTGTCTCCTTAGCATTTTTACATAGGGCACACCAACTTGGCCCAACTGTACAACATTTTTTTCAAATTTTCTCCTATAGGAACCTTATTTTCCATAATGCACAACTAGAAAAATTGTGCTTTGGCTAGGCAAAAAATCTTCCATAATTTCCTCCACCACCAAGACAACTCACACATTCTCCTATCATCATTGATAAACATATAACCTTATTTTGGAAAATATTCCCATAGAGGAGTGCCCTCAACATAAAGAATATTGCCTACCTCTGAGGTGAACATGGGAAATATTGAGAGCAATTGTATAATTTTTCCATTGTCCTGAGTGTTCAGTTGGAAATTTTAGCTGATTGACATCAGTACATCCCTAAGCCCAGATAGAAGTATAAGCATTATCAACCATTTTTATTTAGATATTCTACCAGCTCTTGAGGCAGGCGGAAATTTTCTCTGCATCCCACCTAGGGGTCAATACCAATCCTTAACCTTTCACCATTCCCAACTTTCTAGGCCAAACCTTCTTCAACTACTGTAAAAGAGGCTAAGAATGCTTTCCATATAATAGATACATTCAACCTCTAATTATCCAGGGATCATATCCATTCTTCAAGAGTACATGGGTAGATATACTTCTTGGATACTTTTGTCAATAGACTTTCAGATATTAGCCTCCAACTAACTCTCACTGCCAACACTTTTGCAAAAAAGTGAAAGAAATCTCATCCCATTTAACCCAAAGGAAAACCCATCCATCTTTAGATCCCAACCATGAAAAATGACAACATGTCTTGCAAACGAAATTTAGAACTCCTTTTGGGATCAATGAAAGGGACATCCAAAATACTGGAATAGATTTAAGGACTGATTTTATGAGAACCAATCTACTCGCTCTAGACAACCATATGAAACTCCATACCTTTAATCTCCTTTCAATTTTTGTTATTATCCAATTCTAGTATACCTTTCTATAGCCATTGGGTTTTAGGTGGAAGCCAAGATACTTTAAAACCTTCATAAAAATTGTTAGAGTGAAAAGGAAAAATATTATGGGTGTTTCTAGACTTGTCCCTGGAAAGGCTGAGAGGAGAGAGAGTAGATTTATGAATATTTAACTGCATTCTTGTAGCTTTCTCAAATAGGGATAGGGATCCTTTGATGGTTTCTAAATCATGCCTGGTGTTGTCACCTACTAAACCCTATTCAAATTGTGAGAAATGATGCCACATGAGTGAAAAAAGGTAAAAAATAGGAACATATCTCAGAGGCTGAAAGTTCGAAGAGGAGGTAAAAAGCCAAAAGTCTAAGTTTCAAAGCCAAAGAGAAAGCCAAGCTTCAAAGAGGGATTATGAAGTTCTGGATTCGATAATATCAGAACTCGATATTAGACAGACAAGAAGAGAAACATATATGAGCAGAAAGGCATATCAGAGGCAAGTTCTTCGGAGGATTGAAAGCCTCGAAACTTCAATTTAATTCCTTTTCCAAAAGCTCTTGATGAGATGGGCTTCGATTTAGGTTGGCACTTGGCCACAAGGACTTCACAGGACCAAGGGTGCAGGGAAAGGGGCTGAGCATTGAGAGCTTAGATCCCATCGGAGGCGGAGGTTATTGTAACTTCCATGAAAATCCCAAATTAAAAATTTTCGATGAGAGGGGGCTTCCGAGGCAGGTTGGAAGTTAGCCACAAGGAATTTACAGGACTAAGGGTGCAGGGCAAGGGGATGAGCATTGAGAGCTTAGAGCCCATTAGAGGTGGAGGTTATCGTAACTTCCATGAAAATTCCAAATTAAAAAGTTCTGATGCGAGGGGGCTTCCGAGGCAAGCTGGAACTTGGTCACAAGTGTTTCAAAGGACCAAGGGGCGTCGAATAACGTGAGATCTCAGAACATATGCCGATCGGAACATAAGATTTTTGTAACTCCTAAATAAATGCCCATGTTGGAAAGCGTCGAAATATTGGAGGAAAGGGAAATACATAAGAAACCTTTGAAAATCCAAAGACCCCAAGAAACTTTTCTCTCTCCTTTGAAGAAGGAATGTGGAATCTGGTGGTTGATCCCGATGAACTGACAGGGTAGATTACGTCAGTATGACGTGGTGGGACAAGGGCACGTGGCAGGTAATTTTGGCATTTTGAGGGGCCTAAGGGGACAAATATGGGTGACATGTATCACCACTCAGGAAACACCACATGGAGATGATGACGTCAACCTGAAGTCACTTAAGAGGTCCGCATTTCATAGGAAGAGGCCATTGTAACTTTGTTTTAATTCCTTTTGGAAAACCTCCAATGGAAGGAGCTCTGAAATCAGTTGGTGGTCATGAAGACTCAAAGGGACCAAGGGCATAGAGCTAGCTGAGCACCAAGAGCTATGAGATCATTGGAAGTGTGAAATATCATAACTTCTATGTTAATTCCAAATTTGAAATCTTCCGATGAGAGGGGTTGTCAAATCTACAAGTACCCGATCATGGAAATTTAAAGGAAAAAGGGCGTAGGGATGGCCGGAGCGCCTAAGTGCTAAGATGGAATTTCAGAGGATGGTGACATCGAAACTCTTTTAATTCTTTGTTGAAAATTTTCTGATGAAGAGGCTCTTTGATGTATTCAGGCATTGTTGAAAAATGTGTAACTAGGTTTGGTCTTCATTATTATGAAATGTATTCTTGTAAATATAAAATGAAAAAGAAATTATTATTACTACTGAAGCATGGGTTTCATGCTCAAGTTCTTTTATTTTATAGGTAAAGCACCCATTGAGTGCTTCCATGGTTTGTCCTAGGTATAAGAGTCATTGTCATATATGGAAGACCCTATCAACACATTGTAAATTGCAAAGAAAAATGTATTGTCTTGAAAGTGTCAAAATACCTCCAAGATCAAGTTGGCCTAATGCGCTGTCAAGTTGGCCTAGATGAAGAGCCACATCCATCCTTGAGGAAGCCTATATATAAGAGGAACTCCTCGTCCATTTGAATCACTCACTCTCTCATCTCTTATGCGAAGAAGACAGAAGAAAAGGAAGTCAAAGAAGGAAGTTCGAAGGAGAGAAGGTTGAAGAAATCGAAGTGTTTGGGTCTTTCTCTATTCTTCTGGAAGTGCGAAGTTAGGGTTTATGCGCTAGTATATTATGAGGTTTAATTTTGGAGGAAAGAGAGTAAGAAAGGAAAGAGGAGGTCTCTTAGGGCATCTTACTAGCCCTATGATTCAAGTCAAGGCAAGCAAAG
Organism: Pinus tabuliformis; assembly: GCA_031772625.1. NCBI lineage: Eukaryota > Viridiplantae > Streptophyta > Pinopsida > Pinales > Pinaceae > Pinus > Pinus tabuliformis. The sequence goes on from CM062816.1 coordinate 1,029,322,179, forward strand.
TCAAGAGGAAGGCTGTTAGAGGAGATCGAAGTCTCCTAGGGAAGCAACAAAAGTTGCAGGGGAGCAAAATTTTGGATCTTCTGGGAGGTCGAAGATATTTCAGCAGGAGGTCGTGGAAGGCTTGGTATTGGAGGGTATTTAGCTGAGTCTAGGTCATATTATTTGTCAATTGAAAGATCTGAAATATAAGAAGAGATTTTCAAGTTTTCCCCCAAGAGGAGGGGTTTTTTCCCTGGCTTGCAACCTATATACTATGTCACTGTTCTTACTCTTTTGGTATCTATTTGATGTATTTTACATTGGAATAATAACAAAAAAAGATAATAAGTAAAAGGTAACACAAACAATTTTCAAGTTAAGAGAATTAACATAATCATTTCCCTATTGAATTCTCAACATGGTATCTGATATTTGTTTCTCTAAGGGCATCATGAATATCTCCTCTACTATGAAGAAGGCCATCAAGAAGATTGCAAGCCATCTCAAGAAAGGTATCAAAGAAGCATGGAGTCTCATACTCTCTTCAAACAAGGTATCATTCAAAGAAAAGGATGAAGGAATCTTTTGAGCTCTCTTTGGGACATTCCAAGACAAAGACATCTGGGTAATTGATAGTGGTGCATCAAGACACATGACTGGTCACTCCCACCAATTGAAGAGCTTATTAAAAGGAAAATCTGCATACTTTGTGGAACTTGGAGACAACAAAAGATATCCAGTGAAAGGCATTGGATCAACATCCATAAGGCTCGAAGATGGAAGCAACATCCACCTCAATAAAATTCTATTTATTCCAAGTTTGCACAAAAATCTACTTTCTATTTCAAGCTTAGAAGATAAAGGAGATAGAGTAACCTTCATTGATGGTAAAGTAATTGTATGGGAAAAAGGCTCAAGCATAGATCTAGCAAAAGTGATTGGTATCCGATAAGGAAGGCTCTACAGATTAATATCTCCCGTAAACCAAGCCCTAGTTCATACTGAGATTAGTTCATGCGAACTTTGGCATCAAAGGTTTGGTCATCTACATTTCAAAATACTTCCAACTCTAAATTCCATAGTAGATGGAATACCAAATTTGAAGGATGATCATGAAGGTGTCTGCAAGGGATGTGCATTAGGCAAGAACACCAAGAGACCATTTGGAAGCAGCGATTCATGGTTGAAAGAATCTTGAATCTCATTCACTTTGATGTATGTGGCCCTATGACCCCAAAATCACTTGGAGACCATATTTATTATGTCACATTCATAAATGATTATTCAAGAAAGACTTGGGTTTGCTTAATAAAAACCAAGGATGAAGTATTTACAGAATTTCAAGAACTCAAGGTTGAAGTAGGAAACCTCATAGAAAGAAGAATCAAGATACTAAGATCTGATATTGGAGGATAATATACATCCAAAGAGATTATAACATTCTGTAAGGAGTTTGGGATTAAGAGGAAGCGGATAGTTCCATACAATCTCGAACAAAATGGAGTCACAAAAAGAAAGAACATATCCATTGAAGAAAGTGTAAAAGCAATGTTACACGATAAACATCTACCTAAGTTTATATGGGGAGAGGCAACCAAGACAACTATCTACATTCAAAATCGATGTCCTCACAGATCTCTAGAGAACAAGACTCCAAAAGAAGTGTTCACTCGGAAGAAGCCATCTGTAGATCATCTTCGAATCTTTGGGTGTCCTATGTATATTCATATACCAAAGGAAAAAAGAAAGAAGATGGATCCTTCTGGTGTAAAATTGACTTTTGTTGGGTATAGTAACTCATCACAGGCCTATAGAACATGGTAAATTTTAGGGGCGAATTTTAGCCCGAGGGCAAAATTTAAGGGGTTTTTCATTTTAGAGGGGCGAAATTTTTATAAAACACCCATTTCATATATTTAGCCCAACTTTTATTTAAAGAATAATATTTTTCTTCATTTTAGCCCAAAAAAAGGGGTAGATAAACTATGAAAAGACTCATTTGACCCGATTCGCCTAGTTTGGGAGGTTATATTCCATTACAATCGCCTAATTTTATGCTTTGCAATGTTAAATTCGTTTGCAATTGCCCATTTTCTGGTTTGGGAGGTGTTATTTGGTTCCAATAAATAAAAAATAAAACCTCTTTTTAACCTTACTCCAAAGGTATGGTAAATAAATAAAAATATAAATAAACTAGAGGTATGGTAAATAAATAAAACCTCTTTTTAAATTTAGTCCATAACCCTCTTTCTATTTAAGAAGGCTAAAAAAATAGGTTTTATTTAAGTGAATCCTATGGGCCAAATACCATATTTATAAAAGAGGTATTGTAAATTAATAAGAATATAAATAAACGGAGGTATGGTAAATAAATAAAACATTTTTTTATATTTACTCCAGAAGTCACCTTATATTTATGAACAGGCAAGGGTGTAAATCAATAAAAATATAAATAAAGTTTTAAGTGAATCCTATGGGCCAAATACCATATTTATAAAAGAGGTATAGTAAATTAATAAAAATATAAATAAACTGAGGTATGGTAAATAAATAAAACCTTTTTTTATACTTACTCCAAAGGTATGGTAAATAAATAAAATAATAAATAAACTAGAGGTATGGTAAATAAATAAAACATCTTTTTATATTTAGTCCATAACCCTCTTTCTATTTAAGAAGGCTCAAAAAAGAGGTTTTATTTAAGTGAACCCAATGGGCCAAATACCATATTTATAAAAGAAGTATGGTAAATTAATAAAAATATAAATAACGAGAGGTATGGTAAATAAATAAAATATTTTTTTATATTTACTCCATAAGTCACCTTATATTTATGAACACTAAAAAAATGCATTATATTTAGCTGAAGCCTATGGGCCAAATACCACGAGCCAAATTATTATTAATACCATGCAAAAAAACATTATTAACCCTAATATTAGTATTAATAAAAATAAAGATGGCACATGGTATTGACCCATGGTATTCATGTGGAATGTAGCCTAGTTAAATGGGGGAATTAAACCAACATAGATCCATCTTTACTCTGGATCTACTAAGCGCCGAGAGGGATCAAATATGTGATAAGCAAACTAGCATAGAGTGAAAAAAATATTTGATCCCTCTCGGGGCTTGGTAGATCAAGAGTAAAAATGGATCTTGTAAGAGATCAAATATGTGATATGCAAACTAGCATAGAGTGAAAAAGTATTTGATCCCTCTCGGGGCTTGGTAGATCAAGAGTAAAAATGGATTTTGTAAGGGATCAAATATGTGATATGCAAACTAGCATAGAGTGAAAAAATATTTGATCCCTCTCGGGGCTTGGTAGATCAAGAGTAAAAATGGATCTTGTAATTTAATGTCACTTAAACATTTTAACTTGGTTAAAATAAAATAAAAAATAAAAAGCAATTATTAATTTTATTAATTTTTATAAATTACTAATAATAGTGTTTAAGCTCCAAGTTTATGATAACCCATGGTATTGACCCATGATAATACCATGGTATTCATGTGAGCATAGACTATTTAAAGGGGAAATTCTATCAGCTTAGATCCATCTTACTTTTAGGACTACCAAGTGCTAACACGGATAAATAGATTTCATCCCTCTAAGAGTGGTAGATGTGGGGTTAAGATGGATATAGGTTGATTTTTCTGATTTAACAAAAAAAAACAAAATAGTGAAATCTTATCACTCTTTCCACACCACTCTTGCAGAAGAGAGATAGTTTCTGCCTAGATTTCCCACCATTTTTCGAACATTCTCAATACGATATCTTCATGAAAACGTTAAGGTACTGATGTTGGATTAGTTGTTTGAAAAATATGCTAGTTTGTACAACCTTTCATCTTCTTTGTTATTCTTAGTTTGTCGTAATGATCTGTAGGGGTTGGGCCACTGCACCAAATTGTAGGCGGAGATTGTGCATCAAAAGGAAATTAATCCACATGTAACAACGCTGTTAAAAAATGCAAGACGTATGATGGTAGTGAAGTATGCTAATAAGCAATTTAGATTGGGGGAGACGTAATTAAATTTTATTGTTTAATTGAAGATTTCCCATTAAAATAATAATAAATCTATATTTATATATTTATATATTGATTGGAAGGCTTCTGACAATGGTCACTCGTTCTCACTTCTTTCCATTAGATCCCCTTCAGGCCTTTGGGATACCTACTACTTTTTTATATTAAATAGTTTGGGCTTGCTACTTGTTGGCGCGTTGCGGTAAACAAACTTGATGTGTTTTTTTTTTGTCTCACAGTTGGAGTCTATGGAATAAGAAAGAAATTTGATAGCTTGACAAAAGTGGTAGAGAAAAGATTAATCTCTCCCACCTTGACAGAACTGGTGGTCAAGATCAACACCTACAAGAAATTTGTTGTGGAATATTATCAAAACTAATAGAAGGATATGAAAGAGTGTACAGTAAGAACCTTGACAAACATGGCCACTGAAACTTGCAACATTGTTTGTAGGAAGATAATATTACGTTTCTTTTTGCCAAACATGTATGTTAGTATATTACAGTTTAATGAATAGGTTCTCCTATTATCATATATGGTTTCATAATTTAACAAAACATTCGCCAAGGCTTCACAATGTTTTATTATTCAGCGAAAGATTTGCCATATAATTCAGTAAAAGATTCGCCATGACTTTACAAGATAATATAATCTGGTGAGGCATTTGCCAAAATTTTATATATACATATTATATTATTGATAAAATCACCTCCCATTTTTACTATGTATCATGGGGATTCGCCTGTTTATTATACATATAAATTTAGGGTGGTTCTTAAAATTTTCCCTGCTACAGAATCTATATGAAATATGGACATCACATTGAAGTTATTTGTGATGTCATATTTGATGAGAGTATATCATTCAAGAAATCAAAATAAATTTCTATAGATTCTGATGACGAAGAACTTACAATATTTGAAGAAGAAGTTGATAAGGGAGGAGAAGGATTACACCATGAAGAATAAAGGCCAAGTGAACCTGTTCAACCTATGGTCATTATTGAAATAAGGAAAAGACCTAATTGGTGGGAAATCCACACTACTTGATGTAGAAGGTCACGGGGAAGCACAAGGATCATTTAGAGAAAGTAAGAGACCGAAGAAATATTATGGGTATGCTGCATACATTACAAAATTAATAGAAGCAGGACCATCCACCTTTGAAGAGGTTGTAGAACATCAAGAATGGAAGGATACCATGAATGAAGAGTATCAACCTATAATGAAGAATGGAGTCTGGGAGATCATACCTAGACTTGAAGACAAATCTGTGGTTACTTCCAAGTGGATATATAAGATCCATGATGCAACTGATGGAAGTATAGACAAGTATAAAGAAAGATTTGTGGCTAGAGGATTCTCTCAACTTGAAGGGATTGAATATGAAGAAATTTTTCCCCAACAATGAGATATACAATGATTCGATCATTAGCCTCTCTGGCAGCATCGATGGGATGAAACATCCACCAAATGGATGTCAATACTGCATTTCTGAATGGCATTATAGATGAAGAAGTTTATATAGAACAACCCTTGGGATTTTAAGTCAAAGATATGAAGGCATATGTTTGTAGATTGAAGAAAGAATTATATGGCCTCAAGCAAGAACCAAGGGCATGGTATGCTAGAATGGATGCATACCTATAGAGAATAGGATTCATAAAAATTTTTGTTGACTCGAAACTTTATATTAAGGTTGTAAACAATGAACCTGTAATTATTGTTTTGTATGTAGATGACATTTTCTTGACAGGTGTTGAAAGTAAAATTGAAGAATGTAAAAAGCAACTGGCAACAGAATTTGATTAAAGGATCTTGGATAAATGCATTACTATTTGGGACTAGAAGTTTGGCAAGGACCAAATGAAATCTATTTCAGTCAAGGAAAGTGTGTGATCGAGATTATAAAGAAGTTCGACATGATGGACTGTAAAACTATGACCACTCCGATGATCACAAACTTGAAGAGACTAAGGAGTTCTGAATCAAGCCATGTGGATCCTTCTAGGTATAGACAACTCGTTGGCTCATTGATGTACTTGGTGAATAATCGACGAGACATATGTTTTTTTGTAAATGTACTCAGTCAATTCCAAGTAGAGCCAAAGCATGATCATTGGATAACAACAAATCATATTCTGAGATATCTGTGAGGAACATTTAACTACTATTTGAAGTATGATAGAAGGATTGATGTCCAATTGATTGGGTATACAGATTCTGACTAGGGAGGTAGTGAATAGAATGGAAGAATCACTACATGAATATGTTTTAGTTTTGGATCCTTCGTGGTCTCATGGATGAGCAGAAAGCAACACACCGTTGCTTTGAGTACTGCTGAGGTTGATTATGTTGCATCATGTGAAGTAAGCAGGGAAGAAATATGGTTAAGGAAGCTACTGCCCGACTTGTTTGAAGGACCAATGAACACTATAATGATACTTTGTGATAACACCAGTTGTATTCATTTTTCTGAGGACCCAATGCTTCATGGGAGGACAAAGCATATCAACAACAAGTATCACTATATTTGAGAGCTAGTACAAAATGGTGTGTTATAGCTACGGTATATCTCCACTGATGAGCAGGTAGCTGACATATTGGCAAAATCACTTCCAAACAAGAAGCTTGTATACCTAAGGGACAAGCTTGGTTTGGCGGATTTGTCCTCCCTAATTGAGAAGGAGAGACAGAAACAACATTCTTGTCTTCACTTGGGAAGAAAGAATGGAGGATTGGGTATGGCATTCGATACTCTTTTAGAATGTGGTAGGGAATTCAAGACAAGAGTAGCAGTGGACTGATATTCTTTGAGGATTAGCTACCCAAGATAAGAATAGTCCAATGGGAGGTCATACTCTATGAACACTCGGGTGGGGTATGTAGCTTGAGAGATAATGATGATGGTGTCTATATATATCATTGGTCTCACCAACATTGTGCTATGATATTGTGGAGAGATAGAGCTATTAGTCAAGGCCATGCTATGTGACAATGCTGGTTATTATGATGCTAGAAAAATGGGTTACCAATCCAACTCTTCTTATGAGATCTCTTCAGATTGAGAATGATGATGTACCTCTTATGAATACCTCCCTAGTTAACAGGGAGTGTTAAAAAATGTGTAACTAGGTTTTGTCTTCATTAGTATGAAATGTGTTCTTGTAAACGTGAAATGAAAAAGAAATTATTATTATTATTGAAGCATGGGTTTCATGCTCAAGTTATTTTATTTTATAGGTCAAGAACCCATTGAGTGCTTCTAGGGTTTGTCCTAGGTATAAGAGTCATTGTCATTTATGGAAGACCCTATGGGAACATTGTAAATTGTAAAGAAAAATTTATTTTGTCTTGAAAGTATTAAAATACCTCCAAGATCAAGTCAGTCTAATGAGTTGTCAAGTCGGCATACATAAAGAGCCATGTCCACCCTTGAGGAATCCTATATATAAGAGGAAATCGTACTCCATTTGAATCACTCACTCCCTCATATCTTATGTGAAGAATACATAAGAAAAGGAAGTCTAAGAAGGAAGTGAAAAGGAGAGAAGGTTGAAGAAGTCGAAGTGTTTGGGTCTTTCTCTATTCTTTTGGAAGTGTGAAGTTAGGGTTTCTGTGCTGGGATATTTTGAGGTTCAATTTTGGAAGCAAGAGAGTAGGGAAGGGAAGTGAAGGTCTCTTAGGGAATCTTATTAGTCCTAGGACTCCAGTCAAGGAAAGAAAATTCAAAAGGAAGGTTGTTAGAGGGAGGTTGAAGTCTCTTAGGGAAGCAATAGTAGTTGCAGTAGTTGCTGGGGAGTAGAATTTCAAATCTGTTGGGAGGTCGAAGATATTGTAACAGGAGGCTGTGGAAGACTTGGTCATGGAGGGTATTTGTTTGAGTCTAGGTCATGGTATTCATGAATTGAAATATCTGAAAGATAAGAAGAGATTTTCGGGTTTTCCGCTCAAGAGGAGGGTTTTTTGCGCTAACTTGCAACCTATATACTGTGTCTTTGTTCTTACTGTTTGGTAGTTGTTTGATGTATTTCACATTAGAATAATAATGAACAAAGCTAATAAGTAAAAGGTAACACAAAAAATTATCAAGTTAAGAGAATTACATATTCATTGCCCTATTGGATTCTCAACAGGGACTTGGTCACAAAGACTTAGTAGAGCCAAGGGCTCGGACCAAGGCCAAGCACCCAAACATTATTAAGAATTTTGGAGGGAAAGGCCATATGAAATTCTATTAGAAGATCCTCTAATGGGAGGAGCTATGAAATAATGTGGAAGTGGGTCATGCAAGCTCCAGAGAACCAAACACACAGAGTTGGGGCCAAGCACCAAGAGCTATGAGCTCATTGGAACTGTGAAAGATCGTAACTCGTGGTAAATTCTAATTTGAAAAAGTTTCCGATGGTTAAGGGGCTTCGATATGTGGTGGATCTTGGTCATGAGAATTCAAAAGGACCATGGGAAAAGCATGAAATATAAAGGCAAGTAAACCCTGACATGGGCCCAAAGCCTTTATCACCCAAGCACCAAGCCTCCAGTCACCACCACTGGTCCCATGGAGGAAAAATATAAAGGGGATAAAAAAAAGGAGATGGGAGGCATAAGAAATTTACGATTTCGGTAGGAATTTTCAAATTAAGTTATGATGGAAAAAAGATGCAATATAGCAACCCCTTAGTACTAAGCCTCTTGTCGTGACACCCGGTCTTATGGGATACACAGGGAGAGGGATAAACAAAAGGAGGGTTGAATGCATCAGAACATTACGATTTCATAACATTTGTTTTAAATGAAGTTACGATGGATGAATGCAATGATACTGCAACCCCCAAATATAGTCTTTGGTCACACATAGTGATCCCATGTTCGAGAAGGAATAAGGACCTAAGAACAATAGGGACGAAGACATTGGGACTTTGTGTTTTTGTAGTGCCACTTTAAAGGAAGTTATAATGAGTCACAACTCTGAAGTGGCGATGTGGTAGTGTTGGAGGATGTGTTGGACTCCAATAGTGTAAGGAAGAGTGCATATAGATGGATGAGTCAACAACTATGATTACAGAGAACCATAGTTAATTGCAACCAACTCCAAGAGTGGGGAATTCAAACAATTTAGAGCTAAAATGACAGGTGAACCATCTGGGTAGTTGAAGAGGAACATTGTGGTAAAAGACGTGGCATGATCCGAGACAATCACAGGATTGGCATGGAGATATATTTCTTAACCATTTTTCAGTTTTTTCATTTTTGTTATTTTGTAATTTTTGCATTTTAAAGAAAGGAATCGAATCTATTGTAATGATTTGGGTAGCACAACCTCCACATGCTGAGATAGCTAGTCGATTAGATAGTTGGAGCATGACTGAGATATTTTTGTAATTTTTTTTCAAGCTTCCCCTCTTCTTATAAAAAGAGATAAGAAACACTTTAGAAAGGTTCCTAAATGCTGCATTTGAGAGGCCTGATTTCTACTTTTGCAAATTCTGATTTCTCTTTGTAGAGAACGTGGTTCCACTTAGGTTCAGTTTGCTTGTTCATGAGGTGCCCGGGCTGATACAATTGTTAAATGTGATGGAATGGTGATTTGGACTCCATATTCAAATATTAATGAAGCTATTTTGTTGATTCCAATTAGAGAAATGCACAATATGTTTTCCCCTTTGTATATCACTTCATGTATGTGTTTTCTCCTCTGAAATCATGTAAAGAAGTTGCTAGTTTCACTCTCATTTGTGGTTTTATATTTGCTACTCAGTAGTAAAAAGTACTTGTGCTAAAAAAATATTTACTTGTGTTATTTTATAGCCTGCAATACCTTTTTAAACACAAATTTATTTATACTAATTGGTGACAACATGTATTCATGAGGCATAGGGATTGAGACCTTAATTCATGCTCCACTTTTTCTACATTTTCACTGAGTCCTCACTCTTCCACATTTCTATTGGAGTTTGTTACTCAGGATTTTGTATTTTCCTACTTGTGTATTGATTCCCTCCTTTCCTTCCTCCTATTCACTATACTACAACAAATATTATAAGCTGCATATTGCTAGGTGTCAGCGACCATAATCAATATATTTCTATTTGATATAAGCCATATTTACCCATGTGTACTTAAACCTGTGTGTCTGCTAGAATTTACCTTGGTGAAGGGCTATTGAACCAAGCTCTAATTTATCTCTTTTCAAATTATGTGACATATGTGTAGCAGAAATCCCTCAAATAATCTTAAAAATCTCTCCTCTTGGATGCCCTAGGCACTGACCCTTTCTTTCAACCCAGGGGTTTTCTCAAGGAGGCTTCCACCTCTTCTAAAGAAATTGTGTGATAGGAGATAGAAAAAGATACAACATCTTTTGGCGCCGTTGTTGGGGAACAAATCATAAATTTTTCCCTTGGGTTCGATCATTTTACATTCCCTCTATCGGGTGAGAAAGGAAGTGTGTGTTCAATATCTCTCACCCTGGAAACTCCACTGCTCGAATTTTATTTTAAACATCGTGGCTTTCTGAAGACGTCATACTCACTCTGATACCAAACAACAAAAAACTCCTCTTGTGTTTAACCATGAGCAAATAATATCCCAGAGGATTTGGAAAGCACAGACCTCTATCACTCCAGAATCCGCATGATATTTTCCGGAATTACCATCAACCAGTTCTCAAAAAGTTGAGATAAAATATCCTGAGTCTACCTCCAAATTTTTGGAATATCCTGAAGAACATTGTGCATTGTTTGGCTCATTTCCTTCTAGAGTAAGAAAATAAGAAGCTTCTGCGAGTTCACCCCCTTTCTCTTTTCATCCCTTCTCTGAGCCTAAGGAAGTTAAAGAAATCCTCATAAACAGTCCCACCCAGAGTGTGAATAGTTTCCCAACCCAAATCTAGTCAGTTACGACTCAGATACCCCCTCAGCAAGGACCTATGATAAATCTCCTACCAACTCCTTTTCTCAATATGTCTGTCCCAGGCTTTCTCCTGAACATATATGCTCCACTGGACTTACCAGAAACTTTGAATGGTATGCCACAATATTATCCCAATCTCTTGCCAATATTCACATGGGAAGATGACATTTCAACACAGAGGAATCTAGAAGCTTTCCGTGCCTTTGCAGAAAACCTAAATGTTGAACACCTAGATGTAGTGTTGAGGAATTTTTTCCAGGGTCTTGATGGGGATGCTAGGGAATGGTTCAAGTCTCTACCAAATGCTTCAATTAATTCCTGGGAGGAGATGGAGAATTCTTTTATGCAAAAATGGGGGGAGAAGAGATATCATGGTTATATTCTTATTGAATTTAATGCTATGAAGAAGAAACATAATGAAGATGTCTCAGAATTCATAAAGATGTTTAAAAATTGTATAATAGTCCCCCTGCTGAAATTAAACCTACATAGGATGCTGCTAAAGTGGTGTTTTCTCGGGCCTTTGAATCAGAATTTAGTTTCACTCTTAGAGAAAGAAAGTCTCATATTCTGGACTAGATCCAAATAGATGCCTTAGAAGCTGAATCAAACTTTACCTCTACCGAGAAGTCGAAAGAAAAAATTGATCATGGAGAAAGAAAGAGAGGAAAAGAGGAAGCTATCTCCTCAAATCAGGGAAAGGAAACCCAAGATCAAAAGCTGGAGGAAATGAATAAATTGATAAGAAATATGTCTAATAAGCTCGTGAAGTTGGAGCTAGAAAATAAGAATCCTCCCTGATAAAATCTACAAGCCCCTAACCGAAGGTTCAATCCTTAGTAAAAGAGACCTCCCTTGCAAATTCTGCAGAGGGAGAGAAAAGAGAAACAAGACCACATTTAACCCCCATTATACCTAGAGGAAGATCCAAAAGAACAATTGCAAGAAACCAATGAGGTTCAAGAAAACCTATTCTCTTCTTTTTCATATGAGGAATATGAAGCTGAAATACATGATGAAGGAGGGGATGATTTGGATGCTCCATTGGATGGTGGTGACATTGATGATTACTGTAGGCAATTTGCAGAGTTCTTGTAAGTGAAGCTACACAATAAATACGATCTCAAGTCTTCCAGAAAGAGATCTAGAATGCAGGACAAAAATGAATACCCCTCTCCCCAAAATTATCCTAAATCAATAGAAAAGAGAAAGAAGCCTCTAGAATCAATCTTACCCAAAAAGAAGGAATCCTCTCCGCCCAAACCGTTTTGTGATAAAGAAAAAGAGTTCCCTGAGGTTTTCATAGCTGAGAAGAGTCTTGCCATCTTTAATCTCCAAAATAACTTGAGAAGGGAAAAATATCTGTCCCTCTGTCTGAATTATTAAAACAACCAACTTATAAAGCTCAGGTTTCTCAGTTTATGTATCCATCCACCACAGTCCCCCTACACGATAATTTAAATCTCCAAGAAGAATGTCCTATGGTTGTGTTTGGACCCCACATTGAGGAAAAGACCCTTCCAACACCCATTTTTTATGTTACATTGGTAGTACATGACCTTCTACTACATCATTTCATGCTAGACTCAGGTTATCCTCATAACTTGATGCTGTTATCTTTCATGGAACAATTGGGGTTGCAAATAACACCATACAAAGACCTATATTCCTTTGACTCCCTAAGGGTAAAGTGTCTAGGTATGATTAAATATTTGGTGGTGAATTTGGCTCATATTCCTGTAAAAATTGTAGTGATGGATATTGTAGTGGCTGACATCCCTGTAAGGTTTGGTATGAACTTATCAAGGTCATGGGGGTCAAAGAATAGAGGGTCCATTAAATTGGATTTGACTTATGATACCATCCCTATATGCAGTGGAGAATAAAGATGACTGTGTTGTGCAAGAAATCCTTTTTGTGGACAGAAATGATCCCTTTAGTACTATGGGAGGATCTAGCAACAAACTAGACAAATATGTGCAAACTTTCCTAGCTTATACCATAAAACAAAAAGGAGGATAGATGAACTACCTCACTCTGATGCTAATGTCCTTTGGTGTCATGCTTGATCTTCTTGCTTCCAATTTCAATCCTGTATACGCCGTTGTGGATGAATACCTACAAGGAAGATCAAACAAAGATGACAAAAACATACATAACATAATTAATTTTAACATAAACTGTGTTACAACTCAAGGAGTATCACACCAAATAAGTAATGATTTACACACTTATGGAAAGAAAGCACATAATGTATTATTAATAGAAATTAAGAGAAGCATACAACCACTTAAGCCTTGATGTTGGAAGACTCATTTGGATGAGTTTCCAAGTCCTAGCCAAGACCTTCAAGCACTCCTTTCTCCTTAGCAAAATGGGAAACATTTAGGTATAGTTTCAACATCGGAAGGCAACCAAGCAATAGCTAACCAACAACTAGCCAAAACTAGATGGTAGGGGTTTGATTTATAGGGATGGAGAGGGAGTTGAAGATCCATAAATGAAGGGGGAGGTTCCACATTTCAAGGGGAAGATCCATGGAAGTAGGATCAAGGACAAGGAATGGGAGGTCTCGCTCTAATTCTCATTCAACTGCAACCAGATCGCCATTTTATAGAGTTCTAGTAGGATAAGATTCTCCTCCAATTTAGGAAAAAATTCCTAAAGAGGGCCAATGCAAATTTTCCTATCAAAAGGCGAACTGCTAGTGCTAGTCACTAGTTAGACAAAAGGTTAACAATACATGTTTTTCTGCTAAAAGTAGCGTTGGACTTGCAAAACAAGGTTTTGGACAAGTTCTTCAAAATTTCTTCAAGGCAAGTCTTCTTCTTCCTTCAGGGATGCTTCTGAACATGTTTCATGGTGAATACATTGTTTTTTATAGCTTTCATCACTTTGCGACACTTGCGACATTGACGACACAAAGTGCAACACTTAGGATATGAGACTAGGGGTGAGAAACAATACTGTATAACAAACTGTATAGAGAATCAAGGTTTATCAAGACAGTTACAAGAATTGACTGTTCGAATAACACACCTGTGTATGATAAAGAAAGAGAGTTCTCTGGCTTGCTATTAGAGGAAGATGATCTGATCCTAGAAGAGATAGAGGTGCAACCTTTTGTCCCATTAGATCAATATTTTCCAGATTTTGATAAGCACGTGGAAGTTATACTTTGATGGTGCTTGTTTCCAGGAAGGAAATGGGGCAGGTGTGTTACTGATATCTTTAGAAGAAAGTTTGATCCCTCTCTCTTTTAAATTGGAATTTGAGGCCACCAATAATGTTGTTGAGTATGAAGCTTTACTCTTGGGCCTACAAGTTGCAAAAAATCTGAAAATTGAGTGCTTGGCCGTGTTTGGATATTTAGTGATGGTAGTGAAATAGATCAATGATAAATTCCAAACCAAATATCCAAGATTAAAGTCTTACCGTAATGAGGTTTGGGATCTGATTGATAACCTTTTATTTTCCTTCAACATTAAATTATTCCCCAGAGAAAGAAATCGAATGGTTGAATCCTTGGCCATAGCTACCATCAATTTTAAACCACCTCAAAATCCTCTTCTCAGGTATGAGGTTGAAGTTATATATAGGCCCTTAGTGTGAGATAATTTTAGACATTGGTAGGTGCTTGAAGATGAGGAGAGGATAAAACACTTCATGGAATTTATTGGGGAATTCTCAAATTTAGTAATTGACCAAAGGGACGAGAAGATGATAGATGAGCAACAGGCTGGTTGGGAAGAAACAATTGCGGGGCACAAAATTTTACAGCTGAAGGGTAACACTATTCCCCGAGTTTTTTTTTCCTTTTGAAAGACTGTTCAATTCAACTGATGTAGCTACCGAACCAACCAAATAAGAAATTGAAGAATAGGTGGAGGATTGCAACATCGGTTCAGAGAGGGATCCCCGATAATCAAACTAAAAAAAGGAATCTCCCACGAGTACAAGAAAAGGTATCTAATTTTTTTTAAATACTATAGGGATATATTTGCTTGGACGTATGATGATTTAAATTTTTTTGATACTAATATTATTCAGCATAAGATTCATTTGAAGAATGGAGTGAAACCATACAAGTAGAAGCTTAGATAGATCAATCCTCTTCTACTCCCATCCATTGAGAAGGAAGTAAGGAAATTACTCTAGGCCAAAATCATTGTACCCATAAGATATTCAAATTGGGTGGTGAACCTGGTTCCTGTTAGGAAGAAGAATGGAGAGATAAGATTATGTGTGGACTTTAGGAATCTCAACAAAGCCTCATTAAAAGACAATTACCCGTTGCCTAAAATGGATTACATCTTACAAAAGGTAGTAGGGTAATCTTAGATGTCTATGATGGATGGTTTTTCAGGATACAATCAGGTGGTAGTGCATCCTGAAGATCAAAAGAAAACTACATTCACCACACCTTGGGGGACCTTCATGTATGCCAAAATGCCATTTGGTCTCATAAATGCAGGAGCCACTTTTCAAAGAGCAATGGATATAACATTTGTGGGAGAGCAGGACAGTTTTGTAGTAATTTACTTGGATGACATTACTATTTTCTCTAAAATAGATGAGGAACACATTGAACATTTACAACTCACTTTTGAGAAATGTAGAAAGTATGGCTTGTTCCTGAATCCTAAAAAAATTCATTTTGATCTAAGTGAGGGAAAGATATTGGGAAAGATATTAGAAAGAAGGGGTGAAGATCAATCCCAAGAGGGTGGAAGCCATAAACAACATTACCCTACCAAGGAATAAGAAAAAGGTTCAAGTTTTTATGAGCAGGATTAAATTTTTGAGGAGATTTGTACCCAACTATTATGAGATAGTAAAAGAGATCACATAAATGTTGAAGAAGGAAAATGAAGTAAAATGGAATTGAGAGCCTTGGGAATCCTTCTATAGGATTAAAAGGGATTTTGTAGAAGCCCCTGTATTAGTCAACCCTGACTACATAAAACCATTTTTTCTTTTTTTCTTTTGATTCTCCTCATACAATGGCTACTATCTTATTGTAGAAAAACAATGAAGGGCATGAACAACCAATAGCATTTTTCAGCCAGGTGCTACGGGACACTGAGTTAAATTATACTATTTTGGATAAGCAGGCCTATGCCTTAGTCAAATCCCTAAAGGCTTTTATAATTTATGTCCTACAATCCAACATAATCAATTTTCCTACAACAACTATGAAATACATTATGGTACGAGAAGATAGTGACGAAAAAAGAGGCACATGGATTGCTAAAATATAGGAATACGACATGGATATCAAGCCCGCTAAACTAATCAAGGGGCAAGGATTAGCCCAAATCTTGTCCAAATCAAACAACCAAGCCTTGGGTATTAATTTGCTGATAGAGGAGGAAGAAGGCCGAAGAGAAGAGGAACAAAACAAGGTCAATATCTCAACGCAGAAATTCCAAATGAAGTACCTCGTTTTTCACTCATCTAAATGCATACTCCACTATTTACTTTTCCTAATTTGTCCAGTAAATTTTGATAGAATTAAATAGAGATATTTGAGGCTACAAGCCCAGAAGTTTGTCATTTTAAATGGCCAATTGTATTGGAAAGACCCAGTCATGATTTTTCTTTTATGCCTGTTTGAAGGAGAGATCCATAAAGTGATAGATGAGTTCCATAACTATGTGTGTGGAAGGCATTATATTTGGAGAGAAACATCTCATAAAATTTTCAAAGCAGGTTTCTATTGGCCAAGCTGTTTGGTGAGGTACATGCTTATGATCGGGCCTGTGAGAAATGCCAAATGTTTGCTAAGAGGCAGAAATTAGCACCTCTACCTTTAATCCCTATTTTCGTTGAAGAACCCTTCAGACAGTGGGGCTTAGACTTCATTGGGGAAATACAACCGCCCTTCAGTGGTTAGCACAAATGGATATTTATAACCCACAATTAATTCACTAAGTGGGTGGAAGCAATCCTAGCTAGAAATGCAACCGATGTTGTGGTGATAAAATTCATGGAGGAGAATATCCTTGCAAGGTTCGGTTTCACAAGAAATATTATCACTGATAATTCTCAATTTTTTAAATTTGCCAAGTTTCTGAGTTTTCACCAGAAGTACAACATCATTGCGGGTCACTCCACCAGCCATTATCCATAAGGGAATGGATTGGCTGAATCATCAAATAAAACTTTGGTAAGGATTCTTAAGAAGACAATATCAGAGATTCAGAAAAACTGGGACTCACAACTGAAGTTTTGTTTATGGGAAAATAGAGTTACTACTAAGAGATCAAATGGAAAATCTCTTTTTGAATTAGTGTATGGGAAAGCTGTAATTTTCCCCATGCAACTAGCAATGCCTGTGGTCAAAAATCTACAAGATGTTGATGAAGAGACAAACTCTCTAACCATGAGGATCAATCAGCTTGTGGGACTTCAAGAAACTAGAGGAGAAGTAACTCAGAACTTGGTCAAATACCAAGAAATGATGAAAGATATTTTTGACAGAAGGGCCATGGGCAGACTACTACATCCTAGAGATCTAGTGCTTAGGTGGGATGTAAGAAGAGAAGACAAAGGGAAACATGGAAAATTTGATCTGTTATGGTTTGGACTCTTCAAGATTGCTGAGGCAAAGGGAAACAATACTTTCTTGCTAGAAAACATAGAGGATGTAGTGCTTGATAAACATGTAAATGGTAAATTCCTCAAGCTTTACTTCCAACACTTAGAGGTCCATTTCTCATCCATTGTACATACAGGTGAACCAGTGTAAAATAAAATTAATAGTTTCAGTTCTTTATGTTTTTGTTTTTGCTTTTATATACTTGAATAAAATGAATCCATGCCCAATGTATAGAAGGCTACTAGTCTGCAGGTTCTTAGCACCTTGCTAGCAAGGCACTGTCCCTAATTGGAGCCAATATTGTAACCTACTGTACCCTATTCCAATTGTGCCAAATGATGTCACATGAGTGAAAAATGGTAAAAAAGAAGAACAAGTATTAGAGGTTGAAATTTCAAAGAGGAGGTAAAAAGTAAAAAAGTCTAAGTTTCAAATCCAAAGAGAAAGTTGAGTTTCAAAGAGGAGTGCCAAAGTTTGGGAGTCTATCATATTAAAACCTGATGTTAGAGGGACATGAAGAGAAAAATATCAGAGAAGGAAGGCATAATGAAGGCTAGTTCTATGGAGCATTGAAAGCCTCATAACTTCAATTTAATTCCTTTTTCAAAAACTCACGATGAGAGGGGCTTCGATTTAGGCTGGAATTTGGCCACAAGGATCGCATATGACCAAAGGCATAGGGAAAGGGGCTGAGCATTCAAAGCTTAGAGCCCATTAGAGGTGGAGGTTATCGTAACTTCCGTGAAAATCCCAAATTAAAAAGTTCATATGTGAGTGTTTTCCAAGGCTGACTAGCACTTGGCCATAAGTGTTTCAAAGGACCAAGGAGTACGAAATAAGGCAGGACATCGGAATAAATTCCATTAGAACATCAAAGTTTCATAACTCCTAAATAAATGCCCTTGCTGGAAAGCGCTGAAATCTTGGAGGAAAGGGAAATAAAAAGGAAACCTTTGAAAATCCAAAGACCCCAGGGACCTTTTCTCTCTCCTTTGAAGAAGGCTTGGGCAACTGGTGGTTTATCCCAATGAGCTAATAGGGTATATTACGTCAACATGATGTGGTGGGACAAGGACACGTGGCAGGAAATTTTGGCATTTTGAGGGGCCTAAGGGGAAAAATCTGGGTGACACTTGTCACCACTCAAGAAATGTCACATGGAGGTGATGATATTAGCGTGATGTCATTTTGGAGGTCTACGTTTTAGAGGAAGAGGCCATCATGACTTTTTTTTAATTGCTTTTGGAAAAGATATGATGGAAGAATCTCCGAAATTAGTTGGTAGTTGGTCATGAAGACTCAAAGCGATAAAGTGCACAAAGCTAGCCAGAGAACCAAGAGTTATGAGATCATTAGAAGTGCGAAATATCATAACTTCTATGTTAATTCCAAATTTGAAATCTTCTGATGAGAGGGGCTTCGAAACAAGCACCCAGTCATGGAAATCTAAAGGAATCAAGGGTGCAAGGCTAGTGGAGTGCCTAAGTGCTAGGATGGAATTTCAGAGGATGGTGGTATCATAACTCTTTTAATTATTTTTTGAAAATATTACAATGAAGAGGTGCTTCGATGTATGCTTGCACTTGATCACAAAGACTTAGTAGAACCAAGGGCTCGGACCAAGGTCAAGCACCCAAAAATTATAAAGCATTTAAGAGGGAAAGGCCATTGGAAATTCTATTGGAAGAGCCTCCGATGGAAGGAGCTCCGAAATCATGTGGTAGTGGGTCATGTAAGCTCTAGAGAACCAAAGGCATAGAGCTGTGGCTGAGCACTAAGAGCTATGAGATCATCAGAAGTGCTAAATATCGTATCTCCTAGTAGATTATAATTTGGAAAAGTTCCGATGGTGAAGAGGCTTCGATATTTGGTGGCACTTGATCATGAGCATTCAAAAGGACCATGGGAAAAGCATGAACTATAAAGGGAGATAAACCCCGACAGGAGCCCGAAGCCTTTAGCACCTAAGAACCAAGCCTCCGTTCACTGCCCTTGGTTCCATGGAGGAAAAATATAAAGGGGCTAAACAAAAGGAGCTGGGAGGCATCAGAACTTTATGATTTCGCAAGGATTTTTCAAATGAAGTTACAATGGAAAAAGTATCCAATATAACAAACCCTCTGTACTAAGCCTTTGGTCACGACACCCGGTCTTATGGGATACACAGGAAGAGGGCTAAACAAAAGGAGGAATGAATGCATTAGAATGCTAGGAGTTCATAATTATTGTTTTAAATGAAGTTATGATAGATTAAGGCCTCGATACTGCAACCCCCAAAAGTTATAGTCTTTGGTCATAGGTAGCGGTCCCATTTTTGAGAAGGAGTAAGGAGCTAAGCACAATAGGGCTGAAGACATCAAGACTTCGTGTTTTCATAATGCCAATTTAAAGGAAGTTACAATGGTCGTAGATCCAAAGTGGAAATGTGGTAATGTTATAGAATGTGTTGGGCTCCAATAGTGTAACGAAGAGTGCATACAAATGGATGAGTCAACAAATATGATTACATAGCACCACTGATGCCACCACAATTAATTACAACCAACTCCAAGAGTGGGGAATTTAAATAGTTAAGGGTAAAAATGACAAGTGAATCAGCTGTGTAGATGAAGAGCAACATCATGGTAAAAGACGTGGTATGATCCGAGACAATAACATGAATTGCATGGAGATATTTTAATTGACCATCTTTCAATTTTTTCATTTTAAATAAAGGAGTCGAATCCGTTGTGATGACTTGGGCTGCAAAACCTCCATGTGCTAAGACAACTAGTCGATTTGACAGCTGGAACACGGTTGAGATATTTTTGTAACTGTTTTCCAAGCTTCCCCTCTTCTTATAAAAGTGGATGAAGAAACACTTTAGAAAGGTTCCCAAAATCTATGTTCGAGAGGCCCAAATTCTTCTTTAGCAAATTCTGAGTTATGTTTACAAAGAATGCCGTTCCACTTTTCAATTTGCTTTCTCATGAGGTGCTCGGGCTGATACAATTGCGAAATGTGATGGACTGGTGATTTGGACTCCACCTTCGAATATTAATGAATTTTTTTGTTGATTCCAATGAGAGCAATGTGCAGTATGTTTTCTCCTTTGTATATCACTTCATGTATGTATTGTCTCCTCTGAAATCATGTAATGAAGCTGCTGGTTTCACTCTCGTTTGTGGTTGTATGTTTTTTGGTAAGTAGTAAAAATACCCATGTTAACAACATATTTAATTGTGCTATTTTATGACCTACAATACCTGTGTAAACACATATTTACTTATACTAATTGGTGACAGGATGTATTCATGAGGCATAGGGCTTGAGACCTTAATTCGCACTCCATTTTTTCTACATTTTCACCACCTCACTCTTCCACATTTCTTCTGGAGTTTGGTGCTTAGGATTTTGTATTTTCATACAACCCTTTGTATCGATTCCCCCCTTTCCTTCCTCCTGTTCACTATAGTAAAACAAAGATTTTAAGTTTCATATTGCTGGGTGTCAACCACCATAATCAAGACATTTCTCTTTGAAATAAGCCATATTTACCCATGGGTACTTAGACCTGTGTGTTTGCTGGAATTTACCTTGGTGAAGGGCTATGAACCAAGCTCTGAATTATCTCTTTTCAAATTATGTGACATATGGAGTGTAGCAGAAATCCCTCAAATAATCTTCAAAAGCACTCCTCTTGGATTCCCTAGGTACTGACCCTTTATTTCAACTCGGGGGTTGTATCTAGGAGGCTTGTACATCTTCTGAAGCAATTGTGTGATAGGAGACAGAAAAAGCTACAACATCTGGACCCATCACACAATAAATGGATATCGTCAATGAAAAAAAGACATGTTATGGTTAAATCATCAACCATAGCAGCACCTTTTAGGTCACTCCTTTTTGCTTCATCTAACACTCTACTAAGGCCCTCAACCACCAACAAGAATAATAGGGGAGAAAGAGGAAAACCTATCATAAGACTTGCCGAGAATGGAAAAAATTTGAAGTTGACCTATTGATGAGTATTACAAATGATATATTGGTTATGCAACTCATAACCCAGTTAATGAAAGGAACTTGAAATCCCAAACGGGTCAATAAAAGTCTGATATATATCCAGCTAATGTTGTCATATGCTATGGAAAGGTCAATCTTTATCACCAAACTTTTTATTTTCTTTGTTTTTACACTATGAATCCCTTCCTAAGCGACCCCTATTGCTTCATGAATCTGCCAACCTTCCAAAAATGAAAACTGTTCCTTGGATACATTTTTAAATAAAATCAGGTTTAACCTATTAGCTATGGCTTTTGTAATGGCCTTGTAGATGCAATTGCATAATGATATGGGTCTGAAGTCATCAAAGGATTTTGGAGAATCTAATTTTGGGATGAGATAAATAAATGTAGAGTTAAAAGATTCAAGCATCTTACCAGATTTCCCAGAGTCCTCAACCACCTTTAAAAGGTCACCCCCAAAAATATCATAAAGCCCAATGAAGAATGTTACTCACCATCCATTAGGTCCATGGATGTTATCCTTCTAAAAAATGTGGAGTACCTTTTGTAATTCAACATCAAAAACTAGTTTCATTAAGCACTAGTTGTCTTCATTGTCTAAGAACCTAGGGAAGGATCGAGCCAATGAGATAAAATAAAAAATGGTCAGTTCAAGATGGGCCTTTTCAGATTATTGAAGTGGATTTTTCCCAAATTTGCGAGATCTTCAAATTATGATTCTCTACCTGTAGATTTTCCTATAGTTTCACAGCTCATGTAATATACTAAAACACAAGACAAGAATCTACTCTACTCTCAAACAATGGAAACCAATGATCGATGAAAACAATAATCAGCAAGAGGAAGAACATCAATGGCACATAGCACAATATTTCTCTGGGGAAATCCACTGCTCAAAACCTCGACTATCTATATTGCATTAATCAAAAGATATGAGAAGAAAATACAAATCTTGTTCTCACTAGAACAATTCCTGCACAAGTATGATCAACTCTATGCTTGTTGGGTTGTGTTATATTCTTTCCATGACTACTCCATGTGCCCCTTTTACATTGCACGAGGCATTATCGAGGGGGTCACAGGGAGGGCGATAGCCCCCTTGCCCGGTGTTCGGGGCAGTGCCCTGGGAAATTATTTTTGGACCTTAAATTAGGTGGGCGAACCTACCTATGGTTATGTGCATGGATTTCGCACATGGTTTTTTGGGCATGATGGTTTTCTATCCATGGTATTTTGTAGATCCGGTCAAGGGAAATATGGTTATGTTCTAATCCAGGGTTAATGGATTGGGGTTTATGGATGCTTTGGCATGTATATATATGTATTGTGATATTGAAAGGAATATAATGAAAAATCAATCTAGTAGTCCTGATGTTGGGATCCAAGGGAAAATCTCTGTGTATATCTATTTTATGTTTTATACTCACACCATTGTTTATTTTGTATTTTTAGAATTCGTATGCAGGTAATTTTTGTACGAGGTTAAAACCTACACTGCTCACAAGCTAGCTCAAGCCAAACCTTAGCCTATTTTGCTGCTCTCCAAGCCCCTACTTCCTTGCCAATTCCTAGAGGAGTTAGCCTCTATTTAATGAGGAAATCCTTCTTCCATAACTGTGCAATCCAAACTTAGGTCTTTCTTTGATTTTTAAGCATGATTTTTACAACTCGAAAAATCATACAAATGATAACACATTGTCCCTGCACTCTAGTCTCAACTGGGTGTTTCTCTAAATTGACATGCATGAGTTTCTCATGAGTGAATCTTCCGTTAGTTGGAGTAGCACCGAGGATGCACTAGTGCACCAACTCACTGCTAGACCTCTATTAGTTCCTCCAACAATTAGAACTAGTTTAGCTGAATATAACTCAATTGAACTTAGTTATCTAATTACAACTCCAATAAACTCAATTTGCACCACTAAAACTTAGGGATCACACTTACATGACTCTAGATAGATTTCCAACTCAAAATTCCCAAGCTAACTAAGTAAAATTAACTTAGTTAACTATTACAAGTTGCGATGAGAAAATAATTACAATAATTCAAGGACAAATTAAATTAGAATTTCTAGATGTCATTTTTAAATTTTCTTGTTGCTATTTTCAACACTCCCTCTCAACAAGAAAGGAAATTAACTCTATCGTGATCCTGAACCTTTGGAATGTTCTGCATGCAACACTTCTCCCTAGTGTTGTTGCTACAACAACTCCTGAAACTGGAAAAAAAAAAAAAAAAAAAAAAAAAAAAAAAAAAAAAAAACATCCAATCTGAATCAGAATGATGCATCTGTCACCAAAGTCTTTGACTGCTATTGCCTCTGTCGACTGAAAAATCTATGCTTCTGCTGACTCAACATTTCTACACTTTTGTCAACTCTTCTATGCACTCTTTAGTATCTATCTGCTTTAGTCTCTGTCACTCTGATCTCTGACTACATCAACTACCATTGATTCCTCCTGCTACTATGTACTTTGGGCTCCCGTAACAAGGTATGATCCATGAGACAAAACCTCTCAATGGACCTTGCCAAATTTTAGCCCTCTTGCGGCTATCACTTCACAACGCCCCACCTCACACCTGGAGCTAAGGCTGCATGTGCTCCCTTTGCCCATTTGGCTCAAAATTTCCCACTACTCGTGGTCTCTACATGAGTGGATGCCTCCACTCGGTCTCCTGTCTGCTTCTCTAGTTGTGGCTGATCCATAGTTGTCTAAGACTACATCTTCTCTACTTGAGTGGATCTTGCCAATCGGTATCCTCTCTGATTCTGCAATTGGGGTTGCTCCAAAATTGTCTAAGACTGCTTTTGAGGCTTCTTCTGGGGTTGCATGTTGAGAAGTAATTCACTCTCCCTCCCAACCACGAAGTATCTAACCTTTGCCTTACTCCTCAAGGCTTTGCATGCATCTTGTACCTCAAGAGCATACATGTTCTTGACTCGTGCACTAATATGTTTCACCTGTCTCGTGGCGATGTGTCTAAGGAAAACCTTTCCCTTATTGAAAATCACATCATAGACATGGTCTTCCAATACCTCGATTGAAACAAGATTCTTCTTTGGTCCTGGAACATACATCACGTTTGTGATTCTGAGAGGGGAGCCAAACTCCCTTTGAAAGGTAACTGTATCGATCCTGGTAGCTATATACCTCCCGTCATCTCCAAACTCTATGATTTGCTTGAGGTCTTTCTCCTCAAAATCACTAAAAAGATCTTTGTTCCCCGTCATATGGAATGAGACACTGCTATTAAGATACCACACACCTCCCATGATAGTGCCAACTATGCATGCAATGAGAGTGAAATTAAGTTCGAATTGTGAAGCTAGAGCTTCACCTGCTGCAGCTACTCCAAGCTCCTTCTTGATTGATTTCTTATGTGGGAAATTCGTGTCACAATGCCCATGCTCGTGACGGTGAAAATAATTAACTTTCGACAAGTCCATCTTCTTTTTGCTCGCCTCGCATTGAGACTTCTTTCCCTTGGCCTTCTTCGCCTTACTTGATAAGGAAAAGTCCTCTTCCACTTCTTTGGAAGAGGTCCCATCTTTGGTGTTCTGTCGAAACTCTACTTGTACCGAATCTAACTAGAGTTGTTCCCAATTTGGAAATTTCTCCCTCCCATTGACAGAGTCATGATAACTATGCAAACTCTTGGGAAGTCCTAGAAGAGCTAGGCTCACCATATCATCCTTGGAAATAATGATTCCAACACTTCCAAGCTTATCTTGACAATGGGTGAACTTGGTCAAGTAATTTGGAATTGACTCACCTCCATCTTGATTTTTCGAAGTTTGTCCTCTAGTACCAACCTCCTATGGCCACTACTGTTTTGAAACATGTTTGTCAATGATTTCCACATAGAATATGGATTTTCTTACCATGGAGACTCGAGACAATATGGTCTCAAACTTCTTGAAGGATAATTAGTCTCACCCTTGACACATACTTCTTCCATTCAAAAAAATCTTTGGTATCTGATGCTAGAGGCTTAGGAATGTCTTTCTCAATGAATTCCTTGGGGCCATTATCCTCCAAAACTTCCTCCATCTTGTAATTCCAGGCTATATAATTCGAGTTTCATTCCAAGGCATACTCGAGCCCCAAACCATAGAAAGCCATTTGCCGATCGTAAAGTATGTATTGCAAATTTGAATTTCACATGTAACCCCAAACTCAAAACTTCAAAATATCATCTAGTATACCGTCTTTAGCTCAGATACCACGTAGATTTTCCTGTAGATTCTCAAATCATGTAATATACTAAAACATAAGACAAGAACTAACTCTACTCTCAAACAACGGAAACCAATGATCGTTGAAAGAAATAATCAACAAGAGGAAGAACATTAATGGCACACAACACAATATTTCTTTAGGAAAAGCCACTACTCAAAACCCTGACTATTTATATTCCATTAATCAAAATATATGAGAAGAAAATACAAATCATGTTCTCACTAGAACAATTCCTGCATAAGTATGATCAACTCTCTTCTCACAAGCTATCTCAAGCCAAACCTTAGCATCTTTTGTTGCTCTCCAAGCCCCTACTTCCTTGCAATTTCATAGAGGAATTAGCCTCTATTTAATGAGGAAATCCTTCTTCCATAACTGTGCAATCTAAACTTAGGTCCTTCTCCGATTGCATGCATGATCTATACAACTCGAAAAATCATACAATTGATAGTACACTGTCCCTGCACTCTAGTCTCAACTAGGTCTTTCTCTGAACTGACATGCATGAGTTTCTCATGAGTGAATATCTAGTTAGCTGGAGTAGCACTAAGGATGCACCAATGCAACAACTCAATACTAGACTTCTACCAGCTCTTCCAATAGTTAGAACTAGTTTAACTAACTATAACTCAATTGAACCGAGTTATCTAATTACAACTCCAATAAACTCAATGTGGATCCCTAAAACTTAGGGATGACACTTACATAACTCCAGATAGACTTTCAACTCTAATTTCCTAAGATAACTAAGTCAACTTAACCTAGTTAACTATTGGGGATGGAATCCCCCCACAACATGTTTTGGGGCTCAAAGCCCAAGATTTGGTCAAAGGTTTTGTAAGACTCCACGAATTACGAGCGTGGAGCGTGAAGTACAAGTCAAGTCATAGGGCTGTCCGCACTAAATAAATGTAATGTAATGTAAATTCATGTCGGCCTACCCATGGTCTGCGGACCATGGCATTGTATAAATAGTGCGAGGCTCTAAGTTGTAAAGGGAGCATAGGAATAAGAAAGAATAATATGAATTGTTCGAGCTTAGAGTAGGATTCTAAGTGTATTAGTGTTGAGGGCCCCGAAATCAGGTCAACAACAAGGGGGATACCCACCCGGTCCGGAACCTGGTTGGCGGCTCCTTGCCCGTTTGGAGTAGCGGGTCCGACTGGGGGTAATGGGACCAGTTTCCCAATGTGAGGGGTGTGTGTGTGTGTAGAGTTTGATGGTATTGATCTAGGGGTATTTTAAGCTAATTTAATTCTAACTTCTAAACTAACTCTATGCTATTGTAATCTAATGAAAAACAATACATCTAATCTACGCTAACCCGGGGTATTTTTCTTCTATTATGCGATCTAGAAAGATTTCGAACAATAGCTGGTAATAAAGATCATTCAGCTATCATAAGAATAGAAATCCATTAAGATAAACCATTCTGCATAAAAAGTTAGGCAAAACAGTTGTGAACAACATATCGCATAATTAGTTATTCATATGTCAAGCACAAATAAATGACTCCACCGTACAGAAGTGCCAAATGGTAATACACACATTCATACATTAACATATAAAGAACTCAGCTGCATATCACTTTAGGAATATAAGCAGAAATTAGTCAAGAGATAAAAGTACCATTTATGACTGATTTCACTAATAAACTTCAAGCAATAACGATTTATTTCTACTTGTTCTAATATCTGCTAAGAGTACAGAAGTGCAACATCAGTAACAGACATTAAAATTCAAACATAAATAAATCTCGATCCATCCATTCATCAAAAACGCCCTCCGAGGGTGCAAAAGTGCATGTTCTGAGGACAAGTTTTTTGACAGATTTCCGGACCCTTCTCCAAATGCCATGAGAAGGGTTAAATACTACTAACTAATTAATCTTAATTACACAAATTTAGGGAACGGCTTCAAATTACCGCCCTTTTACTAAAAGCAAATTTATTTCTAAAAATCAAATCTAATTTCTAACCATTTCTGTATCTGCTCCTTAGTGCTGTAAGAAATGCGCTGTTCGCCGTGAAAGAGTCGGCTGGTTGTCCTTTCCTTTTGTTCGAGCTTGAAAATTAGAAATAATAAGAGCTGGCACCTCTTTCTGACAGACTAGAAGATATTTTTGAAAACCTTTCTCTAGCTGGGTGTATTCGCTGTGCGTACACTTAGTACAACCCAGGTTCCTTTCGAACTGATTTTGCTGTTGCTATTTCGGTTTCCAGTCGTGCGAATGACTCAATGAGTTAGGAGTCGCGTTGTATGGACAATCCCCTGTATTGAGAATTGCTTCCGTTCTTTGTTCCAGGCTTTTTTGGAGCGTCCTCCTTCTTTTGCGTTTCTCTTTTTGCTTTACCCAGTCTGAGCTTCAAGATCTTTTGCAAACACGCTGCTTTTGTGTGCCTTTGACTCTGAGTCTTAGATAGTCTATTTTCATCAGCGCCTATTGGGTGATACTCTGGAATCCGCGGTCCTGCTGCATTCGGCATCCATTTACGGAGGCATCTTCTCTCTGTTACCCCATTGGCGCTTTCCTCTTTTCCTTAGATGTTTCCTGCATATAGATTTATATCAGTTACATGTCTTGCAGTTTACGCAAAGAAGAAGAGAAATGACGAAAATATTGACATGAAAGCATTAAGTTCTAATGAATGCGTAATTCTGACACTCATCATGATTTGACTCTTCGAAAAATGCGATACAATCATTCTTGGATACTGAAGCATGCGATCATTAATTTCCCTTAAGGTGCGCGCTCAATTTTGGGTTTACCGTTTATGTCGGATAATTCTTGCGATGAGTCCTTTCTGTGATTGGAATCGCAGTATCGAGGACTGCGACGTCATTAAGTGTTATCACAAATTGCCAATATCGCAGATCGCAGTTTTGTATGATCGCAGATCGCAGATCGCAAGATCGCAAGATCTTCGCTTTATCACTCTGTGCTGCTTATGCGACATTGCGACATGCGACGTCGCATATCGGCCGTCGACGATTCCTTAGGTTTTCCCTTTTTGAGCGCTTTTAATGCACGCGATATGATGGGTTCTCGCGTCGCTCTTTTTCAGTGTATTTATGCGCTTTGGGAAAATGCTTCTCTCTACCTTTGTGACGCGATATAGCTCTTAGGGAGTTAATACAAAAGATTTTTTAAACAAAATATTTTTTGGATTTTTGGTTAAGGGTCCCCCTTTGCTTGGTGTTATTACTAATATCAAACAAAGAGGGGGGTTGTTGGTGACCACAAAAATGGCGATTCACTGTGAAGAACCAGTTATCTCTGCTTTTCTATTGACTGTTCACTTCCGAAACAGCAAAATTTTTATATGTCTAAATTTTGTTATGGACAGATAGAGTAGATTACCCCTCACCTTGTCAACGATACTTTGTCTCAACCCTTTTTATATCCCAATTGCTTGCTTCCTCAGGATTTTTCTTGCATTCGCACCAGACATTACTTGGTCTTGATTAAAGATAAAATAAGGTCTTCTCTGCGTACTGGCTTAAAAAGTATGCTCATTTGTCGTAGGTAGAGCCTCTACTGCCCGCAAGCGTCCATAGCCTCGACAGGGTTACCATGTTATCCAGCAATGATCCTTTTTCCTGCTTGAGGTTACTCGCAACATTCCAGAAAAAAAAATCCTTTTTTGACACACTTTTCCTTTTTTAATTCTCTAAAGAACAATGTCTTGGTTTGGTGGCCAAATTATGACACAGTCATTCACTTGATTTACACTTTTGCTGAACAAGCCAGCTCGTGATGAGACCTCTTGTCTTTTGATTGCAACAATCTTAAGTCGTTGCCCTATTTTGATAGACAGTATTGGCAAAGTCAGCAAGTTATAATATCTGTGATCATGATAAGCCGGCTCGTGATGAGACCTCTTATTCTTTGAGATATAGTGTTTTCCTTGGATTGTTTCTCTGAATGCTGCAATTTCCTTTTAGTAGGGAGGAAGTCATTGT
Source organism: Pinus tabuliformis (assembly GCA_031772625.1). Classification (NCBI taxonomy): domain Eukaryota; kingdom Viridiplantae; phylum Streptophyta; class Pinopsida; order Pinales; family Pinaceae; genus Pinus; species Pinus tabuliformis. Next base: position 1,029,351,914 of record CM062816.1, read on the forward strand.
TTTTCCTTAAGAAAGCTCTGGACGACAATAATAGAGTTTTTGAAAACAACAGTTTTGCAGAGAATACTTATTTTATTATTGATGATACCTTTCATTGTGCTGATACAAAACAATTCTTTACCAAAGGTTGCTTTTGTCAAAGTTTTTTAGAGTTTGAAACTAGCATCGTAATCAAGGTGAAGTTAACTCTATTTGTCAATAATAAGATTCAGATTTTCAAAAAATTTTGCTATTTGTACAAGCGAAATCAAAATCTGATAGAGAATTGGCGTGCTCTTTCATGAATCCTTTTAAATGATCATTTACAACCGGTTTTATTCATAAAAAGAGAAAAACAAAACAAAATAAAAACTAAAAATTAAATCTATCCTACAAAAATTAGAAGATTTCTCTTCTATGGAAAATATATTTTGAGAATTTGTCCATTCACAGGCAGAGAATCTCTCCTGCCTGTTAAATCCTGCAACACAAAAGTCGATGGGCCTATGACCTCTACAATCTGAAAAGGACCAAGCCACAGCTTCTGGAATTTCGTATGTTTGCCCTTTTCTTCATGAGCCTTATCCCATTTTAAAACTAAATCACCCATCTGAAAGTTTTTTCTGGTCATTATGTTTGAGTCAAAAGAGGATTTTATTAGCGCTTGGTGATGAGCATGGGTTTTCCTAGCTTGTTCTCGTCGTTCTTCTAGTTTGGTTATTTCCATTTGTCTTAATTGTAAGGAAGAAGTAGGTACTTCATCGATGTATTGAACTAAGGACAAAGAGGGGATGACTAAGTGAGTAGGAAGAACCGCTTCTCTCCCATAAACTAAATTAAAGGGAGAAGTGCCGATAGAAGCTTTCTTTGTAATTCTATCTGCCCATAAGACATTTACCAGCGCTTTGTGCCAATTCTTTTGGTTTTGGTCGACTGTCTTTTTAATAATCCTGATTAGGTTCTTGTTTGTTGATTCGGCCAACCCGTTACCTTGCGGATAGTAGTTGGCAGAATATTTCAGTTTGAACCCTCTTTTGAGCGCAAACTCAGTCATTGCATTTCCAGAAAAATATGATGCATTATCAAACATTAAGGCCGTTGGCAATCCAAACCTAGTGATGATAAACTGATCTATGAATTCAATAATGTTTTCAGAATTAGCTGTCTTGAGAGGAACTGCTTCTACCCATTTGGTAAAATAGTCAGTTGCCGTGAGGATATACCTATGCTGTTTAGAAGAGTGAGGAACGATCTCACCTATTATTTCCAGGCCCCATTGACTGAACGGTTGCTCAATGTTAACCGGCTGCAGTGGCATGGATGACTTCTTTTGTTTCCCTACAGTAGTCTGGCAGACTTGGCATTTCCTTACGCAATTGTATGAGTCTTTGAACAACGTGGGCCAGTAATATCCTGCACGCGAGATTTTATATGCGGTGGCTTCTCCAGCATAGTGTCCACCTGCTGGTCCATTGTGAAGTTCCTGCAAAACCTTTTCGGCTTCAGTTTTCTCAAGACATCTAAGAAGCACAGAATCGTAATTTCTTTTAAACAGAACATCATTTATGAGCTGGTATTGTTTAGCTTTCAATCTCAGGGCTCTCTTCTTGGTGTGATCCAGGTGAAATGGAGCATACCCGTTCTTAAGAAAATAAATGGTGTCAGCATATAATGATTCTGCATCGTTTAGGCTTACCTCATACGTGTGTACCTCTTCAGACGAGTTCTCAGGAATTTGCGATGCTCCAGCTAACATCTTGAAGAAGCCTTGACCTCTCACGATGTGTGCTGGCTTGATCTCAAGATCGTATTCTTGTAAGGCGGTGATCCAATTCGCTCTCTTTTTTCCCACGTCCTTCTGTATCAGGAGGTTTCTTACCGCTGGGAACGGTACTATGACTTTGGTATGGGCTTTTAGCAAGAAAGGTCTGAAATATTTGATCGCTTTGAAAACGGCATATGCCTGTTTCTCTACGTCTGAGTAATTAAGTTCAGCACTTTGTAAGTTCGAGCTAAAGAATGCGATTGGAGCTTCTGCCTTTTCTTGATTTGCTTGAGTTAAAATCGCAGCATAAGATTTCTCTGAGGCAAACGTGTATAAGATAAAAGGTTCTGAAAAATTTGGGGTTGCTAAAGATGGAGCGTTGATGATAGCTTGTTTGATCAAGTTGAATGCTTCATGCTTGTCTAGACCCCATTTGAAGTTTGAATTCTTTTTTATCATTTTTTGTAAAGGAGAAATAATACGTGAAAAATCCGGGACAAACCTTTTTACAAAATTGATCTGTCCCAGGAAAGATTGCATGGTATTTTTGTTATGGGGCATGGATATCTCGGAAATTTCTTTGATTCTGTCAGGTTCAATGTGAATACCAGAATTTGACACTATGAATCCTAGCAATTTCCCTTCGCTTAACGCAAAGAAAGATTTCTTTGGGTTGAGCGAAATCCCATATCTCAAACATCTTTGAAAGATTTGCTTCAAATCTTTGAGATGGTTGCTTCGTTTTTTGGAGTACACTGTTATATCATCCAGGTAAATCACTACTGATTTATTGACTAACCCTTTAAACGCGATGTCCATGGCTCTTTGAAAGGTAGCTCCGGCATTGATCAGACCAAATGGCATCTTCCGATATGCATAAGTGCCCCATTTGGTTCGGAACGTAGTCTTTAACTGATCATCGGGATGCACCAGTACTTGATTGTATCCTGAAAATCCATCCAGAAAAGACATTAATTCTGAGCCTGCTACTGCCTGTAATATTTGTTCCATAGGTGGGAGGGGAAAGTTATCTTTCTGACAGGCTTTGTTGAGATTTCGGAAATCGATACAGATTCTAATATCTCCGTTTTTCTTTCTAACGGGTACCATATTGGATACCCATTTGGAATGTCTGACCGGGAAAATTATTCTGGCTCTCAACAACTTATTAAGCTCGGTTTTTATCTGATTTTCTAAGTTAGGGTGTATTTTTCTGAGCTTCTGCTGGACAGGTTTTTCATTGTCAATCATAGGGATAGTGTGTTGAATGATAGAAGTGTTGTAAGTCTTCAACTCATCGTAATTCCAGGCAAAAACGTTTTTGTACTGTCTCAGAAGACGGATATATGCTGATTTCTCTTCAGGGGCTAGGCCGTGGCCTAGGTTAACGTTTTGTGGCTTCTGATCGGTCCCTAGGTTTACTAATTCATAGTTCAGGGTAGAACTGTAAAGTTTAGCATTGGTGGACCTTTTAAACCGACTTTTCAAATCATATAAATCTTCTAACTTGACCACTGATTTCGGTATAGCATTGTCAGTGCCATTTTGTTGTATTTGGTGATCATGATGGCCTTCGTCGATTATCTGATTTGAGTAGGATCCTTCAGAAGTAAGGAAATTTACGATGTCAGGATCGTCGTTGAATACTCTCCAATTGGTGATTTTGTCAGGGATGGATGGTCTAAAGATTAATTCTATTGAAAACCTATCAGGACTAAAATCTTCGGAAGGAATAAGTCTAGGGGCTACGTTAGCTAACAGGTCTGCGCTCGCGTTTTGAATTCTTGGAATTGACGAGATGTTGAATGCTATGAAATGTGCAGTGAGATCTTGAACTAACAATTGATAGTGCTTTAAATGACTTGATAGGCAATGTATGGTGTTACGTACCTGTTTTATGACGATCTCAGAATCTCCAAAGACTTGAAGATACTTAACGTTCAATCCGATTGCTTTGTATAGGCCTTGAACCAAGGCTTCGTACTCCGCTGTGTTGTTCGTGCAATCGAACTCAAGTCTGCATGTGAGCATAATCTTGTTCCCGTCCGGGCTAATCAGAACGCATCCTGCTCTTGCTCCCTCATTGGATTTAGACCCATCAAAATATAATTTCCAAAATAAAGATGTATTTACAGAATTATCTAAAAAACTAAAACATTTTGAGTCATCAGTTTGGGAGAAATTTTCAACTTGGGATAAAACTGAATTCTCTAAGTAAGGTGAAATATGAGCATTGAAATTGCCGAGGAAAGAATCTACTGCATAATTGCCTACAATGCTGCTATTGTATGTTATGGCTTCATTTTCTCCTTCCAGTTCTGTCACTATGTATTTTTTGTGCAACTCTCATTCAACCTTTATCTGATTTGGTTTACCATTGTATGGTAACCACATGTGCGACCAGTCGGTTGAGAAATATCTGTGGAGTTTCTCCGACCAATCCCTGCTAAGAATCAAACCATAGAACTCAGGGATATCAGCTACTAGAATGTCGATAACCTGACACACTTTTGGGTTAGACGACAATCTTATGGTCACCTGATTAAGTTCACCAACCACTTCGACTTGGGATCGATCAAGTTGAACTATACGTACTGCGGATTTTTGAGGTTGCACATTCAATTTGGCACATATTGACCTGGGTAAAATATTCGTTGAAGCACCAGAATCGACCAAGCAATTGTGCACGTTTTTATTGAAGATTTCATATGTGAGAAGAAAAGGAGGAGTATGAGATCTTGATCTTCCTCCAATCAAGGCGATGTCATTTGGATCAATCTTATTGATCGCGTTGGTTGGAGCCTTCCCAGATTGTGGGAAGCTACAACTGTAGGTAAAGATGTAGTAGGCACAACATGTAATTCTCTCATCATTATTTTCTGTTGGTGTTTCAATTTACTCAATTCATAAAGAGTGATGTTAGCCCTAGTCTTCTTCATGTCATCAATGATGTTATACTCCATTTCATCCGACACTATAAGTGTTCTTGATGGAGGTGCTTGATCAGATTGGACTGGGCTAAACTGGGTCGCTTTAGCAGTTGTCTTTTTTGTTGCGACCTTATCTTTTGTTGCAGGGCTTGCGCCCTTTTGTTTTGGGGTAGTTTGGGGAGGATCAAGTTGATTTTTGCTTCTCGTGCTAACCGGAAATGCTTCTTGATCCTCTTCTTGTGGGAGGATGAAATCCCACATTCCTTGTAGTTCCACCACTTCTTCATCGTCAGTCTGTGCTTCGATGGTATTCTCTTCTTCTTCTTCTTCAGATTCAACGTTTGAGACAGCGTTGGGTGGCTTCGTCTCCATGGGGGGGTTTCTTTTAAAAGTCCTGAAAGGCTTTCTTGAAGACGTTTCTGCTACTTGTTTTCTTATATCAATCATCTCATTGGACATGGCCTTTAATATTTTTTGTAATCCTTCCATATCGAAAGGATCTTTCGTTTGCTTCTTCTTGGTGTCTTCTTTGAAAGAGATCTTCTTAGATTTACGTTCTTCAATTGCAGATCTCTTTTCAAGGGCTACTACGCGTTTTTCAACTGCTAACGCCTCTGTTAAGTTTTCAACTAAGGTTGTCTTGCTTACCCTATCTACGAAGATAGCCAAGTTAGATGGTAAGGCCGTGATGTACCATTCACATCTTACTTCCTCGCTGGGTTGTGAAGTAGCGGGGATTTTGTTGAGGATCTTATTGAACCGTAAGTTAAAATCTTTAATGGGTTCTCTAGCCTCAGCCTTAAGATTAGATAGGTCATTGATCAATGTCGCCGTGGATCTGTCATCACCAAACTTGGTGAGGAACTGACTTTGAAAAATGTCCCAGCTTGTGATGGATCCGGAAGGTAACGAAAAGTACCACGACCCGGCTGTTCCTTGCATTGTATAAGGGAAAAGCCGGACAACAGCGTCTTCGTTAGTAACTCCGTTGAGATTAACAGAAAGCATGAAATTATTGATATGTTCTTCGGCTAGCATGCCTGCTTCTGGATTGAATTTAGGCAACCATTTCTCAGGATGGGCCGGTATAGGGCTCAGGGGTGGAGGCATTAAAACCGCCCCAGGATTGTTCCATGGAGACTGGGCCATCGTTGAGCTGCTAGTCAATGGAAGTGCAGAAGATGATCTTTGATGCTGAGAAGATGGGGATATTATGATCTTCGATGATCGAAGAGGAAGGGTTGTGGAAGATGGATGGGTGATCTGGGGTGAAGATGTGGGTGGCTGACTTCGCGGTGAGGGAGTTGAAATGGACGAGGTAGATGAAAGAGTCTCTCTGTCAGACTCTGGAAGTGCTTTCCTTGCTATTTTCCTAGTGGGGAGAGGGATTTCAGTTGGCTGGATGCCAAACTTTTCACTCTTCAATCTGGTCAGGGGATGAGCAGGATTGTACTGCGAAGTCACGCTGCCTTTAGATTTATCATACCTCTGAGTAAAAATAGAGAATCCCTGGAGTTTACGAATTAAAGTTTGAAGTTCAGGGGGATCAATGATAAGTTGGTCTGATATATTAGAGTGTGTAGCAGCGGTGGATGCCCGAGCGACTTCTAGCTCCGATTTTAATCGTACCGGAGAAGTCGGGGGAGTTGGTGAGGGTGATTTTCTCTCAGAATGGTATTTAGATTTTGATTTATGCGCCATTCATAGCTCGTGCCCTCCTTCTAGCGCCAAATATGTTGAGGGCCCCGAAATCGGGTCAACAACAAGGGGGATACCCACCCGGTCCGGAACCTGGTTGGCGGATCCTTGCCCGTTTGGAGTAGCGGGTCCGACTGGGGGTAATGGGACTAGTTTCCCAATGTGAGGGGTGTGTGTGTGTGTGTAGAGTTTGATGGTATTGATCTAGGGGTATTTTAAGCTAATTTAATTCTAACTTCTAAACTAACTCTATGCTATTGTAATCTAATGAAAAACAATACATCTAATCTATGCTAACCCGGGGTATTTTTCTTCTATTATGCGATCTAGAAAGATTTCGAACAATAGCTGGTAATAAAGATCATTCAGCTATCATAAGAATAGAAATCCATTAAGATAAACCATTCTGCATAAAAAGTTAGGCAAAACAGTTGTGAACAGCATATCGCATAATTAGTTATTCATATGTCAAGCACAAATAAATGACTCCACCGTACAGAAGTGCCAAATGGTAATACACACATTCATACATTAACATATAAAGAACTCAGCTGCATATCACTTTAGGAATATAAGCAGAAATTAGTCAAGAGATAAAAGTACCATTTATGACTGATTTCACTAATAAACTTCAAGCAATAACGATTTATTTCTACTTGTTCTAATATCTGCTAAGAGTACAGAAGTGCAACATCAGTAACAGACATTAAAATTCAAACATAAATAAATCTCGATCCATCCATTCATCAAAAACCCCCTCCGAGGGTGCAAAAGTGCATGTTCTGAGGACAAGTTTTTTGACAGATTTCCGGACCCTTCTCCAAATGCCATGAGAAGGGTTAAATACTACTAACTAATTAATCTTAATTACACAAATTTAGGGAATGGCTTCAAATGACTGCCCTTTTACTAAAAGCAAATTTATTTCTAAAAATCAAATCTAATTTCTAACCATTTCTGTATCTGCTCCTTAGTGCTGTAAGCAATGCGCTGTTCGCCGTGAAAGAGTCGGCTGGTTGTCCTTTCCTTTTGTTCGAGCTTGAAAATTAGAAATAACAAGAGCTGGCACCTCTTTCTGACAGACTAGAAGATATTTTTGAAAACCTTTCTCTAGCTGGGTGTATTCGCTGTGCGTACACTTAGTACAACCCAGGTTCCTTTCGAACTGATTTTGCTGTTGCTATTTCGGTTTCCGGTCGTGCGAATGACTCAATGAGTTAGGAGTCGCGTTGTATGGACAATCCCCTGTATCGAGAATTGCTTCCGTTCTTTGTTCCAGGCTTTTTTTGAGCGTCCTCCTTCTTTTACGTTTCTCTTTTTGCTTTACCCAGTCTGAGCTTCAAGATCTTTTGCAAACACGCTGCTTTTGTGTGCCTTTGACTCTGAGTCTTAGATAGTCTATTTTCATCAGCGCCTATTGGGTGATACTCTGGAATCCGCGGTCCTGCTGCATGCGGCATCCATTTGCGGAGGCATCTTCTCTCTGTTACCCCATTGGCGCTTTCCTCTTTTCCTTAGATGTTTCCTGCATATAGATTTATATCAGTTACATGTCTTGCAGTTTACGCAAAGAAGAAGAGAAATGACGAAAAGATTGACATGAAAGCATTAAGTTCTAATGAATGCGTAATTCTGACACTCATCATGATTTGAATCTTCGAAAAACGCGATACAATCATTCTTGGATACTGAAGCATGCGATCATTAATTTCCCTTAAGGTGCGCGCTCAATTTTGGGTTTACCGTTTATGTCGGAGAATTCTTGCGATGAGTCCTTTTTGCGATTGGAATCGCAGTATCGAGGACTGCGACGTCATTAAGTGTTATCGCAAATTGCCAATATCGCAGATCGCAATTTTGTATGATCGCAGATCGCAGATCGCAAGATCGCAAGATCTTCGCTTTATCACTCTGTGCTGCTTATGCGACATTGCGACGTGCGACGTCGCATATCGGCCGTCGGCGATTCCTTAGGTTTTCCCTTTTTGAGCGCTTTTAATGCACGCGATGCGATGGGTTCTCGCGTCGCTCTTTTTCAGTGTATTTATGCGCTTTGGGAAAACGCTTCTCTCTACCTTTGCGACGCGATATAGCTCTTAGGGAGTTAATACAAAAGATTTTTTAAACACAATTTTTTTTGGATTTTTGGTTAAGGGTCCCCCTTTGCTTGGTGTTATTACTAATATCAAACAAAGAGGGGGGTTGTTGGTGACCACAACAATTAGGTCGCAATAGAAGGAAGAGGCTCTGCCGCTAAGTGCGCAGAGGCCTAGTAGAGTCCACAGCTAAGTGCGCGGACCCCTGTAGTTGAGTGTGCAGGGCGGTGTCGAGTCTGTAATCGGGATTGAAGATTAATAAAGAGAAGTTGATTCTTATTTCTGTGTATTTGCTGTACCTTGCCTTCTTTACGTTTATATTGGTTTATTTGTTGCGCGCACTAATATGATTGATGAATATGTTGTAATAATCATTAGTCTTACAGGAACAAGTTAAGTAATCAGATAATCACGGATTAAATAGCAAGGAACATGGGTCTTATATGGTTTGCGCCCCGACTAGGGCTGCGCGGAAGCCGCACCGTAGGTTGCGAAGGGATCGCAAGTGAGCGTAGCGACGGGTCAGACCGTGGACCTCTAGAAGCCCATTATACATACAAGGGTGCGGAAACCTAGTTCTAGCACCCTCCCATACTCCTTCGAGTGAGACCTCAGTCCGTGCTCTACAGACTGTTGTCGAAAGGGCCAATAGTACTGGGATTTGCTTGGCTAAATCACCTCTGAACCTGGGTTAGGCCCATACAAGCCAACAAATGGTTCCATTGCTAGGACCGGGATCTGCATAAAGGATGTATGATGTCATGCCATTGGAATCCAACAAAGAAAGAAATTGAAGAGTGGTTGGAAAAGAATATTCATGAGTTCGCAGTGCAGGAGAACAAAAATCTATGAGTATCTAAGGAATAGTGGTTGGAGTGCTACTTGTATACAGAAATCCATGAAATTTTCTTTGCATCTTTTCCTTCTGAGTTGTATGAGTGGATTGCGAAGTTAGCAGACAACCAAGGAAGGTGTAGGCTCAACAAACCAAATAGAGTGGACTCTGGAATTAGTGCGTAGACTAGAAGCATCAGAAGATAAGATCTCATGAGCTGTGGACCTTTAGCTCGACCGAATAATAGGAGGATTTATCATTGAGTTCGTGGTAGACATGATTGTCAGCTATAGTGAGGTAGAGCGACGTTTTCTCAAGGGATCGCGAGCTAAGTATATTAAATATTTGAACACTTGGATTAAGATGCTATTGTGTAAAAAGCAAGTTCTACAAATAAATTAATTTGGGACTACGCGAAGTGGGAAGATCTACAGAAGCGGAAGTAGCGGAGAGCTAGAAACCAGTCCCTTAATTTCACCCTTGTGGGAGAGCGAGGAAGAGATCGCGAAGGTTTCTCTGAGAAGTGCGGTCATTTTGATAAGACAACGAATTCCGCATTTACCACCTCCACCCACACCGCCACCCGTTTCACCCTCCTCACCTCCATCTCCACCCACTCCACCTCCGCCACTACCACAGTTCAGTATGGCGAGTGAGATCAAACTACTGGTGTTCAGGGGAGTAAGGAACAAAGATCTGGACCAATTTTGGTTCGTGGTAAGAGAAGTATGGGAAGCACAAGGCATCGTGGATGACAATATTAAAAAGGCTACGTTGGTGAGCGTGCTGCAGGATCGCACATTAACGTGGTATATCAAGCATTCTAATGACCACCCAAATGTAGGAATCATAGAGATCCAGGCTGCGCTGAACAGGGAATTTAGCAGGCCAAAATCAGAAACACAATCAATCATCGAGTTTAAGGAGATCGCGATACTCCCGGGTGAGACCCCCTGGGATCTAGACCAAAGGCTAAAGAGTACGATCCGCAAAGCCAATATGACGTTAACAGATGCATAGCATTGCGCATGGTTTGTGGCCTCACTTACGCCACACTTAAGGATGACACTGTCACAACAAAAAATTTCCACCCAAGCCGAAGCATTGGAGATGGAAATGATATTGCATGAGACCCCTATACAAGACTCTGGGTTGGGAGTCGAACAAATCCACTTGCAACTGTAGAATCTGTGTCTGGAAATGCAAAGTTTGAAACAGGACAGGACCCCTCGGCTGGAGGTGCGCGAGGAAGTATGGTGCATAAAATGCAAAGGCTAAGGGCATGATAAGGACCACTGCCTAGTATTCGCGAACTACTTGGCAGGAGGAGGACCAATGCTGTTAAGACTGGAGGCATAGGCAGGGCCAAGTGCAACGTCTGCATTATGGTGTGCGATCTGCCAGATAGGAGGAAAACACACCACTGATAATTATCATCTGCTACAAAAGTATACACAGACATCTCAACAATTGTTTTGTAATTTTTGCAGGTCGGTAGGCCATGACGAACGCACCTGCCGAAGCTATGAATTAATGATGGATCATACTCCTGCCTATAGGGTGCAGACCGAAACACGAGCCCTCGACCCAAATGCAGGGATGGCATGAGCTACGTTTCAGGGACGCGGTCGGGGTCGAGGCGGAATGGGACTAGGAAGGGGTCGCAAATAAATAATTTGTTGCAATTGTGGATGGCTAGGGCATTATGCCCACGATTGCACAAACCTGACAAGAATATTATGTTGTTACTGTACTCAGTTTGATCATGGGGCAGAAAACTGCCCTTCGCTGATTGTGAGGATGCATGAAAAGGGGGTACTCTAGTCCCCTCCAACTCAAAATTTACAAATGATGAGGTCTGAACTGCACTAAGAAGACCCAAATGTAAACATGATGCTTAGGAGCGTACGACCACAAGAGATAATAAAGGAAAGCAGCCAGAAGAAAGCACGTGGGCTTGCAAGGCTCCTACAAAGGAACCCGAGTTTGATTTAGAATGCGCGAAGGAGACGTTCATGGAAGAAAAGAAGAGCTTCACAGAGGCCTCCACTTCAGGTAGTAAGGATCAACTAGAACCAGGGATGGATCCTTCAATGCTCAATACCTTTCTGGAGACATGGATGAAACTGCTGCATGATAGCAAGGTAGTCAAAGGACTACAGGAACTTATCACTAGATGAGCAGGGTTAGGAGAACCGTGCATGGTTTGGAAACTTGGGAAGCATGCATTGCACATAGGGAGGGAAATGAGGTTGACTGCACAAATAAGTGAGTATGAAATGGATCAGGTAATCCTGGATCTAGGCTCGGACGTGAATGTGCTACCAAAGCAAACATGGGAATGCATGGGCAGACCCGCGCCGCAATGGTCTCCTATTCAGTTACAAATGGTGAACCAATAGAAGATTCTGCCCATGGGAAGATTGCAAGGGGTAACAATTGACATTGAAGGTGTGTGCGCGTAGGCGGAATTTGAAGTGATAGATATTGTCGATGACAGTAATCCCTGTCTTGCTATACTAGGAATAGACTGGGCCATCGATATGAACTTTGTCATAAATCTAAAGAAGCGCAAAATGATCTTTGAGAAAAAGTCGCTACGCGTGGTAGTACCGCTAGATCCAGCTGAAGGAGCGCGATACACTGAACCGGTGCACGACGACGATAGTGATGATGATCTTGACTGTATTTACAAGATAACTGCGCAAGGAGAGGATTGTGTGAATCCAATTCCAGATGGAAGGATTTCATGGGAGCGCGAAAGCTACTACACTTCGGATTCAGACGAAGAGATAGAGCGATGGCAGAATCAGCTGCACGAAGCAACAATGTTAAATTGCAACATGATGGTTCGATCACTCCGTTGCATGACAACAGAGGCAAGGGAGCTCTCGACATATGATGGATTGTTAGTGGTGGATGAATTTCTGAGAAAATTTGAAAGTGCAATACCAGAACAGCAACGGTTCGATGCGCTGAAGTGGGCACTGTGCGCAATACCCGCACGATGGTGGGATACACATCAAGGAAATTTTGAGGACTGGCGTGGATGTAGAAGGATGATTCGCCTATGTTTTGGAAACCCCAGCTTCGAATGCAAGTAGGTCAATAAGGGCGGAAAAACTTGCGTGCCCATATTTCTCGATGGGTACAGACATATGTAAAGCCCGCACACGTGCACACCAGCCCCAGGATAGAGAATCAGAACAAATCGCAACAGTAGGAAAGGCGACGCACGCTACCAAGTATCCATGTTGAAGCATTTGATAGGGTGTGTAGAGTCCTGAACAAGGTTGACTAGAAGAAATGGACTGATTGGGACCTGCGCATGCCAATGGTTCGATGGGCCTACCGGGCCATGTGAAAAACCATGAACGTAGAGACGATTCCAAAGATCTGGAATGGAGACCATAATTACTGAAGAAAATATACAAAGGAATTCACACGTACTAGACCCTGTAGTGGTGGCAGTGCGCGATGACAAGAAGGAAGAAATCACACATCTACGCAAAGACGAACATATAAGGATTCAGGAATCCATCCGGCGAGGGAACCTTAAACTTCACGAACTCGAAAAAGGACCAAGTGCAATTGAGGAAGACAAGCCTTTTGATGAACGTTGAGATCAAGAGGCTGGAAAATGAGATTGCACAGGCATGTATCAAACCAAGGATGACAAGGCAAGATATAGATGATCATACCACTGCATTAGAAGAGTGTCGCCAAGAATTCATGACTCTGCTACCATGGCTACGACCGCACCTCACCAAACAAAGTAACCAGGGGAGTGCACTACATACAGCGAAATGTGCGGCACCATTGGTCGCACAGACAATTGAGGAGTTTTCATGGATTATGCTGGCAAGCGAGTTGAAGTCTCACACAGGTGGTGCGACCACCTGACTAGCCATAGCGAGCACAATCTCAGCACTCCAGACAGTTGAAAGAGAGTGTGGGACTCTAAAAGAGTCTATTTGGGGGCTACGCGATGAGGGACATGTGCACAGAATCAACAGGACACAAGGTTCGCGCCCACGCACGGGGGGCTGTGCTTCCGTGTGGGTAGGCTAGGAAGTAACCGTTGGTGTCATTGTTCATGACGAGATTTCCAATTTAAGGCAAAAGGGAGTGGGCAACGGGCATTTAAGACATGAGTTAAGAGCTAGATTTAGGGCAATCTGTTGCCAAGAAAGCATTGATGGCTCAAAAGTGGGGGGAACGGTCGGATTTGAATTCAAAAGGTGCTATAAAGCTCCAAGGGCTAACCACGAGACAACACTTGTTCATTTGAGATTTGAGAAATTACGTAGAGCACAGAGTGTTAAGCGCCAAGTGATATTTGAGCCCCAAAGTTTGTGAATGACCATAGATGGCTCAAACAGGATGACAACTACCAGGAGAGGTTTGGGATATGTAGAAGAGAACACCGATGAGGCCGTGCAAAACCCCACGATGCATGAAATTCCCAGAGACACTGGGGTCGCGTCGAAAATCCCGAAATCACCTCGGACGCCGAGGCCCAAGAAAGATAAGCAAGCGACGGGACCAGTCTTCATGTTCCCATGGAATCCACAGTTTGGTAAACTATCCATGGAAGAAAAGGTCAAGATTGTCACCATTGAGATAGATAATGAGGAGGAGGGCCTGCAGGCTCTCATAGATGAGATAGAAGCAGCAGAAGACATGGAGGAGGACATCCAGCTATTGCGCGCTACAACGAAACTGCTCGAGTACGTTCCTCTGTGGAAAGGGAAAGCTAAGATACCCAAGGATTTGGGTGCCGCTAAGAGTGCACTTCAAACCCCACTCCTCCCTGATGGAATTGTGTTTGAGGGCTCTACCCTGGGCCGCGTGCCCACAATGAAGTTTGAAGGTTGGGACCTCACGGACAGTGAGAAGTTCCCACATTTAGAGACTGAGAACCTCATGAAACATAGCAAAGAGGGGTCAGTTACGACATTAGAGCCACAAAAATGGCTGCGTGGTATGGAGAAGGCCGGAATACTTCAGCTACTATGAATTCCACACTTTCACCGCGCGCCTATCACAATTTTCATCATCTGGTAGCCGCTGTGCCTAGTGCATGATGGGTACTTATGGCTGGAGGAGCCTACTCCCATCACAACGGATCTTATCCACAAGATTTCCTAGCTCCCTTGTAAGGGAAAGGACCCCGCAGAGATAGTCGGAAAAGTGGAGATTTGGCACTCGTAGAGGCTATGAAGAAGAAATACAAACTAGAAAAGAAGAAGAGGGGTTACGCAATCAACATCATTAAAGATAAAGGGGTGCGTGTAGCCACCCAACTCCTGGCCAGGAAGGTAATGTGAAAATGTCATGGAGATGAGGTACCAGCGCTGGTAGTTGCACTGGTAGAATAATGCGCGGAGGGGGTCTAATTCAACTGGGCTGAGTTCCTTTGCGAGGAGTTCTTAACTAACTGCAAAGAAGTTGAGGAGCAGGGCAAGACCTTCCACTACACGTGGTTTCTCTTGTTGATTTTGCTGGTAACAGGGAACTGCCTGAGGATAGTCAGTTCCCTAATATTGAATAGGACTTACCAAAGGCTGTAAAGTATGCGTCACTTTGGGCTATGAAGGATGCCACACAGATCCGCGAAAAAAATATCTTCTGGGTACTCATGGAGGCAAGCATCCAAATGTGGATCAACAGGAGGCTGTGCCTATCCCCCACTATGTACAAAAGTCTATAGAGCTTTACAGAATTCAAGGCGGATATGCATAATGTGTATATCAAGGCGCGTAAAGATCCAAAATATAACTGGACCAAACTCCCCTTCATTGCCATTGATGATGCGATCTTCTCCGTGATGGAATCATGGCCTCCCGAGTGGTGTGCCCTGGATCTGGCGGAGAAGGATAGAACAACAACACAAAAGCAGAAGGCTGCAACCAAGTTGTGTATCATCTAGTTGGCCCAGCAAAAGCACAATGAACAAGTGGCCGCAGAGGTAAGGGCTGCCTGCGAGGCAGCCGCAAAACAGGAAAAGGCCGTTGAAAAGGCAGCACCAACACAGGCGATAGGGGCCACCCCGATGCAAGAGGAAGGGGGCCAGAATGTGTCTACAAGACAAGGACCAGATACATCAGAAGGTGCGGACCCGAGCACAACATCCTCCCAGCTTAAACGGCCGCGGGTCACGAAGAGATCAGGTCCACGAAAAAAGGTCAAGGCATCCAAACTGGACATCGAAAATATTACACTGATAGAAGGCGACCTCTATGACATCGGTGACATGGTTCCCGAGGTCACCAGGGAAGCACCCCAGGAAGCCATGACAGAGCAATAGATTGTGTTGGGGGCCCTAAGGGCACAACTGCAGGAACTTTAGGTGCGACCCCCATAAGAAGGAGCAGTAGCCGCCTACAATGTTGCGAGTACATCAACAACAAAGAAACTTCTATGCGCAAAGTTAGCTAACACCATAGTGCTACCGGAAGGAGCACTAACAACGGAGAATGAGGATGACAAAGCCACGGTGGGCAGGATCAAGGGACTTCACCTAAATTTGGTTGCCGTTCCACGAGACACATTGTACTAGTTGCAGGACGACATAACAGCAGAGCTACACACCTGGGAAGGCTGCACAATCTAGGTATTGAGTGAGAAGAAGATCAACATCGAATAGCTAAGCTTGCAGCATGATGAGCTAGTGTCACAGAATCAGTAGATTGTGCAAACAGTGGATGAGGCATGCCGACGCGTTTTAGAATTATCCATCACCGCAGACCTACCAACAGAGATGCGGATCCACTGTCTGGCAAGTGGAGTCTGAAGCGCACACGAGGAAACAACACGAGTGCAGCTGGAGTTGAACCTCCAGATTGCTAAGCTGCAGATGAAGGTGTAGCCTTCCGCTCCTCTAGAAGTTAGAGAGCAGCGCATTAGCGTGATTCAAATAGGATTGGAAGAAATCAGACGGGCAGTGTAGGACTGTATCAGTATGTTGGATCAAGCTTTTGACATCCTTACATCCTTGCAGGAGGACCCCAACATACAACGCCTGGAAACAGAGGTGCGTGAAATGTAGGAGAAGTATGAAAATGTAAGGGGAACTGTGAAGACAGTCATCCTCACCCAATGGTTGGCAAAGATGCAACAAGAAAGGGCACTGAAGGAACAGGTGGATGCTGCAAGATAGAAAGAGGCACTTCTCAAAGTGTGCATCCAGTCTTGGATTGATGAGGCCTTCACCATTACGGCTGAGATTGAGGAAAGCTCATACAAATGCAGGAGATACATGCGCTAAGGAAGATATCAGATCCTCACAAAGAAGCATCAGAGGAACGCATGCAGTAGGTCCAACAAACCACAAAACAGTGTGTCGCAGACCTCCAGGCAGTATGAGACCAGTTGGAGGGGCTCTGTGCCAAGATCACTGCACCAGCAAAGTGACTCTAGATGAGTCATGACGATTGTGTTGGGGGCTTGTTGGGCATGGAATCCCCCCACAACATGTTTTGGGGCTCAAAGCCCAAATTTTTGTCAAAGGTTTTGTAAGACTCCGTGAATTGTGGGTGCGAAGCATAAAGTAGAGATCAAGTCATAGGGCTGTCCACCCTAAAGTAATGTAATGTAATGTAAAGTCATGTCAGCTTACCCATGGTCCGTGGACCATGGAATTGTATAAATAGAGCGAGGCTCCAAGTTGTAAAGGGAGCATAGGAATAAGAAAGAAGTGTTAAGTTTAGGTATGTTCTAAGCTAAATCAATTTATTTAAATTTTCACAGTTAGCAATCACATTAGCATTAAGATAAACTGCAGATAGAACATAAATATAAATCGCAGAAGACAAGACAAGACAAGAGGACACAAGATGTGGTGCGAGCCAGGGACAAACCCCACAATGTGTGGGGAAACCCTTTGATCAAATCTTCTTTTATCTTCAAAGTTCAACAAAGAAAGAGAGAGAGAGTATATCTACAACAGAAGTCAACACTTTGACTTATCTAGATCTAGCATAGATCATTTCGTATAACGATGAGATCAGTTGAAGACATTTTGCTTCAATTGATTCTCAAGGTGACTCCTTTACCTATCATCGTGCTGCATTTGGTCCTCTAGTTGCACCACTGCATACTGCACCATGCTGTACTAATCATGATTCTCATCATACTGCCCATGTCCATGATCTTATCCATCATCATGCTGCTCAAACTAATGTGCATCATCATCATGTTGGTGCCTCTGCTCCATGTATCGTTGTGCTGCCATGCACATATCATCATGCTGTACCCAAATATCACTGAGCTGTTCTCAACATCATGGATCTGCACCCATATAATGTATACTCAATGACTGTTATGCTACTCCCATCATACATCATTACATTGCTACCCCAAATATGCTGAGAATGACAGATCCGGTCTTCTCATTGTAATATACTCCTATGCTGAGTTAGTACTGTTGTAGGGTTTCATAGATCTTCTTTGTCACAGGAATACGTTGATTACATGTGCCAAGAATTTCCTCACCGAATCCTTATCTCATCATAGAGTCATAGCAAGACAGTAATACTTGATGCCCTTAGACAAGTTCTGTTGTCTTCTTCCAACAGCTTCAAGCTTTGACTGCGGCTCGATGTCTGTGGTCTCATTACAAGAATTCCCCTTCTGTGAAATCTCAGAACCACCCGAATATTTTTATGCATGAGATTTATGCTTTTATGGCTGCGTGAACAGATCTTCTGGACAGCGTATGAGAGCTCTCGTGACTGCATTTATAACTGTTCCATTGACTGCATGTTATGACCCTCGACTACGTTCACAACATGACTGCCTGTTTTGGGCAGCGTATGACCCTGTTCATAGCATGTCTGTTCTGGGCAACATATGAGGTATGTTTCATTGAACAGTGGAATACGTGTCTACATATACCTACGTATATGTCTCTAGTCTACATATACCTGCGTATATATTTAGAGCGGAATATCCTCATGATGAACAACGTGAAATTTCTCTTCATGAGCTGTATATAGATCTTTATGATTAGTGTATAAGGTGACTCCATTGCAGCATGTATATATCTCTATAGTTGTGAATATATGTTGTCATTTCTGCATTGAAGGAGTCTCCATTGACTGCGTAGATTAGGGCCCGCGTGCCTCGTATTAGGTCTCTGTCTGCCGCTCATCCTCATATGCCTGCGGCTTCCTACGGTTAGGGAATCACCCTTGGGCTAGCGTATCTTTTGGTTCTCTCCTTCCAAAAACCCAGACGTGGAGAGGATATCACCTCATAAATACATGTCCAAATGACTTCAAATCCTCACAAATTTATACTAAAACGTGGATGATGAATAGACACGTCTATTGGGCTTTTGAGCCTACTCAAGTTGTTGGTCGGCTAGATGATAATTCCATAATCTAAATAAATTCATATCTCCATAAGTACTTATCGGATCAGATGATCTTTGGGTCAATCCTATGCCTCTCGATGAGAGGGATCCAATAAAAATATCAGTTGTCATAAATAAGCTGACCCACATGGTGTTTGGCCCTAGTTGCCAATTTAACAAGAAGAATGTGAATGGTTCGAGCTTAGAGTAGGATTCTAAGTGTATTGGGTCATAGTAGTAGGAAGAGGCTCTGCAGCTGAGTGCGCAGAGCCCTAGTAGAGTTCGCAGCTGAGTGCGCGGACCCCTGCAGCTGAGTGCGCAGGGCAACATTGAGTCTATAAGCGGGATTTAAGGTTAATAAAGAGAAGTTGATTCTTATTTCTATGTATTTGCTGTACCTTGCCTTCTTTACATTTATATTGGTTTATTTGTCGCACGCACTGATATGATTGATGAATATGCTGTAATAATCATTAGTCTTACATGAACAAGTTAAGTAATTAGATAATCACAGATTAAATAGCAAGGAACTTGGGTATTATACGGGTTGTGCCCCGACTAGGGTTGCGCAGAAGCCACATCACAGGTTGCAAAGGGATCGCAAGTGCGTGTAGTGATGGGTCAGACCGCAGACCTCCAGAAGCCCATCAAACATCCCAAGGGTGCGGAAACCTGGTTCTAGCACCCTCCTGTACTACTTCAGGCGAGACCTCAGTCCGTGCTTCGCAGAATATTGCCGAAAGGGCCAGTAGTACCGGGATTTGCTTGGATAAATCACCTCTGAACCTGGGTCAGGCCCATACAAGCCAACCTTAACTATTACAAGTTGCTATGAGAAAATAATTACAATTTAATTCAAGGACAAATTAAAGTAGAATTTATACATGCTATTTTTAACATTTCTTGTTGCTATTTTCAACAATACCATCTTTTGGATCATCCAGGGCCCAAATATTATTGTGTGCTCAACCATCCTTAGCAAATTGTTGAAAGAACTTCATATTTTCGTCACCACTCTTCAATTTTTTTCCTCTAAGTGTCCTCCTTTCTTCCAGAATATGTTTTTTAGTAGCGTCTAGATGAATGGTCCTCTATTTTCATTCTTGCGACAAATAACCCCCCTAATCATGAGCTCTCAAGAGCTCCATCTCTTCTTCCACATCTTAATATCTTCCTCCTTCCTCTGCCTTTTAAGGATAGACCACTCAATCATATCGTTTTTCACCCTTTTCAAAATTTTATTGAAATTTAACTGCCAATGACACAAACCTATCAAGGTTGTAAGGGATCCAATATTTAGTGGCCAAGTTTTAGAAATATTTGTACCATGATGCATTGAATTTAAATGGGATTTCCAGTTTGTTAAAACCCCCTTTCACTTAACGAAAAATTGGATTATGATCAAATTTCCCCACTGACAAAATATCGAGATCCTTTCCAATAAAGATTTTGTTAGAGTCGGTCTGGTCAGCCCTCTGTCAGAGATCAAAACTCTTTGTACATTTCAAATTTAGGTGTCCCGCTCCATTCACTCAACTGCATTTCGCTAGGGACATGCCATGATCTGACGGAGAAAGTCATGCTAGTCATTTTTCCTCATGTCTGGCCCCTGCTGGTTCAACTCTTGGTCCATAATCACTGAAATTCATCATAGTCAAGGTTTGGTCATATTACAGGACAAAGTCATCTTTATGATTGGGTCTAGGAAACCAGAAATGTGGTCTTTGAGAAACATGTCTAGAACAAGCCATGCAGGCCAGAGGGAGACCTTATACAGCTATGGTTTCGAAAGCTTCATCATCACCTGAAGAGACATCGACTCTTCTTCAAAACTCTGTTTTGAAGAAAAGTCAAACAAGGTCAACTATGACAAAATTTTCCAAAAAATTGCCAGTTGGCTTTTTCAGATGCAGTCATGGTTTTCATGGCCAAATGCCTAGTCACACAGTCCCCGCAAAGAAATGCCGAAAATTTCATCATGAGAGCCAAAATTTCAAAGAAAAATGAAAATCAGGGTGTTTTAAAGTCAATGAAAAAAGTGCAAAACATAAACATTAGAAAGTGGGTTTTCAAAGAAGAAAAAATCAAACCCATCTCTCCCAAGCCTATATATACATGTTGTGGCCCAAAGCAAAACCATTTGTGCTCTTGCAAGCTTGGAGAGAAATTCCAAAGGTGAGAGAGCGAAATAGTGAAGAGTTTGAGTGAGTGAGAGGTGGTGTTGGAAGGCGCGGCGCATACACCAGGGAGCACGGCGCACATAGAGGGCGCGATGCACACGTAGCCTACTCACCATTCAATTTCCTCAAGGGCTCGACGCACACCTAGCACGCAGTGCACTGGGCTTGGCGCGTGATGCACACAGCCAGGGCATAAAAACAAGAGCAAATCATCCCAAATCTCGGTGAAGGATAACAAATAAAGAGGTAGGCCTTGTTGACACCTCTCATCTCTCAAATTTTTCAATGATTTGGTGTGCATTAGATATTTAAATGGTACCCCAAAAGCACAAGATGGACCATGAAAAAAGAATCAAGAAAAACGAGAAAGGGGGTTGCAAAATGTGATGTTAAGCACCAAGGTTCTGCTTCCCTCCCCTTGTCCCCTCACTCCTCATCGTTCCCGCCTCTATTCCGCCATGGTTCCTAAAGAAACCACCCTAAAACCCTCTCCCCTATTTTTCAAGCAAGCTGGGTGACTTTTACAGTGCTCGGCGCACACACGAGGTGGCGCGGCACACTCAGGGCGTGCGGTGCACTGGGAGCCCGGCCACAGTGCAAAATTGCCACTGGCGCGACGCATACCCGGCGTGTGGCGCACTAGGCAGAGCGCGCGGCGCACAGACTTATAAGCCCAAAAAGGAACTAAATCGCCCAAAATTTTTGTGAATGACCCTCAAGGTTGGAGAGGTAGCCCAACTACCTCCACTATTGGCATTAAAACTTGAAGGGGTATGTTATTATGACGACCATTATATCAAATGCAAAATTTTTTAAAAGTAAAACAAAGATGATATAAAGAAGGTCAAGAAAGCTAGGGTTTTGTTACAGTGACTTTATTGCTAAAATATGCTCCTACCCTACCTCTATCAGCCAATCCCCCTGTAGCAGTTTCCCCCTAATAATCACCCTAGCTCCACTCTAATCATATCCATTTGTTCCCTTTATTCCTATAGCTCAAAATGTCCCAAACCCTACCCCATCAAAACCATACCCCAACGCTCCCAAATCCCTGATAAATTTCTCCTTTAAACCCCTATTCCCCTTTTCATCATTCCCCTCCTAACACTCGCCTGTTTTATTCTCCCCTTGGTGACAGATTTTCAGAGCATCTATCAGTTTCATTGGATTTAAAGGGCAGCATAAAACTCAGGGTACAAGCAGCAGTAATGGCATCAGAAAATTCATCAGAGTATGAGGAAGGGACCTACAATGACACATCTTTGGGAGAGAGGACCCATAGGAGACATCACCGGAGTGGCAGACATCTTAGAGATGAGCCAAGCACCCTCACTGAGCTGCAGGCATGCCCACTTACCATGTCTTGTTTTCAGCACTTGGCATGTTATGAATTTTGTCAAAGGGTGGCAAATGTCAGAGTCCATCATGAGTTAGCTCGCATTTTTGCATTTCATCTACAGGGAGGCCAATCTGTCCTGGCTGGGGTCACTTTCACATTGACACCAGAAACCATATCAGTGGCAACAGGAATACCGAACATTGGAGAACAGTGGCATAAGAAGAAGAAGGTGGAGAGGCATCACTATGAGCCTTACATCAAGAACAGCTGCTTGAGCCAGCTCACCAGAGTTTTTCCATTCAGATTTTTAAGGGATGAGTATGCCCCACTCATGAGATTGATCATGAAGTATTTCAGTTGCGAGGGGAGGTTTTCTCGCCTTTATGCCTATCACATCCACTTGCTCATGCAGTTCACCAGGGTGCGGATGATGAGCCTCCCATTTTTCATCTGTAAAAACATTGAGAAGATGAAAAACTTAATGCAGCGCAAGACCCCATGACAGTAGCTAAACAGTGTCTATCATTTTGCTCTCATCCGGATTTTGGTGGACCATCAGTTGAGATTACAGGGTATTGCTTGGGAGGACTTCATCTCCCGTGATTTCTTCAGTGCTCCACCGGTGATATCAGAGGCAGAACATGAGGTTGGAGGTCCTTCACATCAGTTTGAGCATGAGAAGGGAAGTCCTTCACATCAGTTTGAGCACCATGAGACTGCCACCATGCCAGTATACATCACATACCAGAAGGGTAGTAGACCGTTGTTCGCAGCAACAAAGCGAGTGTTATCTCCACCCGGGGTGGGAGGGGCCTCGCTTTTGACATCATCACCACAGGAGCAGGGTAAGGGCAAGGAGCCAGTGTAGGAGGAAGGGCCATCAGGTGAGCAAGAGACTGAGTTTTTTCTCCTCCAGGATGATGAGACAGATGCAGAACCTACAAATGCCGAGTTGGGAGAGATCATTCAGGAAAACAGTCAGTGATTGAGAACCTATCCCTGGACTTGGAGAGGTCCAAATGGAACGTGCAGTACCTGGAGTAGAGGAACAAGCAACTTGAGGATCAGATAGCTGAGATAGAGTTGCAAATGATCAAGGAAAATCAGCGACACATCCTGGCAGCACAAGGCGGACCTATGGAGCAAAGAGACGAGGACCGGGAGTATGTGTTAGAGAAAGTGAACGTTCACTTGGAGCAGTGGTTGGATAAGGCTAACAGGGAGAAAGACATGCTGAGGCGCATGACTCATCACTACCAGACCTGAAACATGAGCTCCAAAGCAAGAATCAGGAGCCTAAAATCAAAATTGAGCAAAGCCACAAAAGAGGCAAAGGAGCAAGATCGACTTCGAATCTTGGCCGAGGCTTCCTTGGCACAACATAGCACTTCATAGGGAACCTCCAACCCAAATTTCAAAAAATTTGGGCAAATTTTGGTCACAGGCAAATTTTTTGGACACAAAACAGGAAATTCCTCCCTGTGCACCACGCCACTGGCACGACACTAAAAATCTAGGACTCTAATCGAGGAACAGCTTGCATATTTGGATTCAGCATAGAAAAATACTACTACTGGTGTTCGAGCAAGAAATTTTGACAAGATCTGGGTCTCCTAAAGGTCAAAAAACACCCAAAAATGGCCTCTCTGCCACTTTTTTGACAAACAGAAAGCAGTCTTGGGAGAATGGAGATTTGGAGGGGCAAATGAGCACCAAATTGGAAAATTCCAGTGGGGTTAGAAATTAGATAGGACAGGATTTCCAACAAGCCCACTTGGGCACATTTTGGACACCTGCAAGTGCCCCAAAATAGGCTCCAAAGTGGCACGACGCACAGAGAATTTGGCGTGGCGCACAGGGGAAAAAACTGCCAATTTGCTCCCGTTTCGCGAAATTTCGGGTCGCTACTTCTCCAAGTGGGCCTGGTCATCTAAACTTCGGTTTTTTTACACCAAAGGCGGCATTTAAAGAGTTTTCTCTCTAGATGGGCATGAATCCAAGTGGCAAAAGAATGCAAAGGGTCACCCCAGCCAAATGTCATGCTTGAGAATGTTGCACCTGTAGCTGATGGTTGGCTCTCCATCTCCTTTTCGTAATGATTTGAGTAACTTACCAACCCCTGGGCATTCTATCTCTTCCTCACACATTCTATATATTGTATGCAAGTTATTTGCAAAGGGTTGGCTGGCTTGTAACTTCTGGGAGACTGTGGGAAAGAAAGTATGTTTTTGCACTGTGTATTTTTCACAGAGAATTAATGAAAGGTAGCGGCTCTGTTTCCTGAGATTCTTGTGGTTGTGAGTGTAGAAAATGTGTTCTTATGTTCCATATGTATCTTGTTATGTTTCATAATTCATTTCATGTTTCATTTCAATGAAATTTTCTAAGTGAGATTAGGTAGAATTCAATTTATATTGCTCTGCCTGTGGGAAAATTTCACGTGCAGTGTTACTCTTCTGTTGAAAAGGATTCATGCGACCATGCCCTTTTCACCCTCTTCAACAATCTTTCCATTCCACGTTACCTTAAGCCAAAATTTCTGCGCTTTCCGCCTACCTTGCCTCACGGAATAATCTGTGCCTTCATATTCGATTCTCTGTTCTTTGCTGAGTGCCAGTCCCATTTACATCCCAGAAGCTCGGTCATTCATAAAATTGTTTTCAAAATCCCTTTTCACTTACTAGCCTAAGGTAAATATTGCATTGTAAGTCATCTCAGACCATTTTGCTTATCTATCCACTGAGCGTGACTCGGAGAGATCCCTCTCTTGCTCCGGTAGGGCTAGCTACCAGAATGAGTGTGGTTTGTGGTTACCCTAGTTTGTGCCTTCCTTCAGCCTAAGGCATATTTAGGTGCTAACATAGTGGCGACCATACAGGGGAACAAGTTAAAAGCAAATCCCCTTGTTTCACGAGAATTGTAGGCTTCCGGATGATGAGCTTAGGGTTGGAAAGGCTGAGTAAGTTGGTTGTGTCCCATAATTTCTCTCAATAGCACGCTGGCTTCGAGACGATATACCAGAGCGAATCCAGACCTGGACCCTCCTCACATTCATGAAAATCCCAATTTGATCCCAAGACTCCTCCGTCAAGAAAGCACCATAGCTCCCGTGTTCAAATCCCATTCATGTCCCGACATTTTTGAGTATCTTGAAGAGCTTGAGTTTGACGAACGATTTGAAATATCTTTGTTTGAGTCTAAATCCAAAAGGGCTATTGATTACACCGTCCCCAATCCGCAATTTCTTGTAGACCTTGAGACAAAAAGAGCTAATAGATTAATTGATAATTACATTGCCACACAACCCCAAACTCCAAGTGCAAGCCCCTTGCAAACTGTGCACACTCCTCCAACACCTCCAAGGCCAAATCCACCGAGAATGATGGCTGCCCATTTCACACCCCTTGTTCTGCCCCAAGTCCTAGATGACATGCCAAATGATTATCAAAGTAAAATCTCGTTTTTTGATGGCACTCCTAACGGCATTACTGCTCAGCAACATGTGGAAAAAATGGCAGACTTCTATGAACTTCATGAGATCGATGCGGAGAACGTGGTAATGAGGCTCTTTGTACAAACTTTTGCAGGTGATGTGAGGAAATGGTTCAGAGGTTTGACGGCTGCAAGTATCACTACCTTGGCTGAGCTACAAAGACAATTTTTGAACAGGTGGGAAGTGAAAAAGAATCCCCTCCAAATTTTGTTCGAACGAGCAAATCAAACGGAATGCCGGTGAATCGGTCCAAGATTATTGTGTTAGATTTAATGCAGTCTACAACGAAATTCCAGACCATCTAAAGCCACCTATGGGACTAGCAATGATGAAGTTTCCGGATGGTTTTGATGCTGGCATGGAATACCAATTGAGAGAGAGAGAACCAGCTACAATGGAAAACATGCAGAAAGTTGTGGTCAGCGTTGAGGCAAATCTGCTATCCAAAAGAGCTAGAGCGAAAGCAGAAAAGAAAACCACGGTGAAAGAAGAATCTTCTTCAATGGGTCAGCTGCTCAAAAAGGTAGAACAGATGCTTGAAAGGGTAAAACTTGACAAGCCAGAGCCACAAGTTAGGAATCCTAACTTTCGTGGCCAACAGTAGCCACAATATAGGATAAGACAAAGAGATCAGCGAACTCAAGAGCAGACAGCACAATGGCCGGTACAAACACCTTTGCAGCAGAATTTTGTGCATGGACCGGAATCAGATGAGGACGAGAATGTAATAGGTGAGGAAAACCATCTCTTTACTCTAGATGAGCTGCCTACTTACATCACCGAAGAGGAAGAGTGTGCAGTAAATTCAGCTAGACACCAAGACACCGATTTTATTCTAGCTAGCGACACCGTGTTGGAAGAAGAATCAGAAGAATATCAAAGGGGGTATATGAATGATTTGTCTACACAACAACAGAGATGTACCGGCCAAACCAATTCAGAAAAAAAAGGAGGGTAAAACAACAAAGAATGATCCATCAGCTACACAAAGAAAGGGAAAGGAGGCGGTTGTTCCGGAGAGCAGCAAATCAAAATCAGTAGAACAATCACAGCAACTAGCCACATCAAAAGAGAAGGAAAGGAAAGAGATCCCGGTCAAAGAGATAGAAAGAACTCCCACTTTCAGCCTAGAGAATGAGATTTCTAAGCTAAAGGTATCCATCCCTTTGACTGAAATCATGAAGAATAGCAGTTATAGAGGACAGATTTCTAAAATGTTGAATTTGGACCCAATGTCCGACAGGTAAATGTAGAAGATGATAAGCCTGAAATGATTTTTGGGCCAGCAATGAATGGTGAGTCTCCCGATAGCGATGTGCCACCCTTCTATATCAGTTTACGATTGCATGATTTTGTGTTACACAATGCCATGTTCGATTCCGGAGCTTCTCACAATCTCATGCCCAAGGCTATCATGGATAAGCTTGGTCTGGACATCACCTGCCAATATCATGATCTCTATTCATTCGATTCTAGTAGAGTAAGGTGCATAGGGCTCATCAAAGACTTAGTTGTGAGTTTAGATCAGCTTCCTATGAAAAACGTTCTGATGGATGTAGTGGTAGCAGACATTCCTCCAAGGTTTGGCATGCTTCTTTCCAGGTCTTGGGTAGCGAAATTGAAAGGGACACTACAGCTAGATTTCTCCTATGCAACAATCTCGGTGTTTGGAAAAATGAGGAAATTATACTTGGAACAAAAGATGAAATATATGATCACAAGCAAGGAGAAACCGATAAATCATCCTATTAACTTGTACATATAGATTTAGAGTCTTTTGTTTTATTTTCAGATAGTTTAAATGAAATAGATAGTAGAAGCAGACAACATTTCGGAGATAACAGAAAATTTTAGAGAAATCTTGAAGAAAGAAGGACAAGAAAAGCAACAAAAGATTGGGCAATCAGCTGAAAATCATGGACAACAATCAGACAACGCACGACAAACAGATTTTTAGCACTTGCAAGAAGACGAAGAAGGCTTGTGGACCATGGATTTTGATGGAGCAGTAGGGAATGATGGTGCTGGTATTGGTATTTGGGTACGCAGTCCTTTCTCCGCCCCAAACAAAGTGCCTAGCAGCGTGAGAGTTTGCTCTTACAAGCTGGCCTTTGAATGTTCCAATAATGAAGCTGAATATGAAGCTCTGATTGCTGGCCTGAAGATTCTTAGAAAGCTGAACGCAAAGAGGATTTCAGTGTATGGCAACTCCGAGTTGGTGATAAAACAGGTTAGAGGTGAGTATCAAGAAAAACATCCTAGGATGCGGGCCTATCGTAATGCAGTTTTAGACATCTTGAAGCTATTTTCCGAATACACCTTGACATGTGTGCCACGTATACAAAATAGTATTGCTGATGCTCTTGCCAAGGAAGCGAGCAGATTGAAGATCCCCATGAACTCCAGCAATAAATTTGAAATCCATGTCAAGCACCGTCCAACCATTCCAGACAATCAGCAATATTGGCAAGTGTTCGAAGATGATGAGGAGATTAAGGATTTTCTGCTCAACCAAGGCAAGTTCAAAGAGACCTCAATTGATGTGGAAAATGATGAGAACAAAGGGAATGGTATAGATGAAGTGCAAATCAATCAAATGGACGTATTACAGCTGAAGAATAACATCATTCCAAAAGGCTTGATACCCCTAGAGGAGCTTTTTGATCAGGATGATGTAGCCCGCAAGCCAACATTGCAGCCAATGGAGAAAGGTGTGGAAGAAGTCAACATTGGTACAGCTTCCAATCCAAAGTTGGTAAAATTGTCCAAAGCTTTACCGCCAAAAATCAATGACAAATACATCAGTTTGATGGCCTCATTTGCAGATGTATTCACTTGGGATTATTCTGATTTAAAGACCTGTGATACGAATATTATTCAGCACACAATACCTATCAAGCCCAATCAGAAACCATTTAGACAAAAGCTGAGAAGGATCAATCCAAAGCTTCTGCCATCTATTGAAAAGAGGGTAAATAGGTTGTACAAGTCAGGTATCATTGTGCCTATCAGATTTTCAGATTGGATATCTAACTTAGTACCTGTACGCAAGAAGACCGGTGAGATCTGCCTATGGATTGATTTTAGAAATCTAAACAAGGTCTCATTGAAGGACAACTATCCACTGCCCAAGATGGACCATATACTTCAGCGAGTGGTGGGGGCATCTTGTATGTCGCTGCTTGATGGTTATTCGGGATATAACCAAATTGCAGTCCATGAAAATGATAGAGACAAGACAACATTCACCACTCCATGGGGAACCTTTCACTATGCCAAAATTCCATTCGGTTTAAAGAATGTAGGTGCCACATTTCAGCGGGAAATGGACTTGGCGTTTGCAAATGAGAAGGATGTGTTTTTGGTGGTGTACTTGGATGACTTGATGGTGTATTCAAAATCTGATGAAGAGCACATGCATCACCTAAAAATTGTCTTTCAAAAGTGTAGGAAATATGGTCTATCGCTGAATCCTAAAAAGAGCTTGTTCACCATGGAGGAAGGCAAATTACTTGGGCATATCATTTCAAAAGATGGAATCTGCATAGACCCAGCACGTGTGCAAGCAATTCAGCAAATCGATCTGCCGAGGAACAAAAAGGAGATACAGTCATTCAATGGTAAGATGAATTTTCTGCGTCGCTTTGTGCCCAATCTTGCAGAACACTTGAAAGAAATGACCAACATGCTTAAGAAGGATAGCCAGGTGAAATGGACGGATGAGGTGGTAAAATCTTTCAACTTGGTCAAATTGGCCCTTTCTTCAGCTCCAGTTCTAGTCATCATGGACTACACTCAAGATTTCATATTGTTTTCATTTGCTTCTGAGCACACTATGGCAGCGGTACTATTGCAGAAGAGGGATGATCATGAAAGACCCTTTGCATTCTTCAGCAGGGCTATAAGGGACGCAGCTTTGAAGTAAAACATCATTGAGAAGCAAGCCCTGGCGTTGGTGAAGGAATTGAAGGATTTCCGGGTGTATATTCTACATTCTCACATTCTAGCCTATGTTCCTAATACTGCTGTGAAAGATGTTTTAGTGTAGACTGATCCGGAAGGGAGAAGAGGCAAATGGATCACAGCCTTGCTAGAATACGATGTGGAGATAAAGCCTACCAAGCTGGTCAAAGGGCAGGGGTTGGTGAAGCTAATGGCTGAATCAAACTTGCATGCATTGGACATAAATCTGATCGCTGCCATGTCCGAGGAGAATGAGGAAGGAACTTCAATTCAGGTATCTGAAATGTTTGCTTTGTCCCCATGGTATTCTGATATAATATATGTACTGAAAAATCTATCACCACCGCCCGACATGACTAGAAACAAAGTGAGAACACTCAAATTGAAGGCTGCCAAGTTTTATATTTTGAATTCCGCACTGTATTGGAAAGATCCTGATGGCATTTTGTTAAATTGTCTGGTGGAAGAGGAGGCAAAGAAAGTCATGGAGGATTTCCATGGAGGAGAGTGTGGAGGTCATATTTTTTGGAAGTCAACAACAAACAAAATTTTGAGAGCGGGGTACTACTGGCCTACTTTGTTTGCTGACATGCACAAGATGGTTAAGCGCTGTGATAAGTGTCAAATTTTCGAAGGAAAACAGAAATTACAGCCTTTGCCACTTAAGCCTGTCGAAGTGAGCGCTCCCTTCCAGCAGTGGGGGTTGGATTTCATTGGGGAAATTCATCCCGCCTCTTCCGGACAGCATAGGTGGATCCTTACAGCGACAGACTATTTCATAAAATGGATTGAGGCAGCCCCTACTAGACAAGTAACGAACACGGTAATCATTTCATTTCTTGAAAATAACATCTTGTCTCGCTTTGGTTGTCTAAACAAATTAATAACTGATAATGCAACAACTTTCAAATCGAAAAGGATGGTAGAATTTTGTCATAAATATCATATAATTTTGTGTCATTCAACTACCTATCATCCGCAAGGCAATGGATTGGCAGAATCTTCGAATAAATCGTTGGTCAACATCATCAAGAAGCTGCTGAAAATAAATAAGAAGAGCTGGAACAAGAGGTTGGTCCATGCGCTTTGGGCAGATCGGATTAGTCAGAAAAATTCTATTGGTATGTCACCGTTTGAGCTGGTTTATGGAGTAGACATAGTATTTCCTGCTTCTCTTGTTGCCCCGATGGTCAAACTTCTTCAGGAGGCCAACAGTGAGGAAGATCCCATGCAGAGAAGGCTGAATCAAATGATCCACTTGCAGCAAACAAGAGAAGAGGTTTTCAAAAACACATCCAAGTTGCAGGAGAAGATAAAGAAAATATATGACAGAAAATCAAAAGCGGATAAATTTCAATTGGATGATATGGTGCTGAAGTGGGATGCAAGGAATGAAAAAAAAGGCAAGCACGAAAAGTTCGAAAATCTGTGGAAAGGTCCTTTCAAGATTGCAACATATAGGGGGCAAAATTCCTTTCTTTTGAAGGAGATGAACGGGGAATACTGTCCTGGAGGGCCGATCAATGGTCAGCTGCTCAAGCGGTATCACTGTTGATCTATTAATGCTGCTTCCACTGTAATTGTAAATACCATTTTTATTTCAGTTTGGTTTCAGTCTGTAAAGTCAGTTTTTGAGTTATTTCAAGGTCAAGTTTGAGTCAATTTCTTGGTTCTTCCAGTTGTATAAATAAGTCAGAGTCCTGTGCTATTTATTAAAATGATGACTCCATAGCCCAATGGACAAAAGGAACTGTCTAGCTCCTCCATAGATCTGCTGTTATTGGCACCTCCAAGGAGCTACCATCCCCCATTGGAGCCAATGTTAGAGTCGGTCTGGTCAGCCCTCCGTCAGAGATCAAAACTCTTTGTGAATTTCAAATTTAGGTGTCCCGCTCCATTCACTCAGCTACACTTCGCTAGGGACATGCCATGATCTGACGGAGAAAGTCATGCTAGTCATTTTTCCTCATGTCTGGCCCCTGCTGGTTCAGGTCTTGGTCCATAATCACTGAAATTCATCATAGTCAAGGTCTGGTCATATTATAGGACAAAGTCATCTTTATGATTGGGTCTAGGAAACCAAAAATGTGGTATTTGAGAAACATGTCCAGAAAAAGCCATGCAGGCCAGAGGGAGACCTTATATAGCTATGGTTCCGAAAGCTTCATCATCACCTGAAGAGACATCGACTCTTCTTCAAAACTCTGTTTTGAAGAAAAGTCAAACAAGGTCAACTATGAAATTTTTTTCCAAAAAATCGCCAGTTGAATTTTTCAGATGCAGTCATGGTTTTCATGGCAAAATGCCCAGTCACATAGTCCTCGCAAAGAAATGCCGAAAATTTCATCATGAGAGCCAAAATTTCAAAGAAAAACGAAAATCAGGGTGTTTTAAAGTCAATGAAAAAAGTGCAAAACATAAACATTAGAAAGTGGGTTTTAAAAGAAGAAAAAATCAAACCCATCTCTCCCAAGCCTATATATACATGTTGTGACCCAAAGCAAAACCATTTGTGCTCTTGCAAGCTTGGAAATAAATTCCAAAGGTGAGAGAGCGAGATAGTGAAGAGTTTGAGTGAGTGAGAGGTGGTGTTGGAAGGCGCGGTGCATACACCAGGGACCGTGGCGCACATAGAGGGCGCAACGCACACGCAGCCTGCCTGCCATTCAATTTCCTCAAGGGCACGATGCACACCCAACGCACGGTGCACTGGGCTTGGCGTGCGATGCACACAGCCAGGGCATAAAAGCAAGAGAAAATCATCCCAAATCTCGGTGAAGGATAGCAAATAAAGAGGTAAGCCTTGTTGACACCTCTCCTATCTCAAATTTTTCAATGATTTGGTGTGCATTAGATATTTAAATGGTACCCCAAAAGCACAAGATTGACCATGAAAAAAGCATCAAGAAAAACGAGAAAGGGGGTTGCAAAATGTGATGTTAAGCACCAAGGTTCTGCTTCCCTCCCCTTGTCCCCTCACTCCTCATCGTTCCCGCCTCTATTCCGCCATGGTTCCTAAAGAAACCACCCTAAAACGCTCTCCCCTATTTTTCAAGCAAGCTGGGCGACTTTTACAGTGCGCGGCGAACAGATGAGGTGGCGCGGCGCACTCAGGGCGCGCGACGCACTAGGAGCCCGACCACAGTGCAAAATTGCCACTGGCGCGACGCATACCCGGCGCGCGGCGCACTGGGCAGAGCGCACGACGCACAGACTTATAAGCCCAAAAAGGTACTAAATCACCCAAATTTTTTGTGAATGACTCTCAAGGTTGGAGAGGTAGCCCAACTACCTCCACTATTGGCATTAAAACTTGAAGGGGAATGTTATTATGACGACCATGAAATCAAATGCAAAAATTTTTAAAAGTAAAACAAAGATAATATAAAGAAGGTCAAGAAAGCTAGGGTTTTGCTACAGTGATTTTATTACTAAAATATGCTCCTGCCCTACCTCTATCAGCCAATCCCCCTGTAGCAGTTTCCCCCTAATAATCACCCTAGCTCCACTCTAATCATATCCATTTGTTCCCTTTATTCCTATAGCTCAAAATATCCCAAACCCTACCCCATCAAAACCATACCCCAATGCTCCCAAATCCCTGATAAATTTCTCCTTTAAACCCCTATTCCCATTTTCATCATTCCCCTCCTAACACTCCCCTATTTTATTGTCCCCTTGGTGAAATATTTTCAGAGCATCTATCAGTTTCATTGGATTCAGAGGGCAACATAAAACTCAGGGTACAAGCAGCAGTAATGGCATCAGAAAATTCATCAGAGTATGAGGAAGGGACCCACAGTGACACATCTTCGGGAGAGAGGACCCATAGGAGACATCACCAGAGTGGCAGACATCTTAGAGATGAGCCAAGCACCCCCACTGAGCTGCAGGCATGCCCACTTGCCATGTCTTGTTTTCAACACTTGGCATGTTATGAATTTTGTCAAAGGGTGGCAAATGTCAGAGTCCATCATGGGTTGGCCCGCCTTTTTGAACTTCATCTATAGGGAGGCCAATCTGTCCTGGCTAGGGTCACTTTCACATTGACACCGAAAACCATATCAGTGGCAACAGGAATACCGAACATTGGAGAACAGTGGCATAAGAAGAAGAAGGTGGAGAGGCATCACTATGAGCCTTACATCAAGAACAACTACTTGAGCCAGCTCACCAGATTTTTTCCATTCAGATTTTTAAGGGATGAGTATGCCCCACTCATGAGATTGATCATGAAGTATTTCAATTGCGAGGGGAGGTTTTCTCACCTTTATGCCTATCACATCCGCTTGCTCATGCACTTCACCAGGGTGCGGATGATGAGCCTCCCATTTTTCATCTGCAACAACATTGAGAAGATGAAAAACTTCATGTAGCGCAAGACCCCACGACAGTAGCTAAACAATGTCTATCATTTTGCTCTCATCCAGATTTTGGTGGACCATCAGTTGGGATTACAGGGTATTTCTTGGGAGGACTTCATCTCCTGTGATTTCTTCAGCGCTCCACCAGTGATATCAGAGGTAGAACATGAGGTGGGAGGTCCTTCACATCAGTTTGAGCATGAGACGGGAATTCCTTCACATCAATTTGAGCACCATGAGACTGCCACCATGCCAGTATACATCACATACCAGAAGGGCAGTAGACCGTTGTTCGCAGCAGCAAAGCGAGTGTTATCTCCACTCGGGGTGGAAGGGGCCTCGCTTCCGACATCAGCACCACAGGAGCAGGGTAAGGGCAAGGAGCCAGTGTAGGAGGAAGGGCCATCAGGTGAGCAAGAGACTGAGTTTGTTCTCCTCCAGGATGATGAGACAGATGCAGGACCTACAAATGCTGAGCTGGGAGAGACCATTCAGGAGCAACAGTTAGTGATTGAGAACCTATCCTTGGACTTGGAGAGGGCCAAATGGAATGTGCAATACCTGGAGTAGAGGAACAAGCAACTTGAGGATCGGATAGCTGAGATAGAGTTGCAAATGATCAAGGAAAACCGGCGACACATCCTGGCAGCACAAGGCGGACCTATGGAGCAAAGAGACGAGGACCGGGAGTATGTGTTAGAGAAAGTGAACGCTCAATTGGAGTAGCGGTTGGATAAGGCTAACACGGAGAAAGACATGCTGAAGCACATGAATCATCACTACCAGGCCCAAAACATGAGCTCTAAAGCAAGAATCAGGAGCCTAAAAGCAAAATTGAGCAAAGCCACAAAAGAGGCAAAGGAGGCAAAGGAGGCAAAGGAGCAAGATCGGCTTCAAATCTTGACTGAGGCTTCCTTGGCACATCATAACACTTCATAGGGAACCTTCAGCCCAAATTTCAAAAAATTTGGGCAAAGTTTGGTCACAGGCAAATTTTTTGGACACAAAACAGGAAATTCCTCCCTGTGCGCCACGCCACTGGCATGATGCTAAAAATCTAGGACTCTAATCGAGGAACGGCTTGCATATTTGGATTCAGCATCGAAAAATACTACTACTGGTGTCTAGGCAAGAATTTCTGACAAGATCTGGGTCTCCTAAAGGTCAAAAAACACCCAAAAATGGCCTCTCTGCCGCTTTTTTGACACACAGAAAGCAGTCTTGGGAGAATGGAGATTTGGAGGGGCAAATGAGCACCAAATTGGAAAATTCCAGTGGGGTTAGAAATTAGATAGGACAAGATTTCCAACAAGCCCACTTGGCCACATTTTGGACACCTACAAGTTCCCCAAAACAGGCTCCAAAGTGGCATGACGCACAGAGAATTTGGCGTGGCGCACAGGGGAAAAAACTGCCAATTTGCTCCCGTTTCGCAAAATTTCGGGTCGCGACTTCTCCAAGTGGGCCTGGTCATCTACACTTCGGTTTTTTGACACCAAAGGCGGCATTTAAAGAGTTTTCTCTCCAGATGGGCATCAATCCAAGTGGCAAAAGAATGCAAAGGGTTACCCCAGCCAAATGTCATGCTTGAGAGCGCTACACCTGTAGCTGATGGTTGGCTCTCCATCTCCTTTTCGTAATGATTTGAGTAACTTACCAACCCCTGGGCGTTCTATCTCTTCCTCACACATTCTATATATTGTATGCAAGTTATTTGCAAAGGGTTGGCTGGCTTGTAACTTCTGGGATACTGTGGGAAAGAAACTCTATTTCTGCACTGTGTATTTTTGACAGAGAATTAATGAAAGGCAACGACTCTGTTTCATGAGATTCTTGTGGTTGTGAGTATAGCAAATATGTTCTTATGTTCCATATGTATCTTGTTATGTTTCATAATTCATTTCATGTTTCATTTCAGTGAAATTTTCTAAGTGAGAATAGGTAGAATTCAATTTATATTGCTCTGCCTGTGGGAAAATTTCATGTGCAGTGTTACTCTTCTATTGAAAAGGATTCATGCGACCATGCCATTTTCACCCTCTTCAGCAATCTTTCCATTTCGCATTACCTTAAGCCAAAATTGCTGCGCTTTCCGCCTACCTTGCCTCACGGAATAATCTGTGCCTTCATATTCGATTCTCTGTTCTTTGCTGAGTGCCAGTCCCATATACATCCCAGAAGCTCGGTCATTCATAAAATTGTTTTCAAAATCCCTTTTCACTTACTAGCCTAAGGTAAATATTGCATTGTAAGTCATCTCAGACCATTTTTCTTATCCATCCACTGAGCGTGACTCGGAGAGATCCCTCTCCTGCTCTGGTAGGGCTAGCTACCAGACTGAGCGTGGTTTGTGGTTACCCTAATTTGTGCCTTCCTTCAGCCTAAGGCAGATTTAGGTGCTAACAGATTCCACCATAAGGAACTAGTTAATCCACCTGGTTATCATCACATCATTAGTTCTCCTATTTCTCTAAGTGGGTTTATACTTAATCAATTCCACTTCACATAGCTTATGTTCC
The DNA here is from genome assembly GCA_031772625.1 of Pinus tabuliformis. NCBI lineage: Eukaryota > Viridiplantae > Streptophyta > Pinopsida > Pinales > Pinaceae > Pinus > Pinus tabuliformis. The sequence goes on from CM062816.1 coordinate 1,029,388,433, forward strand.
TGTAGAAGATGGCTGAAATAGTCAAATAGGGGATCTATATGAGCACGAGGGATCCCAATTTCAGAGCCCCCCAGAGAGAAATTCAACTCCCCCCACTAAATTATCAACCTTCATAAAATAATGAGATATCAACCTTTCCCGAAAAACATTCCTATCTTTGAAAGGCCCATAATTATTAACCACTTTAAGATCCTTCCCCAATTCAAAAGAAAATGTATCATCTCCCAAGACCAAATCTGATCCTGAGGATTCTATAATATTGATGGATTTTTGGTTAAAACCAACTGCCATCCCCATAGATCTACCTTTTGCATAAGATGCCACAAAACCCCAGCCCTGCAACAAATATTAAAATGCCTTGACCACCACATCTGCATTCCCCAAATTTTCTTGTAAGAAAATAACATCAATGTGTTCATATTGAACCAACCTCCTCAAAGCTATTTTTTTGGAGGGGCTAGCCAAAGCCTGACAATTGAAAGAGAGAAAAATCATTAGGGGGTTGAAAAATTAATGCTACTAGAATTAGGGTTTGATTCTCTTTCTTGATAATTACTTATGAATTATGTTGGCTTCTTTTACTTCTTTATTATATTATATTTCATCAAGAAATCACCAAATTATGTGTGTATAAATATCACAAGAAGAAGAGACACAAGATGTAGGCACTCTACCAGTGAAAAAACCCTATCTAGGGGAAAACCCAGTTAAACTTATTCATTCAGTAGTTAATATGAGATAATCCAAGACTCTTCAACCTAGACACAAACTTCTTCCAACCACCAAGTCAACCCTTCCTTCTAGCAACTTTGATCTAGATCTTCGACCCTTAGCAGTAACACTTCAACCCAACAAATCCATAATTTTGACCTTCCTAGCAAAAAAACTTTGACCCAACACATCCAGAACTTTGATCTTCCCAGTATTAGAACTTCGACCTTCCCAACAATAGAAATTTGACCCAAAAAATCTAGAATTTTGACCTTCCCAGCAAATAACCCAGTAACTTTGCATAAAATAGAGAGAGAGATATCCCATAAAACACGATTTGTAATCCTTCCTTCTTCTCCTTGAAATTCACACTTTTATGCACTTCCTTCTTGTGTATCGAACTTGTTGGTTTTGTGAGAAATATCTAACTACACTTGTGTATACAACCTCTTCTGTGGGTCGAATTGTCCTCTTGTAGGCCGACTTCATCAGGCAAGTGCCAACTTCATCAGGCAAGGGATGACTTGGTTTGGAGGTGACAAATCACATATTTGACTCAATAATAATTCCTTTTACATGATTCAAAATCCCAAGAAGGGTCTCATTAAATGGACAATGACTCTAACGACTCAATATAAAACCTAGAAGTCATAAATGGGGACTTTAACCTATAAAATGATGACACACACATGAAACCCATGCTTTAATAAGTCATTGTAATAATAATAAATTTTTCTTTTTCATTATTTGATAAATACAATTCATAATGACTCAAATATGAAGGCCGGACCTAGTTACATTCTTCAACACTCCCTCTTAACTAGGGAGGTGTTAGTATCCTATAGTCATAATAATAACTATTAGTTTGGCTTTTCTATGTCTTTAGGTCAAATTTTGAAGTTTAGTCATGATTTTATAAATACCAAGTCTAAAATGTCATTTGGAGAAATAAGTGGTGTTTGGTCATGAGTGTCTTGTCATGAGTGAGGTGTCATGAGTCATTTGTCATGTTATTTACAAGGTCAACCTCATCATCACAAATGGTGCTGTGTTTTTGAAAGTGGGGAATCATTGTAACTAAATAATACTTTAGACCACGCGGAGGATTAAAAGGACATGCTTTTCTTTCAAAAAAATCCACGAAGTTCATTCTTCACCTTTTCAGACACTCCAAACATCAACCAGAAGTTTGCTGCACTATTGAGAAAGCATTAGGGTTAGGGTTTTTGGTCTAGAGATGAATGTTTTTCATTTTTAATGAAAGGAGGCTTGAAAGTGGTGTGTGTTATCACTAAAATAGTGTTAGCTTAATCACAAACTTGTGCATCTTATTTAGGGGCCCCAATGTTTCCTAAAGCATGAAAAATAGATGGCACTATGCACAGGCGTTGTGCATGGACACAACAAACATATTTTCACATATATCTTAAAACTTGTATCCTTTTACCATGAAAATTTTAAATTAGATGAATGGGGATAAGATTAATAAACCCACTAAAGTAAAGGTTAAAATTATTCACAATTTTCAAGAAATGAGCCACCACCATCTTTAGCCATTTTTGGATTTTCTCAAACTCCGTGCGTCGAATTTAGCTCAATTTTTTTGTGGAGAATAATTATGATTATATTAACTTGCTGAAAAAATCCAATTCAATGTTTAGTATATATTCAAGAAATACATTAGTTGCGCATAGGTGTTGTGCACAAGATGAGCAGCAGGAATAAGATTTCTTGAAAAGGGCATTTTTGGAAAACAATTGGTATTTACAGGGCATGGATATCTTTATTATAGTCAACTGGGCATAAAATAGGAGTTTTTGATCAAAGTGAAACCATCTACGTGGTTATATAAGGAACAATTAGGTGCTATATACAAGTGCTACACACATAAATAGTCAATTTGTTTGGATCAAATGTTTACCTCAGCGTTTACAAATGGTGTTGCGCACAAGAAGCAGCAGGAATAAGATTTCTTGTAAAGGGAATTTTTGGAAAACACTTGGTATTTATAGGGCATGGATATCTTTATTATAGTCAACAGGGCATAAAATAGGAGTTTTTGATCAAAGTGCAACCATCTATGTGGTTATATAAAGAACAATTAGGTGCTATACACAAGTGCTACGCACAAATATAGTCAATTTGTTTGGATCAAATGTTTACCTCAGCATTTACAAATGAAAGTGTAAATCATGTCATTATTTATGTTTATAATGTAAAAACTTCTCTTATGATGTTTTATACAAGTTCAATGTATTGGGAGTGTAGGAAAGTTTATTAGTAATAGTAAAAGATGCTTTCCTAGTTTCGAGAATAGTGGTTTTTCCTTTCCTATCTTCATGAAATCAGTTCCATCTATTGGGGATAGGTGGGTTTCAACCTCCTTTGATCTAGAAACAATATTTTGTATATAGTGCATGATATTGAATGTAGAAATGGTTGGTTGTGGAGTAAAAGGAAGATATTTCCTTTGATATTGTAAGCTGTGGAGTTTCAATACAAGTAGTTAATTCAACAATACACGGACAATTTTGTTTTAGGATACTTGTTTTAGAAAAATTAGTGTTTCTCTTTTTGTAAATTTGTCTTTCCTTCTAGATTCTACATGGATTCTCCTTCTTAATTGTTTATAAGAAGATTATGAGTGGAATTTACTCACAATACTCTACTCTAGCTTGTCAAGTAAATTTAATGTTTTTCTTCTGAAATTAAATATAAAATTCATCTCTGTATACTTTATATTTAACAAATCCTTACCCTCATTCATCTCACCCATACTATAACAGCTTTGTAAGATCCAGGGTTTTCGCCTACCTTGCCATGTTTCAAGCTACTCCGTTCATTTGTGATTGATTGTTGAACATTATTACGACTCCATGCCCAATGGACCTCTCCTTTACTCTGCAACCACAACTTTAAAACCTATATTTTGATCTTCATAACTAGCCTCAAATTTGAAACATTCAGTCATCTAATTGACTATAAATTCAAATAGAGAGAGCCTTCTCTATTCCAGAAGGGCTAGATTCTGGTCCAAAAGAGGTTTGTGGTTACCTCTGCAATTTTCCTCCTCAACTTAGGAAAAATACAGAGTGTTAACATTCTAGCGACCATATTAGGGATTGAAAGGTTCCATATTCCACAGAAAATACTATAAATTTTCAAATTTGATTGCTAATCGTGGAAAATAGTCAGACACGAGAATGTTAAGACATTCACCTGGAGATTCCAATCATTTTACATTCATATTTAGAGACTTCACTGGAGAACGAAACTTGTTGACAGAGGAATGGAAGGACATTTCAAAAAAATCAGGTATCAGGTATTCTTTCTCATCAGGTACCTTTTATACTTTCCTAAAGTGTCAAAAGGATTTACCTTTACATGCTATATCCAAGCAAAGATTACAAATATGCACATAATTCACCTTTCGAGATTGTATATCATTCTTTTGAAGCTGCAAATGAATCTCCTTTTTGTATTGTTGACCTTGAAAAAGATCCTAATGATAATCATAGTCGAGTTAGTACGAGCCCATCCTATAAGCCTATAGTGATGACTGCTCGGTATGATCCCTTGAATTTACCAAATCTATTGCAGAATTTACCTCAGAATTATGGTCAGAGGCTCCCTCGGTTCGATGGCATAGGTGAGATTACAACTAGGAAACATGTGGAAAAAATAGTCGACTTCATAGATCTTGAGGAAGTGGATCACGATGATGCCAAAATGAGACTGTTTGTCCAAATATTTTCATGGGAGACTAAAAAGTGGTTTATAAGTATGCAGGGTGGAAGTATAATAGATTTTGAACAGCTTGAGAATAACTTTCTTGACAAATGGGAAGTCAAAGTGAACCTTCTCCAGATAATGGCTGAATATGATAGTTTGAAAAGGAAACTTGGCAAAACAATCCAAGATTTATCATCAAGGTTTAATAAGGTCTACAACTCAATTCTAGCAAACATAAAGCCTCCCCCAAGATTGGTTTTGATTCATTATACAGATAGATTTGATGCAGAGATGGCATACCAACTTAGAGAAAGAAACCCTGCACTCTTGATGGTATACAAAAAAATGTTGTCAGTGTTGAAGCCAACCTATTGGTGAAGAAGTCCAAAATGAAGGCCAAAAGAGGGGAAGTGATTAAGGAGGATCTTTCTCCGTCATCATACAATACGCTAGACGCATTGGTCAAAACCATGGAAATATTGCTAGAAAAGTTCACTTTGCAAAATAAACATGTCGTTAGAAAGTTGCAGATAAGATCTCCTATTCAGGAAAATTTTATAGAAGAAGAAGAGGTTGTTGGCCCAGATTTTTTTGTTTCTGATCCACGTCACCATGAACTAGAAGCTGATGATTTTATGTAATCATTTGTGGACAATCATGGAAGTGGATTTCTAAATTAGGGTATAGAAGAGCAATCTTCTATTCCAATTCTCATGTTTGATGAAATTGCAGATGTAGTTCACTTGCCCAAGTATGATCACAATATGATGATGATTATATCATTGAATTTGAAGTTAAATCTTCATAGCGACCAATGACATGTTCTCAGCAAGAGAATGTTCACTTACAACATCTTAAAGAAAACAACTAGCTTGCATGTGCTAGTCACGACGACGATCAAGAAGATGAAGAAATTATCGAATCAGGTGAAGGAACTTTGCCTTTGTGTTTTGCTTCATTTCAATTATTGAAGGAGACATTTCATAATGTTAGAAGTCAATATCCTTATAGTATTGACATTGAACGTGAGGAAAATAATGAGTTTGCTGAGGGAAACTATGTACCCTTATGTTTTAATTCATTTGAGTTGTTGAGAGAAAGTTATAAGATTGCTAAAGAAGCAGGAAAACGAGCTAAATATAACATGAAATGGCAACAACCTTCTCATGAAATTGAATAGCCTGTCACTTGTTACCTGGAAGGTTTTTTCACTTCAAAGCCATAACCATTGATTAATATTGACTTTGAAGATAATCAATTCATGGATGAAGAGCTCATAGAGGCTTTACATGAGAAAAATTTCCATTATCAGGAGGAATATCAAGATGATATTCTACAATTGCAAGTAAATTTGGAAGAGGAGAAAACTATCTTTGATACCCTTGGAGGTGAAGAAAACATATTTTTTTTATCATTTGAATTAATAAATTTAGAAATATTCATAAGTTTAAATGATGTTCTTTGTGAATCACACAAAGGGTTAACTTCTGATGCCTCAGACATGTATGAGAAGGTTTTTATTTTTGAACCTTTTCAAGAGTTCATAAAGCCTTATCTTACTATAGATTATGTGGAATATGAACTGTTGGTTTCCTCTCCTTTCAAAAATGAGACTAAGATAGATGTTGTTTATGATTTGCATGACAAGAGAAAGTGACAATTTTCTGTTGTTTTTGAGGATGATCAACTTAATCACACAGAACAACCAACAACTTTGAATGAAGAAGATCCTTATCTTTTTGCTATTTTTCGAGGTAGGATAAGCTTTCATGTCTTTCAATATCCTTTTACAATGTTGCTGAAATGGTCAGTTAAGGAAGATATTGATTTGTTCACCAGTGCAAAAATTGTATTCAATTTGAGGTGTGAGTTGCTTTTTCCATTCAATGTTTTAGTTTTTATCTTGCTGAATCATAGTCAAGCAACCACATTATTTCAACAGCTACTTGACTGGTTTCATTGGAATTTTTGTATCACCCGATTTCAGTAGTTTTTCAGCTGGTTAGTGTAGGATAATATGAAAATAATCTTGTTGGTCAAGAATTCTATTCAGTTTCAGTTTACAAAAGAGTTTGCAGCTAATAGTGTATAGTTCAGTTTTCAGTTGGAAGAATGTTTTTGAGTCAGTTGGAGGATTGCAACAGGATGCCAGTTTGATTTCAGTTGCAGTGGTTTCAAGGAAGATCATGTTGTAGGTTTGGGATTAACACAATGGTTAGGCACATGGTATACGATGTTCTTGGCACCTCACAGGGAGGATGCCATCCCCATTGGAGCCAATGTTAATATCTTATAGTCATAGTAATCACTATCAATTTGGTTTTTCTATGTATTTAGGTCAATTTGTGAAGTTTAGTCATGATTTTATAAAGATAAATTCTAAAACATCATTTGGAGAAATAAGTGGTGTTTGGTCATGAGTGAGGTGTCATGAGTCAATTGTCATGTTATTTACAAGATCATACCTCATCATCACAAGTGGTGCTGCGTTTTTGAAAGTAGGGAATCATTGTAACTAAAGAAGACTTTAGACCATGTGGAGGATTAAAAGGACATGCTTGGCTTTCAAAAGCATCCACCAAGTTCATTACTCACCTTTTCAGATGCTCCAGATATCAACCAGAAGTTTGCTGCACTATTGAGAAAGCATTAGGGTTAGGGTTTTTGATCTAGAGATGAATGTTTTGCATTTTTGGCGAAAGGAGGCTTGAAAGGGGTGTGTTTTACCACTAACATAGTGTCAGCATCGTCACCAACATGTGAAGATTTTTTAGAGACCCAACTTTTGCTTAAACCATGAAAAATAAATGGTGCTACACATGCACACAGTCAGCATATTTTCACCATAACTCTTAACCATGTACTCGTTTAACAGGAAATTTGATAGTAGATTCATGAGGTTAAGATGAATAAACCCACTTAATATCAGGTTAAAATGCTTCATGGTTTTTAAGAAATGAGCCACCATCATCTACATCCATTTTTGAATTTTCTCGAATTTCGTGCATTGGATTTAGCTCGATTTTTGTGTGGAGAATAATTATGATTATATTAACATATTGAAAAAATATAAGCTCAATATGATTCACCATTTAGGATATATTCAAGAAATACAGTTGTTGTGCATAGGTGCTGTGCTCAAGACGAGGAGCAGGACTAAATTTTTTTGAAAAGGGCATTTTTTGAAAAAAATTGGTACTTACAAGGCATGTATATCTTTATTACAGTCAACAGGGCATCAACTAGGATTTTTTGATCAAATTGCAGCCATCTATGTGGTTAGAGAAGGAACAGCCAGGTGCTGTGCACAAATACATTCAACTTTTTTGGACCAAATTTTTACCTCAGCGTTGGAAAATGAAAGTTTAAATCATGTCATTATTTATGTTTTATCATGTAAAAACTTATCTCATGATGTTTTGTACAAGTTCAATGTATTAGGAGTGTAGGCAAGTTTATAAGTAATAGTCAAAGATGCTTTCCTAGTTTCCAGAATAGTGGTTTTTCCTTTCCTATCTTCATGAAATTAGTTCCATCTATTGGGGATAGGTGGGTTTCAACCTCCTTTGATCTAGAAACAATATTTTGTATATAGTGCATGATCTTGAATGTAGAAAGGGTTGATTGTGGAGTAAAAAGAAGATCTTTCCTTTGATATTGTAAGCTGTGGAGTTTCAATACAAGTAATCAATTCAACAATACATGGACAATTTTGTTTTAGGATTCTTGTGTTAGACAAATGGTGATGTTTCTCTTTTTGTAAATTTGTCTTTCCTTATAGTTTTTACATGGATTCTCCTTCTTAATTGTTTACAAGAATATTATGAGTGGAATTTACTCACAGTACTCTGCTCTGGCTTGTCAAGCAATTTTAATGTTTTTCTTTTGAAATTAAATATAAAATTCATCTCTGTATGTTTTATATTTAACAGATCCTTACCCTCATTCATCTCACCCATACTACAACAAATTTGTAAGATCCAAGAGTTTTCCTACCTTGCCTTGTTTCAAGCTGCTCTGTTCATTTGTGATTGATTGTTGAACATTATTATGACTCCATACCCATTGGAACTCTCCTTTACTCTGCAACAACAACTTTAAACATATATTTTTATCTTCATAACTAGCCTCAAATCTGAAACATTCATTCATCTAATTGACTGTAAATTCAAATAGAGAGAGCCCTCTCCAGTCTAGAAGGGTTAGATTATGGTCTAACCTAGGTTTGTGGTTACCTCTACGAGTGCTAATAGAAGGTATTCATAATTTACACATGTATACACAAGTACAAGGAATATCTCAAAACACAAGAACTATGACGAACTTAGGCACACACAGTGCCATAGACTAGATTCTTGACCAGGGAAATGTATCCAGGTGGGACTACGATGGACTAAATATTTTAGCCTCTCTAGGTACCATTAGGCTTACTTGCTAACCATCAACCTAGGGAACTAGGTGCGTAATGCAAATCATAGTTCTATGACCAATGCCACCCTCTACTTTGGGAACTAGACATCAACAAATATGCCAGCTAGATGTCCTCCTAGTCATTTTGTATCACACAATATGCCTCCTCAAGTATCTTCCAAACATTTATCATCAACAAAATTACTGATATCAACCAAACGAAGCATGCTTCTTAGATATTCAAACTTCTTATTAGGAAGAGACTTTGTTAACACATCAACTACCTATTCATCGGTCGGTGCATAATATAGCTTCACGATCTTATCATGTACCAAAATTCTAATGTAGTGGTACTTATTGTTGATATGCTTCGTCCTTGCATGGAACACAAGATCTTTAGACCTCTTAATGCTACTTTGATTATCACAATTTATCATAGCAGGACTTAGACATTTCTAGAAAAAATATGACAAAAGTTTCCTCAACCATACAACCTCCTTTCCTACTTCACATGCAACCACATACTCAACTTCAACACTACTCAAAGCAACAAGGTCTTTCTTTCTACTCATCCATGAAATCATCACAGATCCTAAGCTAAAACATCCACCAGTAGTGATTATTTCATTAGTCTCATTTCCACCCCAATCACAATCTGTAAAACCTCTCAACTACAATTCTTTGTTATCATACTTTAGGCAGTGATGTATAGTGCCACGTAGATCTATTAATATATGCTTGGAATATATTCAGTGATCACGATGAGGCTCCAACTTAATTTGACTAAGAATGTTCACAACAAAACATCTATCTGGTCTAGTGTTTACCAGATACATTAGAGAACCCACCAACTTACAATAGGTGGTAGGATCTACGAGACTTGAGTAAGAGCTTATCAAATTATTGAGATTGGTTATCATGGGAGTAGTCATGGTTTTGGAATCCATCATACCAAATTTCTGAAACAATTTGATTATATACTTTCCTTGCCCCAGATATATCTCCCCATATTTCTTCCATACTTCCAGAGCTAGGTAATAATGCATCAGTCCCATATCCTTCATCTCAAACTTGAATACCTTCTTGCATTATTGTATCCTTCGCTCTACACCTATAATAAATAGATCATCCGCATATAGTAGAATAATGATAAACTCATTATCCACAAATTTTATATAGATATTTTGATTGGCAGTACTTTTGACGAACCCGATTCTTAGAAACTATGCATCCATTCTTGCATACCATGCTCTAGGAGCTTGCTTCAAACCATATAGGGCCTTCTTAAGTATACAAACATGAGTGTCTTTTCCATTTATTTCAAAGCCTTTAGGTTGTTCAATATATACTTCTTCATCAATGGTTCCATTCAGAAATGTTGTTTTTACATCCATTTGATGGACGTTCCATCCCATTGTTGCAGATAACGAAACTAAAGATCTTATAGTAATATATCTTGCGGTAGGTGCAAATGTTTCTTCATAGTATACACCTTCCTTTTGAGAGAAACCCCTTGTAATGAATCTATCTTTGTACTTGTCTATGCTGCCATCAACAACATGCTTGATCTTGTAGATCCATTTAGAAGTGACAACCGATTTGTCACTTGGTCTAGGAATGATTTCACAAACCCCGTTCTTCATGATGGATTGATATTGTTCCTGAATAGCCTTCTTCCATGCTTCTTGATGATCAACTTCCTAAAATGTATTTGGTTCAACTTCTATTATTTTTTTCATGTATGCAACAAATCTAGAATATCTTTTTGTTCTTTTGATTTCTCTAAAAGTTCCTTTTGCAACTCCATTTCCTTCGGCATATTCAAGAGTAGATTTTAACCAATTTGGTCTCTTCCTTGTGTCGGGTATGATCAAAGATTGAATAGGCTTACTTGGTCCATCTTATTCTTCTTCTTGATTTGTAGTAGGATTTTCGTGATGCTCTTCTTCTTCGAATAGTGGTATGTCCTCATCATCGAAATTAATAGGAATATATTTGGATCTTTTGTAGGCATGATTTTCATCAAATATAACGTCCCTTCTTACTTCAATATATCTTACTTCCTTGATGTATATTCTATATGCCTTTGAAGAAACATTGTAGCCAATGAAAATCCCTTTAATGCTTTTAGAATATAGCTTCTTTTGTTTGTCCTTTGGAACGTGGATATAGGCGAAACATCCAAAGATCCAAAGATGCTCCACACATGTATTCCTTCCTGTGAATGCTTCTTCGGGTGTCATATTATCGAGGATTCTATGAGGATTTCTATTTTGTATATATGCAACGAACATTTTTGCTTCTCCCCATAAAAATTTTGGTATATCTTGATCAAAAATCATTGTTTGTATAGATGCTTCAAGTGTTCTATTTTTCCTTTCTGCAACTCCATTCTGTTTGGGATTGTAGGGAACAATAAGCTCCCTCTTAATTTCTACTTATTTTCAATATGAAATTATTTCATTTGAAGTGTATTCTCCACCATTATCAGATCTCAAAGTATTTATTGTTCTTTCAGTTAAGGTCTCTACTTCAGACCTAAATTCCTTGAACTTTTCAAATAATTTTTCCTTTGATTTGAGTAGATAGATCCATGTCTTTCTAGAGCGATCATCAATGAAGGTTACATAATAAAGATGACCTCCAAGTGATTTGTCAGACATAGGCCCACACACATTTGAATGAATGAGGTCCAATATTTCTTTAGACCTTGTTTCACTGCTTGTAAATGGCTTCCTTGTATTCTTTCCTAAGGCACATCCCTTGCATATTCCATCATGATCTTCTTTGATATTGAGAATTCCATTTACCAATTAATTGAGAGAGGGAATAAACTTATAATGTAAATTTCCATATCTTCTATGCCATAGTTCAATGAGATTGATTTCCATGTGAACTAAGGTTTGAGGAGATAGTGTTATGACTCTATATAGACTTCCTTCACATATTCCAATAATCCTAGCTTTATTGATGCTTGAATATTTTCCTCAAGCCAAAACTTTTCCATCTTCAAAAGCAATTATATAACCTTTATCTTGTAAGCAATAAATTGAAAGTAAATTCTTTTTCAAACCTTTAACATAGAGTATGTAGCTTTTATCCATTATCCAACTTCAAATAAGTTGTTCCCAAGTTTTTGACAACATAGCTTTTGTTGTCTCCCAATTCCATTGCATGATTAGATTGTTCCTTTGATAGAGTGTGAAGTTGTTTTCTATCTCCTATCATGTGCCTTGATGCTCCATTATCAATAATCCATACGTTGTCATCATTGAGTGAACCTGTGAGTGCAACCAAAAACCCTTTGCTTTTGACCTTATTGAATAAGTTGTAGATGATTCTTTTGATCTAGCTTCAAGCAATATTGAATCCCATTTTCAAGTATCTTATCATATAGGGAGTAGACCTTTATTTTGAGCCAACAAAGTGATCCCCAATCTTCCTTGACCTTAGCTCTGATACCATGCTGAGAAATCAATGCTAGTAGAATTAGGGTTTGATTTCTCTTTCTTGATAATTACTTGTGAATTATGTTGGCTTCTTTTACTTCTTTATTATATTATCTTTCATCAAGAAATTACCAAATTATGTGTGTATGAAGATCACAAGAACAAGAGACACAATATGTAGGCACTCTGCCAAGGCAAAAGCCCTATATTGGGGAAAACCCAATCAAAATTCTCCCTTTAGTAGTTAATACGAGATAATCCAAGACTCTTCAACCTAGACATGAACTTCCTCCAACCACCAAGTCAGCCCTTCCTTCCAACAACTTTGATCTAGATCTTTGACCTTGTAGAAGCAACACTTTGACCCAACAAATACAAAATTTTGACCTTCCTAGCAGCAAAATTTCAACTCAAAAAATCTAGTTTTTAGACCTTCCCAACAACAAAACTTTGACCTAGAAAATCCATAGTTTCGATCTTCCGAACAAAAGAACTTCGACCTAGCAAATCCAGAACTTCAACCTTCCTAGCAGCAGAACTTTGACCCAACAAATAGCCTAGTAACTTCACATAAAAGAGAGAGAGAGATAACCCAAAAGCTTCGACGTGCAATCCTTCCTTCTTCTCCTTGAACTTTGCACTTTTCTACACTTCCTTCTTGTGTATTGAACTTGTTGATTTTATGAGAAAATAGATCGAAATGCACTTGTATATATAGCCTCTTATGTGGGTCGACTTTTCCTCTTGTAGGCCGACTTCATTAGGCAAGGGCCAACTTGGTGTGGAGGTGACAAATTACATATTTGACTCAATAATAATTATTTTTAAATGATTCAAAAGCCCAAGAAGGGTCCCATTAAATGGAAAATGACTCTAATGACTCAATATAAAAGCTATAAGTCCTCAATGGGGACTTTGATGTATAAAATGATGACCCAAGTATGAATATGATGCTTTAATAAGTCATTGTAATAATAATAAATTCTTATTTTTCATTTTTTGGTAAATACATTTCATAATAACTCAAATATGAATACTGAACCTAGTTACATTATTCAACATAGGGGACCATGCTGAGGGTTCACGTTGGTCTAAGCGCCCCAACAATAGATCTTTTTCTACTACTTGTTATGTCCAAATTAGTGTTAACTTTTTCCCTAGAGATATTGGATTTCCTTCCCAGTGCCCTCCAGAATTGTTTAGGGAGGAAGGGCCTAACATGCCAATAGCAAAAACAAAGTCCCTCTTCCTACTATTGGATCAAAGGTTATATAGAAAGATTGAATGAGAATATGTGGCCATATCCCTAGATGCAGATCGTATCAGAGGCAGGCAACAGGAAGGTACCCGAGGGGGGTACAGTAGTGAAAGTGGGGTGAAAATTCAACGTATATTTTTTAGTTCTTCAACTCATAGTCATCGTCTATCCGACACATTGGAGATTTAGTTTTCGTTGGTTGGATTGTGTCAAATAGGCAACACTTTTTTCAGCTTCGGATATTCAAAGGGATAGACATTGAATATTCGATGCTAAAGTAGGCCAAAATTTTCTTTTATCATCTTATGCTTTGTGGTTGGATTGGCAATGCCAACATATGTCAGATTTGCGATGCAATAAACATTGGATACCCGCTGCCATAGAGGCAAAAACATTTGATTCATGGACATTGGATATGAGACGCCCTATTATTTTATGCCAACATGATCCAATGGTTTGTTCCGTCATTATGGAGTCAAATGTCCAATGGTGTAGCATCATATAATTGACGTCACAATAAGTTCAAGTGATGGGTTAAATGTCGAATATCTATTGCCATAGAGGCCAAACATCCAACACTTGGATGTTAGATATTCAATGTCGTATTATTCCAGTTCGATGGGATCCGACAGTTGTTCCACTGGAATGGAGTATGATGTCTGACAGTCTAGTGTGAGATAAATGACATTGTAAAAGTTTAATGTGACGAGAGCGTTATGGAACTGATGCATTCGTTCGTCAATACAAATTTCGATATCTGATAGTTTGTTCCTTCAGAATAGCATCAAATATCCGAATGGTGCCAAAGCATAAAAAAAATTTGATCCGGGGACTGATTGGTTGGGGAGGCATTTTCTTGTGTCTTTGTCAGATTGGCCATTCACTGCCTTTTGATTTGGGAGTGCACTTTATTTATATCTCTACAATGAGTGCTGCCAAATCAAAAGGCAACACAAATTAAATTTGGTAGACTTTAAATTTTAGGATTCCACGAGAGCTGATTTTAATGAAATAATTCCATGTGATAACAAAGTGTGATTTTGATCTAATAGTGTTGGGGGAGGCAGGAGCGGGAGGGGTTATAATAAACCTCGAAGGAGAAACAATGAAATTTTTTTCTTGGGGCTTAGGATGGACAAAAAATAACCAAGCTGAGGCCCTAACGTTATGAAAAGGAACGAGAATAGCTTTGTCAAATAGAATACGATGGCTTGTAGTATTTGGAGACTCCATGATCACAATTCAATTTTTTTTATCATTCTAAGAAATTTCGAGAGAAAGATCAGCACGAATTCAAAAGCATATGGGAAAGTTTCATTCTATTAGCCTTTACCATATAAGAAGGGAAAATAATGCAATGGCCGATGATCAGGTTAATAAAGGATCAACCTTGGACAAGGGGTTACTCTCCCTTAATATGTCACATCCCATGATAATTAAGCCGACATCAATCAGAGGTCCAAATGAATTTAAGAGACTGAGCAGGTGGATTTTCCGAAGCAACAGAATCTTAATTAATGTAATAAACCTTAGATCTATGATAAGGCACTTGCGGGAGGAGAATTGAAGATTAATTTTAGTCCCTATTAAATTAATGCCATTGGAATTGCAAGTTGGTGTACCTTCAACATCAATTCATTTTGTACGAGTGAAGTTGGGAGCAGGGTGAGGGATATAGTGAAAATATTTGGTGGTTTATCGACCCAAACACTATCTAGAGGTATTACATTGAAAGCGATGGATGATGATGCAACTAGAGAAGGAATCAGGTAGTATAAAACATGCATTCATCTCATAAAATATGTAATAGTTTATGTGAAAATATCAGTGTTTGGCAGTATGGCCTCCCTAGTCGCAAAGATCAACGAGAATGGTAGTTTGGTTCATCTTTCAAAAGCATTGGAGGCAATTTCAGGTTCAATTATGAAGCTTGGGGAGAAATTCATGCTGGAGGCCCATTCACATTTCTCATTGCTTAATCGACAAATGGAGGATTTTTGGAAGGAAATGGAATGCCTCCAAATCATGGTGGAAATGCTGGCAAAGAAAGTCGACACTCAAGCTTAAGGTGGATGACATTAAAATTAAAGTGGAGCCAGTGATTGTCAGTGTTCTGAAATAATTCTATGGACTTAGTTACACCCCACCCCCCTTGCAAACATCGGTGAAGGACTGCAGATTAGAGACCCCAAGGGTCAAATTATGGGATATTCTGCTGAGAAAAAGGATGAAGTGGTGGATAACGAGAAATAAGCTAAAGAAAAAGTGGAAAATGCATCAAGTGACCAGCGAATATAGATTAGTTGAATGCTATTTTTTTCTTTTTCTTTTGTGGAGTTTTTTTGTGAATATATAAGATAAATAATGTGAGAATCCTTGCATGGAAAATATCAGGTAGAATTAGAATTCTTTTTGTGTACTCCTAATCTATGGCAGAAGAAGGATTATCTCCAGATGTAAGAGTTATAGCCCGTTCTCCAGTTGAATGAATATAATATAATCATTTCTTAAATGTATTAATCCATGCATGGGATGTGTTGTAGCCACTTTTCATTTTTTTTCTTTCAAAAAAAAAATAATATACATACATACATACATACATACATACATACGTACATACATACGTATATATATACATATATATATATATACATACATATATATATATACATATATATATATATATATATATATATATATATATACATATATATATATATATATATATATATATATGTATATATATATATATATATATATATATATATATATAAGTTTGCATAGGGGCTCATATAGCCCAAGTATGATCCTTCACAAACGTTTTATGCTATATATTCAAACTAGCCTAACATTTTAGACATATAAAGTGGAGCATTGTTATATGAATAAATTGAAGGGTGGGCCACCCCACACTAGTGGAGGATTAAAAAGTGTTCATGTTTCAAGTGCATCACCGTGATTTTGGACCGTGTTGTGTCCATATCCAAACTCGATGGTATAAAGAAATCAAATTTTGTGCGCGAAGGAGCCATTGAGAGTTGGTCTCCAAAAACAATTGTTTGGGAGATCTAAGACTTAGATATTCCCTACTACTACTCAAGGGAAAACCAATTACTAGCACGAAAGCCCCCGAGGGTGGAAAAGGGTGTCTTTTGAAACCATTCACAACTATAGGCAAGCTTGTAGCAAGCAAACTGACTCACCCAACTCACATCATCCTCTGCTTCCACGTCACCTTCCACCATGTCACCTTCCATACTCTTTCATCTATATCCTCATCATTTTCATTCTCTCTGGTACCCTGGTGATTAATACCTTTGTTGTAGTCTGATGGTACCTAGACTGGTTTTGAGCCTAGAATGTTCTAAGTTCTATGTGCTATAATGACATGGAATTAAAACAAGCTTATTATATTTCTTTTTTCCAACATGAACTATGCCAAAAGGAATACTTCTTGAGAAAAAACATTTTGAGCAATTGCAAAAAGAGAAGAGATTACTTATAGAAATGTGAAGAATCTTTATATGTATTGAATCTCTAAAGAATGCCATCATATATTAAGATAACTAACCTTAGCATATAGTGAAAAAAATCTAATGTTATCTCACCTCAATTGGTTTCATCAATTCTAAATGCTTCTCCCAACTTGATTCCCTTGTATTCTTGTTAAATTAATATATACACAAGATCAAAAGATTGCAATTCACTCAAAAGTTCCATTTAAATTAAGGTATTATAAAAGCTAGAATTAGTAGGTATTGGAATGTACAAATTAAATTTCTTCCTATGGAAAGCAAGTTAACAAAGCTTCCAATGTATTAGATTTAAAAATTGTTTGTTGCGTAATATAAAATTGTAAATGATTTTAATTCTTGTAGTATTTTTGTTGAAGGTATTAACTAAATTTAAATTGAACATGTAAGCAATGTGTAACACCTCAAGATCAAAACTACATGTAGCCCTCCTCTTGCTACTCATGATATCAACCCTGTCCCATCACTTTTGACTAGATAGGGACCTAAAACAAATAATACACCTTTGAATTACCATTTTCCATACATTCTTCCATCTATGGCAATATGTTCTTGCCAATTTGAAGAACTTTGTAAGTTGAAATTACCAGGTTGTACAACAGGTCCCTTTAAAATATAGAAGAAATGTTAAGTCAATTCAAAGATCTACCACTCATATGACTTCAAATACAATAAGTAGTGCAGTGCATTATGCAGAAGAAAAAAAGAATTGACTTTGAAATAACTTACCTTGAATGCTAAATGCAATGTCACCATTTTTAGCTATTTTCTTCAGACAATTGTTCCATTTCAACTTCCAAATTGATACTAGTTTTCCTACACATATTCATGAGACCAATGAGGCAAACTTAGATTAAATTTGACCAAATATTAAATTTAATTACATGAATAAATAATAATTAAAATGAGTTGAGTGCATGAATACCTGAATGAGTTCCTCTCAGTTTCGAGGATAAATTAGTGGAGTAGTTTAATCTTGAAGCAAACCTCCCTCTACTCAATGAAGCAAAAACAAAGTCAACATTGAATTTGTTGTTGCTTAGTTAGATCAAGGGTTATTTGCTCCAAGATTATCCAAATCCTAATTTATTTTCTTTTGAAAAGGGCCAATCATGTGAAGGTGGAAGCTCTCATGGCCCCTTCCCCCCTCACATAACTCTCAATTCCCCATTACCCAATCTATGTACAATATAGGAAATAGTTGAAAGAAAGACATTAAGATACACAAAAAAACAAATAAGTGCAGACCATACTGTAAATGTGAACTATGACTAATCACAAATAAAACTTACACCAATAATGGAAGTTAGATAATAAACTTTTAATAAAGCTTTGAGTTGATGAATAGATCCCTAGGAGCTTGTATTTTATGATTGAGTTAGCAAGGATCAAACCAAGCCAAAAATGACTTCATGTACATAAGTTGATTCATTCAAGTGAAATGGATACAAGTATTGGACATTGAATGATAATAAATGTTTAAATACCATGGGAAATGCAACATATAAAGGTACCACAAATGCAACACATAGACTAACCTTATATTTAATTTTACCATTAGAATGGGAATATTTCACTAGGTGGTGGGCTTATATACTTTTCCTCTCTCATCCCTATTAAGATCAACGTACTCGCTAACGACCTAGTTCCAAGTAAACTCCAATCGTCTGTTGGCATTATGATACATGTGTTGTCCTTGATGGAAACTCACTCAGATGAAAGATCACAATACGACAAAGAATTACACTTCAAACCACATAGAATGAAGAAAGAGAGGTATACGCAGGTTCACCTTGACCAAGTTGCATATACATGTAGGTTCACTAACCACAAGTAGCATATACCTACACACGCACTTTCACAGAAGGAAAAGCGCGTATACCTTGGAAAACTAAGTTTTTGGTCCGAGGTATTTGGTCCATGGTATTTTGATCCATGGTATAGGTCCAAGGTATCTGGTCCGAGTTATTGACCCTAGGTATTTGGTCCAAGGTATTGCTCCTAAGTGGTTTTGGTACATGGTATTGAGAAAGGCCTAAAACTATAAAATGAGGAGAAGATCATTAGGCCATGTGTGCAAGTATCAATATCTGATGAAGTGTGAGATCTAGTATGTTGGTTATTGGCTTATGGTGCTTTGCTAGATCTGAACCAAGGATGAACCTTAGCGGTTGATGTGGGATAATATCTAATGATGGATCATGATCTTAAGGCTTAAATTGAATTATTGTTATATGGTTTGATCATGCATAATCTAGATCTGAATACTCACACATGTGTTATTCTGTAAATATCATGAATATTTACAGATGTGTCCACTGGTTGGCTTTGATAAAAGAGCGTATACACACAAGTTCAACACATGGAAGGAGCGTATACCTTATAAAGCATGTTTCAGTTGTTTCTGTTCGCTGTTGCAGAGTTCTGGGTTCTACTTTGGGTTCTTGTGACTATATTCTGGTGACAGTGTTCTGAATAATCAGATTCAGGTTTAGTGATTGGTTGATGCAGATGTACTTGATGATTGTATTGCAGTTATGATGTTGTTTCAAATATGAAAATTGAATGAAATGTGGCCTTCGGATTGTGGTGTTGTGTTCCAGGAGTATCCGTTTGAAAATTCATGAAACTTGGTCCTTGGTAGAAGAGTGGAGTTTTCTGTACATTGGCACCTACATAATAGTAAACATATTGGCTAGTACAAGAGCTAGGGGATTATAGCTCCCTTCCAGTAGAAGCTGGAGAACGAGAGAAGTTAGAAACCTTCTGCAGGTAGAAGCCTGCGTACTGGTATGAGTTTGCACCATTACAATGTTGTAAACATATTTTCTTATTAATATTAAAAGAAGACAGAGACGACAAAAGCAGGTGGTTTTCACCCACATTGGGTTTCCACCTTATATCTTGGTGTTCATGTGTGTTGCTTATGTGTGAAGCTTTATTCTTCATTTACTACACTGTCTAATAAATCTCTGATATACTGGTTAAAGTTCGATGCATGATAAATTGGGTAAATCAAAAGTTCTCTGCATATACGCTGGTTGCTTTAAGTACAGTCACATGTACACACTAGTTCACTTAGCTGAAGTAGCGTATAAAAATATGTTTGGGAAATAAATTTATTAATCCGATAATACTGATTCACTGCCCCTCTTAGTATTATTTCCAACAGTTGGTATCAAAGTAGGTCCTTCAGAAGAAGCTTGATCGCTTGAAGGGAGATCCATCATCATGAGTAATCAAGAAAGCGTGGGATCCATCAGACCACCAATCTTTGATGGGAGCAACTTTGTTTATTGGAAGATAAGAACCACAGCCTATCTACAATCACTTGGAACAGATGTCTAGGAAATCGTGGAAGGAGGATATACATTTCCATCAGCAATTCCTACAGATATGGCAGGTAAAAAGCAATATGAAACCAATGCCAGGGCTGTCAATACATTATTGGGAAGTTTGTCAAAATCAGAGTTTGTCAAAGTTATGTAGCTCAAATCAACCAAATAAATATGGGACAAAATCGTTCTGAGCTACGAAGGAGACTCTCAGGTAAAATGGGCTAAACTTCAAACTCTCAGAATTCAATATGAAACTCTTAAGATGCATAATGATGAAAGTATAGCTAGTTACTTACGTATAGATGAGGTTGTCAATTGTATGAATAATTTGGGTGAAGATATAAAGGAGGTTACTTTAGTTGAGAAAGTTTTAAGATCCTTGTCTACTAAATTTGAATCAAAAGTATCTGCCATAGAAGAAAAACAGGATCTACAGACTATCACCATGACACAGCTTCACGAAATCTTAATTTCCTTTGAGATGAGAAAAGGAGGCCCATCAGATATGAGTGAAACCACATTTAAAGCTTCAGCAAAAGGAAAGGAAGAACTCAATGAATCAGGACATATTTCAGAAGAATAAGATGAAGTAAACTTTGTCAAGAAGCTTCAATGGGGTTCCAAAAGATTTAGAGGTAAACTTCCCTTCAAATGTTTTTCCTGTGGTAGAGTCGGTCATTATGTTGCCAAATGTCCTCATAAAGATAAATATGATAAAGGGAAGGAATATGCAAAATGGAATATGAAACAAAGTGTAAGTAAAAAGAGTTACTATACTCATGAAGATAGCGATGGTCTATCAAATAGTGATGAAGATGACAATAGTAATGACTATAGACTTCTAATGGCTTATGATGATGATAATTTTTGGGATGCTTTAGAAGAAGATTACCTTCATGAAGAAATCTCTAAAATCAAAATCTGTTTAGAAGAAAAGAATATGCCTATAGATACCTTGACATGATAACTTGCTGAAAAATAAAAACACAATGAAAAACTAGAATGTGAAATTGTGGGTCTAAGAAAGGATCTTGAGAAAACGAAATCTCTCAATATTAGATTTGCTAATGGATCAAAAATCTTAAATGAAATTATCAAAGTGTAGCGTTCTCCTCGGATAAAGACAGGTCTTGGATATATTGAAGAAGCATCTCAATCACAGAAGTCGTCAACCTCCACTAAGAGCTATCTTGATCCAACAAAGAACAATGAACAATATGACAATCGTCAATAAACGCATAAAGTAGATCACTAGGTAAATCAGACTCAATTTTATTCAAGGATGAACAAAAGCCACAACCAACCTCAGGTAAATCATACTCAATTTTCTCCAAAGATGAATATCAATAGAAACTACAATCACCAGGTCAATAGATTCAATAATCGAAGGAACTTCTTTAATGGTCAATGTTTCTCATGTCATAATTTTGGACACAAAGCTATTCAATGTGTTGCTTACAAAACCATCATGACTAGAGAAGCACGAAATCAAAGGAATGTGACAGGGATCAAGAAAAGTTCCTATAATAACTTTTCTCTTCTTGAAAATGAAATAGAATGCTCAATCTGTAACAACTTTGACCATGAAGAACTTGAATTCAGGAGCAAATTTTGGCAAACATCTCAAAAGGAGGAAACTCCACTAAATCCCAAGATATGGAGAAGGAAAGAACATCAAACAGAAAGATGTGGTATAGCCTTGTATGAAAAAGGACAAGAAAATCAATGGTACATCGACAGTGGATGCTCAAAACACATGACAAGTGACAAAGAAAAACTTCACTCATATAATTCCTTGGAAAAGGAAAAGAATGCCTCATTTGGAAATGACACTCCTGCTATCATAAAAGGTAAAGGCTCTGTTTTCTTGAAAGAAAAGGTTAAAGCTCGAAATGTTATTTATGTAAAGGGTCTAAAGCATAACCTGTTGAGTGTCAGTCAAATGTGTGATCAAGGAAATGAAGTGGTGTTTTGATCAAACAGATGTGTTGTTCGTGATCTTGATACAGGAGAAACCGTGATCAAAGGTACAAGAACTCAAAACAACATATACATACTCAAGGGAGGACAACAACAGTGCTATCTAAGAAAAAATGATGAAAACTGGCTATGGCATCGAAGATTGGGACATCTAAGCTTTTCTCAAATAAGAAAATCATGCAGATTCCAGGCTGTTCGTGATCTTCTAGAAATCAGCATCCTTGAAAATACAATATGCAAACCTTGTCAATTTGGTAAGAAAACCAAAGCTCACTTCATTGAAAAGGAAGGGTCAACTAGTAAGCATCTTGAACTTGTCCATATTGATTTATGTGGACCATCAAGGAAAAAGTCACCTTGTGGAGAAGAATAATTTATTTTGTTCATTGATGATTTTTCCAGAATGTGTTGGATAGGCCTTCTAAAGCATAAATATGAAGCATTTGAAAAGTTCAAAGCCTTCAAATCTTTGGTTTAAAATTAATCAGATCGCAAAATCAAATGCCTCAAATATGATCGAGAAGGGGAATTTACCTCAGATGAATTCTTTGAATTTTGTGAACAACATGGAATAAAAAGGCAATTCTCCACCGCAACGACTCCTTAGCAAAATGGAGTGGTAGAGAGAATGAACAGAACTGTTCAAAAAATGGCTCGAGCTATGCTAGATGAATCTGGAACTCTTGCAACCTTCTGGGGTGAAGCTACATTTTCCACCGTAGCTATTCTCAACCAAGCAAATGTTCGGGTAAACAACACTTAAACTCCACATGAACTTTGGTATGGTAAGATTCCTACTCTATAACACTTTAAAGTTTTTGGAAGAAAATGTTATATCAAAAGGATTGATGAAAAACTTGGTAAGTTTGAGCTGAGAGTAGATGAAGGTATTCTTCTTGGTTACTCTTCCCGAAGTAAAGGATATAAATGTTATAATAAAAGCCTTGGGAAAATTGTTGAAAATATTGTTGTTGTAGTTGATGAAGCATGCAAAAATAAAAAAACCGATAAAAACCGAAGATTATGACAATGAAGAAGATGGGGATTATTTTCCCACATCAAATCACAATGATTCTGAAGAAGAAACCAATGAAGCACCAGAAGAAGAGATAATGATAGAAGAAAAGACTTCGTCTAGGTATGTTCAGAGAAATCATCCAGAAACTCAGATTTTAGGGGAAAAAGAGGCAGGTGTACAGACAAGAAGAACTATTACAGAAACCTCAAGCTATCTAGCTTTACTATCGTCCACCGAACCTCAAAATGTAAATGAAGCATGCAAAGATGAATGTTGGGTTAAGGCCATGAATGAAGAACTTAAGCAAATTGAAAAGAATAATACTTGGGAATTAGTTCCTAGACCTCATGATAAAACTATCATAGGAACTAAATGGATATTCAAAACCATGTTGAATGAAAATGGAGAAGTTATTAGAAACAAGGCCAAACTTGTTTGTAAAGGGTATGCTCAACAAGAAGGTATAGATTTTGAAGAAAATTTTTCACCTGTTACTAGACTTGAAGCCATAAGGATGTTTCTTGCTCTTTCTAGCTTTTAGAAATTCAAAGTATACCAAATGGATGTAAAATCTGCTTTCCTTAATGGAGATTTAGAAGAAAAAGTCTATATTGAACAACCAGAAGGATTCGTTCTTGGAAATGATGAAAAAATTGTATGCAGACTCAGAAAGGCTCTCTATGGCCTAAAACAGGCTCCAAGGGTCTAGTATTACTGCCTTGACAAATATCTACACCAATAGGGTTTTTCAAAAGGGTCAGCAAATAACAATCTATATACAAAGACTGACACTGATAAATTGCTAATAATTATCATTTATGTTGATGATATCATTTTTGGTAGCAATGAAGAATCCATGAGTCAGAATTTTGCTTCAGTAATGCAGCAAGAATTTGAAATGTCCTTACTTGGTGAACTTATCTATTTTCTTGGTCTACAAGTTCAATAAAATAAAGATGGTATTTTTCTTTCACAAACCAAATATCTCAAACAGATCTTGAAAAAGTACGGCATGGAAGATTCTAAACATGTATGTACCCCAATGGTAATAGGATGCAGTCTCAGCTCAAGTGATGAATCAACAACATTACATCAAGCAACTTACAGGTCCATGATTGGCAGTTTGATTTATCTAACAAGTACCCGACCTGACATCATGCACGCAGTAGGAATAGTTGGAAGATTCCAAGCAAATCCAAAGGAATCACACCTTCAGGCGGTCAAAATGATTTTCAAATATCTTCAAGGAACACAGAACTTTGGTTTATGGTATCCTAGAGATATAGATCTTACTCTTCATGCATATACAGATGCAGATTGGGCAGGAAGTGTTGATGACAGAAAAAGCACTAGTGGTGGTGCATTCTATATGGGTTCTAGGTTAGTGTCTTGGTTCAACAAGAAACAAAGTTCAATTGCGTTATCTACAGTTGAAGCAGAATATGTGGTTGCTGCATCTTGCTACACACAACTACTTTGGATGATGCAAACATTGCAAGACATTCAGATCACATGCACTCCACCCATCTCCATTCTATGTGATAATACAAGTGCCATCAATATTTCAAAGAATCCAGTCATGCACTCCAAGAACAAGAACATACCCATCAAATACCATTTTCTACATGAACAAGTACTTGAACAAAAGGTAAAATTGGAATATGTTCCCTCCAAAGAACAGGTTGATGATATATTCACTAAACCACTACCCAGAGAGACATTTGAATATCTCAGGCAAAAGCTGGGAGTAGTTGCTGCATCATCCTGCTGTTAAATCAAACTTTTCAGAGAAAGGTGATTATACGCAAGTTTCCTAAAGTGAAGTCGCATACACATGCGGGTTTCTATGAGTCAAGGAGCATATAAGTTTTTCAGACAAGAAAAACAGTGGGGTAGGCTATGATATGGGTGCTCTGACTGATATTGATGATATGCTCTGTTCATTATTTTTATCTAACTAACAACGATGCCTTGATCTTTGACCTGTTAACAATGAACACGTAGCACTGGTTCAGGGGGAGCATTAGCCTTCACATATATTCAAAATTGTTGGCATTATGGTTGCTGAGTCCAGCTATGGCTTCAGATATTTATACCATTGACTGCTCAAGTCATGTAAAAGTCTAGGGTGTGATATGTCTTCTCATACATTTGAATGGGTCCTCTTGGACAAATGATGTAATTTATATCCCCACTTTACATGGGATGGATGATGTAATATTTCTTGTTTTTGTCATGTATAAACAATTGGTATATCCCCACTTGGTTGGGTGGATGAGTCAAATTTGGTATATCCCCACTTGGTTGGGAGATGGATGTATGTATGAGTCATTGGTGATAGGAAGGTCATTGGTGATGTATGTATAGAGTCATGTTATTCTTTTAGAAAATCTTTTTGCAGACTTTGCTTGTGCTCAGGGGGAGCATGGACTCAATCATGGGAGCTCAATCAGTACATTTCAGCATATCAGAGAATTCAACATGTACTCAGGGGGAGCATGACCAACATAATGTATGTCAAAGGGGGAGCATGACCCTTTGCCCTTGATGTCAAAGGGGGAGAGTGACTTAGTGTTGTTGTTGCCATCAAGTCCAAAGGAGGAGATTGTTGGCATTATGATACAAGTGTTGTCCTTGATGACAACTCACTCAGATGAAATATCACAATACAACAAAGAATTATAGTTTAGACCACACAGAATGAAGAAAGAGAGGTATATGCAAGTTCACCTTGACCAAGTTGCGTATACACGCAGGTTCACTGACCACAAGTAGTGTATACGTACACACACACTTTCATCGAAGGAAAAACACGTATACCTTGGAAAACTAAGTTTTTGGTCCGAGGTATTTGGTCCATGGTATTTTGATCCATGGTATTGGTCCAAGGTATCTGGTCTGAGGTATTGACCCTAGGTATTTGGTCCATGGTATTGGTCCAAGGTATCTCGTTCGAGGTATTGACCCTAGGTATTTGGTCCAAGGTATTGGTCCTAAGTGGTTTTGGTCCATGGTATTTAGAAAGGCCTAAAACTATAAAAGGAGGAGAAGATCATTAGGCCATGTGTGCAAGTATTGAATATCTGATGAAGTGTGAGATCTAGTATGTAGGTTATTGGCTTATGGTGCTTTATTGGATCTGAACCAAGGATGAACCTTAGCGGTTGATGAGGGATAAGATCTAATGATGGATCAAGATCCTAAGGCTTAAATTGAATTATCACTATATGATTTGATCATGCATAATTTAAATCTGAATACTGACGCATGTGTTATTTTGTAAATATCATGATCTGGGTATAACTGAAGTTTGGAATAGCTGAAAAATTATGAATTAATATTTACAGATGTGTACGCTGGTTGGATTTGATAAAAGAGTGTATACACATAGGTTCGACACATGGAAGTAGTATATACCTTATAAAGTATGTTTTAGTTGTTTCTGTTTGCTGTTGTAGAGTTCTGGGTTCTACTTTGGGTTCTGGTGACTATATTCTGGTGACAGTGTTCTGAATAATCAGATTCAGGTTCAGTGATTGGTTGATGCAGATGTACTTGATGATTGTATTGCAGTTATGATGTTGTTGATGGGTCCAGTATGAAAATTGAATGAAATGTGGCCTTCAGATTGTGGTGTTGTGTTCCAGGAGTATCCAGTCTGAAAATTCATGAAACGTGGTCCCTGGTAGAAGAGTGGATTTTTCTGTAGGCTGGAACCTACGTACTAGTAAACATTTTGGCTAGTACAAGGGCTAGGGGGTTGTAGCACCCTTCCAGTAGAAGCTGGAGAACGAGAGATGGTAGCAACCTTCTGCAGGTAGAAGCCTGCGTACTGGTATGAGTCTGCACCAGTACAATGTTGTAAACAATTTTTCTTCTTATTATTAAAAGAAGACAGAGATGACAACAACAGGTGGTTTTCACCCACATTGGGTTTCCACCTTATATCTTGGTGTTCATGTGTGTTGCTTATGTGTGATCCTTTATTTGGCTTTTACTACACTATCTAATAAATCTCTGATATACTGGTTAAAGTTCGATGCATGATAAATTGGGTAAATCAAAAGTTCTCTGCATATACGCCGGTTGCTTTAAGTACAGTCGCGTGTACGCGCTAGTTCACTTTGCTGAAGTAGCGTATACAAATCTGTTTGGGAAATAAATTTCTTAATCTAATAATACCGATTGACCCCCCCTCTCAGTATTATTTCCAACATCGTCTTTATGCCTATAGATAGCCATATCGTTTTCCGTGCATCACCCCAACAAGGAGCATGTGCTTATGCGAGATACCTATTTTGAAGTCGTTGCTTCACATTTCATTTATAGTACCCCAAGGGTGGTTTCAGTCAATCCAATAAGCATTCATTCATGCAAAGGAATTCCACATGATCATCAGCTAAATATCTATATTTCTTTACAAATTTCCAAGATTTTGTTTCATCTTTAAGTTCATTGTAAATTTTTCCTATAGAATTGAGTAAAAGGTCAATGAAGAAATATTTTGGAACCCATCCATAAGTAAGAAACGAATCAAATTTCTTGAAATGGGTGATGTGCTCAACTTATAGCTAGTTCCACAAATTTCCAAGGAATGGATAATTGGGTAGCGAACATAATTTTCATCCCTTTCAACTTTGATCATTGACTCTCAGAAATGGATCATTTTACATGGAAATCTTCTGTTAAAAAGAAATGTTCCTTTGAATTTATAGCCATTATAGAAAATATGACACTAAATGAGCAAGGGGAAGGCCTCTGGAATTTGATTGCTTAAATATTTGTCTTCAAATACATTTTTTGGGCATTGTGAAGTCAAATCTTCATATATAAATCTAGTGCCATTAGTATGTATTAGAATCTCTCCATTGAAGTCATAAACCTCCTTTTTATTCTCATCCAAACATGTTATATCCACCATAAGGATAAAATTTACATATGATATATCACCTCCAAAGAGAATTGTTTTTGAAAGAATCAATGTAAACCGAGCTATGTACTTCTTCAAATTAGCAACAATATGTACACACATAAACAAGCATTGTGCCTGATGGATAATTTGTTAAAAAAATGTATATACCTTTTTGATCTACTTCTACAAAAGATTCAGTGCAAATAGAGTAACAGTTGATTGATGATGACATGGGATTTTTCCTTTTTTCCTTACCACCATTCTTGATTAAGTGCTATAGGGAGAAGGTAGGCATAGGTCTTAATGTAGGTGTGACAGGTGGTGTAGTTGGGTTGTAGAAATTTTGAATAATATAACACTTATTCATAGAGATTATCCTGATTATACACTATTGCAGAATGCATGCATAATACATAATCTCCTCTACATTGATCATCAATTTTGCGGAATTAAAAACAATGAGACATCAATCACATGCGCACATTAACACAGTATGTACTGGGGAAAGCATACAGCTGAAAACCCCCAACTATCTGTATATTATAATGATAGATAACATGTAACAATACATAGTACAATACTCCTCACAAGTACTCAGTACTATCTCCACTTGTTACACACAAACTAGCTCAGATCTGAATCAAGTCACAGGTTCAAATCTCCTTCGTTGTCTGCCTGCCTCTACTGCGCAATCCAAAGCAAGAATAGTAATAATCCAAGCTCATTTTCCTTGGCTTGTACTGCGCAATCCTCATTGGCAATCTCCATCAATGCATGTGAAAATCTCATGCACATCTATAGTCACAGCTGATAGCAGTCTCACTCTTTCACCCACCTCTAACACTTGTCTCCACTGAACTGTCCATGCATTGAGTTAACTAATGTATTCTTTAGTGCTTTATGAGTTAATAATTAGTGAATTAATTAATAATTAATTCACATCACTCATCACTAGTGTATTTGTACTTAAACTAAATACAACTAGTTCAACTAAGTCAAACTGAACACAACTCCATCAACTCCTCAATCAACTCCACCAAACTCAACCACTTGAGTTCTAACTGAAGTCCATCATGCAATAGCTCAACTAACCCATAAGAAAAGCGTATTTCCTTCTGACAGTTGCATGTGCCACATTCGTAGCTCGAATTGAAGTGCTCCAAGAGGATAAGATAATGTTTATAGTCTAAATATTATTAAGAGCTAATAATATTTGATTGTTCTATACTTAGACTGGTAGTCTAAAAATACACTCGGCCCATATGTCTAAAAATATACATAGTCTAAAAATAGACTTTGCGCCAAAAATAGCCTGCGGGCCCACTTAGTGAAGGCGACTCCTTTCCACTAAGCTCCATCATCTTGTTGCATCTTCAACATGGGTTTGCACAATAAGCCACAAGGGAATCTTTTAACCAAGGGATATTAGGAGAGTGGTACGAGTAATGGCCATAGGACCACCAAGATAACTCACTGATTATTGGTTTCATATTTAGAGAGATCTTTCTTATGCTAGATAACAAGAATTATATCTATGTTTGGTCTAAAGAAACCTTATTGCCTCTATTTATTCAGGTGAAGGTAAATACAACTGTCCAAAGGTGAGATCTAGTATGGCAGAAAAGTGGGTATAAGTAGTGAAAAATTCTTGTCCTATGGATGTAGAAATGCGAAGGCGTCAAAAGGGGTGATGGGTGTAAGAGGCGCTTTATAATGCCAGCCAAGGTCAGTGAAACTAAGAATGGTTTTTTTTTTTTTGTAAACAAAAAATTACAGTAAATAAATGCTTGATCTCACAAATGCAACATATTTTTTACCCTAGTTATCATATATTAAGATAACTAACCCAAGCATACAATCACAAAAATCTAGTTTTATCTCACCTCAATTGGTGTCATCAATTCTAAACACTTCTCCCAACTTGACTCCCTTGTCTTCTTATTAAATTAATATCTACACAAGATTAGAAGATTGTAATTCACCCAAAAGTGCCATTTCAATTTAGGTATTGTAAAACCCAGAATTAATAGGTACTAGAATGTACAAAATAAATTTCTTCCTAAAGTAAGCAAGTTCATAAAGTTTTCAATGTATTAGATACAAAAGTTATTTGTTGCGTAGTATAAAATTGTAAATGATTTTAATGCTTGTATTATTTCTATTAAAGGTATTAAATAAAATAAATTGAACATGTAAGTAATGGGAAACACCAAAAGATCACACCTACATGTATCCTTCATCTTGCTACTCATTATATCAACCCTGTTCCATCTTCTCACTATATAGTGACAAATAAAAACAGATAATAGACCTTTAAATTATTGTTGCTCATACCATCTTCCATTTGTGGCAATATGTTCTTTCCAATCTAAAGAACTTTGTGATTTAGAATTACCTGGTTGTACAAAAATTCCTTTTAAAAAACAAAAGAAATGTCAAGTTAGTTCAAAGATCTACCACTCATATGCTTACAAATACAATGAGTAGTGTAGTTCATTATGAATAAGAAAAAATGCATCAACTTGAAAGTAACTTACCTTGAATGCTAAATGTAATGTTACCATTTTGAGCTTCCACTTCAACATCCAACCTGATACTAGTTGTCCTACACATATTCATGAGACCAATGAGGAAAACTTAGATCAAAATTGACAAAATATTAAATTTAGTTTAATGAATAAATAATAATTAAAAGGACTTGAGTGCATGTATACCTGAATGATCTCCTCTCGATTTCAATAATAAATTATTAGAGTAATTTAATATTGGAGCAAACATCCCTCCACTTCACGAACCAATAACGAAGTTAAGATTGACTTTGTTTTTTCTCTGTTGGATCTAGGGTTTTTTGATCCAAGATTATCCAATTCCTAATTTATTATCTAATGAATATGGCCAACCACGTGAAGGTGGAAGCTCTCATGGTCCTTGTCCCCCCCCTTACATCTCTCTTAATTCCCAATACCCAATCTATATACTATATAGGAAATAGTTGAGAGAAAGACATTAAGATACATAAAAAAACAAATAGAAAACCTTCATTCATTCATTCATTGGTAGGTCCACAAAATATTTTATCTTAATAAATTTTATCATAAAAAAATATGTTTACATAATGTTATCACTCAGGTTGTCCTTAAGCTCTGGAAAAGGATACGGCCGAGGTAACCACAGACCAACTTTGGACTGCAGGTTCTAGCCAACCTGCAATCAGAGAGGGCTCTCTCTTTAAGATTTAGCTTTGTTGAAAAGGATTTTAGGCTAGGTCTTGAGTTCAGAGGGTTTTTGTTTTGTTTTTGGTGGGAAAATTGATGTTTTCAAACAGAGAGGCAAGGCATAATCTGGAAGTTTCAAACCATTGGGCGTGGAGTCAAGGAGGATAACTGCTGGAGCGTTTCTTCGGTCACAAGAGAGGGAAAGTGGAGCAAGATAGCTGTGCATGAAACGATATTTCAGGTTAAAATGATGGGAAAAATGCTAAGTGATGAGAGGCAGTTAAGAATCTCTCAATCATGCTTAACAGAGGAGGTAACAGAGCGCTACCTAGGGGCAGCAAAGAATCCCTAGATAATTGGCAAACATAGGTGAACTGGGGTAAACATGAGCCAGGAGGAATTCATATTCATAACCAATTCAATCAGAGAAAAACATAAAGAAATAGCAGAAATTGAGCATAGAGAGTATTTAAACTAATTCTAGGCTATTCTTTCTTTCTGCTATTTAGATAGTGGTAAACAATAAACAGAGGTAAGATGCACTTATTGATTCAGGCTGCTGCACAAGAATTCCATCTTCATATCTCCAAAACATTCATTTACAACAGTCAGTTTTCTCTCCAAGCTTTCAGCAATCTTTGATTATAGAAAAAACTCAGGTATACAATGCGGGTCTCTAGTGAAAATTCTCAATCAACCAACCCTTGAAAACAATGTAGAGAGCGGTATATATAGGGAAAAACTATCTACAGAGTTCCTTTATTACATCTTGACCTAATCAGGTCTGAAAGAAAAATGATTACTTAACCTAATACTATCCAGAAATAAATGAAAAAAATATCTCGGGCTGCGCTCAAGGCCGTCGTATCAAAACTGAGTAAATGATGTTGTCCTTGGTGGCTGTCTGCAGTGTTTTCTGAAATAAATGTGTATGGGTTTCTGCATCTCTGTTGTCTGTCTGCATTTAAAGCTTTAACTATGATTTGAGGGCAAGGATGGGCTTACGCCTCCTGATTTGACTTTCTGGGGGGGGGCTCATCAATGTTCAGGTGCTTCGAGCCCCTAAAAAATCTTGACTGATACTCTTTGGCTCTTCTTCTTCCTTTGATACTCTTTGGTAATAAATTCATGTTGTTCTGACGTGCTGTATGTTAAATCATCATTTATTGGCCGCTGTTCGGCCTCTGTTTTCTTCAAAACTGTTTTCTGGTCGTTCCGGCAAGCTTCGCGAAGAAAAATGGTTGATTCAGCGCCTTTCGGGCCTGCTGGGGGCCGCATAATGAAAATATTCCCTAAACATTCCCCATTCAGGCCCAAAAAATCTAGTGATGAGCAAATCGCTCATCAAAAACTGCCTCAGAATCTGATTCCGGGGCTCCGAAGTGTGATTTTTTGCCCTTCGCGCCAAAAAGTGCTGATGACGTCAGCATGACGTGACGTTGTACGGTGGGTGACATCAGCATGATGACGTGGCAGGATGACATCAGCATGACGTCATCAT
This sequence comes from Pinus tabuliformis, assembly GCA_031772625.1. Classification (NCBI taxonomy): domain Eukaryota; kingdom Viridiplantae; phylum Streptophyta; class Pinopsida; order Pinales; family Pinaceae; genus Pinus; species Pinus tabuliformis. The sequence goes on from CM062816.1 coordinate 1,029,421,490, forward strand.
GTACGGACGGTGACGTGGCATGACACGTGGCAAGGGGCCACACAGGCAGGTGACTCGACATGTGAGGGGGCAGAGGGGGGGGACGTAAGCGGTGACTGTGCAGGGGGGTGATGTAAGCGGTGACGTCACCGGGCAGGAGGCGGTAAGTGGTTTTGTGGCGCACCACCTTTGGGGGGGAAGCAGTTTTGTCAGAGGGGGCTCCGCCACAGCCCAGGAGCTGATGCGTGGCGGGAGGTACGGCGATAATACTGCCCATCCCCTGGACGCTAAAGCTCGGGCATTTTGGAGATGGGACGGCCAGCCCACCGTCGATCTGCAGGGCGGACGATCGGACGGCTGGCGGGAAGGACTAGGTGACGGCTGGTTAGGGCAGGGGATATGCGCGGAATATTCCAAAGTTAATAAGCGCGGCGGGGGTTTAGACTTAGGGAATGGGGGTTTTTGGGTTAAAAAATGCGCGGGGTTAATGTATTTATGCAAAAAATTTGGGTTAGGGGCGGAAAAAGGGGTTTTGAGGGTTTTAGGGCTAGGGAAGGGGCTGTTAGCATGAGCAGGTGTCATCTAACCCCTGTGATGACTTGGATGGGCTAAAAACAGCCCCGGATGGACCGTTTTTTCCCGGACTTATAAAAATATGGCTATATTGCCAGGGAGGGGATATTTACATAGGGGGATTTTATATACAAAGTTTTAATAGGGGAAAGGAGAAAACTGATAGGGAGCTATACAATATTGTTAGTAGTTAATATGAAGGTGATAAGCAGGCGCTAAGGTCAGGGACCTTAGGCTAATTTTGGGGAAAAGACTTTGAAAAGAAATAGAATCCTTGAGTGAAGCAGATCTTCACCGAGGCAGCTGATATGGATGATGAAGAAACTAAGAGGAATCAAGCAGATCTTGACCTCTTTGGGAAGTTAGTAAGGGACTTTGGGAATTTAGAAGAAGGGGGAGTTAGTGATGTTCACCTTTGAGCTCCTTTGCTTGAAAACTGCCTGCACTGTGATCTGTAAAGATAAAGCACTTTGTAACACAAAATTGATCACAAATTATCATTCTGCAACCACACAGCTACCTACCCAGCCTACTTTTCTAACATTTTTTCTTCTTTTTTGGGTGGGTGTACTTAGACTTGCAGACCCAGATTTACAATTTTTCTTTTGAATTTTTCCTATCTAAATCTACACTTATTTCTGCCAGGGCCCAGATTAAACAGTTGGGTCCCTTTGATTCTCTACCTATCTACAGAATCTGCCAAGATTAGACTGTTTGGACAGATACATTCTCTATATTCTAAAACCGGAAATTGAAACCTAGGGAGGCCAAGATTTAGCTGTTTGGCCTTCCCTTAACTGAAAAACTCACCAAAAATGGAATACAACAGTGGCATTTTGGACCAGGACACTTTCATGGCATCTTCTTTGGTCTGTTCTTGAAATATGGAACACTGCAGCCTGCAAAGTATGACATATTTGGCATGTAAAAATGTCAATCATGAAAAATGAACACCTGCTGCAGCAGGAGGCTAACAGTGGCTCCACTTGGGGATGGCTTTTCCTTGTGAAAAGCCAAGAACAGCAGGTCAGACTGCCTTGTATTCAATTGCTGCTGTATTCTGCAAAATTTGCTTGGCCGGTTGCCTTATTAATCCTACCTACCTATCCTAACCAGCACTTACTTTGCTGTTAGGTGAAATGAAACAGCCAATGCAACCACTTAAGAATTATAAACATGAATGGCCCATGCTGCTTGTGCTTGCTGTTACCTGAAATGGAGATCTTGCAATCTGATATGGCTTTATTAATCTTTGAGAAGATCAGGAAGCTGCTGACCTTCTTTGCTGAAACAAGAAACTGTACAAAAGGGTCCTGTAGCATATATACATTATTACTGGACTAACTTGAAAAACTGTACAAAAGTTTGGGATAGCTATCATGCTCTGGAATTGGGGAATCATCAATAACTTGATTTTGATCTTTGCAGCCTTTTAATGGAGAAGAGCAGTGTTTTACCTCATCACGCAGCTTGCCATCAGATGAATCATACAAAACAAGGGATGATACCTGTAATTCTTTGAAAGCCTGCTCATATGGCACTTGACAGATTTGTGCTGACTGTTCTTTTTCTTCTTCAAATATCCGAGATGGCTGAAAATCAACAGGCAGGGAATCTAATTGGATTTTTTGGTCACATGCTGCCGCTTCTGAGTCTTCCTCAATCTGACACTCACTGGCACTTTGGGGCTACAAATCTAGTGTTAATGTATTAGGAGCAGGGCCTGAAATTTCTTCTGGCTGATCAGTATTAGAACATGGTGACACTTGCTTATTAACGGCATGATATTTTTCCCTAATAAACTGAAAAGACTTGAAACAAAATGGTAAAGCTCCTTCACTGAAATCAACACACTCTGCGTTTTCTTCATTTTCTTCATAGCTGAGATGGGCATTCTGATAATTGTGTTCAGGCAGCTGAACCTGAACTGTGCTTTCTGCCAAAATAACGTCTGACTCCTCTGTAAGGCTGATTTGGTCGTTAGGCTCACAATCATCATCGTACAGATCATATTTGGGCAAAGAACTGAAAGAAGAGAAGTTGTTATATTCATATAGTATATCAGGAGACTGCTCCATCATGTATGGCGGTATGAATATGTCATATGTTTTGTAGCAGGTTTGTTCATGAATATCATTACTTTCCTTTTGAAAAACAGGTCTGTTTTGGTGCTCTAAACATTCAACTTCTATTGTGCACCTGTGCTTTAATTCCTCTGCTTTCTTTACAAAGATATCAAGTTCATCCCCTTTTTCTGCTTTCAACTTCCTCTCCCTAATTTTCAGATTGACCTCTACATCTACTGCCATGTTCTGCATCTGTTGCATAGTAGAGGGGCTCCTTTCTCTCAGATGAAATTCTATTTCTGGATCAATTGCTGTTGGATAATGTAATAGGGCCAAATCAGGGGGAGGTCTTATATTCAATGGTATAGAATGATAAACTTGATTGAATCGGTCAGAAAATTGCTGAACAGATTCATTTGGAATCCTTTTTAACTGATTATATTCTTCTATGAGCATGAGGAAATTGACTTTGATCATCCATCTATCAAGGAAGAGTTTGAATAACTGCTGGAGATTTGAGATGCTTGCTTCAGGCAATGCTTTAAACCAAGTCCTAACTTCACTTTGCAAAGAAAGGGCGAACAGCCTAACACTAACATCCTCATCCTCCACTTCAAAAATGTTCAAATAATCTTCAAAAGCCTGGATATGTTTCTAGGCAGTAACTCCATTCTCTCCATCAAATCTTGGGAGTTTCATGGGATGATTTTTGGGCAAAGGATTAAGCACGGGAGGCAAAATGAGTGGCTTATATCTATCAGGAACCTTACGAGGCAGGGGATTGTGTACATTGGCTAAATGATTGGGTTCGGTATGAACAGGGATAGGATGATTTGCTTTGACAGTGGTGTCCCCCTTGACTATATGTTATAGACATTTTTGTGCCTTACAGCTATAAGCATGAAATGTCCATAATCCAAGGGATCCAAAGTCCCTAAATATGTTGTTACAGCTCCTAAAGGAACAAGGTCAACCAATGACAACTTCTCCCAGAAGTTCTCCACCAAAAACCACTCAGAAACAGTCAATTCAGGATCAATTCAAGTGCTCCACTAGCTGCCTGCGTTGCAAAACACCCCAGTACACTGTCTAGGTGCATTGCAACACACTTGAATGCACTACCCAGGTGTGTTGAGCGGGAAATGACAAGTGGCAGAGTCATTCAATGAGGTGGAAAGACCATGGAAGCTTCCAGAATCTTCTCCAATGTCACTTGCCTCATTGAATTCGACCAAGTGATGAGTAAGAGGCTCTCAGTCTCCAAGTGGAAACAAGAACTGACAGAGAGAAGCCACAAGTCAAAACATAAGCTGACTCATCCTCTCTACTTACATCTATATATGGATCCCTCATCCCAGAGATCCAGAGGCTGGAATTTTGTACTTTGCAGAGAATTGCTGTTGGTTTGAGATTGAGATTAGTACATTGGGTGATTTATGCTTTGTTGGAGGAGAGGAAGGGATTCCTTCGCTGGGAGGTAGATGCTGGATCGGAACTCACTTGGTTGTATCTCCTCTTGGACTTTCTTGTTCTATCAATAAACTATTTGAGTTTCTCCTACATGCTGTGTATCAATGATGTTTTGTTATATTTGCATGTTTAGCTTAATCTGATCTTGAGCTTTTTATGAATGTATATCTATATCTTTGTGTAGTTTCTCTCTCTTGTGATCTTGCAGGAATTCGGTGAAGCTGGGCCGGTAAGGGAGCAGGGAGCTAGGAGCCACTGAAGAGAGGAGCGATTGGATCAACAAACTAGCGAAAGACACAGGTTAGTTACATCCTTCCTCCTCATTTACATTTCATAAAGAAGAATACTCAATTAGTTTTCCTTGTTTGTTGCTAAGGCACTATCACACCTTAGAGTGGGATAGGGGCGTTCTGAATAGATACTTTTCCCAACAACAATTTGGCGACTCCGCTGGGGATCGTATCTAGTTAGTTTATTTGTGTTTCTATTGTTGTTCTTCTCATAAACTCAGGAGTGCTGAATCGAACTGCATTTGCCATTTACAAATGCAAAGTAGAGATCTGCCACTCTAGTCCACTCACTGGGCCTGTTTATGATCTGAACAAGCTGATCCACAAATGTCCTAACTGCCCTTTGTGATAGCTCTTAGTCCTCCTTTAAATCATCCTTCTAATTGTACCTTATTGATAGCTTTTATCCGGCCAAAAACCTCAGATCAAACTGCAAACCGTGACCCAGAACCCAGAGACAATTCTCGTTTCTGCTTCAGCGTAGGCTCTGTGAAGAGACTCTGCATTTCAACGCAGGTCCCGAGAAGGCTACCTGCGCTGCAATTCAGTTTCTCTGTGCTGCAGGTGCACTGATCAGCCTTTGCCCTATGCAGCTGTGGTTCTTTGCATCCTTGTGTTAAGTTTTATCTCTGTTTTTTGCAGCCTGTTATCAGTGTGTGTACCTATCTGAAAACCCCTTCTCTGCCTTAATTTTGCCTCAGTTGTATAAAAGAAGCTGTATTTGTTTTTGTGTATTTCTTACATCATTTGCAGTTTCCCATTACAAAAGTAAACTAGTCATACTGTCGCCCTTAGATCTAGACCTGTCGTAAGTGTCGTTTTGATCTTAGGAGTAAGTTTGTTTGCTGTTGACAGTTGATTGCGCTTTTACTTTTGTCTTTTGGTTTGAATTTATGAATTTCTAGTGTCGAAACAAGTGTTTACTTCAAAATCATAAAGTGTCGTAATCGTCTTTTTGATTTCAAAAAGAAACTTGTTTGTGTTTTCACTTGAAATCGAATTCAAGTTTTGTACAACAACTTTCTTTTTAGGCATCAATATTAAGAAAGCGAAAACAAATACATGCATTTGTGCATTTGCATATTGATAGTTTGTATGGTTTGATTTAGGAAAAGTGCATTTACAGTGTGCTCTTTGCTCTTTGAGAAAAGATTGCGTCTTTCTTTCCCCCTTGTAGCTAGGATTTTCATTGTTGAAAAGAGATAAATGCTTGCTTATCATCTTTAGACTGCATTTAGGAATTGTATATACATCTCGTGGTGATCGAAAAAGGCAAACTTCTAAGAAAGATCAACCTAAAATAAATTGAATGAACTTAACAACGCTTTATAACTTAACGCACAACATAGAGGTCTAGGCTAGAGACGTGTTCCGGCGTCGTAAAACCTGGTGACTATCGATCTCGCTGATGGTTGGGTGATTCCTCCTGAGAGACGATAAGCGCCAGTACGGATTGTGCTCCCACGTACCGTCGAGTATATATTGGGAGACCCCTATAGGCATAACCTTTATCCATAGGAAGCCGTGTCGGCCGCCCTACTGATCGCAATGCACTGAACACAGCATTCGGGAAGATTGACCGCCCGTACCTTAAAAAGTATTCTGCGGTTTTGCGATTGGTTTGGCACACCCTCTACCTAGATCTCCAGAGCAGTTCCTTTTGGCCTTTTTCAAACTCTATAATGGAAAAAGTCCATCCGAGAATTTGTCACTTCGGGCTCGTTAAAACATCGAAGGCGACTAGAGTCATCTTTTGCTTTTTCTCGACTCTTTAAAATTGAAAAAGCAAGTTGTGTCCAAGCGTCGTTAAAATTTATTTTAAATGGAATATTCATACCATTTTTCCCGCGTTGATCTTTAGGTTGAGAAAATGGAGCCTACCAACCAAGGAATTCCCCTTGGTGGAAATCCTAGTCCTTTCTCCTCTTGGGGAGATGTTGGTGCGCCCCATATGGCCACATTGTCGCTTCCAGGACTGACAATTGGCTTGCCAGTCTGACTCTTCTCAACCAATGTCGTTCAGAACACCACTATTCCTGAATAGTCGAATCAACAGTTAGACCAGTCCAGAGTTACCCACCAGCCTTCTACTTCCTCTAATTCTTCCTCTCCTCCTTCCTCTTCGCTTGACAGAACTGGTAAAACTAAAAACCAAGTTTCTAAGGAGAAGAAGGAAAAGAAGAAGAAAGAGAAGAAGAAGAAGGAGCCAAAAGCGACTGGGGGCAAATGAGTGTCGTCTAACGAAAATCCACACACAACACTGACTAGGCCTAAATCGCCATGTGTCATATGCAAGGGAGACCACTTTCACAGAGATTGTCCCTGCATCCCTCGGATACTAAGGGACTGGTCTCCCCGTTTTCACAATCCGGTGGCGTCAACCTCTGATAGCCATGTTGAAAGCACACCGTCAACTAGCGAAAGTGAAGTCCCAGGACAAAAAGGGAGAGCTAGATCTCCCTGTAAACTGTGCGAAGGCAATCACGCCATCCACCATTGTCCCTTCTTAGACGAAGCGAAAAGAGTTTTGGATGATCGTCCGGTTTCACCGTTACGACTTCCTCTTGGATATAAAAAACTCTTGCCGAGTCCTTCGTTAGATGAAAATCCAGCTGACCCGCTCAAGTGGTCAGCTGAAACACCGGTCATTGAAGATGAACCAGCTGAATCCATACTCGACGAAAGTCAAAAGGTCGAGGCGGCAGTTGACCCGGTCTTGCCTTCAGAGGTTTTATCTTCGAATGATACAGTCACTGAAGAGGATAAAGATGACACCATCCAAATTCTCTTCATCAACACAGACTCCGACGAGCACGGGGGCAACCCCCCCATTCCTTTATCGCAGGAAGGAAGTTCGTCAGAGCGATACCCGGCCGTCTACTCGGTCCCACCACCAAGCAACCTAGTTGTCTCCTTCGACTGGAACCAACTAGGCAGACCCCGTTTGCCAGCAAGCATACCATTCAGAATTATCGTCCAAATATACAGAATGGTCATGGCTGGCACCATCATTGATGAGGGAGCATCTGTGAGTATCCTTTCCTCTATTTCTTGGAAAGCGCTTGGTTCGCCAGCGCTTTTGCCTGAAATGAGAAATCTGACAGGGTTTGATAAAGGAACCAGTCGACCTTTAGGGATCCTCCCCAATGTGCCCATAACATTGAAAGGGAAGACCGTTCAAATGAACGTGATGGTCGTTGAAGGACCCTTGGATTATAACCTACTCCTTGGACGAGACTATATATATTGCATGGGAGCCATCGTCTCCTCACTCTTTAGAGTAATGTGTTTTCCGCACGAAGGAAGAGTGGTCAAGCTCGTGGACCAGCTTTCATTTCCCGGATCACGCATCGCAAATAGTCATATACCATCCCTAAATGGTCTCTTCACGCAAGAAATGTCTCAACCCACAGTCCGTCCTCCCGATGAGCGCGAGTAATTCGGAGGGATATGACTGGAACCCAGGGGGCATGCGTCCTGGTCTGCTTCGGCAGGAAAACTTTGGGTATAAGGTAGGTTTCCGCGGGAGAATATGACTAGTCCATACCCCGTCCATGATTGGAAGAGGGGTTGTTCTAGAATAAGATTCTTTTTGTCAAAGTTATGTGTTTGGCGCTCGTTGTCACTCACCTTTGTCTATCTCGGTAGACATCGCCGAAGAAGTGTTTTGTTTGCTGCGCAAATGAGAAAATCTTTGGTAACATGAAAGAGGTAGGCCTCTCTCATTAAAACAAATGTTTTAACGGACTAAAGAAGGGGTAACCTTGAAATCATATTTTATACCTGGGGGCATGCAAACCTTTTGGAGTGCAAGCAAGGGGCGGCTATTTATTTTTTAAATTTTTAGGTCCTCCCTTTAAACCTGTAGGTCTAACCCTTTAAACTCGTAGGATTAGTCGTTTCCAAACTTGCATAACGAAAGGATGCGAGGCATAGCTTTGTAAGGTGCAAGCTCCATAAAAAATGGCATCTTACATGAGACATTCTTATCATATGACTGGATTATCGAGCAGTTTTAGCACATAGTTCATGCTCGTTAAAAAATAAACATAAGATCGAGCAAGTGTTTCAACCCGCGTTTAAGCTCGTTAAAAAATAACTATCCTCTGGTAAATAACCACCGTGAATGTAACGTTATCAGCCATTAAAGCATTGGTCGTGTTTGCACCGTCACCTCCACTTTTCCATTGGCCGATCATTCACCTCCATATGATTGTTTACCCATTTTGAGGAACAGCTGCGAAGAGTGATTTCACTAGCCATCCTTGTGACACTGCCGTGCTTGGAAAATTCCAACCCTTACCTGGAATCAGCTGCTACCCATTTTATCACTCGTTCCTCAAAAGATGAGTCTTCTTTAAGCTCCTTTCATCTGACTTGTAAAATATGAAAATATTGCCGAGTTTTGGCCTTCCAGCTCGTTAAAGCGACCGGAAGAGCTATCCCTCCTCTAGATTTTAATCTTTTTGGACCTGAGGGATTATTGCACAAAAAGATCGAGCGCTTGTTTTGTTCGGCTCGTTAAAACTATCGAAAATTCATCCCTTATGTATTGTTTTATACTTTTTCGGACTTAAGGGATTAGATGACGAAAAAGGACTTCCGGATTTAACTTTACGTACCTTTTCAGACTCTCTAAAAATGAAAAGGACCGAGTTATCTTTGTCATTAGACTCATTAAAAAGATTAATAGCGACAAACTTGTCTTTAGACGAGAACGAGTTTCACTATCGCTAGACTCGTTAAAACATAGCGATGGGTTTGCCCGAAGGGAAAATTATAGAACAAGCATATGTTATCCTCCTCAAGATTGACAAAAATAAAGAGGTACTGGTTAGCAATGACTGGGGAAAAATTGGGAAGAAACTCAAAGAACTTTTATTGGTAGCAAGTCGCTCTTGAACATGACACTTCCACTCCATGCCTGAGTCGGGTTGGGTTGCTTCATTCACCGGTCACATCACCATGGTCTCGCCATACCATCCACCTTTGGGGTAAATGCTACCAATCCATCACATAAGTGTCACCGATATGTTCAAGAGAAGTCATCCAGAGAAGTCAACCGTGTCCCATCCACTACCATACATTATACTTCATTCTTTCATGACCGCCACCCTGAACCATATATCATCAGATCGTTTTCACCTCCATCAAAATCATTTGCTCCGTTCCGTGTCACTGATGTGGGATACATTAAGGCCCTCCTTTGACGGATCGCTTCTTGTCGACATCAGCTCATTATCCAAGAAGTTGATCTAGGAACACCCCCTTCAGTACTTTGAAGCTTTCATGCCTCAATGGCAAGTTTCTCACTTCCGGCGACAGGTATACATCAATGACCTTCGACCGAAATATTTTGCGTGGTGTTCGACGCCAAGTCTTTTATTCACACCACGTGAATTGTACTGCAGTACCTTGAGGGTCATTATCATTATCGGTGATTCCTCTCGCGCTTGTTAACAGTTTACATCATTGACTGGTAATCAAGCGATGTCTTTCCATGTTCGACTTCAAAACATTTCTCACATGGATCGACTTGTACTTAGAGTGAAGATCAGACGAGATTGAAGACCCCGGATCTAGTTTCATCCATCCGGGCTGCGATATATATTCAGGAAAAATAAAGACATTGACATGTACAGCATTGCAGAACAGATAATCATCCTACCAAAAGGATGATGATTTCATCAGAATCATCAGTCTACCATCAAACGATTGTCTGTCCTATGTACATAAAAATGAATTTATAAAGCTGAGCATGGGAATGCCCGCCTCAGCTAGATCATGAAAACAAAATGATGTATTGTATTGTATCTTATTACAGGTCTCCTCCCAGCATTGGATGAACTTCGGATCCTCCTAATAAAGCATTTCACCCGATAAACGGCTTCATACTTTAGGGGGCAACTGTTATAGACATTTTTGTGCCTTACAGCTATAAGCATGAAATGTCCATAATCCAAGGGATCCAAAGTCCCTAAAGATGTTGTTACAGCTCCTAAAGGAATAAGGTCAACCAATGACAGCTTCTCCCAGAAGTTCTCCACCAAAAACCACTCAGAAACAGTCAATTCAGGATCAATTCAAGTGCTCCACTAGCTGCCTGCGTTGCAAAACACCCCAGTACACTGTCTAGGTGCGTTGCAACACACTTGAATGCACTACCCAGGTGCGTTGAGCGGGAAATGACAAGTGGTAGAGTCATTCAACGAGGTGGAAAGACCATGGAAGCTTCCAGAATCTTCTCCAATGACACTTGCCTCACTGAATTCGACCAAGTGATGAGTAAGAGGCTCTCAGTCTCCAAGTGGAAACAAGAACTGACAGAGAGAAGCCACAAGTCAAAACATAAGCTGACTCATCCTCTCTGCTTACATCTATATATGGATCCCTCATCCCAGAGATCCAGAGGCTGGAATTTTGTACTTTGCAGAGAATTGCTGTTGGTTTGAGATTGAGATTAGTACATTGGGTGATTTATGCTTTGTTGGAGGAGAGGAAGGGATTCCTTTGCTGGGAGGTAGATGCTGGATCGAAACTCACTTGGTTGTATCTCCTCTTGGACTTTCTTGTTCTATCAATAAACTATTTGAGTTTCTCCTACATGCTGTGTATCAATGATGTTTTGTTATATTTGCATGTTTATCTCAATATGATCTTGAGATTTTTATGAATGTATATCTATATCTTCGTGTAGTTTCTCTCTCTTGTGATCTTGCAGGAATTCGGTGAAGCTGGGCCGGTAAGGGAGCAGGGAGCTGGGAGCCACTGAAGAGGAGCGATTGGATCAACAAACTAGCGGAAGACACAGGTTAGTTACATCCTTCCTCCTCATTTACATTTCATAAATAAGAATACTCAATTAGTTTTCCTTGTTTGTTGCTAAGGCACTATCACACCTTAGAGTGGGATAGGGGCGTTCTGAATAGATACTTTTCCCAACAACACTATAAGGTGAGCATCAGCAGCATTTAAAGGTTGCCGCTCTGATGTGCAAGGAGGGCTTTCTTCAACATTTTCAAAAGGAAAATCATAAAAGTTAAATTTAAACAATATGTACAGCAAAATTTTATGGAAGAGAAAGAACATGACCTCTTGGATCATAATCCAGGTCAAAAGCCTAATCTGCTCATAAATTTCTTTTGGGTTCATTTCTCCAGCGGAGTCTTTATTATGAGGATGATGTGGAGTTGCCAGGTGAAAGATCAACTTTGGAGTGTCTGATCTCTGTCCACCATCAAAGATCAGAACTAAACTTGAAAAAGTAGTTCTGAAGATCTGGTTCTCTCATTGGAGCTTTCTTACCTTCTTCGTGAAACTATGTGAAATTATCTGAGGAAAGTCCCCAGTGGAGTCGCCATTATGTTATCACTCAGGTTGTCCTTAAGCTCTGGAAAAGGATACGGCCGAGGTAACCACAGACCAACTTTGGACTGCAGGTTCTAGCCAACCTGCAATCAGAGAGGGCTCTCTCTTTAAGATTTAGCTTTGTTGAAAAGGATTTTAGGCTAGGTCTTGAGTTCAGAGGGTTTTTGTTTTGTTTTTGGTGGGAAAATTGATGTTTTCAAACAGAGAGGCAAGGCATAATCTGGAAGTTTCAAACCATTGGGCGTGGAGTCAAGGAGGATAACTGCTGGAGCGTTTCTTCGGTCACAAGAGAGGGAAAGTGGAGCAAGATAGCTATGCATGAAACAATATTTCAGGTTAAAATGATGGGAAAAATGCTAAGTGATGAGAGGCAGTTAAGAATCTCTTAATCATGCTTAACAGAGGAGGTAACAGAGCGCTACCTAGGGGCAGCAAAGAATCCCTAGATAATTGGCAAAGATAGGTGAACTGGGGTAAACATGAGCCAGGAGGAATTCATATTCATAACCAATTCAATCAGAGAAAAACATAAAGAAATAGCAGAAATTGAGCATAGAGAGTATTTAAACTAATTCTAGGCTATTCTTTCTTTCTGCTATTTAGATAGTGGTAAACAATAAACAGAGGTAAGATGCACTTATTGATTCAGGCTGCTGCACAAGAATTCCATCTTCATATCTCCAAAACATTCATTTACAACAGTCAGTTTGCTCTCCAAGCTTTCAGCAATCTTTGATTATAGAAAAAACTCAGGTATACAATGCGGGTCTCTAGTGAAAATTCTCAATCAACCAACCCTTGAAAACAATGTAGAGGATGGTATATATAGGGAAAAACTATCTACAGAGTTCCTTTATTACATCTTGACCTAATCAGGTCTGAAAGAAAAATGATTACTTAACCTAATACTATCCAGAAATAAATGCAAAAAATATCTTGGGCTGCGCTCAGGGCCGCCGTATCAAAACTGAGTAAATGATGTTGTCCTTGGTGGCTGTCTGCAGTGTTTTCTGAAATAAATGTGTATGGGTTTCTGCATCTCTACTGTCCGTCTGCATTTAAAGCTTTAACTGTGATTTGAGGGCAAGGATGGGCTTACGCCTCCTGATTTGACTTTCTGGGGGAAGCTCATCAATGTTCAGGTGCTTCAAGCCCCTAAAAAATCTTGACTGATACTCTTTGGCTCTTCTTCTTCCTCTGATACTCTTTGGAAATAAATTGATGCTGTTCTGACGTGCTGTATGTTAAATCATCATTTATTGGCCGCTGTTCGGCCTCTGTTTTCTGGTCGTTCCGGCAAGCTTCGCGAAGAAAAATGGTTGATTCGGCGCCTTTCGGGCCTGTTGGGTGCCGCAGAATGAAAAGATTCCCTGAATATTCTCCATTCAGGCCCAAAAAATCTAGCGATGAGCAAATCGCTCATCAAAAACTGCCTCAGAATCTGATTCCGGGGCTCCGAAGTGCGATTTTTTGCCCTTCGCGCCAAAAAGTGCTGATGATGTCAGCATGACGTGACGTTGTACGGCGGGTGACATCAGCATGATGATGTGGTAGGATGACATCAGCATGATGTCATCATGTACGGACGGTGACATGGCATGACACATGGCAAGGGGCCACGCAGGCAGGTGACTCGACATGTGAGGGGGCAGAGGGGGGGACGTAAGCGGTGACTGTGCAGGGGGGTGACGTAAGTGGTGGCGTCACCGGGCAGGAGGCGGTAAGTGGTTTTGTGGTGCAGCACCTTTGGGGGGGAAGCGGTTTTGTCAGAGGGGGCTCCGCCACAGCCCAGGAGCTGACGCGTGGCGGGAGATACGGCGGTAATACCGCCCATCTCCCGGACGCTAAAGCTCGGGCGTTTTGGAGATGGGACGGCCCGCCCACCATCGATCTGCGGGGCGGACGATCGGACGGCTGGCGGGAAGGACTAGGCGACAGCTGGTTAGGGCGGGGGATATGAGCGGAATATTCCAAAGTTAATAAGCGCGACGGGGGTTTAGACTTAGGGAATGGGGGTTTTTGGGTTAAAAAATGCGTGGGGTTAATGTATTTATGCAAAAACTTTGGGTTAGGGGCAGAAAAAGGGTTTTTAGGGCTAGGGAAGAGGCTGTTAGCATGACCAGGTGTCATCTAACCCTTGTGATGACTCGGATGGGCTAAAAACAGCCGCGGATGGACCATTTTTTCCTGGACTTATAAAAATATGGCTATATTGCCAGGTAGGGGATATTTACATAGGGGGATTTTATATACAAAGTTTTAATAGGGGAAAGGGGAAAATTGATAGGGAGCTATACAATATTGTTAGTAGTTAATATGAAGGTGATAAGCAGACGCTAAGGTCAGGGACCTTAGGCTAATTTTGGGGAAAAGACTTTGAAAAGAAATAGAATCCTTGAGTGAAGCAGATCTTCACCGAGGCAGCTGATATGGATGAAGAAGAAACTAAGAGGAATTAAGCAGATCTTGACCTCTTTGGGAAGTTAGTAAGGGACTTTGGGAATTTAGAAGAAGGGGGAGTTAGTGATGTTCACCTTTGAGCTCCTTTGCCTGAAAACTGCCTGCACTGTGATCTGTAAAGATAAAGCACTTTGTAACACAAAATTGATCACAAATTATCATTCTGCAACCACACAGCTACCTACCCAGCCTACTTTTCTAACATTTTTTCTTCTTTTTTGGGTGGGTGTACTTAGACTTGCAGACCCAGATTTACAATTTTTCTTTTGAATTTTTCCTATCTAAATCTACACTTATTTCTGCCAGGGCCCAAATTAAACAGTTGGGTCCCTTTGATTCTCTACCTATCTACAGAATCTGCCAAGATTAGACTATTTGGACAGATACATTCTCTATATTCTAAAACCGGAAATTGAAACCTAGGGAGGCCAAGATTTAGCTGTTTGGCCTTCCCTTAACTGAAAAACTCACCAAGAATGGAATACAGCAGTGGCATTTTGGACCAGGACACTTTCATGGCATCTTCTTTGGTCTGTTCTTGAAATATGGAACACTGCAGCCTGCAAAGTATGACATATTTGGCATGTAAAAATGTCAATCATGAAAAATGAACACCTGCTACAGCAGGAGGCTAACACATAATATGAAACAAGGTCATGTACACAAAGAAACATTTTTTTTCCCTGGAAAAATCGTAATCTTTCATTATGATTGAAAATTTACATGTTGTAGATTCCTCTTGGCATATGCTGTAAATAGATTTCAAAAAAGGTGCTCATAAAGATGCATAGATCCTTTCACACCACACAGGGTGTATGGATTTCATAAAGTAGACATGTAAATGCAAAAATATTTATGTACAGGTGGGGGAAATTCAGACTTTTCGCCCTTTTTTCTTCTCAACCTTTCTCCAAACCCCCTGTGACTCTGTGGGAGTTATGAGTGCTAATGCATTTTCAGCCACAGGTTGTGGATTATCTTTATCAGAATCTGATGTGTCTGATGTGTGTTGGCGTTCATTTTTGCCCATATCCATTTCTGATCTTCTTGCCAGTGCTGTAACTATATCTTCCTGTGGATTTGTATCTTCTGCAACTGGTTCTTTATTCATCTTATTGTTCTCATTTGGGTTGGCATAATCCATCTCTTCTTCCTCCTCGTCATCCGGGGTAGGTGGTGAAAATTGCCATCCCTTTGCTTGTTTTTCCGTTTTCTTCTTTCTGCGATTGTCTTTTTTGATTGTTGGGCACGTGCTTTGTAGGTGTCCTGTTTGTCTGCAGATTTAACATCTGAATGCAGTGTTTTCATAATCTAATATTTGTGTCCAGCTGCTCTGTCTATGCTTCAGCTGAATTTGGTCTGGCAGGCCTTTGCTGAGGTCTACTTCCACACATATTCGTGCAAAAGTATATATTCTTTCCTCCACTCGCTGGGTGTCCATTTTAATGTAACGCCCAATTTTATTTCCAATTCGAGTGAGTACTCACTGATTCTAGAGATGTATTGGGTGGTTGTGTAGCCGCACCCAAACTGGCATCTTCGAGACAACCATAGTGTTTGCATCAAAATTTGGGGACCATGGTGTGATGAAGAGTCTAGTGGATCCCTAGAACCAAGGTCCTTCCTGCATTACTATGTCTCTATCTATTGCTGATAGAAATTTCACTATGAAAAAACCCTTGGAGCAGAGATGTATTTCACAGTCTGTGGTCCAGTTCGTGAAGATCCAAAGAAAAAGATCAGCGGGTTTGGGCCAAAAGCAGTTAAATCTACAAATTATTGCTTGTCTTTCATATATGGTGCATTGCTCATCTATTTCTGGTGTATCTATATTGTATTCTGGGGTGTGGTTCAACTGTTCCACAATGTATGTCCTTACATCCATACCTGTTTGGTTCGGTGCTGTTCCTTCTGTGTTTTTCCCTTGCAGGATATTTTTGAAGGAAATGTTGCCTGGTTTTTTCCTGATTGAACCAGTACCACTTCCTCCCGCCCTGTTTGGATTTGTGTTATTGTTGGTTGCACCCCCTCTTAACCTATGATTGAGGATGATTGTTGACAGAGGTGCTATTCTGTATTCCCAAAGGTATTTTGTGTCTTGTAACACTCTGCCCCCATGTATCAGGTTTTGTGCTCTGATGGGGTAACCCAACTGTTTCATTATAATTTCCTGTATTTGCTCGACAGTATCTGTCTCTCTTACCCAAATTATTTTCGATTTTCCTTCTGGGTTTTTTACAAAAACTTGGAAGCTGTGATCTCTTACCAGGATTCCAGATCTTGTTTTTGGCAGATCTAACCCTGTGATTCTGTTCTGCTCCTTTTGTTTACATCGGCAGAGCTTATTCAATGAGGGGGCTTCTAGATCTGACCAGAAAGAGGGTCGATTTGCAACAAGATTGTCTGGATCTAAGAGCCCGAGACCCAATCCGTACTCATTGCCATGGAGCAGTGGATATGATGCCCAATCAGGGGTCAATGGCAGATGGTTGTCCATGTCGGCGTCATAATAATACAGATCAACATTCTAATAAGCATAGAACTGGAATATTTCTTCATACCTTTGACAGAGTCAGCGATTTTTCATCCTGAGGGCTCCATTATTGCTAGAGACAGCTCCCTCACCAAGCATGATCTTGTAGGCAGCTATGGCCTTAGAGTGGACTGTCAAATGGCCGATCCATAAGCATTTCATAAACTCATCCAACCTGTTTATGCCGATCAGGGGTTTTTCGGCTATCTTCGTCGCCTGAGGGAGACTCGTATACACCAGATCTGGGCAAGTTCGTACCTCCATTTTCCTTATACACCCTGATTGCTGCAGATAACATGGTAACCTTACTCTCTGCGCACCATAGATGTCCAAAGCAAGTCGTACGACTTCCAGATTCTTGTTTATGAGATCTCTGGAGGGTTGGCCAATGCGAGAAGGAGCCATTGTAGTCGCGTGTAATCGAAACCCTCGCTCTTCTCCTCCCGTTTCAGAGCTCTCTTCCTTATCAAAAATATCATGTACACAAAGAAAAATATAACAATTATTCATTAACATATAATATTCATTCATTAATCATAGACACAAAATACTTCATCTCAATAGATTTTATCATCAAACATGATGTTTTAATGATATAACTAGTACAATGGTTTTTTTTTAATATTATTGACGGCCTAGTCGTGTACTCATGACGTTGTCAAGGCTGTCACAAGAGGGGTGAATCATGAACTGTAACAAGAAATAAATGTTAAATTGATATTTTTTGTTGTTATTATTACAAATATTTCATTAAAAAAAGAGCATTAGAATTTTCTTTACATAGTGCAGTAGTCGACACTGTTGGAATGGCTTCTCCATGTTAATATAGGTTGTCATTGATGTCAATAGTTGATATCAATTATTGATATGGTAGTGACAGGGATGGAAAGTATTCTTGTGATGCATATTATGATGATGTACTTGCTCATGATGACAGGTCCCTCTTGTTTGATAAGGATACCATTAATGAAGATGTCAAGCTATTAATGATGCCATTATGAAGTCAAGCCACTAAGAAGATGTCTTGTCCTAGATGCTTAAACTAACCATGAAGACACCATAACCTCATGTATACTTGTTCTTGATGAAGAAGCCCTAGAAATCATGATGATGTTCTTACTCTTGATGAAGAAGCCTAGAACTTGGATGATGTCCTTACCCTTGATATTGAAGGACTACACATGAATGAGCACAGTTGATGATGTCATAAATTATGGCACTTGATAAAGGTCTTGATGACATGGACAATGATTGGAGACATGACATGAAGGACTTGGAAATCTCCTAATGGAAAATTAATAAATGCTGCACTATGGTTTGTGACATATCATTGCACTATTATTGGATACATGATGCTACACAATCATGATGACATGAATGCTAAATTCACTATCATGATGCCGGATACACTATCATGGTGATATGGATGACTTACATGATGACAAAGCACTTGGGGACACACTAATAATCTCTTTCTGTCCTAATCATCAAGCCCTAATAACCTATTGCTGTCCTAATCATTCTCTGCACTAAAAATTCCTATAGTCATAAAGAAAATTAAATTTTGACATCTTGAAGACATCATTTCATTTTAACTCCTTGACTCTCTTGTAGAAGACTCTTTCCTCTTTCTAATGAGCCCTCACTTTCCTCCTAACTCCTAGTAGTCTAAGAGAAATTAATTTTTTAAGTTAATATGTCCTATTTTTAAAAGCTAGCCGAACTATACTCAAAGACACAAGTCATCCTACCTCCAGAGACGTGTCCCTTCAATTAAGAAACAAAATGTGTATAAATAGAGATCGTAGACCCTCATTTCTAACAAAAATTCTGGTCAAGAAAATAGAGAATTCGGTCAAGAAAAAGGTGAATAATTCGGATCTAAGATAAGAAGATGATTAATGAAGGAAGACGTCAACTGTGATTTGTTTTTTCTTTTGGACGAATTTTTTTATTTGCAGCTTGAAATTTGTGCAGATTTGTGGCAAGTAATATAGACCTGCGTCATATATTCTGTAGCACCTCAGACCTGCAGTTCTAAAACCTTGGACCTATAAAATTTCTGCAATTTTGGGTTTGCATAAGGTCGGTAGCATTTGAAATTGTGGGCCTGTGGAGTTCCTACTTCAATATTGTGCAGACCTTTATTTCAACCATTTTCTAGAACTGTGAAAACCTCAAATTTTGGCTTTATTTTTGCCTCAGTGCAAAAAAAAATCTGTGTATTTGTGCAACATCTTTGAACAATCATCTCTATATAGTATAACCTTTTCATGGAAATTTGAGTAGTTGGAGTAGACCTTTCAAGCAACCCTTGGACCAAAACTTGGTAACACTCATCAACGTATCTATGGAGAATTTCTTATTGGCTTGAATAACTAAGTTTCAAATCCTTTGGTGAAGACTGTTTGCCTCAGCCGTTGGGTAACAGACCTTGTAATTTGTTGTGCTTGTTGGAGTCATATTTGTTGAGCTTGATTAGGCATATTTGTTGGGCTTTGACAGACAGAGCTTGCCAGAGTCTCCTCCTATGAACATAACAAGGACTTGTTGACTTGAAGAGTTGTTGAAGGCTTGGAGAAGCACACTTGAAGATCAGCTGAAGCAATTTTGGAGATCAGTCAAAACATATTTGGAGAATTCCTAAAGTATCATCTTGAAGCTTGTTGAGGACAATTTGAAGTAGGATTGAATTGAAAATTTCTTGGGTAGACAACCTTGGATACTTGTGGAGCATTTGTTGAAGATTTATTGGAACACCATCGAAACATTTATTGAAGTACCATTGGGGATTTGTTGAAGCATCTTGAAGGCTCTTGTAGCAATATATTGAATATCTTCTGAAGACTTGATGCAAACATCTTAAAGCTAATTTTGGAGATGCCCTTGAAGACCATGATGCATAAAGCATCATGAGGTGACTTGGAGAATCTGATTGGGTACCATGAAGGACAATGGAGACACCTTCATGTGAATAGATCAAGGTTGTCATTAATTATGTATCATTGTTATAGACATTTTTGTGCCTTACAGCTATAAGCATGAAATGTCCATAAACCAAGGGATCCTAAGTCCCTAAAAGTGTTGTTCCGACCCTAAAGGAACAAGGTCAACAAATTACAGCTTCTCCTAGAAGTTCTCCACCAGAAACTGCTCAGAATCAGTCAAATCAGGATCATTTGAGCTGCTCCACTAGCTAGCTGCGTTGCATAGCACCCAAGTACACTAGCTAGGTGCGTTGCAACGCACCTAAATGCACTACCAGGGTGCGTTGAGCGGGAAATGACAAATGGCAGTGCCATTCCGCGAGGTGGAAAGACAATGGAAGCTTCCAGAATCTTCTCCAATGACACTTGCCTCACTGAGTTCGACCAAGGATGAGTAAGAGGCTCTCAATCTCCAAGTGGAAGCAAGAACTGACAGAGAGAAGCCACTAGTCAAATCATAAGCTGACTCATATTCCTTGCATACATCTATATATGGATCCCTCATCCCAGAGATCCAGAGGCTGGAATTTTGTACATTTCAGAGAATTGCTGTTGGTTTTGAGATAGATATCAGAGTATTGGGTGATTTATGCTTTGTTGGAGGTGAAGAGGGGATTCTATGCTGGGAGGTTGATGCTGGATCAGGAATCATCGGTTGTAACTCCTCCTGGATCTTCTTGTTATATCAATAAAACTATTTGAGTTTCTCCTACATGCTTGTGTATCATTGATGTTTGTTACATTTGTATGTTTAGCTTAAATCTGATCCTAAGCTATTTATGAATATAAATCCATGTCTTTGTGTAGTTTTCTTCTTCTGTGATCTTACAGGAACTTGGTGAAGCTGGGCAAGTAAGGGAGCAGGTAGCTGGAAGCTGTCAAAGAGGAGAGAGATTGGATCAAAGGACTAGCGCAAGACACAGGTTGGTTCATCATATTCCTCTTCGTTTATAGTTCATAAAGAAGAATATGAAAGTAGTTTTCTCTGTTTGTTTCTAAGGTCACTGTCACACCTTAGTGGGATAGGGTCGTTCTGAGTAGACACTTTTCCCGTTAACAAAATGGCGACTCTGCTGGGGATCGTGTCTAGTTAGTTTGTTTGTGTTTCTCTTGTTGTTTGTTTCATAAACTTAGAAGTAGCAATCGAACTGCATTTGCCATTAGCAAATGCAAAGTAGACATCTGCTACTTCAATCCATTCACTGGATCTGTTTATGATTTGAACAGCTGATTCACAAATGATCTGATTGCCCTTTGTGATAGCTCTTACACCTCCTTTAAATCTACCCTCTGATTGTGCATTACTGATTGCTTTTACTCGGCCAAAAACCATAAATTAAACTGCAAACCGTGACCCAGAACCCAAATAGAATTCTCATTTCTGCCCCAGCGCAGGCTCTGTGAAGAGGTTCTGCATTTCAACGTAGTTCCCGAGAGGGCTACCTGCGCTGCAATCGAGTTTCTCTGTGTAACAGGTGCGCTGATCAGCCTAGCCCTGTGCAGCTGAGGTTCTTTGCTTCATTTTTTCAGTTTTGTCTCTGATTTTTGCAGCCTGTGATCAGTATATTACTTTGTTTAAAAACCCCTTTTCTTTGCCTTAATTCTACCTCCTTTGTACAAAAGGACTGTAGATGTTTTTGTGTGTTTGTTACATCATTTACAGTTTTCCATTGCAAAAGTAGAATAGTCATACTGTCGTCCTTTGATTTAGATCTGTCGTAACTGTCGATTTTGATCTTAGGAGAAAGTTTATTTGCTGTTGACAGTCGATTATGCTTTTACTTTTACCTTTGGTTTGAATTTGTGACTTTCCAGTGTCGAAACGAGTATTTATTTCAAAATCATAAAGTGTCGTAATCATCTTTACCTTTTGATTTCGAAAAGAAGCTTGTTTGTGTTTGTCACTTGAAAGCAAATTCAGATTTGTACATCAACTTTCTTTTTAGGCATCAATATTAAGAAAGTGAAAAACAAATACATGCACATGTGCATTTGCATATTGACAGTCTGTTTGGCTTGATTTAGGAAAGTGCATTTACAGTGTGCTCTTTGCTCTTTGTGAAAAGATTGTGTCTTTCTTTTCCCCTTGTAGCTAGGATTTTCATTGCTGAAAAGAGATAAAAGTTTGCTTATCATCTTTAGATTGCATTTTAGGAATTACATCTACATCTCGTGGTGAACCCAAAAGGAAAACTTCATAAGAAAGATCAACTTAAAATAAATTGAATGAATCTAACAACGCATTGGAACTTAACGCAAAACATTTAGAGGTCTAGGCTAGAGACGTATTCCGGCGTCGTAAAGCCTGGTAACTGTTGTCCTCACTGATGGTTGGGTGATTCCTCCACTTTGAGACGATAAGTGCCAGTACAGACTTGTGCTCCCACGTACCGTCGAGTATATATTGGGAGACCCCTATAGGCTTAAAACCTTTTATCCATAGGAAGCCGTGTCGGCCGCCCTACTGATTGCAATGCACCGAACACAGCATTCGGGAAGATTGATTGCCGTATCGTAAAAAGTATTCTGTAGTTTTGCGATTGGTTTGGTACTCCCTCTACCTAGATCTCCAGAGCAGTCCCTTTCGTTCCTTTTCAGACTCCTTAACGGAAAAGGTCCATCTGAGCACTTGTCACTTCAGGCTCATTAAAAATCGAAGGAGACTAGAGTCATCTTTTGTTTTTTCTCGACTCTTAAAAATTGAAAAGACAAGTTGTGTCAAAGCGTCTAAAAATTTATTTTAAATGGAATATTCATTACCCTTTTCCTACATTGATCTTAGGTTGAGAAAATGGAGTCTACCAACCAAGGAATTCCCCTTGGTGGAAATCCTAGTCCCTTCTCCTCTTGGGGAGATGTTGGTGCACCCCATATGGCCACATTGTCGCTTCCAGGACTGACAATTGGCTTGCCAGTATGGCTCTTCTCAACCAATGTCGTTCAGAACACCACTATTCCTGAACAATCGAATCAGTAATTAGACGAGTCCAGAGTTGCCCACCAACCTTCTACTTCCTCTAATTCTTCTTCTCCTCCTTCCTCTTCGCTTGATGGGGCTGGCAAAGCCAAATGTCAAGTTCCTAAGGAGAAGAAGGAAAAGAAGAAGAAAGAGAAGAAGAAGAAGGAGCCAAAGGCGAATGGGGGAAAACGAGTATCGTCTAACGAAAATCCACACACTACACCGACCAGGCCTAAATCGCCATGTGTCATTTGCAAAGGAGACCACTTTCACAGAGATTTTCCTTGCATCCCTCGGATACTAAGGGACTGGTCTCCTCGTTTGCACAATCCGGTGTCATCAACCTCTGGTGATCATATTGAAAGCACACCGTCAACTAGCGAAAGTGAAGCCCCAGGACAAAAAAGGAAAGCTAGATTTCCTTGTAAATTGTGCGAAGGCAATCATGCCGTCCACCGTTGTCCCTTCTTAGACGAAGCTAAAAGAGTTTTGGATGATCGTCCAGTTTCACCGTTACGACTTCCTCCTGGATATAAAAAACTCTTGCCGAGTCCGTCACTAGTTGAGAATCTAGCTGGCCTCCTCAAGTGGTCGGCTGAAGCGCCTATCATTGAAGATAAACCATCTGAATCCATACCAGACGAAAGTCAAAAGGTCGAGGTGGCAGTTGACCCGGTCTTGCCTTCAGAGGTTTTATCTTTGGATGATACAGTCACTGAAGAGAACAAGGATGACACTATCCAAATTCTCTTCATCAACACAGACTCCGACGAACATGGGGGCAATCTACCCATTCCTTTACCGCAGGAAGGAAGTTCGTTAGAGCCATACCCGGCCGTCTACTCGGTCCCACCGCCAAGCAACCTAGTTGTCTCCTTCGACTGGAATCAACTAGGCAGACCCCGTTTACCAGCAAGCATACCATTCCGAATTATCGTTCAAATATATAGAATGGTCATGGCTGGTACCATCATAGATAAGGGGGCTTCTGTGAGTATCCTTTCCTCTATTGCTTGGAAAGAGCTTGGTTTGCCATCGCTGTTGCCTGAGATGAGAAATCTGATAGGCTTTGATAAAGGAACCAGTCGACCTTTAGGGATCCTTCCCGATGTTCCCATAACATTGAGAAGGAAGACAGTTCGCATGAATGTAATGGTAGTTCAAGGACCCTTGGATTATAATCTACTCCTTGGACGAGACTATATTTATTGCATGGGAGCCATCGTCTCCTCACTCTTTAGAGTAATGTGTTTTCTGCACGAAGGAAGAGTGGTCAAGCTCGTGGACCAGCTTTCATTTCCCGGATCACGCATAGCAAATAGTCATATACCATCCCTAAATGGTCTCTTCACGCAAGAAATGTCTCAATCCCCAGTCCGTCCTCCCGATGAGCACGAGTAATTCGGAGGGATATGACTGAAACCCAGGGGACATGCATCCTGGTCTGCTTCGGCAGGAAAACTTCGGGTATAGGGTAGGTTTCCGCGGGAGAATATGACTAGTTTGTACCCCGTCCGTCGGTGGAAGAGGGGTTATTCAAGAATAAGATTCTCTTGTCAAAGTTATGTGAGTGGCAGACGTCGTTGCTCACCTTTGTTTATCTCGGTAGACATCGCCGAAGAAGTGTTTTGTTTGCACCGCGAATAGAACAATCTTTGGGTAACCTGTAAGAGGTAGGCCTTTCCTGATAGAACAAATGTTTTGTCTGCAAATTGAGGGGTAACCTTGAAACCATATTTTATACCTGGGGGCATGCAAACCTTTTGGAGTGCAAGCGAGGGGCGGCTATTTATTTTTTAAATTTTTAGGACCTCTAACCCTTTAAACTCGTAGGATTAGTCGTCACCTAACTTGCATAAAGAAAGGATGTGGGGAAAAAATCTAAAAATTACCATTTTTATATGAGAATTTCTTATCATATGATTGGATTAATCGAGCAGTTTTAGCACATAGTTCAAGCTCGTTACAAAATAAACATAAGACATGAGCAAATGTTTCCACCCGCATTTAAGCTCGTTAAAAAATGAACTATTCCCCGGTAAATAACCACCATGAATGTAACATTTCAGCCATTAAAGCCTTGGTCGTGTTTGCACCGTCACCTCCACTTTTCCATTGGCCGATCATTCACCTCCATTTGATTGTTTACCCATTTTGAGGAACAGCTGCGAAGAGTGATTTCACTAGCCATCCTTGTGACACTGTCGTGATTGGAAAATTCCAAACCTTACTTGGAATCAGCTGCTACCCATTTTATCACTCGTTCCTCAAAAGACGAGTCTTCTTTAAGCTCTTTTCAACTGACTCGTAAAATATGAAAAGATTGCCGAGTTTTGGCCTTCCAGCTCGTTAAAGCGACCGGAAGTGCTATCCCTCCTCTAGATTTTAATCTTTTTGGACCTGAGGGATTATTGCACAAAAAGATCGAGCGCTTGTTTTGTTCGGCTCGTTAAAACTATCGAAAATTCATCCCTTATGTATTGTTTTATACTTTTTCGGACTTAAGGGATTAGATGACGAAAAAGGAATTTTGGAGTTAACTTTACGTACCTTTTCAGACTCTCTAAAAATGAAAAGGACCGAGTTATCTTTGTCGTTAGACTCGTTAAAAATATTAATAGCGACAAACTTGTCTTTAGACGAGAACGAGTTTCACTATCGCTAGGCTCGTTAAAACATAGCGATGGGTTTGCCTGAAGGGAAAATTATAGAACAAGCATATGTTATCCTCCTCAAGCTTGAAAAAAATAAAGAGGTACTGGTCAGCAATGACTGGGGAAAAAATTGGGAAGAAAACTCAAAGAATCTTTATTGGTAGCAAGTCTCTCTTGAACATGACACTTCCACTCCGTGCCTGAGTCGGGTTGGGTTGTTTCATTCACCGGTCACATCACCATGGTCACGCCATACCATCCACATTTGGGGTAAATGCTACCAATCCATCACATAAGTGTCGCCGACATGTTCAAGAGAAGTCATCCAGAGAAGTCACCTGTGTCCCATCCAATACCATACATTATACTTCATTCTTTCATGACCGCCATCCTGAACCATATATCATCAGATTGTTTTCACCTCCATCAAAATCATTTGCTCCGTTCCGTGTCATTGATGTGAGATTCATTAAGGCCCTCATTTGACGGATCACTTCTTGTCGACATCAGCTCATTATCCAAGAAGTTGATCTAGGAACACCCCCTTCGGTACTTTGAAGCTTGCATGCCTCAATGGCAAGTTTCTCACTTCCGGCGACAGGTATACATCAATGACCTTCAACCGAAAGATTTTGCATGGTGTTCGACGCCAAGTCCTTTATTCATACCACGTGAATTGTACTGCAGTACCTTGAGGGTCATCATCATTATCGGTGATTCCTCCCGCGCTTGTTAACAGTTTACATCATTGACTGGTAATCAAGCGATGTCTTTCCATGTTCGACTTCAAAACATTTCTCACATGGATCGACTAGTACTTCGAGTGAAGATCGGACGAGATTGAAGACCCCAGATCTAGTTTCATCCATCTGGGCTGCGATATATATTCAGGAGAATAAAGACATTGAAATGTACAACATTGCAGCACAGATAATCATCCTACAAAAAGGATGATGGCTCTATCAGAATCATCAGTCTACCATCAGACGATTGTCTGTCCTATGTACATGAAAATGAATTTATAAAGCTGAGCATGGGAATGCCCGCCTCAGCTAGATCATGAAAACAGTATTAAGATAATGTATTGTATTGTATCTTATTACAGGTCTCCTCCCAACATTGAAAGAACTTCAGATCCTCCTAATAAAGCATTTCACCCGATAAACGGCCTCATACTTTAGGGGGCAACTGTTATAGACATTTTTGTGCCTTACAGCTATAAGCTTGAAATGTCCATAAACCAAGGGATCCTAAGTCCCTAAAAGTGTTGTTCCGACCCCTAAAGGAACAAGGTCAACAAATTACAGCTTCTCCTAGAAGTTCTCCACCAGAAACTGCTCAGAATCAGTCAAATCAGGATCATTTGAGCTGCTCCACTAGCTAGCTGCGTTGCATAGCACCCAAGTACACTAGCTAGGTGCGTTGCAACACACCTAAATGCACTACCAGGGTGCGTTGAGCGGGAAATGACAAATGGCAGTGCCATTCCGCGAGGTGGAAAGACAATGGAAGCTTCCAGAATCTTCTCCAATGACACTTGCCTCACTGAGTTCGACCAAGGATGAGTAAGAGGCTCTCAATCTCCAAGTGGAAGCAAGAACTGACAGAGAGAAGCCACTAGTCAAATCATAAGCTGAATCATATTCCTTGCATACATCTATATATGGATCCCTCATCCCAGAGATCCAGAGGCTGGAATTTTGTACATTTCAGAGAATTGCTGTTGGTTTTGAGATAGATATCAGAGTATTGGGTGATTTATGCTTTGTTGGAGGTGAAGAGGGGATTCTATGCTGGGAGGTTGATGCTGGATCAGGAATCATCGGTTGTAACTCCTCCTGGATCTTCTTGTTATATCAATAAAACTATTTGAGTTTCTCCTACATGCTTGTGTATCATTGATGTTTGTTACATTTGTATGTTTAGCTTAAATCTGATCCTAAGCTATTTATGAATATAAATCCATGTCTTTGTGTAGTTTTCTTCTTCTGTGATCTTACAGGAACTTGGTGAAGCTGGGCAAGTAAGGGAGCAGGTAGCTGGAAGCTGTCAAAGAGGAGAGAGATTGGATCAAAGGACTAGCGCAAGACACAGGTTGGTTCATCCTATTCCTCTTCGTTTATAGTTCATAAAGAAGAATACGAAAGTAGTTTTCTCTGTTTGTTTCTAAGGTCACTGTCACACCTTAGTGGGATAGGGTCGTTCTGAGTAGACACTTTTCCCGTTAACAATCATGAAGACTACAATGAAGCCGAAGATTGACAGGGCTCGGTGAAGAAGACCTTGGGAACTGTGAAGTACAACCAAACACACCTTGACAAAGTGAAGCTATAGGGTTGGATCCCTTGGGGTTGGTGCCTTGGAAAGTCCAAGTCGGTGCTTGGAAAATATAAGATTGGTGTCCTTGGAGTTGGTGCTCCTAAAATCAAGGTTGGTGCCTTGGATAAGATAGGGGTGGAGCCCTAGAGGATCGGAGTCCTCAAGAAACCAGGTCAGAGCCTGTATTGCCCTAGGGGTTAGAGCCTCTAAACGTAAGGTTGGTGCCTTGAGAAGATAGGGTTGGTTCTCTAGAGGTTGGAGCCTCATGAAAGTCCAAGTTGGTGCTTGGCAATAGGTTGGAGCCTGGGAGATTGAAGATTGGTGTCTTCATCTCTGGTTGGAGCACTATATACATTGTACTTGATTCATTGTAAAGATTATATTAATAAAAGAATTTATTCCTATTGTTCATTTTTTGTTCTAAATATAAGTGATCTAACTGGTAAAACTAACAATTGAAAAGAAATACTGATTCACCCCCCCTCTCAGTATTTCCAACAATCTATGCTCCTCTCCTGGTACATGATCCTCATGTATGACACTCTCTCCCATTGAAAGATGGCTCATGGTGTCTATATGTTGTGGTGTGATTTCTTCCAAAAAATCATATATAAGAAAGAATGTTTTTTTGATTACATAATTTAAAATTAAAAAAAAAATTCATAATTGAACTTATGACATAAAAAAAATCACTTTAAAATATGGTGATTACCTGATATCTATGAAGATGTTGGTTGAACACGTTGATAATCTCAAGATTTTTATTTCTAATGTGAATATAACGAAAAATTTCTTTGTTCATTCTAAACACCAATTTATTGACTGTTATGATTGGGTTAGGAGAAATGAACAACTCATCATCATCAAACCAATCAGGAACATTGTTGTTGTGCCCCCCCACACTACATATTTAAACAATATAAAAGTTTTTTCGATTATCTAAACAAATAATCAATCTTAGATAAAGTTACTTCAATTATTTAAAAAAATAATCTCATACCTTCTTTTCAAACCTTACCAATATTTCTAAAATATATCTTCAATGAAAGAAAAAAAATATTTTCCTTTTGTAACCATTCTTGGAAGTAATGCTTGGACTTAAAAACACCCATTCAAATTAAGTGGAGAATGTTATATACATTATACCCATGATTTGTTGTTGTTGTACATAATTCAAAGGTATGTGAAATGAACAACCTTAAGAAAGATCAATAGTCCCTCGTGGAATGTGAAGAAAGTAGCCACTTCCTTTTATATATATGCATGCTTTGAGTTATTGAATATCACAAAAATGTGGGTTATTCATCTTCCCATCCTGATTTTCTTAGAATCCACAACACATACATTTCTATATTACCTAGTGGCTGTAAGGCTTAATTGTCTCATCACTTTCAAAGGAATGACATCAGTTGTCACTCCTAAATCTAGCATATAGTTGTTGCTTCTCCCAACTTGATTGTCTTGTCTTCTTGTTAAATTAATATCTACACAAGATCAAAAGATTGCAATTCACTCAAAAGTTCCATTTCAATTCAGGTATTGCAAAAACTAGAATCAATAGGTATTGGAATTTTCAAATTAATTATCTTCCTAGGACAATCAAGTTCACAAAGCTTCCAATGTATTAGATATAAAATTTCTTTGATGCATAATATAAAGTTATAAATGATTTTAATGCTTGCAGTGTTTTTATTTTGGCATTTATTTCATGATAAGAACACAAGCAAGGTTGTTCTAATATTTTCCAATGAAAAAATCACAACTTTTTATGAAGATAATAAAAATTTACAAGTGCACATGCCATGCGGCACTCAAAAAACTGGGCTTTAAATAAACAAGTACTATAATTTATTATTCAATCTCTTTCTCCTTTTTAGGTATTTCACAAGGACATCTTGATATTTCCCTTTAGTTCTTATGGGATCCATAAGCCTTGCTCCCAACCTGGTCATACATCTATGTTGTTCCAAGGGGGGCAGAGCATCAATTGCAATAATAAATAAATGTTAAATCCATCTTTATATTTATTATTATTACAAGTGTTTTATTGATAAAAAGAGTAGTAGAGTGTTCTTTACTTGCTTTAGTATTGGAGGAACACAAAATAAATTCAAACGTGGCCATATGTTCCTCCTCTTCTCTTGCCTGATCCTGTACATGATCTAGAGTAGAAACAATAAAAATTATAATTAATACACCATCTGAATTTACATATTTTTATTTATAATCCATACTACAATTTTTTTATAACACATGAAATACCTCTAGTATCGAGCTGAAAATCTGTTTCAAGAGGCACTCGATCGTCACTAGGCCCATGTGTTGTATCTACATTACTTGCCTGCTTTTTTCAATCAATCACATTACTTTATGGAAAAAAAAAACTAATTGATTGTACAAGTAATAATTTATAAATTCTCTTCATTGCTTTTATTTACTTGAGTGTTAGGTTGGGTGCCAGAAGGCTGTGAAGATGCCAAGCTTGTCCTATGTTCAACCATTACTTGATAGCCATGCTTAGCTTGAGGTCTTCCTCTGTGGGAGCCTCTTTGAATTGTGACGCCTGCAATTTTGCATGAGAACACTAATTTTTATTCTTCTACGATATTAAATTAAAGTTGTTAATGATTTATAATTTGGATGCAATTTTTTTTTTTAATATATATATACTTACAATTTTTGTGACCAGTTTTGAGTAACCACCTGGGTCAAAATGATGTTTCCCATGTTTAGCTATTCTAGCTTTTGTGGCTTTGGATGTATTTGGGATCCTATATTGAAAATATTGAAAAAATTAATTAGATGTCACAATGATGATAAAACATCATAATTATATTATTGAAACTACCTGATACCTTCTTGGTGCAAGTGGTGTCTTCCCTTCTTTTCGAAGTGCCTTCTCATTTACATCCACCATGAGATATTTCCACTCCTTCTCTAGAATCGATAGAGGGTGCTCATACGACTTGGTCCTTTCCAAATGACACCTATACTGGTCCCACAGATGTTTTAAATGTAAGATTTCCTTCGAGGGAACTCCAGTTTTGTTGAAGGTACCCTCACCAAACATGCGAACCATCTTATTCATAAGTTAATTATTTAACTCGAAACTTTGGGATTTTCCATTTGTGCAAATGGTGGGCCAAAATATTTACAAGGTTAGGTCATACAAACTCTTAGTGAATACATAGTTTCCTGCAAAATCATATTATCATTAGTTTAAAATAATCACAGACTATACATTAATTTCAATTAGATTGTACTTAATATTTAAAACACTTCTTAAATACCTATAAGTTTCTCTAATTTCATGGGGACATGGTCATCATCTACCAAAAATGTAATTGATAGTGTTCCCATGCTAGTAACATGGGAAGATCCAGGAAATCTCACTTCAAATTATGCGATGGGATCATGCTTTGCATCCACAACATCATGTGCAGATCCTGGCGTATGTTGTTTAGGGGGTGAAAATCCTAGTGGGTGCGGTTCAAAAACTATACAAGTCTTAGTGACTAATGTGCCACTCGTAGGTGGAGCATTGGTGTTGTTACCAACCTCCGCCCCCATAGTCACAACATGAGTATCATACTCAAAAACTCTTGTAAAATAAAGAGTTTTTTTATGAAGGATGTGATAATTGAAATCATAAATAAGTAAATGGGATAACTAAATGAGTTTCTCACCCCATAGTGAAAAATATGGGCCATCAAGGTTTTTATTTGGTCTCTTATCTCTTATGTTTGTGGCTCAATCATAATTAAATAACTGAATTTCTTGTTTTCCTTCATTTGAAGCTTCTTTATTGTTTGGATCGGATCGGTGGACAAAAATATTGCTACTTCACTCAGAAATTCCTCAGGAGAATCTATGGACTACTCTGAGGTTGGTGCCTTGCCCTTGTCACCCTGTTTATCAAATAAGTGTCATTTGTAATTTTATTCCAACATCCTCAGCTATAAACATTCAAAGATTTGAATTTGATGAAAAATTTTAGATCAATAAAAAAATCCATTTTTTACATAAGAGGGGAAGTTTAGCTAGATAAATTCTTGCTCGTAAATATTATGATATGTTGAAAGTTCATTTTGACATATTAAAAAAAAACCAAGCAATTCATGCACACTTATTCATCATTATAATATTAAGAAAACCACTACTGACATATGTCTAAATTTATATGGAAACTTCACATTATATCTTGGGCACTTGTATTTTATGTGCAATTACATTGATGTTTACCTGTTGTGAGATCAGTTCCCTTTGACCACGAGGTATTAAAATGTTTCCTTAACTTACAAGATGCGTGACAATATATTATAGTAAATGGCAATCATAACATATAATAGACATTGCTTACAAGTTGGGTAAAATAAAATACATACTGCCCCCATAATAGCAATGTTTGTATCTTTTCGATTCAAATTGTAATCAATGAACAATTCTTCCCTTGTAGCTATTGATTTTATGAAACATAAAAATACATGGTTTCCTTCACACCTCTTGAATATTCAATTGGGTTGCTTATTTGTGGTCATGGGTCGTGTACTATTTATAAACCGTGGAATATTCCCTGCTGCTTTTGGCCTTCCATCAATATAAATAGTTGTGCCTTTATTTTGATCGTTGTCTTTTAGTTGTATATAATTTGTGGCCACACCTTATCTTCACATACTTTTGGTATATTGGACTAGCTGTACCCAATAATTGTAGACATAACAATGTCTAACATACTCCAATTTACTTATTTGTCACAACATACCTTTATGGCAACAATGGAAAATAGCCCCAAGCCATGTAATCACAATGGGGAAATGCGGTATATCCTTTCATTGACAAAAGAATTAGTGTTTATTTCAGGAATATCTTTGGGTACCCATTGTTTCACTAAATTTTTGTACCTCAAGGGCACCTCCTTGTCATCTATGCTCTCATTGTCATAAGAACATGAGCCCCCTTTAGCAAGAAAAAATTCCGTGCATCTATGGAATTTTATTCTAATATTTTCACCTCTGGTTGATATTCAGTTGCTAGATGATGTAGCTTTAGTCAATTTATTCTATCCTACTTGAAATTTTTTCACTTGATGAAGATAAATCCGACAAATACCTGTTTAGTTGAAAGTCTTATAACACTCCATCAAATGAGAAAAATGTTAGCAAGTGTCATAAGGGATGTTGAGAAACGTCTTGACAAAACCACAATAACATTATAATAGTACAAGTGAGTTACAAGGAAGTTCCAATGAGTTACAAGTGAGTTACAAGGAAGTTCCAAGTGAGTTACAAGGAAATGTCTGCAATGAGTGCAAAAATTATGGTAGAAAATGTTGCAAAATACATCTCAATCAATCCATGAATTTTCTAAAATGTTTGCCAAAAATGTCTGCCACAAAATCCACACATTTACAATGATTATCTGTAAAAAAACACTTCTTAAAACCCAAAAATATATGCAAATGGGGGATTTGAAACTTGCAAAAATTCCCTTGAGAGACGCATCTGCACCCCTTGATTTTCTAAAGCAGTAGGGGTGTTTAAAAAAGGCCCCGTTTATGGTTGTTAAGGCCCCAAATGAGAATTTGAATCTTGACTCTAATAGGAATCTAATGTGTGAGGAAATCATTAACAAAATAATAGAAACTTGAATATTGGCTATAATACCAAGCTAATGTGTGAAGAGATCATCAATAAAGCATGAGATAGTAGGGTAAATCACCAAAGGAAAGCATTTAATTTTTTATTAATTTTTAGGTTTTTCTTACATGGGAGATGAGATGGTCCATTACGAGTGGTTGGATTTAACTAACAAAGGTGTTAACACATACAACTAATCTTTCTAATTATCCTTTGCCATGTTGTTGGTAAGATTGGGGTCTTGAAATAACATCATTTTGTTGGTTTAAGTTAACACTACCTTTTAATTTGGTAGTGCTTATTTTAATGATATAAGAAGTTGGCACTGCCAAATAAAAGTTTAGTGAATGGTACCCTTGATGAAAACAAAAGCATTGCTAAATCAAAAAACACCTCACGAAACATATCTTTTCAATAGGTGGCACTACCAAAATAAAAGCCACGTGTTTTAATGATTTTTAACCGGTAACTAGGGGACATTATGACATTATCGATAACACTAATGGGCCTTTTGGTCTTAACAATGATCAAGGAAGGATAAAAAAGACCTTGAGAATTTAATAAAGTTTCCTAGTTGAAGCATTTTTGAAAGATGCATTAAAACACCACATATGACCTTTATATGGGATTCTTGGCCTCTAAATTAAATATGACCCCCATTTATTGGTTTTAGGAAATAATAATGGGTTTTGAGGCTTAGATAATGGTTGAAAAGGAAAACAAGGGCCTTATGGAATAAAATTAACCTTCTATCCTTAAAAACTATGAACAAGGCCTACGACTATATCACATCATCTCCTGTATGTGGGGTGTTTCACCTCCAAGTGATATTCCAACAGTCATTTGGTGGTTTTACACAAAGATGATGGGTAGAGGGGCCTTGACTATGTTTTGGAGAGGAAATAAGTTATTTTCCCCAAGAAGAAGGTTTTAGTGCTAAATATTTATTTTTGAAATATGTCAAGAGGAGGGAGATATACATGTTTTTTATTTTATGTAACAATAATGCATACATGTTATTAACATGTGTGCATTCCTATGAATTCAGAAAAATACGTGGGATTGTCTCCTTTCCTTAACATGATGGTTGAGTTGGCTGCGTAAACAAAAACATGCTAGTTTTTCTAGCCACCTAATATTATCTCTGTTTTTGATGAGATTCCTAATATGGTCCACATATTCATCATTAATGTAACTACAAACTTATAAAGCTCTATATTTGGATTTCATACACAAGAGTCGACTAAGACCTACATCGTAAGAGAAAATGATTGATTATGGTAGCACCCTCAAAGCCAATCTTAGTGCTTGACATCACATTTTAAAAGATTCACTAATTTTATTGCTATTTTTTAAAATATAAAATTAGTATTAAAAGAATCCAAAATGCGGTGGTGCATAGGAAATTATTCTTATCACAACTAAGCAAATTATTAAAAGAAATTTTCACATTTAGATACTAAACTAACATATTAATGTAAATATATGCAATATAACATAGAGGAAAAGCAACATGACTTTTTTAGATTTATTTTTCAGAGTTGTACAAATTTTCTATAAATGCCTTCAAACTAGATATTTATAATGCGAATCATACCAATCTGTTTTAAAAAAATGTGGGAGATTCTTGTCAAATTTCAATCTATTTCACTTGAATATAATGGATGGAAATTTTTGGGGAGGGTTTTGGACTATTGTCGCTAATGTGGCAGATACTTTCTAAATTCCAATTTATTTCACTTGAATATAATGGATGCAAATTAATGGGGAGGGTTTTGGACTATTCTTTCCCTTTAATGACTCAATCTACGTTTTTCCTCTTCTTCTCCATTTATGCTACCCACTATTCTAACTATTGGTTGATCTCTAAGATAATGGCTACAAACTCCTTACATGGATAAAGGGGTGTGTAGAAATCCTTGAGGCTAGGAATAAGTTTCTCTTCTTGTTCACAAGTAAAGCTAACAAACTCCAAGAGATTGTTCTTAAACCCTTTTTACTATGATCCTTGGTTATTGAGATTATCTACACATTTTTTGTAATACCTAACCTCTTCCATTAACTTAATATTGTCTCTTCATAACCTCGTGTCAAGTTTCAGGGTCTAATCCATTGGAACCCTAGCCATAAGTATTTAAAGGATTTTGTGCAACCTTGTTTGACATATCCATAGGCACAAATAGGCCTCTCTTCCTTGGTTGTAAACCCACTAAGGAGTTTTCTATTGTTGCAGGTGATTTAAGAGCTAATTCTATGGTTTTTGTAGGCCTCCGTCCATCATCACAGGGGTTTCTTTCTGGTCTTGGACTAGATCTCTTGGAGGGTGCCTCTAGCCTTAGCCATAGGCCTTGGAGGGCTAAAAAACTTGTTGCATTTTATTCTCATATTAATCCACTTTTTTTTGTAGGCCCAATCAAAATTATTGCAAACGTTTATCATTGTTTTAACTCGAAAACTTTCCATTACTTCATTGAAAGACTTTATATTTGGTTAACAGGCTAACTGTGGTTGATTGTAGGCCAACATTTCCTAGTAGAGGGGTTGCATTTCTTGTTTTAAGGAAAAACATTGTAATTTGAGCACTTAACTAGGCATACAAACCCTTGGAGCGAGGCCACAAGGCCTTGTGTCCTTGGTTCTTCTCTAGCTGTCACCTAATGCAAATTGTGCTAACATATTAGATATGAAGCATTGCATCCATAGGATAATCACATTGAAACCTGATCATAAAATTTGTCACACTTAAATTAAAAAAGGTTAAACTGTCCATGATCTAAGCTAAAGGAGGAATATACACACTGGGAGAATTTAGGAGGAATATAAATACTAGGCCTGATCAATTATCCCTCATAAAATTTTATTCGTTTTCTCTAGAGGATGGGTTTTCACTCATGGAAAAAGGATGGATTTAACTTGTGAATGTGGAAGAAAGGGAAATATCTTGGAAATGTAGACGAATCTCCTTAAAAATTTTGATTAATGGTTTTCAATGACTGCTCTTTTGATTTCAAATACCCTTCAAAAGAATACATTCAAGATACCTTACACTCAAGGGAATAGGAAATATATGATTTATTTTAACTTAATTTTTTTTTGCAGACAACCACCAAGGAGACTTGATCTTGTCCTTCAAATAAATCTTGCTCCCCCCTTAGAAAATGAAATATGACCTCTAAAAATTCACGATCTTGTAGAGAAGGTAGACTAAAAAATTTTAACCAAATTTTTATAATTAACATGCAAAAATTCTAAGCCTTATATTCTTAAATATTTTTATAATTCTCCAAGCAAGAAAGGTTTCATATTTGAGAGTGAAAGACGACTTTGTTAAGCCCTTGGCTAAGAGACATTTTCTTCCACAAAGGTATGCAGTTCTTTTGAGAATATGTGATATTAGAGCCGAGGCCCCAATTTTGTGTTGCTTGGGTGACACATCGACTGATAAATTGGCCTCTGATTAAATCCTACAAAGGAATATGTTCAAGTTGCCTTACGCTCAGGGGAGAAAGAAATCCCCTCAGAAAATGAAATATGAACTTTGAAAAATCACGACCTTACAAAGAAGATAGGATCAAAAATTTTAATTAAATTTTTATAATTAACCTGAAAAATTCTAAGCCCTAGACTCTTTAAATATTTTAATATTTATCGAAGCATGAATGATTTCATATCTGAGATTTAAAGATGAATTTCCTAAGCCCTTGGTTGGGAGACATTTTCTTCCATAAAGGTATGAAACAATGTGATGCCACAAAACAAGAATAATCAAATTAACTATTCACCTGCATATTTGCTGCCCCTATGTGCCACTGCCTTCCCACACCTACCACCACTTCCACCATGTTCCCACACTTTCCACCACCTACTCGAATTCCCTCATGCCCTCATGCCTTGCTTGAATACCCCTTCTTTTCTCTACTCGATTAGCTATAAGAACCATTTTCGATTAATTCTATAATAACAAATTATTCCATCACATTATACCATATATATTATAAATGATATATATATATATATATATATATATATATATATATATATATATATATATATATATATATATATATATATATATATATATATATATATATATATATATAGATATATATATATATATATATATATATATATATATATAATATTACATATAAGACCATTGGGGCTTATGTTTGAGCAATATTCATTGTCACATATTTCTTTCAATTCAACTACATTTTTTTAATTCCTTTTAGCGCATTAATAGGTTATATTGTATGTGGAGATTGTGATCCCATTGCTTCTACTAAAATTGTTGTTTTTGTGAACCTATTGGCTTCTACTAACATGCTTACAATGTGGTCCACACTAGGTCATACAAAGTGTTGGGTATATAAAACCCACTTTACTTTAAATGAACATAACTTTGGTTAAATTAACATAGAAAGAAGGATTGTGATTGACTATGTACAAAAATATCTCATCTAATGATCGAGGTTGATTTATCAACATATCCTCTGCCTATAAGTAAGGATTATGCATTAGTGAAATACATTCATTCATCATCATTATTCTAGAAGTGAAGATGTCGTGTTGTACTTTCTTATCTTTCTTATAGACTTCACAATAAGAAGAATGATGATATGGTTCCATTTTTTTATGATTGTTATCCCTTCTTTTTCAAATTATTTATAATTTTTCCTCTTTGGCATAATAATACATGCAAATATTGATTACAATGATGATGACAATGATGATGTCGTTGTTTTTGTTGTTGATGATGTTGATAGTGATGATAATGACGATGATGATGATGATGATGACAATGTTGATGTTGACGACGACATCAATTTGAAATTACGTTTTTCATTTATGAACTTTGCAAGTCATTCATTTGAAATTAGGTTTGTCTTTGGCCCCATTCGTAGGTCACTCTATGTAAGGTCAAAGCATAATTTCCACTAATTAATAAATGGAAAACCTTGGAAATTATTAGATGAATCAAATTTAAAATTGGAGATGATGGTATAAACCTAAATGAGCTTATCTTCATTTCAAGAATATTATATCCTCTACTAAACAATGTTGGGCCTCCATTTTGTCTTATTTTTACTCGAAATCTCTCATGTTGCTGTTTGGCTAAATGATTATTTTCGAGAGTATTCGTTGCTTCCCTTGTTTTATCAGGATTAAAAAATTATTAATAAAAGTTTATCTGTTGCAGGTTTAAAATTGACTTGATTATGCTTTTATACAGGCTATGGACTTGCATTTACCTGCCTGTACCATGCAACAGATTCTTGCACCATTTTATGGCTGCCTACACTCTGAAGGATTCTTGGACTACACTCACATTCCTACACTAGAGGATGTGTACAGTTATGTTATACTGCTCCAATATGATTTTCCAGAATTAGAACAAGTTAAAAGAATGTTTGCCTCTAAATATAGAAGGGAAGTGGCTACTACAGCATCAAATACCATTCTCCGTGGATGACATCTCAAATTCAATGCAAGAGACATATTTGATGATTTGTGGCTATTTCTAGACTAAGAGCTCCTCGATCCATTGTAATTATCCTATGGTGGAGGTCTTACATGTGTACTTTTCTGACATATGCGCATTCTGTTGTCTCATCCCCAACAATGTTATCCTCAAGATGATATTTATATTCCAAAGTCTCTGATAAAAGTCGTTCCTCCGAGTGATACACCTATGAGTAGTTCATCACCACGAAAAGAAGAAGAGAGCAGTCAAATCACAGTTTCCAGAAATATCACCATTCTAGAAAAAGAGGAAAAATTCACCTATTTTAAAATTTAGTTGCAAAACAAATTTTATTCCTGGCAAATTGTTGAGATCGATGATCTGCCCTCCTATATTTCAATTGGCTAATTTAAAAGCCCAAATTGTAATTTGAGGCCTATATATAAGCTTAGAAATTGCCTGGAGTGGGGAATTAGTCAGTCAATTAATCCGTCGATAACATAAGCAAGTACAGGCATAGAAGGAACACACAAAAGGGAGGAGAAGCTAGTCCCAATGTAGCATCACATAGATTATAGCTTATGGATCGCTTCTCGTGCTTGCTGGAGTTAATTGTTTTTCTGCAGAATGTAAAGATTGTTTTCTAGAATTAATTGAAGCAATTTTCAGCCATGCTCTGTTTATCTATGATTTTAATTCCTGTGTGAACCAGGTTACGAATAGAGGGTGCGAGCTAGTTGGGTTGGCTGCCAAACTAGCTCGACATCGCTCTGCATCTCTTAAATTTAACAAAATTTAAATTATTATTTACTGTGTGAAGTTTATTTAATTATTTACAATCTCTTTCCTTCTTCAAACTGGTGTTATTTGATTCGTTGCATTAAGAATTGTGCTTTCACTTAGAATATTTCTTTATATCGAATGAGGCGAGAGATTCATATTAAATCAATTTCTTTCATAAATTTATTTACACAATAAATTTACTTGTTATGTTGCCAAAGATTTTTGCTTAATTTTACACAGAGGTTGATGCAGTAGAATTAGTGTAGGCAGAATGGTTTTGAATTTCTCTTGAATGTATTCCAGCATTTACAGTCCTTTGACATTGTGCCACACTGCTTGGTTTCCAATTCTGATTTCCCTTCTGTTTGCTCGTACTTAGAATTTCCTTTCGCATTGTTAAATAGTACAGGATTGCCTTTTATTTCCCACATGATTTTAATTGTTTGGATTGGTGCTTCTCCAATTCTATTTTAGTGCAAGATTTCATTTATTTTCGAGATTAATGCACAAGGTAGACTAGAATTTCTTTTGCAAGTTGCCAGGGGCTCTCTCTGGCATTTCCAATGTTGCGCCTCGAAGTTCACGAACTAATGGATTGACAATTAAATGTTGGTAAATTTATATGCCCTATACTGTACCCAACAAACAAGGCCAACCACATGAAGGTGGAAGCTCATATGACCCCCCTCTCATATTGCTCTCAATTCCCCGATAACCAATCTATCTACTATAATATAATTTAAAGAAATACAACAACAATAAAACATATAAACTAGGAAAATAAAAATTTGAGGTGAATGAAAGAGATCAAACCAACTGAAAACATATAAATACATGCCTATTACATTTCAACATTTTGATATCATTGATCTTATTCCTCATCCAACTCATCATTTATATCATCCAGTTCAGGATTCATGTTCAAAGAATTCACCATATCAACATCATCATCATTGTCTATATCATCATCCGGATCATGCTCTTCTACATTTAGTTCAACTTCTTCAAGTTCTTTGTTCGACACAAAATCAAATGTATCAAATAGTTCATCCAAATTAACATTGTCTCGATTATCATACTCTTGAACTTCGATGTCTTCATCTTACACATGAACCCCCTTCTCCTCTGCATGATCTTCTTCTTTAATTTAAACTCATTCTTCAGCTACATTATTTTTTACTGTCCTTCCTCTTGGATCTTATCTAACAACATATGAACAACCCGATTTACTTGGAACCTCTAC
The DNA here is from genome assembly GCA_031772625.1 of Pinus tabuliformis. Classification (NCBI taxonomy): domain Eukaryota; kingdom Viridiplantae; phylum Streptophyta; class Pinopsida; order Pinales; family Pinaceae; genus Pinus; species Pinus tabuliformis. The sequence goes on from CM062816.1 coordinate 1,029,462,274, forward strand.
ATAAAATATATGTTTGCATTGGCTTGGAAGAACATAGGGTTTTGATCTTGGCTCAAGATTACTTGTATCAACCATGGTAAATTTTTTAGCATGCTCAATAAAAATTCTATTAGGGTCACATACATGGATTCGTAGCCTAAAACATTTGACATAGAACACAACTATTTTGAAGGATTCAAAGTCACACATGTATATCATGAAAATACCCATAGTATCGATTATCAGAGACTTATGGATGTCTGTCACCTCTAGAGGCAACATTGATAACCTAAAATACTGTTGTTATCCAAATATCAAAAGTTTTCATCCAACCTTTTGATGCAAAATTTGTGACCATCACACCACATTTTGTTGTGCTGTTTCAACTGCAATATGTCAAACACTTAAAAAATGCATTTTCAATTGACAAGCATATTTATACTTGGAAAATTTTCAAATTAAGAAAAACAACACCATATGCATCAATATAATTGTAAGAAAAACTTAGTATGGGTGAATATGCTTGCCTAATATTCTTTTAAACCATATGCTAAATTATTTTCCTTATGTGTAAGATTGGTATCTCCACTATGTTGAGTTTCTTTGACCAATGTAGACACAGCATACCATGATAATCTACCATTATTATCTTGTTTGCATCATTAAATCCATACCTTCATCCAATCAAGATTGTTCTCAATGTATAATTGTATTACATCCCACTCTTGATCAACTGTATTAAAATAAAACAATTCACATATATATAATTTGTTACCATGTAATACCTTCATAATAATGGATTATGCAGGAAGACTAAAAATTAAAAAAGTACAATATACATAAAAAAAAATGTCAAATGTAATATAAATCTCCACTATCTACTTACATCTCACTTTCCTCATTTTACCTTTCCCTAATATGTGCTCCTCTTCAAATTTTTCCGTGGAGTTGACATCCCAAATGCGATCCAATACATTAATAATTTTTCCTATTTTAGGACGATATTGATGAATATAAACCATGGTTTGATATACCATATATCCCTCTACCATAGAACCCTTAAGAGGTGCTCTTTTTCTAACCAAAGCCTTCAGTGATTTCAAGTGCCTCGACCATCCACACGGATCTTGTGTGTAAAGGTCCACACTTTTCAATCTCCTTGACTTCTTGTATGAGGTAGTGTTCTTGTGCATTAAAAAATGCAAGAGGTAGATACTTTTACATTTTTACACACTAGATAAGGAATTTGTTTCCTCCAATACTTTATATATTCTTTATCGATTTCTTTAGATGAAACCCATCTACAAATGAAGCAAGAAAATCATAATTTTCAACATAAAAGAATATAGTACATGATGACAAGTAAAACACTTGCATTCAAATATAAGTTGTATAACAAATTATTGAACAAATTATATGTTGCACATAAATCTCCACTTACCTAATGTATTCTCCAAGATAATTTATAACTTGTTTGACATTGTTGCCAAAGTTGTATGTGAGAGATAGAGGTAGAACATAATGTAAAAAAAATAGTGATCGATCATTATTTATTCCCAAATTAGTAGAAAAAAAACACTAACACGATGTTTCACCAATGTACAAATATATACACAAAAATAATTACCTCAATGAATGTATGCCAATCATGAGTTTTTACCCCACCTAATTCACCTTTCTTTGCTACGATATTCTTTATGTTTGTGAAAAATCTAGTTGGAATTTTTTTTTTTTCAATAAGCTCTTTAACATCCTTTCTTTGCTACTCTATCAATAACCATGGAAGGGTGATTATATTTTGTCTGTCTCCATTGCTATTTGAATGAATCACACTTTACATTTCCTAATTTCCCTCCTTAACGTCATTACAAATCTTGACAATTTTTTCTTTATCTCTCCTTCCATCTAAGAATCACCATAAGGTATCTATTACATTCTTCTCTATGTGCATTGTATCAAACAAATGAAAACTTTCTAGGTGCTCATAGTAGGGGAGTCTATTGAATTGCTTGGGATAACTTTTCATTCCTTCTGGAAGTTCCCTATTATTAATGCCTTGATGACCTACAAGGTGAATCATATATAGTTAAATATATTATAACAATAATCTAAGTTGTCAATTAATACAGTGATGAAAATTCCATAAAAATATCAAATAATCCAAACATATCATGCACATTGATACATAGACAAATCGATCCATACCTTGAGAGACTAGTCTATTATATTGAAACTTCCATGCACAAGGTGTCATTCTCCGTGGTCTTAATCGAGTCTCTTCTTTCCCATTGAAAAAATGTTTTTTTGGTACTTTGATACCTATGTTTCTTAGAAAGGAAGTTCCTATACTCATCAAACACCTCCTTTCCTAAGCTTCTTGAGCAACGAGATTTAGTATTAGGACCACAAACTGGACAAGAAAATTTACCCTTTGTTTGAAGAACTATAAGAGATGGAATAATTTTTATATCAATTATTTTAAGTATGTACAATGAAGGGACTATTTAAAAAACATACATGAAATGAAATTCATAAAATTAAACACTATTAAAGTGCGGGATAACGTTATAACATACCACAAAAATATGTTAACCCTTTATGCATCTACTGGTCTAGAGATATCATACATAGTGATGTCATTCCATAACTCAACTAACTAATCGATAAGAGGTTAGATATATAAATTCATATATTTGATCTGGTACTTACCTAATTGATTTAACATATAATACATAATTTACTAAATATATGAGTAAAAAAAATAAGATACAATTAAACATATATGAGTAAAAAAAGTAATGCTTGGAACACTATATTCATGTGTTAATTTTTTTATTCTAAGCAAATTAATACCCGGAACAATCATTGTCAACATTATGTGCTCCCTCTTATTGACTTCCACAGAGGAATATTATTATTGATAACAAAAATTGGCCACACCGAGTGTTACATAGTGTTTTGTCACACCTCCTATTCACTTCCTATTCCACATCCCAAAGTCCAAAATGTTGACAACTGTGAAGTGTGTTCATCATGAAACACACACTGAAACATTCCCAAATAATGGAAGAAAAACTACCCTAAGTCAATTCTGGAGAAGGTTGACTGAAACCGTAAATTTCAGGACCAGTGCTCTTTGCTCCATTTCCTTCTTGTGCTGATGGCAGGTTGTAGTTCTTTGACCTAGCGCTTCCATTGTGGGTTTTGATATAAAAATCCATTCTAAATCTCTTTTGGTAGGTTTTCTCAAAATGGAGGAGAAGCTTCGTATGCTCGAAACTTCGAGAAACAACGTGTTGAATGTTGTTGGGTAGAGATATGGCCGAGCTCTCCCATTTAGAGCTCTTGATTCTACCTTTAAGGGCCTTACCCTTGAGATGTGGACCTTCATCCCTCTTTTGTGGATCCCTAACTCCCTCTCCCTTCCTATAAATCAAATCCCCTCCATCCCCAAATGGTTGGTCATTGATTGCCTGCATTCCTATGCTAATATTATGCCTAAATGCTGCCCATCTAACTTGGAGAAGGAGTGCTTGAAGAGTCTTGGCTTGGACTTGGACATCCACCAAAAGGAGATCTCCAACATTAAGGCAATGGTTGTATGCTTCCCTTTTTTATTCATTGATATATACATTTGATGTTCACTTTCCATAAATGTCTAAATATATATGCATTTAGCTTGATACTCCTTGATCTATCAAGTAGTTTATGTTTGATATATACGATGTATGCTCTTGTATCTTGTATTTTACTTTGATCTCTCTTGCAAGTACTCGGACGTAAAGGAAAAGCAAGTAGTGAGCCTAAAAGCTAAGGGATTGAAGCCACTACCAAAGGATTGAGCAATTAGCATCAGAGTGAGGTAGGTTTCTCTCTCTCTCTACATTTTTAAACATAAGATAGGAAAGTCTCCATTATTTTGTTTAGTTTGTTACTAGACCCATTCATTGGGCTAGAAAGATTACCTTTCTCAACAGAGGGGATTTATCTTCACAACAAAATGGTGACTCTGCTGGGGAAGCTATAACCTCTTCAATCTCTTTTTTGATCTGATCTCCTAATCAGTTTGACCATCCATTGAGTTCTCAGTTAGTTTGAGCCTATATAGGTTTGCACATTCATTGATTACTGCCTTAGAGTGCTGATTCTGGGTTGTTTGTTGAAATCTTGTTTATTTTTTCCCATATTCCTCGCCTAACGCGCTTTTTACCTGAACAATCATGCTACCAACATGTTTTTACTTAAAACAGTCACATTGAAGCCACTTTCAACACGTTTTTGGCTATTACAGCCACGCTAATCTCTGAAATTTGAGAAAAGTTAGGGTTCTACCATAGGATCTAGTGTGTCTTGGCCTCTGAAGGTCTTTTTCCTATCCTTTGTGATTGGATTTACTAGTGTTTTCCTGGTTATCTTCATTAATTAGTAAATTTTTGTCTCTTTGGCTTTCAAGTTCTTGGAGTGAAATTGGATTGATTCTAGGGTTTTTAAGTCATTTGATTGTCACTCGCTGCTTGTGAGTGTAGCTGAGATACTGGTTTGTTGATTGAGTCTTGTTTTATGTGGAAATCATTGAAAACATTTGTTTGCATTTATTTTAGCTTGTCTTTCACAAAGTTTCTTTTCAATTCACATTAGGTCATGGAAATCATCTTTGTTTTCAATCAAGCATAGATTATGTTGTTTGATTTTCAAGCTAAAAGGAGTGCATCATTTATTTGTTCAAAAGGAAAAGTGAAGGTTATTTTCATTTAGGTTCTTTTGAATTAGATTTGGTGTTGCTTTGGAGGATGCATTAGTTGCATTAGAGCATTCAAAAATCAAAGAGAAACATCATTTATATAAGTGCATCTTAGTAAAAGTGAAGATCATTTTCTTTCAAAAAGTTGCATTTAGGATAGTGAAAAGTGAAGATCATTTTTGAGCATTATATTTTTGAAAGTGAAAGTGAAAGTTAGTGGAAGGCGTGTTGTTTGCTGCATTTTTTTTTATGCATTATTGATTGAAATTTATTCCCTTGATTAGTATAGCTTTCATTGAAGTGGAAAGTTTTATTTTTCTCATATAGTTGCATCTTAGGGATTCATGTGACATCGTTTTGAGCCCAAAATTGAAACATAATTCCAGAGAAACGTTAAAATTTTCCCAATTAACCTAAGGAGCATTTGGAACTTAGGAACAAACATTTAGAGGTCTAGGCTAGAGACGTGTTCTAGCATCTATAAACCTAGCAGTTGTTGTTATTTGCAAGCATTGTATCCTGGGGGTGAAATCTCGTTCCATGTATGAAAGTATATAGGATCGTTATCCAGTACTCTCGAGTATATAGGAGGTGCTCCACATATTGAACGTATATGGGAATTCTCTCATCGAACAGCTATGCATTAGACAGTGCTAACATGGACTTGTGCTCCCCGTGCAGTCACGTATATATTGGGAGACCCCACTAGGTTGTAGGTTTTAACCCCATACAGAAATTACCTGCATACGGATTCTAAAAATAGAAAATAAACAATGGCAAGAGAATAAAACATAAAACAAATATACACAGATATTTTCCCCTGGATCCCAAAACCGGGACTACCAGAATCATTTTTCATTATATTCCTTTCAATTTTACAATAGATATATATATATATATATATATATATATATATATATATATATATATATATATATATATATATATAGATATATATATATATATATATATATATATATATATATATATATATATATATATATATATATAAGCATCCATAAACCCCAATCCATTAACCCTAGATTAAAACATAAACATAGTTCCCTTGACCGGATCTACAAAATACCATGGACATAAGACCATCAAGCCCAAAACAATGTGTGAAATACATGCAAAAAACCATAGGTCAACCTGTCCACCTAATATGGGGTCCAAAATAATTTTCTCGGGGCACTGCCCCAGACCCCATGCTGGGGGAATATTGCCCCCCTACTTACCCCCCCAGCAAGGGGGGAAATGCCCCCCTTGTGACTCCCCTGCTATGCGTTGCGCGAAGTATAGTAGGGGTTGCTGCCCCCATGCACATGGGTTAGTCGTGGAAATAATATAACACACACCCAACATTATCCCACTTGTTGTTTCTCTTTCCACAAGGGGCCACAAGAGAGCTTAGTTATTGATCCAGCCGTGCAACACCCATTGTTCCTCTACATTAAGAGAACTTCTCAGTACTCACATACTTTGTCAATGCATCTACAATATTCTTCAAAGTTTCCACCTTTACCAACAACACCTTTTTGTCCTCAACCATATCCCTCACAAAGTGATACTAAACACCACTATGCTTTGTCTTTGAATGATAAGCAAGGTTCTTTGCCAAGAAAATTTCACTTTAGATGTCACAATCTATCCTTATAGCTTGATGTGCTAACCCCATACTTGAACAAAATATCTGCAACCAAACTGCTTCCTTGCTGGCATGAGTGGTTGCCATGTATTCTGCCTCTGTAGTTGAAAGTGCCACTATAGACTCTCTTACTCATCCAACTGACTGCACCTCCAAATAGGTTAAGCACATACCCACTTGTAGATCTTCTCTGATCCAGATCTTTATCCCAATTTGCATCAACAAAGCCACAAATGTCCAAAACTATGACCAATCTTGGTCTTCCTTTGTAGCAGAAACCATAATCACTAGTGCCACTCAAATACCTGAAAACCCACTTCACTGTTGTCTAATGCTCCTTCCTTGGTTTTGAGATAAACTTGCTCAATACTCCCACTGCATGTGCAATGTCTGGTATAGTAAAAACCATTTCATACATCAAGCTACCGACTACACTTGCATATGGAACACGAGACATGTCCTCTTCCTCTTATTGTGTATTGGGACATTATTCAACAGATAACATTACACCTACAAGAATAGGAAACTTCACCGATGTACTATCCAACATATTAAACCTCTGCAATATTGTCTCAACATACTTCCTCTGGTTTAACCAGAGCTTCCTCTTTGCCCAATCTCGTTTAATTTCCATGCCAAAAATATAATTGCAACACCAATATATTTTATGTTGAATTTGGAGGACAATTGGGTCTTCAAATCCTGAATAATTTATTTGTCATTTCCAACCAACAACATATCATCCACATACAAGACTAGATAAATAACATGGTCACCAATTAATTTAAAATACACATAGTGATATTCTTTGCTTTCGGTGAAGCTAAGTCTCCATATAAATGTATCAAATTTCTAATACCACATCCTTGGTGACTATTTTAACCCATACAGAGGCTTTTTTAACTTGCATACTAGTTCTTTCTTACCCTTCACTGCAAAGCCTTTAGGTTGCTTCTTGTAGGTCTCTTCTTCCAGATCCCCGTGAAGAAATGTTGTCTTCACATCCATCTGTTCTATCTCAAAATCAAAAGCAGCAACAACATATAAAAGTAATCTAATAGACACTACCTTGGCAATAGGAGAAAAGATATCACCAAAATCAATTCCCGACACCTGGGAATAACCTTTTGCTATCAATCGAGATTTTTATTTCTCCACCTTGCCTTCTGCATTCATCTTCTTCTTGAAAACCCATTTTCTACCAATGGTTTTCCTTCTAGCCAACAACTGCACCAGATACCAAGCCTCATTTTTGTGCAAAGATGCCATTTCATCGACCATGGGCTCTTTCTAGAGTTTTCCATCCTCTGAATCTATTGCTTCCCTGATAGTTCCGGGATCATCATCAATAATAGATAAAGTAAATTTTTAATAGAAAGCAGATGGACTATACCTTTCTCGCTGCCTTCTTTCTCGAACTGATCTTCTTACAACTGGAGTTTGTGGCTCCTCATCTTCTGATTCCTCTTCTGCAATAGAGTTTGATTCTTCCTCCTTTAGCTAAAACTCTATCTTCTCAGGTTACTTTGGTAGGACTTAATGTTTAATAACATCTTTCACCTCTCTAAACACCACATTGTGACTGTACACAACCTATCTTGTTTTTGGGTTCCAAAGATTATAACCCTTTAAACCATCCTTATATCCAATAAAGATGCATCTTTCAGATTTACTATCTAACTTGGTTCTTTTCTCCTTTGGAACATGCACATATGTATCACAGCCAAATACCCTCAGATGTGAAAGAGAGGGTTTCTTACCAGTCCATACCTCTTATGCAGTCTTATCTTCCAATGCTAATGAAGGTGATATGTTGACCATGTAACATGCAGTCTCCACTGCCTTTGCCCAAAATTCTTGTCCTAACTCGACACCATTGAGCATGCTTCTTTCCTTTTCCATCAACGTCTTTTTCATTCTTTCTAAAACTCCATTTTGTTGAGGTGTGTATGGAGTAGTATTATTCCGTGCTATTCCACACTTCTTACATAACTCTTCAAATTCCTTCTTGCAAAACTCTCCACTGTTATATGTTCTCAGTAACTTTATCTTCTTCTCTGTCTACTTTTCCACCAAAGCCTTAAATTCCTTAAACCTATCAAAGACTTCAGATTTCTTCTTGAGGAAATATGTCCATGTATTCCTTGAGAAGTCATTTATAAATGATACATAGTACACAAACTTACCCAATGATAGAATTGACATAGGTCGAAACACATCACTGTGCACAAGCTCTAATATTTGTTTCGCCCTCTTAGAACTAGAGGGGAAACTCACCTGATTCTGCTCCCCATATAAAAAAAATTCATAGAAATCAAAATCTAGAGAGAAATTATACATACCTTCTACCATAACAATACCATGGAGTATTCGAAGGGCCTTCTCTCCAATATGTACAAGCCTTTGATGTCGTAGCATGGTGTTTTCTCCAGAGAGCACTTGATTTTCTGCTCCACTTTCAGGAACCACAAAATTGTTGCACCCATCAATAAAAGTGCTACCCTGAAGCTTGTGAAAAGTTCCAATCTGAACTCCCCACATCAATACCAGTGCTCCCTGAACCATATTTCATGTATCTTTCTCAAACATTGTTTTTACACCTGTATCATCCAACTTGCTTACAAAAATCATATTTCTAGCCAATGCTGGAATATGTAGAACACCCAGAAGTGTTCTAATATTTCCACCTTGCAACTTCAACTTGACTTTTCCACGACCAACGATTCTATCCTTCTTGTCATCCCTTAAGAAGAACCACCATCATATTTCTCATACTCATAGAATTGCTCCCTATGGGGAGTGAAGTGAAAGGATGCCCCCGAGTCAATCAACCATGCCTCATGATCTACAAGTGTAATTGAAAAAGAATCCAAGTACACATCCCCACCTTCATCTGAGGTGGTTTTTGCCTCTACAGAAGAAGCATCATCAGATCCCTTTCCTTTCTTAGGAGATTTATATTTACAATCCCTTTTGAAATTCCCTTCCTTTCCACATTTCAAGCACACCTCTATAGATTTTCATCAAGATTTAGATCTCCCACTCGAGGAATTATTTTTGTTTGTTTGTTTTGGGATCGTCCTCATATAGACAAGGCATCACCACTCTGGCCTTCCATATTTTTCCATCTCATCTCCTCCGATAAAAGGGATGAGACTAATTCATCAAACTGCAAGGAAGTTGCATTGCTACCTATTGGAACAACAAAACTATCCCACACATCTTGTAGAGAACACAAAAAATTGATGCACTTATCTTCATTTGAAATTTTAATATAAAACTATAATAACTATCTTACCATAGTATTAAAGGCGTTCAAATGCTCTATCACTAAGCCTCCATCTTTCATCCTCAGGTTATATGGATTTTTCTCTAGGAACAATTTATTCACCAGAGACTTAAATTGGTACAAAGTCCATAAATTGGCCCACAAAGCCTTTGCTGAAGCTTCCCCTGATACATTCAACAATACTGAATCTGAGACACACAATCCTATTGTGCTCTTTGGTTTCCGATCCAACTTCGCCCAGTCTTCAGCTAACATTTTCATTGGTTTAGTATATGGATCTACTACAATCCACTAATCTTTATCCACTAGCAGATCCTCCATCTTGAGTTTCCACAACTAAAAACTCAAACCATTAAATATCTCGATCTCTATATTTCCATTGCTTTCCATCTTCTTCCACCACAAGAATCGATCTCGCAGATCTCCCACTTAACAGGGTCTACCACAGGCCCGAGAAAAACTCCTCAGTCGTGAAGGCATTCCCTTGAAGCCAAAACAACTTTGATACAAAATGTAGGTTTTAATCCCATACAGAAATTACCTGCATATGAATTCTAAAAACAAAAAAAAACAATGGTGAGAGCATAAAACATAAAACATATATGCACAGATATTTTCCGCTGGAACTCAAAACTGAGAATACCAGATTGTTTTTTCATTATATTCCTTTCAATGTTATAATACATATATACATGCCAAAGCATCCATAAACCCTAATCCATTAACACTAGATTAGAACATAACCATATTTCCCTTGACTGGATCTACAAAATACCATGGACATAAAACCATCATGCCCAAAACCATGTGCGAAAGCCATGCACAAAACCATAGGTAGGTTTTCCGACCTAATATAGGGTCCAAAATATCTTTCCCGGGGTACTATCCCTGACCTCGTGCAGACAGGGGGCATAGATGCCCCCCCGTAACCCCCCTCTTGCACCCCGCACAATGTAAAGGGCTGGATACCGCCCCCCGTGAACCCCCTACACGTGGGGTAGTCGTGGAAAGAATATAACACACACCCAACATAGGTTTCTATCCTTTAACCACAGGTAATTGAGTCAGGCGACTTGTAAACAAGATACACTAAACACAACATTCAGGGAGATTGGTCGTTGCACGTTAAGTCCTTAGTTTCAGATAAGGTGTATATAGCAGTTCACAGATACTTGGTAAACCCTCTTGCATATATTACCCTTTTTGATTTATTTTTTGTTTTAAGTTCTAAAATTTACTACCCACGATAATGTGTCTTACCCATGCATTTCTTCTTGGTCTCATTATGCCTTATTAATGGTAAATTTTAATTGAAGCTCAAATAAATCACCTCCTCTCCTTTTACTTTTGAGAAAAGGTCATCGTGGAAAAATCGTTGATTTCGCCTTATCTATCCCCTTCATAGTCTAACACTGAAGGGTCATCACAAGGAGTCCATTCTTATATTTTAGAGTCACTTGAAAGTCAAGGTTTTAAACTTGGAATTGTCCCAAGTATTCAACCCCTTGCTTCTCATCCTCCACCTTGAGAGCAGTTGTCATCATCTCATGAATCTGATCCAGAAAGTCTTAAGGTTCCTCAATAGTTCTGGTTGTTTCCCCTGAATCTTCTTTACAATCCTTTGATAATATATCCTCAACACCCATATATTCCATTTGATAATCTTGACGTACCTTTGGAACTTTTTCCTTATTCATAGCAGATTCCTCCTCGCCAATTTCCACCCATGGCATCAGAAGGTGAGATTCCAACCTCTCCTCAAGATCCTCCTCCAGAAGTCTCATCCAATCATACTCTGGGTCTTGGTGATGAATATGAATATCACTTTCCACTTGAAGTATTTCCATATGTGTCTTCTCCTCATATGGGGAGTGGACCAACTTCACCACTTGAAAGTAGTGAACCTTTATTCCTACCAGTATATACCTCTCTTGGTCATTTAGTTTCAGGTCCCTGAGAGCATCTTCTCTTTATCATCATCCGATATGGTCATCAAGCACTACACTTACCTTTAGCCCATTCATTTCGAACGTGTCTTCCAAAGTTCTTGTTCAAACTATGGTTTCTTCTGTTCTTATTCAACCTACAATCATGATTGGGATGGTTAATGTCCCCATAGCTCCTTCAACTCCTCTTTAGACCACTATAGTGTTTACACCTTCTCCATTGAGTGGGAAATATGTACCACCTCCTATCCCACCTCATGGGGGGGAACCACCTCCTCCGTATGTACCTCATGTTTCTTGTGGAACCTATGTGAGTGGATCTCAAACTCACGTCATGGGAGAAAGTCAAGTTGTTTTTTATTAAACTAGCTCACAAAAAGATAGAAAAGATAGATGAACACCTTAGAATTAAACCTCTTCGAGGGGGCAACCTCCTTTACATTACATAAATGAACCATTATTTGATGATACAAATGACAAGACCTCATTTCTATATATAGGAGTCTAAGGGTTCATAATATAATCAGAGCCGACATAACAATAATAATGTAAGGGCACAATAATAACACTAGTGGGCTTCTATGGGGCACAATAATAACAATATGGGGACTACATGGGTACAAGAAAATAATAAGGGGGTTGTACTAATAACAATAAGGGGTTACACTAGTAGTATAGGGGCCTAACATGCCCCTCTCCTTCAAAAAGTGTTATCCTCAACTCCTGAGTAGTTATTGATGCTTCTGTATAAAATTCTTGTCCTTCCATGTGAAATCATCAATAGCTAAGTTCGTCCACTTGATGAGATGCTTTGAAATTTATCGATTTCGTAGCTGTCGACTTCTCGGTTCTCTAAATGCTTCAGGTTCCAATATGCTTTTTCCTTCCTTGTCAAGTTTTGGCAATATTGTTGGAATTGCGATATTCGGCAACTTTTGAATGAGTTCCCACCCTGCTTCACCATTCTTCCATTCATACCTTCCTTTGTTTATCGAATTTGGTTGGATAATTTTACCAACCTCTACCATTTTTGCAACCATATGTTCAATTTCACTCCTTTGGGCATATGGATATCTATAAGGCTTGACGTTTGGAGGAACACATCCTGGAATAAAATGAATAGCATGATAATGATCACGAATACGTGGGAGACCTTTGGGAGTCTCAAATACCTTGGAATGATTGTCCAAGACTTTTTGGAGATCTGGAGAAATACATGATTTTGATGTGCGAATAGTTAACGAACATAATTATGCAATTACACCTCGTTGTTCTTTCTTTAGAAGCTTTGTCATTCCGCCAGAGTTGATTATCTTTCCTAGTTTCCTTATGATACCCCTTAATTCAACTTCCTTTCCTTCTGAAGAAAATCTCATAAAAGGTTCTTGAAAATTAAAAGATATTGTACCCAAGGATTGTAGCCATTGGACTCCTAGTACAACATCAACACTACCCATTGGAACGGAAAACATTGCACCATTCAATACATATTCTCCCATGGATAGCTTGATATTTTGGCACTTTCCAGAGCAATTTATGGTTCCTCCACTTACAACCGTCACTTGACACTTTGGTGCTGGGTCTAGGAAGCAATTCAAGTCCTTGGCTATATTACAACTAATAAAATTATGGGTACTACCCGAATCAATCAACACTATTACCTTTTTCTTCTTGATATGTCCTTCTATCTTTATAGTTTGAGGAGTGGTAATTCCAACGAATGCATTACAAGATATGGTCGGATTCATTTCCTTTTTCTTTGGGGTTGGTTCGTGGTGAGTATCCTTTTCTTTTGATGTTTCTTGATACTTTTCTTCCTGATATTTGACTGTTGGAAACTTCTTCTTCTTGATATGTCCTTCTATCTTGAGAGTTTGAGGAGTGGTAATTTCTTCCAATGCTTTACAAGATATGGTTGGATTCATTTCTTGATGCTCGATGTGATCTTTCACTTCTTGAACATTTTTCTTCTTGATATGTCCTTCTATCTTGATAGTTTGAGGAGTGGTAATTCTAGCCAATGCATTACAAGATATGGTTGGATTCATTTCTTCTTTCTCGATGTGATCTTTCACTTCTTGAACCTTTTTCTTCTTGATATGTCCTTCTATATTGAGAGTTTGAGGAGTGGTAATTCTTGCCAATGCTTTACAAGATATGGTCAGATTCATTTCTTCTTTCTCTGGGGTTGGGTCCTGGCGCATATCCTCTTCTTTTGATGTTTCTTGATCCTTTTCTTCCTCCTCTTCATACTCTATGTAAAATAATTTCTTCTCAGTAATCTTATGACCTTTAGTGCATTTTCTATCACAATTGTAACAAAGCCCTTTTTTTCTTTTTTCTTCCAATTGTTGTGGTGTAACCCTTGTAGGTTGTGGAAGGCTAGGAGAAACAACACTTCCATTGTTATAGTTGTGAAGGGTAGACTTCTTTGTTGCCATAATTTTACTTTCCACTTTGTAACAAAGCCCTTTTTCTCTTTCCAACTGTTGTGGTGTTTCTCTAAAGAAGGTGTTTCTCTTTGTATCCTCATAATGTGTTATCATTTCCTCCATGAAAATCGACCACGTAACAAGTTGTTTACGAGAACAAAGCCCTTTATACCATAAAAATTGATCTGGTTCTAAATATGAAGATGCCATACATACCTCTTGTAATAGTGGTACACCATGTAGATCAAAATATTTCTCCATCTGAAGTATCCAATTTACTGGATCCTTGCCATCAAACTTCCTCATATCGCCTTTTCTTGATTTTAGGAGCTAGATCTTGAAATGACTGTAACTCTGTAATTTCAGATCTTCCAGTTTTGAAATTGCGACCTATAGTAGCCCTCGACGTCCTCTTTCCAATGCCACTAGTCTAATCCAAATTGGATTCTCCAAGGAAGAGTTATGCCAAATCTCCCACGGTGACCTGATTATAGACTAGTTCAGTAGAGTGAACTTTTACGACGTGCCACGTGTCACTGTGTTAACCTTTGGATCTGAAAAATATATAAAAAAAACTACAGCCCGTCCTCTTTTTATAACTTCTTACGAAATTTCAATCTGATGCTCAGAGAGAAAGTTATGACTATTTTCCCTAGGTAGCCTGTTTGGAATGTAATTCGAGAGTTTGCAAAAAGGCCAACATCCTCAGATCATATCTTCGCACATATAGCGCGAAAAGCTCTGAAATTCGGATTCGAGGTTCAGAATGATTTCAACCCAAATGGTTTTTTTTTAGTGTCTGAAATGTCACAGAAAAAAAGTTATAGCGCAAATGCCACGATGACTTGTTTGGAGTAGCGAAACCCTAGAATTCAAAGCTCTAATACCAAATGTTATGAAACACGCTCACAAAAAGATATAAAAGATAGACGAACACCTTAGAATTCAGCCTCTTCAAGGGGCAACCTCCTTTACATTACATAAATGAACAATTCTTTGATGATACAAATGACAAGACCTCCTTTGTATATATAGGAGTCTAAGGGTTCATAATATAATTAGAGCCGACATAACAATAATAATGTAAGGGCACAATAATAACACTAGTGGGCTTCTATGGTACACAACAATAACAATATGGGGACTACATGGGTACAACAATATAATAAGGGGGCTGTACTAATAACAATAAGGGGTTACACTAGTAGTATAGGGGCCTAACATTGTTGGTAGTATTCCTTCTGGATTTGGTCAAATTCCTTATCAACAGCCTCTATCAACTCAAATACCTTACCAATATCCATACCCTCCTTATGGTTCAAAACAACCTCAAAATCCACCTTTTAATCAATAGGTAGGATCCAAAATGCAGTGTGGTCCTAATTCCTCATTTGGGTCATCTGGTTAGTTTCAGTCTGCTTCTGGAACTTACCCTTTAGGAGTTGTTAATCCTTTGTAGCAAGGACCATTATAGCAACAAGGAACCTATCTATATCAACAAGGAACCTATCAAATTCCACAAGGAACCCATAAACAACAAGGACCTTTTATACAACAAGGACCTTACATGCAACAAGGGTCTTATCAACAACCTTTGCAGTAGCAAGGGAAACCATTGTAGCAGCAAGGCCAACCATTGCAGTATCAAGGTCAACCCTTGTATCAACATGGTCAACCATTTTAGAAACAAGTCAATCATTGCAACAACAAGGTCAACTGTTGTATCAGCAAGGTCAATTGTTGCATCAAAAACCTTATGATCAGTACTCCTCATAGACTGTTATCCCCCTTATGGTTCTCAATGACTTGTGTCGGGTCAATATCAAACTTTTCCTAGTCAGAACCCACCTTTGTGGGGACAAACTCAACCTTTATATGGTCAAAATTCCTCCTAGTGGGGGCAGTATCAAAATCCCTATGGTCAAAATCCACCACTATGGGGGCAAAATTAGTACCAACAAGGTTTGAATCCTCAATCTAGACCTTATCTAAGGCCTTTCATGCCTTTTAATCCTCAATTGCCATTTTTAGCTACTTTGGAGTTACAGGATGTGTTCAGTCTCACAAACGAACCAATAATTCATTCACCATATTGGCCTTCGGTTCCTACCAAAATTCCTAGCGCTTGTCCAAAATTCGAAGGAAAGTCTGGAGATGACCCCCAAGCTCATGTCATGACCTACCACTTATGGTTTTCATCTAAGTCTTAGGTCGACGATTCCATTCGATTGCATCTTTTCCAGCAAACCCTAATAGGCGCTACCACCAAATGATTACATCGAGTTACCTCAAGGTGCCTTTCAATATTTCAATAAGTTGGCTATGGCTTTTCTTACTCACTTCTAGCTACCCCTTCAGTATGAAACTGGTACCCTTCTCCTAACATCTTTGAAACAGAATACTGCTACCCACATCTTCGATCACATCCATGAATGGATACGTCAACGTCGCCTTATTAATTTCAAAATCCCTGATGATATTTTAACTGAATGGTTTACTAAGTAATTCGTTAATCAAATAGACAAAGACATAGCTATGGGTAGATGTGTCACCGAAGAACAATCCATCGCCCGTGCTCAGTATCTAGATTTGGTATATTCACAATTTGGAAAGCTTTATGATCTCTTACCTGATCCTCCATGACCTTCAACTGATCTGACATCTTATAAACCTATGGAGACACCACTCGTTGATGGAATTATTAGGTTAGTAGCTCAAACTTCTAGTCATTCTTCTTCTGCTTCTACGAAGCAAAAAACTACTCCGTCTACTGCACCTTCCCCTCCTTCGAATACTCCCAAAAATCCTGGTAGAAATTCTGAGATGAATACTGTCCAATCTACCACGACAGACAAAGCCTCGAAAGGGAAGAAGAAGGGTAAAGGTAAAGCTAAATCTGATACCACAAAATAGGATCCCCCTAAACCATTTGCTAATGATGCATCCAAACGCAAGTCAAAATATCCTTGTCTTATATATGATGAAGATCATTATACCAAGTATTGTCCCCGCTGTGCTGAGGTTAGTTTTTTATTAAAAGGCACCCTAGGGACACCGACTATGTTGAAAGAACCCGTCACAACAAACTTCATGAGTAGATCAACCTCAATCCTCTACATCTTCAGGTTCTCAAGTTTTTATAAGTGGAACGACACTTTTCTCTACTGCTACTCGATCAAAATATTGTCAGACTCCTACCCAACCGGTTGTGGAAAATGATGCCACTAATATGCCTTCTACCTCCATTCAACCCAGTTATGGTCCTCTTTGTATTGAATGACCTAGAAATGATTCCATTATTCGACCACCCCCCAAAGGTGTTCTTCGGAAGTCATGGTATAATTCGAATGTGCAAGCTATTCGAGATTATAATATTGTGGAAGATTTACCTCAAGCGCCTTCGACGATGTTAGCTTTGAAAGTCCTCCAGACTTGTCCATCGCAAAGGAAAGCATTACTATCCACCATAGGAGGAATTGATCCTATGGATTCAAATATGATTAATTTTTACCTCGAGAACCATGTTGCTCATCTCCCACATCAACTTTCCTTCTTCATACAAGTTATTATCAAGGGGAAGACTATTCATAGGAATATTATTGATGAAGGTGCTTCTTCTTGCATCATGTCCCTTTCATGTTGTAAATCTAGTGGATATCCACCTATCAACGAGTCCCCTAATACCTTGGAATCCTTCGATGGTAGAGGTTCACACCCATATGGTATTCTCAATGACTTGCCAATATCATTGGAAGGAAAAATGGTTAACTTGGAAGTAGACGTTTTCGATGCCAATCTGAATTATAATGGGTTTAAGACCTCTGTGGTTTATTGCTTTCGACTTAGTTACCAGAGAATCCATAGTAAGAACCATTTTCTGCCAACGTTTCAAATCCCAACCGAGATCCATCATCAGGACAACCTGAATTATAATATTATACTTGGTCGTATCTAGACACATGTAATGTTTTGCGTGGTTTCTACTTTATTCCATGTGCTCCATTTTCCCCATCAAGGGAAAATAGTCACTATCGATCAACTCGACTTGTTCTCTTCCAACCCTTCAAATGGTAATGTACCATTTGTTGGGAATATTGATATCCCTTATGAGAGTGTTTGGGTGGGTCTTTTGAAAGACTCTTCCCTTATGGGAAATTTTTCCCTTCCACCTCCAAACGTCGCTTCAATTAACATGATCTCAACTTGTCACGGTCCTTGGGTCATTCCCCATCCTGATCAGATTGATAGTTTTGGCAATGTTATTCCACTTAGCCTCGTAGAGCAAGCATATTAAGCTATTGTTTCAGCTTCTATGACAACTTCTGAAATTAATGATATTTTCAATTTTTCTTGATGCGTATTCACAATATCCCTGGATCAGTTCTTGGGATTCTCTGGATCCTTTGAATGAGAAATTTCAAACTGATTAAAGTATCAAAAAAGTTATGTCTCTTGAGGAAACTCCATGGAATGATTCCCATCATTGTTCCTCATTTCTCCCAAGCCTTGGTGAGATTGATTCTTTTCTAGAAATCCTTATTTCCAATGTACCAACTCATCCATTTCAGACACCTATTTTGGTTCATGAAGTGTTGTTCGAAGAAAACATGGGGAACATGTTGGATATCTTGCCCAATGAAATCTCAGCCCAACCTGAGGTTGTCAAAATCTTTCACTTGGGGGAATATTTTTCTCAAAATGAGCTTAAGATTTTTTTTTCCCCCTGTCATGAGACTTTCTCACCAAGTTCTTACCATTCACCCATTACCGTAATGGGGCATTGATCCTTTGACTCGAAACCATAACTCACCCAGGGGGGCATGGGGGCAATTTCATTTTTTTGTTTCATTCCACTAATTGGTTGAGTCAATGCTTACATGTCATGCCGACAGTGAAACTACGGTTTTAATCTCTCTTGATCAATACCCAAGTCCCAAAATGGGTTCCATCTAAAAGTATTATGTGGGATTTCATGTAAATACTTTGTACATTAGTGTGAAATTTGGCTTTGGTGTGCTTGTTTTCTTTTTCAAACACGTTTTCCTCTACTTACCATGTTTTCTACTTGGTTTGAAGATGTCATCGAACCTTTATGTCGGTTTCCCTGATGAAGCTTGTCGCAGTACACATAACTTATCTTCCATCGCATGGGAAATATATGACCATAATGGTGAGTTAGTGAATTTACAAGGCATATGTTTAGGTCTTACTACTAATAACATTGCTGAATATAGTGCGGTTATTGAGCTTTTGTCAGAAGCCGTTGCTCTTTGCATTAGATAGTTAGTCATTATTCTTGATTCACAGCTCATTTTACTACAACTTAACAAACAATACTTAGTTAGAAACCCTCAGATTTTGAAAAGGTATATGTGAGTTCGTCTTTTGGAATGAGATTTTGATTATATCCCTTATCAACATATTCCAAAATGTTTGAACACATTAACATATACATTGGATAACTATGTATTAGATAGACATCTGCGACATATGTAAAACAAAAACCATCACATAGTGAACATAATAGGAAAACATGTATATATATATATATATATATATATATATATATATATATAATGTTTGAAATTGTTTTATTACATCAAAATGTCAAAAGCTGTGTTATGAGACACATGGATTCTGAAGCCTACATAAGTGTGGAAAATAAAGACGAGAGACGACTATTCCCCACATGGTGCTCATGATAACATGATACAACTCTAATGACTCGGTTCAGTAATTGACATAGTCTGGTGGGTACCCCTACAATGTGCCTCTGATATTGCAATGGCACCTCATCAATCCATGCATATTTTTGAATGCCCCTTGTCAGGACTTCCAGATTACGCTCCACGTCAATGATTGAGTTTTATCTGTCCTCATAGGGATCATCCTATATTTGACGCGCCACTTTCCTGGCTATCAGAGAAACCCCTATAGGTCTCTCTAGTCCAACATCTGTAAAAATCACAAGTGTCAAATCTCAATACACATAAAAAAATTAAAAAACTTTAAAAACTGGTTTCTACCTGCATCAATCCATTGTGCGCATGGTGGAAGTAGAAGATCAGGATCTCCTTGGAAACCTATGCTAGTGTATGCCCAATCATCTATCATGATTAGTTGTTATCATATCCATCCAAAAAATGTTGGGGGAAAGACATCTGCTAACCACCTCCCTACCGAGGCATTAACTCACCCCACCTCATCAACTGTGGATCTCTGGGTGCTGGTGCATCCACTTCTATCCACTAATATAGAAACAATGGAACATGTTCCAGGAAGAATGTCACCAATATGGATCTGAAACCAAATTTTTTCAGCCTTCCAGACTTGCACTTCATAAGTTGGCTCTTCATATTGACCAACAAACCCTCACAACAGCTGAATATCGTGGGACTTAGACAATCAATTGTGTACTAGAAATGAGACTTTATTGCTTCATGCCACACTTGAGCCCCAACTATTTGGGCCATATTATGAAGGATTGTTCATAGTGGGAGATTAATGATGGTATTTATATCTAACTTCACACCCTGGGTTTTTTGAGTGCCTGGACAATGTCTCGCAATCAACATATCCGTGCTCTCCCCTACAGTGCGAGAACTAGACCACTGAATTCATTTTCCCTTTCTAGACAAACCAGTAATGAGATAAATGTCCGCGACATATATTTCGAGTTCTTGATCCCCAATCATGAATAGTTGGCGATCCACATCCCACCAAATAATCAAATGCTGCAGTAACTTTACCTGGCTCCTAATCCAAGAACCCAGAAGAATTTCAACAACCCACAGTCTTAAAGGGTAGCAATGCAATTTGGGTCCTGGGCTGCTTGATGGTCTTCAACTTTCTGTCCTCTTTCTTTCCATTTGATCACCATTTTTGGTTCATTAACTTGTAAAACATCCATCAAACAAAATTTCATGAGTTTCTATGGAAACAAATTTGGAAATAAATCATTAAACTTGGAGGATTTTCCAAAAAAATCACAACTTTGTGCTAGTGCGACTACCTATAAATTTTTTTTCACTTCCACAGTGCTGGTACAGTTGGCCGCAAGGTGAACAACGTGGGAAATCTATGCTAGTGTATACCTAATCATCTATCATGATTAGTTGTTATCACATCCATCCAAAAAATGCTGGGGGAAAGACATCTGCTAACCACCTCCCTACCGAGGCATCAACTCACCCCACCTCATCAATTGTGGATCTCAAGGTGCTCGTGCATCCACTTCTATCCACTAATATAGAAACAATGGAACACGTTCCAGGAAGAATGTCACCAATATGGATCTGAAACCGAATTGTTTCAACCTTCTAGACTTGCACTTCATAATTTGGCTCTTCATATTGACCAACAAATCCTCACACCAGTTGAATATCGTGGGACTTAGACAATCAATTGTGTACTAGAAATGAGACTTTATTGCTTCATGCCACACTTGAGCTCCAACTATTCGGGCCATAGTATGAAGGATTGTTCATAGTGGGAGATTTATGATGGCCTTTATATCTAACTTCACACCCTTGGTTTTTCGAGTGCCTGGAAAATGTCCCACAATCAACATATCCGTGCTCTCCCCTATAGTGCGAGAACCAGATAACTGGATTCCCTTTCACTTTCTAGACAAACCAGTAATGAAATAAATGTCCGCGACATATATTTTGAGTTCTTGATCCCCAATCATGAATAGTTGGCGATCCACATCCCACCAAATAATCAAATGTTGCAGTAACTTTGCCTTGCTCCTAATCCAGGAATCTGGAAGAATTTAAACAACCCACAGTCTTAAACGGTAGCAATGCAATTTGGGTCCTGGGCTGTTTGATGGTCTTCAACTTTCTGTCCTCTTTCTTTCCATTTGATCACCATTTTTGGTTCATTAACTTGTAAAACATCCATCAAACAAAATTCCATGAGTTTCTATGGAAACAAATTTGGAAATAAATCATTAAACTTGGAGGATTTTCCAAAAAAATCGCAACTCTGTGCTAGTGCGACTACCTATAAAATTTTCGGCACTTCCACTGGGATGATACAGTTGGCCGCATGGTGAACAACGTGGGTCTGATGGGTAAAACCCACGTTGGTCACCCTTGACATGAATTTTTTCTAAGCCCTCCATGAAGCCTAGTCTATGGATGAAAATGCATAAAAATACAACCAAATTGAAGGGAAGGGATGGATCTCTTACCTGCAGCAAATGATTCAATGAATGGTGTCCGGGATTGATCGTGATCTTTGCTTAAAGATCAAGGTAAAATAGGGTAAAAATGCTCTCTAATTTTCCAAATGGTAAAATGGTGAAAATGATTTAATTTTTGAGCTTTTATAAGTTTTTAAATGACATTTTTACCAAATTAGGGCATTTGCCACTTATATTTTAATACTTTTCCTTGAAATTGGTAATGTACATTTCAGTTGTGGAGCGACAGGTCATAGAGCATGGTGACAGTGATTAGTTATAATTGATTCAACGAGTTTTTTTTATCACTTTTTTGGACTTGTAAAAAATAAATGAAAAAGTGACCCCTGGAGTCATCCTTAAGCTCTTTTCTAACTCTCAAAACATGAAAAGATCATTGATTACTTGTTGTTTCGAACACATTAAAGTTAATGAAATGACATCTACTAAGTATAAGTTTAACCCTTTTCCAGATTGAGATAGACTATTGTACGAAAAATGAATACCTTAGTTGAACATGGCTAAGAGGTTCTCTTGGATATCATTTTCTACATTTTTGGATTAAAGAGATGATTTATGAAAAGGGACCTTTGGAGCTTTATTTTGCCTCTTTTTCAAACTCTCTAAGCATGAAAAAGATGTTGAGTTTCACCTCTATTGGACTCATAAAAATTAAATGATGCAGGACTTGTCTTCATGACGATATCAAGTTTCTCCTTCCTAGGACTCATTAAACTTACTAGGATGGATTCGTCTGAACGATGAACTTATATGGCAAGCATATTCTATCCCCTTCAAGATTGCAATAAAAATAATGGGGTACTCACTAGAAATAGTGGGGGGAAAATGAAAGAGAGCATCTCTTGTATTTTGTGTAAAGGCAACACGTTGCTATTGAACATGACATTTATCTATTTCTTGTGTCGAGTTTGGGATATCCTCACTTCATCACTTGCCTTCCTGAGTTTGGGAAATCAATTTTGAGTCTCATCTGATTATACTGATTCATCATCATGACCTATGATCCCATGTTGAGTCAGATTCTACCAAACCCCAAATTCGTGTCGTTGATATTTTCAAGAGAAGTCCTATCTATAGTTTTCACCGCTTATACATTATCTGACCTTTCTACCACTGTCCTGAATCAAACTTACCTACTCTAATATATCCTTTGTTTTGTGTCGATGATGTGGGATACTTTACAGCCCTGCTTGGAAAAATTTCTTCCTTTCGAATTCAACTCATTATCCAGGAAGATGATCTAGAAACTCCCTTCCATTACCCTGGAGCTTGTATGCCATAATGGAATGTTCTTCGCATTCGATGATAGGTTTACATCATTGGCATTAGATAGAATGATTCTAAAGGTGTTTGACTTCAGTTTAATTATTCACACTCATGGATTGTACTGATTTTACCTTGAGAGCCATTGTCATTATTGGTGGTTTCTCTCGTGCCTGTTAAATATTTACATCATTGACTAGTAATCAGGTAGTTTTCTATCATGTTCGACTTCGACACATCTATTCGCATGCTAGAATTTGTAGATTAATTGGATTGGGAAAGAGGTCAAGACCTTGGATTCCATCTAATAAAATCCAGGTTGCATGGAGTTGTGAGTTATTTATGATTGTACATATGATTATACAGATGGCTACAACCATATCGTGGGTCTATATATATGATCCTTTCTATTCGGATGGCTGCATCCATGTCGTGGATCCATGCACATGATCCCTTCTATTCAGATGGTTGTGCCCATGTCATGAATTCATGTACTCTTAAATGCCTATTCATGTATACTTATGCATGTTTATATTAGAGGTGTCAGATGTGTATATGTGTATGCTTGATTTGCTGCAGGTCTCCTAACAATGTTTTTCTAGTCCTTGCCTTGAGTTTTAAAGCATTACACCCATCATTCCCTATTCCGCCTTCATGCTTTTGGAGGCATATGTTACACAGTATTTTGTCACACCTCCTATTCACTTCCCATTCCACATTCTGAAGTGCCAAAATGTTGACAATTGTGAAGTGTGTTCATCATGAAACACATGTTGAAACATCCTCGAAGAATGGGAGAAAAATTGCCCTGAGTCATTTCTGGAGAAGGTTGACTTAAATCCTAAATATCAAGACCAACACTCTTTGCTCCACTCCCTGCCCGTGCTGATGGCAGGCTGCAATTCTTTGACCTAGCGCTTCCAGCATCGGTTTTGATATAAAAGCCCACACTGAACCTCTTTTGGAAGGTTTTCTCAAAATGGAGGAGAAGCTTAGTATGATGGAAACTTGGAGAAACAACGAGTTGGATGTTGTTGGGTAGAGATATGGTCGAGCTATCCCATTTGGAGATCTTGATCCTACCTTTAAGGGCCTTCCCCTTGATATATGGACCTTTCTCCCTCTTTTGTGGATCCCTAACTCCCTCTCCCTTCTTATATATCAAATCCCCTCCATCCCCAAATGGTTGGTTATTGATTGCATGCATTCGTATGCTGATATTATGCCTAAACACTACCCATCTAACTTGGAGAAGGAGTGCTTGAAGAGTCTTGGCTTGGACTTAGAAATCCACCAAAAGGAAGTCTCCAAAATCAAGGAAATGGTTATATTCTTCCATTTTTGATTCATTAATATATACATCTAATGTTCACTTTCCATAAGTGTCTAAATATTTATGCATTTAATTTGATACTCCTTGATATATCAAGTAGTTTATGTTTGATATATACTATGTATGCCCTCATATCTTGTATTGTCCTTTGATCTCTCTTGCAGGTATTCAGACATAAAGAACAAGTAAGGAGTGAGATTGAAAGTTAAGGGATAAAAGCCACTACCAAAGGATTGAGTAGTTAGCGCAGGAGCAAGGAAGGCTTCTCTCTCTCCCTGCATTTTTAAACATAAGCTAGGAAAGTCTACATTAGTTTGTTTAGTTTGTTGCTAGACCCACTCATTGGGTGAGAGAGATCACCTCTGTCCACAGAGGGGATTTATCTTCACAACACTGAGGTTGTAGATATGAGATATCCAAATGTATTGACATCGTTAATTGCTAATGAAAGCCTAATATTATGAGGTTTTGCTTTAAACTTTGGCCATTTTTCCTCTATATTCCTCAATGAAATTCCATTTACAAGCATTTTAAGAACACCATATTCAATTCTATTAGTTGCATGGTAATCCATAAGTTGTGCTATGCTTTTACACCTGAACAATTGTTGCATACGTGGAATTATGGGAATATAACAAAGAACCTTGCGAGGAACCTTTTCTGTTACTATATTGATTTGATATCTACTCTCATCATATTTTTGACATTTTTCTTTCAACACATGTTATTTATAATAAAAAATATCATCATTAGGAGATGCATGAATAGCTTGATACTCCATTCCGATATCTTTCATAATGACATGTAAGTGTCAGTACATACGAGGTAAACATTTGACAGTGGTAACAAAAATTCACCTCACAATCTACAACATAGAAAAATAACACTTCTAGTTACTGTAATAAACAATATTAATCATACATATTGCATCCAAATGTTACAAATTAATTAAATGATGATGAACATACTAATTACATTTTAAACAAAGGAAAATTTTATTGCTTTATCATGTACATAGAACTAATTAATGTCACAAAGTATATTACATACCTTAGGAGCTATGTCACACATGTGTTTGACAAACCATTCACCACCTTTAAGTTGACCAACAACAATACAATAGAGAGTGTTATCACCTAGATTTACCTCAGGCTGAAGGGAGGCAACTTCCAGGGTAACCACAAACCAAGCTTAGCCTTGTAGCTAGCCCTACAAGACCGGGAGAGGGCTCTCTCCTTTAGAATCTCAGTCGATATGATTGGATCAGGTAAGGATTTTAGGCTAGGTATAGTAGCATAGGAATTTTGATTTGGTTTTGTTGATGTTTCGCTGGATCAGATGGAGTTGGGCAGTTTAGGTCCGGGAAATTAGGTCAGAAATGCAGTGTGTTAAATGGGGCAAGGTAGGCATAGGATTTAGCACTTTAGGCTTAATGGTGTGAGGTGTTTAATACTGATGAGGAGCTGAGGAGGGCATGTGACAATCATGGATCCTTCTCAAATAGTAGAAAACATGAAATATTGAATGATTTCCCAAGGTAGAGCACTGTTACAATGGATTTTACTTATCTAAATTGATAACATTCAATAAGAAGCAATGAAATGGATGATGACATATAGAAAAAAATTTAAAAAAATTATTACAAAATAAGAAACTATGCTAAAACTCCATACCACAAGGATCCCATAAAAATAGCTGCAAATCCTATTAATCTCCTTGCCAAACTGCTTACAATGATTTACAATCAAGCTCTGAGCATCCAAGTGAGTCCAACCTATACAAATGACCAAGGAAACACATGATATAGGCATCAAAACCATTCATACTATCCTTAAGGGTCGAATCCATGAGAAGAGGAGCTGTTTCAACAAACTCTAAACAAGGAACTGGTTTCCAGGCCACTTAACAACTTGCCTCTAAAAGAGGGGAAACTGATTCATTGCCCTCAAAACAACCTTTAATCCAATGAATCTACCCTCTATCACTATTTACATACCATAATTACATTCCAAATCATCATTTACATCGGTAAAATATCCATCATGAGAGAAAATCCACAATCATAGTGAAAAACTAGAAAAATAGGCATCTTGAGCAAAATTTTCCCTAAGCGCAGCGCCACTGGCTCAATGTATAGCGCCACTTTTAGGCCCCTTTTGGAGACCTTCCAGGCCTCCAAATTGTGCCCATGATAGCTCATTAGAAATATCTTCAAGTATATTTTCTGGAACACCTAGAATTTCTATATTTGGAGCTCATTTGACCCCTCAAAACTTAATTATCCCAAGGCTGCTTCTGTGTGTCCAAAAAGTGGCAGAAAGGTCAATTTTGGAGTGTTTTTGGACCTTTTGGTGGACTAATTTTGCTCCAAAAATTCTGAAAATTTCTAGGGTGCATGTCCTCACTGCCTTGAATCCAAAAATGTAAGCCATTCCTTTATTGGATGCCCTTAGGAAAAGCGCAGTGCCGGTGGCGCTGCGCTTCTGGGCAGTTTTCCTATGTATTAAAATTCAAAATTTTCAAATGACAAAATTTGCCCAAAATTTGTGTGAAGCACCACCATCATGTGCTTTGATGAGCCCAGGAAGCCTAAACCATCATTCTAAGTCTATCCTCCTCTTTCTTTCCATTCAAGGCCCGCCTTAACTTAGATTTCAGCTTCTTGATTCTTAAGTTGCAAATCTTATTGCGGGTCCTGTAGTGATAAGCCATGTGTCTAAGCATCTGGTTGTCCCTGTTGGCCTTCTTTAACAACTCTTCAAGGTGTATATTTACTCTTTCAAGCCAAGTCTCCCTATCCTTTTCAATTTCTTGCTCAAGAGGGGTCAAAGTGACTTGTGCTTCTTTGCCACTTTGCCTCTTTGCTTTGAGCACTTCTAGCTCCATGAGGACTTGTTTGTCACTCAATTGTTTGTTTTCCTACTCTAAGTATGTGATGACATACTTGGCCCTCTCTAGGTTGTCCATCAAAGCTTGTACCTGAGCTTCCTTTTCCTGTATGATGATGTCCTTTATGGTTTCCCTCTCCTAAGCTTCTAAATCAATGGTCTCAATGTTAGGCTACTCAAACTCATCATGTTCTGCTAGATCAAAGTCTCTTTCCTCCTCATCATCAAGGTCCTCCTCTTGCACCTTTTCCTTCCCTTTGTGTAGCTGTTGTACCTGTACCTGCTGCATCGATGAAGAAGGCAAAGCCCCTTCCAAATCCTATGGAGTTAGAATTTTCCTATGGACTAATGAAGAAGGCAAGGTCCCTTCCACATCATGTGGAGAAAAGACTTGCCTAGCAACTGCAAATAATCTCCTTGTGCCTCTCTGATATGTCAAGTAAACTGGCACCTCAGCAGTTCTTGTCTCTTTGATCTCTTTCCTCGTTTCCACATGACTAGAAGGCCCACCTGTTTCTCGAAACATTGATGAAGGAATTTGGGGACCCCTAAACATTTCATGAGCAATAAATGTCTCCCAAGGGATGTTGAGGAGACTGAGATGATGAAGAACAATAATTTTGATGAATGAGTAGTGATATATGTTGCTCATATGTTGAGGGTATGGCTTCTTCTGCATAAGGTAAGCCATTTTCTGAATGTTTTTGAAAAAAAAGTATGGGAGGTTTAACATCTTCACCCTTGTAAAATGCATGAGGAGCCTGATGTGGTAAGTGTACAACCTAGATAATCTGCCCTCACAAGTGAAATATTTGATGATGATTCTCATCAAGGGGACATACTTGTTCTCAAGATATTTGAAAGGAAAAAGCCTCTTCACCTAATTTATGTACTGAGGTTTAAAGTAAGGCTCATAATAATGTTCATCAAGATCTTGGGCCTTATACCACTTTTCACCAACATTTGGAATCCTGGTGGCATCTAAAATGATGGATGGTGATATTGTGAAAGTTACCCCAACAAGAGTCACTTTATTGTTTTGAAGATGAGCTACAAAGAGTCTAGTGATATCTGGGTGAAATTGGACTCTCTCCACTCGTTCACAAAACTCATAGCATCCAAGATGTCTAAAACATGAAACAACGAACTGAGAAGCCTGCAGTTCACTTAGGTTTGTTTGCTCTTCTCTGCCTGGCTCTATCTGCTGAATTGTCACTAGCTATGTTTTCCTCTTCATATTCATGATCTTCTCTATCCATGTTTACAACATTTTTTATTTGCACACCTTTAGAAAGGGTTGAAGGGAATGAGTGGGAGTCTTTAGGATTGTAGCGATGTGTTTAGGGTAGATTTAGACAAAATATGAATTATGAAAGTGAGGGAAATGGTTTTTAGGATGAGGGATATAATGAGGGGATATGGATGAGGGGACATGTAATGATGTAAAGAGGGTTTTTAGTTCCAGTGATGGGTGATGGGAAACAAAGCAGTTAGGGTTTTGTAGAAGAAACTAGGGTTTGATTTTAAGTGTGAAGAAAATGTCTATAAATTTCATTGTGTAAGCTAAAAATAAAGTGGAGAAGGGAAACTTACTTGTAAAAGAGAAAATAACAGAGAATTTGGTGAATTTTTTGGTGTTATGGATGATTTGGTGGTTTACTGCCCAACGTGCAATGCCTTTGTAAATTTGAACTTCTAAAAATCACCAGGAGGACAGTGCCCTGCTTTACATGCAATGCCTCTTCCCCTACGTGCAACGCCGACCTATTTTCTCCAGAAGCGCAACACCTTACTCCCTACATGCAGCGCCTATTTTCTTCTGCCCAAACTCACTTGAATTTCACCTTTTTCTCTTACCTTTGGACTTCTTTGCTTGCAAGATGAGCATAATGACTTAGAAAATGGAATGTGAGGGTTTATATATGAGTAAAAATTTGATTTTTCACTTTAGAAAAACCCACTTTCAAATGTTCCTTGTCTTTTTCAAAACTCTGTTTTTTAATGCCTTTTCTCATTTTGTCTTTGTAGGTGGATCAATGCTCATGCTAACTTGATTTTGTAGTGTTTTTTTGTTAGGCAGTAGGAACAGATACTTAGGAGTAGTTGGGAACCATTATTACATATAGAAACTTAAAATTACATAAGAAATATAAACAAATTCAAAATACTCTATTTTCACCTCAAAAACATGTTTTTGAGGTGAAAATTACATTACGTTATAAAAACAATATTTTCAGTAGGCTATGACTTCCAAGCCATCATGCTTGACGTATTGATCATCCTCATGCCCTTGCTCACCTTTATTTAAATTTGAAAATCAGTTTCTTGATCTTGGTAATGAAACCCTAGACCTAATGAAATCAAACCCTAGGACCTAATGAAATGGACTGCAAATTGAGGATCAACATGTATAGTCTATAAGGAAGGAGTTGAAGAGAAAACAACCATCAGTGGATCCATATATCATGACCTAATGGAGTGATGAAAAAAATTTACAGTATGGGACTCCTACTATGAAAATGCAAAAGAGCAGATTTTGATCCCTGATGTAAGTATGAAAAAGCTGACACTAACAGAGAGAAGATATGTTTTTGAGCCTTCATAAAGAGGTTCAATTTGCCTCTCAATTATAGGTTTATCTAAAGCACAACCATTATACTGGTCGCCATCATTATCCATTTCAACATTATTAAATGTCTTCTAGATTAATCTATTTTTCCCATATTCTTCAAATGTGTTATCAACATCATTATCTTCTTCCATAAGATCATTAACTTGATTGTTAATGTTTTCTCCATGTTCTTGAATAGGATATTGTACTACAACCACCTCTTCCTCATCGAGCAATGCCGTAGGGGGCCCATACTATACAATTACAATAAGAAAATAAATTAGTATATATAGAAAACATTTAAAATTCGATACAAACATTTACAAATATAATATAGGAAAACAACGAAAACAAAGACAAAGACAAAGATAACTTAGGTGAGAGTGCGAAACAAAGACAACAAATCAATGATGATACTTGTGCAACTTATGAAAGATTATATTTAAGAATATTTTGAAAAAATCTAGGAAAGATGTTACTTTTCTTGACATGTAAGAAGAAAGACAAGTGGTAGAGAACCACTAAAGACATTAATTTTCATAGGAAACCTCTTTTAACTCAGGCACAACATCAATCTCTCCTTCTGGGGTTTTCTTTCTTTTTGACTACTTAGTTGATTTGACCAAAATGTCAAAAACTCACTCCTTTGTATTTAGTGGTAAGTGAATGTTATATATAGAATAAAAAAATTGCACCTACTTCAAAGGAAAATCAAAATGGAATGTTCTACCTTGCATGAGTTATAAAAAGTAAGATAAATTTGGAAAAAATAACCATTGATGATTTATCAAATATTACATTAATCTACTATTTTCCTAGAACTATTATAGCTTTGATATTACTTCATTTTTTTCTCATAATTTACAACAAATGAGACCCTTTACTTATCAGAAAACGAGACTTTATATAAATATTTCTTGACTCTATATCTCTCGGGGTTAAAAAATTCATTGTCCCCTAGTAAAAAGTTTTGAAACACCAAGTGAAAGGGTTGTGTCCCATACTTTTTTCCTTAGAAAATGACAAAGAGTATCTTTTATGAGCGAAATACACGTGGTTAGTAACATAACATTTTAAAAGTGCATAATAAACATTAAAAACTTAGTAATAATTCTCCCTAAAATCCCATTAACCTCTAAATCCTGTAGGTCCTAATTAAACCCCTAAACATACATTAACCCCCTAAAACCTTAACCCCATTACCCTAAGCCCTTAAAACCTTAACCCCTAATCCCTAAACCATTAAACAATAACCCCTTATCACTAAGTCCATAAAATAATTAAACCCTAACTCAACTTAACCCCTTAATTGAACTTAATCATAATAATCAAATAATATTTCTCCACATCAAGATGACAACATAGGTCAAATATCTCCCAAAAGAATATAAACATTTACAATAGAAATATAATACAATTTACAATACAATGACATACAATCTATATTAAAATATGCACAAACATTTACAAAAACAATATACAATACAAAGAAATATAGTGAATAAATTACTAATGGATGATATTCATACCCACCTTTAGCGCATCCATAGTCTCTACAATTCCTTTAAGCTATTTTTATTAGAAATTTCCTTGGCTTCAAGGCCTTGCAATTTCTACAAGGGCAATAACATTTTTGATCATTCGAAGCCCTTGACATTGATCTCACATCTCGTTGCCCTCCTTGAGGAATGTTATGTGAAATTTTTCCTCACCAAACATTCAGTGATTATTTTCTTCAAAAACTAACCTCAAATAGACCTACAACCTTTCAAAACAATTGCAAGTAATACAACAACTTTATCAAAGTTATATGATATTTGGGTCTCTCTCTCTCTCTCTCTCTCTCTCTCTCTCTATATATATATATATATATATTATAATTTATTATAATAATAGATTATATAACTTTATATATAATTTATATTATAATTATATAATATAATATTAATAAATACATTATTGGTATTAATATTAATATAGGCTAATTATATATTAATAATATTACATATAATTATAATATTAGTCTTATATTATCCATCCGAGCTTTCCTCTTCCTTTCACTAATTGGATAATGGCATGTATATCATCCCCCACATTCAGTCTGCTCATTAATGGATCCGCCTCCCCTTTTTTCCATGCTGAAAGGGGTCTCAGGTAGGGGTGCCCTCTCTCTCCGCTCCTTTTCCTACTTGTTATGGAAGGGTTGAGCAGACTCATCTATCACAAAAAGCAGAATGGCAGATTATCTGGATTGAAGATCACGGATCAATGTTTTTTAACACACCTTCTATTTGTAGATGATGTCATCATATTTTTGGACGAGAGTGTTCGGGACACGACTACTTTTGACAAGGTTCTCGCCTCATTCTCCAGGGCAATAGGTATGATGGCTAACCAAACAAAATCAATTATTTCCTAGGTTTACACTTCAACTCAAGAATCTGACCCAGCCTTGCAGCGTTTCCCGTATAATCCTCGCCCGTTGGATCAGGGGTTCAAATATTTGGGTTATTGGATCAAGCCGACGAGTCACAAGATTGTGGATTGGACTTGGCTGATCACTAAATTAGAAAATCGGATCTCACACTGGAGCCATCGATTTTTATCAAGAGCAGGGAGGTTAGTTCTCATTAAATCAGTTTTGGAGGCCACACCTGTATTCTGGATGGCTTTAGCCTAGATACCTAGAGGTATTCTTTCTCGCTTGAGGAAATATTGTTGTAGATACCTCTGGAATGGGAGACAGGATAAAAGAGTCTTTGCTTGGATCGGCTGGGATAACATCACTATGCCAAAAAAGTGGGGAGGCTGGGGCCTTAAGGATCTTTCACACTTTGCACATGCTCTGGCTGCGAAAATGGGATGGACCTTGCTTACAAAGCAAAACCTATGGACATCTATTTCATACCACAAATACATATGGCCATTACATCTCATGGATTGGATCCGATTACCTGGGTAGAACAGAACAGGTATATCAACATTATGGAAAGCTCTGTTGCACTTGCTCCCCCTCATTCGCAACCATCTAACCTGGAGAATAAATGATGGATCTAGGGCTCGTATCGGAATGGATCCATGGACTGGAGGTGGAGGTAGGTATTATCTCCCTCAAGAGCTCATCCGAATACTCGATCATCAGAATACTAGAGTAATAGCCCACATAGCGGATTAGGAGAACTCATCCATATTTACACAGGCTTGGAAAACAGCAATGCAGTTAAATCTGCCTCCGGAATGGCATCAAAGCTGGGAGGATTACACAAATGCGCTGAGTGAATCCCACATTCGTATTAAAGACGGACCAAACGAACTCATGTGGGATAAGGTTGAATCTGGATTTTATTCCCCCAAGGAAGGGTACTTGTGTCTGATTAATTACAAAAAGCCGCATATAGTGCAGAGCTGGTGGAAGCTCATATGGCAATTAAAGACTCCTCCCAAGATAAAACTCTTCTTCTGGTGCTTACTCTGGAATAAGATCCCCACCGGGGAAGCGCTCATGCACAGATCTGTGCATGGTCCCACCTGGTGCATTCTCTGTAAACAACAGTCCGAAACAACCTCTCATATTTTTCTTACATGTGGAATTACAGTACATATATGGAAGGAGGTGACAGAGGAGCTCGATTTTATAAGTAATTGGGAGGGTGAAAACATCTTAGTAGCATGGGAGGCTTGGTATCAAACTCACTCCAGATCAAACCGTGCGTGCCTTCCACTTATCATCAGCTAGGCAATTTGGTTGGTGCAGAACAAACTGATCTTCGAAAATGTCTCGATTCGTTGGCAGTCTGTCACTTCCAAAATCATAACAGCATACCAAGAATTGTTGGAAATTACCCCTCCCCACATTTGCAGACCAACTACCCCGGATCCCATAGACCACTCTATGTCGTGGGCCTTTTTCGATGGTGCTGCGCAACAGCATGGATGTGGGGGGGGGGGGGGTTCATTCTATATTTATCAGCTCACCCTCATTTCAAAGTTAAGATGCGCTTAGGCATGGGAACGACAAATTTCGCTGAGCTCATAACCATCAGACACCTTATGCATTTTGCTTTAAATCATGATTGCAGGGACTTACAGATTTTTGGGGATTCAAATATTATCATAAATTGGATCAATCTGAAAGCTAGATGTCATGCACACACACTCTTAAATATTTTGGATGAATTTATGCACCTCAAATCACATTTTAATACAATCATTGTTCGTCATATTTATAGGGAGCATAATCACTATGCTGACGGATTATCCAAGGAAGCCACGCACATTCCAGGAGGACAGTGTATAATCCATGAACAGAGGGGCATCTCATAGTATCAATACTACCACATGCCTTACATAGATCAAATCTACCATCGGGTGGATGAACATTGATTTTGTCATGTATATATGTTGATAATAGAAATCTAGTATCTCATGAACAACATCCTGCGAGGTGCAAATATATATTCTGCCTTTTATACAAACATCCTGCATGATGTTTATTTTTGACAGTTTTGATACAACATCATCCTACGTGATGATTTTTTGAGTTTGATATAGACATCTACAGGACAAACCATAGACTCCTAAGTCATGAAGGAAATATGCATATGCTGAACAACATTTACTACATGTAATTTTTCACCATATAATGAAAGATTACGATTTTTCCTCAGGAAAAAAAATATCAATCTTATATTTATTATAATTAATGAAACTCAATGTAAAGTGGTCGTAAATTAGACATTGTCCAATAAAAGGAAGCCATTAATGGTAGAATTGGCCATTATACAATGATTCCCTGACATTTATTTGATATTGGACCCAATGTTGGATATTCGACGATATAGGTACTCTAATAGGATATTCAATGGTAAAGGAACTCCCATTAGATATTCGACGACCGTTGGGATTAAAAAATAAAAAACAAAAAATGCGTTTGACTTCCAATATTTTTTCCGATTTTACCCCTTTCTACATATTTTCCACTCGTGTGTATTAGTGATAGGATAGGAGCTAATACCCAAATTTTCCCAAGAAGGAGAAACACTTGATAAAGAAGTAGATTGCGATTGATGACCTAAGCCCATAACCAGTGAATAAAAAGAACTAATGAGATTTTATGCAAGGAGAGGGGAAGAGAAAGTACCCAGAGAAGAGGTTCTAGAGGAGGTTGGGTTGCCCTCCAGAGTGTTGATCTATACAGAAGTTGTTGTCATGGTGCCCCTTTTATTTGCTTCGCTGTCTATCATCATACGATTAGGAGCATCCTACTATTGAAACTGTGGAGTGGCCTTAGTCGACATATCTCCCATGACATCCCACTTCCCCTTCCTATGTTCCCCTTCATGATAATCCTTTCAACCTTTCTTGCTTCAAAAGAGGAGATGGTAGTCCTTCACAACATGACCATGTTTATGACATCTACTACACTAGAAGGGAATTCCTAGATGACCATCAACATTTATATTTAGATTTGCTTATAACCCATCATGCTAGTGTACATTTACCAGGACTCTTGCTATGGCCATCTATCAACTGGTTTTATATGACCCATTAGCCTCCCAAATGGATTCTAATTTATTTCAATATTCCTAAAACTATAGGTTTTAACTGTTGGGTCAAGAAAAAGGTATATTTTCAACTCAATAATTTCTTTATTTTGTATTTATCCTTACACATTTATCTTTGTTTATGGATTGAAATAAAGGAAATAACAATTAAATTTGGATGAAAGAACTTGGTAACAAATTAGATAAATCTATCACAGGACACTGACTTTTTACTATCCTTGTGTGCAAAAGACGTGGATTGGTCAATAGTTGTTCACTTGATAGAGCAGCACCATGCCGTAAAAGGGAATACAACGTCTGAGGCAAGCAAGGTAGTGAGAGACCAGGTAGACCAATACTATTTCATTACAGAATCAAATTATGTATTGTGAAATCCTCAGGATCCCCTGATCCTAAGGATTCGCTTTTATCTAGTTTACTCTTTTACTATTATATATAAGTCCGACAGGCAAACAAAAATCAGTAAAACTTATGTAATCTATAATTATTATTTTTGAGACATATAATACTATTATCTCAGCGATGTTGTAATCTGGTTACTTATGTTAATGATGAAAGACTGTGTTTGATCTTCACTTATATTCTGAGTATTCCTTAGAAGAGATTTCTCGCGACTCTGGGCCCGGTCAAGAGAAGTTCTACTACTTTATTGTGTTATAATCTTTCCATTTGAATATTTATTGATTGTTAATGTTCAGTTAATATCATTTCGCTTATTGTGAGGATTGATGATTCCAATTCATACTGTCATTGATTTTGATTCATACTTGGTTGTGTGATGTATCTGAGTAATGCTTTGATTGGATTAGTTATATTAGTTTGAGTAGTAGATTTCTGTTCATTCTAAGTTATGTTATCGTAGATCTTAGAGATAGTATTAATTGATTTCCATAATTCGCTTACAGAGAATAGTTGTTGTTTATAAATCATTTATTGTATTTGCTTGCTTGCTGTTCAATTCTTAGTTTCCGTCAATTAGGAATTGTCGTTCAAACGAGATTACCGTTCAATTAGGATTTGCCGTTCAACTCTGATTTGCTATAAATTAACATTGTTGTTGAGTTGTTACAAGTCTCTTTCTTGATTGAGTGAGTTAGTTTTAATTCTATTCGAAGGTTTCCAAGCGTGATTCTTTGCATTCGCATTCAGATTCATTTGATTTTGGAATAAGTTAGACAGAATTGCAGAGTGTGTTAAGAGTTCTCTTAGAGTCATTTCTTCCTTAGTTATTTCTTTAAGAGTTGTGTGAATTGAGTTGAAGAGATAGTTATTAGTGATTGCAACGATTTAACATTAGCTGACCTCTGAATTCACTGCGTAGACTGTGCTGACACCCTTGAGATAAAAAGACTTACCTTTGGTTGGAAATTAATGTAGGAATTAAGATTTCCTATCAAAAGACATCTTAGTGCACCAACGTTTTGGCATCATTGCCGGGGAGAGTGCTTCAAGTGATTTCCTTTTATCTTGCTGTGAAAGAATTGGGTTTTAAAAACGAAAGTTAAGAACCTACGTACCTAGCAAGTAAAGTGCTTGCTTACTAGACCACTTTTCAACAAAAGCTTAGAGGTTAAATAGGAATTGGTTTTTATGAATGACTAGGAAAGGAAGATAGAAAAAGAGTAGAACCCCCCACCTAAATACACAAAACCCAAAGGATCGGTGAACCTTGGGAGAACGACCTTTATAGACGAAATCATAAGAAAAGCGGAGTCTGAAGCGTCAGTAGGATTCCAGGCAGTATCTGGAAAAAGTTCTATTGTTATCCCTCAAGCAACAGGCTCACCATCTGCAACTTATGCTAAGATTCAAAGCCAAGTTGTAGGATCAGAATACAGTCTTCAAGCTACAAAAAGTTTACATTTTGATCCTCTACAAGAGGCAAATTGTAACTTAAGAGAAGGAGAAGGAGAAACCAGTGGGATTGCTAAGGTAGAACCACAACTGTCTGAAAAAGGATCTCTTGTGATCCCAGATCTAGGTAGTGCTTCAAAGCTAGCTCGAGTTGCTAATCCTCCGCTTACTCATAAAGAAACACTTGAAATCCTAGAAGGTTATTGGCACATCTTTGACCAAATGGCAGATCAGCCACCTCAAGGTCAAACCTCGACATTAGAGTATCTCATATTCGACCAAGTGGCCAATGCCCCATGAAGGCTATTCCTTTGCAGAGAATCCTAACTTTCCATGGGATGATCACAAAGGATCCTGATGCTTTCCTGTTTGAGTTTGATGTCTTATATAGAGGGTATGAGTACACCAATGACCCCCAAAAGCTAAATCTGTTCCCTTCCACTCTGAAAGGAGCAGCCTTAAGATGGTTCATGGGTCTGTGTGGGCAAACTATTAATTCTTGGGACGATATGAAAACCTCCTTCCTCAAAAGATACCAGAACTTTTGTAAGGCTTGGGAACTGAAAGATGAAAATTTTAAGATGACTGCAAAAGATAATGAAACACTAGAAGAATATGTTCACCAGTTTAATTATAATTTGCAGAGGTCTCCACACACTGCCTTATTGAAAGAAGTACTAAGAGCTATCTTAATTAAAGGAATGAAAGAGGAATGGGTAGAAACTCTAAATTTAATGGGAAAAGGAGATATTTCTCAAGAAGATTGTGATGAAATCATTCGCTTGGGTATCAAGTGTTTGCAAGGAAGCACACGTACAGGAACAGGAAGCCGAGATCCCATGAGCAGGGGAAGCAAACCAGACAGTGGAGGCGTAACGAGGATGGAAATCTGTAACCTCCTGGAAGATTTTAAGATAGACATCATGGGCACTCTCACAACGCAGCTGGACATCTTACAAGCTAAACAAAAACAAGCATTATCAGAACAAAACTTGGCCATCTTCTATCCACGTTGTTGAAAGAAGCACAACCAATGGGAATGCCCATTAGACATGGTGCAGACATGCACTATCTGTACTAAAAAACACGCCACTGATTAATGTCCATCATTGCCGGGGCTGAGAGCAGTATTCAAGGAAGAAGAAGAAGAAACAAAGCCGATATATCAGATGAACCATCTTCAACAGTGGCAAGCTAAAACTGTATGTATGTCACAAGACACATCCCAGTTCTTTCCTTCTTCACAGTTTAATTAGCAATAGAACCTTGGGGCAGCATGGCAGGGCCAATCACCCTACCCAAATTGGAAAACCCAGCCATTCCCTATGACATCCTAGCCAACATAATATTTTCTGGGTAATGGCTAACCAAATTCTCCTTTTACTCCCGTTTGGCAGGGAAATCCCTGTCAATCCTAGTGGCCTGCCTCCACCTCTTAAAATCCGAATTGGTCTACAAATTGGCAGCAACCTCTGGGGATATCTAACGCACCTATGGGGACAGGTCCTTAACCTCAACCTGCACTATCAACTCCATATACATTACAGCAAAATCCCCAACCTCTTTTGTGGCCTCAATTTCCAGTTCAAACGAACCTGAATCCTAACAATAGATCGGTCCAGTTAGTACATATTATTGAAAGATCATATTATGAGATTGAGCAGAAAGGATGTAATGAACTCAGATTGAGTTCAAGACATATCATCACCCCTGAGGAAAACAAGGATCAACCTTTAATCGAAATTCAAACCCCACCTGTACATATACCACCACCTGTAATTAATACTGAACTAAAACAAGGAGAAGAGATAAATCAACATGAATACCCTGAAAAACTTACAGTCACTTCTTCCCTATTCCCTAAAAGGTTAATGATACTCAAACCTATTATTTATCCATATTTCAATCTTGTAGGGGAACTAAAAAATCTTTGTATTAAAATCCCTCTCCTCCAGGCCATTCAAGACATACCCATCTATGCTAAAACAATTAAAGAGCGATGTGTAAAGAAGCTTGCGAGGAAAGCAAAAATCTCACCCACCATTCATGTTGTAGTGACCTTATCTGATTTACTCTTGGGAGGGGAAACTCTAATAAAGTATGAAGATCCTGAAAATCCCATAGTGACAGTTCAAATATATGTCCAATCTTTTCCCAATACTCCAGTGGATCTGGGTGCAGCCATTAATATTTTAACAACAAAAACCTGTCAAGCACTTGGTATTACATCCTTGGAACCAACCACCACTTTATTAGAACTTGCTGATCGTTCGGTGGTAAGACCAGAAGGAACCTTACAGGATATTACAATTTATATATTCGTGGGAATATCCAGTAGATTTTATTGTCATAAACCCAAAGAGTCAATTAGATGGGCACCTTTGATTCTGGGTTGACCTTGGCTTGTGATAGTTGATGCTTATATTGGCTGCCAAGAAGGCATCATGGCTATTGTAAAGGGGTGTTGTGTCCTCCTGACAAGCTAAGTCTGCCCATTGTAAAAATATGTAAACAACCACTAGTGTACCTGGAGGAAAGCATCCGTTCACCACTCACAGTAGCAGAGGCACTGGAATTTAAAGATCAGACTAAAGATGACATTATCAATAATTTTATAAATCAACCTGCTAATGTGAGCAATGTAAAGTGTCAAATGCTGAAAGAAATCTTGGATAATGAAGCCATGGAGGATCCTCTGAAGGATAACAACGATCAACATATTCAGATGACTGCTATTCATAACAGCAAACCTATTGAGATCGAACTCGACAAAATTCTAAATATTAATGATGGTCTGGATAGCAATCACTAGCAAAATCTCATACAGGTCTTGCATAAATATAAAGGGGATTTTTCATGGGATTATCCTAATATGAAAGGAATAGACCCACAACTATGTACACACCACATCTATACTGAGAAGGATGCTCGACCCATCCAGCAACCTCAACAGAGATTGAATCCGCATCTCAAGGATGTTGTGAAAGAAGAGTTACAAAAGCTGTTGGATGTAAACTTTATTTATCCTATCTCAGATAGTAAATGGGTCTCTCCATTGGTGGTTGTCCCTAAGAAAAATGGGAAGTGGCATATCTGTGTAGACTACCAGGAGTTGAACAAGGCAACACAGAAAGATCATTTCCCCCTCCCATTCATCAATCAGGTCCTTGATACTTTGGAAGGGAAGCAATTCTTTTCCTTCTTAGATGGTTTCAACAGCTACAATTAGATTCAGATCGCCCCTGAAGACCAGGACAAAACAACCTTCACCTGTCCCTAGGGTACATTCGCTTACATAGTATTACGATTTGGCTTGTGTAATGCCCTAACTACATTCTAGAGGGCTATTCTCAACATTTTTTTTTGATTTAATAAATGAAGGACTTGATATATGGATGATTTTACTCCATATGGGGATGACTTTGACCAAGCGTTGCAAACATTAGAAAAAGTCTTAGAACGATGCATTACTACTAGGTTATGTTTAAGCAATGTCAAGTGCCACATGATGATGACCGAGGGCATAATATTGGGACGCTATATCTTTGCAGCAGGAATACAGGTAGACCCAACAAAAATTTAGGTAATTCTTTTACTGCCCACTCCTTGCACTTAGACATAGGTACATAGATTCCTAGGATATGTAGGCTATTATCGTAGGTTTATTAAAAACTTTTCACAAATTGATGCGCCTCTATATGCTTTAACTGGAAATGTTGATTTCAATTTGTCTGACAAATGTGACACAACTTTTACAGGTTTAAAGAAACTAGTCTCAACATCATGATATTACATGGACCAAAATGGGAGTTGCCTTTTCACATATCATCAGATGTAGCTATAGGCGGTGTCCTTGTCCAGGAGCAGGACAAGAAACCTTATGCTATATATTATATTAGCAAAAATCTCACTTCTGCAGAACTTAATTATACAGTGACAGAAAAAAAATTCTTAGCTGTTATCTATGCAATAAACAAATTTAGACACTATATAACTGGCTACCCAGTCTTTCTGTACACTGACCACTCTGCCATCTAGTATCTATCTAATAAACCTATCACAAATGGTCAAGTAACACGATGGTTATTACTTTGCAGGAATTTGATATTACTATCAATGATCATCTAGGGAAGGAAAACCTGGTTGCTGACTTTCTATCATGAATCCCGAAGGTGAATGATCCACTGGAGGTAGACGACCAATTTCTGGATGAACATCTATTTGTCGTGGCAGTCAAGATGCCATGGTATGTAGATGTGGCAAATTATCTGGCAATCAGGAAGCTACCTAGGAATTTGACAACAAGAGAGAGGAAGCTAATCGTTTATCGCAGTGCCCGATTCTCTTGGATAAGAGGATATCTTTTTCACATAGGGGCCGACATGTGTATACACATATGCATCTGCGAGGATGAGATTTATGACATCTTGAAGGCTTGCCATGACGAGCCCTGCAGGGGACATTT
Organism: Pinus tabuliformis; assembly: GCA_031772625.1. Lineage (NCBI taxonomy): Eukaryota > Viridiplantae > Streptophyta > Pinopsida > Pinales > Pinaceae > Pinus > Pinus tabuliformis. The sequence continues at coordinate 1,029,504,496 of CM062816.1, forward strand.
TGCAAATCGAAGGACAGGGCATAAGGTATTACATATGGGCTATTATTGGCCCACTATTTTTAAGGATGCTAAGAAATATACCCAGGCTTGCGATAACTATCAAAGGATGGGCAGGCCTAGCCAATATGATGAAATGCCTCTGCAACCCCAACTAGTCATAGAACCCTTCGAGAGGTGGGCATTAGACTTCATTGGCCCATTCCATCCGCCATCCAATCAGAAGGCCTACATACTGGTTGCCATGAATTATGTGATGAAATGGGTGGAAACAGTAGATTTACCAAGAGCCACAAAGGAAGCTGTGATTAACTTCCTTTTTGGACTATTTGTGTGGTATGGGTTACTGTGAGAAGTGATCACAGATGGGGGAGGACAATTTATAGGACATAAGATTACTGCCACTCTCATGAATCATCATATTACGCATAAGATCACTTCCCCATATCACCCACGGGAGAAAAGGTAGGTCAAAAGCACCAATAAGGTCATTAAAGCGATTCTGACCAAGACAGTCTCAACACACCGGTGAGACTACGTTGCTAGACTACCAGAGGCCTTGTGGGCTTATTGCATGACTTGGAGGAATACTAATGGATACTCTCGTGTTTGGAAAAGAACCTATTTTTCCAATCGAATTTGAAATAAAGACTCTAAGGATGGCCCAGGAAGTAGGGCTGGATCTAACAGAAGCCCAGACCAAGCGACTCTAGCAGATTAACGAACTAGATGAGGCTCGACTGCTTGCTTTGCAACAGACTGCAATTATTTAGCAACAAAGGGAAAAATGGCATGACAGCCTTATCAAGAAGAAAACATTTCAAAAAGGGGATTGGACAATACTTTACGACTCCATATTCCAAGATTTCCTGGGCAAGTTGCAAACAAGATGGCTCAGCCCTTATGAGATTCAAGAAGTGCATAAAAATGGTACTCTTACCTTGACTACCATTGACAGATCTGGCCATTCTTTTAAGGTGAACGGACACCGAGTATGCCTCTATCACAAACCGCTCACCAAGGAGTCTTTCTATGAGCAGGTACGCGAGGACCCCTCCATGCAAATCTTAGCTGTAGGAAGTGATGACCCAACAACTTTTCTTTCAAAAAATTGAGATTTCGTTAGAAATTGTAAATAATGTATATACTCTTTTTGATTGGTTGCAATTAAGAATAGACATTACCATGTAAATATGAGAATTTTTATTGCTTTGTGTGCTTGATAAGTGTTATTCAATCGATTGAATGATTGTTGTTCAATTGATTGAACAACACTTTTGCATTTTGTTTTTGTTGTTCAAACGATTGTTGTTCAATCTATTGAACAACACATTTTCGTTTTATTGATTTTTCTATTCAAATGATTGAACGATTACTTTTCAATCAATTGAACAACACTTATGTATTTTGTTTTTGCTGTTCAAATAATTGAACAACTTCTATTCAATCGATTGAACAACACATTTTCGTTTTATTTATTTTGTTGTTAAAACGATTGAATGATTGTTGTTCAAACGATTGAACGATTGTTGTTCAATCGATTGAACAACAGTTTTGCATTTTGTTTTTGTCATAAAATGATTGAATGGTTGTTTTTCAATCTATTGAACACATTTTTGTTTTATTGATTTTGATGTTCAATCGATTGAACAACACTTTCGTATTTTTGTTTTTGGTGTTCAATCGATTGAACCACACTTTTGCATTTTGACTTTTGTTGTTCAAATGATTGAACGATTGTTGTTTAATCGATTGAACAACAACTTTGTTTGTGATTTTTTTTGTTCAAACGATTGAACAATTACTATCCAACCGATTGAACAACACTTTTGTTTACGATTTTTGTTGTTGAAATGATTGAAAGATTGTTGTTCAATCGATTGAACGATTGTTGTTCAATTGATTGAACAACACTTTTGTTTACGATTTTTGTTGTTCAAATGATTGAACGATTGTTGTTCAATCAATTGAACAAAACTTTTTGTCTTTTTAATAGAATAAATCATGAATTTTTCTTAATAGTCATGATGCCATTCTTTTTCTTTTCTCCTTTTTCTTGTGAATAAACACCATTTGGATGGATTTTTCTTTGATATAAGAAACGAAACAGTAATGACAATACCATTATGACCCATGAAGCCTTTTGATGGTTATCTTTATCCAAAAAGCTGATACAATGTATCTTTATAATGACTGACTAAACACCTTTTCTTTGGACACATCATAAAATGATTCATTATTTTCAAACCATTCTGGCTTATGTTTTACACTGTCAACTGGATAGATCTCATTGATATGATGATATGGGGTTAAGAGTATAAACTTTCATTGGCATATTCTTACTTATTACACCATCCCTGACTCTTAAGGAGCAAATGAGCCTCCCTATTTTTAACAAGTAAAAATTCCAATAGAAAAATGGAAATAATGAGATGTGAAAATGAATCAAACATTGTCTTAAAAAGGATAGGGGGTCTCATCACAAGACAGCCTATCAAGAATCTAACAAGTGACATTCCAATTTGGCTACCAAACCGAGGTAATGACCTTCTTAATGCTTAAAACTATCAGAAGGGCAGTGGCTCTCATCACGAGCCAGCCTGATCACTTTGTTATATCCTGGTGAATGGAACTATGGTCATCTGGTCACCATTCAAACATAGTGGTCTATTTATGACAAGAAAAATAAAAACCATATACATTTTAAAAGGGCTCTATCCCATTTTTGGGGTTAAAAAGCAACCCTGTCGAGGCTATGAACGCCTACTGGCAGCAACGACTCTACTTATGGTATTGAGGTATCATCTTACACTGCCAAATGTTCTCTAAGCTCTTATCACCTATGGATTTGTTTCTAAAGGGAATTTTCCATTTGAACAACACTCTTACAAGCCAATCTGCATGGTAACTTATATCATATATTCATTATATTCTAAATTGTCCAATCATTTTACGACCGTCATTAATATATATTGTCGATTATGCCTTTGTCATTAATACCACTTACAGTGAAAATCTTTTGACATAATGCATTAAAATCTCTGTTTTAATTTCTTTTCGGCCATTTCACATCTGATGACGTGTATTGCTTTAATTTCTTTACTGATTAGCACGTTGTTTTTGGGATTGGTTGTCGGCATTTATGTATTGTTAATGCTTTTGCTTGCTTTTCACATGCTGAAAGGATGTGGATGCCCTTTTCTCGTCAGAGGGGGGATGGCCTGCGTATGCACGGCATGTGTGACAATTATGATAATTGTGTGATAATCATTTGAATTAACTTCCGGGGAAGGACTACATGATGATTATGAATGAGTAATAATTAGCAAGTATTTCTGATTGGGGAAAGGACGGAAACCATTATGGCTGGCATGTAGACTCATGATCCTATGCTAAGTGTGGTTGACGGGACCAATGACTTAACTAAATATGATATTAATTCCCAAAACATCATCATTTCTCTGTTAATTGTTGTAACATTCTCTGCTGCTATTCTGAATTGTGGAAGTTTAAAACAATTGCATACAAGTGAACTAGTTACAGGTACAACAGCCATGGGAGGAAGAGTTATCCGGAATGAACCGCCAATGCTTATGGTATCGGATCAACCTTGTGCAATTCTCGAGTGCGTAGGATGGCTGCAATATCTGAATAGGTTGCAGGATTTTCATGAGGAGCTGACGTTGGAATTTCTACAGAATTTACAGAATGGCAACACCACAGTCAGAGGAAGAAGTATAACAGTTTCTGAAGCAGTCATATCTAAAGTCACTGGACTTCCGGCGGAAGGAACCAAATGAATAGAAAAAGATGTCCTTTTGCACAATGCGATTGAAGTATTCTAGGATCTAGGAGAGAAACTGGTGCGAATAGGAAAAGGGATCCATCCTTCAGCGTTAAGGCAGCCATGGCAAGAATTGGCCATCATCGTGCAAAGGTACATTACCTGCGACGGTCAACACGATGTGGTAAAGCCCCGCCAACTGAAACTTCTAACCATTTTAAAAGAGAAAATTTCAGTTAATTTGTCATTTTATTTGAATTCCTAATTACATGATGTCACCTATCGAGTTAGGACACCTAAGGACCCACACAAAGTAATCAGTCATCATCAATTGATTAAATTAATTACTATGAATGGATTGGCCCAATAGCAGTTAACCTAGGACAATGTTGTAAATCCTACTTTGGCTCCACCCCTAGAAAACACAGTAACAGAGCAACAAGGTCCAAGAACCCCAGGTCTGAGAAGGACACTGAAAAGAAAGAATTCCTCTATGCCCCTGAACCCAACAAAACATAGGCGCTCTATGCGAAGTATCCCAATTCAAGCAAATGAGACTGGACCACCCCACACACCACGTGCGGATCTGCAAAATTCCCCTTTACAAGACTATGAGGAGGAAGTGGCCAGGGTATTGTAAAACATGGGAATATTGGTAGAAGGTAAAGAAAAATCTGGGAATGATGAAGAACAAAATTGTACCCCCAACCAGTCTACCCTTGCTGATAGCCCTGGTTGTGAGCAAACCCTGCCATTCACTGATTCTATGGAAGAACAGAGGGAACCAATTCCTTCTGTGGAAAAACCCCTTGAAGCAGAGGTACATGAAGAAGAAGTCACTAGAGGAGGAAATCAGACAGCAGACACTGGTCCAGTGGACCCCCCAGCTAAAGAAAACCCTATAGATGAAACCCTGGGAGATGAAAATCAACCAGGTAATACTATTTTTTCTAAGTCCCTTGAGGATGAGGCCTACCCAGAAGAAAACTCGGAGAATGACAATTGTTCAGGAGACATCGTTGTATTGGGATCTCCTGAAAGAGAAATCCATGATAAAGAGGAGCTAGAAGGTGAAGCTCCATCGGGAGATATAGTTCTAGATGGAACCCTCCCTGATGCTGACACATTACCACCTATATAGGAACTAGAGAACAATGTAATTAAACCCATCACTAGTTGGAAGACCCAGGATAAAGAAGTCCTACAGGGACAGGCTCAGGAAAGTGCTTAAGAAGTATAGGAAACAGAAGAGAATAATTGGGCAGCTAAGGCAGTGGTTAAAGGAGGCCATTAGAGCCAGGAATTTGAAAGTAGAAAAAGAAACCACAAGCACATAGACAGAACATTGTTTTGGAAAGGATGTTGAGGCCCAAACTGAGGATATTTTGGCCTATCCAAAGGAAACTCAGATAGAGCCATGCCTTGTAGAAGACACTGAAATGCAAACCGAAGACCCCTGTGTTTTCTCATGGGAGACCCAAACAGACCACCCTACCATGGATACTATTGTTCAAATAGATGTTGAAGAGGACATTCCAATTGGTCATTGCATGATTCAAGAGGTAGCTGAAGTTGTTGTTCAAACTGATCCCATGGAGACCTAGGAAGTAGAAACCCAAACAGAAGAAACACCTGCTTATATTCCCCTAATCAGGGAGGCATTTATTGGCAAACTGCAGAATGAATTACTGAAGGTGCAGTAGGACTTAGCCTCGTACAAGGAGAAGGTAGTGCCCCTACATATACATTAAGAATTAAAGAAAAATTTTGTGACACTAACCATAATTAAGGTTGAGACCTTTGCTCAATTTAGGGCTGAACAGAAAAAGGTTGAGGAAGCACGGGAGAAATTACAGAAGGATAAAGAGCAGTTGGAAACTGTCTGCTCTCTTTATTTAGACACCTTGTCATGTAGAGCCCCTGCTACAAATTATACCTTATTCCTCCTGGAAAGGTTCCTCCCACTAAAAATCAAAGTTGCTAAGGTTGGTAAGCCTGTGGAAATCAAAACCACCCCTGATTTTGTCAAATGCTTTAGAGAACAGGACGAGAAGATACAACACCTCCTCTGTGAACTTTATATGCACAATTTATTTCTGGAAGACGACAGGGACAACAACCCTGGCCCCTTTATTGGGGATGTATAACTCCAGGCATTTCTCTCTTTCGCTACTAATCAACTCCAGTGAGCCAAGGCCCGCAATTCTTTTAGGAGATGTGAAGAAGGAATAGACCTATGGGTGAGAGGGGAACCAACCAAACCCCTGCAGCTCTTGAGTAAAAACAAGAAATTCATGAAGTGAGATGGTGTTATAGGCCAACTGGAGCCATTTCATACGGATGTTATACAAGCTGGAAAGGAGTACTCATAAGAGATTAAGGAGGAAGCCTTGTCCGGAGCTAGACAAAGGTGGGAAGCCTCCAACATTACTGTTAGAAATCGAGAACCGTTTGGATATCAAAACTTTAAAGCTACCTCCTCTCGTTTCTATAAATACAGTAACATGATTTTGACTATGGGACCTAAATGGATAGGATGTCGGTATAGGACTCCAATCATATGGTATCCTCCAGATAAGTATCACTGTGATTACACTTTGAAAGATCAAGATGTTACCCAGGATTTTTCTATATTAAAGAAGAAAAATGCCTTCAGAAATTATGAGGAGGTATATCCTGCCTACTCCCTAACTCAGCTACACATCAACTATTTAATTGCATGAGGACATGCAACAAGGTAAGATGGGGAGTATGTTGGGTCAAGAAAAAGGTATATTTTCTCCTCAGTAATTTATTTATTTCGTATTTATCCTTACACGATTATCTTTGTTTATGGATTGAAATAAAGGAAATAACAGTTAAAGTTGGATGAAAGCACTTGGTAACAAATTAGATAAATCTAGCATAGGAAACTGACTTTTTACTATCCTTGTGTGCAGAAGACACAGATTGGTCAATAACCGTTCACTTGACAGAGTAGCACTAGGCCGTAAAAGGGAAGACAACGTCTAAGGTAGGCAAGGTAGCGAGAGACCAGGCAGGCCAATACTATTTCATGATAGAATTAGATTATGTTAGTTGACTCTTTTACTATTATATATAAGTCCAAAAGGCAAACGAAAATCAGTCAGACTTATGTAATCTATAATTATTCTTTTTGAGACATATAATATTGTTATCTCAGTGACGTTGTAATCTGGTTACTTATGTTAATGAAGAAAGACTGCATTTGATCTTCACTTATATTATGAGTATTCCTTAGCGGAGACTTTTGGCAACTCTGGGCTCGGTCAAGAGAAGTTCTACTGCTTTCTTGTGTTATAATCTTTCCATTTGAATCTTTATTGATTGTTAATGTTTAGTTAATATCATTTCGCTTATTGTGAGGATTGACGATTCCAATTCATATTGTTGTTCATTTCGATTCATACTTAGTCGTGTGATGTATTTGAGTAATGCTTTGATTGGATTAGTTATATTAGTTTCAGTAGTAGATTTCTGTTCATTCTGAGTTATGTTATCGTAGATCTTAGAGATAGTATTAATTGATTTCCATAATCTACTTATAGAGAACAATTGTTGTTTAGAAATCATTTATCATATTTGCTTGCTTGCTATTCAATTCTCAGTTTCCGTTCAATTGGGAATTGTCATTCAATCGAGATTGCCATTCAATTAGGATTTGTCGTTCAACTCTGATTTTCTATAGATTAACATTGTTTTTTAGTTGTTACAAGTCTCTTTCTTGATCAAGTGAATTAGTTTTAATTCTATTCGAAGGTTGAAAAGTGTGATTATTTGCATTCACATTCAGATTCATTTGATTTTGGAATAAGTTAGACAAAATTGCAAAGTTTGTTAAGATTTCTCTTAGAGTCATTTCTTCCTTAGCTATTTCTTTAAGAGTTTTGTGAATTAAGTTGAAGAGATAGTTATTAGTGATTGCAATGATTTACCATTAGCTAACCTCTAAATTCCCTGCATAGACTGTGATGACACTCTTGAGATAAAAAGACTTACCTTGGGTTAACAATTAATGTAAGAATAAATATTTCCTGTAAAAAGACATCTTAGTGTACCAACATTAACTCCGTACAAAAATTACCTACATACGAGTTCAAAAAACAGAAAATAAAAAATGGCGAGAGATTAAAACATAAAACATATATACACAAAGATTTTCCCTTAGATCCCAAAACCGAGACTACCAGATTGATTTTTCATTATATTCCTTTCAATGTTACATTACATATATATACATGCCGAAGCATCCATAAACCCCAATCCATTAACCCTCGATTAGAACATAATCATAGTTCCCTTGATCGGTTCTACCAAATACCATGGACAGAAAACCATTATGCCCAAAACCATGTGCAAAATCCATGCACAAAACCATAGGTAGGTTCGCCGACCTAATATAGGGTCCAATTTTTTTTTCGTGGAGTGCTGCCCCAAACCCCATGCAGGGGGACTACTACCCCCCATTTGACCCCCCCGCGTGTGAGGTAGTCGTGGAAAGAATATAACACAAACCTAACAAAAACATCCAAAGACTAGAGCTGAGGTGACAACCCAAATAGTCTTGCCCGCACAGAGGCATAACCCAATTTCTCTTGACTAACGTTAAATAAAGGATTCCATATTTTCATCAGTACTGACATAGAATCAATACACCATGTTTTTCCAAGACCCTAGCTGAACATTTCCACATAATTGAATTTCAACATAAATCATCCTTGTGTAAGGGTGGTTACCTTAGGGAGGTCGATCTAGTCCTTCTCCCATTCCTTTTCTATCCATTCAGGCAAGAGCTCAATTGAAAATTTCCTACCTCTAGCTCAACCCACCACCACCCTTTCTAATTTCTCCGTACTTCTGCTAACTATAGTTATTCTGCAAGCACCAACTTATGATATTCACTTTTTACTTTGGCACACTTTCCTTTTTATCGTTTATTTCTGGGGTGGTTTGGACCCTTTAGGTTTGCTTGAGCATCTAGGGTTTACACCTGCTAGTTAGGCCCCCCTTCCCTCTCTAATGACTTGTCATTTTCCTCCTCTAGGGAAGTCAAATAGTTATTTGGTTCTCTTGGAGGAACCCCTTCAAACCCTAGATGGAAACCTTCTGACATATCCACTCTTGTCCATTTTTCATGGCCATAAACAAACCCTTCTCTAACATTACCTTAAAATGAAACTCCTATTTGTAGAAACCCTATTCCACCTATCGCCACCTCATCAAAGGACTTCTCAAATCCATGTAAATCCTTTGAAAGAGTACCCAAAATTTGGTCATTCAAAGGAGCGTTGGAATACATATCTCTACATACAATCGACACTGCTACTCTAAACCCTATTAAAATTTGTGACCCCAATACCGGATATGAGCGCTTGCTCTATTCATAAGGGCATGCAAGAGGGTAGATGAAAGAGGAATATGACATTACTAAGTCTCAAGGATGAAGATTAGCATTAACTCTCAAATCCAAAGCGTAAGTTGTCCCCCAAACCTCCATCTTACGAGCCTGAGGTTTCACCTCTGTCTAGATTTGGGCATAGTCACTGTGATCGAACAAAAAATCCACCCGAGCCTCGATTTTTTCGTTTCCTTTGATTGTAGACTTTTTGGGTAGCGAAAGCCCCGTGGAATGAGTATGGGGTGAGAAGCCCAGAATTTTGGGTAATATTAGGGTAAAAGACTCCGCGGAAAGCGCGAAGCACGAGCTATAGTAGGTTGAGTCAAAGGGTAGTCTGCCCGAAAATATTGTAAAGAAATAGTAATATAGTCATCCTACAGTGGGATCGCGGGCCAAGGGAAAGTATAAATAGAGCGAGGCTCTATGAGGGAAAGGCAGTTCAGTTTTGGATTTTTGGTTCTATGATGTAATGGGTGAATAGTCTACGAGCAGTGGTAAGTCCGAGTCAAGGGAGTAGGGTAGAAGGTAGAGGCTCTACAGCTGTGTGCGTAGAGGCCTGGAAAGTCCACAGCTGTGTGCGTGGACCCCTGCAACTGAGTGCGCAGGGTGGATCTGGATATAATGTGGAAGATTGATAATAAAGATAAGTCTCTTCTAAATTCTGTGTTGGTTGCGACTTTACTCTTTTATGATAAATGAACTGTTATGATTTCTGCATTTCCTACGGTTGAATTCATGTGAATTGGATTAATCTTGATGCACAAAGTAACGAAAAGTATTAAATGTTTTCTTAAAGACCATTTTAACTAGATCAAACCAGTAATAAGTGATTCAATTGTAATAAACGCGATAAGGGTATTTTGATTAGTGTGGATCTAGAGTAGCGCGAGGCTGCAAAACAGCGTGTGCGCCCCAAACCACATCCAAGACATCCCCCGGGTGTGGAAACCTAGTTCCAACACCCTCTCCTACTACCTCGGATGAGACCTCAATCCCTGCTTCACAGACTATTGCCGAAAGGGCTAGTAGTTGCGGGATTTGTTTGGATAAATAATTATTCCGAACCTGGGTCAAGCCCATATAAGCCAACAAATGGTTCCATGGCCTCGTCGCGTTCTACTGCCGCAGGTCCTCACCAAGACGCGGTCCAAGCCTCGACAATATTGTGAACAACATCATTAATGATAATGAACCAGAGAGGGGTCCATGTCTGGGCTGGGTCCTTCCGCGCCCGGATGTAGACGTGATGCATATCTGCTTTGAATTCTGCAATGTGTTTCATACTCTCATAAACTTCATTTGTTAAGCGTGGTAATGCATTGATCCACTTCCACACATTCGTGTCCATCAATACCCAAAATATCTTAATCCCCTAAATTCTTCTTGCATATTTGGTCACCCAGAGGGACGCATATTGCACGGCTTTCGTACTTTCTGGGGTTAAAACAGGAAACTGGTTGTCTTCAAGCAACTCAGTAGCGAACAACATGAGGGATAGTAGCAACCACGCATAATAGAACGGCTTGCCTTCTTCCTGGACTTCGCGATAGTTGGCTAGAAATTCTTCACAAAGAAACTATGACCAATTGAATCATACACCAGCGACACATTCTTCAGCTAGTGCGATAACTACAGTGGAGACCTTAGAGCTTCGACATTTCCTCATTACTTTTCCTGCCAGCAACTGAGTGGCCACCCGGACTGTGTTGTCGGAGATACTATCAATGACGTACCCTCGCGTTCCCTTGGTGAGCTTATACATCTTCTTTAGTCGTTCTATCATTCCTACATCGTTACTTTTGGTCGTAATTTCCCAAGGGTTCCGTTCGGCGCAGGGTAGATGCGAGACCCGGTGAACAAGTTTGTTGTGATATAGATAGGTTTACCGACCCATATTGTATCTTCATGCACTAGACAGAGCAACTGCTTGATGACTAACATAGTAATAACGGGACAGAGAAAGTGCAGAATTACTAGGAGACAAAGTAATCCAGCTTCGTCCACCTTTCACAGCCACTCCTTTGGCTATAGAGTGGTCACCATGCCTTCTATCGTGTGGTCCATTAAGGCATCTGTTGCTAGATGGGGAAATTTTGTTCAATCTACAAGGTCGCAATCATCGAATTTCATTGTCGTGACACGACCAACCACTAAGTTTTCTATTGGGACGTCTTTCGGGAGAGAGGGGGTAGTGATTATACTACTGAATTCGTCCAGGTTTGTGGGTACCTTGTTTGTCCCCTTGCTTGGAGGCATATACTTGGGTCGTCGCACCGGCTGTACAAGGTCTTCCTCAGGGATGTCCTCTTCGACCCTCGTGGGAGACTCTTCTGTTTCTTCCTCGCTATCGATGATAACAGTTTTACCTTTTTCCTTCATTGTGGATTTGCCGACCTACAGGTGTCGTGGTGACCGCTGAATTGATTCTAGGAGTGGATTTTTCTTCTTGGTCTTCGGCATCTGTGGAGATTTAGAGTATTCTGCTTCCTACGACGACTATGGTTGTGGACTATCGATGGTAGGCCTTTGAGCTTTCAAGATGACATCTTTGTAATGCTGTGGCACTGCCTGAAACCACAAATTGTTTTCAACTTCCTCGGTGCTCATGATGTAGGCAATATGGACTGATTCTCTTGCCGGACAGTACGACGTGGTGGTGTGACCTTTACCTTGTTTATATATTGATTGAATTCGGAAACGGTGGCTTGTTTTTGTGGTAGCTCATAAATGTGACTTGGGTTGTTAAGCTTTTGCCTTACTGGCCCGCTGTCGCTTCATGGTGCTTTAAATGCACCATCATATCATGACTAGTATCTTCAATAGTCACTTTCCATCTTTCCTTTACAGCCACGAATCCCCAAGGTTGCAGATGCAGTTTTTGTAGGGGGCCGGTGGTCATATCGCGCCATTGTACAACAACCTATTTTATAGTCGCGCACCCTCTTCCAAATACTTGGGGTGCTCAGATTGGACCCTCGATGGATAGTCAGAAGGGAAAACCCTTCTCGCGGGTCCCCCAGTTCCTCACTGACCCCGGTTGCGAGCACCCTAGATGTCCTCCTACTTCTATCATGAAATTATGGTGTGCGCACCCCTGTGGCTTCTGGTGCAACCGTATCAAGGTAGGAAAGCTAGCCCTATTGGTTTCCTTGAGCCATTCCTTTTCGTCACCTAGAGCAGCTACTTCTAATTGAAGTTTTTTGATAGCTTTTTCCAACTTCATACCGTGGTCACAGATTCATGCCTCAGTTTGTTCCAACTCATCAAGTCATAGTTTTTCATGCCGAATGGCAGCCCACAATTGCTGAACCGTGTCACGGACGCCATCTCTAGTGGGAGAAGCTATGCCTATAGTGGTTGATTGGGCCGTATGGGGGAGGTTCCCTCTAGCCTGATGATCCTGTGGTCCACTCTAGCCTGTTTGAGGTGTCGGTTGTCCGCCATACACCCGTATTCTTCGTGCTATCATTTTATGCCAACTTAACCATCACACATATCTTCAAATTCAAAGTCGAAACTTTCTTGTGTATCTGAGCTTCCTCAATCCTTCTATCAGTGTGCGCGCCTTGTCTGCCGACACACTGGGTGGTTCCTGTACTACACATGTGGGCTGGTCTTCAGTGGTTGCGTCCTGCTCTTTTGGGTGGTGTCTTTCTTCACATCATGTCGATTGAGTCACCCTATTACAGTTGAGTGTTGTAACTCCCTGCAATCGATTTTGCCAGCGCTCCATTTCCTCCTCAGAATCGATAGTGCAGATACTCTCATGTTCCCATGAGGTTCTTCTATTGTCATTGTAATGCATCTGACCGGGGTTCTACACCGTTATCTGACAAATGAAATCCAATTCATCATTATTTTCCTCGTCGCGGATGGGTTCTGTGTAGCGCTCCCCTTCCACTGGGTCTAGCAGAACTACTACACGAAGTAACTTCTTTTTGAAAGTCATTATTCACCTTTTCAAGTTGATGATTCCTTTCATGTCAATGGCCCAATCAATCCCAAGCAAAGCAAGGTAAGGATTTCTATCATCGATAAGCTCTATGACTTCAAAGTCGGTCTGGGTAATTACACTATTGATATCCACCGTCACCCCTTGTAATGCCCATTGGTAAGATTTTCTGTTCGTTAGCCATTCGTAGTTAAATCGGGGACCATTGCAGTATTGGCTTGCCTATACGCTCCCAAGTTTTCTTAGGTAGTATATTTGCATCCGAGCCTAAATCCAAGATGACTTGATCCATCTCATAATTTCATATTTACGCTGTCATTCTCATTTCTCATCCAGTGCATAGAGCATGTCGTCCCATCCTCTGGACCACCTGGGGTTCACTGAATTCGGCTGAATTCGGCGCTTCTAGTAATCAACTCCTGTAGCCCTTGGACAACCTTCTGATTCCGCAGCAATTTCATGCATGCATCAAGAAAGGACATGATCATGTAGGGGTCCATTTTAGCTTCCCTTTGGTCCTTCTCACCTGAGATAGTAGCTTTCACAAAGCTCAGCGGATCTTTGTTTGGCCCCGCCCTTCCTCGCTTTATTTCAACAGTACAGTTCCCCATAGGCAGGTCGCTTCGCTACCCTCCTGTGTTCCCTCCTTCTGTTGCATCGTTCCTTCGCACCATATTTATACTAGTGTCCTCTTCGTGGGGTTCCGCACGCATCATCTGGACATTCTAGGTTGGTGGAGGTTGAAGCACCCCTTTCTCGTTTAATTGGGAAAGTAAGGTTGGACAATCTACCAATTCATGATTGAACTGTTTGCAATAAGGACATGAGATCCTAGTTGGGTTAGTGCACTCGTGAGCATAGTGTCCTTGTTCACCACAATTATAACAAGTTATTTGTCCGTGACCTCGGTCGGGTCCCCATCCTCTTCCCCGACCTCATCCTTGAACTCCTCCCCGTGTTTCAGCCTGTACCCTATAGGCTGGGGTCCGTTCCATCATTAAGTCGTAACTTCGACACGTTCGCTCATCGTGTCCTACTGATCGACAAAAATTGCAATATAACTGTTGTGAGGTCTAGGTATACTTTTGTAATAGATGGTAGTTATCTATTGCATGTTTCCCTCCCACCTGGAAAATCATGCACCAAAGTGCAGGCGTGTCATTTTGTCCTATCTGGACTTCCACTTTTAATGGCATTGGGCCTCCCCTCGCCAGATAGTTCATGAAGACCGGGCAATGGTCTTTGTCGTGTGCGTGGCTTTTACATTTAATACACCGTGCCTTCGGTTGTACCCCTAATCGAGGCATTCTTCCTTGCTTCAAGCTTTGTACTTCCAAACTTAAGTTCTGAAGTTGCGTGTGGAGTTGCTGAACTCCCAACCCTGGGTCCGGAATTGGGGTCGCGTATAACCTCATAGCTGTCTCTAGTGCCTCGGCCTGGGTTGAGATCTTCTGTTGTGACAGAGCCATCCTTAGATGGGGTGTTAACGACGCCACAAACCACGCGCAATGTTGTCCGTCGGTCAACGTCATATTAGCTTTGCGAATAGTACTCTTTAATCTTTGGTCCAGATCCCACAGGGTTTCACCAGCCATCATTGCTATTTCCTTGAACCCAATGATTGATTGGTTCGCAGACTTTGGTCTGCCAAACTCCTTATTAAGTGCATCCTTTATAGCTGCTAGTCCCTCATTCGGATGTTCGGTTGAGTGTTTTATGTACCATGTCAGTGCACGGTCTTGGAGTGCACTGACCAGCATAGCCTTTTTTATGTTTTCATCTGTTATACCTTGCGCATCCCATATGGAGTTTATCACAAACCAGAACCGGCTTGGATCTTCATTCCCTATACCTTGAAAGGTTGGTAACTTGACTGCAGCTGCCATCCCTATTCTAGGAGGTGGTGGAAGAGGTGGTGAGGGTTGAGGTGGTGTGGGCAGACGCGACGTGGGTGATGGGAGTGATGGCGTAGATGGAGTCGTATCAATGGAATGCATTCTATAATCAACCGGACTGCACTTCTAGGTGAGAACCTAGCGAGACCTTCCTCGCTTTCCTGTGAGATAGAAATCAGGGGATCGTTCCCTACTCATCCCATTCCTCGGTAACCTCTTCCACTCCGTGTTACCTCAGACATTAATGTATTCGCATAATCTATTTTTCGCATAATAACATCTTAATTCAAGTGTTTAATGACTTGATGTATCGACCTTGTGGTCCTTGGAGAAATTGTCTCTCCACTTCGTTGTAGCTTACAGTGGTATCTATTGCGAATTCAGTAATAAATCCTCCAATGATTCGATCTACCCAGTGATCGACAGCGCGTGCGAGTTTTTCTTCAGTGGCTTCTAGTCTACGCACCAGTTTTGCAGTCCACACTATTGACTGGTCTAATCTACACCTTCCTACACTATCAGCTAACTTTGCGATCCACTCATATGATTCTATCGAGAATGTTACGAAGAAGATCTCATGTATGTTCATGAGGATATAGCGATCCAACCACTATTCCTCTAATATCTGTGAGTTCTTGTTTTCCTGAACGACGAACTCGTGGAGCTTCAGATCCCACCAATCTTTGAGCTCTTTCTTTGTAGGATTCTAGTGTTCCCACAATAGACACCACTTAGGCAGATCCCGATCCCAGCAGTGGAACCATTTTTTGGCTTATATGGGCTTGACCCAGGTTTAGAAGAATTATTTAGCCAAACAAATCTCACAGCTACTGGCCCTTTCAGCAATAGCCCGCGAAGAGCGGGTTGAGGTCTCACCCGAGGTAGTAGGGGAGGGTGTTGGAACCAGGTTTCCACACCCTAGGGATGTCTTGGATGTGGGTTGGGATTCGCGTGCTGCAAAGGAAGGATGGAAAGTGACTGTTAAAGATACTGCCCATGTTATGATGACGCATTTAAAGCACCTTGAAGCAAGCGACAGGCCATTAATGCAAAAGCATAACTGTCCAAATCACATTTATGAGCTATCACAAGAGCAAGCCGCTGGTTTTCGGGAATCGATATATAAACAGAGCGAAGGTCACACCACCATGTTGTACTGTCTGGCAAGAAAATTGACCCATATTACCTACATCATGAGCAACGAGGAAGTTGAAAATAGTCCATGGTTTCTGGCATTGCCACAATAATACAAAGATGTCATCTTGAAAGCTCAAAGGCCTACCATTGATAGTCCACAGCCAGAGTCGCTGCAGGAAGCAGAACACTCTAAATCCCCACAGACGCCGAAGACCAAGAAGAAACCTCCACTCCCAGAATCAGTTCGGCGGTCGCCACGACACCTGCAGGTTGGCAAGTCCATAATGAAGGAAAAAGGTAAAACTGTTATCATCGATAGTGAGGAAGAAATAGAAGAGTCTCCCACGAGGATCGAAGAGGACATCTCTGAGGAAGACCCTATACAGCCAGTGCAACGACCCAAGTATATGCCTCCAAGTAAGGGGACGAACAAGGTACCCACAAACCTGGACGAATTCAGCAGTATAATCACTACCCCCTCTCTCCCAAAAGACGTCCCAGTAGAAAACTCGGTGGTTGGCCATGTCGCGATGATGAAATTCAACGATTGCGACCTTGCAGATTGAACAAAATTTCCCCATTTAGTGACAGATGCCTTAATGGACCACACAATAGAAGGCATGGTGACCACTCTACAGCCAAAGGAGTGGCTGCGAAAGGTGGATGAAGCTGGATTACTTTGTCTCCTAGCAATTCCGCACTTTCTCCGACCCCTTATTACTATGTTATTCATCAAGAAATTTCTCTGTATAGTGCATGAAGATACACTATGGGTCGGTAAAACCATCTGTATCATAGTAGAACTTGTTCACCGGGGCTCGCATCTACCCTGCGCTGGACGGAACCCTCAGGAAATTACGGCCAAAAGTAACGATGTAGGAATGATAGAATGACTAAAGAAGATGTATAAGCTCGCCAAGGGAATGCGAGGGTACGTCATTGACAGTATCTCCGACAACGCAGTCCGGGTGGCCACTCAGTTGCTGGCAAGAAAAGTAATGAGGAAATTTCAGAGCTCTGAGGTCTCTGCCGTAGTTATCACACTGGCTAAAGAATGTGTCGTTGGTGTACGATTCAATTGGTCATAGTTTCTTTGTGAAGAATTTCTAGCCAATTGTCGTGAAGTCCAGGAAGAAGGCAAGTCGTTCTATTATGCGTGGCTACTATTGTCCCTCATGCTGGTCACTACTGGGTTGCCTGACGATAGCCAGTTTCCTGTTTTAACCCTAGAATGGTTGGAAGCCGCACAGTATGCATCCCTCTGGGCGACCAAGGAGGCAAGCAGAATTCAGGGGATTAATATCTTTTGGGTATTGATGGACATGATTGTGTGTTAGTGGATCAATGCATTACCACGCTTAATAAATGGAGTTTATGAGAGTATGAAGCACATTGCAGAATTCAAATCAGATATGCATCATGTCTACATCTAGGTGCGGAAGGACCCAGCCCAGACATGGACCCCTCTCCGGTTCATTGTCACTAATGACGTTGTTCACAAGATTGTCGAGGCTTGGCCTGCAGCTTGGCGAGGACCCGCGGCAGTGGAATGAGACGAGGTTGCTATTCAGAAACAAAAAGAGGCAACCAAGTGCATCGCACAACAAAAGAAGAACGAACAGTATGCTGCAGAGGTTAAGGTAGTGCGAGAGGAAAAATATGCAGCAATGGGCAAAACAATACCAGGCACGCAGACACCAGCAAAGGACAAAGGAACTCAGAAGGAAACCTCTTAGCCGGCCGCAACGGGTAACCCACTAAAGCACTCAGCCAAACCAGAGCAACCGAAGGCACAAAAGAAAGCAAAAGCATCTAAGGCCGATAGTGAAGCTACCACCCTAATGGAGGGAAATCTAAATGACATAAAAAATATCGTTCACGAAGCTACTCAGGAGGCAGTCGATGAGGCTATGTTGGAACAACACATTGTGTTGGGGGAGCTCCAGACACAGTTACGTGAATTGGGATCAAGAATTGCGCAGGTAGGCCCTAGCATTTCTACAGAAGCCTTTGGTATGACAGCTACAGAACCATTGCTCAGAGCCCAGGTTGCTCAGTCTACTTCGATCCTGGTAGACGCGTTGGTCACCAACCAACCGGAAGAACAAGTAATACTAGAACGCCTTACTGGATTGGGACTGAGCGTGGCTGCACTCCCACGTGATAGTTTGCAACAACTCCACGATAGCATCACAATCAAACTTGGTGCAAGGGCCGACCGCGTCGACCAGATACTCCAAGAGCATAAAATTAATATTGAACAACTATGGCTCCAACGCAATGAAGCAGTCACACAAAAAAAACAGATGGAAAAGGTAGTAGTCAAAGCCTGTTTGAGTGCTCATGCATTAGATATTACAGGGGACTTTCCTGTTGAAGTACAGATTCATACGTTGGCTATGGAGTTTTGAAGGACAAAAGAGGAGGCCGCACGGCTGCAGCTCAAACTCACCGCACAGATCACCGAGTTGAAATTGTAGGTCCCACCACCAATGCCCCCAGAGGTTGTAGTACAGCGCAAGAACATTATTGATATGGGGCGCGCAATGCTTGCACGGTCACTCGAAGAATGTATCGAGTTGCTAACTCAGTCGATTGATATTCTCACTGTCCTTCAGGAAGATCCCACACTCCGTAGTTTGGAAGCAGAGGCCAGGGAACTTCAGCATGCCTACGATTAGCTGCAGGGAACCGCGCAGACCATTGCTATCTCGTAACAGTTGGCTAATATGAGGGAGGTGTAGGACATGAAAATCCAAGCAGAAGCCGCGAGACAGAAGGAAGTCGTGGTGAAAGCTCATATCCAGCTATGATTGGACGAGGCATTTGTAGTTTCAACCACCATAGAGCATAAGGTAGCACACATGAAGGCCGAATGTGCTAGGATGGAGACAACTAAGATAGGCATAGAAATATTGGTACCACAAGTGGAACAGATGCAGCGCATGATGAAAGAATTTGCTACTAGTACCAACGACACACAACAGTTGTTGACTAATCTCTATGAAAAGATGGACGCACTAGCTCAGTGACTCGGGATGAGTCATGATGATTGTGTTGGGGGATTGTTGGGTAGTGAAAGCCCCACGGAATGAATATGGGGTGCAAAGCTCAGAATTTTGGGTAATTTTAGGGTGAAAGACTCTGCGGAAAGCGTGAAGCGCGAGCTATAGTAGGTTGAGTCAAAGGGTAGTCTGCCCGAAAATATTGTAAAGAAATAGTAATAGAGTCAACCTGCGGTGGGAGCGCGGGCCAAGGGAAAGTATAAATAGAGCAAGGCTCTATGAGGGAAAGGCTTTCAGTTTTGGATTTTTGGTTATATGATGTAATAGGTGAACAGCCTACGAGCAATGCTAAGTCTAAGTCAAGGGAGTAGGGTAGAAAGTAGAGGCTCTGCAGCTGTGCGCAGAGGCTTGGAAAGTCTACAGCTATGTGCGTGGACCCCTGCAGCTGAGTGCACAGGGTGGATCTGGATGTATTGTGGAAGATTGATAATGAAGATAAGTTTCTTCTAAATTCCGTGTTGGTTGTGACTTCACTCTTTTATGATAAATGAACTGTTATGATTTCTACATTTGCTACGGTTGAATTCATGTGAACTGGATTAATCTTGATGCATGAAGTAACCAAAAGTTATAAATGTTTGCTTAAAGACTGTTTTAACTAGATCAAACCAGTAATAAGTGATTCAATATGTAATAAACGCGATAAGGGTATTCCGATTGGCATGGATCTAGCGTAGCGCGAGGCTGCATAATATAGCGCGAGCCCCAAACCACATCCAAGACATCCCCAGGGTGTGGAAACTTGGTTCCAGCACCCTCCCTTGCTACATCGGGTGAGACCTTAGTCCGTGCTTCGCGGAATGTTGCTAAAAGGGCCGGTAGCTGTGGGATTTGTTTGGCTAAATAATTCTTCTGAACCTGGGTCAAGCCCATATAAGCCAACAAGACTTTCCATAAAATTATAACATGAAGATATGGTGAAACTCAAATTACAAACTTAAATATGACCACCTCAGCCTACAATGCGTCGCTTACTTAGGATTACTGAAACCTACAATAGTCCTCCAATTTAGGGGAGAAACTCTCACTACAGAGCTTTGACTTTCGCGCATCGCAAAGCTCCATTCGAGATGGTAACGTTATTAATAAAATATATTATTATTATTATTATTTAACAATAAATTATTAATGAATTTTTTGCTATATATAATATTAATATCAATATATTTACTTATTGTAAAATTATTATAATACATTATTGTTGAGTTTTAGGGATATGAGTAGTTGAATGTAAGAAGCTTTATTTTTTTCCTGAGAAAGAAACCACTAATTTTATTCATCCAAGGGAGAAACAGAGTTACATTTTGTACATACTGGAATGAATTCGAGTAATTAATGCCTCAAAATAGATCAAAGAAACCATGAACCAAACAAAGAACACTCGCCACATAACGAATAGGTCAGAAACCCTAGCCAAATGAACTCTTAGAAATTCTAAGTTAGGGCACAAACCACCCCGCAATCTTCAAAGAAAGGTCGGATGCAGGCCACAAGTAGACCAAAAATAACCAAATTTCAACACAAAGGCCCACAATTAAAACCCTAAAGAGTTACATACATTATACAAGGCATAAGTTGTCCCACAAGCTTCAAATAAAAAGGCACAAACTAGGCTAAAAAACAAAAAAACCCATCGAAAAACCACCGCGCTCACCCAATTGCTGACAAATAAGTTGCCCCCTGAAAGAAACAAATAAGGCAATAGGAAGAAGAACTATGGAAACCCCATCCAGAGTTGGAGACAAAAGCCACCAAAATTGCAACCAATAAACCTATGTAGAAGATGGAAAAACCTGACATAAAAGGAAAGAGGCCCAATGCAAAGAACCAAACAACAAAGAACTGCCTAATGCGCCGCACCCTCAACCCTTCCCGCATAAGCCATAAACAATGGCAGATGAAACCTCGATTAAAGGCCTGGAAGCAAGTCAACAGCATATGACCCTACACACCACAAATCCGCTAAAGCTGACAGGGAACACCGAGGCATGGGCACAGAGAGGCACGAACTAGGGCAAGAAAAACTAGGGTTAGTCTCCCCCTACTCCCTCAACTTCCCGGTCATTTTGTAGGAAGTTTTATTATTGAAATATTGTTTTATTTATTTATTTTTATTTAAAACTTTGTTTTTAACTTTTATTATATATATAAATTTTAGTATTTGTTAATATTTTTTTAATTAATTTCGTTGAAGACAAAATCATATACGTGTATTTATTTAAATATTTTTATATATTATATATTATATTTTTAAAATAAAATTTGTTTTTATTTTAAATAAAATTTATATGTAAAAAATATCATTGTTATTTCATTTTCTCATCCTCTTCTCACTCAAAATTAACTTTTTTATTTTACATTTCTCCTTAAACTTATGCATTTGTTTAAACTTTTTTAACCTTTTCCCTTAAACTTATTCATTGTGCACTTGTTTAAACTTTGTTTACCTATTCCCTTAAACTTATTAATTTGTTTGAAATAATGCATTTATTTAAAAAGAAGATATAAGTGTAAATATTTTTTTTTCATTTTTTCCCTAATTAATTAAGTAATTAAAGGTTTTTATTTTTATTTTTTATTTTGAATATAATTATATTTTAGTTTTATAATTAATTATTTTTGTATTAATATTAAAAATAAATTCATAAAAATCAAATATATAAAATAATATTAAAGAATTTATATTTTCATAATTAATTATTATTATGTGTCAAAATCTAATTAAAAAAATATTTGTAGAATATTTTTATCACAAAAAAATTAGAATTTTATAATTAATAATCATATAGGAAGTTTTATTATAAATGAAGGAAATCTCTGCTATAATATTTTTTAAATAAAATATTTTTAAAATAATAAAGATCAATTGCATATTAAATATGCTATGACATTAAGTTGGTGGATCAAATTCATTTATTGATATTATAAATGGAATAAAAAAATATATTTTATGATATTTTGATTAAAATTTGTTAGTTAAAACAAAGATCAATAATGTCTTTAGGTGCTGCTATACCATATCAAAATAATCCTTACACACACCTTTGACTGTAGAGACAAACCAATAGATAGTATAAGGTTCATTTATGATTCAAATGGTAATTGAACTGAAAAATGTGGGGATCTCTATGTAATATATTGAAATATAGTCAACTTAGCTAGTGACTATTGCAAACAAAATTGACAAGAATGAAACTTAAGATGTGTTTTTAACTATTTAGCTATTTTGACATTAGACCATGAGATAAGGAACTTGAGATATGTATTTTATTATTTGATTATTCTAAAATTAAGTCATGATATCAGATCATATATGATATTATGACAATTGAGTAAAGCTCTATATTTTTTAAATAATAACTATAATTTTTTTTTGCAAGCTTAGTAGGACTACATCTTCATCATGTCCAACTTCTCACCCTGATTGGGGGGATAGCACAAGATTTGAACCCAAGGCTTCCGGTTCGGTGAGACTTCATTTCCACGACCATTACCAATTGACCTACCGCAAGAAAACAATAACAACTATAAATTTAATTTAATAATAAATTAAATAAAAATTTTGATATGAAAGCTTAAACATATCACTCTTATCATAATGTATATAATGCCATGGTCTAATTTCAAAATAGTCATAGTTTATTAGAATCTATAAAACAACATACCATTTTAAAACCAAAATATCTTTTACCATATTTTGTATTCCACATTAGAGTCTTTTAATTTTTCTTTGGAGTTGGCTTTGCATAAAGAAAATAAGATTGAGTATGCTTCCAAAACTTTGGGGAAAATTCACATCTTTGATGATCTTTTATTTTATACTTGTTGGAAACTTGACTATACTGAGAGGGTTGGGTAGGGTTGGGAATGGAGGGGGGTGGCATGAATCAATATAGTGTATGCATGGTCATCAATTTACAATTTTTACTTTTTTTCACAATAATTATCTAAACTATTGAATAAGTATCAATACATTATATGAATAACATAGTTAGCATATAACCAACATTAAATCACAACATAGGAATCAACACATAAAAACAACACATGTAGTCACGAGAAAACCCATAAAGGGGAAAAGCATGAATTTTTTTTGTGTGATGTAAATGTTAGAACCGACTCCCTTTAAACATAAGCTTTTGTAGTCACCCACCTACAAGAGGATTCAACCTCTCTTCTATTTTTCAAGTTACAACTTGTTGGAAGCACCAACTCCCACTTCTTCCATCAATTTTATAGGCCACTACCTACAAAAGGCTTCACACTCACTTTTCCTTCCCACTTATAGGCTCCAACCTTTTATTTTTCAAGCTACTACTTGAAAGGAGACACCAATCCCCTGATACATCAAATTTTTAATATGTTGACTTACCTAATCTTTAATTATAAATACCTCCATCTCTTTGTCTATGTTCTATACTTTATTTCTTCCTCCTTTACAACTATTTATCTCCTCAATTCATATTTTCATTTACTCTTCTCTCTTTATCTCTTTATCAGCTAATTCATGAACTAGGCCTCTCACAAAATCAATCAACTAAGTATTCTGCTATTCAAAAGAGCATCTTTTCATACACATAACTTGCCGACTGTTTGTATCCTAATGCAGGAATTTGAAGTGAAAGGTTGTCTCTTTGTATTCCAATGTTCTTTCTTTATGTTTCACTATTCATTTCCAAATTCTTTCAATGTTTGAAGATTAAAACAAAATTAATAATCCTTAAGTAATATTAAAAGACTAAAATCAACCACTTTAATGCTTACATAAACCAAAGATAAAATAATGCCAAGAAATATAACTCCATTTGAAAAACATGAGGTTTTCCTTTTGCAAATACTAAAAAAACATAAGGATAATGCTTACTTCATCTCTCCCAGATGCGAGTGTTCACAAGGGATGATATGATAGAAGAGAAAAGGGCCGGCAAGTGGCATAGCCACATGGCCACCCGTAAGCTCACAGACAATGTAATAAAACTGTCTCACAGCATTCATAAATGCCATTCAATGCGGCACTCAAACCAACTTACCAACGCCATCCCGCCTCGGCTCTACATCATGGAGACCTCAGGTGCTATTTGGCCCACATCCTCGTCTGTTTCTGCTCCTCTGCCTCTGAATTGCAAGTGCCCCTTGGATTTCGTGGAGCTAAGCACCCGCACAACAGCAGGTAGGTGATGCAATATTCTCTGCTGTATAGAATTCGGAAAGGGCAGCCACTACTCACAGAGCTTGGCATGCAACCTGACCCTCGCTTCTGAGCCTTCTGAGCCTTTTGCTTCTGATTTCCACTGAGTGCCTACTTCTCACAGTCAGTCCCTTTCCCCCTATGCAAGTATGCCTCGACTGCACCAGTGAATGCGTAGCATGAGGAACAGCAGCAGAGGCAGAATGCTCCATTTTGCGCCCTCAACGGTCTCTGACTCCTCCTCCCCCTTGTCAAATTACTTCTCAGCTTGTTATCCTGATACACGCAGTGGCAGAGGTCACCCTCGCACTGTTCTTTCCTAGCCTTCACAAACTTTTCCATCAGCTACTGCTCTCCTTTCCAACTCTCAGCACTCCAACCATATAGCTCAATTCACATACCAATGTTCTCTGGATCGACCTCTTATCAAGGCCACCATTACAATCACGTTTTAGGAGGAGCCGACCATCGTTGAAGGACGTCTCACTCGCGCAATGGAGAAGAATGATATTGCTCAGGGCGAGCCTTCTGCAGCAGAGTAGAATCGAGAAACTCTGGCGGAGGAAGACACGAGTGAACTGCCAAAAGACGAGGATGACCTCGATGCCTACATGCGTCTAATTCTTGAAGAACACCCGTCAGCACCAAATGACAACTAAACCAACATGAGTCTTCAAGTTTCAGGTTCTCGGCACCCGATCCTATGGGTTTATTTTTGCATTTTTGAGCAAAATAGTTAGTTTTGAAACTGATTTCAATAGAATATTGCTCTATGTTCACATGTTGGTTTCCCCTACGAGGGCAACAAATCTATTTTGGATTGGATTGGTTTCCCTCTTCTGGGTAGTCTTCATTTTGTTTTTGTTGCAATATGCCATGAACCTTGGCTAAGAACTACAGAGGCTAGAGCCTCCTTGTATCATTTTGTTACGGTAATAGATTTTAGACATATTTAGAAGAAAAAAAATGCTTACTTCATCTCTATTATGCATCTACATCACAACATCTTCAAGCACCTTTGCAGGACTTGTGGCAAGGCCATACCTTTGAAAATCATCATACTCACTCACAACTTTAAATGACCAGTAATACATACATAGGAGAAACCCCCCCCCCCCCCCCCATGGTCTTGAGAATCATTGCCCGCTATTTCTCCTAACCTCTCCCTTTGACAATAATGGAAATGGGTTCGATTTGTAATGAGATTCGACAAGGACATACCCCTCATGACAAATTCCAATGTTTTCATAAACCATTGATGTATATAGGTAGCTCCATATTTTTTAGGATCCATAAACAGGTTCTATATGATAAACTTGGTGATTTGGACAAGAGTATTAGTGCTCCACGGAAAATATGATGTGCAGTTCTAGTTTAGTTCACTGATCATATATACAAAAAACAAGAATTAAGAACAATACCAAATAGTAATTCAATTATGTCCATTCATAGCCCCTGATTTTAAACTGCTTAGCATTAATAATCTCAAATAGAGTATCTATAAGAATTAGAGAATTGTCCTTGAATATATTTATGACTTACATACCTTTGAAATCAGATATTTTTAACAAGTATTGTATTATAATTAGAATCTAATGTTGTTGTGCTTGTCTTGTAGCCTACTTGAAATTTTACCATCCTCGTATATTTTTATCTACTTTCCTCTCAAACTCAGTATCCCTAGGCTTCTTGTTTTTCCATATTACTTATTTTGTCTTAAATTAGTTGAAACAAGATCTATTTGACCTCTTTGGTCCTCCAATTATGTAGAGTTGTTGAAGTGAATTTCTCTACAATTATGTAGCATGTGTAGTAGTTGTTGAAGTGGAATTCTCTAAATTTTCTCTTGGGCCAGCCTTTCCTCACCAAAGCCTCACAATTTGGCACCAAAATCGAACTTCATTGTTAAGTTATTCATAACAATCAAACTCAATAGGAAAATTTGCATTTAATATTTGAAAAGCTTGTTTACTGCCTTTTGAAGGAAAGGAAAGAAACATAACCGCACTACTTGGGTTCTGCCAAATTCATCATGGTTTGTATACAACATTCAATGCTTGGAAATACTCAACTCTCCAGCCATTGTTAGTGACTTTTAGATATAAGAGAGGGAGTGTGGCATCCCCAAGGTCCTTGCACTGTTGTTTCTTTCTCTCCAAATTTTTAAATTCAAGAGCATGCTCATTTGTATATAATGACGTCCCATATGGACCATGGTTTCAATTTCGCCACCTCCTCTGATAATAAATAGAAATATTTCATTATTACATCCTCAGGAATAGACAACGATGTTGGTTGTTGGAATGCTAGATTAATAAAGAAATGGATATAATTTAGAGTGGTTGTACCAATGACATAGACATTCAGTATCTTCTTGGTGCCATTGATAAGGAGAAAGCAGAACGATTTCTTCTTCCCAACTGGAAATCTGAGGATGGAAACTAGAGCAATACAATTGGAGTTTTTCTTTGAGTAAGACAAAGGCTTTAAAACTTTTGGAGATCTGCACATCGAATTTCCCAAAGGAAGATTGGTTTGTTGAATTTCCCACTGGTAATTTTTAATTTACTAATGTAACATTGCCGGGTATCTAGAAAAATCGTGACATTAATTTTATCATTCTGTACACATTTTACAATGCTTCTTACAGACACTAAAATTTCAGTCATTTTCTTCTCTCTTACGTAAAAGCCCATCCCAAAATAGCTTGTGACTGTTTGCACACTTGCCTTTCATGCTGGATCAATAACTTCTTGATACATAAATCTTTTCCAGAATCCAACCATCTCTAAGAAGAGAAGCTTCTAAATTTTTTCCAGATATTCCTAGTGTAATCCTTGGAACGACAATCCCATATCTATGTAGTTCCAACATAATGTCTGTGTCTATGTTTGACAATTGGTCTATATTTCTACAACCATGATAGACAACCAATTTTCAAAGAACAAGTATCTACTGGTGTCCCAAAAATATTTATCCTAGTGCCTGATGAGGCACGACAAAAGCATCTATAGGCCGAGGAGAATTACTTCCAATTTTAACTTTATTTTCAATTTTTTAAGTTTCTCAAACAATCTCAAAACTTCTTCTCTTTCTTTGCATAAAGGTTGACGTTGTTTCTTAATTTTCTCCCTTTGAACTTGGATCTTTTCTATCTCTCCCCTTTTTTAATCCCAGTCCACTCTTTCTCTGCATGTTCTCAACTCTCTGTATTTTCTTGTCTCTCCTCATGTTTGCATCTCTCCACTTTCATCTCTTCCACTTCTTTTCATGCTACTTCCCGTTGTTCATAAATATGTTGCATTTCTCTTTCTGAAGCTCAACCTCATTTTCATGCAACAACCTCTCAATCTCTTCTTCTCTTCTCTATGCTATTCTCCATTCACTTCTTTTAAGCTCAATATTTTGAATATCTACTCTCTCTCACCGAACATTCTCAAACCACTCATCTCGTTCATGATTCATGCTACTCTTAAAAGATTTTTCTTTAAGATTAAGTGCATCTGAATCTATTTGAATATGTTCCCCAAGTGCACATTTCTCCTGTTTTAATATTTCTTCTTCGTCTAGAACCTAATTTGATATTCTCTTCGTGTCTTTATCAACCTGTGCTGATTCTCTTCTTACTTATTCTCTTTTCTCATAATAATTTCTAAGAGCTGTAATTTTCAATCTCTTATTTTAATTCAGTTTGCAGTTTTAGCCTAGTTCTCTCTTTTTCCGTGACCTTGATATTTTCCTGTGCATTAAGGTCTTTTTCCGTGACCTTGATATTTTCCTGTGCATTAAGGATTTGTTGTTTTTCCTTGTTTGAGAACAATCCTAAGATTTTTATGCTCTTTCTCTTCATTATTAATATCTATCTTTGTTTTTTCTTCTATATTTCAATTTGTTTTTCCTCATTTTTACAAGTCTTCTCTTTTTCTTTCAAAGTTTTTTAACCTTGCATATAATGTAGCCTTATGATCATTAATGAGCTTTTGTATATCCTCATTCTCCATACTGACAAGTTTTACTTGCAAGGCATGCAAGTCTTGTTCTTTCTCCTTAATACTAATTTATCCTTTAACAACATCCTCTTCTCTAGCAGCTAAAGCAACCATCCTCACATTGATCCTATAGCTGCTAGGAACATTGATATACTCTTCCTAGATACATGCTATCTCCGCTTTTCTTTAAGAACATCATCTCTAAGGCTTAGGCTACTCTCCTCTTGAGAGTTTCACTTCTACTTAAATACTACTCTAATAAACCTTGAATAGATTCTTCTTTGTTTCATGGCTTCATTTTCTTGAGAATTTCCCTTAAGGCCATAATGAATTAATTTTTTCATTGAATTGACTTGCTTCTCTTTCTTCTTTTTCCAAATTTTGGTGGGATGCCTTCTCATCTTTGCATCTCCTCTTGTTTTCCTATATCATATACTTTGAATAACCTCCTTCATTTGTCTGGTTTGCTTTAAAGAACTGGCCAACTTGCAATCTTTGGCTATATGGCCAAGATTGTCACATATAGAACATCTTATGTGATCAAGAAAAAGGGGAAAAGACTTG
The DNA here is from genome assembly GCA_031772625.1 of Pinus tabuliformis. Taxonomy (NCBI): domain Eukaryota; kingdom Viridiplantae; phylum Streptophyta; class Pinopsida; order Pinales; family Pinaceae; genus Pinus; species Pinus tabuliformis. The sequence goes on from CM062816.1 coordinate 1,029,533,486, forward strand.
TATATTATTATGCTATTATCCTTCAATGACTTTCCCTTTGCATACCATGCAATTCTATTCTTCTTTGCATAAGACTTGCAATCAATTTCCTTATGGTCCAAGTTATTACATGAATAACAATAGCCATAAAATAAACTTGTGTACGTGGTGGATGATTATTTTATATGGAACGATCTTGTGTCACTTTCTTGCTTGAGAGATCTTACTTTTTGTTGCACCTTTTTCTAATGAACCTAATTTGATTGCTCCTACAATCAGTTGCAACATGTTCAAGGTTATCACAAGACTTAAGCACTTGAGATCTTCCAATAAAGGAGGTAATGATATCCTTAATGAAATTACGTTTCCTAACTCATGCCTTGGTTTCTAGTTTTGTTTCCTACCTTTATTTCTGATCATGCTATTGCTAACTTCTCCTACAGGCCTTTTGGGTGCTGCTTTATTATCTCCTATGGCTTCCTTTGAGCTAGATTTACTCTTTTCTAACTCATTTTTTATGAAGAAAACCTCTTCTTCTAATATTTCACATTGTTTCTTTCTTTCCTTTAGCTAGCTACTAATTACCTCTTCAACTCTCATCGCTTCTTCCAATTGTTTCCTTAGGCTAATGATTTCTTATTTGAACTCATTCTCTTTCTCATCACCTATCTATAACAATTTATTTTGAGCGTTTTCACTTGTAAGTCTTTCTATTTCAACCTAGGATGATTCAAGCTTAGCTTGGTCTTCAATTGAATTCTCCTCATGATAATCATGTACATTCGCAATACAAGAATGGATCTCATTTGTCTAAACAATTTCTTTCCGAGAGGCATTTTTCTTCTTTTTCTTTCTTTTTCTTCTTTTTATTTCTTTTCTTTTTCTCCATTATCACTTCAGTATCTCCTTAATGCAATACCTACAAGATGTCATATCTCTTTTGCAAATTTGAGATCTATTATTGTCTCAAGATCCATATTGTGAAGTTTGTTCTAAATTGCACATTTAGCCCGGGCATTCCATTGTTGTTCTTGTTTTGAGGGGGAATATTTACTATATCCATAACATACTATTTTCTATACATCATATCCATAAGCTATCAATTTATATTTTACCTTATCTCTCCATTCTTGAAAGTTTGCAGCACTGAGCACATGCACACTTCGATGATCCATGATTCAACCAGGTCTACCTTCCAACTATTATGTTGATATAAAAGGAACCTTATTTAATATCAATTATTGGAAACTTGACTATATTGAGAGGTGGGGTGGGGGTGAATCATTATAGTGCATGCACGATCATAAATTTACAATTTTTACTTTTCTTCTGAATTTTTAGATGAGCAACAATACATCATATGAATACCATATTTAACATATAACCAAAATTAAATAACAACATAAGAATCAATACATAAAAGAAAAACATGTAGACATTATATATAAGTGGAAACCAATAAAGGGAAAAACCACGAATTTGTTGTTGTGATGTAAATCCAAGCACCCATTCCCATTTTACAACAACCTTTGTAGATACCCACTTACAAGAGGCTTCAACATCTCTTTTATTTTGCAAGCTACAACTTGTTGGAAGCACCCATTTCCACTTACATTAATTTTGTAGGCTCCTAGCTATAATAGGCTTCAACCTCACTTTTCTTTTGCAAGCTAAAACTTGTTGGAAACACCTACTCCCACTTACAAGCTCCAACCTGCTCTTTTTCAATCTACTACCTCAAAGGAGACACCAATCCCTAATGCATTAAAGTTTTAATATGTTGGCTTACCTGGTATTAATTCTAAATACCTCCATCTCTTTGTCTTTGTTGTGCACTTTGTTCCTGAATCCTTTACAATTATTTATCTATATAGAAATTAATATAAATTTGCTACTATTAATGAAATCGAATTGAAATCAAGGGATTAAAAATTTCCTCTACTATTTTGTGGAATGAAAATCACAATTTATAAACACATGCAATGACATACAACAATTAAAACACCACAATAACACAATGATTTACAGGGGAACCCAACTAGGAAAAACCCGTAATTGATTTTCATTAATAATGGGAATGAGAAACTATTACAATGTCTTGCTTTGATCCTGAAGCACACCCGACACTGTAAATCTGTTCTCCTACTCACTGTCCTACTTTGGCCAATACTTAGCCAATTCAAGGCCTCAACTAGCTCCTATTTCCTTACACAATCTTGCAGGAAATTAGCTCTTAAAAGATAGAAATTTTCTCCTATTTTCTTACGCAATTCCTTGGGAATGATTCACCTGCTTAACTTCCAAGCCTGTACATTCAACTAGTATACAATTGATAATTACAATGTGCCTTTTCATCCACTCCAACTAGGAAATTCGAATTCCATGCATGTCTAGATTATTTTAACTGATTAACTAGTTTAAGAGAGATCACTAAGTTAAAAACAATTTTACTACTCAACTGACCTTCAACTAACTCAAATAGGTACTTGAGCCCAATTAACTAAGTCAAACTGAAAATAATTGAACTAGATTGCTAAATTTTAGCAATCACTATATGCACAACTCTACTTCTAGCCTATAATTCAAATTTATTGAATAAACTAGTAGACAAATTCATGTCACTCAAGTTAATTGAAATCCAAGTCATCTTGCTAATGTGGAAAACCGAATTACTAAATTTGACTAAGGTATAAGTCAAATTTAGTCTTTCTTCCTACAATTTCTAACACTCCCCCTTAGCAAGAACGAGATTTTGAACCACATGTATCCTGCACCCATGGAATTCAAATTTGCCTCTTGATAATGCCTTTATCAAGATATCTACATCCTACTCCTTAGTTAGAATGTACAATAGCATCATAATTCTCATCTTCACAAAATCCCTCAAGTGATGGTACCTGATATCAATGTGCTTGCAGCTATCATGAAATACTGGATTCTCAAAGAGTTAGATACAACTTTTATTATCACAATAAATCACTGTCAGATCCATCTCTTGACTGAAAAGAACCACAAGTATTTTCCTCATCCGTATGGCCTCACATGTTTCTTGACTTGCAACCATGTATTTATCCTCTATTGATCTGAGTGCCACAAACCTCTATTTCCTATTGTACTAGGAAATAGTTGTAGACCCAAATAACGCCTAAAGTAATTTTCTTGTTTGATGGAATCCCTGCCTAATCTGCATTAGTGAAGCCTTGGCGCTTCACTGCCTCTGTCCTCCTATACCATAAACCATACTTGGTTGTGCCTCTAAGGTAACTCAACACATGCTTTGTTGGCTTCCAATACATCTTAGTAGGCTTCACGATGGCTTGAATCAACTGATTAATTGCATAGAATATATTGGGCCTTGTGTTCATGAGATACATTAAGGATCCCACAAGATATCTATAGATGGTAGAATCTACTGCCTTTCTTGAGGAAGCACTCTCCTTCCTCCAGTTTGTACCTAGAGGTGTGTCTATAGGCTTTTAGTTATCAATGTCAAATATCTAAAGTATTTCATAGGAATACTTCCCCTGACTCATAAACAACTCACCATCACCTTGCCATACTTCTAACCTGAGGAATTAATGCATCAAGCCCATGTCCTTCATCTCAAATTCTATTGCAATATAATTCTTTGAAGAGTGGATCAACTTCTCATCCCCTCTAAGTATCAAATCATCAACATATAAAACCAATACAAGTAACTTTACATCTACCAAAATGTCATAGAGATTGGCATCTGCTTCACTTTTGGTGAAGCCCAATCCACTGAGATATGGATTGATCTGAAGCTCGGGGTGCCTATTTGATACCATACAAGGCTCTCCTAAGTCTACACACATGTTTCTCCCTGTCATATGTCTCAAATCCCTCTGGATTCTCTATGTAAATCTCTTCCTCAACAACACCATTGAGAAATGTGGTCTTCACATCCATCTAATGGATCCTCCACCACATCTGCACAACTAATTCTAGAACAGTTATGATCGAGGAATATCTTACCACTGGGGAAAACGTTTCCTCATAGTCAACTCCCTCTACCTGAGAGAAGCCATTGGCCACAAATTTGTCTTTGTACTTCTCGATGCTCCCATCAATTGCATGCTTCACTTTGTAGATCCATTTGGAACCAACCATTGACTTGTTCTCTGGTATCGACACCACCTCCCATACATTATTCTTCATGATGGAGTCATACTCCTCCACCATGGAATCAACCCACACTAGTTGAGAAGCTGCTTCCTCAATTGAAGAAGGCTCTGTCTCAATGATTTATGTCATGAGAGCGATATATCAAGTGTACCTATCTGGTGAACTCCTCTACCTATGCTGAGATGTAGGAGCTTCCACATGCTCTTGTGCATCCTGTACCAATCTATTAGCTTCTATGGTTGTCTTACTCCACTCTATGAAAGATTCTAGTTGAGTGGGTGCCTCCACTTGACTTCATGTCTACTCCTCCATTTGTGGCTTCTCCAAAACATCCTGAAGCTCTGCATGAGGCTCATCATTTGGAACTAGAAGCTCCTCCTACAGTGGGATACTCAATTCCGGCTCTAGAGAGCATCTAATAGCCTTCTTCTCATCAATTTTTTTTATCTCTCATAATTACTATCACCCTCAGTGAGGGAAAATAAACTTGATAATTATGTGGTGCCTCTGTGTATCCTACAAAGACTCCCTTCTCACCTGTAGGCTCAAGTTTCTTCATACTATCCTTGGAGACGTGAAAATACACAAGAGCTCAAAAACTTAAAAAAATGAGATACATTTGGCTTTCTCCCAGAGAAATATTATTCAGGTGTGATCATGCCAAGTATTCTATGAGGGATCCTGTTCTACAAATAAACTATGGTGTTGCATGATTCTACCCATAGATGCAATGGTAGCCCTTGATCATGCAACATGGCTCTTGATTCTCCCACTATGCTTCTATTCTTCCTTTCAGCCACCCCATTTTGCTATGTGTTATGGGGTGCTACCAATTCTCTTCTAATACCCTCTTTGGCACAAAGTCCTTGAAGGTGTTAGATACATATTCTCCTCCATTATCACTTCTCAGGGCTTTCAATTTCTAACTAGTCTCCTTTTCAACCAATTCTTTGAATTCAACAAAATTTGAGAAAAAATCATCCTTCCTCCACATGAATAATATCCAACATTTTCTAGAAAAGTCATCAACAAAAATCACATAATACATGTTTTTTGTTGTAGAGGCTGTAGAAAGTGGTCCACATACATCAGAGTGGACTCGCTCCAATATTGCTCCATATCTACTATCTCAGCCTTAGAAGTTGGATTTGACATATTTCCCCAATGTGCATCCCTTGCAAACATCATGCTGATCAAGGGTGCTTTTTGGAGACTCGTGGTAATCTACTGCATGATTTTTAAGGCTACATGGTCTAAGTGTCCCATGTGCCTGTGCCAAACTTCTCCAACATCTCGACTCTGCAATTCTCCTACCTTGCTACTGAGTGCAACACAAGCTTCCACCTCAAGTTTGAAGAGATTATTCATTCGAACTCCAATCTGTTTCACCTTCTTGGTAGCTACATGTATCAGAAAAGGATTTCCCTTTAATGAAAATAACATCATAACATTTATCCTCCAATACCACTATAGAGATCAAGTTCTTCTTTAGCCCAGGTACATACATGACATATATCAGATGAATATGGGAGTCTGAATCCCTCTTAAAGGTTATAGTACCAATTCCTTTGTTTCGGTACCGCCCATCATTCCCAAGTTATATGTGCATTTGGAGATCCTTCTCCTCTAGGAAACTAAAGAATTTTTTGCATCCTGTCATATGGAACAAAGCACCTAAATATAGATACCACACACTTCCCATTATATTGCTCGCCATACATGCAATCAGGGTGAAGTTTGATTCGAATTGTGAGGCAAGTGTTTCACCTCCTGTTCCTCCTAAAGGCTTCTTGTTAGACTTATTGTATGGACAATTGGTTATATAATTTCTAAATTCATGGCAATGAAAACATTTTATCTTTCTTAATTCCTTCTTCTTACCATTGTTCTCATTGTTATCTGGTTTTCTTTGGGCCTTCTTTCCCTTTCCCTTCTCACCATTCCCAACCAATGAAAAAATAGCTTCCTCCTCAGATTAGGATGTTACTCCATCACTAGTGTTCGTCCAGATTTCTTCTTGTACCATATTAGACCAGATTCTCTCCTAATTTGGAAATTTTCCCCTTCCATTTATAGAGTCTTGAAAGCTATGTCAGGATTTTAGAAGGCCTAGGAGGACTAGGCTCACTAGTTCCAAAGAAAGAATATTTTATCCAACTCCTCCAAGCTCATCTCGACACTGAGTGAACCTAGAGAGGTAATGTGGAATGGTTTCTCCTTTCTACATGAGGATGTTTCTAAGCTTGTCCCTCAATGCCAATTTCCTGGAATCACTACCGTTTTTGAATAGCCCATTGAGAGTCTTCCACATAGAAAATGGAGTCTCCTTTCCATGTAAATTAGAGACTATGTGGTCTCTGACACCCTCGAGGATGATCCTCCTAGATTTTGTGATATCCTTCTTCCATTTGGCTAAATTCTATGCATCTCATACTACTGGTTTTGGAATTTCAGTTTTAGTGTACTCCAACAAACCATTATCATCGATCAGTTCTTCCATACTGTCCTTCCAAGTGATGAAATTTGAGGTTCCCTCAAGGGAATAATCCAACCTCAATTCGTTGAAAGAAATTTTCCAGCACGAAAGAAAACTACTTCACTGAATTCTCAAATCAAAATCTCTGAAGAAGACTAGTTTCTAGTGTGATTTCCACTCTAATACCTAATGAGCTCCAGTATTGCAACAAGAATGTTGCAATTCACAAGGCTACCAACTTTAATTATCAAATTAGGGTTCATACAAAATTAAGAGGTATCGGCACTATATGTGCAACATACAATGTGTCCTTCTTTCACTATCATGATGTAATGTACTGAATGTAATGAAATCAAATCCTAAACTAATTTCATAAATGGAAATGTTACTTTGAAAATAAATTAATCCTAGGCAAGAACAACAATTTGTAATTGAAATCCTAAGAGCATGAATTCAAATAAATAGGACTAATCTACTTTAAAAAAATGCATGTTCTAATTTGTGTTTTATTCTTCCTCAATCATGGATTTAGAGCCTAGGGGTTATTATTTGACCCTAAGAGACAAAAACCAAGCTTTTTGAGAAAATTTGGTCAAGTTTACACATGCTAAAGGACTGCTACAGGAAGTTACAGTGTTTGTTACAGGAAGATATAATTCACCGAATGAACAATTAAATAAAATCCAAATGGGAGGGGGAATTTTTTTTTATTGAATAGGATTTTTGAGGTCTCCATTCCAAGTGGAATAACTCAGAAATACCCTTGTTAACACATGATAAAAAAATAGTAGAAAATTAGTAGTCTAGAATCTAGAAATTCGGGAACTAGCGAGCTAGTTAACCTATCAAATGACTAACCTAATCAAGTGAAAGTGAAATGGGTAATTTTTTTTAATAAATTAAATGTTTTTATGATCTAATTCAAGTGGAATAAACTCAAATGAATCTCATTAGCATGTTCTAAAAAATATCAGACAATTACTACTATTTGCTACAAGGGACTTCCAGAATATTTTAGATTTGTGAACAAGAAAACTAATCCAAGTAGCTCAATGATTACTATGACCTTTAAAATCTATTCCAAGTATGAAAACATGCTTTTGATCCTGCAAAAGAACTCACTTCAACCATTTAACCCAATCCTACAACAAGAAATAATCAATACTAAATGCAGAAATAGGAAAAACAAGAACACGAGATGCATGTGAATAAGAAGTGAAAAGAAGAAAAGTGAATTATAAAAAATGGATTTTAGGCTCCTAGGATGGCCAAACCCAAGGATACTCAAATTCCTATGAAGGATACTAAGATTTAGAAGCTAAAAATGGCACCAATCTTCATTATTTGAATCGATTTAAGTACATATTTGCTAGAAATGAAAGTGGAGCTGCAAAAATACAAGTTTTCTCCACAAGAAGAATAAGAAAAACCAACCCATAGAGGCAAATTCGAATTGGTACTTATACAAAATGATGAGGAAGAATTCTCCTTGAAAGGAGGAAGCTTTCCTCTCCAAAATCCCTCAAATAGTGGATTTGGTTCCCAACACTAAGAATATGTATTAAATGACAGGGAACACATTCCTGGATTTTCTCAATCATTGGAGCTCCAAACTTTGTGCAATAATTTCATAATATCTTGTTGGTTTATTATCCAATATTGATCCTCCTATAGTAGGGAGGAGCAATTTCCTAAACTATCTCCTCCTCCAAATCTTCATAATTTGCCCATTTTTCTCAATATTCTACAAAAATAAATAATATTAGGCACAAATATGCAATTATACGTAAACCTTTCTAATCAACATATTAAAGTTAAAAATATGTCATCTAATGCAAAAAGAGAGGTTTGATGTGCTAAAGGATGGTCAGATGGGCCTTAATTTATGTCTAATTTGGAGGCCCATCATACCCCCCTGTTGAAAGTGTTGCTCATCCTCTGAGAAACTTAGTGACCTCATTGTGCATCATTCATTGCCCTGATGGCCTCTCTCTTGTACATTACTGAGTCCTTTATCTTAAGAAGCTTCGTTGTAGGTTCTGCAAGGATAAGCACAAAATGTAGTTATTCTTTTCATGATTGTTTAGGAATCCTTAAAGAAAAAAAATAGCTTTCCTCTTTGCCAGTGAACTCTGTTGGCTTTTAGATCCCTTTCATTCACATCCTCTCCCTTGAAACCTTCATTCCATTTTCACCTATTTTTCCAAAACTGTTTGTGCATAGAAAAATCATAGTGTTGTAGAGACCATTAGCCTGCCTTTTTCCCCTTATGAAATATGGGTTTTTGAATATTTTTCGGTTTGGCAAGGTCTTCCACATCTTTTTCCAATCTTCTCCTGCATTTTTCCACCATATTGACACCTTTGAAACCCTCAAAACACCCTCATATATGATCTTGTAGCAACATAGAGCATCTTACAACAGATCTATAGCACACCACAAAATCTATCAAATCTTGACCAAAATTGCACCTCATGCTTAATTTTTTCCTCTTACCTTTCTATAACATCTTGTAGGCCTTGGAAAAAATCTAGAAAAAGATTAGAGACCTCTTGGAAAGCCTCTTTTCATCATTGTGGTTTGAGTTCTATTTTGATGGTAAATGCCTTCTTGCCTTTTGTTTCCTTATTCATCTTTTTTGTGGCCTAGATGATTGCCTAATGGGCTTTGGGTTTCTCTATTTTGATTAGGTCTCTCTTAGGTACTACTATTTTGGTTTTTAGCATAGTTTTTTCCTTTCTTCCTTCTTCCTCCTTGAATTTTTCTTTTGGCTAATTTTGCTCTTCTTCATCTTCTTCTACTTCTTCATTAACTTCTTCTTCTCCTTCTTCTTGGTTGTGGGATTTCTATGGTTAGATCCACCTCCCATAGCCTTCAATACAACTTTCCAAAGTTGGCAAGGCAATTGTCTATTTCTACTAGAAGTTTTAGATATTCCTGTGTAATGAGGGTTTTATGATAGAAGAAAAAAGAAAAAAAATTCTCATATTTCCTAGAGGAAGGTTGATTTCATGCTCACTAAAAAATAATTGCAATTCCCCTTCTTATCAGGCTCAATTCAAAGGAAACATCCATATTTCATTTTTTTATTTGTAAACATTTATCAAAATTTTCCCATAGGTTGTACTACTGAAAAAATGAAAATTTTTGCAGGCTTCTTGTTCACATATGGCAAGGAGAAATATGTATTTACCCTTCCTTTGGGTGATTTTCTTAGAATCCTAAGGTTTTGGAGTGAAATTCCTCAAAATCAAGGTCTTTTTCAACACCTTTTTTCTTCCAGTAGCATCTTTGTTATTCTTGTAGCACACAATTTGTCTATCCTATAGTAGCCTTGTTTCTCCTATAACAGCTTTGTTTTCTCCTGTAGCAGTGAAAATCCTTTTGCAACTGGTTAGTCTTGGCTCCCCAAGTGTCTAGCTATCTCTATGAGGCTTGGGCTACTTCTCCTTAGCTTGGAGGGAGGTTATTACTTCAATATGCTCGTTATTTCCATTTAATTCTTCCTTTTGCTGACAGATCGATTGCTTAATTGTGATTGGCATTGCTGAGGGAGGTTTAGGCTTCCCTTGCTTGAGTCTAGTAATTATCCTTCTATTAAATCCTCCACCCATTTCTCCTAGTATTCCTCCTTGATGTTATATAGGTGCGGAACCCAGAATTTTTTTAAATAGTCTCAGTGGTTAAACAATGATAAATTGTTTGGTATTATTTAGGAAGAAGGGCACTTTCAAAAAGACCTCCTAATGATCAATTAACTGTTACAGGATCTTAATTTCAAACAAACTTCTCATGCAATTGGATGTGGAAACAAGGAAGAAGGGTGTCACTTACTTCTTGTCAGAGAAATTTTGGTTGTGTATGAAGGTTTGAGACAATATCTGGTCACTATGATACCTTTTTTTTCCTCCCAACTCTTCTTGTAGCTCCTCTCGGCCCTCTTGTAGCACTTGCAGGCCTGCTTGTAGCTTTCTACTATAGCACAAGAAAACTGTGTTCAAAACTCCTCAATGGAACCCTAGACACTAGCTTGTTCTTCCTATACCTATTTTTGGAATGAGTGATGGTGCAAATGAAGTCGAGCGAGCACATAATATCCTCTTTTGGTTAAAATATTGGAGCACTTTAGTGACTTGGAATTAACCTGAGTTTCCTCTTGTGGACTATTGTCCCTACTAACTGTAATAATTTCTCTCTCCTTGTAATAACCACTTTACCCACTTTGAATTCTTCATATTTCATGCGTGTTCAAGTAAACTGCAGACTTACTAGTCGAGGGTGGACAAGTTTACTCACCACATTCAGCCTATAAAACCTTCTCTCATGTGCATTGAAAACATTTTTTTTACCTTAATATGCTCAACAAGAGAGGTGAAGAAAAAATGCATACTTGTGCCTACCTGATTTTGAGCTGTTGTAGATGCATTCATGTTGTTGTGGGGCTTCATATCATGATGGGTTGAAGGAGGTGCATGCATGCTACTGATAACTTAATGATCGATCTATGCTTCTCTAGAGCTGCTAATTTTCTTTGCTTGCTTCTGCACAGGTCTTCATAACTTGATGATTCTTTGACTGATACGGTTGTTGTGTGCAAGTTTATTTCCAGTGTTCAATCTATTGTTGGTCGAGTGGATGGACTACTTCTTAAGGAGGATGTGACCCTTATCAATCTTCATAAATGGCTTCATGATGCTTAAGGTTTCTAGATATTCTACTATGTGAGTGAAAAAAGAATTGATGTTGAGTTATGTTATAATTGTGCAGGCTGCTACAAGAGGAATCCTCTTCCTATAGAAGACGTTTAATTCCTATTTGAGACCTCATTATTTCATGTGGGATTGATGGAAAGTCGTAGGAGGTGAAAGGATAGGGTTAAAATCATTAGGGGGTGGTGGAAAAGTTGATGACAAAGTTTTTTTCTTCTAATTTTTTCATGTAAGGCAGAGTGGAATTTGAAGATGAATTTTGGTTAGATGGAGTGGATGAGAGATGAACGTGGTGTTGGGGGACCTCTCTCAACCTTCCCTAAAGAATACATGACCTTTTGACCCTTTTCTCCAATCAGATCTGCCTCATATAGCTTCTTCTTGGCCATCATGTAGCAATTTAGACCTTCCTATAGCTTTTCAAGACAACCTCATGTAGCAAAATTGTTTTATGCATATCTCTCAAGTGGTAGAATAGATTCACCTGAAATTTTCTTAGCATGTTTCCATCATCCTTATGCACCTCCCCAAAAACAATCTTGGCCAATGGATGTTGGAATATCGAGAAAAATTACAAATGGTTGTAGGAGATGGAGGTTGATTTCTTGAAAAGTGTGCACCGAAATTTACTGAAATTGCTTGAGCATGTTGATCCATATGCATCTCCCCATGGAACAACTCGGTAAATGGATGCATGATTTTCAAGAAGTGATAAAAAAAAATTATACTCTATGTATTTTGGCTTCTTGTAGCAAAACAAAGCCCTCTTGTAGCATTTTAGGAAAACAAGGAAAATGAATGGGAAAAGATTGGGAATGATGGGTGGATGGTGGAAATAGATGAGGGTGATGGATTGACATGGCCTTGGTCCTTTTGGAGCATCTGAGGAAAGGAGAAGAAAGTCCAAGTTTGACTTCCTTTGACTAGATTTTTGACGAATATTTCCTTTTGGTGCTAAAGTGTTCTTGTTGCTTGCAGAGGTTGGAGAGCACCTGCATTCACAAGAGAGAGATACATGGGGAGAATCATTTTTCTTTTCATTTTTTATTTTAGACCTACTAGCTACCTCAATGAGGTTTTCAACTAGTAGGTTTGCCTAGGTGCCCCAAAGGAGGTTTTCACTGAGGATCTTTTCTTTTTCTTTTTTTTCCAACCCATTGACTGCCTCATGGAGGATTTCAATCAATGAGCCAATCTCAGGCACCTCAAATGAGGTTTTCACCTGAGATTTTATTTTTCCCTCTTATTTTTTTCAATTTTATTTTTGTATCATACTCTACTTGAAAAAACAAAATCTCTTTCAAGTATAGGAATGTTTCCAAGGAGCCATGTGCACATCAATATGGCAGATAAATTGATTTGTAGGCTTGAAATATATGCTTTGACATGTGCCTGAACTTCAAAGACCAAATGATTTGACTTTGATGATATCAAGCACAGTTAAAGAAGAGAGTGATGCTCCATCTTGTTGATTTTTTGGAATCAAAACTCAATATAACTTTAATGCCCTTGGTTTGCTTGCTTATCTGGATCATTCTTCATGTATTATTCTACCATGACATTCAAATATTCCTCTTTTTGTTGATTATTCTCTTGAACACATGGAGGATCTGATGGTAAACATGAGGGAACTTTCTCAATCTCTAATTCTGATGTCTGTTCTTCATCAAGTGCAACCCATGATTCTTTGGTTTTCTCATTTGAATCTTCTTTTTTTGAATGTTGTCCTTCAACGTCATTAAGAGAATATCCTTTTTGCAATACTCTTCTTGAGCTAAGATGAATACCATTTAGATCAAGAGGAGATGTTAGGAAGTGTTATACCTCAACATTGTAAGTGGGTTGAGCTACTTCCTTGTGTGGGTTTGGAAATGGTGGTATAGGTAGTTGAGTGGGAGTGGATCTTTGAGATGGATGTGGTTGGGGTTGTGGTGCAGGTGCAGGTGGATGGGAGGGATAACATGGAGTTGGGTATGGAGGATATTGAGGAAAATATTGAGGATATTGTGGATTTCTCTCATAAGTTCCTTGCCAACCTTGTTGCCAAGATTGGTTTTGGGGTTGAGATGGCCAAGGTTTCCAAGGAAAGGGTTTGTTCCAATTACTTTGATATGGATTTGCAGAAGCTTGAAATTGTGAATTAGGCTCTTGTATCATACCAAGTTGACTGGGCTACCATGGTCCTCTTGGAGTTACATAATATAGCTTCTTTGGTGATTAACTTGCTCCATTGTCCTCTTGGTAAAATTCCTTCAAACTTGGTAATGATGGGTAATATTTAACATGTGATTCTGCATGGACAACACAAATATAAACATCTTCTTTTTCCTCATCTTGCGTTCTTAATATTTCTACTTGTTTTCTTATATTGCTAAGGATTTCCATTTTAAAGTCATCAAAGAAATTCCCAAGTTTAGCGTGACTTACCAATCTTGATGTTGATTTACTTACTCTTGCCCTTCCTCTTGATGTTTGTTTGCATGTTTCACAAATTTCTTCAAATGATAAATGGTATACATCACCCATACTCATTAGATAAAGGAGATCAATCCACTCATCCCTAATTTTTCTATGTAAGAGGGTTTTTAGTGTGTCAGTTACTAAAAGATATAATTTTCCCTTCTTAACATTATACATGAACCTCTCTGTTAGATCCTCAAGAGTCTCATCTACTTTTTTATTCATTCTAAATATTTCTTCTTTGAGATCATGATCTTTATATTTTTCTAGAAATATATTTTTCATATCATTCCATGATCTTATTGAATTAGTCCCTAAAATCATGAATAATTTAAGAGCTATGTCCTTCAATCTTTCCGGAAACAATATCAACTTTTGAGTGTTTAGTAAGTAACCATAAGATCTACAAAGGATTTCAAATTCAAAGAGAAAGTTTTCTGAATCCTCTGACCTTATACCATGAAATTTTGGAAGAAAAGATGGAGGGATTTTCTTCATGTGCATACTAACATCAATATCTTGAATGGGAAATCCAAGAGGATATTCCTCATTGTCATCATCTCCATCCATTTCTCCTAGATTATATGTCACCTATTCTTCTTCTATTTGCAAAAAATAATGGTGATGTGGCTCTTACTGCACCACATGATAAAATGGGGGGGTTGGTGTTGAAATTTTTTTCTTGAATAAGAAATGCTAATGCAATGCAATTTTTTGTTCTTGAAATGAAGATGCATAATGCAATTTTTTTTGTTTTTGCAAAAAGTAAAAAGCAATGAATCAACTAGGGAAGAAAATAATGCATACTTTGACACCTCCCCAGAAACGGTGCAAAAAAGTGATGAGCCTTATTATTGCAACAAGAATGTTGCAACTTTCAAGGCTACCAAATTTAATTATCAACTCGGGGTTTGTACAAACTTAAGAGGTATCAAAACTATATCTGCAACATACAATGTGTCCTTATTTCACTATCACGATGTGATGGAGTGAATGTAATTAAATCAAATACTAAACTAATTTCATAGATGGAAATGTTACTTTGAAAATAAATTAGTCCTATGAAAGAACAACAATTTGTAATTGAAATCCTAAAAGCATGAATTCAAATGTATAGGCCTAATCTACTTTTAAAAACGAATGTACTAATTGGTGTTTTATTCTTCCTCAATTGCGGATTTAGAGCCTAGGGGTTATGATTCAACCCTAAGAAAAAAAACCAATATTTGTGAGAAAATATGGTCAAGTTTAAACGTGCTAGAGGAGTGCTATAGGAAGTTACAGTGTTTGTTATAGGAAGTTATAGGTTTGCTACAGGAAGATATAATTCACCGAATGACCAAGTAAATCAAATCCAAATGGGATGGGACAAATTTTGTTATTAAATAGGATTCCTTAGGTCTCTATTCCAAGTGGAATCACTCATAAATACCTCTATTAAAGCGTGCTAAAAAATAACAGAAAATTATTAGTCTAAAATCTAGAAATTCGAGAACTAGCGAGCTAGTTAACCTATCAAATGACTAACCTAATCAAGTGAAAATGAAATGGGGTGAATTTTGTTAATTTTTTTTTTAATGATCTAATGCAAGTGGAATAAAATCAAATGAATCTCATTAGAATGTTCTAAAAAATAGAAGAAAAATGCTACTATTTGCTACAAGGGACTTCCAGAATATTTTAGATTTGTGAATAAGAAAACTAATCCAAGTAGCTAAATGATTAATATGACCTTTAAAATTTGTTCCAAGGATGAAATAATTCTTTTTATCCCGCAAAATAACTCACTTCAACCATTTAAGCTAATCCTACAACAAGAAATCATCAATACTTAATGAAAAAATAGGAAAAACAAGAACAAGAGATGCATGTGTATAAGAAGTGAAAAGAAGAAAAGTGAATTACACAAAAGGGATGTGAGGCTCCCGGGATGGCTAAGCCCAAGGATACTCAGAGCCCTATGGAGGAGACCAAGATTTAGAAGATAAAAATGGCACCAATCTTCATTATTTGAATCAATCTAAGTACATCCCTGTTAGAAATGAAAGTGGAGCTGCAAAAATACAAGGTTTCTCCACAAGAAGAATAAGAAAAAATGAGGAAGCATTCTCCTTGAAAGGAGGAAGATTTCCCCTCCAAATTCCCTCAAATAGTGGATCTGGTTCCCACCACTAGGAATTTGCATTAAATGACAGGGAACACATTCCTAGATTTTCTCAATCATGGGAACTCTAGAATTTTTGTAATAATTCCATAATATCTTGTTGATTTATTATCCAATATTGATCCTCTTGTAATAGGGAGAAAGTCCCTAAATGGTCTCCTCCTCCAAATCTTAATAATCTACTCAATATTCTCACAATATTCTACAAAAATAAATAATATTAGGCACAAATATGCAATTATCAATAAACCTTCCTAATGAACATATTAAAGTTAAAAATATGTCATCTAATGCAAAACGAGAGGTTTAATGTGCTGAAGGATGGTCAGATGGGCCTTAATTTATGTCTAATTTGGACAACCATCAATACCATGTAGAAATTAATAGAAATTTGCTACTACTGATGAAATCGAAATGAAATCAAGAGATTACAAATTTCTGGTTATATTTTGCAGAATGGAAATCACAATTTAGAAACATATTTATTAGGTGATCATATCTTAGTTCAAAAATGAAAGTTCCCAAAAAGTCTTGAAACCGACATCAATTTGAAGTGTTTGTCTTTCTAAACCCAACGATGTTTGTTTCACCTCAATCCAACACTGTATGCTCAAGTTATCATGTGTTGACCATTTGGCCCAACAACTAAATTTTTAGCAGGTCTGTTGATCGAGCAGCTAACTGGGTGATCGAACAGTTGAGTCAGCAAGGTGGCTGTGTAGGAATGAGCCAAATGGGTGTTGAAACTTGGCATCCTTTGATTCGTTTTTATTTCTTTGGACCAAATATTGGGTGTCATGTGACCTAATCACAGGCTGCCACATGGCACCCAGGGACCGACCAAAGTTTTGTTAAGGGCTAAGCAATCCTACACTAGGTTCAAACTTGTGACCTGAGGCCTACAAAATCCATAGTCTACTGACTTTGCTATGTTTGTTCTTGATTAACATAGTGGGAAAGTTATTTATAAAGTTTCAATGTTAATACATTGGGGAATGGGGCTAGGGCTAAGACCTTGGCCCTTGGTCACCTCGCACCCACAAAACCACAGATAGAGGAGTCGAGGGCTTGGGGCATATCTCTGGCCCAAAATCATAACACCAAGCACATAACCATGGAGGAGGAAAATATTATCACTCACAAAAAGGGGATTGAGGTAAGGCCCTAGGACGAGGTCCCATGGTATACCACAGGACCACCACCATCAGATGGAAGTCGGATGTAGAGTGGTTCTAAGGGTTAGCCCTAGTTGGACTCGTGGGTTGTACTAAATTGTTTGGCACAAGATTTAGTTAACCCATCCCTTGACCCCGTGGCACCCCACGTGACCACACACTTGATGTATAAGGGATAGACCGATGGGGAAGGGAGTTAAGGTCTAGCCCACGACCTTATGTGGCCTATATGACCGTATTTTTTGGTCTTAGGGGGTTATTGGAAATTTTATGATTCCTACAAAATGCAGAGGTGGATGGTGAAAATGTCATTCCGTTAGGGAAAAAATAGGGCGTATTTATAGGACAGCTAAACTGTTGGTCCGATTATTAGGATAGTTAATAATGAAACCTCATGGGAGAGCTTGGAGAGTAATATTTTTTTGATTTTTTGACCAAATTGAGCTCAAGAAGACTCTACCTAGAGGTTTTTGGATATTTTGGATCCAATGGTGACCTCTAAATTTTTATTTGAGCATATCTGAGGAGTATTTTTGCATGTTGAAGAGCAAGGGTGTACAGATTAATCAGGTTTTTGAAGCATTTCTGGAAGGTGTTTGAGTACGGAGAAGGTCTTATAGGGGTTTTCTCACCTTCAAAAGTCTACTACAATAGTTGTTACTTGCAAGGTTTAGCTCAGGTTGTACATTTCTCATTATGTTATGTTGAGGGAAGCTTTGTTTATGCTCTTCAATGTGGAATTGAAGTGCTCACATGCTCATTTTAGCTCATTTCAGTTGGAGTATAGGATCTGTATAGGATATGTCTTGTATTTCTACTTTTTGTGAGAGTTCTTGCATGAGAATACTACCTTATAAGGGTTATAGCCACATGTTTTCATCAACAAAATTTTATGTACTCCCTTTTATTCTGAATATACGAAGTGATCTAGCTATGTTGGCAAGCTTGGATGTATAGCCCAGGAGGGGTAAACTCCTTCAAAAAATATTTTGTTATGCTCTTCATTATGCATGTATATTTATGTGTTATTATGTTTCTTAAGATAATTTTACATGAGAAGGCTAACTCATGACTTGAAGAGACACTGGAAAAGCCTATTTTGTGGCAAGACTCATTTTACCTTGGAAAGCGTCAAAACAATCCTTATTTATTTGTTTGTTTTTTTTTTTTTTTTGTTGGAGAAGAGGAGAAAGACACCACCTCCATTTCCAGATCAATTGGTATTAGAGCTTCATCTGACCAAGTTGCAAGAATGGGTAGCAAAAAGAGTCTCCAAGAACTATAGGAGCAAAATTTGGCTCCTCGTATGGAGAACATTGAGTTGAGAAGGATGCTAAAGATGGATGAAGAGGAGAAGAGGCACATGTGCCTACAATTGCAACGTGCGCTTGAAGAAAAATTTGTTGAAAGTTCTATTCCTGTGCCAACAAGAGAAACCTCCAAATTGAATCCAGTACGTGGCTATGGTTCAAATAGTGGTTATGGACCATATGAAGAAGTTGATGCATGTGCATTTTGCAAGCATCTTCAAGATTCTCACCATATTTCAGTTGATAAGAGTGGGTGGCTAAAGTCATCTGCAATATCGTTTTCATCATCATCAAAAGCTAAAAAGATGAAAGGCAAGTTTAAGGAGGCAATTAACATTTCAAGTACAATTCCTTATGTTTATGTGCCTAACACCTCTTTTGCAGCATTTGATAAAAATATAAAAGGTGTTGGTATGAAGCTGCCTTCAAAGATGGGTTATGATGAAGGATGCATCGGCATAAATTTCCAAGGTATCACCAATCCAATCATGGTTGAGGAGAGACTAAAGTATTAGGGATTGGGATAGTTCAAAGGAAGTTTGGAGAATGCTATAAACGGTTTGAGGCACATCAACCATCCGAGGATGAGATGTCACCAACACCTTGTGACAATGTTAATTTGTCTCCCAAGCGATATGAATGCTTGGAGGGACCATGTATGTTATCATCAACTCCACTCCATTAAAGCTCCAGCCCTAGAGACAAGTATAATCCTCATGGGATTTTTCCAATGCATGGTAATTTTGACTATTTGTGGAAGTACCCTTGTACTTTTTGTGATGAAATTGACTGTTGTGTGGCTATCTGCGAGAAATGCATGATAATGGTTAAAATAATGGATCAGATTCTAGGCATCAAGCATAATTATTCTCCTTTGCATGAGAGGACTTCTTTGTCGGCAAACAAGAGGAAGTTATTTTGTACCCATTGCAACATGCATGGGCATGGAAATGAATGATGTTGGAAATTACATCTAGAGCTTCGTTCCAAGAAAGGAAAGGACATTGTGCAACATAATGCAAGGGAAGCAAGAGGTACCATAGAGGACTCGGGACAATCCTACGCAACCTTCAAGGCAAAGATGATGCAAAAAGAGAACCCATAAGCCTAGGAGAGGCAAATTTTGGGTGGACTTGTTTGTAAAGTTTCTTTGTAAATTTGTAATTACTTGTTGTTGTTTACATGTTTAGGTACTTTTGTAAAGTGAACAATGATTGTCACTATGTTCAACAAGTATGCATTTTTCATTGATGTATGCATTGACTTCTTTATAAGTCCACATGTTCAAGGAATCTTGTGTATGTACAAGATCATCATTCAAAGTTTGTCTACAAGTTTGTCATGTACTCACTCATGAAAGTATTTGATGTGAAACTTGTGTGAATATAATATTTTTTTTTAAGATTTTACAAGATGATTCTGCTCTGTAGGCAAGGCCAATTGTATCATTGAAAATTTACAACAATGTACTTTTTATGTACAAGCTCAGCTTGAGGATGGTAAAGCAAGTTTATGTTGCTTTTGATTTCCAAAATGAAGTCAAGTTTGTCTTCAACAGTTTAACTTCAAGATGAAGTTTTTTTGAGCCGTGAAAAGATTATATTAAAGAGAATGTTCAGATTCCACTCATCAGTATTTTGTTCTTACATCAATGATAAGAATGTTGGCTCAATTCTTAAGACGACAGTAGGTCTTCATGAAGAAGATAGGTGAAGTGCCTTGATTGGGGCTTGAAGGACACCAATTGGAAATTAAGAATTTTGGATTGATTTTTTGGGTACTTTTGAGTTTCAACCTCATTATATTGACAGGGAAGTAAACTTTTGGAGCCCAAAAGTTCCTAGTGGAGAGGTGTGATCAAGTGATCAAATTTTAGCTCAAAAATAAAAATTCCCATAAAGTCTTGAAAATGACATCAATTCGAAGTGCTCGTCATTTTGAATCCAACAAATTTCATTTCACCTCAATCCAAAACCATATGCTCAAGTTATCGCGCATTGATAGTTTGGCCCAATAACTAACATTTTAGCAGTTCCATTGACTCGGCAACTAACTTGATGACTTAACAGTTGAGTCAGCAAGGTGACTATGTAGGAACGAGCCAACCAAGTGCTAGCACTTGGAATTATCCATTTCATTTTTGTTTTAGTGGACCAATTATTGGGTGCCACCTAGCCCAATCACAAGCTTCCACCTGGCACACCTAGATTGAACAAAGTTTTGTTAAGGGTCGAGCTAGCCTCCATCGGGTTAGAATCAATTACCTCAGGCCTACAAACTCCACAGTCTACTGACTCAATTGTGTTTGTTCTTGATTGACATAGTGGCAAAGTTATTTATAAAGTTTCAGCATTGATACATTTGGGAATGGGGTCGGGGCTAAGCCCTTGGCCCCCGGTCACCTCACACACATGGAACCGCAGACGAATGAGATGAGAGCTTGGGGCTTGGCCCCTACCCAAGCTCATAACACTAGGCACATAACCATGGTGGAGGTGGAGATTAGCACTCACAGCAAGGGGCTTGGGGTAAGGCCCTAAGACGAGGTCCCATGGTATACCACAAGACCACCACCATCGGAACAAAGCCAGATGCAGAGGGGGGCTAAATCATCAAGTGTTGGATTCGGTTAGCCCAACCCTTGACTCTGTCACACCCAACGTGACCACACGCCCGATGTATAAGGGCTAGGCTGGCGGGGGTGGGCATTAAGGCCCAGCCTACGACCTTATGTGGCCTATATGACCGTATTTTTCGGTCTTAAGGGGTTATTGGTGAATTTAATTTTCCTACAAGATGCACAGGTGGAGTGCGAAAATGTTACTCCGTTAGAGAAAAACAGGACGGATTTGTAGGACAGTTAGACTGGTTCAATTTGTAGGATAGTTAATAGTAAAAACTCATGGGAGAGCTTGGAGAGAAATATCTACCTAGAGGTTTCTGGATATTCTGGATCCAATGGTGACCTATAATTTCTGATTTGAGCACATCTAAGGAGCCTCTTTACAGGTTGAAGACCAAGGGTATATAGATCAATCAGGTTTTTGAAGCAATTTTGGAAGGTTTTTGAGCATGGAAAACTCCTTATAAGGATTTTCTGACCTTCAGAAGTCTACTACAACAGATGTTACTTGTAGGGTTCAAATCAGGTTTACGTTTCTCATTATGTCATGTTGAGGGAGGTTTTGTTTATGCTATTCAATGTGGAATTGAAGTGCTCACATGCTCATTTTAGCTCATTTCGGTTGGATTATAGGATCTTTGTAGGAGATGCCTTGTGTTGATGCTTTATGTGAGAGTTCTTTGCAGGAGAACATTACTTTGTAGGGGTAATAGCCAAATGTTTTCATCAACAAAATTTTATGTACTCCCTTTTATACTGAATATATGAAGCGGTCTAACTATGTTGGCAGGCCTGAAGATGTAGCCCAGGAGGGGTGAACTGCTTCAAAAAATATTTTGTTATGCTCTTCATTATGCCTGTATGAGTTATGTGCAATTATGTTACTTACGATAAGTTTACATGATAAGACTAACTCATGACTTGAAGAGACATTAGAAAAACTTGTTTTGTGACAAGACCCATTTTACCTTGCAAAGCATCATAACGATCCTTGTTTATTTGTTTGGTTTATTTTTGAGAAGAGGAAAAATACACCACCTCCATTCTCAGATCACATATGCAATGACATGCAACCATTAAAACACCACAAGAACACAATGATTTATAGGGGAACCCAACTGGGAAAAACCCCTCCGTTGGTTTTCATTAATCAAATGAGAGTGAGAAAATATTACAATGTCTTGCTTCATTCCTTAAGCACACCCTAGACTATAAACCTGTTCTCTTACTATCTGTCTTACTCTAGCCAATACTTAGCCAATTAAGGCCCCATCTAGCTCCTATTTCCTTGCGCAATCCTAGAGGAAATTAGCTCCTAAAGGATAGGAATTTTCTCCTATTTTCTTGTGCAATTCCCAAGGAATGATTCACCTACTAAAATGCAAAGCCTATACACTCAACTAGTATACAATCAATAATTATAATGTTCCTTTTCCTCCACTCCAGCTAGGCAATTCGAACTCCATGCATGTCTAGGCTATTTTTAGCTGGTTGGCTAGTTTAACTAAGAGATCATTGATCCAAGTGGATATTGGTGGAAACCCACCTATTCCACTTGGACCCCCACCATTGTTTCTTTCAGTTTTTAAGTTTCCTTAATTGTAGAACAATTTACTATTTTTGGCAATTTTTCGGGTCCTCAAATTCTGAAGCCATTTTGATGCCCTAAACAACATTTTTTTGGAAAATGGGTAAACACAAGTTTTTAAATGGCATTTGTAGTCGAAAGTTATAGTCCTTAGATAGAAATTTCTAACAAGGTATCGTGCATGTCAAACAAAGATCGTATACCAAAGTTACGACCCCAGGAAATTGATGTACCAATTTATCCCAACAGGGCCCATAGTTTTGGCGCTTCATCTCCTAGGGTTAGGTTTTTGGATGTTTAGGGTTTTCCATTATTTCTCAATAATAAATAGGCCTTCAAGCCTTATTGTAACATAGTTCAAAGGCATGTAGCTGCCATATCTCTTCTCAGAGATAAGCTACGATCATCCAAGCTAGTTTATTTCCATTTTGTATGTAAGAATATTTCAGTTCTTGATATTAATGAAATGAAGGTTTATATCTATATTTTGTTGCATTCTTGCATAAGTTTGGATCAATGGTATCAGATTTGTCTGCTCTTTTTCTATTTTTCTTTGCATGTCTCCAATTAGGTCAGGGTATAAGGATTTAGGGTTTGAACATGTTGAATATTTGCAAGACTAGCCTCACAAATCCTGACAGTCTCCTATTGCAGAAGAAAAGAAGGACGAGGGAGAAGGAGATCCCTTCAAAATATTGCTTGAAGAAGCCCTCGACCGACAGATGAACATGATGATGGACAACTTTGCCCATATCCTTCGGCGGATGCCCGCAAATGACACACCTTCATCCGACAACTGCTCTGGAGGCACAACTCTCTTCAAGGTACAAGTCAAATTTTACATTCCCATAATTGAAGGCTAGATAGATGGTGGCATCGTAGATAGATGGTTAAATATGTTGGAAGGTTATTTTTTGGTTCATGATTTTTCCAATAGGGAAAATATTACTTTTGCACTCCTCAAAGTAGATCCCCATGTCTAAGTCTAGTGGAAAACCTATTGTGAGCAGAAGGACAAGAGGGAACCATCACTGTTTTCAGCTGCACCCACTTGGAACTATTTCTGAGATGCCATCAAGGAGTAGTATTACCCTATCAGGAGCTATGAATATAAGTACATAAAGTGGACCACACTGCGAAAGAAGGGACCAAGACGTGTTGGGGTTCACAAATAATTTTGACACCCTTTACACAAAGTTGGGTACCAAGGATTCTGAGTGACATATGGTACTCAAGTACCGCGTTTGTCTGTACAAATACATCCAGGATGAGATGGAGTTCCTATACATCTCCTTGCTTGGCATCACCTGCAGATACGTTGTTAATATTGAGCATAAGTTTAAACATAAGAAGCAAGACTTTGGATCTAGGAATTCGAAGCAAGGGAAAGGCACCAGCAAACTACATAACAAAGGACAAAGCCAAGGCAGGGTGACCCAGGAAAACCCTTGAAAGCCACAATAAAAGAACAACACCATGAAGACAAAGAAGGACATAGGAAAGTGGTGTGAGTTCCATAAGAACCCCACTCACAACACAAGTGAGTGTTGAGCCAAGCAGTCACTATTGGTTGAGCTAAAGGATTCAGAGTCATATGCATGTTCTGACTCTAAATCATGACTTGACAAGGGGAATGAAAAAGGCAAGTACATTATTGATGCAGAGCCTAATGCCAGCGTTTCCAACACCAAGATCCAGAAGATTGAGCCTGAAGATCTAGAGGAGGGGGAGCAACTCTTCCACTCACAAATTTGGGTGAAGGATTCTCCGTTGCAATACATTATCGATAGTGGAAGTCAAAAGAACCTCATATCAACATAGGTCATGAAACGGTTTGGTATATTGACCACAACACACCCACAATCGTACACCATCGGGTGGCTTCAACAAGGACGATATCTCTATGTCAACCAATAGTGTCGCCTTCCCTATAACATTAAGCCCTTCACAGGTGAGGTACTGTGTGATATTTCTCCTCTTGAATTTTGTGATGTATTACTAGGCCAACCATACTTGTGGAAGCATCATGCTATGTATGTGTCTATGCCTCGCACTATTATTATTCCTTTAGGTAATAAGTTATATAAGATACGAGAGGTAGCATCACCTGCCGCCATCTATTTGATCTCTACTAAGCAATGCAGTAAGATCATTTCCAAGACTGGGAAATTTTTCTTCCTTATGATTCACCCTTAGGGAAAGAAGAATATTTTGGCCACATCCACGTCCTCCATACAGGGCTTCTCCACACGCCAACAATAGATGGACAAGGTCGTGGAGGAGCACAAGGACATTTTCAACTTACCCATAGGGGTACCCCTACACTGTCAGGTCAAGCACTCCATCTATCTAACCTCGAGTACGCCTCCACCTAATAGGCCAATCTATCAATGCTCTGTTCTGGAGAACGATGAAATCAAGAGTAAAATTCAGAAGTTTTTGTAGAAAGGACACATCAGGCCAAGTTCATCACCCTCTGAGAGTCCAATCGCGTTGCTACAAAAGAAGGATGAGACTTGGAGACTCTGTATTAACTATTGTGCACTTTCTAAGATCAGTGTCTAGAATAGGTATCCAATCCCACTGATTGACGATGTTCTCGACCAGCTTAAGGGAGCCAAATATTTTAGCAAGATTGACTTGAAGTCTATTTATCACCATGTACCAATCGAACCCTCTAATGTGTGGAAGACTACCTTCAAATCCAAGGAGGGCCATTTTGAATGGATGGCCATGCCTTTCAGGTTGAAGAATGCCCCCATAACCTTCATGAGGTTGATGGATGCCATGGTTCTTCCCTTCACCAACTCATTCATGGTAGTTTATTTGGACGACATCCTGATCTTCAACCATAGTTGGGAAGATCACCTCCACCATATTCGACAAGTCTTCCAAACCTCGTGACAACACAAATTGTGTGCCAATTTAGAGAAATACACTTTTGGTATGACATAGGTTCAATATCTGGTGTACATCATTGATGAGAGGGGTGTGCATTTGGACCCAACCAAGATACATGTTATTTAGGATTGGCCAGCCCTAACCACTCTAATAGAGCTTTGCAAATTTCTGGGTCTTGCCAATTTCTACTACAGGTTTGTGTTGGGGTTCTCTCATATCACTTGGCCTTTGATTCAAGTCACCAAGGGTGGAGCGAAAGAAAAATTATTTTGGTCTGAATCCCAACAAAAGGAGTTTTTTTAGTTAAACCATCACCTCTGTTCTAAACTAGTGCTCACATTACCAATCCTGCAACAACCATTTGAGATTGAGACAGATGCCTCTGACTATGCTATTGGTGCAGTTCTTACTCAGCAGGGGCATTGAGTGGCATATCATAGTGAGACACTTTTAGACAGTAAAAAAGTATCTCACCTATGACAAATAGATGTATTCCATTATGCAGGTTTGTCGATGATGGAAGAATTACATTATAGGGAAGGAAATAGTCATCCACATAGACCATCAACCCCTGTAGTTCATACAAACACAAGGAAATTTGTAGAACAATCACCATCAGAAATAGTCCACATACCTGCAACAGTTCCATTTGAAATTAAGTACAAGAAGGGAAGCACCAATAATGTTGTAGACTGCCTTAGCTAACCGCTGGTCATGGCGCTGACCACTGTGCTCGACTCTTGTGGACACGAGAATTCGAAATGGCCACATATTTACAAGAGTGATTCAAAATTTGGCACCACATATCAGATGCTCCTAGAAGGTAAGCATGTTCCATAATTTCACCCCCAGGTTGCGCTATTATGCCACCTGGGACACCTCTGTGTTCCTTCAATCGAGCATGCCAAGATGATTTGGTAGGCGCACTACAGTTGAGTCGTTGCACATTTTTGGATAGAAATGATAGTGGAAGTGTTGTAGAAGTATTTTTATTGGCCAAACCTTTGATAGGATGTTGGGAAGTACATCAAATCATGTAGTTCTCATGCCATTTCCAAACCTACAATCAAGAAGCAAGGTCTATATAACGCTTTGCCTACCTCTAGCCGACCTTGGGAATCCATCTCCATGGATTACATGTCGGGCCTTCCTTCTACCAAGCATGGAAATGACTATGTTTTCGTGGTCATTGACAAATTCTCCAAGATGGCCATTCTGCAGCCTGTAAGAAGAGTATCACAACAGAAGCCACTGCTAAACTATTCTTTGAACGAGTGTGGGTGCACTTTGGGATTCCACAATACATTATCTCAGATTGGGAAAATAGGTTCTTAAGTGCATTCTGGTCAAGCCTCTGGTCGTTGTTAGATACCAAGCTCACTAATTCCATTACCTTCCACCCCAAAGTTGATGGTGAGATAGAGGCCATCAACAGGATGATCGTGCATATCCTACGCATGTACAACTCAAAACATCCATGCACATGGGACGAAAGCCTCCATAACTCAACTGGCCACAACCCCTTTTAGGTGAGACTAGGATTCCAACCACTATGTCACATTAATGTTGCCATACCACCTATAGCTACTCAGGCAGATTCAACTAATGTCCAGTCCAAAGTCGAAAAATTTAACAAATTAACAGAGCACATTCAACACATCTTCTAGAAGGCACATGACATATTAGATAGAGAAAATTCTAAGTACAAACAATGTCATGACTAACATAGGGTGCCACATAAGTTTTAGGTGGGTGACAAAGTTTGGTTACAATTGCAGATGGAGCCCTAGCTGGGGCATACTGCAAGCTTTTCTCACTTTGATATGGGCCTTACACCATCACTAAGTCTGTAGGGGATGATTCTTTTGAGCTCAATATTCCACCATTCCTTGGCCTGCACCCAGTATTCAATGTGGATCGGTTGCGACCATACTTTCCCCCATTTGCTGGACACATCACACATTGCTGAGTAGTTGACACCAACAGAGCTCAAACCAAGCTTCATCGAACAGGCCACAACTGATAGGATCATGGACACACATATCAAGAACAATTATTAGTAGAATATCCAACTATATCGAGTTTTCAAAGCTGGCCAACTCCTGCACCAAGGCAAGTGGCTCACCAAGGACCAAGTTCAGTAGAAGTTTCCCCATCTCAAGGAGGCACTCAACACAATGCGGACCATTGCTTCATCAGGGGGGAGGACTGATCCAGATGGATATTGGTGGCCACCCACCTATTCCACTTGGACCCCCACCATTGTTTCTTTTAGTTTTTCAGTTTCCTTAATTGTAGTACAATCTACTACTTTTGGCAGTTTTTCAGGTCCCAAAATAGCAGAGCTGTTTTGAGGCCCTAAACGATGTTTTCTTTAAAATAGGAAAAAATGGGTCATTGATGCATGTTTTTAGTTGAAATTTATATTCCTCGGATATATCTTTCTAACGAGGTGTCGTGCGCAATAAACGAATATTATATGCCAAATTTATGACCCCGAGAAATTGATGTACCAATTTACCTCAACAGGGCCCATAGTTTTGGCACTTCATCTCCTAGGGTTAGGCTTTTGGATGTTTAGGGTTTTACATTGTTTCTCAATAATAAATATGCCTTCAAGCCTCATTGTAACACAGTTTAGAGGCATGTAGCTGCCACATCTCTTCTCAAAGATAAGCAAACATCATCTGAGCTAGTTTATTTCCATTCTGTATGTAAGCATATTTTAATTCTTGATATTAATGAAATGAAGTTTTATTTCTATTGCATATCCGTGTTTGTGTTTATGTCCTTATTCTATTGCGTTCCTTCATAAGTCTGGATCAATCACTCAGTTAACAATAGTTTTATTACTCAAATGACCTTCAACTGACTCAACTTGGTACTTGAGCTCAGTTTATTGAGTCAAACTAAAAGTAACTGAACTAGATTGCTAAATTTTAGCAATCACTACATGCACAACTCTACTTCTAGCCTATATCTCGAATTTACTAAGTAAACTAGTAGACAAAGTCATGTCATGCAAGTTAACTACAATCCAAGTCATTATGCTAATGTGGAAAATCGAATTATTAAATTTGATGAAGGTACTTGTCAAATTTACCCTTTCTTGCTACAATTTCTAACAATCTCCTCAATTATGCTTCACATATGCTCTTCTTTCTCTTTCTCTCTTTGGAAGGTAATCACAAACTAGGTCTCTCACAAAATCAATCAACTAACTATTTTTCCATTAAGAAACACATATTTTTATATACATAACTTGTTGACTATTTGTATTACATTGTACAAATTTGAAGTGAAAGGTTGTCTCTATGTATTCCAAAGATGTCTCTTTATGTTCCACTATTTTTTTCAAATTATTTCAATTTTTTAATATCGAAACAAAATTAATAATCCTCAAATAATATGAAAAGATTAACATCATGCACTGATTGCATAAGCTAAGGATAAAATGATGCCAAGCAATATAACTCCATTTGGAAACATGAGGTCTTCGTTTTGCAAATACTTGGAAAACTAGAGGACGACACTTGCAATATGAGGATAATGCTTGGTTCATCTCTTTAATACATCTACATCACAACATATGCAACGCAATTTACATCACAACATCTTCAAGCACCTTTGTAGCGCTTGTGGCGAGGCCATACCTCTAACAAGCATGATACTCACTCACAACTTTATATGATCAGAAATACATATGTAGGAGAAATAGTACATACTCAACAACATCAATTATGAATAACTTAAACTTATCTCTATGGCTGATCACAAGCAACTGGGCTGAAACATGAAACCTTCAACACCCTTGGCTATAAACGACAACTTTTCCAACAATGTTAAGGCTTAGGAGTTATCTTAAGAGGAAGATATAAGGATGGTGATAGAAATTTAAACCAGATTTATAGGTAAAGGTTAGTATGCATTTAAAAGATATGTATACAATTAAGTTTTCATAATAATGGGCAACTTAGAGAAAAAAAGACTTAGATTTATTTTACACTTTAAATTTTTAAAAATACAAGAAAAAAAATAAAACAAATAAAACCCAAAAAAAATATATTAAAAAGGAGTTATATACTAACTCCACCACTTCATCAAGGATTTCAAATGGGTCCTTGCAAGAATACAAACTTTGTTAACATATGATAATATGTTTTCAAAATCATATATGTAATTAAGTGCAACTATTGTGAAATAGCTCAACCGTTATGAGGAACTAATGATTTACAAAATAAATAAGTATTTTATGCAACTTAGTCCCTACGAAAGTTTGAATATAAATAATATTAACTTGGACAAGGGTTAATAACAAATGTGTTTTCAAAAATATAATAACAATTTACATAAGATAAGGATAAAGTGTTATTTATGGATAAAGTGTTGTAACATGAAAAAATAGTGAAGAAATCATTTCAAGTAAATTTGATTTTTGAATCTAATTAAATTTCCCCTTATGATCGTATAAATCTAATCATTTTCTGCAATTTTAAGTTGGTTTAGTTAAATAATAATAATGATTTAGTTTGTATTAACTAGTAACAACTAATAATATTAGCTGACAATAAAATTATAATAACTATCACAACTAATAATATTAATTATTAATTAACAACAAAATATCTAGAAATCATGTCATGAATATTGAATCAATGTTAAGAAATCTCGTCACTAATATTGAAATGGGAAAGTGGTAAGTATTCTTCAATACACATGACATTAAATCTCGAAAAAGTTGCAATAAGACTTCTAATTTATTCACCAATTAGATTTTAAAAATATAATTTTTTACTATATTTAAAAATATATATTTTTATTTCTAAAGTTAAACATTATAGGTGGAAAACTAACAACAATCAAAGAAATCAATTTCTATAGATTTCTTTAGTCTTGTTTGGTAGGGACTAATAATAAAAACTTATAACTATTGTGTTGACATTTATCACTAAATAATTATGTAATAAGGTATTTGTATTAGTTATTTAATTTTTATTACTTCAAGGTGCATATTTATTATTGACAATAAACCATTAAATACACATGCAAATTCATGTTTTTCAATAAGAAAATAGTGATGTCTCACAACTACATTAGTAACAAGATAATTACTAGAAGAGATTTATTTTACATCACAATCCACATGTATGGCTAAAGCATTTATTCGAACCCCTTTTTCTTCCATTTTTAAAAGCATTACTTACTCTATTATATAATTGTTACTTGTCCTTTCAATCCAACTGTGAATATCACATGTTAACAAAACACAAAAAGAAACAATGATAATGATAAGTTTCATAACCCCATGGTGGGTGGGTACTCTAACTCTCACATGAGCCACCATTCCTTCCAATATGCATGCCACCACATGAAATCCAACCCACTCTAATGGAATTCATATTGGTTTTCACAAGTGATGGGATATTAGTTCAAGTGCATGCAATATTTGTTGATGTTTACTCCCACACATTTTCCATTATTATAGATAAGCTCTGGTGCTTCAACCAACCATGATGGTGATGACCCTAGTTTGACAATTAGCTGGCATTCGAAGTTCAAAGATTTCAAAGAAACACCTTGTTTTTTGGGTAAGTTTCTATGGTCCTATCATATTATTCTATTTCATTTCTTGTCTCTACATGTGACTTCTTTGTTGAGGAGGTGGATTTTTCTCCTCTATCCATCTTTGTTCAATTTTTCCAGACTCACTCCTTCATGTTTTGTTGACTTGTTGTTTTGTTTGGGTCCCTATTTCCCTTTACATATCTGTGTGTGTGTGTGTGTTTGTGTGTGTCACCCCCTTCTGTGATTGCATTTGTTCTTGGTGTCCCTTTCCCTATTCACTTTTTACTTACCCCTTTGAACCTTTTTTTGTTCCTTCCCATGATACATCCTATATCCTCATATGGTTATCCTATTCTACATGTTGTTGGGTGTAGTTTTTATACCTATTTCCTATACTTTATTTCCCCAGTTTTGATCCTCTTTCCCTCCAGGCTAGCAAAAATTTACATGTTAATCGCATTTTCCTTATTATAAACAACCTATTTTGCCATCATTTTATTTTACCATTTTGTTAAATATAATGATGCAATATTCCTTTTTATGTCTAACTGGGGTAAGCATTGGAGAAGTATTTTGGAGTCTCTCCTCTTTTTCAAGTGTTTCTTGCGAGAACGAAGTTATGGAATGAAAAGTCGCGTTGATCGGTCTAAGAGCAGGATGGAACAAATTGTTGTTACACTCTGTATTCTATTATAGGTGTTGTTGTTACACCACGTGCTGTTACATGTTACCGTTGTTACACCTCAGGTTTTGTTACAAGGTTTCTGTTACCTAGTGATTGTTATTACATCCCAAACCATCACTTGACCACAGGATGCTGTTACACCATAGCTGGAAAAGTCATGGGTACTATTCCATGCAACAACTATTGGAAGTTATGAATTATTTATTTATAAAGTGACAGATCCAAGCGATTGTGATCGTAACCAATGTATTTGAATAGCATTTGTATTTAGGAACTAGTTATAATGATTTCTATTTTATGATTTGTTAGCGTTCGAATCTGCCTCAGGCTGAGGAAGGCAAAACCCGAGGCCACATCAAACCACGCTCAACCTCGTAGCTTGCCCTACGAGGACAGGAGAGGGCTCTCTCCGGTCAATCTCGACAAAAGGTAATCAAAGAGGCTCCAGATGACTGAATTGATGACTAATTTTAGGCTAGGTATGAAGTACAAGGATTATGGAATTTATTTTTTGAAGTTTTGTTGAATTCAAGGGAAAGGCAATTTTGGGTGCGGGGATGAGGAACAGCTTTTGCAGAGGTCTACTTGGGGCAAGATAGGCGATTGTTTTGATGCCTTTAACGTGATTGAATGAATAGACCTGACAGGTGAGGAGCTAAGGATAGCAAGGAAGTCTCAAGGATTCTCCTTAAACTGAAGAAAACATGGAAAATTAAACAAACTTAAAGGCAGAGCATAGCAAATTTATGGATTCTACCTTAACACTTCATTTGTTTAATTGCAGAAGATTAAATAAGGAAAATGGTACACATACACAACTTACAAGTACTGAGAGAAACACACCATCAACACATAAGGCCACATGAATCCCAAATAGTGCTGCAAAACCCTGGTATATCCTTTGCCAAAATTGCAGAGGAAATATGTACAATAGTGTATCAAGCTATTCCCAAGAGTCCAACCCTGAAAATGACTCAGAAAATACATAATATAGGCAAGCTAACACATTCCCTTGCCTCTAGGGGTCTATCTCATCATCCTAGGAGCTGTTTCAACCAATTCTAAACAAAGCACTACAATCTAGGCAGTCAAAACAACTTGCCTCTATAAGCTAGGAAACCAATTCATTCATTAAATGTTTGCTATTTTATGAATGAATCATCTAGAATAGGTAAATAAGTGTCAAGTAAACATAAAGTTACATTAATTACATCAAGGAGGGTGAAAAATCCCATCACAAGTCAAAACTGGTCAAACTGGCTTCGTTTCCTAAGCTGAAGATGAAAATTTTGCAAAAAATCCTGATGCGTAGCGCGCCTTTCCACCTGCTTTTGGGGCACTTCCCGGCATCCAAATTGAGCTCAGGTTGGCTTGTTGGAAAGCCCTAGATGTCTACTTTCCAACCCAAGTGGAATTTTCCAATTTGATGTCCATTTGCGCCTCCAAAAGTGCATTCTCCCAAGGCTGCTACCTGTGTGTCCAAAAAGGGGCAGTGAGGTCATTTTTTTCATGTTTTTTGACCTTTTGGGGACCCAAACCTTGATGAAATCCCTTGGCAGTGGCTGAGCAGGTGTATTTCATCATGAAAAATCCAAAAATGCAAACCTTTCGTGATTTGGACCTCCCAATTTTAAGGGTAGCGCGCGGCGCGCTACGCGGTTAGCCCAAAAACCTGTTTTTTACACAAAAATTTCAAAATTGACAAAATTTTCCCCAAACTTGTTGAAATTTGGGCTGGGGGTCCCCAATCAAGTAATATGCTCAGTCAAAGAGGCTTCGGCCAAAATTTGGAGTGGATCGGGCTTTTTCCGCCGTTTAAGTGCCTTGCTCAATCGCCTCTTAAGGATCTTCATTTTCGCTTTGCAAACATGCATGCGGGCCCAGTAATGATTCTTCATGTGACGAAGCAAGTCTTTGTCTCTATTGGCCTTCGCCAACAACCCCTCCAAGTGTCAGTTGACCTTCCCAAACACAAATTTCCGTGCAACATGTGTCAAATCACCCGGTCTTTTACTAGCCAACCTACGGTCTTCACGGATTCGTTGCAGCTCTATAAGTGTGTTCTCGTCCTCTAACTGTTTATTGCGCTGCTCCAAGTATTTGATCTGACATTCTGCCTTTAGCAACTTCTCATTCAATCTATCAATTTCGGTCTTTTCCACATCAGTCAATGCAACATCAATATCATGACCACCTGAATGGCCCTCCTTGTAAATTGGCTCCTTTCCTCTGTCCTAAACCTGTACCTGTACTGAAGAAGAAGGCGAGACCCCTTCCATACCATGTGGAGATAATACTCGCCGTGCTGATGCAAATAAGGCCCTGTGTCCTCGCTGATATGTCACATATGTTGGAGCGCTGACATGCTCTGTCTCAGGAATGTCAAACTGATGTGAAGGCCCTCCCTCATCATGAACAATCTCAGGAGGTGGCTGTAATGGTGCAAAGTAATCACGGGAGATGAAATCTTCCCAAGTAATGCCCTACTGTGCCAACTGATGCATCACTACAATTTTAATCAATGCATAATGATAGATGCTCTTATGCTGATGTGCTGGGCTTTTCCTTTGTACTAAAGGCACCATCCTCTCTATGTTGCGACACATGAAAAATGGAATGTTCATCATACGTACCCTTGTAAAATGCATCAACAAACGGACATGGTACGCATAGAGACGTGAGAATCTGCCCTCGCAACTGAAATATCGAATGATGAGTTTCATCAATGGTGCATACTCATCCCTTAGGAATCTGAAAGGAAAAATTGCAGTCAAGTGTCTTACACATCCAGGCTTAATATATGGCTCATAGTGAAATCTGTCTAACTGCCAGCGTTTACTCCATTCCTCCCCTACATTTGGTATCCCAGTGGCCTGAGCAATAATCTCGGGTGACAAGGTTAAATTCACTCCGGCAAGGTTTACATGACCATCCTGCAAATGTAAAAAAAATAAACGGACTAGTTCTTGATGATGCTGGATTTGTGAGATCCGCTCACAGTATTCAAAACATGATTGATACCGAAAACAGTCCATTGCAAGTGGACAAGCTTGCAATTGAGCCAAAGAAGTAGGCTCCTCCCTAACATGCCGACCACCTTTGCCACCTTTTTGATACCTCCTTGGCACACTTACCTCTGGTGTAGAATCACTATCATAATCCTGCTCATAAGCTGACTCGGTCTCTGACATGTTCTTTAAAAACAAGGTAGCTCGAATATATATATATATATGCTGATATACAACTGTGTGCACAATTGACTGTAGACTTTTTTGTTTTCTCAAAATGTTGTGACCAAGGGGACACAAATATACAAGGGAATTGTTAGGAAAGGGGAAACACTAGGGAAATGGGGACAATGGAAATAAAACAAGGAATTTAGGGAAGGGAAGGGACATGAAAATCTTTAAGTTTTAGGGTTTGGGATGAGGTAGGGTAGGAAAAATATGTTTGTAGTAGAAGGGAGGGGTTAGGATTGGAGGGAGAATAGTATAGGGTTTTATGAGGAATTATTGGGGAAAATATTAGTGAATATAGGGGGTGGGAAACACAAGAAATGGGAAAACCTTGGCAACATTTATGTTTGAAAACCCTACAGCAATCTTGGCATTTAAATCCTCACAGAAAACTAATGGAAAATGAGGGCTTTTACACTTGGTTTTTCATGGCAAATATATCATAATTTCTTTACATAAATCTTTCAAAACCAAGAACGAGCCGTGGATAAAAGCCTACCTGTGATTTGATGCATGAGAAGAGGTGTTTGAGTGTGTTTCAGGCAAAGTTCTGGGCATAAACTCCAATGCGTAGCGCGCCTCACCCAACGGGCCACACGCTCCTGATGCGCCTCACCCGTGTAAAATTGCACTAAAAATTGTGGCCTGATGCGTAGTGCGCCACTAGTGCGTAACGCGCCCAACCTGATGCGTAGCGCTCCTTGGAAATGGCTCGATTTGCCCACAAACTCACAAAATCGCCTTAGAACAATGCTCTTTGCCTCCTTGATTTTTTCTTAACCCAAAACCCATTTTCTTATGTTTGGTTGATGACACTTTTTGAAAATTAATAGGCTTTGACATTTTTGGTTTCCCCTTTAAAATTGGTTGAAATAATGATTTTCACTGATAATTTTTTGCAGGGATAGCTCTGATATGCTCTGGCAAAGGAGACTAAGGCTGCACTTGAACGATTGAAGAACTGAAAATTTTGACATTTTTTTCAAAAATGAGATGGTGACTTATCTTCAAAACAGAGTTTTGAAGAGAAGTCCTAATTCAGCTGTACAATGATGAGAATTATTGAAGTGATGATCTATCAAAGACATCCCTCTGGCCTGCTGGTCTTCTAAGACTTTTCAAGACAAAATTGACTCAACCCTAGACCTAAGACCTCAAAATTTAAAACATGATTGTAAATGACCTTTGAAAACTTATTTTAATAAACAGGCCTGAACCAGCAGTGCCAAGCACGAGGGGAATGAGTGACACAACCCACTCCATCAGAGCTATGGCATGCCTAACGAAATGCAACTGATCAAAAACTGATGGGACACTTAATCATGAAATGCAAAAGAGCTTTGATCTCTGACGGAGGGATAACTAGACCGACTCTAACATGATTAACATGAGAATCTCAAACTAGTTATAACGATTTCTATATTATAATAAATAATCTATTCCTGATTTTGGGTATGTAATAAATATAAGAGAAATTTAATTTCTCATGTAGGGGGACGACATAGAAAGTACTGTTATTTTGATATTGTAACTTTTAATTGTTTTTAATATCAAAGACACTACGGTGATGTTGTTGCTATTTCTAAGTTGATTCTTTAACTAATATCGTGTTCATTCCTATGCCCCTGCTAGGGAGGAAGGGCCCTCCTCTTTAGCAGGGACTGCAACGATAGATGATATGTATATTATTATTTCTCTCTTTTATTATTTATATGGTTTTATGCTGTCACTGTATAATTTGTAGAATATATCTTCTTTAGTTCCAGAATTATGTTATGTTGTTACACCGATTTGATTAGCAGTATGGTAGTTAACCATCTGGTGGAGTTATTAGTAGAGTGTGTGGCATGCCTTTTCTCTAGTAATCATGAAGTGTGATTCCATTTCTATAGAGTGTTTTAATTTCTGCATGAATGATTTAATTTCTGCAATTAATTCAATGACATTCCTTATTGTTTCCTATTTTCATTCATGGATGTAGTGTATCGTCACAGATAATGCAAACTCCATTGATATAACAGACCTACCCTGGGTTGACAATTAAATGGTTGCATTCTTGGTCAATTAGGATTAATTAAAGCAACATTACATTTTGGTGCCATTTCCGAGGATGGAAGTTGACGATACAGTCAGCCAAGTTGTTTGTTTGATGATAGAGTGTTCCTAGTCCACAATCCCTAGACGGTAAGACGAGAGGTAAGAACTTGCACATTGCTCTAATATACCTAGGCAGGCTCATCGTTGTGATCAATAGGGTACTTAGGGTGTGGCATTTTGGTGTTTTCTTAAAGTGTGCCTTCAGCTCTTCAGTTTCTGGGCTGTAATACGAGAGGTAAGAACCTACGCATCGCTCTAGCATACCAGGGCAAGCTCACCACTATCAAAGACTGAGACACTTAGGGTGTGAATTAATACACATAGGGTCCATGTGTGCAACTGTAGGAATTATAGAAATACCAAAAATACCCCCCAATCTAATTATTCACAGGAAAAACAGGTCATAGAAAGGAAAGGAAGAGTGTAGAATTGGGAAGGAAAACATTTATCCATGAACTGATTTCAAAGACGAAAAAATAACAACCAAGTTCTCAAAAGGACGTAAGGAAAACAGGGCCACAAAAAGTTGTTACTCCCATAACAAGGACAGAAACCTCTGATTCCTCTATCTTGGGACCATACCATTCTAAAGCTAGCGAAAACAGTCCCAAGATTAAGCATCCAATTCAGGAGCAGCAGGGGGAAGCTAGTAACTAGATCCTTAGGACTGAGGGACAAGGGGAAACTGAAGGGGGCATCAAAAACTTGAAACAAGAGAGCACTTATTGGTTTATCAATATCCATATTCTAGCAGCACAGTAAAACAGCTAGCCCTGAAGCCACCTGAACTACCAATTTCACTTGCAAGACAATGACAAGAATAGTTTGAAGAACATTTGTTACAGCAAGGATTAGAAGGGTTTACAATGGAGAACAAAAATAACAACAACACTAAAACAGATGCTACTGTCACCACCTTTGAGTTGCCGATTGGGGATATCAGAGGCGAGGCTCCCATGAAAAATATTCCTTTATCATTCTTACCATCTTTTCAAGGAATGACTATAGAAGACCCCGACACCTTCTTATTTGAATTTTATGTCTTATGCCGGAGTTATGACTATGTTTCAGATGCTCAAAAATTAAAAGTATTTCCTGCTACTCTAAAAGGAGCATCCATGATATGGTTCATGGGGTTAGGCTCTGCTTCTATTTGAACATGGAGCGACATGAAAGAGACATTTTTATCAAAGTATTAGGACTATTGCAGAACCAGGCACTTAAGAGAGGAATTATTCACGATGGCACAGAAGAAGGATGAGAGCCTGGAGGACTATGTAGAGAAGTTTCATTATAACTTACAGAGGTCTAAACACAGTGATTTAGAACACAAGATCTTGAAGACCATATTCATAAGAGGAATGAGGGATGACTCCCTTGATACCCTGAATATATTAGGAAAGGGGGACATATCTCAGGAACCATTTGCCGAAATCATAAAGCTTTGTTTGAGATGCTCTAGAGGATCGTCGAAGGAGAGAAGCACAATCTGAGATGACTCTAATCGAATACAAAAATCTGCAAGTGGAGGAGTAACTAGAGAAGAGATCAGGAATTTATTTGAAATTTTCAAAACCGATATCCTTAGTACTCTATCTGCCTAGATAACGACAACACAGATTAAGAAGACGTAATGAGAAGTTGATACAGCTCTGGCTATGTTCTGTCCAAATTGTCGGAAGAAACATCCTTGAGGGAGTGTGAAATGAACAACATCAGCTTGTGCAATATTTATGGGCTAGAACATTCTATAGGTCAATGTATGGAGCTTCCTAGACTGAAATCATTACTTAGAGAATCGAGTGAAGAAGTTCAGTCCTCTTATTTCATCACACCTAGGAGACCATGGCAGCCACGACCTCCAGGTATGTCCCAAGATTTTTCTTCTTTTAATTCATGGAATAATGCATATAACGCTCAACAATATCCATGGAAATACTCTTCTCCTTCTCCAGCATAGTTTCCTTCACCCTGGAACCAGTGGTCCCCCTCTCCATCTATTCAATATCCTCCATCTCAACCATATCCTTGGAATCAGAACTAGAGGGGGAATGCCCAAAGTACAGTCCCATCTGGATTACCAATGCAGCAATAGCTACAATTTCCTCCTTTCCAAACTCTTGTTCCTACATCGCCTGTGCGATCCCAACTACCTGTGCAACCTAAACCTAACCCGAATAATAAAGTAGCCTAGAGCATAGAGGCTCCAACTACATTCCAGACTTACCTTATCACTCTGGTTGGACATAATGAAATTCAACTATGGTCAGGTAAGGTGATTAAACCAAACCACTCCCCTATCATTACCGAGGAGGAATGTGAACCTTCCAGAGGAGGTACAATAGATCTTGAGGCAGTTGTTACACCTGTAACAACTGATATAGAGAAAATTGTTATGCCTATAACAACTAACCCAAGAATAACTGTTACTCCTGTAATAACCAACTAGAGTAAGGTTGATACACCTATAGCAACCGATTTGACTGTTATGGCTTAGGATCCTCTGTATCCTCAAAGATTAACTAAGACTAGAATGACCTCACAACCCAAATCCAATTTCCTTAGGGAGTTTCAAAACCTGCACGTACAAATTCCTCTGCTGAAAGCTCTTAAAGAAGTACCTATTTATTCCCAAACAGTACAAGATCTATGCATTAAGAAACTTGGAAGGAAACCTAAGGACCCTACTACCATACACATGATGGGGAAATTGTCCAAATTAATGACTTCTCAACTTCTTCTAACCAAGTATAATGATCCAGGAAACCCTACGGTTATTATCTATATTAATGACCAGCCCATAACTAATACATTGATTGATCTTGGGGAGGCCATTAATGTGATAACAAAGGATCTCTTTACCACCCCGCGACTACATGGGCTTAGACATATGCCCAATGTACTTGAATTAGCAGATAGGTCTCGTGTTAAACCCAAGGAGGTATTATAAGACATAATAATCACAATAGCTTCCAACTGACTTTCTTATCTTACAAACCAAATCCAACTTGGGGGGATATCCTTTGATTCTAGGGAGACCCTAGCTAGCCACTACAGATGCATTTATAGGATTCAGATCCAGATCTATGATGATTTCAGATGGTCAAGCTACAAAGAACATTAATCTTTACCCCCCAAAACCAAATATGGATTTGAACAATCCCTAGTGGGATGAATTTTAACCCGAATCAGATCTTTCCCTACCGCTCCTCACTCTGGGAAAAGCCCAGTATTTCAAGGATGAGACATAAGATGATATCATTCATGGCTTTATTAGTAACTTGGTTTCTGTCACTTTTATTGAAAATTCAAAGGAGGAAGAGGAGGTAGAAGATATAAACTTTGAACAAATGGGAACCACTCCCCATACTAACAACATTAGAGTTGAAATAGAACCAGGAAAGTATCTGAAAATTAATCCCAACCTGATTGCTGAGAAAAACAAACTGCTATTACAAAAATACAAGAAGGCATTTTCATGGGACTATACGGATATGAAAGGGATTCATCCCAACATGTGCACTCACCGCATTTATTTGAAATATGGTTGCAAACCAATTAGACAATCAAAGTGTCGCATGAACCCTGCATTGAAGAAGGTAGTGAAAGAAGAATTAAAAAAATCCGAAGTGCTAACTTTATTGATCTAATATCTGACAGTTAGCAGGTATCTCCACTTGTCACTATCCCTAAGAAAAATGGAAAGTGCAGAGTCTGTGTGGATTACAGAGAACTCAATAAGGCCACTCAAAGGACCATTTTCCTTTACCATTTATAGACCAGGTCCTTGACACCCTTTCTGGGAAAAAGTTTTTTTCATTTTTAGATGTGTTTAGTGGCTACAACTAGATACAGATTTCCCCATAGGATTAGGATAAAACAACCTTTACTTTCCCTTGGGAAACTTTCGCATACAAAGTACTCCCTTTTGGACTCTGTAATGTGCCAACAACTTTTCAGAGGGCAATACTGAGAATTTTTTTATGATTTGTTGAATGACTGACTACCTTGAAATCTTCATGGACGATTTTACACCTTATGGTGATGCTTTTTAAACAACATTATCTAATTTAGAAAAAGCGTTGGAACATTGTGTACAAACTAATGTTGCTTTGAGAATCTAAAAATGTCACATAATGATGACCAAAGGGATTGTGTTGGGACACTACATTTCTGCTGATGGGGTCAAGGTAGACCTTGTTAAAATAGAGGTAATTCTAAAAATTACAACTCCCAAGATGAAAAAAGAGGTACTTAGTTTCTTGGGACATGCAGGGTATTACAAAAGGTTTATAGATTTATTTTCAAAAATTGCATCGCCATTGTTTTCCTTAATTATGAAAGATGTAGAATTTTTGTGGACAGGAAAGTGTGAGCAGACCTTTTTTAAGATGAAATGTTTTGTATCAGCAGCTCCAGTTTTATGTGGACCTAATTGGGAACTGTCATTTCACATAGCTACAAATGCATCTGAGATTGTTGTAGGTGTTATTTTGGGCCAACTTGAGGATAGGAAACCTTACGCTATTTATTACATAAGCAAGAATTTGACTCCGGCTAAGCTCAATTATACAGTGACTGAGAATGAATTCTTAGCAGTAGTGCATGCCATCAATAAATTTCGACATTATATCATCCGGTATCAAGTATTTGTACACACTGACCACTCTTCCATTCATTTTTAATGAATAAACCAATTACCAATGGTAGAATTACACGCTGGTTATTGTTGTTACAAGAATTTGATATGACAATTATAGATAAACCTGGAAAGGATAATGTAGTAGCTAATTTTCTTTCTAGGTTAATTACTTATGGCAATTGCATTCCTAATAATGATTCTTTCCCTGATGAGTATCTCTTTTCTATTTCTACTTATTCACCATGATATGCAAATATAGCCAATTATCTTGCTACAGGGATGTTTCCACAATACTTGTCCTCCAAGGAAAAGAGAAAGATCATACAGGAGAGTGCTACCTATACCTGGATATATGGGAATCTTTATCACACTAGACCAAATTTTCATATCAGATGTTGTGTTAGAGAAGATGAGATCTTTGACATCCTTAAGGCTTGTCACAAGGAACCTTGTGGAGGGAACTTCGCAAACAAGCAGATAGGATACAAAGTCCTTTTGACAGGATATTATTGGCCAACAATATTTCTGGATGCCAAGAAGTTGGTGAAAGGATGTGATAGTTTCCGAAGGATG
Source organism: Pinus tabuliformis (assembly GCA_031772625.1). Taxonomy (NCBI): domain Eukaryota; kingdom Viridiplantae; phylum Streptophyta; class Pinopsida; order Pinales; family Pinaceae; genus Pinus; species Pinus tabuliformis. Next base: position 1,029,575,815 of record CM062816.1, read on the forward strand.
GGCCAACCGTTGCAATTAGATGATATTTCATTATAGCCTCAAATAGTCTTAGAACCTTTTGATAAATGGGCCATGGATTTTGTGGGATGAATTAATCCTTCATCTAAACAGTAATCCTACATCTTGGTCCACACCGATTATGTCAAAAAATGGATTGAGGCAAAATCACTATCCAGATCCACAGAGCAGGCTCTTTCAGACTTCCTGTTTGAAGACATCTTTGTCTATTTTGGGATACCCAGGGAGATAGTGACAGATGGAGGGCCCTAGTTTACATCCCATATGATCCAAAAGTTGGTTGAAAAATATAAAATTCATCATAGAATCACAACACCTTATCACCCACAAGTGAATGGCCCAATGGAAAGAACCAACAAAGTCATTGAGGGGATTCTTACCAAGACTGTGGCTAGCCACTGAAGGAATTGGGTTGATAAAATTCCAGAAATTTTGTGGGCTTATAGAACTACATGGAGGAATACTACGAGATTCTCACCATACGAACTTGTGTATGGTAAAAATCCCTTATTCCCTATTGAGTTTGAAATCAAGACATTGAGAACAACATTGCAGGTGAATTTAGATCTAGCTACAACACAAAAGCAAAGGTTGAACCAGCTCAATGAATTGGAGGAGAAACGACTGGCTACTATCCAACAAACAAAGATTATCTAGCAACAGAGAGCTAAGTGGCATGACAGGTTCATCAAGAAGAAGAAGTTTCAGAAAGGATATTGGGCTCTCTTATATGATTCAAGATTCAAGGACTTCAAGGGTAAGCTCTGCACCAGATGGCTAGGTCCCTATGAGGTAGATGCAATATTTGATAATGGGACTGTGAATTTGGTTACCATTGACAGTGTGAGGACACCATTTCTTGCAAATGGGCACCATATTCGGTTATATCATAAACCTGCTTCAAGGGATTCATTTGTTAACATTGTCACAAATTCAGACCTTTAGATTACATGAGCAGGGGAAAACCCCCTTGTGCTGCCAAAATTCTAATTTTCAATAAGTGTAACAGCTGAAAACCAACCTCTGTCATTGGTTGTTAGACCTACTAAATATAAATATATATATATATATAAATATATAAATATAAATATAAATAAATATATATATATATATATATATATATATATATATATATATATATATATATATAAACAAAAATAAGAAAATAAAATAATGAAAATAATCTGGCTGTGAAAACATCTTTTGGGCACAGATAGAAAATATTTGTAATAGTTGAAAACCACTCTGTGGTGGCCATTACACACTCTGAAACAACATTGGTTATTTCAGTCATATCTTACAATAATGTTGTTACACGACTGTTTTAGTTCTTTTCTTTTTTCTTTTGTGGAAACCAATAATATATAACAGTGATCTTAGATGTTACATCTGTAACATCCAATGACTTCTAGAAATAATCTAAGTAAATTATCTAATGTGATACACAACACACACCACCATGATTCGGGAGAAATTGCCTTGACGCTGGAATTAATTTCACGCACCTCGTCACAATGTCTTCTCTCCACGTCACACTAGGTACGTCATGAAATGGTAATATCACTATCCTCTTTTATTTAGTAATTATGGAAATCTAATGCGATATCCTTTTGATGACCAAGGTCGGATGTCACATTTAAGCTGGGGGGTGAATTACATGATGACATGACCTTTGCATGACCTATGAGCATTTAAATTGAAACCAAAGTATGATGATATCACAATCATTATCATTTAATGATATATCATGCTGAAAAGGGAATTGTACCTTAGACTAGACCTCCCATAACTTAGCATTAATAAGGAAACATTATGGTGCAGTACGAATCCTGATTTGAAATTCCTGCCTGCGTCACCCTACCATTTACCCACTATTAAAGCGTTTCATCCTCATTTAGAGCTCTCAGGTAGAAGTGGAGGAGAATAGTTTGCAAATCTAAAACAATTGAGCATTGAGCCAACCGCTTCGGAATTTATCAAGGAGAAGAGAGGAGAACAACATTGAAACAATGTAGTAATGGGTGGGGCAGCAATTCAACATGAACCGGGATCAACAAAAGCATTGGAAAACTGCCCCAAAGCATACCAAATTTTTAAAGACGCAGGTTGGTTTGAGTTTTTCCAAAGGCTAGAAGGATCAAACGGGGCAATTGCTATGGAATCGCTAAGAATTTAAAGAGGAATCAAACGAAGGTCAGGGGATTACAGCCGAAAGTTACAGAAGAGGTAATTTCCCATGTGATAGCATTACCAACAGAGGGTAAAATGTGGTTTAATAAAAAAATTAATGACCCCTCTTTGAAGGAGGATTTTCTCTAAGGGGAGGAATGACTGGTGAAGACAAGAAAAGGGATTAACAGGTTGTCACTTCCCCATCCATGGGCCGATGTCGCCCTTTACCTCATCAAGTATATCAACTGTGAGGGAAGGGAAAAAATTGTATTCAAATACTACTTCCCGTTGTTAAATCACCTCCGACATCGACAGATGATAAACCTCCTGTACTTCTTGCTGGAGAATATCAGGCATATGGCCACGATCGCGAAGACAGTTGTGCATCGAGAGACTTGCATCACAAACCACACCCTCATCAAGCTAATTGTGTTAGATGCCCTAAGTCACCAGGGTAAGATCTGTGATGAATTCATCAGAAAGAAGGCTAGGACTACCCACAAGAAGCAAGCTGGGACGTCCGAAGAAGCTCCGACGGAAACCAAGGAGCAGCCCCAGCCCTCGAAAGTAAGGGCTGGAAAGAGACCAGTTAACAAACCAATTGGTGATAAGCGACTGAAACAGAGAGTAAGGGTAAGTGGGCACCCAGAGTCACCATCCATGTCTAAGAAGAATAAGGAGGTAGCGAGGCAGGTAGGTGAAGAGCAGGCTCAGCCAGAGGAACCTTCCTCACTAGGTAAGAATGAGACCCAATCCTTGCTACTTAAAATTAGAAGGCTAAAAAAGAGAAAATGAGAAGTTAAGGAAGAAGTTAGCAAAGGATAAGGTAGAGGCAAGGGCCCCAGGGTTAGATACTTTGGTTGAGGTTGTAGATAGGGCTAGGGAGGAAAATGTTTCGGGTGCTCTATGTACGTCCTGTGCTAAGGAGCTAGTGGCAACGAGGTATAGAGTCTGTGAAGTGGACACCATTTCAAGGGATACACCAAAATGAGTCTTGGGAAGATGATGCACAAAAACTCGTTGAATATGTTATTGTTACATAAGAACTAGCAAATGAGATAGAGCATTCTACAGAGAGTAATTTGGTAGTTGATACACAGGAACCCTTGGTTGACATTACTGTTACACAAGAACCAACAGTGGAAACAAAAGCTAACCAAGGGGAAAATGAAGAAGGTGAATGCATGAACCTGTGGTTGACATTGTTGTTACACAAGAACCAACGGTAGAAACAAAATCTAACCAAGGAGAAAATGATACACAAGAACTTGTGGATGACACTACTGTTACAAAAGAACCAGTAGTGGAAGCGGAAGCTAACCAGAGAGAAAAATAAGTTGTTACACAAGAACCATTGATGACGCTACTGTTACACAAGAACCAATAGCTGAAATGGAGCAGTTTCACCCTTGGGAGGTTGTTACACCTTCAATTGTTAGTGCATGTGGGAGAACACCGGGTCCTAATGAAGGATGGTGTTCTGAAATAATGTTGTTGATACCATAGTTACAAAAATGGAAGTAGCAGGTGCTCTCTCTACAAGAGGGAATGATCTCACTTAAGGCACATAAAAAGATGATGGATTCACTCGGGGAGAAATGGTTAAAGAAATAATGGGAGAGAAAATGGGAAGAGCGGAGGCACAAGGAAGCTATGAAGAAGAAAGGCGAACAACTGCAACTATTACAATGGCAGGTTTTGGATCTAACAAATGATAAGACGAAACTTGGTGAGCTTACCTTGAACCTACTAGGATGCAAGAGGCCTTCCCCATCATATCCATTGTTCCTATGGGAACGTTATTATTTTCTTCAACTAAAAGCAGTCTTTGAAAACAAACCTTATTTAGGTTCTTCTACCCATACTTTTCTTGAAATTTTCATATTTGTGATTTTGATGAACAAAGCTTACTTTGTGAGTTGTTTTTGCATAAAATAATTTGTGAATATGTTAGTACAAATATGGTGTAAAGTGTTTTCTCTTATATGGGGGATTTGCAGTTGCGAGCCTTCCTTTCTTTTATGAGGAACCAAATCAAATTACATCTGGCCATGAAGTCAGCTGAGACCAATGAAGAAAGGGCAGCATTATGGACCAAGGAAGAAAATGAATGGTTTATGAATTGAGACGTGAGTTTAAGTTGTTTCTGAGTACCCCAGGAATCAGGGAATAGTCAACCACTCACAGAAAAAATATTATGGGGGTTTGCCTCAATATGTATGCACAAATGAAAATTTGAGCACTAACAGGGTGCCCTAAGCACATCGAGATATGTAGTTCTAGATTACAAGAAGGAGATCCTTTTGAGTTCAGGAATTTTGTGGTTGTTGTTACACGAGTACCCATATATGCCCTAGTGGTGCAGGCACTGGGAGCCTTCTAGATCAAACTTAGATACAAATTTCCTCTGATTTGGTTACCCGTGGAAGAATACCAGTCAAATTACCACTTTTGCGACTATGAAGAAGAATTTTGGCCACGACAGCTGATGGCTACTTATGGGTACAAGTCTCTTGGTGAAGACGCTGCTGGTGCAGGAGAAACTGAGGTTTTTCATGGGGACATGCAATTGTTTTAGTTGGGGGGAGATGTTGGGTGTAGTTTTTATACCTATTTCCTATACTTTCTTCCCCAATTTTGATCCTCTTTCTCTCCAGGCCAACGAAGCTTTACATGTAAATCGCCTTTTCCTTATTATAAACAGCCTATTTTTCCATCATGTTATTTTGCCATTTTTGCTAAATATAACAATGCAATATTCCTTTTTATGACTAACCGGGGTAAGCATTGGAGAAGTCTTTTGGATCCTCTCCTCTTTTTCAGGTGTTTCTTGCCAGGACGAGGTTATGGAATGAACAACCACGCTAATCAGTCTAAGTGAAGGATGGAACAGATTGTTGTTACACTCTATATGTTGTTACAGGTGTTGCTGTTACACCATGTGCTGTTACAAGTTACCGTTGTTACACCTTGAGTGTCGTTATAAGGTTTTTGTTACCCAATGATTGTTGTTACATCCCAAACCGTCATTTGACTGCAGGATGATGTTACACTGTAGCTAGAAAAGTCGTGGGTACTATTCCAAGCAACAACTATTGGAAGTTATGAATTATTTATTTAGAAAGTGACAGATCCAAGCAGTTGTGATCTTAACCAATGTATTTGAATAGCATTTGTATTTAGGAACTCGTTATAATGATTTTTATTTTATGATCAGCATGAGAATCGTGAGATTCTCATGACTGATCTATTCCTGGGTTTGGGTATGTAATAACTATAATAAAAACTTAATCTCTCATGTAGGGGGCGACATAGAAAGTACTATTATTTTGATCTTGTAACTTTTAGTTGTTTTTAACATGAAAGACATTGCGGTGATGCTGTTGTTGTTTCTAAGTTGATTCTTTAACTAATCTCGTGTTCATTCCTACACCCTTGATAAGGAGGAAGGGCCCTCCTCTTTAGCAAGGACTGCAATGGTAGAGTAGTTGTATATTATTGTTTCTTTCTTTTATTATTTATATGGCTTTGTGTTGTCACTGTATAATTTGTAGAATATATCTACTTCAGTTCCAGAATTATGTTATGCTGCTACACCAATTTGATTAGCAGTATGGTAGTAAACTAACTGGTGTAGATATTAGTACATTGTGTGGCACACCTTTGCTCTGGTAATCGTGAAGTTTGATTCCATTTCTGTAGAGTGTTATAATTTTTGCAATTGATTCAATGACATTCCTTACTGTTTCCTATTTTCATTATTGGTTGTAGTGTATTGGCACAGAAAATGCAAACTCCATTGAAATAACAAACCTACCTTGGGTTGACAATTAAATGGTTGCAGTCTTGATCAATTATGATTGATTAAAACAACACTACACATGGGAGAAGAGGGCATCCTCGTACAAGATCCCAACTCAATGTTGTGATGTCATCAACTCATTATTTAGAGATTACCCATATTTCTATGTGGTAGGAGATTAATGTGGCAGAGAATGAAGCTCTAGTAGAAATGAGGCTTATTTTGGATGAAAAATTTGAGGAGAACATTAGTCACTACATAACACACCTAGGAAATAATCGCTCACAAAAAACCCAATACATATAGACCATTGATATTTAATGGTATATTAATAACATCATGGTGGAGGTTTTGGTGGAAATAATTGAGGCATAATGGAAATTCTCCTCAGTATCAATGTCTTGTAGCTACAATTAAAAAAACTAGACAAAGACAACAAGTTGTCCACTCTAGCAAAGAAAATTGTAAGTATGAATTGTTCTAACTATGATGAAGAGGAAGTAGGTATCGAGGCCATTCAATAGAATAATTGGTAAACATGATATATTAGTGTTTAAATAGCTACTCTTCTTCTCTTATCAACCACAGTGATAGGCTAGTCAACTATTTTCTTGATAGAGTTAGATTTTTTATTTTACAATATTGTGTCATTTTAGTAACACTAATTATTTGAACAAAACCTATGTGGCTTTGCTATTGGTTCAGTTTTCCTAGCAACATGCCAATATCCACAAGATTGACAATTTTCTTCTTAATTAATACAATTTCATGACTAACTTACATGCAAAAAAAAGAATAAGATTACAACATTGTGGATTTTATTATATTTAACTAAATTTTATGATGCTTTTTACATTGACTTGTATGATGGATGTAGGTTATATTAAAGTGTACAATTCCTCTAGGTTATTATGCTGGTATGGAATTGGGCCAATGACTCTTCCCACGAGAAGAACACATCAACATGTATTGAAGAAAATTCTAAGCAAGTGTGCCAACTCATGCTTCTACAACCTAGTCAATAATCAATTGAGCACCGTTACCACATATAGTTTCATTCATGAGGAAATATGCAAAGAGTAAGAACATAAGTGATCCTTCTTTCATAAAATAAAATTTAGTCTAACATCTAGGTGTTGATGAGGTGATATGTAATGATCCCATTAACACTCTTATTTATTTATTTATTTATCATTATACAAAAGGCTTCTATTATTAACTTCTAATCCTAAAATTTATAGTTATTCGATGATTAATCATAAATCTATCTTCATTTTTGCATTCTACAGTTCACGATTTAAAAATACAACTATTGTATAAGATTGAATTATTTTACTAAGGAATTCTCTTCCTTTCCAAATAATGATGTATTAGACATAATCCTTAACTCATTAAAATATTACTCTACTGGGATATTTACATCTATAACTCTTACCTTTTGTCTTAGGAGAAAAACTATGAATTTACTTTTCAACACTTTCTTCTATATGGTAAAATCTAAAAGGTGGAATACATTTATCTTACACATTTAGTTCAAATATGTGTTTTACTTTTTATGTTTTCAAAACTACTCCCTTGTAATCAACACAACGTGTATAAATAATATACCATGTCTTGATTTTAACTTTTCTTCTTCTTTCCATATAAAAATACAACTATTGTATAAGATTGAATTATTTTACTAAAGAATTCTCTTCCTTTCCAAGTAATGATGTATTAGACATAATCCTTTAACTCATTAAAATATTACCCTATTGGCATATTTACATCTATAACTCTTACCTTTTGTCTTAGGAGAAAAACTATGAATTTACTTTTCAACACTTTCTTTTATATGGTAAAATCTAAAAGGTATAATACATTTATCTTTGATTTGGTTCAAATATGCATTTTACTTTTTATGTTTTCAAGACTACTCCCGTGTAATCAATACAATGTGTATAAATAATATACCATGTCATGATTTAACTTTTCCTCTTCTTTCCAAAAGTTATGGTAAATCATTTTATACACATATACAAGTAACGTACATACCTACTCTTTACTTATTCTAAAGCGAAGTTTACCATGACTTGTGATTAAATTACTCTTACTACTTTAAAATTATTGGGTCTAACACACGACAACATACAAATTAACATATATTTATAAACTACATCGAGGCCACATTACACTTTTGAGTTATTTCAACAATTAATAGTATATGAGCCAAACCTTGGTTTCCAGCTTCATGTGGTTTAAATTTTGTGTTGTGAATCTAGAAATTTTCGATAGTTATGATGTGTATTGGATATGTGTTTTTTCACAGTGCTTACACGTTAGAAAAATCCCATCAATCATATCGATGAGTAGAATAAACCCTAAATAGTTAACGGTGGCAATGAGTTAGGGTTTTTATTTATCATTTAAAAGACTTTTTTGACTGCCAATTCATCCCTTTTCACATTTGATAGGTTTAGAACAAAACTATGTAACTCTGCAACCACTCTGCTCCAAGTTATTATTTCCTTTGTAATTGTAAATGGAATGAGGATGATGGCCCAACAAACCTTCCATCATTGGCGCTATGGAAGAGACTGAAAATCCTTACTCAGTTTAAGGGTTTCCATTTGGGTAACCTATTTACGCTTAAAAAAAAGGTTCAATGCTTATGTTTGTATCTTTTTCAATTGTTTTTGCCAAAATGACACTCACATATTTTATTATATTTCTTGCAGGTGTGGTTTGTGTTTCAGTTTTTTCATTTGGGGTTTGCCTATCCAATAAAAATCGCTGGCCATAATTTTTCTATGATGTAATTCAACATTCCCATCGCTAATTGTAGGACATTGATGATATTATAATTTATATCTCTCAAGTATTTCATAAGATTAATTTTTTTCTTGGGTTAATTCTTCGGTTTTCTATTGTAGGTTTTCATTAAGGATCTCACTGTACCCACTGTTGTGACATACTTTTGACATTAAGACTCATTTGAATCTTTTTATTCTCTGGCATTTTTTTGGTTCTTTAGAAAATATCTTTAGTGTCGTTTTTCTAGGTTATTTTCTTAGATAAATACTACTTATTTCTTGAGATAGTTACTTGTTTGGTCAATTGTTACTCTTTGTGTCATTACAGGGTTTAAAAAAAATAAAATGGGTTTTTAAAAATAAAACCCTATTCTTGCCGGAACATCTATTTATACTTATTTTTACTTTAATTAAATTTAAATCCCCAAACTGGGTTTTCTATTATTTGTATGTCCTTACGACAACAACTATTAACCTATTAACCTATTAACTTTTTGTACGATGTGGGTTGTTCATATTATATATATGTGTGTGTGTGTTTGTGTGTGTGTGTGCTTACATTCTCTTTTACAACTATTATTCTAGAAATTTACTCAGGGTTTACCTCTCAAAATTACAATACCTTTTGTTTAATTTTATCATTTTCTTTGATGTTCTAGGTTTCAACCCAAAAATGAGTAATTCCTTTTAGATTCTAATATGATCCATTCATAATTTTATAGGAATTTAGGACTTCCCCGTTAAAAAAAAACCTTTCCAAGTAAAAAATCTTTCTTAATATTGTTTATTTTTCAGATAATATAGTATATTTACTTATTATGGTATCAATACTAATCTTAATTTAATTTCTTTTCTCATGTAAGAACATTGTTTGGCAAAATTTTGAAAGTTTTTCTTTCATAGCGGTACTCAGAAAATTTCATCCTATTAATAAAGAATTCAGGTTCTTAATGAAGAATTCAGGTTCTCTATTCCAGGTTAGATGACCCTGAAACCTCTGGTATGATTCTTTGCATGTGCATCTCTTCTGTGTTCGAGGTCCATATGCTAGAGTTTTTCTGTTCATATTCATTCCATTTATTGGAATGTTGCCAAATTTCTTCCTATTTTGGAATGTCAAGTTTCTAAAGCTCATATGCTTATTGAAATTTTTGTTTCAATTAAGGGTATTTAAAACCCAAAACCTATAACATATTTACTATTATAATGTCTTTTGACCCTTTTCTACACTTGTATCCATTTACATGTTTTTCAGTAAAGTAATGCAAATGCTTGTTCTATCTTCTATAAATTAGTATTTATAGACTTTTTGAACGTTTCAAGTTCTTCTATATATATATGTGTGTTTTTCATAGATCTATATGTTTCAGCCTTTTAGGTATTCCGGTATAATACATATTCAAAATTACAAGAACATTTTGCATACATAAATACATATTTATATATTTAAGAGAATGTATTTACCATATAGTTTCAACCTTACCGTGAAGAGTCATGAATTCCACACAGCTCATGTTTGTATTTTTTTACATGCTTCTTTTTACTTCTTATAACGAAATGATATCTAAGAGATTCACTCTAATCATATGCTAATTTCGAGATTCTAAATGTATTATTATTATTATTTTATTTTTTCCATAGAAAATCACAAATTTTCTTCAGATTTAAAAACTACATCAATACATGCATGTAGCATTCATCCTACCAATCCAAAAAAGGAAAATCAAAACTAGGCCCATACAAAAAACAATACCATCCCTGTGATCTGAAAGATGCAACTATTCAGTTTTCCTAAAAAAAGAGAACTTTAGGAATTGTCTGTTAGAGACTAACTTAAAAGAAAAGAGTGCTTGGTAGTTTATCAACACCACTGCCATAATGTTTATACAAGAAAACATATAAAAGATATCTCTACTGTGTAAAAAACATAACCTAGAGAAATTATGTGTCGCCTGACCAACAAGAAAAATAAAAAAGATCATAATGAAGATTTTATAGCTTAAAGGTTGATGTTGATAAGACTGAACTACCCCTCTAAGTGCTCACTAATATTCCATACTCCCAAATCATGTCGAACACCTTCTTAATGTATTAGTTTTCTTAACTCTATACACTTCAAAAGTTCTCTTTTTTACTGTTCGTTTAGAATAAATCCCTGCATACTATATCCTCTTTTACCTTAGACATATTGTACTTGACTCTATATATTTTATATACATGTATAGTTCTTCTTCTAATCAACTAGGAATTTTTAATAACAATAAACTTCATCAAAACACTAGTTCTGTGTTGTTTGTTCATGTTTTAAGAAAATATTTGAATGATTTTCTCGACACTTAAATTCCTAAACAACATAGGTCCTAAGTTTTTGTAAAAAAATACATAAAATATTCACAATTCAATACTTTATCACATAATATTTTATTTGTAATATACTTTGATCAACAATCTTTTATTGAGATTCAAATCTTGAGTATGGTATATTAAATTTCATATCACCAAATTACAGAAAGTTAGAAATACCAACTTCATAAATGATTTAGTATCGAAAACTTATGTTGGAGCTAACCAAGTCCTCCCAACCTTGACACCCCTTTCAAAAGGGTCCCCTATGAGCACACTTTCTACAAGTCCACAATTCTATCTTCTCTTGCCTCCTCACTAGTTTGATATTGTGTGACTCTTTCTCCAACAAGGTAACAAAATGGGTTACCCTCCTACAAATCAATTTGGTAGTTGGTAACTACCTCCAACTCATACAACAAGTGATTGCCTCCTCACTAGTTTGATACTATGTGACTCTTTCACCAACAAGGTGACAAAATGGGTTACCCTCCTACAAATCAATTTGGTAGTTGGTAACTACCTCCAACTCATACAACAAGTGGCAGGTAGTTACTAGCTGATTTATGAGCTACACTTCCCCACTCTTAAAGACAACCTCCCATCTTTTAGGGAAGTTAATGATCAATTACTTTCATCATCATTTCTAATTAAATAATTTGGATTAAATGCCTAGTACTTAATGAGTGGTAACCAATAACAATAATTCACCTAACCATTAGTTTTCAAGATATTTATTTAGATAATAACATCATAATTTACAAATTTACGTTTAATTATTTATCAGTAATAAAATAGTGATAAAATAATGTCCAAATAGATTATCCAAGAAAAAGAAACATTCACACAAGGCTATATACAAAATTTACATTATAATCCCAAGACAAGGGATATTACATCCTCCCTCACTTGAATTTGACATTGTCGTGGTGACATCTGGTTATAAAATCTGGAACTCCATTCTATATTTATGAAATAGATATGGATATGATTCTTTAAAAACATCCTCCAAATCCCATGCTTCCTCTTCCGGGCTGAAGTGTTTTTGTTGAACCTTCACATGAGTCATATCCTTATTCAAGAGCATGACTACTCTCTAGTCTGGAATACGTAGAGGTTCTGTTGGGAACTCTACCTCCAATTCCACCTGTACAACATTCCAATCAATTATTTGAGCTGAGTCATGTACATATTTCTTTAGCAAATATACATGGAACACATTGTTAAATTTTATATTTGCTAGAAGAGCGAGATGATAGGCAACTGGTCCAATTCTGGCTAACACCTTGAAAGGTCCATAATATCTGGGTGATAGCTTAGCCCAGTTTCCAAGTCTGAGTGTGCTTTTCTTTGGTTTTAATTTTAAATATACATGATCATTGACATTGAATTATTTTTAAACTCTTTTCAAGTCTGCATAACTCTTTTGTCGATCTTGGGCTTCTTTCAAATTCTGCTTGACCTTCTTAACCACTTCTTCCATCTCCTTTAACATATCTTGTCCCAACACTAACCGGTCTTTAGGATGGTCCCAACTTATAGGTACTTTGCATCTTCTTCCATATAGTACCTCAAAGGGGATCATCTTCAAAGAAGTTTTATATCCATTATTATAGGAAAACTCAATTAAGTGGAGATAATATACATTCTTAGCATATATTCTAATATCTCATTGATTATTTCTATTTGAAAATCAATTTGAGGATGATAAGATGTACTAAAATTTAAATTTGTTTCCATTCCTTCAAATAATCCCTTCCAAATTTTAGAAGTGGAATTGACATCATGGTTTGAAATCATAGGTCTAGGCATACCACGAAGTCTAAATATCTCCTTCATAAATTTTCTGCTATGTTAATGGATTTAAAGGTAGATTTTATAGCAATAAAGTGTGCTTCTTTACTAATTTTATCAACCACTACAATCACATAATCATGTTCCCTCCTATGGTAAACCAGTGATGAATCCCATTAATATTACCTCCCATATCCACTCTAGAATGGGAAACGGTTGTAACAACCCAATTGGATGTTTATGGGAAGCCTTCACTTGTTGACATTCCAATAATTTAACTACTTACTCAACTACTTCTATTTTCATGCTAGGCAAATAAAAATCTTTCCTCAACCCATTTATTAACTTTTGATAACCAAGATGTCCAACTATTGGTTTCTTATGCAACTCATCTAAGACAAATATTTTCAAATTTGAATCATTGGGATTTTTTTTTCTATGTACATTAGTAAATCCTAATTATTTACCAAAAAATCAATTTCTTCTTCTCCTAACAGTTTATATTTCTGAATTTTCTCTGTAATTTTCAAGTATTTTTGTTTGCCAACTGGTTGCTAAAATGATGTCAATCTGAATTATTCTCTGCTCAAGGCATCAACAATTTTGTTTCATTTTCCTTTGATGTGTATGATTTCAAAATCATAATCACTAAGAAATGACAACCATATTTCTTTCCTAGCATTCAGATTTGGATGGTCAAATATGTATTTGAGACTAACATTGTCTATTTTTAGCTGATTTTTTCTCCCAATGAGATAGTGTCTCCACATTTTGAGCATGAATGATAGTTGCTAGTTCTAAGTCATGTATAGCATATTTATTCTCATGATATTTTATTTTTATGGATTCATAGTTAATTACATGAAATTCTTGCATTAAAGCACCCCCTAAACCTTCCTTACAAGAATTTGTGCATACTACAAAATAATAATTAGGGTCATCTAGTTTCAGGATTGGAGCACTAGTTAATAAGTGCTTTAACTTCTCAAATCTATCTTGACACTTTTGACTCCATTCAAACTTTGTCCCTTTCTTTTGTAAATAAGTGATTGGATGTGCGAACTTAGAAAATACTTCTAAAAATCATTTGTAATAACCTGTAATTCCCATAAAATACCTAATATCAACTACATTTATAGATACGGTCCATTCAGTAATATTTTTTTATCTTTTTTGGGTCCATAGAAATCCTTTCCTCAGATGCTACATGTCCAAATACTTAATTTGTTTTTGGTAAAATATGCATTTGTTGAACTTAGCATACAACTCATTCTCTCTAAGTGTTTTAAGAATAATTGACAATTGTTGAACATGTTCTTCCTTACTCTCTGAGTAAACCACAATGTCATGTATGAATACAATGGAAAATTTGTCCAGAAAAGTGATAAGCACTCTATTCATCAAACACATGAAAGTGGCTGGTGCATTAGTGAGTCCAAATGGAAGTATCACAAACTCATAATGTCCATGTCTTGTATTGAATGTTGCTTTTATGTATATCTTCATTCTTGATCCTAATATGATGATGTCCATATCTTAGAATAATTTTTGAGAAGATTGAAGCTCCTTGGACTTGTTCAAACTAGTCATCAATCCCCAGTAAAGGGTACTTGTTTTATGGTAATTTTATTGAGTTACATGTCATCTATACAAATCCCAAGAGTCCCATATTTATTCTTAACTAATAAAACTCATGCACCCCAAGACGATACACCAGGCCTTATGTACTTCTTATTTAGCAACACTTGTAACTGAATTTTTAACTTCATTAACTCAAGAATGCTCATTTTATATGGGGCTTTTGAAACGAGAACTAATCAAGGAGTGATATCAATGGTGAAGTCTATATCTCTCCTTGGAGGAAGTCATCGTACTTTTTCAGGGAAAAGATCTTTATATTGCTCCAATATAGGGTAGTCTTCTAAAAATTGTTTCTGATTGCTACTAGAAAGGTCTCCAATCTAAATTGCAAACATCTAGCAACCTTATGAGCACATTTATTTAATTGTAAGGATGAAATTTGCCTCACATAAATAGATCTTGGAACTCCTTTGACTATATAATGTTCTCCTGCATCATTAATGCAAGTGAAAGACTTTTCTAGGCAATTTAAAATTACTCTATGAGGTTCCAACCAATCCATCCCAATAAGAATGTCATATGACCCCATAGGTAAAATGTTCATATTTAAATGAGTATTCATTCCATTCAAATTTACTAAGCAATATTTTCTTATTTCTATAATTCTTATTTTATCTCCCATGGCTAATTGTACTAACATGGGTTTACTTTTTTTTTTCCTTTATAAGTCCACACTTTTCAATAGAAACAAGGGAAACATAACTTAAAGTAGAACTAGGGTCAATTAGTACTGCAACATTTTTCTCATAAATTTTACCTTGGACTTCCACCATAGTGGATTGATGATCCTCTTGTCTTCCATACCATGCCTAACTAATCCTTGGGATATTACAGGAAACATCATTGACTGTAGAGGCTTCTTGCAGGTTATTCATTGTTGATTTTTTGTTTATTGGATTTTTTTGGATAGTATATCCACATATGGTTACAACCCCAACATTAATTGGTGCTCTCACTGATTCACTAAAAAATACATTAATTGGTGCTCTCACTGATTCACTAAAAAAATTGTTTTCTTTTCTAGCTCCTTGTCCATTCTTCCGGCCAAAGTTATTTTTTTTTTATTTACACTTATGCTATAGTTTTCCCCTTGATTGCTTCTAAAAGTATTAGAGAATGCAAGTTTCTTAAACCCTTTTTTCTTGGCTTTAAAATTTTCATTTTTCTTAGTCATGCAACTTTTAGAATTATCGCTTTTTTGTTTGTTCTCGTTGAAACATAATTTTTCCTTCTTGATAGTCTCAACCATAGTTTTTGGATTTTCGAATTCAATCCCTTCCCTGTATGAAAAAGGTAAGTAGCTAATGAACCTTTTGCATTTTTACTTTTTCCTCTTTCAAATATGTTACATATCTCAACTAACTCATGATTTTTTTTAGAAATTCATCCATGGTGAATTGTCCTATTCTTAACTCATGGAACTCTCTAGCCTTTTCATCAAAATATCTTTCTATTAAGCATTTCTTTTTGAATTCCATTTTAAAGAGTTTCCACGTCATATTTTTTCTTATGATCATATTTACAACTTTATTTTCCTCCCACCATAAAACTGCTTTACCAGTTGGCAGGTACGTAACCAATTTGTCCTTCAAGTTGTTAGGATAGTTGTAGACTTTGAAATACTTTGATATATTCAGAAGCCAAGATTTTTCTCCTTTAGAGACTCCAACAAAGTTTGGAGGTCTAATCTTTTTGAATTTTGCTTGCAACTAAGACGTGGTTCTTTTCTTTTTTGAAATAGTAGTAGTAATGTCAATTTTTTTTCTTCGCCTTCATCAATCTCATGTGCTTTACTTTTACTAGAAGTTATTGAATAAGTTCTATCAGTGGATTCACTTCTAGATCTTTTTTTATGATTTTCTCCCATTTTTATAATGTCTCTCTTCCCTTGCAACTTCCTCAGTAATTAGTCATTAATCTCCTCTTACTCATCCTTAAATTTTGATAAATTTTCTTGGTTGACCTTTATATTGTTTAAATTTTCCTTCAGGCTATGCATTACTTGTAGGATTTCAGATTCTTGATTGTATGTATTATCGATTCTTCTTCCCATCATTTTAGTTTCAGTATTAGTTTCTTCACCTCCTCTAGGTGACCCTATAGAAGTTTGTCCATTGTTATCTTCAACCATACTTCAAATTTTTCCAAACAATTGTTTTATGATTTATTCATCACATAGAAAATAATTATTTTAGTTTAAGACCCATGAAAGGCCAAATGTTCTAACCTGCAACTTTGATACCACTTGTAAGGATCCCAATTAACACTCTTAATTTTTTAAAAATAATCATACGAAACACTTGTATTACTAACTTCTAATCCTAAAATTTAAGGATATTCCTTCTTTGATGATCTAATTAATAATAACCATGTCTTCCTTCCTTTTTGGATTCTCCAGTTCAAGATGTAAAAGTACAACTATCCTATAATATTGAATTATTTTACTAAGTAATTCTCTCCTTTTCCAAATAATGATGTATCCTTAACTTTTTAAAATATTACCTTACTTGGATATTTACATCTATACCTCTTAACTCTTATCTTATGAGGAAGTTATGAATTTACTTTTCAACACTTCCTTCTATATGGTAAAATCTCAAAAGTGGAATACATTTTCCTTTTACACATTTGGTTCAAATATGAATTTTACTCTTTATGTTTTCAAGACTACTCCCTTGTAATCCATACACTTTTTATAAATAATATACCATGTCTTGATTTAAGGTTTACTCTTCTTCCTTGGATATTTACATCTATACCTCTTAACTCTTGTCTTATAAGGAAGTTGTGAATTTACTTTTCAACACTTTCTTCTATATTATAAAATAACACTTTCTTCTATATGGTAAAATTTCAAAAATGGAATACATTTTCCTTTTACACATTTGGTTCAAATATGAATTTTACTCTTTATGTTTTCAAGACTACTCCCTTGTAATCCATACACTTTTTATAAATAATATACCATGTCTTGATTTAACGTTTACTCTTCTTCCTTGGATATTTACATCTATACCTCTCAACTCTTGTCTTATGAGGAAGTTGTGAATTTACTTTTCAACACTTTCTTCTATATGGTAAAATAACACTTTCTTCTATATGGTAAAATCTCAAAAGTGGAATACATTTTCCTTTTACACATTTGGTTCAAATATGAATTTTACTCTTTATGTTTTCAAGACTACTCCCTTGTAATCCATACACTTTTATAAATAATATACTATGTCTTGATTTAACGTTTACTCTTCTTCCTTGGATATTTACATCTAAACATCTTAACTCTTGTCTTATGAAGAAGTTGTGAATTTACTTTTCAACACTTTCTTCTATATGGTAAAATCTCAAAAGTAGAATACATTTTCCTTTTACACATTTAGTTCAAATATGAGTTTTACTCTTTCGAAACTACTTCCTTGTAATCCATACACTTTTTATAAATAATATACCATGTCTTGATTTAACGTTTACGCTTCTTCCCAAAAGTCATGGTAAATAATTTATACACATATACACGTAATGTATATACCTACTCTTTACTTATTCTAAAGCGGAGTTTACCATGGCTTGCGATGAAATTAATTACATGTATATACCTACTCTTTACTTAATCTAAAGCGGAGTTTACCATGGCTTGCGATGAAATTAATCTTATTACTTTAAAAGTATTGGGTCTAACACAAGACTACATACAAATTAACATATACATATTAACTACATCAAGGCCACATTATACTATTGAGTTATTTCAACAATTGATAATATATGAGGAATACCTTAGTTTTCGGCTTCATGTGGTATCAACTTTGTGTTATGAATCTAGAATTTTTGATAGTTATGATGCGTACTTCCTATGGTTACGTGTTATTAGTCCCTGTCGGGGACTATAAGCGATCGATAGATCGCTGACTTTGGGTTGATCGCGGCGATATTTGGAAATATTTAGCGTTTTTCCTAAGTCTAACTAAGGTTTACGGGCGGAGAGGGTTGGGGGTCTTATTACGCGCTTCGCATGGTTCGAGGCGAATGGCATGTGGCGCGTGTGAGGGGCACGTGGTTGCATGCGGTCTGGTGGTGTGATCGGCAGCCAGGTGTCCGTCCTCGAGATGCTGGAATGTTCGGGGTGTGTTTTACTGTCTTCGCGACATTTGGGTTGGCATTGTTACTTGCTTGTGTAGCTCTGCGGTCTGTGCGATGTTTGGTCTGCGGTAGAGTTCCTGCCTGCCCGGGTATTGTTGCTTGCAGTCTGTGCGATTTTTCGTCTGCGGTGGAGGCTTTGGTGAGTTCGGCTACTGTGTGGCCTGCATGCAAGAGTCGATCGCATTCTGGTTGAATACTGAGGGTTTGTCTTCTGGTTAGATACTGAGGGTTTCTCTTACGTGCATGCAAGAGTCCATGGTTAGTTGAACATTATAAGTTAATGGCATTCTGGTTGAATACTGGGGGTTTGTCTTAGCTGTGGTTGGCATGCGCTATGGTGGTCTGATCGGCGGCCAGCTGTTCCTGCTCGACATGCTGGAAAGTTCGGCTTCGGTATTACTGTCTTCGCGGCCTTTGGGTTGGTATTGTTACTTGCTTGTTTAGCTCTGCAGTCTGTGCGATTTTTCGTCTGCGGTGAAGTTCCTGCCTGCTCGGGTATTGTTAGTTGCTTGTTTAGCTCTGCAGTTTGTGCGATTTTTCGTCTGCGGTGGGGTTCCTGTCTTCTCGGTGTGACTTTGGTAAGTTTGGCTACTGTATGGCATTCTGGTTAAATACTCAGGGTTTCTGTTACCTGCATGCAAGAGTCCATTGCTATTTGGGTTTTACCCTGTTCGCGGCCTTTGGGTTATTATGATTACTTGGTTGTTTAGCTGCGCGGTCTGTGCGATTTTTCCTTTCTATTTATTCTATTGTCTGCGGTGAAAACACAATGTGGTTCCTGCCTGTTGTGTTAGCTGCATGCAAGAGTCCATGGTTATTTGAGCATTATAAGTTAATGGAATTCTGGTTCAATAATGAGGGTTTGTCTTAGCTGCATGGGTTTTATGCAAATTTGGGTAAATGTCTGTGTGAAGCTATGATTCTTAGTTGTATTGTTTAGAGGTTAAGTTCGGCTACTGCATTATAAGTTAATGGCATTTGGATTATTATTGTGAATATTGAGGGTTTGTCTTCTGGTTGAATACTGAGGTTTTGTCTTACGTGCATGCAAGTGTCCATGGTTATTTGAGCATTATAAGTTAATGGCATTCTGGTTCAATACTGAGGGTTTGTCCATGGGTTGACGGAGGCGAGTTTTGCAAATATTTGGCATATTTCCTAAGTCGAACTAAGGTTTACGGGGCGGAAAGGGTTGGGGGTATTATTACGTGCTTCGCATGGTTCGAGGCGAATGGCACGTGGCGCGCGAGGGGCACGTGGTTGCATGCGGTCTGGTGGTCTGATCGGCGGCCATGTGTCCGTCCTCGAGATGCTGGAATGTTCGGCTTGTGTTTTACTGTCTTTGCGGCATTCGGGTTGGTATTGTTACTTGCTTGTTTAGCTCTGCAGTCTATGCGATGTTTGGTCTGCGGTAGAGTTCCTGCGGTAAATGTCTGCGTGAAGCTATGATTCTTAGTTGTATTGTTTAGAGGTTAAGTTCGGCTACTGCATTATAAGTTAATGGCATTTGGGTTATTATTGTGAATACTGAGGGTTTGTCTTCTGGTTGAATACTGAGGTTTTGTCTTACGTGCATGCAAGTGTCCATGGTTATTTGAGCATTATAAGTTAATGGCATTCTGGTTGAATACTGAGGGTTTGTCTTAGCTGTGGTCGGCATGCGCTGTGGTGGTCTCGTCGGCGGCCAGCTGTTGCTCCTCGACATGCTGGAAAGTTCGGCTTGGGTTTTAATGTCTTCGCGGCCTTTGGGTTTTATTGTCTTCGCGGCCTTTGGATTGGTATTGTTAGTTGCTTGTTTAGTTTTGCACTCTGTGCGATTCTTCGTCTGCGGTGGAGTTCCTGCCTGCTCGGGTATTGTTCCTTGGTTGTTTAGCTCTGCAGTCTGTGCGATTTTTCATCTGCGCTGGGGTTCCTGCCTGCTGGGTGTGGCTTTCGTAAGTTCGGCTACTGTATGGCATTCTGGTTAGATACTGAGGATTTCTGTTACGTGCATGCAAGAGTTCATGGTTATTTGGCTTTTACCCTGTTCGCGGCCTTTGGGTTGTTATTGTTACTTGGTTCTTTAGCTCTGCGGTCTGTGCGATTTTTGTTTTCTATTTGTTGTATTGTCTGCGCTGAAAACACAATGCGGTTCCTGCCTGCTCTGAGGATTGCTGTTACCTGCATGCAAGAGTCCATGGTTATTTGAGCATTATAAGTTAATGGCATTCTGGTTGAATACTGAGGGCTTGTCTTAGTTGCATGGGTTTTATGGAAATTTCGGTAAATGTTTGCGTGAAGCTATGATTCTTAGTTGTATTGTTTACAGGTTAAGTTCGGCTAATGCATTATAAGTTAATGGCATTTGGATTATTATTGTTGCTTGGTTGTTTAGCTCTGTGGTCTCTGCGATTTTTCCTTTGTATTTGTTGTATTGTCTGCGGTGAAAACACAATGCGGTTCCTGGCTGCTTGGTTAACTCTATCGCAAACGTTTGGTTGCGGTTGTGTTGTTCCAGGTGCAGCTTCTATCGCTCAACTGTGTGCTGTCGCTTTGGTAAGTTCAGCTACTGCATTATAACTTAATGGCATTCTGGTTAAATACTGAGGGTTTCTGTTACTTGGATGCAAGAGTCCATGGTTATTTGACCATTATAAGTTAATGGCATTCTGGTTGAATACTGAGGGTTTGTCTTAGTTGCATGGGTTTTATGGAAATTTGGCTAAATGTCTGCGTGAAGCTGTGATTCTTGGTTGTATTGTTTAGAGGTTAAGTTCGGCTACTGCATTATAAGTTAATGGCATTCTAGTTAAATACTGAGGGTTTCTGTTACCTGCATGCAACAGTCCATGGTTATTTGAGCATTATAAGTTAATGGCATTCTAGTTGAATACTGAGGGTTTTGTGTGCAGACTTCGTTAATGAATTTCGTCATTTGCACATTTTCTCATGGTACTGGCATAGGCTGCGTTGTGCATGGATATGGTCTAGACAAGAAGGAATTCGAACGCTCGGCTTCGTTGCAGGTACGGTGTTATTCTACTAATTGCTTTTTGTCAATTTTTGTATTACTTGCTTTTTGTCAATTTGTTAGTGTTTTAATTTTTGCATTGTGTAGGTTTATGATCCAGTTACTCTAGGTTTATAGTCCAGTTACTCCGTCATCCCTGTTGGGGACTATATGCGATTGATAGATCGCTGACTTTGGGTTGACCAATGCGGTTGCTGGCTGCCGTGATACTCTGGGTTTCTGTTAGCTGCATAGGTTTTATGGAAAATTCTGTAAATGTGGGTTTCAGCCACGATGTGACTTCGTTATCATTTGAGCCGAGTGGACCTGGGCGAAGCTATGGTTCTTGGTACAGATTGAGTCGCAGTCTTTTGTAGTTTGAACTGTTTTTGCACATGAAGATCTAAATAAATTGGGGATTTTGAACTGTTTGAAATGTTAAAATATTGAAGATTGCAGTCTGTTTTGTAACTGCACGGTTTGCTATCTTAGGCGTGTATTCAACGTTTTTCGCTCGTATAATTTATGTATATGTTTACTTTGGTCCATAATGTTTGTTCAAGTTTGTAATTCTGTTATGCATGTATGAATATTCGACTCTGATATTACTCCTAGAACGGAAGGTTGCTTTGTTAACAACTTTGTTAAGTTCATTTAGTTAATGTTAAGTTCATTTGCTTTGTTAACAAGTGCTGAATTGAAGATTTGCTATATTGGTACTAGATGTTGTTCATTTGTTGTTGCTTATATATTGGATGAAATGTTTCATTTGCGAAGATTATAAGCTTTTCTGTGATACTGAGGGTTTCTCTTAGCTGCATGGGTTTTATGGAAATTCCCGTAAATGTCAGCTTCGAGCACCATGTGACTTCCTTGTCATTTGGGCTAAGATGGCCTAGGTGAAGCTGTGGTTCTTGGTACAGGCTCTGTTGTGCATGAATATGGTCTAGACGAGAAGCAATTTGAATAGTCGGCTTTGTTCCAGGTACGCTGTTATTCGACTAATTGCTTTTTGTCAATTTTTCTATTAATTGCTTTTTGTGAATTTGTTAGGCTTTTAATTTTTGCATTGTGTAGGTTTATGGTTCAGTTACTCTAGATTTATAGTTGAGTTACTGTGTGATTGTTTTAAAAAACATAGATATTTAAGCTGTATTCAGTCATTTATATCTTTTCTGTCACTCAATTATATTGGAATTCAAATCTGAAATTGTCATTGTTTATTCTGTGTTTACATTAATATTAATATTAATATTATCAATTGTTATAATCATAACAACAATATTATTTGAGATGATCCCAACAAGTAGAAGTTGAGTAATGCATGCAACTAGCTCCGTATAATGATGAATCAAGACATTTTGTCTATTTAAACCTTAGATTGAAATGTCATCTTAGCTAGTTATAACCAGATTAGTTCTCATATGATGTTCAACTACCTTATTCTGCTTAGACGGAAAAAATTATTTTATTATGAAAACAAAATTACATTTATTATATATGTTCCTGCATTTCACAGATATGCTTAAGCATAGGAAGTGATAAAAGTATTGCTGGGAACATATCTTGTTTCATAAACAGTTTCCAAAAATGTCAATATGTCAGCCCTATCATAGTCATTCTAACATATATTGGAGCTTTGAAGCGAGTTCTATCTCATAAGAAATTAGCTGCTAGATATGTCCATAAACAGTCCCATAAAAAAATATAGATATAGAGATATGCTTAAGCATAGGAAGTGATAAAAGTATAGTTGAGAAGATATGTTGCTTCATAACCAGTTTTCAAAAATGTCAATATGACAGCCCTGTCATGGTCATTCTGACATACATCAGACATTTGAAACCAGTTTTGTCTCATGAAGAATCAGGTCCTAGATATGTTCATAAACAGTGGCATAAAAAATTATACATAGATATTGGCATTTAAAACACATTCCATCAGCTCTCCTTCCACTCTCTGTTGAATGAGCCAAGCTCATGCTACCAAGTGTAATCTTGCTTTTGACAGTCCATCAGTTTCCATGTTCCTGTCTTTGTAAACATGTTCAAACATAATCTGTTAAATACTCTGTTTAACGAAGTCGAATCTCCTGAAATATAGGTTGAAGTTTATAATTATCCAATCAATTTGTTCCATTCATCGAATTCACCACAATTTGTGAATCATCAAAGATCTGTAATTTTTGGGCATCTTCTTTCACATGCGACAATTGCCAATAGTCTTGGGACAATTTGGTTAGGCAGATTGTTGCTGTGTTTGCCAAACCTGCCCTTTGAATATATTACATGTTCATCATTTATATGGATCATACCTCCAATGTCCCATAATGATGGATCTTCTTGAGAAGCGTTATGGAATTATGCTTATGCACTGCTCGTATCTGGTTCTCAATGCCTTGTTTGGGTTCCTTGATCCTTGAATTCTGTTTAGATCCATATAGTATAACCATATCCAAATGCCATTAACTTATAATGCAGTAGCCGAACTTAACCTCTAAACAATACAACTAAGAATCATAGCTTCACGCAGACATTTACCACAGGAACTCTACCGCAGACCAAACATCACACAGACTGCAGAGCTAAATAAGCAAGTAACAATACCAATCCAAATGCTGCGAAGACAGTAAAACACAAGCTGAACATTCCAGCATCTCGAGGACGGACACCTGGCCGCCGATCAGACCACCAGACCGCATGCAACCATGTGCCCCTCACATGCGCCACGTGCCATTCGCCTCGAACCATGCAAAGCGCGTAATAAGACCCCCAACCCTTTCTGCCCCATAAACCTTAGTTCGACTTAAATGAAGACTTCAAAAATTTCAATTGCATCTCAAGTTGCATTAAGCATGAAGTAATGATATTGATAAAGTAAAATATCATTATCCTTGAACATACCCATTTTGAAGACTGCTTTGTAAAATCATTGTTTGCAAAAATAAAAGTTGACACATTAGAAATTGCAATACTCATTATATATGCATTGCCATATGCAAACCTAAACAATATCCTCAACGTCATTGCAAAATCCTTATACCAGTTAGATCTAAACAATATCATAGTTATACTAGGGGACTTGAATATTGATATGGTGCATTGCAATCAAAAAACAAAGCAGCTAGAAACCTGCATGCAAAACTACAATCTTCATTTCCTAGTTGACAAAACTAATAGCATGCACAAATCATTGATTGACCATGTTTCGGCAAATCTAGGCAATATAAACTATAGAATTTTCGTATTGGATGCATATTGGTCTGACCATGATATAATATCTCTTGTCCTTGACCTATGATATACACATGAAACAGTTTACAAAATTCCAAATTTTGACATTTTTGCAATATCTCATTGCTTTTACCATATCTATTTTACTAAAGCATACTACAATATCTTTTTGTGGTAAACGAACTGATAACAGCATACATAGTATGCATTCTATTCTACATTTACATATATGGCGTTCTGTATTGATCAATGCAACTTATGCCAGAGACAGCTTTTTCAATTAATCAACAGAACTATCCTATCATAAATTTGCAGATATGACCCCATCTATTTATGCATGCAGATTCTGCTAGTAAAACCCTTTTCAATTGAACAGAACAACAAAGAAAAAAGAACAACAACATGCAACATAAACAAACACAGTATATTCTTTTTTCCTTTCCTTTTGTATGGATCTTGTCTTCTTGTTCAAGTTTTACTTTCATATGTTCTTTTGACTTGTACTAAATATGTCTTGCTATTCTATAACATAGCATAAAACTTGAAAAAGGAAATGAAACAATTGAAGAAATAGAATGCATAAGCCAATTAGAAAGCGCAAACAAACCACTTGTTTTGCAAAGGTATGTCTATGAGAACTACACAAAAATGGTAATTTGTATTTAGAATATTAATGTCTACCATATATGCATTCTATTTTTATTTTTACATATGTATGGTTCTATGGGTTTAATGTTCTTGTTCAGTTTTTACTTCTAGTTTGCACTAAATATATGTTACTATTCTATAACATAGCCTAAATCTTCAGAGACAAAACGAAACAGTTGAAGAAATAGAATCCATAACGCAATTAGAAAGGGCAAGCCAACCACTTGTTTTGCAAAGTTATGTCTATGACAACTATACAAATATGCTGATTTGTATTTAGAATAATAATGTTCAGCGAGGCATGTCTATGACAACTATACAAATATGCCAATTTGTATTTAGAATGTTAATGTTTAGTATATATCCATTCTATCTTTACATATGTATGGTTCTATGGTTTTAATGTTCCTTGTTAACTGTTTACTTCTATATGCTCTTTGAAATTGAACTAAATATATGTTCCTATTCTATAACATAGCATAAATCCTGAAAAAGGAAAACAAACAACTGAAGAAATAGACCACATAACTCAATTAGGAAAGGCAAACCAACCACTTGCTTTGAAAAGGTATGTATGGCAACTATACAAATACGCTATTTGCTATTTAAAATATTAATGTTTACTATATATATCTCCTATTTTTACATATCTATATTTAAATGTATATATGTCAGATCAAGCCACCAAACCCCCCTAAAGCTTCTCAACGCCAAAGTCTTTCCCAAAGAACGATCTCCCTTTTTCAACGAAACTGCAAATGTTTGCATTGGTAGTTTTGTTGAAAAAGGGGCATCGTTCTTTGGGAAACACTTTGGCGTTGAGAAGCTTCAGGAGGGTTTGGTGGCCTATCGATGAGAGTCATGTTCAGTTTTTGCTAACTTCATTAATATTTTTTGCAAAGCTGTACAAGACAATTGCAAAAGCCAACTCTGGTAAGCAATTGCAAATAATCGAAGAAATAATAGATGTTGACAATTACAAATTCAGATTGCAATGCATTTTGGCTGACAACATTGATATTGTATTAAAAAGAAATGGTCTTTTTAGACTAAATGCATTTTCATATACTGTAGGAGATTGTCTATTTGACTCGTTCGAAATGCTTCTACATTTTTGTTATACTTCAAATGAATTGCGAAATGCGTTAATAGACCACTTTCTTTTTTGCTTAAAGAACAATGACGTTGAAGCAATACAGTCATATCAATATGAAGTAGCACCTGAGTTGCTATACGAGTTACATCGTGTTAATGATATTGGTACATATCTTCATAAAATGCGTTATTCTGCATCTACAAATATAAAGGAGTCTGAACAAGGTTTATGGGGTGATACCTTTTGCATACGTTGGTTAGCTAAATGGCTAGATATATCAATTGCATTAATGTTGGAAACCACTTTTATATCAGTTTGAATCTTCTGGTGCATTGTTGACGTTCTGTTTTACTTGGTGGTGCATCAGAAGAAAAACAGCTTCAATCAGGGTAAAAGGAGGCTCAAGTTAGCGTGAATCTGAAGTTTGATTGCAGATACAATTCTGTAACGAGCAATAGCATTGCATACGATAAAACACCTTTCAGCAGCTTGATCTTATATTGAAATTGTGTTCTTCCCTGCTCACATAAGGCAAGTGCAATCTGCAACTATTTGATGCTTCTTTCTGTTTGCAAGTATTTCAGGTTTTTTTGCAAATACCTTATCCAAACATCTTTGTTTTATTTATGGCTCAACATATTATTAGATGCAAAATTGAGTTGAGATGTTTTAGGTTACACTTCCATGTTATTTTAGTTTTGCATAATTTGACTGTTGTTTTGACTCAACTAGTTTATTTGCATGAGCAACTGCACTTGATGATACAAAGTGCAACTCGTCACAGAGCATCATGATGATGTTACATGTGTTTATTCTTTCCCAAATATTTCTGTTAGCTTATCTAAGTTGTCAAATTTTTCCATCGCATGGAGCACCGCATCAAATTCTGTTGGATTCAGATATAGATAGAAATGGCTTTTTTGCAATTCTTTATCTTCTAAAACAGAACCGCTCAGACTTAAACGTGAAACTACATTTATTTTCTGCTTCACTTGCTTTTACATATATGTCTCTAAAACTTTGCTACGTGTTAGTTTTCATTCTGTGTGCATTCTGTTTTAGTTTAATTGCATTCATTTGACTCGAGAATAAAAAAACAAAGATCATGACACATAGTTATTAGTCCCTGCTGGGGACTATAAGCGATCGATACATTGCTGACTTTGGGTTGACCGCGGCGATATTTGGAAATATTTGGCGTTTTTCCTAAGTCGAATTAAGGTTTACGGGGCGGAGAATAAGGTTTATTTGGCGTTTTAAAATAAGCATGATAAAGAATGTCCAAGCAGTAAGTTTACCTCAACCCATTTCATTTTTTATATCATTTGAAGTGCACTTCACACACAGTGTTGTGTATGCAGAAGCTACCTTTGGAGTACTTCGGCAAGCGGACTTAAAACTTTTTATGAAACCCATGCCTAAAATTTCTAGTCGTTTCTTTGCATTTAATTGCCTACATCCTTAGCATTGTGCAATATTTTCAGCCAATGTTTTATTAGACCACATTGAAAAGCACATGCTACAGGCCTTGTTCCAAAATTTTATGGCTTTGTAGCCTCACACTTTTGATCTCTCCTTCTGCATTCTCATGTTTAGCTACTTAGCGTGAATCTGAAGTTTGATCGCAGATACAGTTCTGTAACCAGTAATAGGATTGCATATGATAAAGTACGTTTCAGCAACTTGATCTTATTTTGAAATTGTGTTGTCTAATTGGCAGGGGTGCTGTACTGACTTCTGATATGAGGCACACAACAGTTGCCAATATTAGAATATTACAAAGAGAACAACTTCCTCGGTGTGCTTTCGAAACTGATCAATTGGTTCAGGTATGTACAATACTCACTTTCTAATAAATTGTTTTTGCAAATCAAAACAGATCTTGTCAACATTGCAAAACTGCAACAAGCCATCTTAGGCATCTGTTTTAGTCTTATACAGCTTTAGTCAACAAAGCAACCTTCCGTTCTAGGACTAATATCAAAGTCGAATATCCATAGATCCATAACATAATTACAAACTTAAAAAAACATTATGCACCAAAGTAAACATACACATAAATTATACAACCAAAAAACCTTGAATACACTCCATAGCTTGACTCAGGCCATCTCGTTCCAAATGCCGGTCGAAACCGACATTTACAGAAATTTCCATAAAACCCATGTAGCTAAGACAAGTCCACAACATCACGGCCGGCAGAAACCGCATTGTGTTTTCACCGCAGACAATACAACAAATACAAACGAAAAATCGCAGAGATTGCAGACCTAAACAACCAACTAACAATAATAACCCAAAGGGCGCGAACACGGTCTGATTCATACCAACGTTACACAACGGCTTGGGAGTCACCGGACCAGATGCCCTTCACCTCCAACGATGCGAGGCCCCCAATAACACCCCAAAACCTTTCCACCCCCAAAACCAACCTTTCCAACCTCCAAAACCTTGGTTCAACTTAGCTTATGTTGCTCATAAAAGCCATGCAGGTAAGAGAAACCCTCAGTATTTAACCAGAATTCCATTAACTTATAATGCTCAAATAGCCATGGACTCTTGAGGCAAACAAAGAGACAATACTGCTGGACCTACGAAGCAGGCAAGACTGCACAGTTAAACAACCAAGTAACAATAATAACCCAAAGGGCGCGAACACGGTAAAACCCAAGTCGAGTAACTTTCCAGGATCTCGACGAGGGACAGTTGTCCGCCCACAAGACCACCACAGACGAAAAATCGCACAGACTACAGAGCTAAACAAGCAACTAACAATATCCGAGCAACCAGGAACTCCACCACAGACAAAAAATCACACAGACTGCAGAGCTAAACAAGCAAGTAACAATACCAACCCAAAGGCCGTGAAGACAGTAAAACCCAAAGGCCACGAAGACAGTAAAACCCAAGCCGAACTTTCCAGCATCTCGAGCAGGAACAACTGGCCGCCAATCAGACCACCACAGCGCATGCTGACCACAGCTAAGACAAACCCTCAGTATTCAACCACAATGCCATTAACTTATAATGCTCAAATAACCATGGACTCTTGCATGCTCAAATAACAAGCTCAATTGTTGATGCCTTGCTATGAACACACTTTATTTACTGATCATGTTTTCTTTGTATGGTCAGATTTCTCATGCCAAAGTTAATCTTCTTGAAGTTAGACCAGGAAAATCTGAATCACTGATTGAAATTTCAGGCAATCCAGAGCAAACAAGTGCACCAATTTTGTATGCGGTTCTTGATCTCCCTCTGACATTTTCCAACATTTGCCAACAATTCGTCTACTGTCCCTCTGTTGCTACTTTTTGATTTTGATTTCTTAGAACAAAAGCAGATTCCTTGATTCAATTAAATTTCTATTTAAGTTAATTAACCATAAATCTGTCTGCAAACACGAACCCCTGCAGTACTAACTATATGCTTTGTTTCAAAATTCAGTCAAATCGCAATATAAACAGTATTGGCAATTTCTCTGAGTTTGAGGACCCAATTCTTTGTCAACAGACTTCTGCCAGGTTTGAAAGCTACACAACATTTGCAAAATTTTGTCAATTGCTACTATCATAGTGCTTTTGCTGATCAGTATTTCTGTGCTAATGTCCTTGGCATTGTATATCACCTTTGGCAGTGTGACAGCAGCTGGTCAGCTTATCACAAAAACTATAGTTGAAGTTGCAACATCTGAATGCACAGTTGCAGCCATTCTACGAAAGTCTGGAAATGATCTTGTTAAAATTCAGCAGTATAAAGAAGCATAAATTTCTGCAAATTCCATGGGATCCCTTTCAACTGAAATTTTTGAAATATGCAGACTTGGAATGAAGTGCTGCCATTGCTGGCAAAATGACATTGTATTGACAGAATGGCAAAATGTTACAGCACAAATGCTATGTTCTTAAATGATCATCTTGTATGTGAACATTCATCTATTGGAATGTTGCATTAATTATTAGTTAATAAAAATTGGCATTGGCAGTTTTTATTTTGTCTCTATGGCTCTTGATTCATTATGCTAATGTTTAATGCATTAATTATTAGTTAATAAAAATTGCATTGGCAGTTTTTATTTTGTCTCTATGACTCTTGATTCATTATCCTAATCTTTAATTAAATTTCAATATCTCTGGTCCAATATTTTTTCATTATGCCAATGTTTAATGCATTAATTATTAGTTAATAAAAATTGCATTGGCAGTTTTTATTTTGTCTGTATGTGAACATTCATCTAGTGGAATGTTGCATTGCATTAATTATTAGTTAATAAAAATTGGCATTGGCAGTTTTTATTTTGTCTCTATGGCTCTTGATTCATTATGCTAATGTTTAATGCATTAATTACTAGTTAATAAAAATTGCATTGGCAGTTTTTATTTTGTCTCTATGGCTCTTGATTCATTATGCTAATGTTTAATTAAATTTCAATATCTCTGGTCCAATATTTTTTCATTATGCCAATGTTTAATGCATTAATTATTAGTTAATAAAAATTGCATTGGCACTTTTTATTTTGTCTCTATGGCTCTTGATTCATTATGCTAATGTTTAATTAAATTTCAATATCTCTGATCTAATATAAAAATATTATTATTATTTATTTTTATTTAATTGTAATATCACACTCTATCTTGCATTGTTTAAATAAATAATGCATTTTATGATTTAAATTACCCATATAATATTAAATACTGCTTATCCATTCATATTTAATTATAACTATTAAATTATTTATAGTTTTAACTAAGTATAAATTTGCTATAATATTTTTATTATTCAGTATTCATAATGGAAAGACTACACTTCCAATCACAAAGAAATAAAATTCCTTGAATAAAAAGATTCGCACATTGAAATGAACTGTTATCTATTTTTTATTTAAAACAGTATTAATTGAATATGACTTTCATAATTTATAACATGTAATATCATTTCTCCCAGTTGTATTAACCTGCAATAATTAGCTTATGGCAAGGCAAGCCTTTCTTGTCACCAGGTATAAAGTTTAATAACATAATAACTTTTAAAAAATCAAGCTGTCAAAACATTATTTCTAACTAATAAAGAGTAATTTGAAGTGTCAAAACATTATTTCTAACTAATAAATAGTTTCTAACTAATAAATAAACTAATTTGAAGTGTCAAAACATTATTTCTAACTAATAAATAGAGTAATTTGAACTGGTATAGTCAATCTCCATTCTTTTATTATTTTCAATTATCCCAAATTTCGTCATTCTATATGTCATCATATCTCCTATGTTTATGTTATGTCAAATAAATGAATTATATTAAACTATACTCCCTAATTAAGATAATCACAAAATAGAAAAACAACTATGTTTAATGCCATCTGTTTATCTGTGATGTAAGTGCCTCCATTATACTTTGAAAAAATTTCAATAAGAAAACTAACTTGCTTAAATGGAACACAGATATTGCAAAAAGCAAGAGTATACAACACCAAAAGATAATGAATTTTTTCTTGCAGGTCATGATCAATTTACATTTCGACTTGTAGAGTTTAAATGTTTTTTTAATTTTAATATGTTTATTTTAGTTTTTAATTTATAAAATAAACTTATCAAAATTGCTTTGCTATTGTACTTAGATACTATATTTACTAACCCAAAACTATAAAAAAAGACCAAAAGTCATGTCCTTTTGCATCACAACAAATTACTAATTAAATGCAACAAATTACTAATTAGAGATTAGATGCAGGGTTTATTTTCTTTGCTAATTAGTAATTGGACAAATTTAAAGTTCACACTAAAGTTATGATAAACAATATTTTTAAATAAATATATCTTTTGTTCTTTTGACCATGGAATAATTCCCCAATCATTGACATTAACCCCAATGGAATCACTTATGTCCAAACATGTTACTAGATATCTAATCTTTCAATTATGGGTTCAAGACTCCATAATTTTTAAATGCTTAAGTTTTTCTTTGACTTTCGACAATCATTTATCTAAATATTGAACACTCTCCACCACGGATTTAATTAACAAATTTATATTCATATTAATGTTTATTTGCTCATTATCATTTTATGAATATTTCCATAATATTCAAATGTAAAAAAATAACAAAATTCTATCTTTTATGCACCATGAATTCATTATTATGCATTTAAATATATTTTATACCCCATGCTTATTAAAATACATTACTTACTTTAACACTCTCTAATTCTTCATACATTATAATGCATTATTATTACCTTTTATAGTTTTTCCCCGTCAACGTTTCCATGATTCACTCTTAAATTTTATTACATTTTAATTATTAATCTAAACACTTTCTAAATCATGACACATTGCAAAATTACGTCTAAAACTATTCTTACATTTATCACAATTGTTACTTAACAAACGCAAACTTCATTATATTTCACTCATTGCATAAAGTCAAAAAGTCCATACAATAATTCGCTATCGAATTCGCTAAATCTTAATACAAATAAGCATGCCTACAACACACTAGTAATGCAAACCAACTCTAATGACAATACAAATTAAACACCTATTAAATCTCATCATAACAACTCACCAAACCCTTCTATTAACCGGAAGGGACTAGCGCCACAACAGTGGCTCCTTGTTTCATGATGCTTATACGTTGACACAATCCCATTGATCCTATCAATGGTGTAGAATAAACCCTAGACAATTAACAATGGTGATAAGTTAGGGTTTTTCTTTATCATTTAAAAGACCCTTCCAACTACCAATTCGTTACTTTTCTCATTTGATAATTTTAGAACGTATTTTTGTAGCTTTGCAACCACTCTCATCAAACTTATTATTTCCTTTGTAATTGTAAATGGAACCAGGATGTTGGCCCAACAAGCCTTCCTTCAATAGTCGACTGGAATAGACCGAAAATCCTTACTCACTTCAAGGGTTTCCATTTGAGGTAACCTATTTATGTTTTAGAAGAAAGTTCAATGCTTGCATTTGTATGTTTTTCAATTGTTTTTCCTACAATGATACTCACATATTGTATTATATTACTCGCAGGTATGGTTAGGGTTTTAATTTTTCCATTTGGGGTTTGTCTATCCAACAAAAATCATTGGCCAGAATTGTTCTACGATGTAATTCAAAATTCTCATCATTAATTGTAGGACATTGATGATATTACAATCATATCTCTCTAGTATTTCATAAGATTTGTAGGACATTGATGATATTACAATCATATCTCTCTAGTATTTCATAAGATTAATTTTTTTTCCAGGGTTAATACCTCGGTTTTCCGTTGTACGTTAAGAATCTTGCTAGAGCCGTTGTTGTGGCAAACTTTTGACATTAAATATCTTCAATGTCATTTTTAAGGTAATTTTCTTAAACAAATACTACTTCTTTCTCGAGATAGTTATTTATTTGGTTAATTGTTACTATCCATGTCGTTATTATAAACAGGGTTTAAAAAAAGAAAATGGGTTTTTAAAAACAAAACCCTAATATTCTAGGAACATCTATTTATACTTATTTATACTTAAATTAACTTTAAATCCCCAAACCGTGTTTTCTACTTTAAATCCCCAAACCGTGTTTTCTATTATTCGTATGTCTTTACGAGAATAATTATTAACCCTATGTGGGTTCTTACGGAGTTCTTATTATATTACTATTTTAGGATTTTACTTTGGAAGCATAAGTGTGTATTTGTATACATATATATATGTATATGCGTACCTTTTTTTTTTAAATCATTATTATTGAAATTTAGTCAGGGTTTTAAACTCTCACTATTATAATACTTGAATTTAGGTTAAGTAATCTATATCTTGATTTTGATATTGCAGAAATTTTGTCGATATGTTAGGACAATATGAAGAATCGAATCTAGGCACTAGATTAAATAGAGAAGACATCCATAAGGGAAAGTAAAATCTAATAGTTAAATTCAAAGGACTAGTTTGACTCAAATAAAATAATATTAAAAATAAGAGAATAATTCGATTAAAAACCCAAAAAATATAATAATTAAAAGGTGTCAAGAGGAGAAAGTCAATTCTAATGGCTAGATTGAATCAAACAAAAATAATATTAAAAATAGTAAAATATTGGAAAACTCAATTAAAAAAAAAATAATAATAATTAGGGTCAAATTAAACCAAAGGAACAGGGGACCCTAATATCTCTCCTCTATTCCTTCAGTTTAATTTGACCCTCATTATTATTCTTCTTTATTTTTGATTGAATTTTGTGATATTTTATTATTTTTACTATTATTTTTATTTTAATCATCTAGCCATTTTAATCTAACAGTTAGAATTGACTTTCCCCTCTTGATGTCATCTAATTATTATATTTTTTGTATTTTTAATTGAATTATTCTCCTATTTTTAGTATTATTTTATTTGAGTCAAACTAGCCATTTGAATCTAAATGTTAGATTTGACTTTCCCTTATGGACACATTCTCAATTTAATCTAGTGCCTAGATCTGATTCTTCATCTTGTCTTGACGATGAACTACATTGGATGGTTCTACATTAGACAGTTCAAAACGCATTGACAAAATTTCTGCAATGTGATTTTTACCTAAAGCCTAAATTCAAAAACTCAAAAATTATGTTTAGTTGTTTTTTTCCAAAATTGTGATGCCATACAACAATTTTATATTATAGTTACGGATCAAACGAGAAAATTACTTAGTACCCGTTTTTCTAAGGTAGCAAAAAATCGCTCGATTTCAAAAAGTATTATAGTTACGGATCAAACGAGAAAATTACTTAGTGCCCGTTTTTGAGGTAGCAAAAAATCGCTCGATTTCAAAAAGTGGTGATTCAGAATACACATTTTTTTGGAGCATATTTTTTGGCACTTTAAATTTTCTTATGTATCAAGTATGAACATTTCTTTTTTTAAATGTTAATGATTTTCATGGTGATTTTGAAAAGTGTTGATGCAACATCAACACATTTGCTTAGAGGGCTTATTTTGATACTTTAATTTTTTTTATGTATCAAGTATGAACACATTTTTTTTGTTAGTGATTTTCATTTTGATTTTCAAAATGTTGATGCAATATCAACCCTTTTGTTTAGAGGGCTTATTTTTTACACTTTGAATTTTCTAATGTGTTAAGTGCAGATTTTTTTTAAGTGTTGGTGATTTTCATTTTGATAATAAAACATAAAAGAAAAATGACAAAAAAATTCAAATATAAAAATATATATATAAAAAAAAAAAACACAAAACAAAAAGGATTAAAAAAAATTCAAATATTAAAAAAATAAAAACAATAAAAAAACCCAAAAAAAAAACAATTTCAAATTTGGAAAAAAATAAAATAAAAACAAAACAAAAAAACCAAAATTTTAAAAACAATAATAACAATTAATAAAATAAAAAATAAAAACATGACAAAAAAACAAATATATAAAATATATTTAAAAAAATCATAAAATATAAAAACAAATCAAAATTTAGTTGTGAAATGAAAAAAAAAAAAAAAAATAGAAATTAAAAAAAAAAAGAAAATATTTCAAAAATATAACATAATTTAAGAAAACAAATAAAAAACTTAACAAAAATAAATAAAAAAACATTATTTTGAAGTTAAAAAAAAACAACAACAACGAAATAATTTAAAAAATGAAAAAAATTTAAAAATTAGAATAAAAAAATTTAAAAATTAAAAATTAAAATTAAAATTAAAAAAAGGAAAATAAAAAATTAAACTTTAAAAAAAAAAAAAAAAATTAAAGTTAAATGAAACATTATAATAGAAATAATTAAAAAAGAAAATATTTTTTTTTTATAAAACAAAAAAAAGGCTATCATGTGATAGGGGCCAATTCTGCCCCTGCCATCCCTTGGCCAGCTGGGTCGCAGGGGAGCGAGCTGTGTGCAACTCTCTCCCTGGCCACCCCCGTGGCCTAGTCGACCAGGGGTGGGAGGGCCTAACTCATGGAGTCGGCCCCTGCTACCCCCTAGCTGGCTGGGTCGCGGGCGTGGGCGCAGAGGGAGTTGCACGCAGCTACCTCCCTTCCCACCCCTATATCCCAGCAGGCCAGGAGGTGGCAGGGGTCGACAACCCACCTCCTCTGGCCACCCGAGGGCCTTTTTTGGTTTTTTATTTTTTATTTTTTATTTTTAATTTTAATTTAAATATTTTTTTTAAATGGTTTTTTTTATAATGTTTTATTTCTTATTTTATTTTATTTTTTAAAATAGTTTTATTTTAATGTTTAATTTTTTTAGTTGTAATTTTATTTATTTAGTTTAATCAGTTATTTTTTTTCATGTTTTTTATTATTTTTAATTATTGTGTTTTTATTTTATTTTATTTTTTTAACGAAAACAAATTGTTTTTTTCTTCTTTTTTTTTTCCGTTATTTTTTTCTAAAATTATGTGTATTTTTAAAATATTTTCCCATTATTATTATTATTATTATTATTTTATATGTTTGAATTTTTTTGGTCATGTTTTTTTTTTTTTATTATTTTTTAAATTTTTTTGTGTTTTTTTTATTGTTTTTATTTTTTTTCAATATTTGATTTTTTTCTTTTGTATTTTTCATTTTTTTTTAATTTTTTTTTTCCCTAAAGGGTTCGATGATTGTCTAGCTACCTGATCTCATTATATGCAATTTGATAGTTGATTTTAAAAATTTCGTTGTAATGAATCGAGTTTGTATCCACAATTTGTCAATATCATGGTTGATCTCTAAGTTTTCATTACAATGGGTCCAATTCACATACATTGCGTGTCAATTTGATGGTTGATTTTTAAATTTTTGTTGCAATGTATCAAGTTGTCTTAGGCTAAGTTCTTAAAATTGCTATACATTTAGCATTTAAAAAAAAAATTACTCTTGGTATAATAACTCTTTCATTCAATTGTTTATTTTTAAAGGTTTTTAGTCATAAATTTTTCCATAATGTCATGTTTGAAATATTTTGAAAACTTGAGATTTTTTGTAGTCATAATCTTTGGTTTAAATTCCATGGTTGAAAAATTGTCAAGATTTTAATGTTTTTCTAAGTCATGATATTTTATCTTTAATGTTGTGGTTGAAAACAATGATAAGTATTTTTTCTAAAGTTTGTGCTTGAAAATCATTGGAAATTTAAAGATTTTCATAGTCATGATAGTTTATTTTTAACGTTATTATTAAAAAATGTTGAAAATTAACCTTGAAAAAAATCGTTATTCCAGCATCAACATCTATATATATATCTATATATATATATATATTATTATTATTATTATTCAGGGTTTTTTTCACACAAAAAATTGGTTTTTACTGCCATTTTTAAAAAATGTTGAAAATGTACCCCAAAGAAAAAAAAATTAATAAAATAAAATATAAATAAATAAATAAAAAATAAAAAATTGTTATTCCAACATTAACACTTTTCATTTTCACCTTGTTTTTTCATGATTTTTTGGGGTTTTTGGGCTAGAGTACCCATTTTGAGGTAATAGTTCTCGTTTGATCCGTAATTATGTCATATTTAAAATTCAAGATTTCAAATATGTGTTGTACAATCACGTGGAGGGAAAATTATAATTTTCTATGGAAATATTATCTAAAATTTTTCAAAATATTAATGTTCTAGCTACCTCCATCAAAGATACATAGAGCATTTCATGTCTTCCAATTGAAATTGTTTAGGTTTTATTTCTTTAAAGGTAGATTTTGATTAGTTCAAGATTGGTTTTGATTAGTTCAAGGTTTTAAAAATTTTATATACTCTATTATGTTAGATTTATAAAAAAAAATAGGTTAAATAAAACATATATTGAGTCAGCTTGTATGGCTCTTTTTGTGTTAATGGTCAACTCTTTTGTTAACACCTATGGTGTATATCAACCACATTTATTTATTTTTTCTGAATATGTCTACTTCTATATTAATACAAAATAGTTTTACATCGAGGCCATGGCCTCGTAAAAGCTAGCCTGAAGATGCGGCATGTTTACAAGCATAGCAGATCAATATGCAAAAAAACCCAGCTAAGTATGGCTCTAAGGAACCACAAAGAACCTGACCATGACTAAAGCAAAAAATCAAAAAACCCCCATTGTTGTACATGGAACTGAAAATTAAGCAGGGGCCATACGACAACCATAACAGGAAAACTAGACCATATCGATTGAACCGAGAGACATTGCCTGAAACCCAAAACTGAATACAGACTTCAGAAGTAGCTGTGACTGCAACCGAGACTGGAAACCAAAGGCTAGCAGAGTGCCCCTTTCGCAGGGGAAACTGGTGATTTGAGCTAGAGCACTTATCATGATAGTAAGGAAGGTGATAAGTGAACATTCTCGAGCTTACTGAATTCCCAAAAAACCAAAAAGCACCAACCTGTTTAAACATCATGAGAGGGATTGGGCGGCTCTTCGATGATGCGGCATCCATACTTGTAATCATCGTCGTCCTCAGAGGAGCCCGCCTGATCCTTCATGATTTGGGAAGCCTTGCTTTTGCCTGAGCTTGAAGCCTTGCTCGGTTCGAAGTTCATCTGGATGGAGCCATGTCTGTCTTCCTCCAGCCTTTCCGTAGTCGCCCCAAGGGAACCTACTTCCTGACCTGAATTGAGCTCGCTAAGCTCTATGGTGACCGAGGCCATAAAGGAGAAAGTGCCATGACTACAGGGGAATTGTAGCCGAGCGGTGTTAGTCGAAGAATTGAGGGAGCTCGCTGCCATATTGTGCAGTCCTCTGCCCCTACCCCGTCCACTCCGAGTAGCCGGATACCGGTCCATGCGGAAGTCCGAGCAAAAAGTCGAGGAGTCCGTCGTGGAAGAGGAGGCCTGGTGGCCCGTTTGCCCCCGGGAGCTGCCTCTTCTGCAGCTCATCCTCTGGCGAAGTTTCGGCATAACTGGAGGAACAGGGTGATCCGGGCGGCTTGATAAACTATGGAGGCAGAAAGGGATGAGGACAAGCTTGGCTTCAGCACTCAGAAGGGCGAAAGGGAGAGCAACGGACGAGTGGCTAGCAAAATTGCAGGTGTGACAGTGAGTAGCTTGAAGGTATAGCCAGAAATTCACCCAACGAACCAGAGCCCAGTGTATTCCTGGGAAGGTTCGAGAGCGAACCGCTGCAGCTGCAAAGGAGGGACTTAAGCGTAAAGGAGAAACGCGAATGTGGCAAGTTGAGAGCGCCATGATCAGGAAATAAACCGGCGGAAGAGGAGGTACTGGCTGCATTAAAGCAGCATTAAACTTGAGCACAGGGGAAGTTATGACCGGTGCTGTGAGAGGCCGAGTGGTGGTGGAGATCAGCCACGCGCCCACCCAAACAGCTACCCACGTACCTGTACCACAGTCAGACACCCGGATCTGGAATATCAACCACATTTATTAATGTGGTTGTGCTAGTATATATTATAATACAATAGATGTTATATTTTATTAAAGTTAATAATATTATATTAATCCAAAATTAATAAATTTAATATTAACACTAAAATATATTAGTATTATTTTTTTATATTAATATGATTTCATCATTTAATTTAATAATAATAATAATAATAATAATATTCTTTTAATATTAATATTAAATTTAATAAGGTTTTTACATGACATTATAACAAAAATTCTAATAAGATTTGGAATTTTAAAATGTTTAATTTTAGATAATTCATTTTTTTATAAAGGCTCGATCAAGCATAATAGCTCGATCGAGCCAGATAACTCAATCAATCCATAATGCTCGATCAAGCTCCGGTTAACCACGTAAATGGCTCAATCAAGGGTTTACAAAACCATTGATCAAGCTATTTAAATTTCAAATTTCGGTGCTCAATCGTGTGCTTAAAGAGCTCGATCGAGCCTCTTAAGTCCTAAAATCAACAATTTCAGCGTGCCTTCTACAA
Organism: Pinus tabuliformis; assembly: GCA_031772625.1. NCBI lineage: Eukaryota > Viridiplantae > Streptophyta > Pinopsida > Pinales > Pinaceae > Pinus > Pinus tabuliformis. The sequence goes on from CM062816.1 coordinate 1,029,616,337, forward strand.
AATTCTCTGCAACTCCATTTTGTACCCTAATGGACTTAGGGCTAAATTTGTCCTCAAGTGGCAGAGTTGATCACGTTGGGTTCATGAAGGAATCCTCTATCTAATTGCATATGAGTTTGACATTTTCGAATTTATATGATATTTTTAATCTAATTTATTTTAAGCATAATGCTTGAATTTTTTTAAACTCTTTTAAAGAGGTCAAATAAAAAATCAATATCGTAAAATATACTCAACAATTTTTTTTCAAAAAATACCACTATCTTCGTTTACGAGTCCTCCTCAAAAGGATACTTTTGATTTTTCAATTTATTTAACTAATTGAAAAAAACCTTACGTGAACACGTGTCTACAAAATGCAATTGAAATATTTCTTCTCAAACTTTGAAAAATATATATATATATATATATATATATATATATATATATATTTTCCATAAAAAAAATTTAATATGAAAAACTTAGCTCTCTCCGTGTAGATCATGTTCATAGATATTATATATATATATATATATATATATATATATATATATATATATATATATATATATATATAGATTAAAAATTACACATTTTAGACTAAGTTATGCTACGTGAACACACACATACCTCTTAAGATGTGTAGAAAATTTCAAGGACAAGTATTTTATTTAACTGAAAGTTGACATATTATACGGTACTCTATATTTTTCCAAAAAATATCATTAGGAAAACACATAATTCTCCACAATTTTTCTTTTACTCTGAATCAAAATTTATAGTGCTTATATGAATTTTGAGGGATTTAATTAGATAAAAGAGGAAAAAATTGAAATTTCATCCTCACATTTTGCCCAAAATGGTAACCCATCTTCATGGTTTCATCCAAGTCAAAATCCCATAATTAGGGACATAGTCCATTATTAGATTATATGATACATGAAGGATTATTATTTAAGGGAAACCAATTACCTATTCCAAAATGTTTAATGAAGAAAAAATTGTTAAAAAGAAAGGGGAATGGAAGCTTAGGAAGGCATTTTGGACAAGATAACATATTTTCTCAATTAAATGCATATTATTTATTTCCAAATATGCATGCTAATGTAAAAAGTTAATTGAGAGATGTAGGGTATGTAGTATGTAAAATGAATGATCCAGATTCGATCATTATATTTTTTCGATCCATATTGATGCATTTGGAGTGGAAAAAGTGAACAAGTCATCTCTCGGGACCATTTTTACCCGTGGAACCCAGTTTGGCAAAACAGGGCCTGAAACATTTCAGGAGCATTTTGAGGCATAAAATAAATTTTTTTGGGTAAAAATTTATAGCTTTAGGGTAGTACCATTTCATGCTATTCTATACACACAGATCTTTCCAACAACACAATAAGCGCATCAACCAGAGTCTATATGCAAAAGTTATGCCACTCAGAAGTTGACCTTCCTATTTTGACACCTATAGTTCGGGAGGATGCCACGTAAACCCCCATTATTCATGGAAAATGGGTTAGCCACATGATTATGATGTAAAAGTCTCTATAAGAGTCAATATTGTAACTCCAGTTAAGAGTTTATGTAGTCTAAATTAACCTCTAGTAGGCTATCGGGTTGTGTTATAACGGGGCCACTAGGAGGAAGAAGCATTCCTTCCTTCGAGATAATTTTGTTCCATAGCTAAGAAAAGATAGCCAAGAGAGATAGGAGGTAGAGCACAGAGAGAGTATCTATGGATTGTAGCAACTCACGGGCCACAAACATTACTTCTTTATATCAACAGCCATATTTTCTAGACATAGAAAGAGAGCAAAGTGACCTCACCTTCCAGCTGGGTTTTATCCCGAAAGGGTTTCCCAGAGCATATTTTAGGTCTTATCCGTGTGTGTGAGATTTTTTTTCGTTCTCTACTTTTTTGCATAATTTCCATTCACATGCATGCACTAATTACAGTAAAATATACAAATCTAGAAATTAAATAAAACCATAATAGTGTAGAACTTCAGATTTTTAAAACAATATTGTCAAATCTATTGTGATGAACTATCCAATGGAATATCCACAACAATTTACAGGTCATTTGGCATCAGAGATAGATTCTTGGGGTATTTGTGGATATTTGCAAGGGATCTAGGTCGGTGGGGTCGAATATTGTAAAACCCTAATCATGGCTGACGAATCTGTAAACAAACCTCGTGATCCTAATAGGCGAGGTTTTTGCAGCTCAAACACCAAGTTGTAGATATAAACTGCAGTATAAACCTCCTCATAGTATCCCTAAGAAACAAGCTTGGGATATTTGGAGAAGATGGGGGTTCGAGTGCAGAGGACAAATCAGAAGGGGGATCGAGGGATAAGGAAGAAATAGAGAACCAACTGAAGAAAGAACCGAGAAAAGATCAACCCAGTTTGAGTGTCATGAATTAATCCCTATTTAAAATGGAAGCAAAATTCAATATCAAGTCGTACCACCACAAGGTCGACACTTGAAGCTGAACCACTAGTTGCAGAAACTGGAAGTTTATTTTAGCGTCCATCAAATCGAGGAAGGGAAAAATATCCCATTCACATGATTGAAATTAGAGGGCCATGAATTGACGTGGTGGAACAGCCATGCAGAAACCCTGAGGTTGGAGGGATAACCTCCAATTAATAAGTGGGAGGATTTCAAAACCCTCATTAAGTCACAGTTTTATCCCATTGGGTATGTGAAGGACCAGTGGATACACTAGCATTACTTTAGGCAAAAGATGGGCCAAAGCATGCAAGAGTACACCACATAATTTAGAAACATGGCTATAATGATGGGTATCTATCTAAAGAACCCATATGTACTCCTCAAGCATATAGAACGTCTACACCACCATCTAGGTGAGAAAGTGATGATGTTTAAGCCAAAATCGGTGGATGAGGCTTATGTATAGGAACAATACCTGGAAAACATAGGCCTGAAGAGAGCACAATTAAGTGGATTGAAGCAAAAGGAGAAACAAGAAGCTTCTAAGGAGGGAAAGAAGAATTAAAAAGAGGGAAAAGATAAAAACATGGAAACCACAACACACCAGTTCAAATATACTAGCTCCCACTGCAACCACTACAACATTGATGGCCATACAAAGGAGAAGTGATGGAATTTGAATCCAGAGCTAAACCTGAAGAAAAAGAAGAAAGATAACAAGAAGAATAATCTCCTGGCCATAGATTTGAGAAACCAATTTGAAAGAAGCTCGGACATGGATGAGAAGATCCTCTGTATGTTAGTGCAGAAGGAGGTGAATCTGAGTATCCTTTAGTAACAGGAAGAGCAAGAAATGACCAAACTCTTCCATATAACGATACAGTTCAAGAAGAGAAAGATTGATCCTCTGTTTGACTCAGGATCGCAAGCGAATCTCATTGTAGAAAAGTTGGTCAAGAAGTTGGGGTTGGAAGTTCATGATCATCCAAACCCATATCCATTGGGATGAGTAAATAAGGATGTAGAGTTGAAGGTAACAAAGCAATGTAAAATTAGATTTTCTATCAATGCTTATTTTATTTATGAAGTAGACCTAGATGCAGTTCCCCTTGCTGTATGTGGAGTTTTTTTTGGGAGTCCATACATGTACATGTGTGATGAAATATTCATGAGGAGAGCTAACCAATATCGTCTCATCAAGTTCGGAATTTTTTTCATCATCAACGCACACAAAGGTAAGTCAAAAATACCGCTAGTAAGTGGCAACTAAGCTAAGAAATTGATTAGTTCCAGCAAGAAGTATGCTTTATTATTTTCAAGAGAAAGTGAGTCTGAAGAGGAGTTAATAAGAGGAAAGGCATCCCTGGAGGGGTATTCTAAGAAACAAAAACAAAAATTGGAGGAGTTGTTACAGGTATACAAGGTGTGTTCCTGGAGCCCAAAGGGTTACCACCTAAGAGAGAAGTGGAACATGAGATCCAGCTATTGTTGGACTCTCCATTGCCAAATATTGGGTTTTATAGGAAGTTTGTTATAGAAGCAAGTGAGGTGATGAAATAGTTGCAGTAGCTACTATAACAGGGTGTCATTCGACCAAGTACATCACCATGTGAGTCACCCATCATTATTGTGCCAACGAAGGATGGGACTTGGTGGATATGTATAGATTACAGGGCGTTGAAAAAAATCTCACTCAGGAACAGATACTCCCTGCTGAAGATAGATGATCTGTTAGATCAGTTGCAATAAGAAAATTACTTCACCAAAGTAGACTTAAAGTATGGATATCACCAGGTTCAAGTCAAAGAAGAAGATACATGGAAGACCACCTTCAAAACTAGACAATGTTTGTAAGAGTGGTTAGTCATGCCATTTGGCCTATGTAATGCACCATCTACTTCTATGAGATTAATGAATGATGTATTGTACCCTTTTATAGATTCATTTATTTCGATGATCTACTAGTATATAGTGTTACCTGGGATGAGCATATGTCACATTTGACACAAGTGATGGAAACATTGAAGAAGCAACAACTGTTAACAAATCTCAAGAAGTGCAAGTTTGCACAATAATATTTGGTGTATCTAGGGTATGTGATAGGTGGAGGTGAGCCAAAGATAGACCCTTTTATGATGGATGCCATCATGAAATGGCCTGTTCCTACTAATTTTTACGAGGTTAGGAGTTTCATTGGGGAAATACAGTACTTGAGGAAGTTCATAGCCTCATTTTCAGTGGTAGTAGCACCGCTCCATGCCATAACAACAAGAGGCAAGAGTTTCCAGTGGGGAAAAGGTCAGCAAAGGTCTTTTGAAGAGATAAAGAAGAAGATCGGCCAAGCACCTGTTTTGGAATTACCCTTTGAAGTGGAGACAAATGTGAGTGACTATGCTATGGGAGTTTTCTTGATGCAAGGAGGAAGGCCTATATGCTACCATTCTAAATTATTTCATGGGTTAGTTATTAACTACCCTACCTACGACAAGGAGCTCTATCCCATGGTAAAAGATGTGAAGAAGTGGAAGCACTATTTCATGTTAAAGGATATAGTAATCTGGATGGATCACCAACCGTTACAATACTTGTAGTTCCAGAGTAAGCTACAAAAAACTAGGCATTCCAAGTGGATGAGTTTTTTTGTAGTAGTTTCATTTGGTGATCAAATATAAGAAGGGAAGAACAAGCAAGTTGGCCGACATGCTTTCAAGGCCATCCACATCAAAAATCATAGTTTTGCGAACTCTTATGCATATGGAACCATTCACCCATGATGCATACAGAGAGGCATATTCTGAGGATGAGGACTTCAAGGAGGTGTATCTGCAGTTGTAGATTCAGAGTCATGTGCACGATGGCAACAACACCATTTACTACCATATCTAAGATGTGTTATTATACATGTTAGATAAGCTATGTGTTCCTAAAGGTGAGTGACTGCAACTGTTTAGAGAGGCTCACACCTCCAAGGTTGCAAGGCACTTTGGTGTAGGGAAGACTGTGGGTAACTTGCAGAGGTATCTGTATTGTCCTAAGATGCAAGAGCAAGTAGTTAGGTTCATAAGAGGATGCATTCTTTGTTGTACCAGCAAGCCTAGAAATAGGAAATAGGGTCTGTATCATCCCTTACCTGTACCTACTCATCCATGGGAAAGCATTTCGATGGAATTTGTGGGAGGTTTATCGACAACTAGGAAGGGACATGACTACCTATTCATGGTAGTTGAAATGTTCAACAATATCTGTGTTCTGATGCCTTGTGAAAAGACCATCAATAGACAAGAAGCAACAAAATTTTTCTTTAGACAAGTTTAGGTGCACTTTCTAATACCAAGGAGCATCATTTCAAATAGAGATACGTGATTTGTCAGTGCATTCTAGACTACATTGTGGGAGAAGATGGACACAAATTTGAAGAGATATATAACATTCCATCCATAGACATATGGGTAGAAAAAGTATTCAATAGGACTTTGGTACAACTTCTGAGGGGATACAACTAGAAGCATATGAAGACCTAGGATGAAAATCTGGTATATATACAACAATCTTACAATAGAGTAGTCCACACATCTACAGGAAAGTCCCCATTTGAGACTTGTTTTGGATATTTTCCACCTTCACCTTTGGATATTGCATATGGGAAAAAAGGAGGAGTGAGGGAAGACCTTATAGGAGATGCTTTAAAGGATGAAAAATTTATAGAGAATACTAGGTAGATCCATCTACAAGTACAAGAAACATGCAGAAGTCATAGGAGAAGTATAAGGCCAGGCATGATAAACACAGAATAAAGAATTCATTCAAGGTGGGAGATAGAGTATGGTTACAGTTGAACAAGGAGACAAGGCAGGGGCATGGTAAGAAAATCAAGGCTCTAAGGCATGGTACCTTTGAGATACTGGAAAAGGTGGGTGATAATGCCTATCGACTCAATTTACCACCATATATGCACATTTATTTGTGAATGTAGATAATTTGAAACTCTATGAGCCTTCCATGCTAGATCAGGAAGATGAACAAGTCCTACCTCCTGTGGAGGATTTTTCTCAAGAATAGTTGACAAAAGATACAATTTTACATAAGAGGTCTAGAACTACAAGACAGAGGCATAATGACCTTTGGTAGATTAGATTGAAGGTACAACTTCCAAGCAAATCTAAATGGTACACCAGAGAGAAGTTGGAGGAAAAATTTCCTCATCTCATTCAATAGAAGCTTTTGGGGACCAAAAGCCTGCAAAATGGAAAGGTGTGATCCATATTGGATCATTATATTTTTTTTCATCCATGTCGATGCATTTGGATTGGAAAAAGTGGAGGAATAAGCTCCCGAGATCGTTTTTACTAGTGGGACCCAGTTTGGCAAAACGAGGTCTGAAACATTTTGAGAGAGTTTTGAGGCATCAAAAGACACTTTTTGGGGGTAAAAATTTTCCTCTCTAACGTAACACCATTTCATGCTAGTCTACAGACAAAGATATTTCCAACAACGCAAGAAGCGCATCAATCAGAGTCTGTATGCAAAAGTTATGCCAGTCAGAAGTTGACCTTCCCGTTTTCACACCTATAGTTCAGGAAGATGTCGTGTTAGCCCCCATTATTCATGGAAAAGGGGCTAGCCACGTGATTATGATGTAAAAGACTCTAGAAGAGTATATTGTAACTCTAGTTAAGAGTTGATGTAGTCAAAATTAACCACTAGTGCTAGGCTATTGGGTTGTGTTATAACCGGGCCTCTAGGAGGAAGAGGCATTCCATTCTTTCGAGATCATTTTGTTCCATAGCTAAGCAAAGATAGCCAGGAGAGATAGGAGGTAGAGCACATAAAGATGATTTGTGCGTTGTAGCAGCCCACGGGCCATACACATTACTTATTTGTATATGCAGCCATATTTTCCAGACATATAAAGGGAGTGAAGCGACCTCACATTCTAGTTTGGTTTTCACCCGAAAGGGTTTCTGAGAGCATATTTTGTGTTTTATGTGTGTGTGTGAGCTTATTTTGTCATTCTCTACTTTTTTTCATAATTTCCATTCACATGCATGCACTAAGTTACAGTAAAATCTATAGATCTAGAAATTAAATAAAAATTTAATAGTGTAGAACTTTGGATTTTTAATATAATATTGTCAGATCTGTTGTGACAAACATTCCAGTGGAATATCCAGGGTAGTTTAAGGATCAAGGAAGGATGCAAAATACCAGAATGTATCAACCATTTCCAATTCAAAGTATACCATGGGATTCAATGAGTATGGAATTTATATTAGGATTTCCTAAAACAATCAAAGGTAATGAGTCAATTATTGTCGTTGTTGATAGATTATCAAAATGATATATTCTATGTCTTTTTATAAGACAAGTGATGCAACCAATATTTCAGATTTGTTATTCAAAGGAGTAGTCAAATTACATGGATTGCCAAGAAGCATTCTTTCTGACAGAGACACACAATTTGTTGGTCATTTTTGGAGAATCCTATTGAAGAAGTTAGGGATCAATCTCAATTTTAGGTCAACCTTAACACTCTCAAACCTATTGGAAAATATAGGTGGTGAATACGAGTCTTGGAAACAGCTTGATAAGTTCGGTAAGTGCACATCCCAAGAAATGGGATCAAGGACTTGAACAAGATAAATTTGCATATGGTGATTCAACTAATAGAAGAACATGATTAAGCTCATTTATATATGGAATGTATTCTAGGGAATTTTATGAGTTGAGGAATTTGGGGAAATAGGAAACGATGAGTGTGGGTCATGAGGAATTGTCAATAGATATGTAAGAATTACATGATAGAGTTAAACAATAGTTTCAAAAAAATAGCAATAAGTATGTAGAATTGAAGAGAACAGAGCTAGGATTTGAAATTAGGGATTTGGTTTTTGGCACACCTAATGAAAGAACAATTTCCCAAGGGGGAGTACAATAAATTAAAACTTAAAAATATTGGACCATGTAAGTTTTTATGGAAATTTTCTTCTAGTGCATATGAAATAGAGCTTCCAAGTGATATTAGAATCTCTCCAATTCTTAAATGTTTTAGATTTGTGCCCTTACAAGGAAGTAGAGGAAATTTTAACAGATGCACCTAAAGGTGATCAATTTTACACTATAGAATGAGAGAAACAACTTCCTAAATCAACTCAAAGATAAATTGAATAAATCTTAGATAAAAAGGTAGTAAAGAAGACAAGGGGAAATAGTACTTTCATTACTTAATAAAGTGGAACAATCAACCACTTGAAGATGCTATGTGGATGATAGAAGTAGAAATTTCTAAATATTACAATAGTATTGAAGAAATCATCAATAGGAGCCCATGAACATGTATCAATAATTTGGTTGCATAATCTAGAAGCATCATTTTAATTTTAATTTTCCTAAGTTTGTAATAGTTCTAGAGGTTTCTAATGTGCCTAGGAAGACAAAAGTTGGTTCCTCTCATTGTCATGTATTGTAACCAAATTTAATTATTTTGGTATGTAGTTAGAGGAGTTGAGCTATTTTAGGGACAAATAAGAGATTTATTATATTTCTCTAAATTTGGAGGATATGAATCGACCATGCTAGGGGTCAAGTCAATTCCTCATATATTTGTATAAATTAACCCTTTTCAAACTAAAAAATTTAGAAGAAGAAGGAGAAGGATAAAGTAAGGAGATTAAGTGTGTGAAAATTTGATATTTTTTAGAGTGCTAATGAATAATACACATTGTTGCAGACTTCTTTTTGTGTGGAATTTCTCCTTTCTAGTTCAATTTATATATTATTTTGTAAACAATGCAAACTATCTCTATGTGTATTTTCTGTGAATTCCTTTTGAAATTTACCTTAATTGCTCATATTTGGGAAAAAATATTGAGTAAAGTTGTAGGTGAGTAAATAAAAGAATAGATTGAAGGGAAGAGTATATATTTCACAAGTATAAAAACCTTATACATTAGTTCTTCAACTTCTGAATAACAAAAATCCTAGATCCACATATAAATTGATATTTAATGACAGCCTACCCCACAAGGCTTTGTATGTCATCGATTTGAATCCCTTATGTGTGGTCCCATCTACCCAACATTACAGAAAAAGATTAAGAGATTCAATCACAAGCATCAATTATGTTGCAATCAATGGTTATCCATCCTAGTAGAAAAGTCGAACATTTGATACTTGGAACTTTTCATTAAGTGCCTTTTATTTTTATTTTCAAATTTCAAATATTTTGGATTGTGGTTCCCACATTGTCAATGCGTCACAAATGATGTGGAAGCCTTACATGGAAGGTGACATGAAGATGGCATGGAAGTTGATATGGATTACTGAATGTGGATGTGGCATGAATCGTGATGCATCGCATCTGATGTGGCATCTACATCCATCTTCTCTAGAAAGATAATTTATTAAGAATTGTCATATTTGCACTAGTTCTAGATTGGAGGTTTCACATCAAGGTTTCACATCTAGAGTTTTGGAATGAAATCTAGATAGAAATATCCATACTTATAAAAAAAAATCATTTTAAAGAAGTTTTATGTTT